>OX451736.1:23452662-24756412 GCA_948472305.1 Vicia faba | reverse complement strand
TCGATTTCTAACTTGTCTAAAATAATCATTCGAGTTGGAGCAAATTAATCATATTACAGAATTTTTTTTGCAATAACCAGGTTTTGAAAAAAAAATCTGCAAATAACCATGTTTCGGAAAAAATTACGCAAATAACCATGTTTCAGAAAACCCCACAAAAGAGGAGCCATCTCAATTAGCGCCTGCACCTTATTTTAAAGGGGAGGCGCCATCTCACTTGGCGTCTAGGTATTAAAAGTGTGCCCTAAGCTAAGTGAGATGGCGCCTTAGTGCAAAGGGAAGGCGATTTTTTACATTTTTATTTTAAATGCGGGGACGTTACGTAAATGATATAGGATCACGAAAATTTGACTTTTTATTTACACAAAACGATTACACAAAATGATTACATAAAAAATACAAAATAATCAGTGGTCCCCCAGAACCCGGTAACGACCCGCGGTTCCGCATCCGTGTCCTCGCCTTTCCCGTGGTGGGTTTCGTCACGTTTCCTGTTGTGGCAGAGTCAATGGCCCAGCAAAGTCAATGCGTTCCGGATCCATGGAATCGGTCAGATCTCTATATCTAGAAGATCCGCTTTGATACAATCGGTTACCCATACCCTTAAAGTTTAGTCGTCTTGGTGGTGCGTGGGGTTCCATGGTTGGCCTATAGCACTGGTCGTATGAGTAAGGGGGTAGAAAGGAAATGAATCATGGGGTGTTTGGTATTAGGAATGTTGGGTGCTTTGGTGATGTGGTGGTTAATGGTAAGTTGGGTTGGTTGGGTCATATTCTTCGGAAAATCCTAGATCAGGACTAAGGTTAGATGTTGAGGGGCCCATATTTGGATATGGAGAAGACTGGAATTGTGGGCGGGGAATACAGGTGTATTGGTATTATGATTGAAATTATGGTTGGGTGTGGGGCATATGGGGGTATTGGTATTGAGGTGGGGATTATGGTTGGTTGTGGGGCATGTGGGTGTATTCGTATTGCGGTGATGATTGTGGTTGGATGGTTGTGGATCTGTTTCGTCGGGGAGGTTGGTGGGAGATTGATGTGTGTTATGTTTGTTGTTCGGGAAATAAGGGTGTGCCCATTGTGTTCGTGGGTCAACCAAATACCTTGGATGAGACACGTGCATTTCTGGGTTACTAACCGATCTGTACCAAGCTAAATATTGATCTGTGTGTCGCATATTATCATGGTTGATAAAAACATGGAATCGCAAGACATGTCGGTGACGCCTCTGCCACATCTTACACCATTCTGGAGCAAAATCTTTCCAGTTAGTAAGACCCCATTGGGCGTCGACCCTTTTGAGATGCCACATGGATAAACAAGTTGGATCACAGGGTATCTCTTGATGCATTCCAAACTGCATCTTGACACGGTCGCTGTTGTGCATCTCCATAACATTGAGCCGAATGATTGCAATCTTTGCGCTCCAAATTGCTGCATCCTCGGAGTTTGGTTCATGGTCCAAACTCAAATATGGTCTCCAGATAAACTGTGAATAAAATTAAATCAGCTTAATGAAAACGTAATAAATAAATAATTTAAAAGTAGAAAAGTTCAAAGGTATGACGTACATCATTCGGGCCAAGGTGAACCAATATATTACGATATAGAGCGACATTGAATCTTGGATTCTTGCCGTAATCCATACCCGTCACGCAGTACCTAAAGGAATTGAAAAATAGTGTATTTTTATCATATATTTGGTGAACAGATGAATAATAAATGATATAAGTTTTTGACTTACTTTGTTGCGTATGGGAAAACGAATGCGTTGTTGTTGACGGGGTTTAGGCACTCCATTCTCCACCAACCCCAGGCTTGAAGTAAGAAAGCGCATATATAAAAAGTACATTTTTCCTTGGTTGCATTTTTACACAAGGAACTGTATAGATGAGCTAAAACAGCAGAACCCCAACTATACTTTCCAGTTGGCAAATTAGAGGTGGCATGGGTTACAGTGTAGGTGCAAGCTAGTTCACAACCTTGGGGAAGGCATCTATGCATGCATGTAATACGATTGAACGTGTAGGGAGGCACCATTGGACTTGGCGAATGAGTACAAAATTGAAAGGTGTCACCATCCCAGTTGGCGAATTAGAGGTGGCATGGGTTGCAGTGTAGGTGCAGGCTAGTTGGCAGCCTTGGGGAAGGCATCTCTGCATGCATGTAATACGATTGGACATCCCAGTTGGAGAATTAGAGGTTGCTTACTATTATTGTATTCAAATCCAGTACAATCTATTTAATCCTACATTTATAAAAACACTTCTACACTCAATCGCTCAAACACTCGAACACTCAAAGACTCAAACACTCAAACACTTAAACCTCCAAACACTCAAACCTACAAACCTTCAAACATTCAAACACAATGGCCTCTGCACCACAATATGTGATCAATGCACATTTCAACAGTGAGACATACATTTGTCCCACCTCTGGGTTTTTATTTAGAGACACTGAGAACATCCGATTTTGTTTAAACAGGAAAGTCAATTTCTTGTATTTCCAAAAACGATTGAAGGGCAAACTTGGACGAGGTCCCGTGACACAAATATTTTATCAGAATCCGTTTTTTTGGTAACAACCAAATAATGTTTTATAAGATTAAGGTTCAAGATGACGAGGACCTTCAGAATATGTTTTCCAGTCATGAGTATTCTGGGTACGACTCTATTGAGTTGTACATTGTGTTGTGAGAGCCTCAACTGTCACAAGTGGTGGATCCTCTCGAGGCCGAACAAGCAGAAGTTGATGTCGTTGACAGAGAAGAAGAAGATGACGAGTTAGAGTTTGACGACATGGTCAACGATGATTCTGAAGACGATGGGATACTTGGTATACCTCCGAATGAGATCTACACATCACCTTCACACATGATAAACTTCAACATGGGTGGAGATGAACCGTCATCTGATTTATTTTTCAATCCGTATATGCAGTCGGATGAAAACTTAAAAGAGAAAGACAAATTTCATAATAGAGAAGATTGTATCCAATCCATAAAAAGTTTCACATGCTCAACTCAGTTGATTTTAAGGTAGATCGTGTAAATCCAGAAAGGTACAAGCTCAAGTGTGTCCACCCAGATTGTATGTTCAAGCTCACTGCATCATATAGATTAAGAGGTGATTGTTGGGTCATAGGTTCTATGTCCACCCACACGTGCGTCAATTCTACTCAATCACATGATCATCGAAAACTAAATTATGACCCTCATTCTACGCACGTCTATTGCATTAGACATATCATCCAAAATTTCACGAGGGGGATCAAAGAAAAAGCTCTTAGGAAAGCGGTTATGAATGCAGGGTATGCACTAACACAACCTACGTTCAAACATTATCGCAACAAGATCAGATTGTCAAATCCAGACGCAGGTAGGTGGATCGATAACATTCTGGTGGAGAAATAGACTAGGTCATACGATAATGGACAATGATGGGGCCACATGACAACAAATCTGATTGAATCCATGAACGGGGTATTCAAAGGCATACTAAACCTCCCAGTAACTGCTTTGGTTAAATCAACATATTTTACGATGGCTTCGTTGTTTGACAAAAGAGGTGAAATGTGGAATGTTGTGTTGCAATCGGGACAATTATGGAGTGAAAGCTGCATGAAGTATATTAAGGCAGAAAATGCCCAATCCAACACCCATATGGTTATACGGTTCGACCAGCACAACCATAACTTCATTGTCAAAGAGACAATCGACCATAACGAGGGGCTGCCAAGGCAAGAGTATAAGGTTATACTACCTTCTCGTTGGTGCGATTGTGGTAAGTTTTAAGCCTTTCGTATGCCTTGCTCTCATGTCATTGCGGCATGTGTCTATACTCATCAAGACACATTACAACTTCTATCTCCCATTTATAAGTCTAAAACCTTACTCAACGTATACAACAACAACTTCCCTTTGGTAGCGAAACCTGATTATTGGCCTGCATACGACGACGAAATAGTATGGCACAATGACTAAATGCAAATGGATAAAAAGGATCGTCTTAAAAGCAAGCGCATCACAACTGAAATAGACTCTCTTGACAAGCTGGAAATAAAGTGTGATTTATGTCGTCAGGTCAGACACAATCTCAAAAATTGTCCAACCCGGGCTACTAGATCAACCACATAAAAATTTTATTACAAAACATCTTTACTTTTTAAGTTATAAACATTACAGTTTTTCATTAAGAGCATTTGTTACAACAAACCTTGCGCAAACAACAAATAAAAACACGATAAAACGTCTAAGAAATTACAACCGTTAAAATAATTTCATCTGACCCATGCATCATCAACATTACGTCTTCGTCTGTTTTGACTTCCTCCAACAAAAAATTAGGTCTTCCAGTTGCAAGTGAGGTGACTGTTCTTCTTCACTGGATCCTTCTAATTTATTTCCCATCCTCGATGTCTCCCTCTAACCATCACATCAACTCTCTCTTCAGACGCTCCATGGAGTGAATGTACCAAAATTTCATTTTCATCGGAGGTTTGGTGACCGAGAAAGTAACGTAACCATATCTGGTAAAAATCATGGGAGATGTCATGACACAAATAACAAAGAAAAAATAAGAAGATAGTGCGAAAAAGTGTGAAGAATGACGGAGAAACGAATGACTTATTTATAAAAAATGTATTTTGCCCTAGGAACCAAGTGAGATGGCGCCTCCTCTTACTTTTAGAGTGCATGCGCCATCTCACTTGACTAAAAGAGAGAGCATGCGTCAAGTGAGATGGCGCCTAGGGAAAATGAGTCAGTGTATGCGCCATCTCACTTGGCTAAAAGTGAGAGTATGCACTAAGGAAAAATGAGCCAGTGTATGCGCCATCTCACTTGGCTCCTCCTTTGTGGAGTTTTCTAAAACATAAATATTTATGTAATTTTCTCCGAAATATGATTATTTGTATTTTTTTTTAAAATTTAGTTATTACAAAAAAAAACTTCCATATTACAACTCAAATCAAGGTTTATTTAGAAGTTGTATTGGTGAATGCTAGGTTGAAATAATCTAATGGTTTTACTTTGGCAATACCGTGTAGGCGGCATATGCCTCACCACGCGCCCAAACCTTGCCGTTCCATTTAATAAAATAGAAAATAAACATTACCTCCAAAAGAAAGCAAGACCCAACACTTGAACAAATTGAATTCTATTTTCTCAACAAATTTAGATCTAAAAACACACACTGCTTTATTCTAAGGTCAAGCTATGAAGTTAAGATATGGAAGTGAAATCACTCTGCTACTATTGCTATTGTGCTTAGCATGTCTCTCTCTAAAAACAGAAGCTGTGTGGATGACAATTCCCAGTTCAGGAACAAAGTGCGTCTCTGAGGATATCCAAACACACGTTGTCGTTTTAGCTGATTATTATGTTGTTACTGAACAAGGTCCTCAGCTTCAAACAATTTCTGCTAAGGTATGTTCACACAAATTAACTATCTCTCTGTTTTTTTTTTCATTCACGTTTTTCAAGTAAAAAAAAGTCAACTAGGTTGTACATTTATTTCCTTAATTTCAATTTTCAAAAAATAAGAATAAGGTAGTCCAAGATAGAGAGGTTGGTATATAAGAGGTCGGGGATGGAAATTGGTGTTCGGAACCGTCACAACAGAAACACATAGAAACTCCAAAACGTGGACACAAATAACAACCAAAGAGTAAATTATGTGAAAAGTGTTACATTAAAGTGTTTTTGACTGTGTATTTTGTAACGGAGAATTAAAATCGTTTATATAGTTTTGGACCAAAGCAATATGAGAGATTTTCAACACGAATATTTTCAACCAACCCCAACAATTTGGGTGCAAGTTTAAGTGGTTAAGTTTCACATCGGTTTTGAATTAGTGAAATGTTAGATTTATAAGAGATATGATCTATTTACCTTGTGAGGGAGGTGGAAATTGGGTCTTTTAAGGTTTTGGGTTGAGATGTGACGTCTCTCTTGTGGTCTTGTAGCATTGGTTGTGAGACTAAATTGCTATTTTGCAAATTTGAGGGACTATATTTCTGAGGCAAGTTATATTTGTGCAGGTAACTTCTCCTTATGGAAACAACCTTCACCATAATGAAAATGTTACACAAGGGCAATTTGCATTTACAACTACCGAAAGTGGAAATTATGTTGCATGTTTTTGGATGGGTGGAAATCAACAAGAAGGTGCAACTGCAAGTGTAAACCTTGACTGGAAAACAGGAATTGCAGCCAAGGATTGGGATTCTGTTGCAAAGAAACAAAAGATTGAGGTGAATACAATTACAAATCTCCATTCATATACATTTATACTTCATTTCTTATTGATGTTTATTAATCTGTTTATTCTTTTGGTATGATTAAGGGTGTTGAACTTGAACTCTTGAAGCTTGAAGGAATAGTGGATGCCATCCACCAATATCTAACCTATTTGAAGGATAAGTAAGTTTTTTACTATTACTTTTAAACTGTGATTTCGGTTTGATTAAATTAGTTTTTAGTTTCACTGCATAAGTATGCACTATCCGCATATGATCCGGTACATCAAAATAATCTCACGTTACTTGAGAATCTGGACTGCCAAGACTGCTAAGAGTAGTTTATATACAACACTCACACTTTAAACCCAACGGATGTCTTTTCCAAAATACAAAACTGTGAAACAGCTCTATACCCAAAACAGACAATACACAGTCCTCGGTGGACTTTTGAGATTGACCAGAACAACATCAAATCATGTCTCATAGAGATTAATTATGATTGAATACACATAAAAAACTGTTTCAAATTAACATTGCATATAAGTTAACTTGATATTATAATTTTTAAAATAGTTATTACTTAAATGTATCATATGTTACTAGATTCGCCATCTCAATTTCATGAATGCTCAAATCAGTAGTCTGAAATGTATTTCACTGGTTCAATAGCTGGTCTCTATGAAGCACGGATTTTGACATGGACTTTGAGACACGACATAAACAGTTCGACATCGATAATGTCAAAAACATAGGACACCGACACCGACACCGCTACATATAAGATAGTATTTGAATTTCATTTATCCATCTATTATTTAAAGAGTTAAAAACATTTTAATAAAAATTAATGTTTTTAATTCTTTATTGATAACATTGTTTCAATACATTTTTAAATTTTTTAGATGTGTGAGATTTGTTCAAAAAATGTATAAGGGTGTGTTGAAGTAAAGAAAAAAATAAAATTTTTTTCGAAATATTTGCCTGAATTGTTTCACTCAAGTGGTATGAGTGTCATATGGGTGACGGATACTGATTCGAAGAGTGTCAAAGTAAAGAAAAAACTACTTTTTAGAAGATACTTGTTTGACTTTTTCGACACGTAACGTACATGTGTCATACAAGTATCAGATACCGCGGCACGCCTACTCCTAAAGGTGTCCTTGACTCCTTGCTTAGTAGACCGGTCTTTTATTAAAAAAATTCTTTGTAGAAGTGAAGTAATTGAGTATCTTCTATACACCAAAAAGGACTGTTATCCTAATGCTCAGAAACAGAAAATAATTATATTGTGGCAAGTGCTTCACAATAGCTGCTAGTAACTATTATACTTGATTATTGCATTTCATAGTTTTATTTTTCTTGGACTTTTTGCAACAGGGAAGCAAAGCTGAGGGAAGTGAGTGAAAAAACAAATGCTAGAGTCGCATGGTTTAGCATCATGTCTCTTGGTCTCTGCATTTCTGTTTCGGTATTGCAACTTTGGTATCTCAAGAGCTATTTTAGAAAGAAGAAACTCATATAGATATTGCTATTTATACCAGACTCCTGGACAACATTATTTTTCTTTGAGAATCTGGTTGAAGCATCTGATCCAACAATCTAGGAACTAAGGAGTACTGCATCGCAATTGGTTTCCAATCAGAATGCAATAAGAATCTGAGTATGAAGTGAGGGGAGTGGAATGTGTACTTTTTGTCATTCTTCTTGGATTTTCCCTTTGTTCTTTTGTTTTCGGTGTTTGTAGAACCTCATCCATCTGTATTACATTAAACATGAGACGCCTATAGTCGATTCAATGGTTGAACCTAAGTTATTAATGTTGATAATTGTCTAAATAAACGGATAAATTAAAAACATTAAGCACATGATAAGCCAATAGTATTTATCATGATACGTATAGAATCAAGGTCCAGTGTCCTACCTCGTACATTAAACATTCCATATTTTTTTTTGGGGTCATGTAATCTAATGACTGAAGTTCATCCTTTAAACATCTCATATTAGATGAAGAAATTATTAAAGGGGTAATTTAGTATTTGTTATATTTTGAATATTCTCTCTTAGGGCTTACGTGACATTCTTATCATTGCTATCTTTGTGTATAAATATGTGTACTAGGTTTCATTAATTAATTCAATTCCTTTTCAATCATTTATAGCAGCTTTTTATCATTCATCATTTTCTCTCTTCTTCCTCAATTTCATCACCTTGCACCAACAAATTGGTATCTAGAGCACTTGGTTCTTCTGAAATTTTGGGAAACACGAGTGAAAAGTGAGCTGTGTGTTTGATTTTTGTTGAATCTTCAACAAAATCTGAACAGAACCACACTGATTCTGTGGGTTTGGAAAACACTGAGTAAGATCTGAGATTTGGTTATGTTCCAGTTGCAGTAGATGCTACTGAAGAACAAAGATCTGCAGAAAGAGCTACGAGGAAGAGGGATCAGAAAGTTCTGTTCTATATCCATCAGTGTGTGGATGAAAGTGTGTTTGAGAAGATTGCTGATTCGACGACGTCGAAAGAGGCATGTGATATACGGGTCAGATGTTACGGTGGTGACGCGTCAGTAAAGAAGGTGAAGCTTCAGTCCCTGCGAAAGCAATAAGAGAATCTAAACATGAAGAACAGTGAGAAAGTTTCTGAGTACATCTCCAGAATGATTCTGATCACTAATGAGATGAAAGCTTATGGCGAAACACTTTATGAACAGGTAATCATAGAGAATATTCTGAGGTCGCTTACTCCTCAATTTGATTACATTGTTGTTTCTATTGAACATTCTAAAAATCTGGAAACCATGAGAATAGAAGAGTTGCAAAGCAGTCTAGAAGCGCAGGAGTTGCGTCTGACTGAAAGAACTTCTGAGAGGGAAGTTGAGCAAGCTCTGAAGGCTTCTTTTGTCAAGAAGTACCAGAAGCAGAATAGACGTGGTGATAAATTCCAGAAGTCAGAAACCGCAACTTCTGATGAAAAGAAATATCAGAAGAGAAAGGAAATGTATGACAAGAAGAAAGTTCAATGTTATTGTTGTAAACAATTTGAAAATTTTGCCAGAGATTGTAGAAACAGAGGAAGGAAATCAGAAGAAGCAAATATAGTCAGAGGAGATTCTGATGATGAATCTGTACTACTGATGGCTTCTGATTCTGATGGAAAGTGTTTAGAAGATTGGTGGTATATGGACACTGGCTGTTCAAACCACTTGATTGGAAACAAACAATGGCTGATAGACTTTGACTTCAGAAGGAGAACAAAGATCAGATGTGCTGATGATAAGTATCTTAATGTAGAAGGTATGGGAAATATCAAAGTCAGAGTGAAGAATAGAAAAAACATTCTGATCAAAGATGTTTGGTATGTTCCTGGAATTAAAAGCAATCTGATGAGTGTGGGTCAGCTCATTGAGAAAGATTTCTCAGTTGTTATGAAGGATAACCTTTTTGACATTATATGATTCCAATCAGAAGTTGATTATGAAGTCTGAGCAGGGAAGCAACCGAACATTTAAGGTGAATGTAGAAATAGATGAAGTAGAGTGTCTTAGTGCAGAAGGTGCTAAAGGTGACAGTAAACTGTGGCACAAGAGGTTGGGGAACTTGAATTATAGAATTTTAGGGCATCTATGTTTTAAGAGGCTTGTACATGGCATTTCGAAGATTGTGAAGCATGAGAAGTCATGTGAGATATGCATGAAAGGAAAGCAACCCAGATTGCCATTTGCATTAGAAGTAGCCCCCAGAGCGAAGCATGCTTTGGGAGTAGTATATTCTGATGTGTGTGGACCATTTCTAGTATATTCACTTGGAGAAAACATATATTTTATGTCTTTTGTGGATGAGTTCACAAGAATGACATGGGTAACACTCATCAAGTTCAAGCATGAAGTATTTATTGAGTTTCAAAAGTTCAAGGTGAAGGCTGAGAAGCAGAGTGGTCAGAAGTTGAAGATTCTGAGAACAAATGGTGGAGGTAAGTATAACTCTACAAAGTTCTAGAAGTTATGTGAGGAGAATGGAATAGAACATGAGGTTACTGCTCCATATACTCCTTAGCACAACGGTATTGCTGAAAGAAGAAACAGAACTTTGCTTGATATGACCAGAAGTATGCTGAAAGAGAAGAGGCTACCTCACATATTATGGGGAGAAGTTATTGCCACATCAACATATGTTCTGAATAGGTGTTCAACGAAGAAGCTGGAGGAAATTGTTCCTTTAGAAAAGTGGACTGAAGATAAGAAAAGTGATAGCCATCTGAGGGTGTTTGGTTCTGTATGCTACAAACACGTTCCAGAAGCTAGAAGACATAAACTGGATGATAGAAGCAAAGTAATGTTACTGGTGGGGTACCACAGTACAGGTTCCTATAAGCTTTATTGTCCTGAAAATAACAAAGTTGAAATCAGCAGAGACGTTATTGTGAAAGAGTCAGAAACATGGGATTGGAACAAGCCTCAATCAGATTCTGGTGTAGCGCCAACACCAGAGTTAGTTTCTGAAGATTCTTCAGAAAGTTCCGAAGACGAATCAGAGTCAGAAGATGAATCTGATTCTGAAGACTCTGAAGATGAGTCGGAATCTCAGGGAGATTCTGATAGTGGATCTGATTCTGATCCAGATTCTGATGATGATCCAAAATCTGGTGATGATTATATTTCTAGATGGGAAAACTCTGAAGACATAGGGTCTAGAGGATAAGCTTCCAGAAGTAACTCTGAAGGTGATAATTCTGAAGGAATTATTTTTTGATAAGGTCCAGAAGCTAGCACTGTTCCATGTTTTGGAGAAGTTTCAGAACAAGTTCAGAGGCCACAGAGAATCAGACAAATACCAAGTAGGTTTGCAGATTTTGACATGTTGCATGACACTGAAGTAGATTCTGAAGGAGAAGTCATTCAATGTGCCATGTTAGTAGATTATGAACCAGTGGGTATTGAAGAAGCTCTCAAGAAGAAAGCATGGTTGAATGTCATGAAGGAAGAACTTGAGGCTATTGAAAGAAACAAAACTTGGAAGTTGACGAAGCTTCCAAAAAAGAAGAAAGCCATCAGCGTCAGATGGGTTTTCAAGGTGAAGCTTAAGCCAGATGGATCAATTGGCAAACACAAAGCGAGACTAGTGGCTAGAGGTTTTCTTCAGAAACATTGGCTAGACTACTTTGAGGTGTTTGTGCTTGTAGATAGACATGAAACAATCAGACTGGTGATTGCTTTAGCTGCAAACAGAAATTGACCTTTGATACATCTGGATGTGAAGTCTGCATTTCTGAATGGTCCGTTACAAGAAGAGGTATATGTGTCACAACCTCCTGGATTTGTGAAAAAAAAACCAGGAAGGGATGGTATACAAGTTACATAAAGCCTTGTATGGACTGAAACAAGCGCCCAGGGCTTGGAATCTGAAAATTGATTCGTTTTTCAAGAGGCAAAAGTTTCAGAAATGTGAGATGGAATATGGCGTGTATGTGCAACATTCTGTTGGCAATATGATTCTGATGTGTCTATATGTTGATGACATATTGCTAACAGGAAGTTGTCCAGAAGATATAATCAAGTTCAAAGAAGTTCTGATGAATGAATTTGAGATGACAGATATGGGAAATATGGTATATTTTCTAGGAATGGAGATTCTGTACTCAAAGAAGGGTATCATTCTACATCAGCTGAAGTATGAACTTGAACTTCTGAAGAGATTTAAGCTGCAGAATGGGAAAGTTGTTGTGACACCATCAGAAACCAAACATAAATTGGATTCTGATTCTGATGGTGATTCTGTGGATGCTACGACCTTTAAGTAGTTGGTTGGTTCTCTTAGGTACTTGTGCAATACCAGACCTGACATTTACTATGCAGTTGGAATGGTTAGCAGATTCATGAGTAAACCAAAGTGGTCTCATTACCAAGCCGCTGTTTGGATTCTGAGGTATATCAAGGGAACTCTGAAATATGGAGTGCTATTTCCTTCTGGAAGAAAGACAGAACCAGAATTAGTGAGTTATTTTGATTCTGACTGGTGTGGAGATAGAGTTGACAGAAGAAGTACTTCTGGTTACTTGTTCAAGTTTCTGGGAGGTCCTATTCCTTGGAGCTCCAAGAAACAGCCCGTTGTGGCTCTGTCAACATGTGAAGTTGAGTACATTGCAGGTGCTGTAGCTGCATGTCAAGCTGTTTGGCTTCTGAATCCTCTGGAGGATTTGAAGATTGAGATAGAGAAACCTCTGAAGCTGTTGATCGATAACAAATCTGCAATCAATCTTGCCAAGAATCCAGTGTTGCATGGAAGAAGCAAGCATATTGAGACGAAGTATTATTTTCCGAGAAGTCAATTGCAGAAAGGAGTGTTAGAAGTTCTGCACTGTAACACCCAGAAGCAACTGGCAGATGTTCTGACGAAGACAATCAAAACAGACTAATTTCTTCATTTGAGGAATGAAATTGGTGTTGTTAATTTCTGATAGATACTAAATTAAAGAATGGTATTAAAGGGGTAATTTAGTATTTTCTATATTTATAATATTCTCTCTTAGGGTCTATGTGGCATTTTTATCATTGTTATCTTTGTGTATAAATAGGTGTACTAGGTTTCATTAATCAATTCAATCCCTTTCCAATCATTTGTAGCAACTTTTTATCATTCATCATTTTCTCTCTTCTTCCTTAATTTCATCACCTTGCACCAACAGAAATAAGTTACATACGTCTCTTGGTCACATGACATTAATCATATTAGGGTTTTTAAATAATCTCTTTGTCCTATATTATGTTAGAATTGAACATTTCACACAAATCAAGAAAGTGAATAAATGAAAAAAAGAGTGATGATGTTGTTGCTAAAATGTGAGGAGTTTGAGAATGAATAAATGTGGTGAAATTGATTGAAAACGTAAAAAAAAAAAAAAATTCAAGTCAACTAGGAAATCTGTGTATTGTGTGATTTAGAAAAAATTGATTTTGAAAAACTTTTCAGATCAAAACTAGAGTTAGAATTTTTTTTGAAAAGGTTAATAAGTAAGCAGTGAAAAATAAAATTGCGGAATATAAAGTGCGGAAATAAAGAGTTTAAAAGAAATAGAAGAACATCAATAATTATACAAGTTCAGTAAAAAATGACTTAGTCTTGTTCTCAAGAATTGATCTTGAGAGTATTCAATTAAACTTTAGTAGGGGGTGAATTGTGTGTTTTAGAAAAACTTAGTTTTTAAAAACTTGTCGGATCAAAATCAGTGTCAAAAAACATTTTGAAAAGGTTAATAAATAATCAGTGGAAAATAAAAATGTGGAATATCAAGTGCGGAAATAAAGAGTTTAAAGGAAAGATAAGAACACCAATAATTATACAGGTTCTGTCAAAAACGACTTAGTCTTGTCCCCAAGAAATTGATCTTGAGAGTATCAATTAAACTTGAGAGCTTTTAGTAAGTATTACTCACGAACCTTCTTATACAAGGAAGTTGAAGATACTTCTCCAAGGAACGACCAGAAATTGAGAATTAATAGTCTCGATATCTCTTCCTTCCCGCAAGGTGACTATCAACTCTATGTACCCCTATGTGAAGGTTACAGGACCATTGAAGGCCTGTAACTCGGACCCTTCATAGGGCCAAAGATTTTCCTTCTTCAACTCCATCTTCTCAAATATATCTAAGTATGTAATGTCGCAAGATCTAACTCCATCAATCAATATCCTAGAGACATCAAAGTTGGCAATTAGCTGTTATGACCAAACGAAATATGTTCTCGGGATCCCGCTTATCTTCTCACAATCTCAGAATTTGAGGATCGACCTCTTTGGGCGCTTGGTCGAGGTGCTTCCTTCTTTCTTGCTGACAACCATTATCTCAACAATCTTCCTTTTCATCATACTTTTAGACGAGTTACTTGCCCCTGCGCCACATCCTGTAATGGAAATGATGTATTTCCACTTCCCCTTGCGCCCTTTATTTTCCTCGTTGCTTACATCTTTTTCTTTGCCTCTAGGCAGGACTTCGACATATTTCTTAGGGGAATTATTTCCTCTTAGGAGAGTCTTATCGACCCATTTTTCCATTGTTAGTGTATTCAGTCAATCGTCCCTTTTTAACCAGACCTCCAACTAGATGCAATCATTTGTGTTGTGGCTGCGACTCTTATGGAAACAAAAATATTTGGATTTTTTGTTTGGGCGAACTTCCTGACAGGGTATGTGTTCTTTATCTCGGCTTCTTTAAACTTTGTGTTTGCAAAACCCTTCACTATTATTCCAAGTGAAGTGTTTAAGGGAGTATATGCATCAAACCTGGAGCGAGGTACACACTTATTTTCTTCTTTGGACCACCTGGCGTCCTTTTCTGATGGTCGACTAGGTCCTCCATTTCACAGTACCAGGTTAACCCTGTCGGCCATAAGTTTTTATTCATCGTTGATATAGGGTTGCTTTCTACTCAATAAGTCCTTCATATTCTGGGCCTCCTTACACCCTAACTTGTTTTGGAATGCACAATCTTGTCTTAGTTCATTCTCAAATATCTATCACTTAAGGCTTTCATCTAAGCCTCCCATAATGATAGCCACTTTGGTGAAGCAGTCAATGCTTTCAGGTATGATTTCTTTCTTACCATGCGTGATTCTTATAATCATGGCCATGGTGGTCAGTTTCCTCTTCCTAGAGGTAAAGTGAGCGATGAAAGATTTATATAAGTTAGATCAAGAGTCTAAGTTATGGATCTATGTGCTTGCAATTATAATCAAGAGTTAGTCAAAGCTCATTGATAAGCAAGATATTTTAGCCCTAATGATGTCATAATTTTGATGATGACAACACCTAATGTTGAAAAAATACTTGAGGTAGTTTTGATGTTAACAACGCATGAACTCAAGCAATTACTAAAGTTAGCTCAAGCGGTCAAAGATGCACAAGATGCTTGATCAAGACATTTCTCCGAATCAAGCTAAAAAATGGGTTTATGATCACCAGTGTGATGATTATGGTGGTGATCAAATTGAAGATATCTCATGAATGCTTCACCGAATCAAGTTATTCCTTACAATTATATCTAGATGATGATCACTGAATCAAGCTATTCCTTACAACTATATGATGATGGTGACCAAATTGAAGATATCTCATACCTCATCAAATAGAAGATTCAAGTGAAGCGCCTATATGATTAAAATATTCAACAAAAGGACTTGCATTTTCAGAGTGTGAAAACTCATATGATCATGTCCGTCTGAGTAATAAGTGTATTGTAAAGACACAAGGGCATTTTTAGAATCACGCACGCACACACACACACACACACACACACACACACAAACACACACATAAATGTTTTAAGCCTCTCTCTTTTAAATGAAATCACTAAAAATGTTTTTATAGCCTATTAAGTTGACTAGGAAATTGCCCATTTGATTAGAAGACTTTTTATAAATGTCTAATAGATTAGATATTGTCCTAATTGATTACATAAGGGGAAATTAAGTCTAAAATCGACTGTGACAATGTCTTAATGATCGGTAATGACTTTCTATCAAAACTCTTCAATTTGGGCAGCAAAAATCGATTATTCCAAGTACCTAATTAATTTGGTCATTTATTTTGCCCATGGATTATTTCCTAAAATACACCACTTCTTGGCCTATAAATAGAGGGTTTCACTTTCATTTTAAATCATCCACAAAATGTGAAATATCTCACTTTTCGTCTTTCTCTCAATCTCTCTAAATTATTTCTTTTCTCTCTCATATTTTTAGTCATAGTACTTTGAGAGCGTTCTTGAGTTTAGTGTGAAAATTGTTACGGGTGAGGGCTTTACTGTATATTTACCAAGAGTAATTTTTTATTGAGTAAATCATTCTTTCTTAATAATTAGTTATTTTTGTTTGGATCTAAACCAATACAAAAGCTATTTTGGGGATTAGTATAAGTTTCTGTTTGGTTTGTGAGCGCCACCACTGAAGAAAGTTTCTAGTTTTGGGTTTGTGAATAATAACCAGGGAAAAATATTCAAAACTCTTCTTGAGCTCAGCCCAGTCAAAAGATCTATTGGTTCGAGATTCTCACTCATTTATGAGTTGAGCATGTGTAAAAGCTTAATAGGCTTGAGACCAGTCAGATAAAAATCTTTGTTCAGTTCATGGTCAGCTCAAGTAAAACCTCAGTCGGTTCAAAGGATAGCCAACTCAAAGCTCCATCTTAGTTCAATATTATCCAGTGAAAAATATCAGTTTGGCTTAGAAACTAATTGCTCGAAGCTCTGTTCATTGTTTAGCATGAAGACTAATCACATCATTCCTCAGTTCGTTGTTTAGTTGAAAGTTAGCTTGAAAATTCATTTCCTTATATAAGGGGGTTCATGGGCTTAACTTTCTACAAGCTCTCAAGAATTATTAGATACTCTCAAGATCATTTATTAGGGAGAGGAGTAGGTCATTTATTTAAGAATGAATATCTATAAATCTCTGGTGTTATCTCTTTTCCATTAATGTTTTTACTTTCCTCTTATTTTTTTACCCTAATTTTCTGCTGCATATCCAAAAAAAAATTAGAAAATATTTTAAACTCTGATTTGGAAAATGATTTTATTTTAAACTGTCGTTTTTCAAACCTCCATAATTCACCCCATCCTCCTCCTTTGGGATAAGGGGAAGGAGTTTGATGCATGTTTCGTCAACGACTATGTGACTTCTTGATCTCTTATAGGCTTAGGAACTTTGGTTTTATGCGAAGCTGCCTCATATATAATGTTGTTCTTCAGATTGGCATTGTGTAAAATTTATTCAATTTGAATTTATCACTCCACTACGGCCTGTAAGTTCTACTTATGCACCATATAGTAAAGATTGTTCAACAGTTTATTGGCTCCCTATAAACCAAGATTAGCCTGCAAGAGTTGAAATCTAGGAAGCATTTCTCACCTGGACATTGTAGATAGTGCTGGAGGTATGAATGAAGGTTTTCCTAGATTAAAATGTGGTGCATATTTGAAGAATAGAGAAGGCTGAAACACTCCTTGATCTACCCAAGGTTGGATAGGATCTTGTAGCGAGGTAACTGATAGATCCTTCATCATGACTTTATCGTTTGTCCCAAGATAAGGGTGGGAATAGGCTAGGCAGAGTTAGGCTTTGTCAAGCATAAGCCTTACTTGCTAAAAAAATCCAAAGCCTAAGTATGGCTTGTAACCTATCATATGCTTGTTTTTAGAGTTGAGTCTGGCCTTTTCGAAGGTCTGATTAGCCTATGAGCCTACTTAAAAATCCTATATATTGAACATATGTAAATAAAAAATCCAACTAATGTTTAAATAGACAAGAGAATCAAAAGTACAATAAGAATAAATATTTGTTTACATTGACTTATAAGAGCTTACATAGTACCATAAGTTTTGTGAGATTATTTGTTTGGGAGAACTTATAAAAAACTTATGACATTATTCATAATATTTTTTTAACTTATATTCAAAAGATCTTCAAGATAACAAAACTTTACTTTTGTATTTTAGTATAAAGTGCCAAATACAATTTAAAAACTATTAAATTTATTCATATTTATTAAAATAGATCGGTCTGAAAGGCTTAAATGACATTTTTTTATGGTTTGTGGCCTAGCCTATTTAACTAAATAGACTTACAAAAAATCCTAAGCCTTTTCTACTTACAAAAATCCTGGTCTGGCCTTGGCTGTGTAGGCTAGGCCATAGACCCTTGTTAGTTGGTCTAGCCTATTTCCCCCATATCCCTTGAGAAGGAGGCAGGGGTATTCTGGAAGCTTTAGTGGTATAAGTGGCTTGCCATTGAACGACGTAACAAGTAGCTTTGGAAGTCGCCATCATTGACGGATTCGATGTAGAATTTGAAGGAGAAGAGTTTAAGTTTGACATAAGTGATCAAGAAATGGATATATGTGCTTAGATTGAAGAAGATCTAGATTTATAATCAAAGAATAATTTATTAAATCAATAGAAGTTTGATCGTAGAAAATTTCAGGAATCAAAAGTCTCTTACAGACGGTGTCAATGTTTTGTGGAAGAATTAGAGTTGATCGAAAAGAATGGATTCACAATTATTTACGGTGGTTCGAAAGTTTCGATGTGTTAGAGAGGGTGATGAATTGCAAGGTTAACACTCTAACACTTATGTCAGTAATAGAATGAAAATTGGGGTTTGAATGATAAAGGGTTTTAATAATTGCAAAGTGGCGTGCTCTCCCCTTTAAATAGGAGAAACAACGGCTAACTTCACACGTGTGGAACAACTTGGGATGCAGTCAATCATTAGATTGATTTGGGTGGTTAGCATGGAATTTGTGTGATGGATTCCCTATTTAACATATAAGTATGGAGTTTGGTATTCCAAAGAAAGTGATTGTAGTTTGGTTGGTTATTCTAATTCTAAGTTTGTCGGTTGCAAATTGGATAGGAAAAGCACTAGTGGAACTTGTCACATGTTTTCAAATTCCTTAGTTAGTTGGCATAACAAGAAACAATTTTTTGTTGCTTTGTCTACGGACGAGGTATAATACGTTGCAGCTGATACTTGTTGTGCTCAAATTTTGTTGCTCAAACAACTACTTGATTTCAACATCAAACTTCAATGTATTCCTATCATGTGCAACAACACAAGTGTTATTAACCTAACTAAAAATTCAGTGTTACATTCCCGCACTAAGCACATTGATATACATCACTATTTTCTACGCGACCATGTTGAAAAAGGGGATGTTGTATTTGAGCATGTTGAGAATAAAAATCAACTTGCAGACATCTTTACATAATCTCTTGCAACCAAACCATTTTTCAACATTCGAAGGGAATTGGGTATACTTGATATCTCAAATGTTGCCTAAATATATTTGTTACATGCAATCAATATACATTTTCTTAAATCTTTCATTTTAAAGTGTCATCCTATGTGAGTGCATATTTCGTTCCACTCATGTATGAGGTAATATTGTTCCATTTTCCCTTTGTAAGTAAGCCTTCTTACTATATCAATGTTGTTTGTGTTCCAAATGCTTGATATGCTTGATATATGATATATTTCATGAATGTTCACATCCAAAATTTTTAATTAATAACCATTGTGTGTTTCATTTTATATGCTTATAGTGACTACATGCTATTGATTCTTCCATTTTAAGTATATGCTCTTAGCATATAAGCATGTTTTGTACCATTATTCCTTGCATTACACGTGTAAGCTTGTTATTTATCAAATCTCGCGTGAATTAATTTGAGCTTGTTATTGTGCAAATGATATTCTTTAATAAGTCATGTCACATTTTATGGAAGCATCTTTATGTTTTGGTTTTAGTGGCGATATATTTTCAATTTCCACCAAGCTAGGCACATGCGTGTGCATCATCGGGAGCACCAATATGAAGAGTTGCATAAACATGACATTTTTGAACTCAGTAGTATTTGTTTGCATTGTATCCATAATATTTCATGTTATTGTATTAGTTATTTAGGTTGATTTGTAGAAACAATGTGAAAATGTTGTTTGCTTTTCCTTTATCCATGTTTAGGTATTTCAACTCTTGTGTAATTTCACGTGTGTGGTATATGTGAGTGCACACTCTTTCTTTATAAACGTCTCTTAGTGATATTTTGGTATATGTGTGTCTTAGCTGTAATTTCGATGCTCAGGAAGGTGTAAAGTATCAAGTAATTATTTGATGAAGACAAAGGGATTTCGACTAGGAGTCAGATGAAGACTTCGACCAGGTTTCTTGGTAAAGAAGTCCTAGCCTTGCAAAGTGATATTACATTGTGACTTAGAAGGTTTTGAATCTGATTCGAAAGATGAGTTCTACAAAGATAATTTGAAATGAGGTTAATAATCATATTTTGGTCTTATCCGTTCCTCAAAAGAGACACGTGGAAGCCTGTTAAGGACGAAACCCTGCAAGCAAGAATGTGTCATTTTCTGGAGAAAATACCGTTCATAACAGTTACCATTGAAGTAGTATAAATAGAGGTCTTAGTATTAGGATTTTGGATGTTCAATTGTACCAAACTCAAAATCACTCAAAGTATCTAAGCGTGTTTGAGAAAAGAGTTTTATGAGTAGAATATACGCATGAAACACCATATTTACATTCAGTGTTAAATCATTTACTTTCAATGTCATTTTAATTCATTTTAAAATTTTGTCGAACTTCTTTACATTCCTGCATATTTTACATTTCTGCACACTTTACATTCTCGCACTTTTTACAAATTGTCTTTGCACCACTATCACTTTTAAGATTTTAAGTCTAGTCTAAGTATCAATCATCAAGAAAACATAATAAAAACTAAGCACATATTTTCTAGGATCAATCTAGTCGGTCATGTAAGTAACCGAAGTATCAATTTTAGAAGACTAGTGGTTGTTTACCAAAATCCTAGGTAAACAATTTGGCACGCCCAGTGGGACCCTTGTGCTTAAACATATTTTAGTCTTTTTGAAAAGTTTTTTCTGCATTTAGTTCTTCATGCATAGGTTTATCAAACTTTATTGCATGAGATTGAGGAGTGGTAGGATAGCCAGAAATAAAAAATCATTACCAAAAAGGAAGTACGTTAGAAAGATGGTGAATCCACCAAGTAACAATGGAGAACCACCCTCATTGACAGGGGGAAATACGGCTATAATGATTGTGACCGAATCAATACCCTTTATGATGAGTATGAAGGCCATATTGTCGAACTCTTAACGTGGACCAACATTAAGAACATAGGGTCAACCAGTGACTCCAAGACCAGTGGGGACTAGTAGTTTTAGGCCTTATGTGCCTGGATTTTCGATGTATATGAATGGTCGCAAACAGCCATATGGCATGCCAACTTTAGTGATGGAAAGTTTTCATAATAGTGTGTCAACATTTGATGTTCTCCATTACAAGGGTCGGGATCCACTATTAAGAACTTGGGTTGAAATGTCCAACCCCCAGGGATAAGTTTTCCTACCCAACCAACGCCCACTTTTACTACAAATTCTGTGGCAGTATTAAGACATCAAATGGATGAAAGTAATCACAATATGGTTCATATGCTTGCCCAACAAATTGGAATAATATTCAACCCCTTGATCTAAATTACTACCCAAACCAATCACCAAAATGCTCAAACAATTCAACAATTGGCAGCGCAGGTGACACGAATTGCAGATTTCTTTGGTGCACCACAAATGTCAGTTCGACAACCTCGACAACAATGGATGGTAGATAACCAGGGGAAATCCTAGAAGAAGACCCCACTATTAACCAAATCCAACAGTTTTCACTTAATGCAGACAAAGTTAATCAGGGGAATAAGGTCGAACCCTATAAGGTCAAACAACCAATACCTAGGGAAAGAGAACCCTCAAGGGTTGTGATGGTAAATCAAAACCAGGATGTAGACGAAGTCGTGCATCGAGTTCGACAGGATGATATGGCAGGAGAAAATAATTAAGCTGCCATGGTCGAAAGGATTATGGCTCGAAATAGGGTAAACAAAGGCCTTCGCATGCCAAACTATACGTCCCCGTTATGTGAAATACGTCTTGCAAAATGAATTACCTAGGGGGTGGAAAGTCCCAAATTTCCCAAAATTCTTTGGTGATACTAGTGAATCCACTGTCAAACACATAGCAAGGTATTTGACTGAAGCGGGGGACATTGCTAATAATGAAAATTTGAGGATAAGATATTTTCTCAGTTCTCTCACAAAATATGTTTTACGTGGTTCACTAGACTCCCAGGGAACTCCATCCATGATTGAACTCACTTGGAGATATTGTTCCTTGAATAGTTCTACATGGGGCAGTCGAAGATCAGTTTGAAAGAGTTGGCTAGTATTAAGCGAAAATTCACAGAGGCATTTGATGATTACTTGAATAGGTTTCGTTTGTTAAAGGAAATATGTTTCACAAAAGTTCCTGAACATGAATTAGTCGAAATAGCTGGTGGTAGTTTAGATTACTCCATTAGAAAGAAGCTAGATACCTAATACTTAAGGGATATGGCCCAATTAGCAGACAGAGTTCGACAGGTCGAGTGCCTGAAGGCTGAAAAGGCTAGGGCAAGTAAGAATAATAGAAGAGAAAGGGTATTGTATGTTGAAATGGATAAGGATAAGCATGAGATATATAATGACCATATAGGTTTCTACGAAAACGAAATCTATTTGGCCAAATTAAAATAAAGGCCACCTTATGCTTGCAAAGTTCTGGCACCTTCGAATGAAAAAAAAACCCCATCGAACCAGAAAAGAATGATAAATTCCCTAAGAGAACATACACTTTAGAAGTTACAAAGTGTGATGAAATTTTCGATTTGTTAGTTAAAGATGGCCAAATGATAGTTCCTGTGCTAAAATACCACCATTAGAACAATGGAAGAAAAGAGTTTTACATAAATATCACAATTTTTAGGCCACAAAACCTCACAGTGTTTTTTTCAGGGATCTTGTGCAGAACTAAATTAAGGACAAAAGATTGAAGTTTAGAGACAAAGGGAAGCCCCAGATGAAGGTTGATTCAGATCCCTTGCATGTGGTAGATGCCTATTATACCAAAACCGCTGATATTAATATGATCGAGGCTACTGAAGTACTTTATAAAGAAAGAAATGGTTGGAGCCTCTGAAGGTTTTAAGCAAGAAGTCAAATGGCTGAGGCTACTGAAGGCCTCTGGGTCAAATTCTAGAAAATTAGGATCACTGATGGTCCTAATGTGGAGGCTAACATGGTAGAAACTAGTGAAGATGCTAACATGGAGGCTGATGAAGAAAGCACACAGTAAAACAAGGATCAAATGAGGGTTACATATCCAAAAAAGGATGAGGACTTGGTTGAGTTCCTCCACCATTTTCAAAGAAAGATGTAAAACTCTTCTAAACCCCACATAATTAACAAATAATTTAATTATACTTACACAACACAATGGTGTCACACTTCATAAAAAATACATAAATATCATGCTCCGTAACACGGGTTACACCAAATCATGTTATTAATCTCAAAACTTTACTTTTATGATGCTTACACGACATCAAAACAACTCTGATAAATTCGCATTGGAAACATATTTAAAACAACCATAGATCAACTTAAGACATCTAGTCTCATAATAAACACTTTATAACACATTCAAAATGATTGCATCTTTCAATCAATCATCTTAGATCGTCTCAACAAAATAAATATGATGTAACATTAAAGATAACAAAATAACAGTTTCAGAAGTCAATCATTTTCCCCAACCCGATGTTACATGATCAAAGTAGAATTTCACTACAAAAGAAAATGATAAACTAAAGGCAAGCTCCAAATGGCTAGCTTCCACTTACTTCCACGAAATCTACTCCTGAGTATCCGTGCGTCGTAGAAGCAACATTCAAACAGAAGGGGTGAGAATTCATTTCAATAATAATGGTATAAAATGTAAGATAGAGTACAACATTTACACAAACATGCACATCAATATCATATACAACAATATCATCATCACACATAGTCAAATTTAACACAATCTTAACCACATTATATCAATCACATTCACACACCCAACATTTATATCTCAATATATATATATATATATATATATATATATATATATATATATATATATATATATATATATATATATATATATATATGACTCATTATACATTGCAAATCAATTATACAACTCGATGCATATGCATATGGTACCATGTCAACAAAAAGGTTCCTTAGTGAATTGGGTTCACCCTACTCGAACCCCGAATCCACCTTACTCGGATTCAGGACAAGTCACCAATCCACCTTGCTCAGATTGCAACTTTCCTCTTTCATCAACAACAACGACATTATGAATGCATGTCAAAACATGTTAATGCAACAAAAATCGAATGTTTAAAATCCCCATCTGACAATAAACAAAATATGCATTGAACCAACAATAATAGTTCTCCCTATTCGAACTATTATTCATCAATCACAACAACAACATTAATATTATTCTCAACATCATAACATAACAACATCATAATCATCATCAACATCATACACAATAACATCATAATAATAATCAACGTCATAAACAATAACATCATAATCATCATCGACATCATACACAACAACATCATAATCATCTTAACATTTTCATAACAACATCAATATAACAACATCAATCATCATACTCAGCATAGTAATACATTTCAAGCACATATAATAATTCAACTCAATGAAATTATTAATTCACATACGTGCAACTCTCCTTTAGCTCAACAACACAGAATAGCACATCAATTACACTCATCATGTATAATACATCAATTTATATTCATACAGTAGCATATCGACATCACCACTTACACAACCAACACAATCATATTCAAATAATTATTTAAAATATTAAACAGAGTCGGAATCAAGCAAATGAATAAGTTTAGAAAAGCTTAAAAAATTTATTTTGAGAATATGATTTTTATTTTACTACTTAATATACCAATTGGTTCAGTTTAATCAAACAACAAGAATGGTACTCGCATCGGGCAGAATGTTTCGTCTGACTTCATAATGGAGCCAAAAATTATATACTTATCATAAAATTATGAAAATTTCCAATTGAAAATATCATTAAACCCTATTTCCAACACAACTTATCCCATCCCAAATGGACTCACGAGACTCCAATTACACTTGAAACAAGCTGACCAACGCATGACTGAAATCTCCAATCTTTATGGTATATAAACCAGAAAATTGATACTGTTTTAGAACTCTTAGACTCAATTTTACCATTAGATATAAATATTATTGTGTTAGCTTTCTAACGCAATTGAAGGGATCTCAAACAGACTTACAAAGCTCAAGATATGCTCGAAATAAGTCGATCAATACTCTCCATAGACATGGTAATAACCCTTAACATTAAGGAAATACCAACACAACTCTAAAACATATAAGATTACTCAAGTAGTAACTCCTAAAACTCTAAGGTAACAAATCCCTAACACCAAAACATCTTATTTTCGAATTTCTAACACTGTAAGCCAATTTATCACTATAACTCATCACATACTCATCAATCTATCATCAAATAAAATAATGTAACAAATATAATCATGGATTCTATTGATTTTAAGAACACAACAATAACATGTCAAAACACAAAATTGTGATTCACATCATTGCATATAAAAACAAAATTATCATTAAATTTCCATTAACATTCATCATAACTCAAGGGAATACCAAGCCCTATAAGAGGTTAAGGGTATCTTCACTTTACCCTTCATCATACCCCTATTATTGAACCAAATTTCCACCCTTACCCTAAATTCTTCTTGCAAAGTTCTTCCAAGATTTTTCAATGGGTGCTCTTCCCATGACATAGTCTTCTCTCTCTTCCTCTTGCCTCCTTGCCAATTTTCCAAACAACTTTCACATACAGTAAAACTCATTCCTTACAATTCCTTATTTTATTCCAAAAACCTAATTCCCTTATTAGGCTATCCCCTACTTAACCTTACTTTTCTCATAATTTATACACTGCCCTCAATTTCTCTATTAATTATCTAACTATTCACACATAATAATTAAATAAAATACATATAAATCACAAAGAATTCACAAATAACTCTCAATTAAAATAATTAAATAAAATTTGGGGGTGTTACAAAAGAGATCAGAGGTGATGTTGTGCCCCAGGTGCAGCTTTGTCTTCGACAGAAAGACTGCGAAAAACATGGTAAGAATGTGAATTACCAGCCACATAGGAAACTGTAAAGATGCTCGAAGCTAGTATGTCTTCTAAAAAAGAGGAGTCCCTCGAAGGCAATCATAGAAAGGCCCAAGTCTCCAGAAAAATAGGCCAACAACTTTCAAGCCCACTGTTGACGCCTCAAGCGGAAAATGGGTAAGGCCTGCTGAAAGGAGGGAGAAAGGTCAAGAGAAGTGAATAACTTTTGAGGTGGGTCAACAAAATAAAGGAGAAGAAAGTATGAGAGGGAAGCAACTAAAAGAACAAACATTTGGATCTCAAAATTATAAAGGAAAAATCCTATGTCTCGATCCCAGTAGAGGAGACAATAAAGGAAAAGAAAGGTTGAGAGGGAAGCAACCGAAAAAGACACGGCAGAGTCCAGTAACAACTAACCCCAAAACAAAGATAGGGGCAAATAAAAACAACCAGTTGGGAGGAAAATGTTTGGGTCGAAGAAGGAAGAACCAAAAGAGAAATCAGTGGAACCACCAACACCAGATGATGACATATTAATTGACAAATTTGATTCAGGTTCAGAGTCTTATTTAAATGTTAATGGCAATGTAGTCTCTATGTTACCTTTAGAGTATGATAAAGTAACTGAGGTCGAAGAGTCTGAGGAGATTGATAAGGTAGAGATGGCCTAACACAGGACAATGTGCTAAAATGTTATGAATAATGGTTGTGTTGAAGAACATAATGCGTTCTTCGAAAGGCCTGACGAAGGAATGAAGAACCACCTAAAACTTTTGTTCATACGAGGGAAGGTGGAAAATATTGGAGTCAATAATATTCTAGTTGATGGAGGGACAATTGTTAATTTGATGACACACTTCATGTTGAAGAGGATTGGAAAGTTCAACACTGACCTAAAGCCACATAATATGGTTTTGTCGAATTATGAGGGAAAATTTGGACACACCTTGGAAGTAATTCAAGTTAACCTAACTGTTGGGTCTATCACTATGCCAACTATGTTTATGGTCATAACATCTAGGGCCAATTACAGTTTACTCTTGGGCCGTGAATGGATACACAGAATCAGGGCAGTTCCATCTTTGCTACATCAAAGGATCTCGATTTGGAGGGATTATGGGATAATGTAGAATGTAGAATCAGACCAAAGCTACTATATGGAGGAGGTCAACCATGTAGATAAATAAAATTTTGATAGGAACTTGGCAAAGATAGCACCTTGTTCCCCTGCAAATTCGCTTATATGCCTTCGGACAAGGCACTTTATTTTTTGAATCTGCACCTAAAACATGGTTTCTAGTGGGATAAAGAGACCATGGACGAAGAAGATGAAGTCAAAGGTGTTCCAGGCCTCCGACCTATTGGTTGGGGAGACGAAGACAATGACTATGTCTGAGTTAAGTGCGATGGAAGGATTTAGGCTTACATAGCCGAAAACAGATTAAAGGCGGGTTTAGAAGCCGAATCCAAATGCATGGATGTAAAAGCCAATGAGACTGAAGGGCACCTTGAAGGGCTCGAGGTGGATTTTGAACCAGATCCACATGATAAGGCACAAGTTGATGTGGCAAGCCAGAGGCTCAACACCATCTATTATGACAAGCCTCTGGGATTTGAAAAGAATCAAATGGAAAGAAAAAAAAGATGTTATAATATGATCCTCTCGAGGATATTGTCCTAGGAGATGGAGCAAACAAGAGGCCAACGTACATTAGTGCAAACCTCAGCCCAAAACTCAAGGTCGAACTAATCCAATTATTGAAGGAGTACAAAGACCACTTCGCTTGGGACTATGATTAGATACCTGGGTTGAGTAGGGAGTTGGTGTAATTGCAATTGCCTATAAAGCTTGGAAGAAATCCAATCAAGCAAAATTTAAGGTGCTTTGCACCAGAAATCCTGTCGAAGATCAAAGCAAAAATTGAAAGGAGACTTAAGTGTAAGTTCATCTGCACAATAAGGTATGTCGAATGAGTTGCTAATATTGTCCATGATATTAAAAAGAATAAAACTTTGATGGTTTGCATTGACTTTAGAGATCTGAATGTTGCGACCCCAAAAGATGAATATCCAATGCCAGTGGAAGAAATGCTTATCGATTCATCCGCAAGTTTTGAGTATCTTAGTATGCTCAACGGATATTATGGGTATAACCAAACCTTCATTGCTAAAGAAAATGTCTATAAAACAACATTTCAATGCCTAGGAACCTTAGGAACCTATGAGTGGATAATGATTCCTTTTGGTTTGAAAAATAATGGGGGAACTTATCAAAGAGAAATGAACTCTATTTTTCATCACTTTATTAAATGATTTATGCATATTTATATTGATGATATAGTTATTAAGTCTGTATCAGGAAAAAAATCATATAGACCATCTTCGACAGTCATTAGAAAGGATGAGGAAGCATGGTTTAAAGATGAATCCTCTCAAATGCACTTTCTGTGTACATGCAGGGGATTTTCTAAGCTTCGTGGTCCATAAAAAGGGGATGGAAATCAATAAAAATAAGACCAAGGCCATTATGGAAGCAAAAGCGCCATCAACAAAGAAGGAATTGCAATCTTTGCTGGGAAAATCAACTTCTTAAGGAGGTTCATTTTAAGTCTAAGTGGCAAGACTCAAGCCTTATCCCCCTTTCTTTGACTGAAAAAGGAAGGTTCGAATGGGAGCAGAAACACCAGGAAGCATTCGATAAGATAAAACGTATCTCATTATCCCTTCAATCCTTTCACCTCCTTGTATAGAAATAAGAGTATGAGATTGTACATTTATGCATCTGATGTAACCACATGGAGCATGCTTGTTAAAGAAGATGAAAATGGCACCGAAAGAGACATTTATTATCTTAGTAGAGTTCTCAATGATATAGAAACTATATATAACATGGTTGAAAAGTTGTGTCTGTGTCTGTACTTTTCTTGTACCAAATTAAAGCAATATGTAAAGCTAGTTGATGTGTATGTTTTCTCTCATTTTGATATAATAAAACATATGCTATCTAAGCCAATCCTGCACAGTTGGATTGGAAAATGGGCACTTGCCTTGACTGAGTACTCTCTACACTACTAGAAAAACAAAAAATAGCGTTGGCCATTTTGCGATGCTAAAGGCCAAAAAATTGATGCTACAACCTATTTGGCGTCGGATTAGCGTCGATGTTAGGGCAATCTAAAACATTTGAAGTTAACATCGTAGCGTCCGTCATATATGGTCGTGTCTATTATAGCGTCGACTGAACTAAGTCTACGCCAAGACTACTCTTAAGCCAATGCTAAAATAGATTTTTTTTGAAAAGTCAACCAAAAAAACTAGCGTCAGCTACACCGAGGCTAAAGTCAACTTTAGAAAGTCAATGAGCCTGTTAGCGTCAGGTAATCTGTGACTACATAGTCAAATAAAAAAAATTCAAAATCTGAAAATATGTAGTGCTGGCTTGGCCGTGTCTAATTAATTAATAAAATTAATTTAAAAAAGAAAATAAAAAAAAAACTTGTAGCGTAGACGTAGTGTGGGCTAGGTCGACACTACTGATGTTACTTAGCATCAATGTTGCTGGCCGACGCTAAATTTGTTCAGCTAAAATGAAATTTTCTAGTAGTGCTAACTTATGAGCCTCTAAATCCTATGAAGGGGCAAGTAGTTGTAGAATTTATAACCTACCATGCAATGGTCGAAAACCCCCAAAACTCTGTAGATCTTGAAACATGGAAATTATATTTCGATAGTTATAGTCATAGAGAAGGAACTGGGATTGGAGTTTTTATAATTTCTCCTAACAAAATTCCAATAAAATTCAAGTATAAGATTGGTGGTTTTTGCTCAATCAATGAGGTTGAGTATGAAGCTTTGATAGTTGGACTTGAAATCTTGTGAGATGTGGGGGAAACTAGAGTCAAAATAAGTGAGGACTCCGAGTTGGTTGTCAAACAGATGACTAGAGAATATAAATGTGTCAAAGAAAATTTGATTTTGTATTTTGTAAAAGCAAATAGATTGTTGTGAAAATTCGACTATGTAAACATTAGACACATCCCTCGACTTAAGAATCAAGAGGCTAATGACTTGAATCAAATTGCTTCTGGATACAAGATGTCCAAAGAAAAGTTAGAAGAGTTGATTGAAGTCCAAAGATGAGTTATGGCAACCAGGTTATCTCCATCGGATTTGGAAAATGACAAAGTTGGGTTATGCAGATGATGAAAATTTTGAAATTGATGGCTATTGATAACTTAACAAACGCAGATTAGAGAGAACCAAATTTCGATTATTTTGAGAATCCAACAACATCTACAGAGTGAAAAATAGGGTATCATGCATTAAGTTATACTCTTATGGGAAATGAATTGTTTAAAAAGACGCCTGAAGGAGTTTTTCTCAAATGCCTTAGTGAGACTGAGGAATATTTGGCCTTATTGAATTTCCATAGTGGGGAATGTGGGGCTCATCAAGTTGGCCATAAAATGAAATGGTTATTATTTCGACAAGGAATGTATTGACCTACAATGTTGAAGAATTGCATCGAGTTTGCTAAAGGGTGCCAAGAGTGCCAGATACATGCAAGAATTTAACATGTTCCTATAAGTGAACTACATTCCATAATAAAACCTTGGCCCTTTAGAGGTTGGGCTTTAGACCTGGTTGGTGAAATTTAACCAACATCTTCTAGAAGACAAAGATACATCTTAGTGTGTATTGACTACTTTAATAAGTGGATCGAAGCCATACCTTTGGTAAACTTTAATCAACAAGTAGTCATTGAGTTTATCCAGAGCCAGATCCAAACCAGCTCATTATGTATATGACTCACCATGCCAACTATAAACCAACTTATCAGAAACACAAGACAACCAATTCGGACTGTAACAAAATCTCCCGCTATTCGGGGATGCCCTCAACGCCGAGGAACATGTATTAAGGTGTATGTGCAACTCGTTTAGATCATATATTGAAATTAAAAAATATATTCAATTAATAAGAATTGTATATATATAATTCTATTGTGTATAAAATTTATGCATATATAGATTTAGAATCCCTGAGGCCATTACGACTGATCAAGGATCAGTGTTCACTGGTCAAAAAATACAAGATTTTGCTAAGGAAATAGGGATTAAACTGGTAATATCTACGCCTTATTATGCCTAGGAGAATGGTTAAGTCGAAGCAGCAAATAAGGTAGTCATTAAGGTTGATAAAAAAACACGTGGGGAAAAATCCAAAAAATTGGCATAAGTCATTAGACCAAATTTTATGGGCATGTCGAACTTCTCCAAAAGAGGCTACACATGCTACTCCTTTTCGATTGACTTATGGACATGATGCAGTTTTGCCATTCAAAATTTATCTTTAATCAACTAGAGTTCATAGACAAAGTGAAAACCCATTTGTGTCTTATTGGAATGGATGAACTAGTTAATTTGGATGAAGAATGATTAAATGCCTTAGAACTATTGAGAAGGAAGAAAAAGACAGTAGAGAAAGCGTATAATAAAAAGGTCAAAATCAAAATGTTTGCGACTAGGGATTTGGTATGGAAAGTAATTCTACCCATGGATCGAAAAGATAGGGCATTGGGTAAATGGTAACCAAATAGGGAGGGACCATTGTAGATTATTCAGGTTTTTTTGAATAATACTTACGAAATTAAAGAGTTAGCAGAAGATAAAAGGCTCATAAGGATAATGGGAAATATCTAAATAAATACAAACCTATACTTCAGGAGGTTAAAATCTTAGCAGAATAACACACATGCAAATTAGAAGCCAAAATGGTAAAGAAAAATGCCAAAATGGTTAAGTTATTCATTATAAAATGACCTGGAAATCAAAGTACATACATTTAAAAAGTCACCAACACAACTAATCAAGCACAAAAGTTAAAATTGAAGAGTATCCTTCATTCAATAATATTTTTCGTTGGACGGCAACAGGCGACGTTCGATTACAGATTTGTTGAGAGTGAGGGTATCAATTTTGGTTCCCAAGCTTTGAGCCCTTTCAATGTGATGGACACCCACTTTGATCTCTTCGTCGAGTTGTTTATGGTAAAGTTTCTGAATTTCCTCTTGGAGTTCCTTGTAACACCCAAAAATCTAGAATTAATTATTTAACTGATTATTTGTGAATTATTGGTGATTATATGTGTGATGTGTGTGGTATGTTGTGGGGTAGTAGTGAATTATGGTGCTAATTAGAATAATGTAGATTTAAATAATTTATTTTATATTATTTAGATTAAAATAATAATTAAATAGTATATTAAGGTGAAAAGGAGAATAAAGACATAATGGTAAATGTGTGAGATAAGTGAGGGCATAAGAGGAAAACCATAGAAAAGGATCAAAGGGGTAGAAAAATAAAATAAGAGGAATAGAAATCATTCGGTACGATCATTGAATTTAAGAGAACATGAAGGAGAGCTATGGCACATAGAGAAGAAGAAGAAGAGATTTATTCCTTTGAGTTTTAAGAGATCAAGTCTCTAGGACTTAGAGGTAAGGGGTGTAATCTTGGTTCATTATGATTGATATGGGGTTAAGATAAATTTATGGTTTTGCTTGTATGATGATTTGGTGAAAAACATGAAGAATTGCATGATGAAATTGGTATTGTTGACGAAATAGAAATGCCATGATTGGATCTTATAATGTGCATATGATGTGTGTTGTACCCCAAAATTTTCACTCCCATTTTACTCAACCCATGTTAATTGAGGTCCCCAAGTTGCTCAAGGAAGTCCAAGAGTTGACCAGACAAACTCTCTCCTAAGGCAGTATACCTCAAATTAGGGTTTCCATTTTCATCAAGATGCATGAAACACAAATGAATCAAGTGCTTTCCAAGGTCCTAATATGTTCCCAAGATCATCCATGCCAAGTTTCAGGCCTTGCATAAGAAGTCTGCTCAGTCAACTGTTCAGATACTTGAGAATCGACTATACTAGGTCAAGAGTCAACTGTGGCCCACATACAGTAAAACCTCAATATTTTTGGTCAACATCAACATTTTGAAGTGACTTTCATAATTTGATCAAGGGTTGATCATGATTCCCCAAGGAATGCTCCAAATTCATCAAAACCCAAAAGTTGCTAAATTAGGGTTTCTCAAGAAAAGTCAACCAAACTTTGACCAAACATAACTTCTTCATACTTTATCAGAAATTTTCCATTCAAGGCTCATTTTGAAGAGGATGCAATTCCCTACAATTCATCTTCATCCCACAGGTTCAAAATATTCACTCATCAAAAGATATGAATTTCTACATTATAGGTCCTTTTGAAAAGTCAACAAAAACATCTTTTGGGTCAAAGATTCTTACATGAACATGGAAGACCCAATTGAAATTAAACCCAAAGGGTTGGTTAGGGGACATCCTAAGATTTCTAAAAAGTCCAAGAACACCCTCCTAGGGTCAAAATTGAGAGAGATATGCATTGTCAAAGTTGGCAATTTTTGGAAAATTGTCAAAAGTCAACATTGATCAAATTTGCATTTTTTCCAAAGGGGCCCATGTTTTCTTGTTTGAAACATGTTTCTAATAGGAACCACGACCCCTGAGCTTTTCCACCTATTATTCTATTATTTTTATTATTTTTATTATTTATTTTGATTTTATTTAATTTAAATCAAAACAAATCAATATAAAATAGTAAAATAATGAAATAAAATCAAATCCTTGATTTTTTATGCACATTTTGAGTCCATGTACAACTAACATGCCATCCAATTCGTGCAAAGTGGATTTGGATTGAAAAAGATTGGATTGAAGCTTGTTTTAGAAATATATCATACAAGAGCAAATCAAATCCAATTTCCATTATTTCTCAAGATTCATGCCAATTTTATTGACCTAATTCAGTCTACTATAAGTGCATAACAATTGCAGATCAAAGACACAAGGGTTGGAGTCGTGAAAGAGGCAGAGCAAAGTAAAAAATCCAAGGAAAAAAAGTTTGAATTGGTTTCCATTCCCCAGGCCATCTCAAGCTATCCAAGCTATCCCAATCCATTGCCGGAAGTCTCAGGAAGCTATTCCAACCATTTGTAAGGTCTGAAACACCCAGAAACACCAACTATAACTCATACGGTTTGCGTTTTTTTTCTTCAGAATCGATTATCCCAATTCTTGCATCATTAGCAATTTTAATTGTCATATTTGTGATTATTATCATGTTTGCAAGCTAACTGGACGGTTTAATTTCATTTTTGAAGCTTATACACGCACTTGCCATTGTTAGGGTTTTTATGTTTTTTTAGGGTTTCTTGATGCAGGAAAAATTAGGCTATGAATGAGGTACCATGATGCTCGTGAGGCCAAGATGAGTTGATTGGTACCATCACAATTAATTTATCATGCTCGTATGAGATTTTTGAGTTTCACAGGGTTGTAGCTACAGACTTGTGTCTGTAGGTAAAAGTTCATAAACCTAAGACGACGGTTCTAGGAAGAAGAATGTGCGTGTCAGCCAGCCATTCGTCCGTTTGAATCTCGCGTGCTTTGAGATCAACTCTTTTGTTTTCATTATATTATGTTTTATTATTATTGTAATAACAACTAACAACAATAGCTCAGCTGGCAGCGCAACATTGGTTCAAGGCATAAGAACCTGGGTTCGATCCTAGGTCCCAGCGTTTCCTTTATTTTATTTTCATTCAGCAGATCCCATGCAGTGCTCTCTCACACGCCTACCATGTGTCATCAACATCCAACCACTTGATCAACATAGCATTAAATCCAACGCGTCCCAGCCTGAAGGACTATGATGCACCTCAAGTCAATGCTGCACAGGATCCAACGTGGTTGACTGGGCTCAGCATTATTGGGCTTGGAATTTCAGCTTCACACCCCCTTCAGCAATTCAACAACAGGCCCATTTTATTATTTTTCTATTCTTTTTTTTCTTTAATTTCTTTGTTTATTTTATTTAATTATTTTTCTTTTTCTTTTAATTAACACAAAATTATTTTTTATTAACAAATCACAAATCACAAAAATATTTTTTTAATAATATTTTTATTTTTTAAATTAGTTAGTTTAATTTAACTTAGGGAAATTTGATCTTTTTTTATATAATTAAAAATAATTAGACTTAGGATTTTATTTGTACATAACTTAGCTAATTTTCCTCAAAAATACACCAAAATCATTTTTCTCATAAATATTTATTTCTTTAATTTAATTAGTAAATTAGGTTAATTTAATTTCTTTCATAATTAAAAAAAAAATTAGAAATTAGGTTTAATTAATTTGTAATTTAATTGTTTTCTAAAAAAAAACAACTTAATCATTCTTGTAATTAGATTCTAGGGTTCTCAACTTGCCTCGTATTTAATTTACTGCGCGAACTTTTATTTGTCTTATCATTATTGTAACTGTTTCGAGGTTGTAATAGTTTTAATTAGGGTTTTAAATTTCGCATTTTTATCTTCAGTCGAGACAATTATGTAATTGTCAAAGCCTTGTAATAGCTAGGTTTACTTTCTCGCACTTTTAAATTCCTGCAAATATTTAACTGTCTAGATGCATGGCTAATAGGATTATATGGAAAGAATGCTTGAAATTTAAAACGGTAGATCACCTAATGTGCAAAGACTAAATAACTGAAAAAACTCATATGCACATATTCACTCCCAGGGGTTTCCTCACTTCGGTTGCCTTCGGTAAACAATCATTAAGCGTAGGAGATTTTAGTGGTTGCCCTCCAGTCTAAAAGATCAAAGTGTCCCATTCGAATGTTGCCTCAAAAATGTTGCCCCGGAAATGTTGCCCCGGAAACGTTGCCTCGAAAAGATCTTAAGACTCTAGGGTTACTACTAAAGTTTTCTAACTATTGCTTTAGTGATTGTACTTGTCCCTTTCGAATGTCCCTTACAACTCCAATGATGGTACTACCTACTCCTTAATAGTGGGATAACATTGTCTAAAGGAAATAGAACGAACAATCTTTTTTTGAGTAGGTAGAATCTTAAGTACTTGCTCAAACAAAACTTTTCACACAAACACCTTTCAAAACAAATTTTCAGAATAACTTCGTCACATCCTTGAGGATTGATACAAGGGTTATCACGAAGTAAAACATTTTCAAAGCAAGCACACACATAAGCAATTTTTAAAATGAGCAAGTACCTAAGAGCCCATGGAAAACCATGGATAGAAAGGGTGCTAACACCTTCCCTTTCTATAATCTACCCCCCATACTCAGAATATCTCGAAAAAAGGTTTTTTCTGTTCTTTTTCCTTTTCCATGATTAGATGAAATAAAAGTCGATGGCGAATCTTGCTTACCGCGACATTTTGCAAGCAGAAAACACAAACCAGTATTACCATTCAGTTCTGCCACCGTATCCCAGAACTGGAGACTCTGCTGGGGAAAAATATAAAGTGGGGTAAACCTTAGGATCTAGGTTATATTTAATTGCTTTCTCTTGATTTTCTTGATTGCTTTATATTTATGGGAACTGTTTGGGTTATTTGATCCTACACCCGGATCTGGGGAACACCTTTTAGGTAAGTAGCAATAAACTGTGAGGGAACTATGTTGGGGTATACCGACACGGTTGAAGTAGTAGCTACATTGATGTGGCACTTTGGTTGGTACCGGTAATCCTTGAGTCAATCAGGGAGAGTACCAGGCCGTCGCGTGGTGTCGTGAAGCATCAACTGACCTTAGAACCTTTAATTGCACAACTTGGCCAGTAGGACGTAGCGAGATGGCCGGCTTTGGTGTATACCCAAGGTCCACATATACTCGATGCTACACTCATTGAGGTTTGACTCTTGAGTTTTGGTTGGTTGCGAGTCCATCGCCTATTGAACGAAGTTAGGGGAAAGATCAGTGACATTGAGATCCCTTTTAGAACCCGATTACTATTTATAGGGCAGGTTGAAGCAATCCAACTTCAAGAGGGTATGACCTTAAAACTCATGCAAGCCTTAAACCTAAGGACTTGGTGTGACTTGTTTTTTGTTTGCTATACCTGTGATTTTCTAACCTAATCATGACATCATAACCATGGCATTTCATGACTGTTGTACCCCAATTTTTCCCCCTAAGATTCCTTCATACCATGTTGATTCAATCACAACAAGATCACATTAAGGCTTTTGATTCTTCTCCCTATCTTTAGCTTTGCTCTTTTGAGGAGTTACCAATCACCTTGACTTGTTTTCTTTTATGATCATGAATATTTTGTTTTGATTCTCTTTCTAATTAATAAAATGCAATGTTGGTTTGTCTTACTTGTTAATAATGTAGGTAAAGGCAATGAGGTTTAGCAAGTTGCTTCATGGGTTCATGAGTTTATTTCCATGCCCTAGTAAACATAGCTTGAGGAGTTCAAACTTCACTATTGGAGTGGTTTTGGAAGAATTGGCATGGAAAAGTTGCTTTGGTTCAACATATTTCAAAGTTATCAAAATTGATTCAAAAGTACAAGGGGTTGAGGGAAGAAGTTGTCATGATTGGACAAGGTCTTGTTCCTATTGGTCACAAGAGCACATTTCTCTCAAATTTCAAGATATGGAAGTGGTTTTGGTGGCTATGAGTCCTCATCATCATCCTCAACAACTTCTATTCACAAATAAAGAATAATGGCACAAGAAGTTTGTTCAAACTTGTCAAAGTTCCTCACAGCATTCTCTTGATCTAGAGGCCAGGGTTTTGAACTTAAAAGGAGCATATATTGTGCACCTTTTGGTATTTTTGAGTGATTCCAAAGACATCCTTCTCTTCAAAGAGTTACAAACAAATCGCTTCAAAATTTCCAAGGAGTTTTCATGTGGAAGGAACTTGGTGAAGAAGAAAGATTACAAGTCATCCAGATGAATCCCCAATTTTCCATATGTGACTTCAAATGGTCATAACTTGGTCATTTTTTATCACCTTGAGTCCATTATTATTCCATAATTATCTTGAAGATGTGTACTTTATGCCTTCTTTTATGTGCAAAGTGAGAAAATGGATGGAAGTTGCCTTAAGAATGCAAATAATTATAGGTCATTTTATGATTTTTGGCCAACTTTAACAAGTCATAACTTGCTCATTTTTTTGGATATTTTGAGTGTTTTAAATTTCAAAATGTCATACAAGAGATCTACTTCATTCCATCTTTTTTGGTCAAGAGCAAATTCCAAATGGAAGGCCATGTTTGGATGCAAAAGATTATAGGTCATTTTTGAATAAGAATTTGAAATATTTCTAAGTATGGAAAGTCAACTCTTTTTCTTCAACTTTGACTCCATGTAACTTTCAGATCAAGCATCCATTTGATTCCATTCTTTTTCAATTGCAAAGCTTGTAACCTCATCTTTCCAAAGCATCAAGAATTATGCCCTAAGACCCCTTGAGTTGGAAATGCCATGTGTGATCGGTGGATCTGGAACTGACTGTTTAACGCTGGTTTCACGAAATGTCGTGGAAGCAAGAGTCGCCACCGTCTTTTATTTTCTCCAAACATGGAAAGGACAAAAGCACAGAAAAATTCCTTATGAGATTGTTTCTCGGTTCGGGAGGTAGATTTATAGAAAGGGAAGGTGTTAGCACCCTTTCTATCCATGGTTATCCATGGGCTCTTAGATACTTGCTCATTGTGTTTTCAAAATGTTTGCTTTTCAAAATGTGAGTGGGCTTTGAAAAAAGTTTCTTTGAAAGATTTCTGAATAACTCTTGTATCTGTCCTCAAGAGTGTTCAAAAAAATTGTTTTGAAAGCTTTTGAAAGTGTAAGGTGTGAAAAGTATTTTGTTTGTTTTTGAAAAGAGCAAGTATCCATGAGTCATCTACCTACCCTAAGGAATTAAGCTGTGTAAATGTCCTTTAAAGTAGTGCCATCCCACCATTGAGAGGTAGGTAGCACCACCGTTTGGAGGTGTTCGGGTCAATTCGAGGTTCGGGACATGGTGATCACCAGAGCAATGGGAAGACACCTTAGAAGCTACCCTCATGCCAGGTTCCCGGATCATGAGGACTTACTAAGACGTCCTCTACTCGACGATCACCTTTCGAGGCAAGGCAACAGTGAGGCGTACCCTAGGGGTGGTGTGTGAATTGTGTGTCAGATTCATTTATTTTATCTTGTCATATTATGAGTGAGCTATGCGTTTGTTTTTATTTAAGGCCATCCATTCTTGCATGCATTTAATTAACAGTTAAAAGATGCGGGAATTTAAAGTGCGGAAAAGATAAAGGTCCTACGCTATTACAAAGGCGCGGGTCTACATCGCCAAATTAATCCAGACCCGATTTAAAATAGAAATGCAGAAAATAAATGCCTAATTAACTATTACAGGGCTTTGGAGCAATTACATTATATTCACAAAAAAGAAATAAATAAAATGCGCGAAAAGAAAATATAATCGAATGCGAGGGTATTGGACCCTTTAAAGGAATTAAAATGAAATTATTAAATTGATTAAATTAAATAAAAAGAAGGAACTTGTTTTTTCATGTTTTTGGGATTTATGGCACTAAAGAAAAATTAAGTTGGAATTAAAAGTCAAATAATTCTAATTCTAATTGTTTTTTTAATTTATTAAAGAAAATGCATTAAAGTTAAAACCTAGAATTAAAATTAAATTGATTATAAAATTTATTTACAAAATTAATGGTTAATGATACTTATAATAAAAATATTTAATTAATTAAAAAAAAGGGTAAAAAGTGCTAAAGGTCTATTTTTATTATTTTTAGTTATTGAGAAAAAGAATTAAATTAACAACCTAAAATTAAAACTAAATTACTTATTGAATTTATTCACAAAAAAAAAAAGGTCATTGATGAATTAAATTAAAATGAAACATATTTTTGTTCTTTTATGATTTTTTTGGTGTTTTTTATATATCATGAAAATATTAAATTAATTAAAAAAAAGCAATAATTAAAAGAATGTAAAAATAATAAAAAAACAAAGAATGTAAAGAAATTTGCAAAGAAAAACCTAAGGGGGTCTGCCCCTAATTTGGAGGGTGAGGTCTAGCAATCTGAGCCCAATAAGCCTTAGGCCTGGCTGACTTCTCCACTCACGTACCCAAGCGTTGACTCATGTGTACCATGCTCCTCAGATCTGGGCCCTTGAATTGATGAGATTGAACGCGTGTCAGGTTTGATTTGGGAGATGCATGGTGTGCTTTAGTATTAAAGCTGCATGGGAACGTTAATTGAAAAATAGTATTGAAAGGGGTGAGGACCTGGGGCTCGAACCCAGGTCATGAACGTTGCCAACGCCTATGCTTACCACTGAACCATCCAACGCGTCTTGTATATAATATGAGAAACAAATAATATAAAATAAAATGGTCGTTAGCATTATAAAATAAAAAAAAAGCGCGCTGGATTCAAACCAGCCACTCACACTGTGACACGCAGTCGTCTTCCCCAATGTACCTGTAATGAAAATGAAATAGCGGGGGTTTTAAACCCCCCCAAAATGCAAGCTTTTTGAGAATAGCGAATAGGCCATGGTGGGAAAGAAATAGGGCGCGATGGTTCAAATCCACTCAGTGGAAGGCCCTGATTTTAATGGTAGCAATCTTAGGTTCCAATTGTTCCTGGTATGCAAAGCCCTAAAATCAAAACTCTGAAACCCTAGGCAATGGCCATGGTGAAATCGTGCACAGGCTTGGAAAACCCAATTAAATCATGCTAACAGCTTAAGAACAGTCATATTAGTCCAAATCCATGATAAAAAATGATAAACATGGCATGAATATTAAAATGCGAATATCAAAAATTTCAAGGAAAGTTGGACTTGGTTATACCTGTTCTTTGCGTTTGAAGGTCTGAATTTGATGGCTATCGTTTCCTTAGGGTGTCGGCAACTTGTTTGGATGAGAATGAGAGTCTGAAACGGGCTCTAGAGGTGTTTTCAGTTTTGAAAAATCTTGGCCAAAATGCAAGTTTGCTCTGAGTGTTTGGGCGCAGCTTAGGTCTCTCCGTTGCTTCTGATCACTTGCCTAGGTCTTATGCAACATGTATGAAGAGGAATTATGGCCTCATAATGCATAGTATTCAATTTCAAGATTCTCCATAAACCTCCATAACCAAACTTCCATTTTTGAACCATTTTTGAATTCTTGCTCTATTTGGCCCCTTGCACGAATTTGGCATATGCTTAATGGTAATTCAAGGTCCATCAAAGTCAGATATCCTCTTTAATTAGGCTTTTTGATTTTCCTTTGATTTTAAAAGATTAAATCTAATAAAATCAATAAAAAATGAAAAAATTAATTAAAATTTTTGAAATAAAAGGTGGGACACGTGGGAAGCATGGCCAAGTTAATTCAAGTGGAAAAAGTGGGCCCCTTTTGTCAAAAATGAAATTTCAAGGATAAATGATTTTGGCCATTTCACAAAAATTTCCCAACTTCTCCAATGCATATCTTGCTCAATTTTTAAGCTTTGATCATGTTCTTGGACATTTTGGAAAGGTCTTGAAGTCCTCTAACCAATGTCTTTGGTCCCATGTCATTTTGATTTACCAATATCAAGTTATGGTCTTTGACTTAAAGTCCCTTTTTGTTGACTTTTGGAAATGACCTATAATGTTGAAATTGATAACTTTTTGTGAGAGCATTTCTTGGACTTGGAGTGTGAGGATGAGTTGTAGGAAATGTCTTCCCCTTCAAAATGAGCATTGGATGGGATTTTTATGATGAACCATGAAAAAGTTATGCCTTGGTCAAGTTACAGTTGACTTTTCAGCTGTCCAAAAATAGAAACTTTTGCATCTTGATGATTTTTGAGCCAAGCTTTGAGAATCATGATCAAGCATTGATCAAATGATGTTTGTGGCTTAAAAATGAGATGTTGACCAAAAATTTGAACTTTTGACTGTCAAATGACCATTTTGCCCCTACAGTTGACTGTAGTGCAATTAGGGTTTTTGACTGTGCAATTTTGTGCTGAAAGTCTTGAAACTTGACATGTAGGTGCTTGACAATGTTTATAGGCATGGGAGACTTGATTGAGCTCTTGAAAACTTCAACTTCCTTGCAAGAACCAAAACCCTAGTTTGACTGGCTTAGGAGGATAGTTGACTGTGTGGCCCTTGAGTAAACTTGAACCATTTGCTTGTCATAACTTTGAAGATTATGGGAGGGAAAATTTTGGGGTACAACAGTTGCCCCTGTTCAATCTTCTTAGACCTGAGGATGTAGATTGGCTTGTATGCCTTTCGTGATCCGAGGGTGGAAGAGGATTGAACACTAGAGTGCCCAGAAATTTGCACTCACATAGTAGAGTATCAGCAGTGTGATAGCGGGAATGGACTTACAGATGCCATTTGGAGAGGTGGTGGATAGGAGGATGGGCTTATAGATGCCATCTGGGGGGTGTCGATCGCGTAAGAGATTCCTTAGCAAGAACTTGCGTACCTGAGAAAGAAAATTACCTGGTCTGTTACAGGAGTTGACTTTCAAACTCTTTATGTAGACGTGCCCTGGCTGGATACAGGAATCGGATCTTCGAACTCTTCAGACGTGCCCTGTCAAGATACAGGAATCGAGTCTGGTACTGTAGTCGTCAACAGATACTCCCTGGCAAGATACAGGAATCGAATCTTTGAACTCTTCAGGCGTGCCCTGTCAAGATACAGGAATCGAGTCTGGTACTGTAGTTGTCAACAGATACTCCCTGGCAAGATACAGGAATCGGATCTTCGAACTCTTCAGACGTGCCCTGTCAAGATACAGGAATCGAGTCTGGTACTATAGTTGTCAATAGATACTCCTTGGCAAGATACAGGAATCGGATCTTCGAACTCTTCAGACGTGCCCTGTCAAGATACAGGAATCGAGTCTGGTACTGTAGTTGTCAACAGATACTCCCTGGCAAGATACAGGAATCGGATCTTCGAACTCTTCAGACGTGCCCTGTCAAGATACAGGAATCGAGTCTGGTACTGTAGTCGTCAACAGATACTCCATGGCAAGATACAGGAATCGGATCTTTGAACTCTTCAGACGTGCCCTGTCAAGATACAGGAATCGAGTCTGGTACTGTAGTCGTCAACAGATACTCCCTGGCAAGATACAGGAATCGGATCTTCGAACTCTTCAGACGTGCCCTGTCAAGATACAGGAATCGAGTCTGGTACTGTAGTTGTCAACAGATACTCCCTGGCAAGATACAGGAATCGGATCTGGAATCACGACAGTTGATAGCAATTATCTTTGTATTAACTTGTGTCCTGTAAAGACAAAACGTTAGTTGTATGTGACATCATGATGTATGACATGCGAGACGTCCTCAAAATGAATGAGATTGTATGTTCATGATGCGTATATGCATGCTACAATGTATGAAGATGTGTTGTTTATGAATGTATGTTTTCATCTAGGAAAATAAATCCTTGACGGATGTCGGGAAGTCACATCCTGGGCTGATGTTAGAGAATAGTGTTTTATCTGGGGGTGATGGTTGCAAGAATAAACCGGTAGGAGAAGATGACTCCGTTGGGGGAATAAACTTGTTGGAGAAATCACTCTGCGGGGAGAAAATTATTCTAGCGATCTGGCTGAGGAACAATACTCTGTGGGGAGAGAGGTACTCTTGTTGAGATGTTGGTAGTAACTTCGCTGGGGATATCTTTGTCATGTCGGAAGTGTTACTAGACTTCGCTGGGGATAAGAAGACTTTGTCGACGACGATCTTTCCATGGCTTTTGGCTGAGGATAACCCAGTTATAAGCTCTGGTGGAGCATAACCTTTGAATAAAGCCGGGAGACGCGTTCGTGCTCTGCGAGGATAAGCTTCCAGAATCTACTGGGGATAAGCTTACTGCTTGGGGAGATGGATTCCAACTTCTTGGGGAAACTGGATTGGACTCTCCTGGGGAAGTTTTGAGATGTATTGGGAGTAACTCCACTGAAGGTTTGATATACCGCCGGGGAACAATCTTTAGACCAAGACTGCCGGGGATGCTTGTTAAGAATGCATGTATATTGCGCTGAGGATTGTTGAGATCTGCTGAAGGATACCCAACTTCCTTAAGGTTGACTGTAACTTTGTTTGGGGAGAGTGCATTGATTTGCTGACTCACTCTCTGGGGAAGTAAGATATACTGGTTGTGTTCTTTAACCGAACCTACCTTGATACCTTGGAGGACAGAACAATTAGATTGCTTAGACAACTCTTTATTGCCCCTGTTTCTAATGTTACCTGTAATTAATCCTTTGTTTTGTATGCAAATATTCATGAGTTAGCAAATTATTGTCAATGCATATATCACAAATTGAACCTTGGACGTTCTTCGCAAAACAAAACAGAAAAGGAAAAAACAAAAGGCAGTTTGTCTGAAAAGTAATTTTGTATTGATTTTGAATTTTTCCTGTAAAATAGGCGTTTATGTACAAGAGGCTGACGTCCTAGTAAGAGAACGCCGCCGAACAAAAGAATTTATACAAGTTTGTACAAGAGAAAATAAAACAGCTGTGTGAAATGAATGATCCACTGGGTTTCGACTCTGCTATTGCCTTTATATCTTCGAGCGTCTCATCACTTGATGGCCTAGCTGAAGATGAAGCTGATTGATCAATGCCGTCTGAACTTGATGTCGATACCGGATTCCGGATACAAAGTGATCCAATGAGACATAGTATTACGCTTTTATCCCTAACTTTTGCCTGGACCGCCCTTTCGGGTTTTCAGTCCACCGGGATACCCATTTTTGCCCAAGCCGCCTTTTCAGGTTTTCGACTTGCCGGGTGTACAGATTTTTTCATTTCATCCCTTCATTTTGCTCGAACCCTTTTGGTTCGCCGGGAAGCCCTAATTTTTGCCTAGGCATGTCAGCCTAGCGGGTCTTTTTATGCGTAGTATCTTTTTACTATGTCTGCATTGGCGGGATGAGGAAGGTCGTCACCATCCATGTTGGTTAGAATCATGGCTCCTCCTGAGAACACATGTTTAACCACAAATGGCCCTTCGTATGTAGGGGTCCATTTGCCCCTTGGATCACTCTGAGGAAGGATGATTCGCTTGATTACCAGATCCCCAACTTGATATTCCTGTGGTCTGACCTTTTTGTTAAATGCCCTGATCATCCGTTTCTGATACGTCTGACCATGGCAGATAGCAGCAAGTCTTTTTTCATCAATAAGGTTGAGCTGATCAAGTCGTGTCTGGATCCAATCATCCTCGTTCAGATTTGCATCCTTCATTATCCGGAGAGAGGGTATTTGCACTTCGATCGATAAGACTGCCTCCATACCATAAACCAAGGAGAAAGGAGTTGCCCCGGTTGACGTCCTAGCTGAGGTACGGTACCCATGTAGAGCGAACGGTAACATCTCATGCCAATCTTTATAGGTCACTGTCATCTTCTGCACGATTTTCTTGATATTTTTATTTGCTGCTTCTACAGCCCCATTCATCTTCGGTCTGTAAGGAGAAGAATTGTGGTGCTGTATTTTGAACTGCTCGCAGAGCTCAGTGATCATCTTGTTATTGAGATTGGTACCGTTGTCTGTAATAATTCTTTCTGGGACGCTGTATCGACAGATCAGATTATGCCGAATGAACCGTGCCACAACAGTCTTGGTTACCGTAGCGTATGAAGCTGCTTCAACCCACTTTGTGAAATAATCAATCGCTACTAGGATGAAGCGATGCCCATTAGATGCCGTAGGTTTAATCTCACCGATCATGTCTATGCCCCACATTGCAAACGGCCAAGGCGCAGTTAGAACATTCAGCGGAACTAGAGGAACATGCACCTTGTCTGCATAAATCTGGCACTTATGGCATGTCCTGGAATGTTGGTAACAGTCAGCTTCCATTGTGGACCAGTAATACCCTGCCCGAAGGATCTTTTTAGCCATAGTGTGTCCACTGGAATGTGTACCAAAGGTCCCTTCATGTAGCTCTTCCATGATCCTTTCTGCTTCAATGTTATCCACACAACGCAGTAAGGTTGAATCATGGTTTCGCTTGTACAAGATGTCGTTGCTAAGGAAGAACTTTGCCGCGAACCTTCTCAGGAACTTCTTATCATTGACTGAGGCACCTTCAGGGTATTCCTGAACTTCCAAATATCTCTTCACCTCATGGTACCAAGGCTTCTCAGTCACCAATTCAGTCTCGAGATCGCAACAGTATGCCGAATCGTCCAGTTTCCAGATGATGATCCGGGGAGCCTCATTGTCCCATTTGACTTTGAACATAGAAGACATTGTAGCTAACGCGTCCGCCAACTGATTCTCTTCTCTTGGGAAATGTTCAAAGGTTATTTCTGTGAAGTGGGGGATCAAGGTCAACACACATTCTCTGTAAGGAATAAGATTCTGATGTTTCATATCCCACTCTCCTTTGATCTGATTGATCACGAGAGCGAAATCTCCGAAGATGCTCAGAAACTTGATCCTTAAGTCAATTGCAGCTTTGAGTCCCATAATGCACGCCTCATACTCCGCCATGTTGTTGGTGCAGTTGAAACATAGCCGGGCAGTGAGTGGAGTATGAGTGCCTTGAGGGGATATGATCACAGCGCCGATACCATTACCCAAAGCATTGGAGGCTCCGTCAAAGTGCATAGACCATCGGGATCCTTCCTCAGGTCCTTCATCCGGTCCAGGTACTTCACAATCAGTTACTATCATGATGCTTTCATCTGGAAACTCGAAGTTCATTGACTGATAGTCATCTACGACCTGATGTGCCAAGTGGTCTGCCAATACACTTCCCTTGATGGCTTTCTGGGTTGTGTACTGAATGTCGTATTCCGTCAAGATCATTTTCCATCTTGCGATTCTCCCAGACAGAGCAGGCTTTTCGAATATATACTTTATAGGATCCATCTTTGAGATCAACAAGGTAGTGTGAGCCAACATATACTGTCTCAGCCGGCGAGCAGCCCATACCAAAGTGCAGCAAGTTTTCTCAAGCAGTGAGTATCGGGTCTCACAGTCGGTAAACTTTTTGCTAAGGTAATAAATGACATGCTCTTTTCGGCCAGACTCGTCATGCTGCCCCAGCACGCACCCCATTGAGTTATCAAGTACTGTCAGGTAAAGTATCAGAGGTCTCCCTTCAACCGGTGGCATAAGGATGGGTGGTTCTTGGAGATACTCTTTGATTCTGTCAAAAGCAGCCTGACATTCATCATTCCAACATACTACCTGATCTTTCCTCAGCAGCTTGAAGATTGGCTCACAGGTAGCAGTTAGGTGTGAGATGAACCGAGCAATGTAATTCAGGCGTCCTAAAAAACCTCTGACCTCTTTCTCTGTTTTAGGAACTGGCATCTCTTGAATAGCTTTAACCTTGGCAGGGTCCACTTGAATACCCTTATCACTTACAACGAAGCCTAGCAACTTCCCAGATCTTACCCCGAAGGTGCACTTGTTCGGGTTCAACCTCAGCTTGTACAGTTTCAGACGGTCAAACAATTTCTGCAGATGATCAAGGTGTTCTTCCTCAGTCTGGGACCTTGCGATCATGTCGTCAACATACACTTCTATCTCATGATGGATCATATCATGAAATAAAGCAACCATGGCACGTTGGTAGGTTGCCCCAGCGTTCTTTAGTCCAAAAGGCATGACTTTGTAGCAGAAGGTGCCCCACTGAGTAACAAATGTAGTCTTTTCCATGTCTTCAGGAGCCATCTTGATCTGATTATAGCCTGAAAAACCATCCATGAAAGAGAACACCTTATGCTGAGCTGTATTATCAACAAGGACATCAATGTGAGGTAGAGGGAAGTCGTCTTTGGGGCTGGCCCTGTTCAGATCCCTGTAGTCGACACACATTCTGACCTTACCGTCTTTCTTTGGTACCGGCACCACATTAGCAACCCACTGAGGGTAAGAAGTCACTGCAAGAAAACCGGCGTCAAATTGTTTCATAACCTCGGCTTTGATCTTCTCAGACATCTCTGGACGCATACGGCGGACCTTTTGCTTAACCGGAGGGCAGTCTTCCTTGGTAGGCAAATGATGGACTACAATGTCAGTATCCAACCCGGGCATGTCTTCGTAGGACCAGGCAAAGATCTCCACATAATCCTGTAACATCTGGGTCAACCGTTGCTTCACGCTGAGCTCTAGGTTGGCGCCAATCTTGACTTCCTTACGGTCGGTCTCAGTACCCAGATTTAATGTCTCCACTGGCTCTTCATGTGGTTGAATTGCCCTCTCTTCTTGTTGTAACAGTCTTGCAAGTTCGCCAGGCACTTCGCAATCATCTTCACCTTCGTCTTCATCTAAGTTGATCGGATTTTCGAAGTCATAACTAGCAGTAGCAGAGTCGTTACTAGTGAGATCCAGAGTGGATTGAAACCTGTATGAGTGAGTGTGTGTAAATACAGCTGTTTTGCAATATATAAAGAAAGGAAAGAAAAAGAGCGCAAGATTTGAAATGTGAAAAACGTCCAATGCTTTTATTTATGATATATGACAGTGACAAACAAAAGCCCTCATAAATAAGACCACGGTGCCCCGGGTAAGACACCGGGCCATACAGTTTCAAATTATTGTTTATTACAAATCCAAAACAAAAAAGTTCATTACTGGGGGACAAAAGTTATGGGTGTAAAGTATTTAGCAGTCCAATTGGTCAATCCACCATCAGTCGTCGGGTAGATCCAGCTATCGAACTCTGACTCTTCCACTTCGTCTTCCTCTCCAATAGCATTCACTCCTGAGTGGGTGATGAGCACAGGAGGTCTTCCAATTCTCGCCTTGCGCACAGCTTTCTGAGCCTCCGCAGTGAAACCCAGCCCAAACTTGTTAGTCTTAGGAGTAAAATCAGGGAGCTTGCCCCAGTTTGCACATTCACCTCTTTCAATCACAGCCTGGGCGTCCTTTAAGGAGGCCATCTTCAAAGGAGAAACCTCTTCGACCACTGCTTCTGCTGCTGCCAATGTTTGTGGCACCTCCTCAAAATGTTGAAAGGGGGTCTTAATGAACTCCCCATCCATTTCTACGTACCTGAAGGAGTTGAGGTGGCTGACCATGTATTCCTCTTCCCCTTGCACTGTTACAACCTTCCCCCTGACCGGGTACTTGAGCTTCTGATGCAACATGGAGGTCACAACTCCAGCCTTGTGCATCCACGGGCGACCCAGCAAACAAGAATAGGATGGACGGATGTCCATCACATAGAATTTTGAATCAAATACCTGTGACCCAACCCTAATTGGGATGTCAACCTCACCATGTACCATTCTTTTGGACCCGTCAAAGGCCCGGACAACAATGTTACTTGGTTTGAGCTCTAGACCCTCACAGTCCAGCCTATCCAGAGCCTTCTTGGGCAGCACGTTTAATGAAGAACCAGTGTCAACCAGCACATGAGCAAGAGTAGTGCCCCTGCATTCAATGGAGACATGCAGGGCATCATTATGGTTCTTCCCTTTGGCTGTCAGATCGGCATCAGAGAAACCCAGGCCATTATCAGCGGTTAGGTTGGCCACACAGTCGGTGAACTGATCAGCAGACGTCTCTTGGGGTACGTGGGCCGTCTTTAAGAAAGCAATCAGGGCCTTGGCATGGGCCTCTGAACACAGCAGCAGTGATAGCATGGAGATTTTAGAGGGGGTGTGCCCCAGCTGTTCGACAACGTTGAAATCACTTTTCTTTATAATCTTGAGGATTTCTTCCATCTCCTGCCTGGAAGCCTCAACAATGGTCTTTGGTGCCTCCGTCCGGGCAGGCATATCAGCAGCAATCCCCTTGCCCCGAGCATCAGATGACTCGGAAGCAGGGGTGGAAACTTGGTCAGGGGAAGAGACAGACACACTGGCAGGTGTGATGATCAAATGCCTCTGAATTACCGGAGGAGCAATGTCTGGTGAGAATAGTCTTCCACTACGAGTGACCTTAGCAGGCCCGGTGATGTTGGTGACACCAGTATCAGTGTCGAACTCTTGTTTCACACCCAGAACATAAACATCTGCCCCATAGTGCCATGGGACAGCCTTATCAGACTTGTAGGGGATGGGTCCTGGAACAGTAATGGTGACGGGAGCAATCTTGTGGACAGGCAAAATTTGGACAGGCTTCCTTGAAGGAGCCTTGGAAGGGTTGTTGAAGATGGTAATAATTGAAACTTCTTCAACAGGAGCAGCAGGAATAGCAGTCTTTCTGAACAAAATCTCTTTACTATCCATCAGGTTTTGGACGCCTGACTTCAGCAAAGAACAACCAGCAGGGGAAGCAACACAGAGAGGGCAACCTTTGCTACATCCCAGAAATAAACCGGCTAGCAACAAGTTCCTCTTGACCGTCAGCAGCGGAGTAGCAACATCATCCACCGAAGCTACATACAAATCCTCCTCAACAACATTCACTCCATGCTGGGGCATGGGAGCGGTTACAACATTCGGCCTCTCGGGCGCCTCAAACTGTATCTCCTTTGCATCAATAAGGTCCTGAACCTTATTCTTTAGGGCCCAACAGTCATCTGTGTTATGCCCCGGGCTATCAGAGTGATAAGCGCAACGGGCGTTGGGGTTGAACCTGGGGGATGTAGTATTCACACCCTTCGGAGCCTCTCTGACAGTTACCAGGCTAGTTGACAGCAGTTGTGGCAGGATCTGAGAGAGAGTCATGCTGAGCCGAGTATACTGCCGTTTGGGCCTCTCAGCCCTGGGTTGGTTGTACTGTTGGGGAGCAGCAACATGCTTAGAAATAACCACCGCGTTGACAGCTTGGCGGTGTTCAGGTTTGTTTTGCCTTCTTGGGCCATACACATCACTAGCCTCTTTCTTGAAGGGCTTCTTTTCAGCATTGGAGGAGGCAACCTTCTGTATCTTCCCCGATTTTATACCGGCCTCGATCCTTTCACCAGTCAGGATCAGATCAGTAAACCCAGCAGAGGAATTACCAATGAGATGATTGAAAAATGGACCAGATAGGGTCCCCAAAAACATATCCACCAGCTCCCGGTCCGTCAATGGTGGCTGCACCCTGCCAGCCAGATCTCTCCCTTTCTGGGCGTACTCCTTAAAACCTTCGCCCGACCCTAGAGACATACCTTGGAGTTGGGTACGCGTAGGAGCGAGGTCGGAATTATATTGATACTGCTTGTAAAAAGCAGTGGCCAGATCCTCCCAGTTACGAATGTTGGTTCCATCCAACTGATAGAACCATTCGAGGTGAGTCCCTGAAAGACTCTCCTGGAAGAAGTGGATCCATAAGTTCCTGTCTGCTGTGTAAGGCTGGATCTTCCTTACGTAAGAACGGAGGTGCATCTTGGGACAGGAAGCCCCGTCATACTTCACAAAGGCAGGTGCCTTGAACTTGTGTGGAATCACCACCCCAGTAGATAACCCCAAGTCTCCGAAATCCAGTCCAGGCACACGCTGAATTTCCATAGCTTTTAATCTGTCTTCCAGCTGCTTGTACCGGACTTCAGCAGGAGGGTACTGTTCATCGTTGAAGTCTGTTTCAGTATCAGAGACCACATGAGTAGGGACCTCCCTTTCTTGGTGACTACCTTCCCCCACAGATGGAGTAGTCCTCTCAGCCTCATTTTGCAAGGTGTTCCCGAGTCTGCGCCCAGTGTTAAATAGCACAGTCCTCTTCTTCTTCTTATTCTTCTTCAGAAGCATAGCCTTAAGCTCTTTTTGACCTTGAGCCAAACCCATGATCAGCTCCTGAAATTGGGCGTTCTGCGCCTGAAGGGCCTTGATAGATGTCTCGGTTGATGATTCAGGGTTCATGATGCTGAAATAAACAGCGAAGAACAGTTAGCAACCTGAAAAGAAGAGTACCTGTGATGCATATGATGAATGGAATGCATATGGTTTATGTTTTCAAAGACAATCGGGAATCAACTTTGTAAACAAAAAGGAACACATTTCATTAGATTCAACTTTGAAACTGAAATTATTCAACAGGTTGCCCTTAGGCGTTACATGAAAGGAAATACTGAAAAGGGAAGTAAAACTGTAAAAAAAAAACATCCAGAGCTCCTTATTGATCCCATGGTCTCCTCTTCTCAGTACGGATGTAGGCATTCAGAGCTCACTCATTCTCCAACTGCTTTATCAATTTCTGGATCTTTAATTCCTGCTCGTTGAACTTTTCCCGGTAAGAATCCCGTTCTTCTCGCAGTTGCGACCAAGACCTCTTTAATGTCTCATAATCAGTGGGTATCTGGGGAGGCAGGACAGTTGGAGGAACACCATCTTTGTCAGGATACTCAAGAATGACGGGTCTGACAGCTTCATATGGCATACCTATCTTCTGAGCTCGGATGCGAACCCATTGGTAATAGGCTTCCATAGGTAAAGAAGTCTTTGGTCCCAACTCTTGTGGGTCAGCTTTATGAACTTTGTCCCAAGCCTTGATGAACCTACGATGCAGCTCGTCACTATCCACCTGAAACTCAAAACTGATGTGGGGCACCAACATTTCATGAGGCCCTGCTCTTCTTGCTCTTCCAAACTGACGGAGTGCTAGACATGGATTGTAAGAGATTCCTCCTTGGGTACCAATCAGAGGAACATTAGGGTATTCCCCGCATCGATCAATAATAGCTATCTCATCCAAACCTCTGCAAGTCCAAATGATGTCTTTATCGGTGAGAGACATTAACCTATGAGCCCAACCTCTTCCTTCTTGGTTCTTCAGTACGAACTTAGGGATGTGCGAAATAAACCACCTCACCAACAAATGGATACAACACCATAGTGTTCCTCGTCTTCGGGTAGTACGAGCATGAAGTTGTTGCAAGATGTCACCCAAGAGAGTGGGTACGGGATTCTGAGACATAAAGATCCTTATGGCAGTGACATTGATGAAGTTGTCAGGATTGGGAAACAAGACTAACCCATAGATTAGGAGAGCCAATATGTCTTCATATGCCCTAAAGTCCAGGTCATTCCAGAAACTGTTAGCTTTACCAATCAGAAATTTGGCCAAGAAACCCTTAACTCCGCTTCTAGTTACCCAGTTGTCCATTACCTCTTGATGTGTCAAGGGAAGAGCTGCAGCAACATCCTCAAGCCTGAGGGTCTTTTCCCAACCAGTAAAGGGAGTCTGATCCAAGATAGGGATACCAAGAAAATCAGAGAACTCTTCCAGGGTAGGGACCAGCTGGAAATCTTGAAAAGTGAAGCACTGGTACAAGGGGTCATAGAACTGGGTCAGAACACTCATCAACTGTTGATCCCGCTTTGCAGTGACTAGACTGAGAAGAGAACCATGTCTCTGAATGAAGGAAGTGGTATTTGGAATTTTGCTAACCAACTCCTCAAGCAACTCAGGTGAATGAACAAAGTTGAACCGGATAGTATTCCTTCGCACAGGCATCATGATGTTCTACAAAACAGAGCAAAGGTGAAACCCTCTTGTCTTTGAAATGGTCAGTCCTTATGCAGGATGCATGTAATGCTCATGATGTTATGATGCTATGATAAAGCACACCACAAATAGATACAAAGGCAAACATGGTAAGGCACACAAGTCACACAAAGCAAGCCCTTAAAGTGTAGGCCAGCATGAGGTCTAGGTACTACCCTTTTTCAGTTTGTTGGTTCATACCTGTCCTATCAAAGTAACCGGGTTCTTAGAGGATCCCAATATCATTGACTACCCTCAATCGGTCATAACTCCAGCATCACAATCTTTTCTTGCGGCCAGAACCATCACGAGAGTTTAGCCTCAATGGGCGTAGCATACTGCTACTGTTCTAATGGCCAAGTTGTGTCAATTAAGGTTCTAAGGTTGTTGGTGCTTAATGACTCCTCAGAAGACCCATATTCTCCTCGTTGCAACACAAGGGATATCGGTACAGACCAAGGTGCCACACCAACGTAGCCACTGCTTCACCCATGTCGGTCTACGCCGGACAGGTCCCTCACAGCTTATGCTACCTAAACAGGTTATCCCCAGATCCGGGTTAGGATCTATGTAACTCCCGTGCAACCCACAAATTTAAAGCAGACAAGTAAATACAATTGAAAACACAGTTATGAACTATCCCTAAGGTACACCTCACTTTAAGTTTATCTCCCCAGCAGAGTCGCCAGTTCTGTGATCGGTGGATCTGGAACTGACTGTTTAACGCTGGTTTCGCGAAATGTCGCGGAAGCAAGAGTCGCCACCGTCTTTTATTTTCTCCAAACATGGAAAGGACAAAAGCACAGAAAAATTCCTTATGAGATTGTTTCTCGGTTCGGGAGGTAGATTTATAGAAAGGGAAGGTGTTAGCACCCTTTATATCCATGGTTATCCATGGGCTCTTAGATACTTGCTCATTGTGTTTTCAAAATGTTTGCTTTTCAAAATGTGAGTGGGCTTTGAAAAAAGTTTCTTTGAAAGATTTCTGAATAACTCTTGTATTTGTCCTCAAGAGTGTTCAAAAAAATTGTTTTGAAAGCTTTTAAAAGTGTAAGGTGTGAAAAGTATTTTGTTTGTTTTTGAAAAGAGCAAGTATCCATGAGTCATCTACCTACCCTAAGGAATTAAGCTGTGTAAATGTCCTTTAAAGTAGTGCCATCCCACCATTGAGAGGTAGGTAGCACCACCGTTTGGAGGTGTTCGGGTCAATTCGAGGTTCGGGACATGGTGATCACCAGAGCAATGGGAAGACACCTTAGAAGCTACCCTCATGCCAGGTTCCCGGATCATGAGGACTTACTAAGACGTCCTCTACTCGACGATCACCTTTCGAGGCAAGGCAACAGTGAGGCGTACCCTAGGGGTGGTGTGTGAATTGTGTGTCAGATTCATTTATTTTATCTTGTCATATTATGAGTGAGCTATGCGTTTGTTTTTATTTAAGGCCATCCATTCTTGCATGCATTTAATTAACAGTTAAAAGATGCGGGAATTTAAAGTGCGGAAAAGATAAAGGTCCTACGCTATTACAAAGGCGCGGGTCTACATCGCCAAATTAATCCAGACCCGATTTAAAATAGAAATGCAGAAAATAAATGCCTAATTAACTATTACAGGGCTTTGGAGCAATTACATTATATTCACAAAAAAGAAATAAATAAAATGCGCGAAAAGAAAATATAATCGAATGCGAGGGTATTGGACCCTTTAAAGGAATTAAAATGAAATTATTAAATTGATTAAATTAAATAAAAAGAAGGAACTTGTTTTTTCATGTTTTTGGGATTTATGGCACTAAAGAAAAATTAAGTTGGAATTAAAAGTCAAATAATTCTAATTCTAATTGTTTTTTAATTTATTAAAGAAAATGCATTAAAGTTAAAACCTAGAATTAAAATTAAATTGATTATAAAATTTATTTACAAAATTAATGGTTAATGATACTTATAATAAAAATATTTAATTAATTAAAAAAAAAGGGTAAAAAGTGCTAAAGGTCTATTTTTATTATTTTTGGTTATTGAGAAAAAGAATTAAATTAACAACCTAAAATTAAAACTAAATTACTTATTGAATTTATTCACAAAAAAAAAGGTCATTGATGAATTAAATTAAAATGAAACATATTTTTGTTCTTTTATATTTTTTTGGTGTTTTTTATATATCATGAAAATATTAAATTAATTAAAAAAAAGCAATAATTAAAAGAATGTAAAAATAATAAAAAAACAAAGAATGTAAAGAAATTTGCAAAGAAAAACCTAAGGGGGTCTGCCCCTAATTTGGAGGGTGAGGTCCAGCAATCTGAGCCCAATAAGCCTTAGGCCTGGCTGACTTCTCCACTCACGTACCCAAGCGTTGACTCATGTGTACCATGCTCCTCAGATCTGGGCCCTTGAATTGATGAGATTGAACGCGTGGCAGGTTTGATTTGGGAGATGCATGGTGTGCTTTAGTATTGAAGCTGCATGGGAACGTTAATTGAAAAATAGTATTGAAAGGGGTGAGGACCCGGGGCTCGAACCCAGGTCATGAACGTTGCCAACGCCTATGCTTACCACTGAACCATCCAACACGTCTTGTATATAATATGAGAAACAAATAATATAAAATAAAATGGTCGTTAGCGTTATAAAATAAAAAAAAAAGTGCGTTGGATTCAAACCAGCCACTCACACTGTGACACGCAGTCGTCTTCCCCAATGTACCTGTAATGAAAATGAAATAGCGGGGGTTTTAAACCCCCCCAAAATGCAAGCTTTTTGAGAATAGCGAATAGGCCATGGTGGGAAAGAAATAGGGCGCGATGGTTCAAATCCACTCAGTGGAAGGCCCTGATTTTAATGGTAGCAATCTTAGGTTCCAATTGTTCCTGGTATGCAAAGCCCTAAAATCAAAACTCTGAAACCCTAGGCAATGGCCATGGTGAAATCGTGCACAGGCTTGGAAAACCCAATTAAATCATGCTAACAGCTTAAGAACAGTCATATTAGTCCAAATCCATGATAAAAAATGATAAACATGGCATGAATATTAAAATGCGAATATCAAAAATTTCAAGGAAAGTTGGACTTGGTTATACCTGTTCTTTGCGTTTGAAGGTCTGAATTTGATGGCTATCGTTTCCTTAGGGTGTCGGCAACTTGTTTGGATGAGAATGAGAGTCTGAAACGGGCTCTAGAGGTGTTTTCAGTTTTGAAAAATCTTGGCCAAAATGCAAGTTTGCTCTGAGTGTTTGGGCGCAGCTTAGGTCTCTCCGTTGCTTCTGATCACTTGCCTAGGTCTTATGCAACATGTATGAAGAGGAATTATGGCCTCATAATGCATAGTATTCAATTTCAAGATTCTCCATAAACCTCCATAACCAAACTTCCATTTTTGAACCATTTTTGAATTCTTGCTCTATTTGGCCCCTTGCACGAATTTGGCATATGCTTAATGGTAATTCAAGGTCCATCAAAGTCAGATATCCTCTTTAATTAGGCTTTTTGATTTTCCTTTGATTTTAAAAGATTAAATCTAATAAAATCAATAAAAAATGAAAAAATTAATTAAAAATTTTGAAATAAAAGGTGGGACACGTGGGAAGCATGGCCAAGTTAATTCAAGTGGAAAAAGTGGGCCCCTTTTGTCAAAAATGAAATTTCAAGGATAAATGATTTTGGCCATTTCACAAAAATTTCCCAACTTCTCCAATGCATATCTTGCTCAATTTTTAAGCTTTGATCATGTTCTTGGACATTTTGGAAAGGTCTTGAAGTCCTCTAACCAATGTCTTTGGTCCCATGTCATTTTGATTTACCAATATCAAGTTATGGTCTTTGACTTAAAGTCCCTTTTTGTTGACTTTTGGAAATGACCTATAATGTTGAAATTGATAACTTTTTGTGAGAGCATTTCTTGGACTTGGAGTGTGAGGATGAGTTGTAGGAAATGTATTCCCCTTCAAAATGAGCATTGGATGGGATTTTTATGATGAACCATGAAAAAGTTATGCCTTGGTCAAGTTACAGTTGACTTTTCAGCTGTCCAAAAATAGAAACTTTTGCATCTTGATGATTTTTGAGCCAAGCTTTGAGAATCATGATCAAGCATTGATCAAATGATGTTTGTGGCTTCAAAATGAGATGTTGACCAAAAATTTGAACTTTTGACTGTCAAATGACCATTTTGCCCCTACAGTTGACTGTAGTGCAATTAGGGTTTTTGACTGTGCAATTTTGTGCTGAAAGTCTTGAAACTTGACATGTAGGTGCTTGACAATGTTTATAGGCATGGGAGACTTGATTGAGCTCTTGAAAACTTCAACTTCCTTGCAAGAACCAAAACCCTAGTTTGACTGGCTTAGGAGGATAGTTGACTGTGTGGCCCTTGAGTAAACTTGAACCATTTGCTTGTCATAACTTTGAAGATTATGGGAGGGCAAATTTTGGGGTACAACACCATGGATTTGAATTTGGTAACTTGAAACTGAATTTTTCACAAAGTCAGAATTTTGAAACCTTTGTTTTGGCTTCTAATCACAAGTTTTCCACGCGTTTTTGTTTCTAATCATGATTAGCAACTTCCCAAAAGTGTTTAGCATCATGAAACACACGATTTAGCTGAGTTTTGATCAAAATTGATCACACTTTCTTCATGATGCAAACCCACACGAATTCCGTCCAAAATGCATCATTCACTCTTCCTTTTGATCCCATTGACTTCCCTATAAATAGAGGGTCACCCCCCATCCATTTTCCCAAGCTTAGAGAGCCAAGAACACCCTGCCAAAACCTCACATGAACCCACTTTTTTTGAATTTAGTTTTTGAAATTTAAGCTTCCTTTTCCAAAATTCTTTGCACATTCATCATCCTTGAACTTCATACAAACTCTCCAACACTTAAACCAATCAAATCGACCCATAATTCAAGCTACAGAAGTCCAGTTTCAGAGCTTCTTACTTGAACTTTGAAAAGGTAGAATTCTCCACCATTTGGATCCAAATCAAGCACTAATCTATTCTACTCCTTTGTATGATTCTAATGCTGCTTAAAAGTTTTAAATCCATTGAGAATTGATAGAGAAATCTCAAATTGAAGGTGCTCGCTATTTTCTGGGTTTTTGATTCATATCTCTCTCCATACCTTATATAAATTTGGCGCGATGGTTGTGTTAGAATCGTCTTGAAGAGACGAGTTCAATGATGCTAGCCAATGATCCTAATTTTTCCATTTGAAGGATCTCACAAAATCCCCATTGCAGGGTGTCTGGAGGTTGAAGACGATGACATGTCTCGTCTCAGCCAATGATAGCGTGCCAAGCGTTTTAATTTCATTGGTTGCCCTTTTTCTGATCACATGTGTGTTTCACTAAGGTCCATATCAAGCACAGTGCACCTGGTCCATTGGATTAGCTTACTAACGCGTTTTGACTATGATCTGATGGTCCACATCTTTTTGGTTTTAATTTATTTTCTGATTTTATATTTTATTTGATTAAATTTTCAAAAATTCATAACTCTTTTAGTTTTTATCCAAAAATTATGAAAAAATTTACAAAAATACTTTGAATTATTTCTGATCTCACGAATATTTTTTCACATTTTTATTTTTACATTTGATATTTTATATATTTTTTGTATTATTTGCTTTCTTTTAATTACTTAAAAAATACTTTCTGACATTTTTTAATTCTGAAAAAATTCATAAATATTATTTTGCATATTTTCGACTTTTTGAAAATTTTATGGAATTTTATGTTGAGGTTTACCATTTTTTTACTTATTTTATGTTTGTTTGAACAATTTTAAATAGTTTAAAAATAGTTTCTGACTTTTAAAAATCACCAAAATTTTTATAAAAATATTTGGATCCATTTCTGATTTTTCTATGGCCTTATTTTTCATTTCTTGAATAATTTGAACATAATTGATATTTTCCTCATTATTTTCTATTTTTAAACATTTTTTTAACCTTTTTTAATGTATATATTAAATATGACATTATTTTGTGATTATTTTCTGGCTGTCTTGAGTTGATTTTTTTATCATGACTTTATTAACATCATTGGATCTTGGGTGTTGAGTTCAACTCCACCAAAATGGATGAATGATTTTAATAATAGTTTGATTAAATTTTTAATTCAAAAGTGGTTTATTCATCTTTTTGCCCTAATCCTCTTCATCTCATCCCCTTCTTATTGCACTAAATGTTGTTAGAGCATGATCTCTATATCATGTCTCAAAACAAATGGTGCATAGATTGCTATTGACTGGCCTCAAAATAGGTGTGATTTCTATATAAGTCCACTTACGATTGCTTAACATAGCGCTAAATTTTGTCCCGATTCGAATAAATGATCATTCGTGGCCCAAACTTATGATTGCAAGCCCAAGTATGTTAATTTGATCTCTTTGATCCAATAACCTTGAGATTCATTGTGTGGAGGCTTTGGTTCTACCAATCCTCTAATGGATCTACAACACTTTTGGTCAACGCGGATCACTTAAACATCGTTGATCATTAAAGGGTACTTGCGAGAATTCCAAATGGATGATATACTTGACAAAAAGCAAATGCAACTTGTTGTGTGGAGGCTTTGGTTCTACCAATCCTCTAATGAGTTTCAAATGCAAGTTTCAAGATGGTCATCCAACTAACCACTAATTATTGACTTGTTTTATCTTATACTTTTATTCTTTTTATGCTTTATGTACTATTTATTTTTCAGCATTTACATTTCATGCCATTTTCATCTTTGCTCATTTGAGCATTTATTTTTTTGCCATTTTTACTTTGCTCACTTAGCTTTTCTTTTCTTTTCTTAAGATACTTAATAATCAACATAAACCCTAAAAAACTCTTAATGGTACTTGGACTATGTGGTTACTATCCTTGGCATGATGGAGCATGGGACTATTTCTTGGACTTAGGATTAGAAACGTTGGCCTATCTTGGAGACCTTGTGATCTTATCTGATTATTTTGTCTGGAGTTCTTGAGGTTTACCTCAAGACATTGGGTTGCTTGTTTGCTTTTGTGTGCAGGTTTTTGTGATTACATTCTTTGTTTGTAATATGGAATTCACCCGTATACAGCCGTTACTCTGCCCAATTTTTGTGAAGACTTGATAAACTTGAAGAGGTCTAGTATCTTTGCTTGCTTAGTTTCAATCAAAAGAATGGGAATTCTACCTTGGCTCATAGTGCCAAGCTTTGGCTTCTTGTTGATTATATGGATCCTATACTTAGCTTTTACCTTATGCTTTAGGATAGTCTCTTCTTCTCCTCCCATCTTATTTAATTTCAAAAATCTTCTCCCTCCTTTTGAAAACCCTTCTTGTTTTGAAACTTAAACCACTTTCATAATAAACTTGGACTTAGGTCCATGCGATATCAAAACATTTTCATAAATAAACTTCAATCAATTTAATAATACCTTGACATTTTTTTACGAGAAGACTAAAAGTCAATCAATCTCATTTCAAATCATTTTGCCACTTTGGCTTTTATCTTTAAACTTTTCTCAAAAGGTTAGACTCTTGTCAATCCTTGTAGTGATGCAAACAACTATACTTCTACAATATGTAGTGAAGTGAGATATTTTCTACTTGGGTGTTGAGTGAGGCATTGTTGATTTTAAAATACAAGCCATATCCTCCACTTTGAGATGATGTAAATTCTCCTTTTTCATGATTGTGGGTAATAAGTATGTTTTCCACACGAACAATAACGATGATGTCTTATCTCTTAAAATCAACCAACACATTTGTGTTTCAAATTTTCAAAAGAGGAACTACGTGTACCTTGATCCTCTATTGCATGAAAGGTCGTACGTAGGCACTAAAGGTTCGCAACCGCGGCGGGTGCAAAAATCATTAAAAAAAAAAATTTCTTTTCTCACCTCCACCATCCATTTTATATACAACACATTTTTATAGCCAAAATATACAGATTTTCAAAGAGGTTCCTACGGAGTACCATAGATGTTTAGGGTGCTAATACCTTCCCTTTGCATAACCAACCCCCTTACCTTGAATCTTTCCCCCTCTTTTGGGTTATTCGCTCTTTTCCCATTGCTTTGGAAACAATAAAGCGCGGTGGAGATTTTTATTTTGATTTATATAAAGTCTAGTCAATCCAATGGATTAGTCTTGAACATTTCTACTGCTACAGAAAAATGGCGACTTCACTGGGGATAGATTGACCTCTTGGTGGTCCATCCCTAAGTGGTTTAATCCTATCTTTGTTTATATCTGTATATGTGTTATTGTGTTTATGTGTTATATTTTGTATATATGTTTGTTTAGATTTTCCTGGTTTTCAGGGTGCTTGGTGATTACTCATAAGTCCTATACCCAGACTTGGGAAAACTTTAAGATAAGACGGGCGGTATAGTCATGTTAACTTTGAGGGAGTAATCCCAAAAAAGTAGGCATGAGATCCCCCACTCAGTGGAGGCCCCTTTGATTGTAGTGTCGTTTACCGAGTAATTGGGAAGACATACTGCTTTCGACCTGGGAGCCTGCTGAAACTGAGGACCGTAGAATACCAAACCCATCTTGGCCTTTTAGGTGTAGTGCTGAAGCTATGACCGAGTAATCCGGAAATAGTTGTCACGCGATACTATGCTCGGACGAGTCTTTCTTGAGAATATTACTAATTACCGAGTTAATCAGGAAGTTGGTAATATCCGAAGGAAGGATGTAGACTCTGGGAACCTCTAGAGCCTTGTTCGGTAGGTGATAACTTTTTAGACCAACACCTTATGGGTAGTACCTTCGACCTCATGCTCGTGACGTTGAACCTACGAACCCTATATGTGTGATCTTGTGTGTGATTGTTGCATCATGCACCCATGCACTCATAAGCATCTTTTGAAGAAAACAATATTTAAAGGGATTTAAAGGTTGACTATTTGTGAATATCTCAGGTACTTTTAACCATGGATTCTGGAAAGAGAAAGACCAGGAAATACAGTTTCAAGGATCCTAAGATAGATGAGCTGGTTAGTCTAATTCCAGAGATCGAGTGTTCTTCAGACTTTCGGAAGAAGTATGGATCCATTATTCCTCTCATGAAGCTGAAGATGAAGGAGGGTATTCTTTCGACTTTGATCCAGTTCTATGATCTGGTGTATCACTACTTTACTTTTCCCGATTATCAGTTGATGCCTACACTGGAGGAGTATTCTTATCTATTGGATTTACCTGTTACCGATCGTGTTCCTTTTACTAGTTTGGAGGGCGAGCCAAAACCACATGAGATTGTTGCTTTGATTCATCTGGGGAAGTCTGAGGTGGAAGCCCATATGACTACTAAAGGAGGGATTAGAGGATTACCAGCTCAATTCTTATTGAAGAAAGCTCGTTACTTTTCCAGAATGAAGAGTACGATTGCTTTTGAGGCCATCTTTGCTCTACTTGCTTACGGATTGTTCTTATTTCCTAATGTGGACAAGTTTGTCGACATTAACGCTATCAGGATCTTCATGATTGGAAACCCGGTTCCTACACTATTGGGTGATGCTTATTACTCTGTTCATCTTCAGAATTCCTATCATGGGGGAATGATTATCTGTTGCACTCCTTTGTTGTACTGGTGGTTCATCTTTCATATGCCTCAGTCTGATGCTTTTTGGGATGTCAGGAAGGAACCCCGTTGGGCTCATAAGATCATGGCACTTACTCACTCAGATATTGTTTGGTATCATCGAGCTTATCATGATGTGGAGATTATTGACAGTTGTGGTAGTTTCCCCAATGTAACTCTTCTTGGTGCAAAGGGAGGAATTAACTATAACCCTGTTCTTGCACGGCGACAGCTTGGTTATCCGATGAGGGATAAACCGAATAGTATTCATTTGAGTAGTTTCCTTCTGAAGGAAGGAGAAGACCACAGGGAAGCTAGGGAGAAGATTGCGAAGGCCTGACGTCACATTCATAAGAAGAGTAGGAAAGATTTGGGACCTAAGGGTGTTGTTTCTTTGGGCCATATCTTCAGTGGGTCCGATCGAGAGCCATTCGGTTGAAGATTCCGTATACTCGGGAAACACCCATGCCTGACCTATTTGTGAAGACCACCCCTCCCTTATTATATGATCTAGAAGAGCTGCAACTCGCTTTGGTTAGGACGCAACAGGAAAGGGATGCTTGGAAGAACAAGTTCCATACTTTAGAGAGTTCCTACAGAGCAGATCTGAAGGAGAAAGATGATTTGATCGAGATCCTTGAGAGTCGAGCGATGGAGTCTATGGAGAGGCAAGGGGATTTATTTTATCTTAAGCCTCAAACAAGTGCTGATTACTCACTTCCTGATTCAGATGATTGGAAGGAGGTTGCCGTCAGACATGTGGAAGAAAACCAGAGGTTGAGGGCTCAGATTGACAGGCTCACAGGGAAGCGCCAACGTACAGATTGATCTCCACCAGTTCTTTTTCTCAGGATTTTAGATCATATTTTCATCTTGTACTGGGGATCATTGAAACTCGTAATCCATTTTGAAGTTATTATAATAAAAATTTTCAGTATTTCAAATGCGTTATTATTTTGATGTTTGCAATATGTCTATAAATCTTAAATCCCTTGAAATATTAAATAATAAAGCAAAAATAATCATGTGCATTGCATGTCATGCATTATATTGCACATATTTATTGCATTAATTATGCATATCCAGGTGCCTTTCCCAGCTTTTTACTTCATTCAGCAAGCTAACTCATCACTACAACACTCGGGCTAATTCCAAAAAGAAGATGGATAACTTAGAACAGGAGAATCGCGAGCTGCACAAAGAAGTTTCTGCTTTGAAGGATGACTTGGCCAATTTGACTACTCTGATGGAAGCTCTGGTGGTTGCTCAAAATCAGCCATCGAGTGTTCAACCTCAACCAACAAGGGCAAATACTGAAGTTCCGACTATTCCTGTATCCGCTACTCCGGCTGTTGTTCAAAACCGTATGCCTCAAGGTTATCTATGGGGAATGCTAGAGAATTTTGCCCCTGAAGGTTTCAATCTTAGCCCTCAAGATGCTCCAGTGGTTCAGATTGTTGTTACTCTTGCACCTCCTGTGGTGCATACTGTTCCTGCTGCACCTTCTTCAGTGAATTTGGTTCCGTTTGTTAATGAAGATGTGTGTCGTCCTTTCCCTCCGCCGAGTGAAGACTTGGGTCTTTATGACATAATGGATGATTTTCAAGAGCAGTTTGATAGAATGCAAAGAGAGATGAAGGCTCTTAGGGGAAAAGAGCTATTTGGGCAGAATGTGAATGAGCTGTGTTTGGTCCCGAATGTTAAAATACCTGCTAAGTTCAAGGTCCCAGAATTTGAGAAGTACAAGGGAAATACTTGCCCTCGTGCTCACTTGGTAATGTACGTGAGGAGAATGTCTACCCACATCGATGATCAGCGGCTGCTGATTCACTTTTTTCAGGATAGTTTGACCGGTGCAGCACTGAAATGGTATATGAGCTTGGACAACGCCAACATCCATACTTTTAATGATTTGGGAGAAGCATTCATCAAACAATACAAGTACAATGTGGACATGGTGCCCGACCGTGACCAACTTAGGGCCATGGTTCAGAAAGACAGGGAATCGTTCAAAGAGTATGCGCAAAGATGGCGCGAAGTAGCTGCCCAAGTGATTCCTCCCATGGAAGAGAAAGAAATGACTAAGATTTTTCTGAAGACGCTGGTAGGAATGGGTGTCCGCCTAGAAGAGGCTATAAGAGAAGGCCGTTTGACGAAGAGTGAAGGATCCAGAGGTGTGAAGAAGCCATCTTATGGGTTTACCAAGAAGAAAAAGGGGGATACAAATGCTGTTATGCAAGAGAGGAGGGTAAACGCTCCTAGAAGGAATTATTAGCGTCACCAGCAAGTCGCCTCAATTACTCCTGTGATGAGTGCCGCTCTGACTACCGTTGCTTATCAAAGACCGTCTCAGCAGGGGAACCAAGGGAATAATCAGAGAAGGGAGAACTATGACCCTATTCGCATGAGCTATGTAGAACTACTACCAGCATTAATTCATAAGAAGTTGGTCCAGATACGACCACCTCCTATCATACCATCACCATTGCCTTAGTATTACAAAGCAGACCAAACGTGTACCTTTCATTAGGGAGCACCAGGGAATAATGTTGAGAATTTTTATCCTTTGAGGACTGAAGTGCAAAGGTTGGTGATGTCTGTAATTCTATCTTTCAAAGACATGGGACCTAATGTGAAAGATAATCCTCTACCCAAGCACGAGGGAGTGAATGCTGTAAATATGGTGGCCGGTTGTCCAGGTGACTTTCGGATTTTTGACATTAATCTGGTTAGAGGAGATTTGGTGAAAATGCACGCAGACCTCTGTGAATTCAGTTACTATACACATGACCATGCCGATTGTGCTGTTTGCAGTATAAACATACAGGGTTGCGAGAAGATAAAGGCTGATTTACAAGAGATGATGGATCAGGGTTTAATCCATATAATCAAGCCTAGGGAAGAGTATGAAGAGGAAGTGAATATGGTTTATGGATGTCCTGGTGAATTCAGAATTTTTGATGTGGAGTATTTGAATGAGGATCTCGTGCAGTTGCATGCTACCTTCTGCCGTACTGCTGGTCAGGTAGAACACCAATATGGGTCTTGCATAGTCTGCTGTCGAGACCACCGAGGATGTTCTATTGTGAGGGAGGGGGTTCAGTTGCTGTTAGACAACGAAACTATCAAGATCACAGGTCAGAGAGATGATTATCATGAGATTGATATGGTTGAAGTTTGTTTAACGGAAGAAGAGTCAGAGGAAGAGTATGCCTCCACGGATGAGTATTTCTCTTCAGACGAAGATTTGTTTGCCGGAAATGACTTTTTGATGTCTGATTGTGTTGAGGAAGGGGTAAACATTATTGTACCTTGTTTTGGTGCACCCGCTCATCTCGAATTGGAGTACCATAGCAAACCAGCTGTTACCCCATTGGTAATTAGTCTTCCAGGTCCTATTCCCTACAAATCAGATAAGACTGTGCCTTACAAATACAACGCTAAAATCTTAGAAGATGGGGTGGAAGTTCACATCCAGCCAATGCCTGATGTTGGAAATATAGCTGAAAATAGCAGGGTGACCCGTAGCGGTCGTGTATTTGCACCGGTAGTACAAAGAGATGTTGTTGCTGGAAAGAAAATTGCTGAGAATGATGAGCCTAAGAAGGCTAAAGGAGAGACCAGTGGAGCTGCATTAGAAAAAAGAAGTGGATGATATTTTGAAGATGATTAAGATGAGCGACTACATAATTGTAGATAAGCTACTACATACTCCTTCAAAGATATATATCCTAGCTTTATTGATGAACTCCTCTGCTCATAGAGAATCATTGATGAGAGTACTAGACCAAGCTTTTGTGGAGAGTGACATGCCATTAGATCAATTCAACAGCGTAATTGGAAATATTTCATCATGTAACAACTTGAGTTTCTGCGATGATGAGTTACCAGATGAAGGGAGGAATCACAACCTGGCCCTCCACATATCTATGAACTGCAAGAATGATTCGTTGTCCAATGTGCTAATTGATAATGGATCCGCGTTGAATGTTATACCGAGGAGTACTCTCATGAAGTTAAAGTATCAAGGAACACCTATGCGTCCGAGTGGCATCATTGTGAAGGCTTTTGATGGGTCGAGGAAATCTGTCATCGGTGAAGTGAACTTACCCATCCATATAGGACCACATTTGTTCCTGATAACCTTCCAGGTCATGGACATTATTCCCGCATATAGTTGTTTGCTAGGATGGCCATGGATACACGAAGCAGGGGCTGTCACTTCAACTCTGCATCAAACGCTAAAATTTATGCGTGAAGGGAAGGTAGTGATCATAAATGGGGAGCAAACATTATTGATATCCCATCTATCCTCTTTCAGTATTGTAGAAGCGGATGAGGCTGCTGTTGGAACCCAGTTCCAAGCCCTATCCATTGACAACATAAGGAGAAATGAGAATTATGTGGTTTTGCTGAAGGACGCGCAACAGGTTGTGCACAATGGTCATAATACAGTTTGGGGACGGCTTGTGGATCCACCCGTGAACAAGAACAAAACTGGTTTGGGTTTCTCTTCGAAGAATGGAAAAGGCGAAAGTTTGAAGTCAAAGTCTACTGTGAACAGTTATCAAGATGTTTTCCACAGCGGAGGCTACCTCCATCCAATTGGTTCTGGAATTAATGATGTTGACGAGGATGAAGCAGAGCAGGAAGTACCGAATTATGTGACACATGGAGTCTGAGTTCAGAACTGGGTCACCATTGATGGTCCTTCTTGCATACATGTTTCAAAGTAATTTGTTTTGGTAATCTGTTTCTTTCTTTTGAAAAGCTTTCACTCTTCCCAAGGTGGAAGTATTAATGTTGTAGCGCTTATCTATTTGCTATGACTTTTAAAATCATTAATAAAAGTTGTCTTTGCTTCCCAAATTATGTCTTTATTTTCTGCTTTTTCTTGGAAAATGGTAATCAGAAAAAACCTTTCAAAATAAATAATAACTGAAAATTCAATCTGCATGATCACTTGTTATATGTGTCAGTTTCTAAAAGCAATCACAAATCATATGTGCAGATTAATTAAAAAACCCGTTGAATACAATGACCCTGCACCCTCTCCCAACTTTGAATGTCCTGTGTTTAGGGCTGAAGAAGAAGATTATGATGAGATTCCAGAAGAGGTCTCACGGTTTCTTGAGCACGAGGAAAATACCATTCAACCATATAAAGAGCCTTTGGAAGTGATTAACTTGGGTTCCGAAGAAGATCCAAAGGAAGTCAAGATTGAAGCATCGTTGCATCCTAATGTAAAGAACGGGTTGACTGAGCTGTTGAAAGAGTATGTGGATATTTTTGCTTGGTCTTATCAAGATATGCCTGGTCTAGATACAGATATTTTCGAGCATCATTTTCCGTTGAAACCAAAGTGTCCTCCAGTTAAACAAAAGTTGAGAAGAACCCACCCAAATATGGAAGTAAAGATCAAAGAGGAGGTCCTAAAGCAGATTAATGCTGGTTTTCTTGTGACGTCAGTGTATCCTCAATGGATTGCCAATATTCTCGCAGTACCAAAAAAAGACGGAAAAGTCCGCATGTGCGTAGATTACAGAGATCTAAATAAAGCTAGTCCAAAAGATGATTTTCCATTGCCTCACATCAACATGTTAGTGGATAACACAGCAAAATTCAAAGTATTCTCGTTCATGGAAGGATTTTCCGGGTATAATCAAATAAGAATGGCTCCAGAGGACATTGAAAACAACGTACCAGAGGGCTATGACAACCCTATTCCATAATCTGATGCACAAAGAAATCGAAGTATATGTTGATGATATGATTGACAAATCCCAAACTGAAGAAGGGGATATAGAATATTTGTTGAAGTTGTTTCAGCATTTGAGGAAGTATCGTCTCTGCTTGAATCCAAATAAATGCACCTTCGGTGTCAGATCGGGGAAATTGTTGGGTTTCATTGTTAGCCAGAAAGGAATTGAAGTTGACCCTGATAAAGTCAAATCAATTCAAGAAATGTCAGCACCAAGAACTGAAAAGCAAGTCAGAGGTTTCCTCGAGCGTTTGAATTATATTTCCCACATGACTGCAACATGTGAACCGATCTTTAAGTTGTTAAAGAAAGATCAAGGTTGTGTGTGGACAAATGACTTCCAAAAGGAATTTGAGAGTATTAAAGAATATCTTCTTGAACCTCCTATCTTGCTCCCTCCCGTAGAAGGAAGACCGTTGATTATGTATCTAACAGTGTTAGATAAATCCATGGGTTGTATTCTGGGACAACAGGATGAAACAGGGAAGAAAGAGTTCACCATTTATTATCTCAGCAAAAAGTTCACCGATTGTGAGTCGCGGTATTCCATGCTAGAAAAGACATGTTGTGCTTTGGCCTGGGCGGCAAAGCGTTTGCGGCAGTATATGTTGAATCATACCACTTGGTTGATCTCCAAAATGGATCCAATCAAGTATATTTTTGAAAAGCCTGTTCTTACCAGGAGAATTTCCCGCTGGCAGATGTTGTTATCTGAATACGATATCAAGTACCGCACTCAAAAGGCTATTAAAAGTAGTGTGTTGGCAGATTACCTCGCCCACCAACCAGTGGAAGATCATCAGTCTGTAGAATATGAATTCCCCGATGAGGATGTGATGTTCCTGAAAGTGAAAGATTGTGATGAACCATTGCCTGAGGAAGGCCCTGACCCTGAATCTCATTGGAGTATGATATTTGATGGAGTTGTGAATGCTTATGGTAAAGGAATTGGTGTTGTGATTGTCACTCCTCATGGATCACATATTCCTTTTACTGCAAGGTTAACATTTGGTTGGACTAATATTATGGCAGAATATGAGGCTTGCATCATGGGTCTTGAGGAAGCTATTGATCTCAGAATCAAAATTCTGGATGTGTATGGTGATTCTGCTTTGGTAATAAATCAGATTAAAGGAGAATGGGACACTCGTCACCCTGGCTTGATCCCTTACAAAGATTATGCTAGAAGATTATTATCCTTCTTCAATAAAGTTGAATTCTATCATATCCCTAGAGATGAAAATCAAATGGCGGATGCTCTGGCAACTCTGGCTTCCATGTACCAAGTGAATACTTGGAATGATATACCCCAAACTACAGTTCGACGACTGGATATGCCCGCTCATGTGTTTACGACAGAGGAGGTAGCAGATGAAAAACCTTGGTACTATGATATCAAGCATTTTCTTCAGACTCAGGAATACCCGATTGGTGCGTCGAGGAAAGATGGAAAGACACTGAGAAGATTGGCAGGCAGTTTCTTCCTCAGTGAAAATGTGTTATACAAGAGAAATTATGACATGGTCTTTCTCATATGCGTGGATAGACATGAAGCATACATGTTGATGCATGAGATTCATGAAGGTTCATTTGGCACTCATGCTAATGGACATTCGATGGCTAAAAAGATGCTAAGGGCAGGTTATTATTGGTTGACAATGGAATCTGATTGTTACAAATTTACAAAGAGGTGCCATAAATGCCAGGTTTATGTGTAACACCCCAATTCTACCCCAAGCAATTATGCAAAATAAATCAGAGTTATAAAATTTGAATCATACAAATGAATCGGGACGTCACAAATTCTTCTAACAAAATTCATTGCATTCATCGTGGATATATAACACTTTCATTAACATCGGATGAACCACCATCGTAACATCTTTAATTAAATAATTCAACAACTACGCAGCGGAATTCTCAATAACATCTCTAACAACAAAAAATCAACTTCGAAACATCACATATTTAATAATAATCAATTTAAAGTTCAACAACTGAAAATCAACAATCAAAAATCAGCAAGCGTTCATCCCCCTGAGTGTTACATATCAGAGCAATGACACCGACTCGAAGTACTAAAGGTATACAACCTTCACTCTCGATTACCTGCACGCTACCAACATAAGGGCAACATTCAAACAGAAGGGGTGAGATATCTAACAATATAATAAAGCGCATGATAATTAATAAATCAAATAACATCACCACTTCTCATCTCATAATCAACAACAATTACAACATATAAACACGTTCATCAACATCAATATAGACTTCATTATTCACTCACATAATGCGACTCAATACTATACAAATGCATGTGGTACCATTGGAGCAGAACTCCCATCTCAAAATTTTTCCAATTAATAGAGGCATCAACAAGGCATAGCCTTCATCTCAAAATTTGCCAATCCAGGCCATCTCAACGAGCATAAGCTCCATCTCAAAAATGCAATGTATGTGACACAACCATGAATGTAATAACAACACCCAAGTTAACAACATCTCAAATCATCTCAAAACATCTCAATTAACAACATCTCAAAATACATCTCAAAACAACAACATCTCAAAACATCTCAACGTCTCGTCATCATCATCTCATACCATCAAAATAATTCATTAAACATCATTCATCTATTATAAATCATCAAACAGAACATCATGAGTAACTTATCACTAAAAACTCAGTTGCATATTAATACTACAGTAATATCTACTGTTATTCTGCAATTTTACATCGTTACTATCACTAATCTTACTGTCATAATTTAAACAGCAGCCTCTATACATCTCATATTCATCATTCTGTTCAAAAACCAGCACAATGATCAATCATGGGAATTAATTCTAAATCCTAAATTGGCTACTATGATTACACTTCTTATTCATCATTTTAATAATCTAGAATAAAGTTCATCGCGTTAGCTAATCAACGCTTCAAACGGCATCTCAAACAGCATCCTAAAACTCAAGTTACATCAATTTAAAACTGAATTTGTCAAAAGTCAGTCATCATGGGTCGACGAATAACCCTTTGAATCGACGCGTACTGCTTCATCTGCATAACATGAGTCGACACATCCTCCTTATGGATCGACTCATCCTGGCCTCATACACAGCATGTATCGACACATGCATCTCACCGATCGACTCATCTTGAGTCTTGCAACTCTCATGTATCGACGCAAGCCCTTTTTGTATCGACTCATCCTGAGTCTAACATCGCCCATGTATCGACGCATCAAGCTTGAGGTCGACACATCCTGGTTCCTCCTGCATAATTCTGCGATTTCCTCTGTATTTTTACTACGAGAATTCATATTACAGCCCTACAAACCTTATTCTGATCATGATAATTCATCACCTAACGTTATCCTATATTACTACATCAATTAGACAACATCATGGCATCATTATTCATCTAAAATTCATCAAATCTTCATCATACATCATCATATACATCCCATTCAAGAGTAAAAACATCAATCACCTCTAACCCCGCATATCAAACATCATGAACCCAATTATAAGGTCAGAACCCCATCCTTACCTTGGATTGAAGGTTGCTCTACAATTTCCGGGTTGAATTCTCGTTCTTGCCGTCTTTCCACTTTTTCCAGCAGCTTCACGTTCTCCTCCAAATCCTTATTTCTTTCTACTGCTTCTTTCTTTCCATTCCTTCTAACAAATAATAAAATAACCCTATTATTCTATTATTCCTTATTGGGTTGAAAACCAATACACCCCTTATTACTTCTACTCTCTCAAAATAAGCCCACATCAAATAATATTACACTTCTAATATTATTTCACCACATAATAATATAATACCTCTAATATATTATTTTTCCACTTAAATCAAATAAATCCAATTTAATTATAACACATCTTCATAAATATTCCAAAAATAATTTAATTAAATAATTAATTAAATTACGGGCGTTACAACTCTCCCCCACTTAGAATATTTTCGTTCTCGAAAATTTACCTCAATTAAACAATTCAAGATAGGAGTCTCGTATCTTGCTCTCCGACTCCCAAGTCATGCTTTCACCAGCAGCTCCTAGCCAAACCACTTTAACCAAGGCAATCTCTTTGCCCCTCAGAGTCTTCATTTCACGATCCGCGATCCGTACAGGCATTGTCTCCACCATAAGATTATCCCGTACTTGCACATCGTCCATATGAATCACATGAGATGGATCTAAAATATACTTCCGATGTTGCGACACATGAAACACATCATGCAAATTCGAAAGATTAGGCAGTAAAGCCACTCTATAAGCAACATTACCCACTCTCTCTGAAATCTGATACGGTCCAATAAAACGAGAAGTGAGCTTCTTAGACTTTGATGCTCTCCCAACACCAGTCACAGGTGTAACTCTCAAAAACACATGATCACCAGCTTGAAGTTCTAAATCCTTCCTTCGCTTGTCATGATAACTCTTTTGTCTACTCTGTAAAGCTTTCATTTTTTCTCGAATCAACTTCACCTTCTCAGTAGTCTCACGAACATGTTCAGGTCCAAGTACTACACTTTCACCAGATTCATGCCAACATAACGGAGTTCTACATCTTCGACCATACAACGCTTCAAAAGGTGCCATCCCAATACTAGAATGATAACTATTATTATAAGTTAACTCTATCAATGGAAGATAAGTATCCCACAAACCTCCCTGCTCAAGAACACATGCCCTCAACAACTCTTCCAACGGTTGAATCATTCGTTCAGTCTGACCATCTATCTGAGGATGATACGCTGAACTCAACCTCAACTTAGAACCCAACGCTTCTTGCAAACTCTTCCAAAAATCTGAAGTAAATCTTGGATCTCTATCTGACACAATGCACAAAGGAACACCATGCAGTTTCACGATCACACTAATATAAATCTCAGCCAACTTCGACACTGGAAAACTGATGTTAATAGGAATAAAATGAGCTGACTTCGTAAGCCTATCAACAATCACCCAAATCGAATCATGTCCTCTTAAAGTATTAGGTAACCCTGTCACAAAGTCCATTGAAATGCTATCCCATTTCCATTCTGGAACTTCCAACAGTTGCATCAATCCTGCAGGCTTCTGATGTTCAACTTTTGACTTCTGACAAGTCAAACATGCATACACAAAACGAGCAACATCACTCTTCATCCCAGGCCACCAAAACAAACCTTTCAAATCTTGATACATCTTCATAGCTCCTGGATGAATACTCAACTTGCTTCTATGACTCTCTTCAAGTATCACTTTCTTCATCTCGGCGTCACCAGGAATACAAATCCGATTACGAAATCTTAACACACCTTGCGCATCTAGCTTAAAATCACTATTCTCAAATTGATCAATCCCAACCAGCAAATCTACCAGTTTCACATCCAACTTCTGAGCTTCTCCGATACTGTCTAAAAATTCATTATTGATCTTCAACATACCCAACATAACACTCTACGGAGTAACTTCGCAAACTAAGCTCATATCTATGAACTGCTCAATTAATTCTAACTCTTTAATCATCATTGCTGACATATGTAATGTCTTTCGACTCAACGCATCAGCTACCACATTTGCTTTTCCGGGATGATAATTCAAACTGAAATCATAATCCTTTAAAAATTCCAACCATCTTTATTGCCTCATATTCAACTCTTTCTGATCAAATAAATACTTCAAACTCTTATGATCACTAAACACTTCAAATCTAGAACCATAAAGATAATGCCTCCAAATCTTCAACACAAAAACAACAACAACAAGCTCTAAATCATGCGTAGGATAGTTCTTCTCATGAGTCCTTAACTGCCTTGACGCATAAGCAACTACCTTACCATTCTGCATAAGCACACCTCCTAAACCCATCTTAGAAGCATCACAATACACCACAAAAGGCTCTCCTGGATTAGTCAACGTCAAAATTGGAGCCAATGTCAACCTCTTCTTCAATTCTGTAAAACTTTCTTCGCACTGAACATCCGATACAAACACTCTACCTTTACAAGTCAACTTAGTCAATGGAAGTGACAACTTAGAAAACCCTTCAATAAACCTTCTATAATAACCAGCTAATCCCAAGAAGCTTCTAATCTCAGTAGTTGACTTTGGAGTTTCCCATTGCAACACAGCATCAACCTTCGATGGGTCTACTGCAATGCCACTACCTGAAATCACATGACTAAGAAAACTAACCTCTTTCAACCAGAATTCACACTTGGACAGCTTCGCATACAACTTCTTCTCTTTCAAAACTTGCAATACTATTCTTAAATGTTCAACATGTTCTTCTTCTAACTTAGAGTAAATCAAAATATCATCAATGAAAACCACTACGAACCGATCCAAATAAGTATGAAAGATACGATTCATATATTCCATGAATACTCCTGGTGCATTAGTAACACCAAAAGGCATCACCGAATACTCGTAATTTCCATAACACGTTCTGAAAGCCGTCTTCTGAATATATTCATCCTTCACTTTAATCTGATGGTAACCCGACCTCAAATCAATCTTACTAAACACACGGGCATCCACCAATTGATCCATCAAGTCATCTATTCTTGGAAGCGGATACTTGTTCTTAATCGTCACTTTATTCAACTGTCTATAATCAACACAAAGCCTCATACTTCCATCTTTCTTTTTTACCAACAACACTTGAGCTCCCTACAGTGATACACCTGGTCTTACAAACTTCTTCTCAAGTAACTCTTCCAGTTGCTTCTTCAACTCTGACAACTCAGACGCAGACATCCTGTATGGTGCCATAGACACAGGTCTGGTACCAGGTACAAGATCAATTGCAAATTCAACTTCTCTCTCTGGCGGTACATCAGGAATCTCATCAGGGAAAACTTCAGGAAATTCACACACCACCTGCAATTCCTCAATTATAGCTTGAGTCTCTCCAGATAGTGACGCCATCAATGAAAACATATGTGCTTCCTCTTGCATCAACTCCCTCAACTGTCTAGCAGACAACAGACCATCTTCCTCTTCTTCAGGAGTAGAAAACTTCACCGACTTGTCATAACAGTTAATATGAACACGGTTATGCTCTAACCAGTTCATACCCAAAATTACATCCAAACCTCTTAAAGGTAAACAAACCAAATCAACAAAAAAGTCTCTGTCAAAAATCGACAAGGGACACTTTGCACACACAAAAGAAGTAGTCACCGACCCCTTGGCTGGAGTATTGATGACCATTTCTCCATTCAAAGAAGGCAACATAAGACCCAATCTTTCAACATAATCAGCAGCAATAAAACAATGCGTAGCACCAATATCAATAATAGTAATTAAAGGAGTACTATTAATGAAACATGTACCTCTAATAAGTCCGTCCTCAGCAGTTGTCTGATCCTCAACAAAAGCAAACACTTTACCACTTGAGTGAGCCCTCTTCGGTTTCGGACACTGACTACCAATATGCCCTTCTTCTCTACAGTTAAAACAAATCACATTCTTGTGTTCACACTCAGACACAACATGTCCGTTCTTACCATAACGTTAACATCTCTTCACTTCAGCAGTGCACACATTACTCTTGTGCCCAGGTTTCCCACACTTAAAGCAAATCACACCAGCAGGAGCATCCCCCCCACTAGTCCTCTGTCCATGAGCAACTTTATGTTTACCTTTACCAACTGGGGCATCATAAGGCTTACCACGATTTTGTTGGTGCTTACCCCGCTTATCACTGATAATATTATAATGAGCATTATTATCCTCTTCATAAATCCTGCAGCTATCAACCAAATCAGCAAAGACACGAATCTTCTGGTATCCAACTTCCTTCTTAATCTCCGGGCGTAACCTGTTCTCAAACTTAATACACTTCGAAAACTCAACATTTTCCTCAGTGTAATGCGGATAAAACTTAGCCAACTCAGCAAACTTGACAGCATACCCAACAACTGACATATTTCCTTGCTTCAGCTCAAGGAACTCAATTTCCTTCTTACCACGGACATCTTCAGGAAAATACTTTCTCAAAAATTCTCTACGGAACACAACCCAAGTGACATTCTCACCTGCAACTTCCAACTTCTGGCAAGTCTCTAGCCACCAGTCATCAGCCTCGACTGCTAGCACATGAGTCCCATAACGAACCTTCTACGCTGGAGTGCAGTCCATCACGCGAAAGATTCTCTCAATGTCTTTCAACCACTCCAATGCTCCGTCAGGATCATACTTTCCCTTGAACGTAGGTGGATTCTCTCTTTGGAAAGTCGCCAAGCTACGAGATCCAGCATTCCCGTCATCATTCGGATGATTTTCCATCGCATGAGCCATTGCTTCTAAAGCAGCAGCAAGTGCAACACGATTCCTTCCAGCAATCTCAACTTCTCGCTACAACATAAACAATGGTTAGAACTCAAAATAGCAATACTCGACTGTTAAACAACTACGACTCGACGACAAGGTCGGACCAACCTTTTGCTCTGATACCAACTTTGTAACACCCCAATTCTACCCAAAGCAATTATGCAAAATAAATCAGAGTTATAAAATTTCAATCATACAAATATATCGGGACGTCACAAATTCTTCTAACAAAATTCATTGCATTCATCATGGATATATAACACCTCCATTAACATCAGATGAACCACCAATGTAACATCTTTAATTAAATAATTCAACAACTATGCAGCGGAATTCTCAATAACATCTCTAACAAGAAAACATCAACTTCGAAACATCACATATTTAATAATAATCAATTTAAAGTTTGACAACTAAAAATCAGCAATCAAAAATCAGCAAGCGTTCATCCCCCGAGTGTTACATATCAGAGCAATGACATCGACTCGAACTACTGAAGGTATACAACCTTCACTCTAGATTACATGCACGTTACCAACATAAGGGCAACATTCAAACAGAAGGGGTGAGATATCTAACAATATAATAAAGCGCATGATAATTAATATATCAAATAACATCACCACTTCTCATCTCATAATCAACAACAATTACAACATATACACATGTTCATCAACATCAATATACACTTCATTATTCACTCATATAATGCGACTCAATACTATGCAAATGCATGTGGTACCATTGGAGCAGAACTCTCATCTCAAAAATTTGCCAATTAATAGAGGCATCAACAAGGCATAGCCTTCATCTCAAAATTTGCCAATCCAGGACATCTCAACGAGCATAAGCTCCATCTCAAAAATGCAATGTATGCGACACAGCCATGAATGTAATAACAACACCCAAGTTTACAACATCTCAAATCATCTCAAAACACCTCAATTAACAACATCTCAAAATACATCTCAAAATAACAACATCTCAAAATACATCTCAAAACAACAACATCTCAAAACATCTCAACGTCTCGTCATCATCATCTCATACCATCAAAATAGTTCATTAGACATCATTCATCTATTATAAATCATCAAACAGAACATCATGAGTAACTTCTCACTAACAACTCAGCTGCATATTAATACTACAGTAATCCCTACTGTTATTCTGCAATTTTACATCGTTATTGTCACTAATCCTACTATCATAATTCAAACAGCAGCCTCTATACATCTGATATTCATCATTCTGTTCAAAAACCAGCACAACGATCAATCACAAGAATTAATTCTAAATCCTAAATTGGCTACTAGGATTACACTTCTTATTCATCATTTTAATCATCAAGAATAAAGTTCATCGCGTTAGCTAATCAATGTTTGAACGACATCTCAAACAGCATCCTAAAACTCAAGTTACAATAATTTAAAACTGAATCTATCAAAAGTCAGTCATCATGGGTCGATGCATAACCCTTTGAATCGGCGCGTACTGCTTCATCTGCACAACATGAGTCGACACATCCTCCTTATAGATCGACTCATCCTGGACTCATACACAACATGTATCGACACATGCATCTCACCGATTGACTCATCCCGAGTCTTACAACTCTCATGTATCGACGCAAGCCCTTTTTGTATCGACTCATCCTGAGTCTAACATCGCCCATGTATCGACGCATCAAGCTTGAGGTCGACACATCCTGGTTCCTCCTGCATAATTCTGCGATTTCCTCTATATTTTTACTATGGGAATTCATATTACAGCCCTACAAACCTTACTCTAATCATGATAATTCATCACCTAACATTATCCTATATTACTACATCGATTAGACAACATCATGGCATCATTATTCATCTAAAATTCATCAAATCTTCATCATACATCATCATATACATCCAATTCAAGAGTAAAAACAACAATCACCTCTAACCCCACATATCAAATATCATGAACCCAATTATAAGGTCAGAACCCCACCCTTACCTTGGATTTAAGGTTGCTCTACAATTTCTGGGTTGAATTCTCGTTCTTGCCGTCTTTCCACTTTTTCCAGCAGCTTCACGTTCTCCTCCAAATCCTTATTTCTTTCTACTGCTTCTTTCTTTATATTCCTTCTAACAAATAATAAAATAACCCTATTATTCTATTATTCCTTATTGGGATGAAAACCAATACACCCCCTTATTACTTCTACTCTCTCAAAATAAGCCCACATCAAATAATATTAGACTTCTCATATTATTTCACCACATAATAATATAATACCTCTAATATATTATTTTTCCACTTAAATCAAATAAATCCAATTTAATTATAACACATCTTCATAAATATTCCAAAAATAATTTAATTAAATAATTAATTAAATTACGGGCGTTACATTATGCAGATAAGGTCCATGTGCCTCCGACACTTCTCAATGTGATTTCCTCCCCATGGACTTTCTCTATGTGGGGTATTGACATGATTGGGATGATAGAACCCAAAGCTTCGAATGGGCATCGTTTTATCTTGGTAGCAATTGATTACTTCACCAAGTGGGTAGAGGCTGCTTCATATGCCAATGTTACTAAACAGGTGGTTGTGCGTTTCATCAAAAATAATCTTATATGCCGGTATGGTGTGCCGAGCAGAATCATCACCGACAATGGCTCGAATTTGAATAACAAGATGATGACAGAACTGTGTGAAGAATTCAAGATTGTCCATCACAATTCATCTCCATACAGGCCAAAGATGAATGGGGTTGTTGAAGCTGCTAATAAGAATATCAAGAGAATTATCCAGAAAATGGTTGTTACTTATAAGGATTGGCATGAATTGCTCCCTTTTGCTCTGCATGGATATCGAACATCTGTTCGCACTTCAACAGGAGCAACCCCATTCTCCCTGGTGTATGGAATGGAAGCTGTACTCCCTGTCGAGGTAGAGATTCCCTCGTTACGTGTGATAATGGAAGCCAAGTTGACAGAGGATGAATGGGTCCAGAACAGGTTTGACCAATTGAATTTGATTGAAGAGAAGAGAATGACAACTTTATGTCATGGGCAGTTATATCAGAAAAGAATGAAGAAAGCATTTGATAAAAAAGTAAAACCTCGTGAATTCAGAGAAGGCGACCTCGTGCTCAGGAAGATCATGTCTTTCAACACGGATTCTAGGGGCAAGTGGACTCCCAATTTTGAAGGCCCGTATGTTGTCTAGAAAGCCTTCTCTGGTGGTGCATTAATTCTTGAAACTATGGATGGCGAGGAATTCCCACGTCCCATGATTGCTGACGCAGTCAAGAAATACTTCGCCTAAAGAAATAAAAGAACAAATCGCTAAGTTGAAAACCCGAAAGGGCGGCTTAGGTGAAAAGGCGCGTCTCGGTAGGCCGAAAACCCGAAAGGGCGGTCTAGGCAAAAATTAGAGACATAAACAGAATAAATTTCCCGCTAAGTTGAAAACCCGTAAGGGAAACTTAGGAAAAAGTTAGGGATTTTTCTTGGCAAGTAACTACGTCAGACAAAACTTGATCGTTGAAGCAACAATCTTCTCGGATCCTCACCATATTTCAACAAAAGCTGCTGCTCAGGATTTCAAAAGTTGTTAGGGGGAATAGTGGTCATTGTATCTCAATGTATCTTTTCCATTATGTATTACCATTTCCCAAACTTTGTAATCATCCATGGAGTCTCGCTATTCGTAGACTACCATTCTATTAATGAAATTCGAGCTTTTACCCAATTCTTTGTGTTATTATTTTATTTAGCTTGCAAAGACTCCATTTATTACTGATGATAACTTTCAAAGCAAAAAGATTAAAAAGCAAAATTGACTTTTCAAAAAAAAAGGGAAAGATTTTTACAATTCAATTTACTTTGAGATTTGTGATGACACAATGACAACAAAAATGGTGATCCCAGGAATGAACAAACTCCGGTTGTTTTGAGAAGATTTACTTCCTTCATGAAGGTTCTCTTAGGTCATTTTGCTGGTATGCGCATGATCTTTGTATGTTTCTCAGATAGTTAAAGACGATACCAATTGGTGTAAGGTGTAGTATTGGGTTTGTGATCCCATTATCCCCAGTCAAGTCTTGGTTCACTTTTGATTTTGGGTTTGCATGGTCAGAAGCCTCTGTCCCAGATTCCCCAGCAGAGTCTTCCCTCATATAATGAAAGGTTTTATTCCCTTGGTGTGCTGAGATATCGCTCTTTTTGCAGTATTGGCACTAATGTTGACTTCTTGATTCCCAGGAAAGGCTATCTCAGGGCATCTTTTGTTGGAATAAGTGTTCATGATGTAAAGTTTCAATCCGCATCTTTCTCCAAGGAGGTAGGCTTGAATCCCCCAGTGAGGTTTGATTGTTTCAGCGTCAGTTTGCTTTATTTGAGGCTGGTCTTGCAATCTCCCGTAGGCATGTTGCTTTTGGAAAACTGTTTCTCCGATGAAGCCGAAAGAAGGATGTTCTATCCCGGTATCTGTTTAATTTGTCTACCTCCGAGTTATGTTTCTCTTTAGTAAAGTTAAAGGCAGGCAATAGGTTTGTTTTCCGCAGTTGGCCTTTACCTTTCTTGGTTTGATCTTTCTGGTTGAAGTTTAGCCAAGTGTTGTTAGTACCCGAGGCGGTTTTGTTTGTTTGTTCCTACTGATTGTGTATCTGTTTTACCAGCATATGCATGATAGCACTCATACATTCATACATACATCATGCATGGTTAAAATTGACAAATTATTGTTCATTGACATTTTGCTCTGGCCTTCCTGCAACACTCCTTGCTTAGATGGATTCGGTTTTCCCTGTTGAGTTTATTTCTCAAAGGATGTATCTTTGTTGATTGTCTTGCTCCAGTTTATTTCTGATTTGGGTCTGTGGTTGCATGACAATATTAGTTACTTTGGATTACTGAAAACTTTGAGTTTTGGTTTGTGCATTTATTTTGCACAAGAAGACTTTATCTCCTCAACAGGAATATCGTGGCATTTCCCCGGGAAGTCATATTTTTATCCCCAGAAAGTCATTTGTTTTTGCAATTCTCCATGACAACAAGTAACAAGTATCTTTATTTGAGACAGCTTATGTTTTATCTTTTCCAGGCAGATTTCCTTGGTTAAAGAAGAAGTTGAGACCCGTTCTAGGTGAAACACCAGAAATTTGGGGAAAACTTGGTATATTTTTTCTTTCTACCTTCAGTGAATGTTGGTAGGACATCGGCAGTGAACGTCGGTGTTTGTTATCTTTTTGATATCTTCAGTGAACGTTGATAGTTCATCGTCAGTGAATGGTGGTGATATTATATATTCTCTTTCTACCTCAGTGAACATTGGTAGGACATCAACAGTGAACGTCGGTGTTTGTTATCTTTTTGCTATCTTCAGTGAACGTTGATAATTCATCGTCGGTGAACGGTGGTGATATGATATATTTTCTCTTTCTACCTTCAGTGAACGTTGGTAGACCATCGGCAATGAACGTCAGTGTTTATTATCTTTTTTCTATCTTTAGTGAACGTTGATAGTTCATCGTCAGTGAACGACGGTGATATGATATATTTTCTCTTTCTACCTTCAGTCAACATTGGTAGACCATCGGCAGTGAACGTTGGTGTTTGTTATCTTTTTGCTATCTTCAGTGAACGTTGATAGTTCATCGTCAGTGAACGGCGGTGGTATGATATATTTACTCTTTCTACCTTCAGTGAACGTTGGTAGGACATCGGCAGTGAACGTTGGTGTTTGTTATCTTTTTGCTATCTTCAGTGAACGTTGGTAGTTCATCGTCAGTGAACGACAGTGATATGATATATATTCTCTTTCTACCTTCAGTGAAAGTTGGTAGACCATCGGCAGTGAACGTCGATGCTTGTTATCTTCCTCTCTGATTCAGTTCTTTTGGTCCACCAGTGATTTATTCCTGGTGGGGTTGCTCCTTTGTTTCTTCATTTTTGTTGCAACCCCAGTGATACTTCGCGTCTCTTTGGTACTGTTCATATGCATTCATATGCATAAGCATTTGCATGGCATCTTTAGGCCAAAAATAGGGTTTGTTTTATATTTAAGTATCTTCGATCACTTCGACACGAAGATTTTTAACCTTCGTATCTCCGGATAGAAGAAACTTAAATAAGGGCAGTTGTTATACCCCAATTTTTGTCCCTAAGATTTGTTAGAACATAGTTTGATTCTACAACCCTTGATTAAAGTTTTGATGATAACAAAATGCAAAGAATAATATTATTTCTAAGGTATATACAAAGAACAATTATGCTCCTTAAAATTATGCTTTGTATATGCAGAAGTTCTGATGGAATCAGCATCAGAATGGAATAAACATCAGAAGATCAGCAACCTATGGTACACGTTGAAACACTGAAGTTTGATGACCAGAATCTGCGCCTAAACAAATACACTCTGAATCTGATCAAAGACATCTTTACCAAGTCATCAATACTCTGAAGCATTATCAGCAGATACAGCAAAGAAGACTCTGAAGCGTTACTGGTTATTCAAGACAGAATTAAATGCTAACAGCTTTCTTCAGACAAAGATCTTCTACAAAAGGAAAGTGCATTATTATCATTAAACCTGCTTTACGGACAACGTATCCTTACTTTCCTATATAAACAGGACTGCTTGTGAAAAGAAGCACGTACGTACGCACTCAATTTTGCTAAGCTATCAAAAATATGCATATTCAAAGCTTAAGCGAAGTCATCTCATTCCAAGCTTATTTTAGTGAAATTATCACAGTTGTGATATACATTTTTGTGAGAAAACAAAAACACACCTGTTCAATTCATTTGTAAAAGAAGTTCCTTGAGATCAACCGGATTGTGGTTGTACTCAAGAAGACTTTAACAGTTGTTAAAGTAGATGTTGTAATTCTTTGAGAATAGTGAATTAAGACCTCGTTGGAGAGAGGCGAAATCACCTTGACGGGTGGACTGGAGTAGTTTGAGATCAAACGAACCAGGATAAAAATACTGTGTTGTCAAGCCACTTGTTTTAAGTTTTACAATTCAACCCCCCCTTCTTGTGTTTTTCACATCTTCAATTGGCATCAGAGCGCCTGGTTCTGAGCTTTAAAACTTAACCGTGTCAGTACAAGATCCAGCGTCAGAAAAATACAATGGCAGGACCAAGTCAAAACATCAACAATGACAACAATGAAGAAAGGGACAGATTTAGTGGCAAACCTCCAGTCTTTGATGGAGAAAACTTTGACTACTGGAAAGACATACTGGAGAGTTTCTTTCTGGCCCCTGATGCTGATCTGTGGGACATGGTGACTGATGGATACACACACCCAGTGGATGGACGTGGTCAGAAGATTGACAGGAAAATGATGTCTGATCAGCAAAAGCGTGAGTTCAGAAATCATCACAAGGCCAGAACAATTCTTCTCAGCGCCATCTCATATTCAGAATATGAGAAAATATCAAACATAGAAACTGCTAAGAATATGTTTGACTCTCTGAGAATGACGCATGAAGGCAACATTAAAGTCAAAGAAACAAAAGCCCTTGCGCTCATTCAGAAGTATGAGGGATTCAAGATGGAAGACAGTGAATCAATAGAAGCTATGTTTTCAAGATTTCAAATTCTTGTTGCTGGTCTAAAAGTTCTTGACAAAGGATATTCCACTACTGATCATGTCAAGAAGATCATCAGAAGCTTGCCAAAAGTATGGAGGCCAATGGTCACAGCGCTTAAACTAGCCAAGGATCTCAACAAAATCTCTCTAGAAGAACTTATCAGCTCCCTCAGAAGTCACGAGATAGAGCTAGAAGCAGATGAACCTCAAAAGCAAGGTAAGCCATTAGCATTAAAATCTAACAGAAAATTTGACTCCAAAGTTTTGCAGGCCGTGGAAGAAACCTCTGATGGATCCTCATCAGAAGAAGATGAATTATCTCTTCTCTCCAGAAGGGTGAACCAACTGTGGAAGCAGAGGCAAAGGAAGTTCAGGAATCCCAGAAGATCAGAAAATCAGAATGAATCTTCCTCCAGATACAGAAGGTCAGAATCCTCCTCTGGAAATAAAAGATCTAAAGACTCTTCAGGATACAAAAAGCCAAACTACAAAGACATCATCTGCTATGAGTGTAATGAGCAAGGGCACTACAAAAGTGATTGCCCAAAGCTTCAGAAGGAGAAGCCCAAAAAGAGGTTTGGCAAAGAAAAGAAGAAAATTCTCATGGCTACATGGGATGATTCTGATACATCTGAAGCTGACTCAGAATCAAATGATGAAAGAGCAAACATAGCTCTCATGGCAAACGTCTCTGAAGACAGTGAAGCTTCTGCTTCAGATTCAGAATCAGATACAGAAGAGGTATTCCCTGACTTTACTATAAATTTTACTAAGGCTGAATTAGCTGAAAGCCTTAATGAAATTCTGGAAAGGTATCAGCAGATCAGAGTCAAATTTAGAAACCTGAAAAGGAATCTTGCTTCTGACTCTGATAAGACTGAGAGTCTCAAATTGCAGAATTCTGAGTTAAAAGATAAAATTTCAAAATTAAAAAATCAATTGCAAAACTCTCAGAAGGAAACAATCCCTGAAACTTCCAGTAATGCTGATGAGATCATCAAAGAGTATGATCACAACTTTCAGAAGTTTCTAGCTAAAAACATAGACAGAAGCAAAATGTCTTCAATGATCTATGGCGTTAGCAGAAATGGAAGAAAAGGGATAGGATATCAAGGTAAGTTTCCTACACCAAAAAATGCCATGGATTTAGTTATAAAGCGTACTCCACATGATTCACACTTTATATATGGGCACACACATGACATAAAATATACAAGTAGTGATTACTCTGTCAAACCAAAATTCAACCAGAGTTTTGGTAAAACTAACAAATCAGGACCCAAGAAAATGTGGGTACCTAAGGATAAAATAATACATGTGGCAGATATCTTTAGCAGGAAAAGTAAAGACACCAGTCATGGTACCTGGACTCTGGCTGCTCACGACACATGACGGGAAGAAGGCATATGTTCCAAAGCCTGGAACTTAAGCCTGGAGGCCATGTAGGTTTTGGAGGCAATCAAAGGGGAAAGATTATTGGCTCTGGAACAGTAGGTAATGGAAATCTTCCCTCTATTAGTAATGTTTTATTAGTTGATGGATTAATGCATAACCTGTTATCCATAAGTCAATTAAGTGATAACGGTTATGATATAATCTTCAATCAAAATTCATGCAAAGCTGTTAGTCAGAAAGATGGGACTATCCTATTTAATGGAAAGAGGAAAAACAACATTTATAAAATCAAACTTTCTAAACTGAAAAGTCAGAATGTAAAATGTCTTCTGTCTGTTAACAATAAGCAATGGATCTGGCACAGAAGATTGGGACATGTTAGTATGAGAAGAATATCTCAAATTAACAAACTCAATCTGGTCAGAGGACTTCCTAACTTGAAGTTCAATTCAGATGCTCTGTGTGAAGCATGTCAGAAAGGCAAGTTTGCAAAACCTGCTTTCAAATCCAAAAACGTTATTTCCACCTCTAAGCCATTAGAACTTCTGCATATTGACTTATTTGGACCAGTAAAAACTGCCTCAGTCAGTGGCAAGAAGTATGGGTTAGTAATCGTAGATGACTATAGCAGATAGACATGGGTAAAGTTCTTAAGGCACAAGGACGAGTCACACTCTGTGTTTGTTACCTTCTGCAACCAAGTTCAGAATGAAAAGGATCTTAGAATCATCAAAGTCAGAAGTGATCATGGTGGAGAATTTGAAAATAAATATTTTGAATTATTCTTGAATGAAAAAGGCATTCTGCATGACTTCTCTTGTTCTAGAACTCCCCATCAAAATGGAGTTGTAGAACGAAAGAACAAAACATTGCAAGAAATGGCCAAAACCATGATCAACGAGACTAACGTTGCTAAGATATTTTGGGCAGAAGCAATAAACACATCATGTTACATTCAGAATAGAATCTGCATAAGACCTATTCTGGAAAAGACTCTGTGATCGGTGGATCTGGAACTGACTGTTTAACGCTGGTTCGCGAAATGTCGCGGAAGCAAGAGTCGCCACCGTCTTTTATTTTCTCCAAATGGAAAGGACAAAAGCACAGAAAAATTCCTTAAAGAGATTGCTCTCGGTTCGGGAGGTAGATTGTAGAAAGGGAAGGTGTTAGCACCCTTTCTATCCATGGTCATCCATGGGCTCTTAGATACTTGCTCACTTGTGTTTTCAAAATGGTTTATTTGCTTTTCAACTGTGGGTTTTAAAAAGTTTCTTTGAAAATTTCAGTTCGACTCTTGTATCGGTCCTCAAGAGTGTTTGAAAAATGCTTTCGAAAGCTTTTTGAAAATGTGTTGGTGTGAAAAGTATTTTTGATTTGTTTTGTTTTGAATTAGAGCAAGTATCCACGAGTCGTCTATCTACCCTAAGGAATTCGTCTGTGTAAATGTCCTTTAAAGTAGTGCCATCCCACCATTGAGAGGTAGGTAGCGCCACCGTTGGAGGTGTTCGGGTCAATTCGAGGTTCGGGACATGGTGATCACCAGAGCAATGGGAAGACACCTTAGAAGCTACCCTCATGCCAGGTTCCCGGATCATGAGGACTTACTAAGACATCCTCTACTCGACGATCACCTTTCGAGGCAAGGCAACAGTGAGGCGTACCCTAGGGGTGGTGTGTGATTTGTGTGTCGTTTTCATTTGTATTTATCTTGTCATGTTATTGGTGTTCTACGCTTGTTTTTATTTATGATCATTCATTCTTGCATGCATTTATTTAACAGTTAAAAAGTTGCGGAAAGATAAAAGTTCTAAGCTATTACAAAAGGCGCGGGTCCACATCGCCAAAATTTCTTGAACCCGATTTGACAGAAAAATAAAGAATTAAAAGTAAAGTGCAAGAGAATTAAAATGTTACATGGCCTTGGGAGAGATACACAAATATTATACGAAAGGAGAAATAAATGTGCGAATTGAAATTTAAATCGAAACGAGGGCGTTGGACCCTTTTTAACTAAATTAAATTAAATGATGCAATTAATTAATTAAAAAGAAAAGAAGTTGTTTTTTTGTATTTTTTGGTATTTTAGGATTTTAACGAAAAAAGAGAGTTAATTAAAATTAAAATAAAATGCTAACCCTAATTCTAATTATTTTTAATTTATTAAGAAAAATGTTGAAGTTTTTAACCTAAAATTAACCCTAATTTTTATATACAATTTAATTTATAAAAATAAATATCTAATATTTAATTATTATGGAAGAAAAATAAAAAAAGGGATAAAAAATTAATATGAACCCTAGTTCTATGTTTTTTTAGATTTTTTTGTTAAAAGAATTAAAATTAAAAACCTAATTTAAAACTAAATTTAATTATATGCAATTTATTTATGAAAATACTAAAAATAAAAATATTTATTGTTTTTCTCTTTTCTGATTTTTTGATGTTTTTTATATTTTATGAAAACATTAAATTAAAGCATAAAAAAAATTAATTAAAACAAAGAAAATAAAAATTATAAAAGTTAAAAGAAGCAAACTGGAGGGGGGTGTTGTCCCCAAATGGAGGTGAGATCTTTAGTAATCTGGCCCAATATTCTGAGGCCCTTTTGACTTTTTCCAGGCAGCGTGTGATGCATTGACTAGGGTCCAATATACTCTCCAATTCATGGCCTTTGATCTGATGCTCTGGGACACGTGGACGTTGATTTTTGAGGATGTATGATAGTCTTCAGCATGGGCGCTATATGTGAACGTTAATTGAAAAAAAATATATGAAAGGGTGAAGACCTGGGGCTCGAACCCAGGTCATTAACATTAGCAGCCTACACGTATGCCACTAAGCCACTTCGTTCATCTGTAAATTAATATAATAAACAAATATAATAAAACAAACGCGTTAATGTTTGGTTTTTTCGCGCGAACTTTTAAACCAGCCAATCATTGATGGCCATGCATCTTCTTCTTCCTCGTTCCTGAAACATAAACATATTAGGCAACGTTTTTTAAGCGTTCTTTTAGGCATGTTTTGGGAAAATAACGAATAGCCCTGTGATGCTCATAAATTGAGCGCGAGGGTCTCAAACTCTTCGTCCAAGTATGCTGAGCATGTTCATGGCACTGTGGTTCTCCAATTTTTCCTTATTTTAAAACCCCTAATTTGAAATCCTGTAAACCCTAAAACACGACTATGGCATCTTTGCATACAATGCATAATAATTCAATCAAATCACATGGTTAGCTTTAAAACACATCACTGATCATGAATCTATAAACAAAATGCCATGAATGTGCGTAAATTGTAAGGCACGATTATGAAAAAAAGTAAGAAAATTTGGACTTCTGTACAATGATTCAAGGGGTTAGGATTGATGCTTTTGATCCAGAAAGATTGCTTGATGTCCTTGGAAGGCAATAGGATGAGTTTTGTGGCTTGAAACGACCTGCAAATAAGTTTTCAGAATTGAGTTTTTAGGCAAAGTTTTCAAGTTTGGTGTATGCTTTTCTGCGCAGCTTAATGGTCTTTGGCATTAGGGTTGTGTTCCTTGTATATGTAGTAATGATTTAGGTCAAAAATCTGATCAAAAGAATCCAAGATTTGATTGTTCAATATTTGATTTTCAAGCATTATTTTTTCAATCTTTTTTAATGCAAATTGATACCAAATCATGATCAATTCTCTTCAAATCTTTCCATATTTGATTATGCACGAATTATTGAGTATATTTCATGCACAAAAAGATTGAAAAACTTAGGTTATATATTTTTCATGTATTTAATTGATTTAAATGAATTATTATTAATAAAAATTCAAATAAATAAATAAAAAATGAAGAAATACTTCCCTTTGGGCCAAGTGGTCGTGCACATGCTTGGGATAGTGAATTGTGGAAGAAAAAGAGGCCCATTGGCAATTTTAGGTCATTTGAATCAATGTTGACTTTTCAAAATATCCAAAAATTTCCCAACTTCCACAAGGCATAACCTGCTCAATTTTTAAGCTTTGCTCATGTTCTTGGACATTTTAGAAAGGTCTTTGAGTCCTTTAACCAATGACTTTGGTCCCGTGTCATTTTGATTTACCAATCTCAAGTTATGGCCTTTGACTTAAAGTCCCTTTTTGTTGACTTTTGAAAATGACCTATAATGTTGAAATTGATAACTTTTTATGAGAGCATTTCTTGGACTTGAAGTATGAAGATGAGTTGTAGGAAATGTTTTTCTCTTCAAAATGAGCTTTGGATGGAATTTTTCTGATAATCCATGTGAAAGTTATGCCCTGGTCAATTTATAGTTGACTTTTTCAACTGTCCAAATAAGGAAACTTTTGCATCTTGATGATTTTTGAGCCAAGATTTGAGAATCATGATCAAGCATTGATCAAATGATGTTTGTGACTTCAAAATGAGATGTTGACCAAAAATTTGAACTTTTGTCTGTCAAATGACCATTTTGCCCCTATAGTTGACTATAGTGCAATTAGGGTTTTGACTGTGCAATTTTGTGCTGAAAGTCTTGAAACTTGATATGAGGTTGCTTGACCATGTTTATTGGCATGTGAGACTTGATTGGACCTTTGGAAACTTCATTTTCTTGATCAGAATAAAAACCCTAGTTTTGACTGTTCAGGAGGCTCTTGCACTGTGCAACCCTTGGGGAACTTTTGAAGCTTGACTTGGCAATTTCTTGAAGAATATGGGAGGGCAAATTTTGGGGTACAACAGTTGCCCCTGTTCAATCTTCTTAGACCTGAGGATGCAGATTGGCTGACGTGCCTTTCGTAATCCGAGGGTAGAAGATGATTGAACACTAGAGTGCCCAGAAATTTGCGCTCACATAGTAGCAGTGTGATGATGGGAATAGGCTTATAGATGCCATTTAGAGATTGATGAATAGGATGATGGGCTTATAGATGCCATGCTAAGAGATGCTGGAGGGTGAATGGGCTTATAGATGCCATCTGGATGTTGATCGCATAAGAGATTCCTTAGCGAGAACTTGCGTACCTGCAAAAAGAAAAAATGAGTACCTGACATGTTACAGGAGCTGGTTTTCAGATGCTTGGTATAGATGTGTCCTGACTGGTTACAGGAGCTGGATCTGGAGCTTTAAAAGATGATGAATGAACCAGGGATGGTTACTACCTCAGCATGAACGGTGAGAGAACCTTGGATGACTTTAACCTCAACAACGCTTGTTGAGAAAATCTTGGTGGGAATGACCATCTTCGCAGTATCGGGAAGAGAACCATAGGCAATTATAATCTCAAAAGCGGACGTTTGAGAAAAACCTGGGATGGAATTATCATCTCCGCACCGCTAGGGAGAGAACCATAGGAAATTATAATCTCAAAAGCGGACGTTTGAGAAAAACCTGGGATGGAATTATCATCTCCGCACCGCTGGGGAGAGAACCATAGGAAATTATAATCTCAAAAGCGAACGTTTGAGAAAAACCTGGGTTGGAATTATCATCTCCGCACCGCTGGGGAGAGAACCATAGGAAATTATAATCTCAAAAGCGGACGTTTGAGAAAAACCTGAGTTGGAATTATCATCTCCGCACCGCTGAGGAGAGAACCATAGGAAATTATAATCTCAAAAGCGGACGTTTGAGAAAAACCTGAGTTGGAATTATCATCTCCGCACCGCTGGGGAGAGAACCATAGGAAATTATAATCTCAAAAGCGGACGTTTGAGAAAAACCTGGGTTGGAATTATCATCTCCGCACCGCTGGGGAGAGAACCATAGGAAATTATAATCTCAAAAGCGGACGTTTGAGAAAAACCTGGGTTGGAATTATCAACTCCGCGCCGCTGGGGAGAGAACCATAGGAAATTATAATCTCAAAAGCGGACGTTTGAGAAAAACCTGAAATAACTTCTACTGAGTCTTCATCAGAAAAATCTGTTTGGGGTCGATTTAGCTGGACTAGAGAAGGCCTTTGACTGGATAAGAAATCTTTGGAGTCGATTAACTGAACCGGTCTAGGTCTTGAAGTATGATTGAGAATTTAACTGAATCTTTCCTGAAAGGTAAAGGTCAGTCATATGCAATGCATGATATGGATCAAGCAATGGTGCTCTCAACATAAATGAGATTTGTAAGATATGATGCGTCTATGCATGCTATAATGATGTATGGAAGTGCTATGTTTATGAATGCATTTTTCGTCTAGGAAAGTAAATCCTTGACGGGTGCCGGGAAGTCACTCCTGGGCTGATGTTGAAGAATAGATTTGCCTCCGCTGGGGATGATAGTTGCAAGTATACCGGTAGGAGAAGATGACTCCGTTGGGGAGTAAACTTGGCGAATGGATTACTCTGCGGGGAGAAAATTACTCTAGCGATCTGGCTGGGGAACAGAACTCTGTGGGGAGAGAGGTACTCTTGTCGAGATGCTGATAATAACTTGCTGGGGATACCATCGTTATATTAGAAGTGTTAATGGACTTCGCTGGGGATAAGAAGACTTCGTCGAGGACGCTCTTTCCGTGGCTTTTGGCTGAGGATAACCCAGTTATATCCCGGTAGGGAAATAACTCTTTGAATAAAGCCGGGGGACGCGTTCGTGATTTGCGGGGATAAGCTTCCAGAATCTACTGGGGATAAGCTTACTGCTCGGGGAGATGAATTCCAACTTTCCTGGGGAACTAGATTGGACTCTCTTGGGGAAGTTTGAACTGTATCGGGGAAGTGACTCCTTTGAATATTGATACGCCGTCGGGGAACAATCTTTAGACCAAGACTGCCGGGGATGCTTGTTATGAACATGTATGCTGCTGGGAAGATGTTGAGATCCATTGGAGGATGCCCAACTTCCTTAAGGCCTGATAATATAATTTGGAGAGAGTGTTGCTGACTTGCTGGCTCACTCTCTGGGGAATTGAGATATCTGGTTATGTTCTCCAGCTGGACCTACCTTGGTACCTTGGAGGATAGAACAATTAGATTGCTTGGGCAACTCATTATTGCCCCTGTTTCTGAGGTGGGAGAGGAAGACCTGTGAGGTGCTGATAGTTATTGATGGACAAACTCTTCTTCTGATAGGCAGGTGATAAGATACCGGACATAGTCGTACGCTTTGATCCCTAATTTTTGCCTGGACCGCCCTTTCGGGTTTTCAGTCCACCGGGATACCCATTTTTGCCCAAACCGCCTTTTCAGGTTTTCGACTTGCCGGGTGTACAGATTTTTTCATTTTCATCCCTTCATTTTGCCCGAACCCTTTTGGTTCGCCGGGAAGCCCTTATTTTTGCCTAGGCATGTCAGCCTAGCGGGTCTTTAATTTTGCGTAGTATCTTTTTTCGACTATGTCCACGCTCTCAGAATGTAGGGAGTTGCCCCTGTTAGTAGTGTTTTGCCATGCCACCAGAAGGTATTTGATCAGGCAAGATTTGTTGTTGGAATGCCCCAAGTGACTCAGGTGGAGACTTGCCCCAGGCTATTTGGCCTTTGAGAGATTCTCCAAATCTTGATTGGATTGCCCCAGATAATAGACCATGATTATATCATGCCCCTTTATTGGAAGTGCTTTGTTCACTAGGCTTTCATCGCGCGAATTTCCCTGCTGTTCAAACAAATAGTCATATGCAAACAAAGTTATGTTAAAAATGCAAAGCCTATGTCTGTCTTGAAGATTTTGAAAATGAATTCTTTTTCATAAAACAAATGAATGTTTGTAAAATGTGATGTCAACTCCGTATTTACCGTAGGCCTTCAGGAGTCAGGATACCTTTCGTAACAGTATGCTTTCGAACTAACCCATGCTTCAGCTAGGACTTTTAAGGGTTATAACGTGGCCTGGTTCACGGTTTAAGAAACAAAAGGATAAAGGCTCAAATTATTTGTACCCACCCGCTCTTCGTGATGTTCTTCAATCCTAAACTCAGTTGATCGTATGTTAGATCTTGTTTGAGTCTTTGCTCTGATATACTAGTGATGATTCGGATATTGCACGTTTATTTGAATAGGCAGTCATCTCCTTTTTTGCTAAGGGTTTGTAAGACCTCTTTCTTTTCTGATTTTTTGTTATCCCTTTCTTTTTTGCCTGAACTGTTTCCTTTTTTGGAGTTACAGTCAGCGGGATGCCCCAGTTTTATAAGTCTCCTTCATGGGTTTTGACTTAATGGGTTTTTATTTTGAGAAGTAATGACTGCCTATCCTTATGATTGTTCGGAACCAACACTGTCTTTTGTTTTTGGAAAAACTAATTTGGTGCCATTCATTGTGCACTTGGATCAACTGAGAAGACTACCCTGCCCCGGGTTATGATTAAGGGTTTCAATTGTCGAAAATAAAAACTCCTACTTCTTTGGCTCAGAGGGGTTGACGAGGGATTATCTTCCTTATAACTCCAGTGTTTAGGATTTGAAACAATGCCTGTACCTCATCAGCGGGGTCTGTTCAAAAGCATATTGTATAGATTGTGGTATCGTTTTCGTCATCCTCCCTCAAGAGGCTTAGAATTTCTTAATCAGGAGTTGACATCAGAAAAAAAACATGAAAATAATTTGCATTTAGTGAATACGAATATATTGTTTCAAAACAGACATATGCGATGCATTAATGAAATAACAATGTTTAACAATGAACAAATGTTTGAACAAAAGAAAATTGCAACTTGAACATTCGAATGAACAAAAATTCTTCTCATCTCAGGGCTTGTTACTTCAAATGGTGCCTCCTGTAGGGATGGTAGAAGCACTCAGCCTGGCCATCTTGGGTGAATTCCACAGCTCCTTCCTCAATCAGGTCCTGGATCTTATTCTTCAAAGTCCAACAATCCTCTGTAGCATGCCTCGGGCTGTCAGAATGATAAGCGCAGCGAGCGTTGGGGTTATACCTTGAAGGTGTCCTGTTGGGATTCTTAGGAGGATCCTTTAGAGTTACCAAATTCAACCTCAGCAGTTGTTGTAAGGCTTGAGGCAGCGACACGTTGAGCTTGGTGAATTTCCTTTTGGGCTTGTCTGGCTGAAGCTGGTGAGGTTGATACTGAATTGGTGATACTGAAGCCATCTGAGGAGCTTTTCCCTTGTCTGCTTGTCTCAAGGGTGGTTGAATGATGACTGGCTCTTCAACCCTAGATGTTTGCCCCAGCTGGTTACCCCGAAGCAGTTGGTTGATGAGAATCCCGAGCTCGTCTTGTCTTTGAGCTAACCTTTGAATGGCAGTCGCCTGCCCCAGCATCTGGACTTTTAATGCATCCACCTCAGCTTGCAGGTGTTTCAGCCTTTCATCCTCAACATTGTTCTTGACAAAAGTCCCCATGAGAAGTGTCCTTAGCTCCTCCTGTCCCTTGGATAGATTCAGGAGGATTTCCCCAAACCGAGTCTCTTGAGCAAGAAGGTCCTGGTTATCTTGTTGGGAAGCCATTGACTGAAATAAACAGCGGAGATGGTAAGTGACCTGTCCAAAGGGTACCTGTAATGCGATGATATGTATGATATGCATGCAATGTTTTCAAGGACCTCGCGGGGTAAACAAGAAAATTTGTTAGAATTTGGGTCTGGTAACTTGATTGAAAGAACTTCGTATTTGTTGAGAGTCTTTCTTCCAAGGGTCAAAGGCTCACCATATCCAGTGGGTCATAGCCCCTGACTTTAGTCATCATGTCTAGTTCTGGTTTCCAGACAACCTTGGTTAAGGGAACCTTCTTCAAGAGTCAAAGCTCACCATATCAAGTGGGTCATAGCCTCTGACAACTTTGGCTAGGGGAAAATAAATCCTCTTTGCCCCTTGCTAGATGTTTGATTCATCATGACCTGCATCACAAACTCTTGAGATCCTTGAAATGGGTTAGGATGTATGCAATGGTATGATGTCATGATGCATGGGGTAATGTAAGTAACCCTGTTATGAGTCCCAATTAAAGACTGCAAACCAAAACCTGCAAGAAACTCAAGTAAAACCTGTCATGAGTCCCAATTAAGGACTATAACAAACCCTGCAAGAAACTTAGTACGCCCTGTTATGGGTCCCAATTAAGGACTATAAGCAAAACCTGCAAGAGACTTAGTACACTCTGTTATGAGTCCTAATTAAGGACTATGAACAAAACCTGCAAGTAGTTCATGTGTCAGATAACAAGCATGCAAGTAGTCAAGTACGAAGGCACACAAGTCACCCAAGAGAAGCCTTTAGAGTTTAGGCCAGCATGAGGTCTGGGTATTACCCTCTTGAAGTTGGTGGGTTCATACCTGTCCTATCAAAGTAACCGGGTTCTTAGAGGATCCCAATATCATTGACTACCCTCAATCGGTCATAACTCCAGCATCGCAATCTTTTCTTGCGGCCAGAACCATCACGAGAGTTTAGCCTCAATGGGCGTAGCATACTGCTACTGTTCTAATGGCCAAGTTGTGTCATTTAAGGTTCTAAGGTTGTTGGTGCTTAATGACTCCTCAGAAGACCCATATTCTCCTCGTTGCAACACAAGGGATATCGGTACAGACCAAGGTGCCACTCCAACGTAGCCACTGTTTCACCCGTGTCGGTCTATGCCGGACAAGTCCCTCACAGCTTATGCTACCTAAACAGGGTATCCCCAGATCCGGGTTAGGATCTATGTAACTCCCATGCAACCCACAAATTTAAAGCAGACAAGTCAATACAATTGAAAACACAGTTATGAACTAACCCTAAGGTACACCTCACTTTAAGTTTAAGTCCCCAGCAGAGTCGCCAGTTCTGTGATCGGTGGATCTGGAACTGACTGTTTAACGCTGGTTCGCGAAATGTCGCGGAAGCAAGAGTCGCCACCGTCTTTTATTTTCTCCAAATGGAAAGGACAAAAGCACAGAAAAATTCCTTAAAGAGATTGCTCTCGGTTCGGGAGGTAGATTATAGAAAGGGAAGGTGTTAGCACCCTTTCTATCCATGGTTATCCATGGGCTCTTAGATACTTGCTCACTTGTGTTTTCAAAATGGTTTATTTGCTTTTCAACTGTGGGTTTTAAAAAGTTTCTTTGAAAATTTCAGTTCGACTCTTGTATCTGTCCTCAAGAGTGTTTGAAAAATGCTTTCGAAAGCTTTTTGAAAATGTGTTGGTGTGAAAAGTATTTTTGATTTGTTTTGTTTTGAATTAGAGCAAGTATCCACGAGTCGTCTACCTACCCTAAGGAATTCGTCTGTGTAAATGTCCTTTAAAGTAGTGCCATCCCACAATTGAGAGGTAGGTAGCGCCACCGTTGGAGGTGTTCGGGTCAATTCGAGGTTCGGGACATGGTGATCACCAGAGCAATGGGAAGACACCTTAGAAGCTACCCTCATGCCAGGTTCCCGGATCATGAGGACTTACTAAGACATCCTCTACTCGACGATCACCTTTCGAGGCAAGGCAACAGTGAGGCGTACCCTAGGGGTGGTGTGTGATTTGTGTGTCGTTTTCATTTGTATTTATCTTGTCATGTTATTGGTGTTCTACGCTTGTTTTTATTTATGATCATTCATTCTTGCATGCATTTATTTAACAGTTAAAAAGTTGCGGAAAGATAAAAGTTCTAAGCTATTACAAAAGGCGCGGGTCCACATCGCCAAAATTTCTTGAACCCGATTTGACAGAAAAATAAAGAATTAAAAGTAAAGTGCAAGAGAATTAAAATGTTACATGGCCTTGGGAGAGATACACAAATATTATACGAAAGGAGAAATAAATGTGCGAATTGAAATTTAAATCGAAACGAGGGCGTTGGACCCTTTTTAACTAAATTAAATTAAATGATGCAATTAATTAATTAAAAAGAAAAGAAGTTGTTTTTTTGTATTTTTTGGTATTTTAGGATTTTAACGAAAAAAGAGAGTTAATTAAAATTAAAATAAAATGCTAACCCTAATTCTAATTATTTTTAATTTATTAAGAAAAATGTTGAAGTTTTTAACCTAAAATTAACCCTAATTTTTATATACAATTTAATTTATAAAAATAAATATCTAATATTTAATTATTATGGAAGAAAAATAAAAAAAGGGATAAAAAATTAATATGAACCCTAGTTCTATGTTTTTTTAGATTTTTTTGTTAAAAGAATTAAAATTAAAAACCTAATTTAAAACTAAATTTAATTATATGCAATTTATTTATGAAAATACTAAAAATAAAAATATTTATTGTTTTTCTCTTTTCTGATTTTTTGATGTTTTTTATATTTTATGAAAACATTAAATTAAAGCATAAAAAAAAATTAATTAAAACAAAGAAAATAAAAATTATAAAAGTTAAAAGAAGCAAACTGGAGGGGGGTGTTGTCCCCAAATGGAGGTGAGATCTTTAGTAATCTGGCCCAATATTCTGAGGCCCTTTTGACTTTTTCCAGGCAGCGTGTGATGCATTGACTAGGGTCCAATATACTCTCCAATTCATGGCCTTTGATCTGATGCTCTGGGACACGTGGACGTTGATTTTTGAGGATGTATGATAGTCTTCAGCATGGGCGCTATATGTGAACGTTAATTGAAAAAAAATATATGAAAGGGTGAAGACCTGGGGCTCGAACCCAGGTCATTAACATTAGCAGCCTACACGTATGCCACTAAGCCACTTCGTTCATCTGTAAATTAATATAATAAACAAATATAATAAAACAAACGCGTCAATGTTTGGTTTTTTCGCGCGAACTTTTAAACCAGCCAATCATTGATGGCCATGCATCTTCTTCTTCCTCGTTCCTGAAACATAAACATATTAGGCAACGTTTTTTAAGCGTTCTTTTAGGCATGTTTTGGGAAAATAACGAATAGCCCTGTGATGCTCATAAATTGAGCGCGAGGGTCTCAAACTCTTCGTCCAAGTATGCTGAGCATGTTCATGGCACTGTGGTTCTCCAATTTTTCCTTATTTTAAAACCCCTAATTTGAAATCCTGTAAACCCTAAAACACGACTATGGCATCTTTGCATACAGTGCATAATAATTCAATCAAATCACATGGTTAGCTTTAAAACACATCACTGATCATGAATCTATAAACAAAATGCCATGAATGTGCGTAAATTGTAAGGCACGATTATGAAAAAAAGTAAGAAAATTTGGACTTCTGTACAATGATTCAAGGGGTTAGGATTGATGCTTTTGATCCAGAAAGATTGCTTGATGTCCTTGGAAGGCAATAGGATGAGTTTTGTGGCTTGAAACGACCTGCAAATAAGTTTTCAGAATTGAGTTTTTAGGCAAAGTTTTCAAGTTTGGTGTATGCTTTTCTACGCAGCTCAATGGTCTTTGGCATTAGGGTTGTGTTCCTTGTATATGTAGTAATGATTTAGGTCAAAAATCTGATCAAAAGAATCCAAGATTTGATTGTTCAATATTTGATTTTCAAGCATTATTTTTTCAATCTTTTTTCATGCAAATTGATACCAAATCATGATCAATTCTCTTCAAATCTTTCCATATTTGATTATGCACGAATTATTGAGTATATTTCATGCACAAAAAGATTGAAAAACTTAGGTTATATATTTTTCATGTATTTAATTGATTTAAATGAATTATTATTAATAAAAATTCAAATAAATAAATAAAAAATGAAGAAATACTTCCCTTTGGGCCAAGTGGTCGTGCACATGCTTGGGATAGTGAATTGTGGAAGAAAAAGAGGCCCATTGGCAATTTTAGGTCATTTGAATCAATGTTGACTTTTCAAAATATCCAAACATTTCCCAACTTCCACAAGGCATAACCTGCTCAATTTTTAAGCTTTGCTCATGTTCTTGGACATTTTAGAAAGGTCTTTGAGTCCTTTAACCAATGACTTTGGTCCCATGGCATTTTGATTTACCAATATTAAGTTATGGCCTTTGACTTAAAGTCCCTTTTTGTTGACTTTTGAAAATGACCTATAATGTTGAAATTGATAACTTTTTATGAGAGCATTTCTTGGACTTGAAGTATGAAGATGAGTTGTAGGAAATGTATTTCTCTTAAAAATGAGCTTTGGATGGAATTTTTCTGATAATCCATGTGAAAGTTATGCCCTGGTCAATTTACAGTTGACTTTTTCAGCTGTCCAAATAAGGAAACTTTTGCATCTTGATGATTTTTGAGCCAAGCTTTGAGAATCATGATCAATCATTGATAAAATGATGTTTGTAACTTCAAAATGATATGTTGACCAAAAATTTGAACTTTTGACTGTCAAATGACCATTTTGCCCCTACAGTTGACTATAGTGCAATTAGGGTTTTGACTGTGCAATTTTGTGCTGAAAGTCTTGAAACTTGATATGAGGATGCTTGACCATGTTTATTGGCATGTGAGACTTGATTGGACCTTTGGAAACTTCATTTTCTTGATCAGAATAAAACCCTAGTTTTGACTGTTCAGGAGGCTCTTGCACTGTGCAACCCTTGGGGAACTTTTGAAGCTTGACTTGGCAATTTCTTGAAGAATATGGGAGGGCAAATTTTGGGGTACAACAGACTCCATATGAACCGTGGAAGAACAGAAAACCCAACATTTCCTATTTTCACCCATTTGGATGTATATGTTTTATTTTGAATACAAAAAATTATTTGAACAAGTTTGACTCTAAAGCACAAAAGTGTATTATTTTAGGATACTCTGAACGCTCAAGAGGGTACAGAGTACACAATACAGAAACACAGATTGTTGAAGAGTCAATCAGTGTTTGGTTTGATGATAAGCTTGACTCTCAAAAGTCAAAGCAGAATGAATTCCTTGCAGGTATGGAAGTTGAACTCACAGGTACTGCAGACAACTCAGAGGCTCTCAACAGAGACACTCCCTCAACATCAGAAAGAGTCACTACAAGCACCCCAACACCTTCTGTTGATCAACTTCAGAAAAGACCCTCCAGAAGCAGAATTGATCACCCAGAAGAAACAATCTTAGGAAGGAAGGAAGATCCAATCAGAACAAGATCTACCTTTAGAAACTCTGAAGAAATCCTCATGGGACTTGTTTCTCTGATTGAACCAACAACAATTGATGAAGCACTTCTGGACAATGACTGGATTCTGGCAATGCAGGAGCAGCTAAATTAGTTTACAAGAAATGACGTATGGGATCTGGTTCCCAAACCAAAAGGATTCAACGTCATAGGCACAAAATGGGTGTTCAGAAACAAACTAAACGAACAAGGTGAAGTCATCAGAAACAAAGCACGGCTGGTAGCACAAGGTTATAGTCAGCAAGAGAGGATAGACTATACAGAAACCTTTGCTCCAGTCGCCAGGTTAGAATCTATCATACTTTTAATTTCATTTGCCGTTAATAAAGGCATCACTCTGTATCAGATGGATGTCAAGAGTGCATTCTTAAATGGCTATATAGAAGAAGAGGTTTATGTGCACCAACCCCCTGGTTTTGAAAGTTCCAAAAATCCAGAATATGTTTTCAAACTAAAGAAGTCACTCTATGGTCTGAAACAAGCTCCCAGAGCTTGGTATGAAAGACTAATTAACTTCCTGTTAGAAAAGGAATTCAGCAGAGGGAAAGTGGACACAACCCTGTTCGGTAAGACAGTTAAGAATGACATCTTAGTATGCCAAATTTATGTTGATGACATTATATTTGGATCCACTAAACCCTCTCTGGGAAGAGAGTTTGCTAAATGTATGCAGGCAGAATTTTAGATGAGCCTAATGGGGGAACTAAAGTTCTTTCTGGGCATTCAGATTAATCAAACTCCAAAAGGAACCTACATTCATCAGAGCAAATATGTCAGAGAACTTCTGAAGAAATTTGATCTCTCAGAATGTAAGCCCTCAAGGATTCCAATGCATCCCACATGCATTCTGGAAAAAGAAGAGGTAAGTAACAAGGTAGAACAGAAGGTCTACAGAGGTATGATTGGTTCTCTTCTCTATCTAACGACTTCAAGAACTGAAATTCTATTCAGTGTTTGCATTTGTGCTAGATTCCAATCAGATCCTAGAGAATCTCACTTAACAGTAGTTAAGCGAATTTTCAAGTATCTGAAAGGTACTACTAGTTTGGGTTTGTTTTATAGAAAAACAAGTGATTACAGCTTAGTAGGATACTGTGATGCTGATTTTGCTGGAGACAAAATAGAACGTAAAAGCACTTCTGGAAGCTGCCAGTTTCTGGGAGAAAATATGATCTCATGGTCCAGTAAAAGACAATCCACAATAGCTCTATCAACAACAGAAGTTGAATACATAGCAGCAGCTGGATGTAGCACGCAAATGTTCTGGATGAAAAGTCAACTTGAGGACTTCAATATATTTGAGAGTAACATCCCTATCCTCTGTGACAACACTTCTGCTATTTGTCTCAGTAAAAATCCTATTTTGCATTCTAGGGCTAAGCATATAGAAATAAAACATAATTTTATTAGGGACTATATTCAGAAAGGGATTCTCAATTTAAAATTTATTAACACAGACCATCAATGGGCTGATGTCTTTACAAAACCTCTTTCTGAATATAGGTTTAACTTCATTCTGAAACATCTCAGCATGAAGCTTTGCCTAGAATAAAACAGTTTTATTTCCATATCTTAACTTTCAGAATTTTGGTTATTTTCTGTGAACTACTGATCAGTCTTCCTTCAGATCTTTAGAAGTACAGACTGTATCAGAATCTATCCATGAAGATATGAGCGCTTCATTTCAAGGATATAAATGTGTTGTTCACTCAAGCAAACAGTTGCCATCCATTCATCAGCTACTTTCTGAGGATGAACACGCGTTCACTTTTCCTGAAAGGTCAAAAGCGTTGATTGGATGCATTGGGACACATGTCATAGGTAACCGTTCCAATATCTCTCTAAATCCCCCAAAATCAACTGTCATTAATGCTCATAATCATTATAATTTATTTCTCTCTCTTTCTGTTTACATTTTCAAAATCTTTTTCAAAATCTATTTAAACACATTTCTCATTCTTTACACTCTTTCACTTTCACTCTCTCCACTACCAGAAACTCATCCACCTTCTCCACAACCTGAACCATTACAACCAGAAGTACAAACTTCTGAGGTCCAACCCCCTGAATCCTATGAACCATAACTTCATCACCATCAATCCAACCAAACTATTGATTCTGATCCCATTCCCATTCCTGGAATCACTGAACCTCTGACCATCAGTATACCCCTGACCATTATGAATATTCCCCAAATTCCCTCTTCACTAGAATCAACTCCACTAAACACCCCAACAAGTCCAATAATCATTCCAAACTCTCCCACTTCCTCACCAAAGATCAATCCAAATGACAACGCCAAAATTGTCATTGATTTAACTGTTTTTGAACGCCTGAATGCCATAACCAACAAAACAACCATTCCAAAACCAAAACCATCTGAACCTACACCAGATGTTGGTACCAGTTTATTGATATTTGAAACAGAAATACAGAAGTGGATAACTTCACTGAAGCAAGCTAGTATTGAGCTGATTGATCCTGCTGCATCAAATTATCTTTGGACAAGTTTCAGAAAATGGGTATGTTCTGAAACTCATAAAATGCAAGAACAGAGCTACAAACAAGTTCAATAGAACTTCAGTAACCTGCTAAAAGTATTTGAAGATCAAGTTCTAAGCCAGCTGCTCAAGGAAGAAGTTCTCCCTCTGGACAATGCTCTCTGGTCTGAACATCGTCCAGCAGACAAAGTTCAACCAGAGTCAGAAGATCTCAATCTGACTGATACTCCAGAGCAGACGATTCCTGCTGAAGAACTGGGTCAAAAAGAGGATATTGCAGAATGCTCTAAGAAGCATCCAGTTGCTGAAGATCCTCAAGCTTCCTCCTATGAAAGGCAGGCTTTAGAAGACCTGAAGAGATCTAATATTTTGATGCAGGAAAGAATGGATAAACAGGATGACAAAATTTCGGAAATCAATAGCATGTTAACCAAGCAGGAGGAAACCAACATCCAGATCAAGGGCTTGTTGGAAGCTTTGTTCACGCGTCATCCTCCTCCCTCCTAGATTTTCCTCTGTTAAAAATTTGTTTATCTGTAATATTCTCTACATAGCTCTGAACTTATCATTGATTCTGTTTTTAATATCAACTCATTTCGGCTCTGATTATGTGTTCTTTTTGATAACTGACAAAAAAAGGGAGAAAGAAAAATATATTTTCAATAATGGATTACTGAGACATAAGTCTCAAACATTCTAATCTACTTAAATTCTCTCTTCTAAAAAGCTTGAACAGGTACAAAACTCTGCTGAAAGATACAGTAAGATTCTGATGCTCAAAGACTCATGGAATTAAAGGGAAGTAATCAACTCAGGGGGAGTTTTTCTACTTAACTTTATACCTTTTGTTCTTTATTCTTTATTGAAAAATCTGGTTTTTGTCATCATCAAAAAGGGGGAGATTGTTAGAACATAGTTTGATTCTACAACCCTTGATTAAAGTTTTAATGATAACAAAATGAAAAAGAATAATATTATTTCTAAGGTATATACAAATAACAATTATGCTCCTTAAAATTATGCTTTGTATATGCAGAAGTTCTGATGGAATCAGCATCAGAATGGAATCAGCATCAGAAGATCAGCAACCTATGGTACACGCGGAAACACTGAAGTTTGATGACCAGAATTTGTGCCTAAACAAATACACTCCGACTATGATCAAAGACATCTTTACCAAGTCATCAACACTCTGAAGCGTTATCAGCAGATACAGCAAAGAAGACTCTGAAGCGTTACTGGTTATTCAAGACAGAATTAAATGCTAACGGCTTTCTTCAGACAAAGATCTTCTACAAAAGGAAAGTGCATTATTATCATTAAACCTGCTTTATGGACAATGTATCCTTACTTGCCTATATAAACAGGACTGCTTGTGAAAAGAAGCACGTACGTACGCACTCAATTTTGCTAAGCTATCAAAACCATGCATATTCAAAGCTTAAGCGAAGTCATCTCATTCCAAGCTTATTTTAGTGAAATTATCACAGTTGTGATATACAGTTTTGTGAGAAAACAAAAACACACCTGTTCAATTCATTTGTAAAAGAAGTTCCTTGAGATCAACCGGATTGTGGTTGTACTCAAGAAGACTTTAACAGTTGTTAAAGTAGCTGTTGTAATTCTTTGAGAATAGTGAATTAAGACCTCGTTGGAGAGAGGCAAAATCACCTTGACGGGTGGACTGGAGTAGTTTGAGATCAAACAAACCAGGATAAAAATATTGTGTTGTCAAGCCACTTGTTTTATGTTTTACAATTCAACCCCCCTTCTTGTGTTTTTCACATCTTCAATATTCCTTCATCATACCATGTTGATTCAATCACAACAAGATCAAATTAAGGCTTTTGGTTCTTCTCCCTATCTTTAGCTTTGCTCTTTTGAGGAGTTACCAAGCACCTTGACTTGTTTTATTTTGTGATCATGAATATTTTGTTTTGATTTTCTCTCTAATTAATAAAATGAAATGTTGGTTTGTCTTACTTGTTAATAATGTAGGTAAAGGCAATGAGGTTTAGCAAGTTGCTTCATGGGTTCATGAGTTTATTTCCATGCCCTAGTCAACATAGCTTGAAGAGTTCAAACTTCACTATTAGAGTGGTTTTAGAAGAATTGGCATGGCAAAGTTGCTTTGGTTCAACATATTTCAAAGTTATCAAAATTGATTCAAAAGTACAAGGGCTTGAGGGAAGAAGTTGTCATGATTGGACAAGGTCTTGTTCCTATTGGTCACAAGAGCACATTTCTCTCAAATTTCAAGATATGGAAGTGGTTTTGGTGGCTATGAGTCCTCATCATCATCCTCAACAACTTCTATTCACAAAGAAACAATATTGGCACAAGAAGTTTGTTCAAACTTGTCAAAATTCCTCAAAGCATTCTCTTGATCTAGAGGCTAGGGTTTTGAACTTCAAAGGAGCATATCTTGCTCACCTTTTGGTATTTTTGAGTGATTCCAAAGACATACTTCTCTTCAAGGAGTTACCAACAAATCACTTAAAAAGTTCCAAGGAGTTTTCATGTGGAAGGAACTTGGTGAAGAAGAAAGATTACAAGTCATCCAGATGAATCCCCAATTTTCCATATGTGACTTCAAATGGTCATAACTTGGTCATTTTTTATCACCTTGAGTCCATTATTTTCCATAATGATCTTGAAGATGTATACTGTATGCCTTCTATTATGTGCAAAGTGATAAAATGGATGGAAGTTGCCTTAAGAATGCAAAAGATTATAGGTCATTTTATGATTTTTGGCCAACTTCAACAAGTCATAACTTGCTCGTTTGTTTGGAGATTTTGAGTGGTTCAAATTTAAAAATGTCATTCAAGAGATCTACTTTATTCCATCTTTTTTGGTCAAGAGAAAATTCCAAGTGGAAGGCCATGTTTGGATGCAAAAGATTATAGGTCATTTTGAAATATTCCAACTCTTTTTCTTCAACTTTGACTCAATGTAACTTTCAGCTCAAGCATCCATTTGATTCCATTCTTTTTCCATTTCAAAGCTTGTAACCTCTTCTTTCCAAAGCATTAAGAATTATGCCCTAAGACCCCTTGAGTTGGAAATGCCATGGATTTGAATTTGGTAACTTGAAACTGAATTTTTCACAAAGTCAAAATTTTGAAACCTTTGTTTTGGCTTCTAATCACAAGTTTTCCACGCGTTTTTGTTTCTAATCATGATTAGCAACTTCCCAAAAGTGTTTAGCATCATGAAACGCGCGATTTAGCTGAGTTTTGGTCAAAATTGAGTCATACTTTCTTCATGATGCAGACCCACACGAATTCCCTCCAAAACGCATCATTCACTCTTCCTTTTGATCCTATTGACTTCCCTATAAATAGAGGGTCATCCCCCATCCATTTTCCAAGCTTAGAGAGCCAAGAACATCCTGCCAAAACCTCACATGAACCCACTTTTTTTTAATTCAGTTTTTGAAATTTAAGCTTCCTTTTCCAAAATTCTTTGCGCATTCATCATCCTTGAACTTCATACAAACTCTCCAGCACTTAAACCAATCAAAACGACCCATAATTCAAGCTATATAAGTCCAGTTTCAGAGCTTCTTACTTGAACTTCGAAAAGGTAGAATTCTCCACCATTTGGATCCAAATCAAGCACTAATCTATTCTACTTCTTTGTATGATTTTAATACTGCTTACAATTTTTAAATCCATTGAGAATTGAGAGAGAAATCTCAAATTGAAGGTGCTCGCTATTTTATGGGTTTTTGATTCATATCTCTCTCCATACCTTATATAAATTTGGCGCGATGGTTGTGTTAGAATCGTCTTGAAGAGACGAGTTCAATGATGCTAGCCAATGATCCTAATTTTTCCATTTGAAGGATCTCACAAAATCCCCATTGCAGGGTGTCTGGAGGTTGAAGACGATGACATGTCTCGTCTCAGCCAATGATAGCGTGCCAAGCGTTTTAATTTCATTGGTTGCCCTTTTTCTGATCACATGTGTGTTTCACTAAGGTCCATATCAAGCACAGTGCACCTGGTCCATTGGATTAGCTTACTAACGCGTTTTGACTATGATCTGATGGTCCACATCTTTTTGGTTTTAATTTATTTTCTGATTTTATATTTTATTTGATTAAATTTTCAAAAATTCATAACTCTTTTAGTTTTTATCCAAAAATTATGAAAAAATTTACAAAAATACTTTGAATTATTTCTGATCTCATGAATATTTTTTCACATTTTTATTTTTACATTTGGTATTTTTTATATTTTTTGTATTATTTGCTTTCTTTTAATTACTTAAAAAATACTTTCTGACATTTTTTAATTCTGACAAAATTCATAAATATTATTTTGCATATTTTTGAATTTCTAAAAATTTTATGGAATTTTATGTTGAAGTTTACCATTTTTTACCTATTTTATGTTTGTTTGAACAATTTTAAATAGTTTAAAAATAGTTACTGACTTTTAAAAATCACCAAAATTTTTATAAAAATATTTGGATCCATTTCTGATTTTTCTATGGCCTTATTTTTCATTTCTTGAATAATTTGAACATAATTGATATTTTCCTCATTATTTTCTATTTTTAAACATTTTTTTAACCTTTTTTAATGTATATATTAAATATGACATTATTTTGTGATTATTTTCTAGCTGTCTTGAGTTGATTTTTTGATCATGACTTTATTAACATCATTGAATCTTGGGTGTTGAGTTCAACTCCACCAAAATGGATGAATGATTTTAATAATAGTTTGATTAAATTTTTAATTCAAAAGTGGTTTATTCATCTTTTTGCCCTAATCCTCTTCATCTCATCCCCTTCTTATTGCACTAAATGTTGTTGGAGCATGATCTCTATATCATGTCTCAAAACAAATGGTGCATAGATTGCTATTGACCGGTCTCAAAATAGGTGCGACTTCTATATAAGTCCACTTACAATTGCTTAACATAGCGCTAAATTTTGTCCCGATTCGAATAAATGATCATTCGTGGCCCAAACTTATGATTGCAAGCCCAAGTATGTTAATTTGATCTCTTTGATCCAATAACCTTTAGATTCATTGTGTGGAGGCTTTGGTTCTACCAATCCTCTAATGGATCTACAACACCTTTGGTCAACGCGGATCACTTAAACATCGTTGATCATTAAATGGTACTTGTGAGAATTCCAAATGGATGATATACTTGACAAAAAGCAAATGCAACTTGTTGTGTGGAGGCTTTGGTTCTACCAATCCTCTAATGAGTTTCAAATGCAAGTTTCAAGATGGTCATCCAACTAACCACTAATTATTGACTTGTTTTATCTTATACTTTTATTCTTTTTATGCTTTATGTACTATTTATTTTTCAGCATTTACATTTCATTCCATTTTCATCTTTGCTCATTTGAGCATTTATTTTCTTGCCATTTTTACTTTGCTCACTTGAGCTTTTATTTTCTTTTCTTAAGATACTTAATAATCAACATAAACCCTAAAAAACTCTTAATGGTACTTGGACTATTTGGTTACTATCCTTGGCATGATGGAGCATGGGACTATTTCTTGGACTTAGGATTAGAAACCTTGGCCTATCTTGGAGACCTTGTGATCTTATCTGATTATTTTGTCTGGAGTTCTTGAGGTTTACCTCAAGACATTGAGTTGCTTGTTTGCTTTTGTGTGCAGGTTTTTGTGATTACATTCTTTGTTTGTAATCTGGAATTCACCCGTATACAACCGTTACTCTGCCCAATTTTTGTGAAGACTTGATACACTTGAAGAGGTCTAGTATCTTTGCTTGCTTGGTTTCAATCCAAAGAATGGGAATTCTACCTTGGCTCATAATGCCAAGCTCTAGCTTCTTGTTGGTTAGATGGATCCTATCCTTAGCTTTTACCTTATGCTTTAGGATAGTCTCTTCTTCTCCTCCCATCTTCTTTAATTTCAAAAATCTTCTCCCTCCTTTTGAAAACCCTTCTTGTTTTGAAACTTAAACCACTTTCATAATAAACTTGGACTTAGGTCCATGCATTTTCAAAACATTTTCATAAATAAACTTCAACCAATTTAATAATACCTTGACATTTTTTTTGTGAGAAGACTAAAAGTCAAACAATCTCATTTCAAATCATTTTTCCACTTTGGCTTTTATCTTTAAACTTTTCTCAAAAGGTTAGACTCTTGTCAATCCTTGTAGTGATACAAACAACTATACTTCTACAATATGTAGTGAAGTGAGATATTTTCCAGTTGGGTGTTGAGTGAGGCATTGTTAATTTTAAAAGCTAAGCCATATCCTCCACTTTGAGATGATGCAAATTCTCCTTTTTCATGATTGTGGGTAGTAAGTATGTTTTCCACACAGACAATGGCGATGATGTCTTATCTCTTAAAATCAACCAACACACTTGTGTTTCAAATTTTTAAAAGAGGAACTACGTGTACCCTGATCCCCTATTGCAAGAAAGGTGGTACGTAGGCACTAAAGGTTCGCAACCGCGGCGGGTGCAAAAATCATTAAAAAAAATATTTCTTTTCTCACCTCCACCATCCATTTTATATACAACACATTTTTATAGCCAAAATATACAGATTTTTCAAAGAGGTTCCTACGGAGTACCATATATGTTTAGGGTGCTAATACCTTCCCTTTGCATAACCAACCCCCTTACCTTGAATCTTTCCCCCTCTTTTGGGTTATTCGCTCTTTTCCCATTCCTTTGGAAATAATAAAGCGCGGTGGCGATTTTTATTTTGATTTGTATAAAGTCTAGTCAATCCAATGGCTTAGTCTTGAACATTTCTACCGCTACAATGACTAACCATTTCAAGGATTCCCTAGGGCTCATTTTTGCTCTGTTTTGTAGGACATGGCATCTGCCCGTAGGAACACTATACAGATCAACCTTGTGAAAGTGTCTCTCCAACTAAAGAATCTGGCATTAAAGGTTCTCGAAGGTTCTCATTTCACTAGAAAGCATGGTCAGTTTCTCAATTTGGTCACTGCAAAACCTGATGAAGTGTTGTTTCATTTCTTTGATCCGGTGCACCATTGTTTCACCTTCCCAGATTACCAGCTAGTACCTACTATGGAGGAGTTTTCTCGGTTGTTAGGGGTACCTATTCTTGACCAGTTTCCTTTCAATGGTACGGAAGAACATCCAAAGCCTGAAGAAATTGCTAGAGCTATGTCTTTATAACGGTCTGACATAGTGGCAAATTGGGACACTAGAGGGAGTGTCCAAGGAATTCCGGTTAAGTTTCTATTTGAGAAGGCCTATCATTTTTGGGATACCTTAGATTTACAAGCTTTCTAAGAGGTGTTGGCACTTCTCGTTTATGGGACGGTACTTTTCCCTAATGCTGATCAACTCGTAGATGTGAGCACTATCAAGGTTTTCCTGTCTCATAATCCAGTACCTACATTACTCGGGGATATTATGAACTCTTTGCATGATCACACTCTAAAGAGAAGGGGAACCCTCCTGTGTTGCACTCCTCTATTGGCTAGGTGGTTTATTTTGCACCTACCCAGGTCTATTTTAAAGAATGAGCAGGGTTTGAAATGGTCTCGCAGGCTGATGTCCCTTAAGCATTCAGATATTCATTGGTGTTCACGATTCTCGGAAGATGTTACCATCATCGATCGCTGTGGTGAATTCCCTAATGTTCCCCTCTTAGGCATTAGGGGAGGAATCACTTGCAACCCTTGTTTGGCACTGCGTCGGTTTGGTTATGCGAGAAGAGATGGTCCTCATGATACGCTTATCAAAGGAATCACCTTCAATTATGAGAACGACGTTCAAGGCTATCGTAGAAGGTTCATAAAAGCTTGGGGCATGGTACATAAAATTGATATCAAGACGCTAGGGCACAAGAATTCCATTCCTCTTGAGCCTTATCTCTGATGGGTACGAGATCGCACCCAGAGTCTGATGATGCCCTACCCTGCTGTCCTACCAATAATTGTGGAATCAGTTGCTGAAGGAGACACTGCTTCTTTTCTTCATCACCCTGACATGCCAACTGATCATGAAGAATTACAGAAGTCTTGGGTTCAACTCAAAGAAGAGCGGGACATGTTTGAAGCTCAATTCTATGCCAGCAAGAAGAAGGTCCTGGAGCTCACTAGGATACTTCATGAAGAAAGGAACATGAATGCCTACATCGCACCAAAGAGCATGCGATCCTGGGAGACCTAGTTTCTTTTTGCTTTCAATTTTGTTTTGTTTATATGTAAGGCTAAAGGGCATTCTTTGTAACAATTCAAACTTATCAATGCAATTAACGTGTGTTTCTTTTGGCTAAACGAATCCGAGCCTTTAAGAATCCTTGAAATCATTGCATACGCATATCATCCATGACATTTCATAAACATGTACCATTACAGGTTTCTCATCTTCTTTGCTGTTTATTTCAGTAGAAATGTCTTCTGAACAAAGCATCAAGGATCTTCAGGCACAGAACGCCCAGTTCCAACAAATGTTCATAAGTTTGGCAAAAGGGCAGAAGGATCTGAAAGCCCTCATTTTGAAAGAGAAGAAGAAAAAGAAGAAGGTTGTCGGTATTCTGAATATGGGCAGAAGGTTTGGAGAGAGGTTGAAGCGACAAACTGATCTGACCTCTTCATCCAAGGAAGGGGAGAATCAGGAAGAAGAGAAGGACCCTAGTCTTGCATTCTCTGACAATGATATTGATTATAATAATGAACAATATCCTCCTGCTGAGGATAGATACAAACAGTTAGAAGACCATCCGAGTGCCATGGAAGTTCAGAGGATACCTGGACTAGATTTCGAAGAACTGGGATTGGTGTCGGGAGTGGTCATCCCGTAGAAGTTCAAAGCTCCAGTTTTTGCTAAGTATGATGGGGTGTCCTGCCTAAAAATCCATCTTCATTCTTATGTCAGGAAGATCCAGCCCCACACAGCTGATAGAAATCTATGGGTTCACTTCTTTCAAGATAGTCTATCAGGGACTCAACTTGAATGGTTCTACCAGCTAGAGGGAGCAAATATCCGAAACTGGGAAGATCTGGCTGCTGCTTTCTACAAGCAGTATAAGTACAATGCCGACCTTGATCCCACTCGTACTCAACTCCAGAGTATATGCATGGGTGCAAGTGAAGGCTTTAAAGATTATGCACAAAAATGGAGAGACTTGGCTGGGAGAGTTCAACCCTCATTGTCTGATAAGGAGTTGGTTGATATGTTTCTAGGTACGCTATCTGGTCCATTTTTCAATCATTTGATCGACAGCTCATTAGTTGGTTTCACTGAGCTGATCCTAAATGGGGAAAGAGTAGAAGCTGGGATTCGAAGCGGCAAAATACAGAAGGATGCCTCTTCAAGTTCAGTAAAGAAGCCTTTTGCTGGTAAGAAGGAAGCCAGTGCCATCTACAGCCCGAGGGGTCAGAACATGGCTGAACAACGTCAGACAGTAAGTGTCGTGATGATACCTAGACCTGCAGTTGCTCCACAACGCAATAATCCACAAAGGGTGGAAAGACCACAACGAAAGTTTACCCACATCAACATGACATTAGCTAAAGTTCTACCTCATCTGCTGAGATCCAACTTGGCAACCTTGAGAGAGGCTCCCAAGAATCCAAATACTACATCTCCCTGATATAATCCGAATGCCCGGTGTGCTTATCATTCTGAGTGTCCTGGCCACGATACAAATGAATGCTGGGCTCTGAGAACAAAGTACAAGACTTGATTGAAGCCAAGGAGATAGATTTCGATGCTCCAGAGAAGCCAAATGTCATAACTGCTCCCATGCCTAAACACGGTCGTGGAGTTAATGTTGTTGATACTGATTTGTTCGTTACCTCTGTTGATGAAGTTTCAACTCCTCTCATGACTATCAAGAAGAATTTTCTGTTGGCCAGTTTATTTCTGGGTTGTGGTGAAGGTTGCCACATGTGTTCGTTTCTACCTGTTGGTTGCTGTTTGCTGAAGTTAGGTGTCCAACGCTTGATAGATAGCAAAGAAATTCTATTTCAGAAAACTTTGGTTACCGTTGTTCCACCTGAAGATGTTGCCATTATAACCATTTCCGCCAATCCTTCCAAGGTCTCCTCGAGAAGACCTGTTAGGATTACATCTGCTCCAAGAATCGCTCCGCTGATAATTACTGCTCCTGGTCTTGTCTCGTATGTCTCGGACAAAGCTGTCCTGTGGCATTATGGCGCCGATGTGTACTATCATGGCATAAAAAAAGATTTGAAAGATGAAGAAGTTGATCCTGATGTAGGTAACATTGTCAGAACCAGCAAAGTTACCCGAAGTGGAAAGGTCTTCTCTCCCGAGATTTCCCCTAAGACTGTCAACAAGCCTATTATTATTCCATCTGTTGTTCCTGCTAGTACATCTGATATTGTTCCTGTTCTTACTCCAGTTATTACCCCTGTCGGTGAATCGTCTGATACCCGCGGCAAAGAAGTTATAGGTGAGCCAGCCCGGACGGAGGCGCCTAGAAAAATTGTTGTGGAAGCCTCTAAGCAAGAAATGGAGGAAATACTGAAAATCATTAAGAAGAGCGACTACAATGTGGTCGAGCAGCTGGGGCAGACCCCATCGAAGATATCCATGTTATCTTTGTTGTTGTGCTCCGAGGCCCATGCGAAGGCTTTGATCGCATTTCTCAAGACTGCGCATGTGCCGCAGGAAACTTCAGCTGATTAGTTAAAAGATTGTGTGGCTAGCCTGACTGCTGATAATGGGTTAGGTTTTTCAGATGCGGATTTGACACCAAAAGGAAGAAAGCATAATTATGCTCTGCATGTCTCGATTGAATGCAGTGGCACCACTATGGCTCATGTGTTGGTAGATACTGGGTCTTCACTGAATGTTCTGCCGAAGAAGGCGTTGGATCGGTTGGATTGCAAGGGGTTGACTCTAAAGCCTAGTAACATTGTGGTAAGGGCTTTTGACGGATCGAAGAGAATGGTGCACGGGGAGGTAGACATCCCTGTCAAAGTGGGTTCTCAGACTTTTGGGTCCACTTTCTATGTGATGGATATCAGGCCGCCGTATTCTTGTTTGCTGGGTCGTCCTTGGATCCACGAGGCTGGGGAAGTCACCTCCACACTCCACCAAATGTTGAAGTATCCAATGAAAGGAAAGATTGTCACAATGCGGGGTGAAGAAGAATATATGGTGAGTCACCTCAACTCCTTCCGCTACATAGAGATGGACGGGGAATTCATCGAAAATCCTTGTCAGAATTTTGAAGAGGTCCCTCAGATCTTGGTATCAGCTGAAACTACTAGCAACAAACCTCCTTTAAGGATGGCTTCTCTCAAGGACGCCAGGGCCGCGGTTGAAGAAGGTGGGTGTGCCAATTGGGGTCAGCTCCCTGATTTCACTCATAAAACTGATAAATTTGGTTTGGGCTTTACTACAGGGGCTCAAATGGCTGTTAGACGCACTCGGGCTGGAGAACCTCCCCTACGCATCAACAATCGTGGGATTAACACCATTGAAGATAGTGAAGAGGACTCAGACATTGACAGCTGGATCTACCGAACTACCAACGGTGGATCGAGTAACTGGACGGCTAGGGACTTTATACCTGTTTCTTTTATTCCGCAGTAATTGTCTTACGTGTTTTAGATTTGTAACAAACAATTTGAAACTTTACGGCCCAGTGCCTTGCCCGAGGCACCTTGGCTTTGCTTGTGAGGGATATTAGTTGTCATTTCATAATCATTAATAAAGCATTGGACGTTTCTTGCATACAAATTTTGCGCTCTCTGTTTTTCTTTCCTGCTTTCACTATTATCAAAATAGCTATTCTCTTACACACACTCACGTATCACAATGCAGATCCATATCCACTCTGGATCCCATTGATAACAGCTCTGCTATCGCCAGTTATGACTTCAAAAATCCGATCAACCAAGCCGAAGACGAAGGTGAGGATGATTGTGAGGTTCCTGGAGAACTTGCTAGGCTACTACAGCAGGAAGAAATGGTCATACAACCCCATGAAGAGCCGGTTGAAACAGTGAACTTGGGTATTGAGGAAGACAGAAAAGAGGTTAAAATAGGTGTAAATCTGGAGCTTAGCATCAAACAGAGGTTGATATAGATGTTGCACGACTATGTTGAGATCTTCGTCTGGTCCTACGAAGACATGCCTGTTTTAGACACTGATATTGTTGTACATCACCTGCCGACTAAAGAAGACTGTCCTCCGGTTAAACAGAAGGTCTGTCGTATGCACCCTGAAATGTCAGAGAAGATCAAGGCAGAGGTCATGAAACAGTTTTATGCAGGATTCTTAGCTGTCACTTCCTATCCACAGTGGTTTGCCAACGTCGTCCCGGTACCTAAGAAGGATGGTAAGGTACGGATATGCGTAGATTAGAGATCTGAATAGGGCAAGCCCCAAGGATGAATTCCCTCTTCCTCACATTGATGTTCTGGTTGACAACACCGTGCAACACAAAATTTTCTCCTTCATGGATGGTTTCTCTAACTACAACCAGACCAAGATGGCTCCTGAAGACATGGAGAAGACAACCTTCGTCACGCAGTGGGGCACCTTCTGCTACAAGGTGATGCCTTTTGGGTTGAAGAATGCTAGGGAAACTTATCAGCGCACCATGGTCGCTTTGTTTCACGATATGATTCACCATGAGATCGAAGTTATGTTGATGACATGATAGCCAGGTCTCAGGCTGAGGAAGAGAACCTTGATCATCTCCAAAAGTTGTTCGACAGATTAAAGACATACAAGCTGAGGTTGAATCCGAATAAGTGTACCTTCGGGGTAAGATCTAGTAAGCTTCCATACAAGAAATACCAGCTCCCCGTATAGAGAAGGAAGTTAGAGGTTTCTTGGGATGCCTGAATTATATCGCCAGGTTCATTTCACATCTGACTGCTACTTGTGAGCCAATCTTCAAGCTGCTGAAGAAAGATCAAGTGGTAAAGTGGAATGATGAATGCCAGGCCGCTTTCGAAAGAATCAAAGAATACCTTCAAGAACTGCCAATTCGGATGCCTCCAGTTGAAGGAAGACCTTTGATATTATACTTGACAGTGCTAGACAATTCAATGGGGTGTGTGCTGGGGCAGCATGACGAGTCTGGTCGAAAAGAGCACGCCATATACTACCTTAGCAAAAAGTTTACCGAATGTGAGACACAATACTCATTGCTCGAGAAAACTTGCTGCACTTTGGCATGGGCTGCTCGCCGACTGAGACAGTATATGCTGACCCACACTACTTTGTTGATATCAAAGATGGATCCAATCAAGTATATTTTCGAGAAGCCTGCTCTCTCCGGAAGGATTGCAAGGTGGAAAATGATCTTAACCGAATACACCATACAATATACAACCCAAAATGCAATTAAGGGAAGTGTATTGGCTGATCATTTGGCTCATCATGCCGTGGATGATTACCAGTCCATGAATTTTGAGTTCCCCGATGAGAATATCATAGTGGTGACTGACTGCGAAGAACCTGGACCAGACGAAGGACCTGAGGAAGGATCCCGACGGTCTATGTATTTTGATGGAGCCTCAAACGCACTAGGTAACGGCATTGGCGCTATAATCATATCTCCCGAGGTCTGTCATACTCCGTTCACTGCCCAATTATGTTTCAATTGTACCAATAACATGGCAGAGTATGAAGCATGTATTATGGGTCTTCGAGCTACTATTGACCTAAGGATTAAGTTCTTAAGTGTATTCGGGGATTCCGCTCTGGTGATAAGTCAGATCAAAGGCGAGTGGGATATGAAGCACTCAAATCTCATTCCTTATAGAGAGTATGTACTGACATTGCTCCCACACTTTGAGGAGGTAACCTTTGAACATTTCCCACGAGAAGAGAACCAGTTGGCGGACGCGCTAGCTACCATGTCTTCTATGTTCAAAGTTAGGTGGGACAATGAAGCTCCTCAAATTACCATTGAGAGGTTGGATGAACCAGCACACTGCTGTGAAATTGATACCGAAGGAGTGGTAGATAAACCCTGGTTTCACGAAGTCAAAAGGTATTTCGAGGCTCAGAAGTATCCCGAAGGGGCATCTGTCAACGATAAGAAGTTTCTGAGAAGGTTCGCTGCAAAGTTCTTCCTTAGTAATGGGATCCTCTATAAACGCAACCATGACTCCACACTACTACGGTGTGTAGACAAGAGTGAAGTAGAGAGGATCATGACAAGTCTACATGAAGGCACCTTCGGAACCCATTCCAGTGGACACACCATGGCTAAGAAGATCCTACGGGTAGGATATTACTGGTCCACCATGGAAGCCGATTGTTATCAGCACTCTCGAACTTGTCATAAATGCCAAATCTATGCTGATAAGGTGCATGTACCTTCGGTTCCTCTGAACGTCCTGACAGCTCCTTGGCCCTTTGCGATGTGGGGCATCGACATTATCGATGAGATCAGACCTACTGCGTCTAATGGGCATCGTTTCATCTTAGTAGCCATTGATTACTTCACGAAGTGGGTTGAGGTAGCCTTTTTTGCTACTGTGACCAAGAACGTCGTGGCGCGGTTTATCCGACACAATCTGATTTGTCGATACGGTGTGCCGCGAGAATTATTACTGACAATGGTACGAATCTCAACAACATAATGATCACTGAGTTCTGCAAACAGTTCAAGATACAATACCATAATTGTTCTCCTTACCGACCGAAGATGAATGGCGCTGTTGAAGTAGCTAACAAGAACATCAAGAAGATTGTACAGAAGATGACGGTAACTTACAAAGACTGGAATGAGATGTTACCATTTTCTCTTCATGGATACCATACCTTAGCACGGACGTCAACAGGGGAAACCCCCTACTCTCTGGTATATGGCATGGAGGCAGTCCTACCCATAGAAGTCCAGATACCCTCTCTCAGGATTATGAAGGATGCAGGTTTGAACGAAGACGACTGGATCCAAACCCAGCTTGATCAATTAAATCTAATCGATGAAAAGAGACTTACTACTATCTGCCATGGTCAGACGTATCAAAAGAGAATGATCAACTCTTTTAACAAGAAAGTCAGGCGTCAAGAATATCAAGTCAGGGATCTGGTGATCAAACGCATCATACTGCCGCAAGGTGATCCCAGGGGAAAATGGACTCCCACGTATGAAGGGCCATTTGTGGTTAAGAACATTTTCTCAGGAGGAGCTATGATTCTAACCATCATGGACGGTGACGACCTTCCTCACCTTGTCAATGCAGACATAGTGAAAAGATACTATGCATGATATAAGACCCACTAGGTCGACTGGCCTAGGAAAAAACAAGGGCTTCCCGGCGAACCAAAAGAGTTCGGGCAAAAGTAAGGGATGAAAATGAAAATCTGTATACACGGCAAGTCGAAAACCCGAAAGGGAGGCTTGGGCAAAAAAGGGTATCCCGGTGGATTGAAAACCCGAAAGGGAAATCCAGGCAAAAGTTAGGGATTGAAGTGTATCACTATGTCTCATTGGATCATCTTGCGACCAGACTTCGGTATCAACTATTAAGCTCAGACGGCACCAATCAATCTGATCAACCTTCGTCTAAGTAGCAAATTGATGAGACACTTGAAGATATAAAGGCAATAGCAGAGTTGGAACCCAATGGGGTCGCTTCACATAGCTGTTTTTCTTTCCTTTACACAAATTGTATAATTTCTATCTTTCGGCGGCGTTCTCTTACTAGGACGTTAGCCTCCTTGTACAAAACGCCTATTACAGGCCAATTTCAAAATCAATACAAGTCATTTTCACAAAAAAAACTTCAATTTTTTTTTATTTTTATGTTTTGTTTTACAAGAATGTCCAATGATTTGTTTTTAATATATGCATTTGAAAATGTTTGCTGCTCATAAGAAACAAAAGACAATTACTCGTTGTGTACGGTGGCAGAACCGACTATTTAATACTGGTTTTTGCATTTTGTGTTTGCAAAATTTCACGGTAAGCAAGAGTCGCCGTCGACTTTTATTTCATCCAACCGGAAAGGAAAAAAGCACAGAAAAAAAAATCCTTTTTCGAGATATTCTGAGTACGGGGGGGTAGATTATAGAAAGGGAAGGTGTTAGCACCCTTTCCATCCATGGTTTTCCATTGGCTCTTAGGTACTTTCTCATCTTTTAAAATTGCTCGTGTATGTGCTTTGTTTTGAAAAAATTTGACTTCGTGATAACCCTTGTATCAGTCCTCAAAGGTGTGACGAAGTTATTTTGAAAATTGTTTTTGAAAATGTGTAAGTGTGAAGAGCTTTGATTTGAGCAAGTACCTACTAGCATCTACCTACTCGAAAAAAGACTGTTTCTATTCTCATTCCTTTAGTCAGCGTTATCCTACTATTGAGAAATAGGTAGCACCGTCGTTGGAGTTGTAAGGGTCAATTCGAAAGGGACGTACAATCACTAAAGCAATGTTAGGACACCTTAGTAATAACCCTAGAGTCTTAAGATCATATTCGAGGCAACATTTCCGAGGCAACGTTTGATCTTTTTAGACAGGAGGGCAACCACTAAGACACCCTATACTTAATGACCGTTTACCGAAGGCAACCGAAGTATGAGTATATCCTAAGAGTGATATGTGCGAGTGATTTGTTTTCAATTATTTAGTCTTTGCACATTAGGGTTTTCTAACTGGATTAAGTTGTCATGCATTCTTGTCATATAATCCTATTAGCATACATCAAAACAGTCAAATATTTACGAGAATTAAAATGCGAGAAAGGTAAATCTACGCTGTTACAAGGCTCCGGGGAGGGGGATTAATTTACATAGCAAAAAAAAACCTGGGAAAAGAAAGCGATAAATAAAAGCCCTAGATTAAACTATTATAAACCATGAACAGTTACAACAATATCGTAAAAATAATAACACGCGCGCGATGAGTTGAATACGAGATAACCAGGGTTTTGACCCTTGCCTTAACCTAATTGCGATTGGTAAAAAGTTTTGGTCATGTTTTGTTATTTAAGAAAATAGAGAAATTATTACATTAAAAAAGAAAGGCCTAATTCTAATTAATTTTAATCTAAGAAAAATAAATTAATTTATTCTAAACCTATTTTTGTATTTTTATTTATTTGAGAAAAAGAGCAAAATAAAATTAAATTAAAGGTCTTAACCTAATTTCTATTTTTGATTTTATTTATGAAAACAAATTACAATTTCCCTAAATTAAACTAAGTTAAATTAATTTTGATAATAATAAAAAAAACTAATCCTAATTTTAGTGAATTGTTGATTTTATGGTTTTTTTTTTGTGAAAAATAAATTAATTTGTAAATTAAATAAATAAAGAAAATTAAAAGAAATAAAAAAAATAAAGAAAAGAAATATATAAAAAAAAGAGATTAGTAATGGGCCTGATGCTGTTTAGCAATTGAGGGGGGTTGGAATATGAATTCCTGGGCCCAAATGACTAAGGTCTACTTGACTTTCCCTGATCCAATGCATGCGTTGACCTGGGGCGCATGGTGGTCCTCCAAAGGAAAGGTATTGGATCTGGAGCACTGATGAGTTGGATGGCCAGATCCTGATGGTACACGGAGAGCTCCTTGGTTTGCAACGCGTTGGATTATCTGTTGAAGAAAAATATGAAATAAAGGTTGGGACCTGGGGATCGAACCCAGGTCCTTAGGCACTATTCCCCTGCATGCTTGCCTACTGAGCTATATGATTCATTTGTATATACAATAAAAAACAATTATTATATAATGAAAAAAAAACGCTGAAACTCAAAACGCGCAAAATTCAAATCACCCAACCAGGGGGTGCCGCGCATCCATCTTCTTCCTCCCAACTGTCCTTTTAGGTAGCAACCCTTTTACCTACAGTTGTCTTGTCGTAGCTACAAACCTGCGTATTTCAAAAACTCTCCACAGGCAATATAAATGGCCATGGCTGGTACCAATCAACTCGTCTCATCCTCACGAGTCTCATGGTACCAGAATCAATGTCCAAGTTTACTTGTATTGCAAACCCCTAAAACTAAACAAGAAACCCTAGCCATGGCAGTTTGTCATACAATCACCAAAAACGCAATTGAATATAATGATTAGCTTGCAAACATGTTAAGAAATAAGAATATGCAATCAAAACATGCAAATGGTGTATGGATTGATGAGAATGAAAACAAATATTTTGGCTAACCGTGTGACTGCTACAACGGGTTTCAGGACCTGAAGAGGCTTGCTAATGATTGGAATATGATCTTGAGACCTCCAGCAATCGATTGGCAAAGGAAAGATGGCACGATTTAGTCTCTAGTATGGAAATTGGATCACCACTTTTCATGAGTTTTTTTTAGTTTTGTTCTTGCTCTGCACGACTGCTTAACCTCTTCTCCTGCCCTGCCTCGCTTCTATATATGTAATACATCTTATTAGGTCAACAAAAATGACCTCAATCTTGCTCATTATGAAGATTTGATTTGATCTTTCATGGCATATGATCTCTTTCCAATTTTGCTCAAATTCAATCTTTTTCAAGCCAAATCAGCCTTGCACGAATTGATTCTCTATTTACAGCTCATGAGATCTTCCTTCAATGCAAAAATCATCCCTAAAACACAATATATGATTTATTTAGATTTATTTGATTTTATTTGAATTTTAAATGAATAAAAATCAATATAAATGAATAAACAAATTATGGAGGGTCCCATAGGTCGTGGACTATGTTAGGAATGAGATGCAAGCATAAAAAGTTGGGCCCTTTTGGAAACAAATGCAAATTTGAGCACATTTGACTTTTGGCAATTTTGCAAAAAAGGTCAACTTGGCCAATGCATAACTCTCTCAATTTTGACCCTAGAGAGGTGTTATTTGACTTTTTAGAAAGATTAGGATGTCCTATAAGAAAACCTTTTGGTCTCATCTCAATTGAGTCTTCCATGTTCATGTATGAAGCTTTGACCCAAAAGGTGTTTTTGTTGACTTTTCAAAATGACCTATAATGTCAAAATTCATATCTTTTTGTGAGTGCATATTTTGAATTTGGGAGATGAGGATGAATTGTAGGGAATTGCATCCTATTTAAAATGAGCTTTGGATGGGTCATTTCTGATAAAGTATGAGAAAGTTATGCTTGGTCAAAGTTGAGTTGACTTTTCCTACAAAACCCTAATTTAGCCACTTTTGGGTTTTGATGAATTATGAGCAATCCTTGATGAGTCGTGATCAACCCTTGATCAAATGATGACTCATACTTCAAAATGAGTATGTTGACCAAAAATCTTAAAGTTTGACTGTATGTGGGCCACAGTAGACTTTTGACCTAACATAATCGATTTTCAGGCTTTTGAGCAATTGACTGAGCAAACTTCCTCTACAAGGCTTGAAACTTGACATGGATGATCTTGAGAACATATTAGGACAATGGTGATAACTCCGGTTTCAATTTCCCGTTACTCTATTGGGGATAACTCCGGTTTTAGGGAGCGGAAGTGAACTGCGTATTTGGTTGGGGTATAAGCTGCACCACGACTTACTAGGGAGATGTGAAACCAATCGTGTTTGATCGGGTCCCGGTCTTACAGTGTTGTGGACTGCTGTCTGGGGATAGGAGAAGAAGAAACCGGGTAGTAAGGTTATGAGAAGGAATCTGGGTAGTAAGATTACTTCGAAATGAGAGTCGGGGTAGTAGGGCTGTAAGAAGGAACGTAGATGGTAGGATTACTTCGATATGAAAGCCTGGATAGTAGGGCTGTGAGAAGGAACCTGGATAGTAGGGTTACTTTGATATGAAATCCTGGATAGTAGGGTTGTGAGAAGGAACCTGGATAGTAGGGTTACTTCGATATGAAATCCTGGATAGTAGGGTTGTGAGAAGGAACCTGGATAGTAGGTTTACTTCGATATGAAAGCCTGGATAGTAGGGTTGTGAGAAGGAACCTGGATAGTAGGGTTACTTCGATATGAAATCCTGGATAGTAGGGCTGTGAGAAGGAACCTGGATAGTAGGGTTACTTCGATATGAAAGCCTGGATAGTAGGGCTGCTGAGAAACCTGCAGAAGGTTGCATTTGTCGCACCGACGATTACTCTGTTTAGCTTCGAGTGTTGATCATGTACCTGTTGGAAATTGTTGATAATAACTATATTTTCCTGAAATAAATATAGGGTTAGTTATGTGTGACGCATGAGATGCATTGTATGCTGACGTTCTCAAAGTAAATGAGACTATGTTATATGTGATGTATGCACATGTCATGGTGTATGAACATGAAATGCTAACGTAATAATTTGAATCTGGGAAAATAAATCCCTGATTGCTGTTTGGAGAGTATGAGAAATGGTATTCTTGACAGCTATAACAACCACAATTCCTCTGCTTCTGTTGGGGATGGTGAACAATAATGACTATGCTGAGGATTTCCCCTTGGCTGGTAAATATTCCACCGAATGAGACTCTGCCTGAGGATAACTCTACGGGGAATAACTCTGTTGGAAAGGAGATACTCTGTTGATAGATCTGCTGTCTTGGAGAGATAACCTCAGTTGGGGATGAACTTCTGTTGCTGGTGATAATGAATTCCATTGGAGATTGGATTTCTGCTTGTGAGAGATATAAACTCTTCTCTGGGAATAATTTGCTGATTCACCCGCGATTGTGAGCTTCAGCTGGGGAGAGTCATGTCCTGCTTGGGGAAGCTGACATCACCATCTCTGGATATTTCTTACTCTGTGGGGAGTGTATGTACCACTACTCATGCTCTAGAGCTGGTTCTACCTTGGCACCTGATGGGCAGAATAACGGTAAGGTTTGGGTACTTCTTTTTTTCCCTATTCCTGGAATTACGAGTAATCGTCTTTTGTTTTGTTTCATGTAAATATTTATGAGCAGCAATTATTTTCAAATGCATATATCAAAAATGAACCATTGGACGTTCTTGTAAAACAAAACAGGAAAAAGAAAATAAATCAAAGCTTTGTGAAAATGACTTTTATTGATTTTGAAGTTGGCCTGTAACAGGCATTTTGTACAAAGAGGCTGACGCTCTAGTAAGAGAACACCGCTGAAAGATAGAAATTATAATTTGTGTTTTAAGAAAGAAAAACAGCTATGTGAAATGAACCCCATTGGGTTCCAACTCTGATATTGCCTTTATATCTTCAAGCATCTCATCGCTTTGTTGCTTGGTCGAAGGTGGATCGGGTTGATTGGTGCCGTCTGAACTTGATAGTCGATACCGAAGTTTGGTTGCAAGATGATCCAAGGAGATATAGTGTTACACTTTGATCCCTAATTTTTTCCCGGACCGCCCTTTCGGGTTTTCGGTCCACCGGGATACCCTTTTTTGCCCAAGTCGCCTTTTTCAGGTTTTCGACTTGCCGGGTGTACAATTTTTTTTCATTTTCATCCCTTACTTTTTCCCGAACCCTTTTGGTTCGCCGGGAAGCCCTTATTTTTTCCTAGGCCAGTCAACCTAGCGGGTCTTTGATCATGCGTAGTATCTTTTCACTATGTCTGCATTGTCGGGGTGAGGAAGGTCGTCACCATCCATGGTGGTTAGAATCATAGCTCCTCCCGAAAAAATGTTCTTAACCACAAATGGCCCTTCGTATATGGGAGTCCATTTGCCCCTAGGATCACATTGCGGTAGTATGATGCGTTTGATCACTAGATCCCCGACTTGATATTCTTGACGTCTGACTTTCTTGTTAAAAGCCTTGATCATTCGCTTTTGATATGTCTGACCATGACAGATAGTAGTAAGTTTCTTTTCATCGATTAGATTCAGCTGATCAAGTCGGGTTTGGATCCAGTCGTCTTCGTTCAAACTCGCATCCTTCATAATCCTGAGAGAAGGTATTTGGACTTCGATGGGTAGGACTGCCTCCATACCATATACCAGAGAGTAGGGTGTTGCCCCTATCGACGTCCGTGCTGAGGTACGGTACCCATGAAGAGAAAATGGTAACATCTCGTGCCAGTCTTTGTATGCCACTGTCATCTTCTGCACAATCTTCTTGATGTTCTTGTTAGCTGCTTCAACAGCGCCATTCATCTTCGGCCGATAGGGAGAAGAGTTATGATGATGTATCTTGAACTGTTTGCAGAGTTCGGTGATCATTGTGTTGTTGAGATTTGTACCATTATCAGTGATAATCCTCTCTGGGACACTATATCGGCAGATTAGATTGTGCCGGATGAACCGCGCCACGACATTCTTGGTTACTGTAGCAAAGGAAGCTGCCTCAACCCACTTCGTAAAGTAATAAATTGCTACCAGAATGAAACGATGTCCGTTAGATGCAGTAAGCCTGATCTCGCCGATCATGTTTATGCCCCACATTACAAAGGGCCAGGGAGCTGTTAAAACATTCAAGGGAACCGGAGGTACGTGCACCTTGTCAGCATAGACTTGGCATTTATGACAGGTTCGAGAGTGCTGATAACAATCGGCTTCCATGGTAGACCAGTAATATCCCGCCCGTAGGATTTTCTTCGCCATGGTGTGTCCACTAGAATGAGTCTCGAAGGTACCTTCATGTAACTCTACCATGATCCTTTCTGCCTCGCTCTTGTCTACACACCGCAGTAAGGTTGAGTCATGGTTACGCTTATAGAGAATTCCATTACTGATGAAGAACTTCGCATCGAACCTTCTCAGAAACTTCTTATCATTAACAGATGCCCCCTCGGGGTATTCTTGAGCCTCAAGATACCTCTTTACCTCGTGAAACCAGGGTTTATCTGCTACCTCCTCAGTCTCAATGTCGCAGCAATGTGTGGGTTCGTACAACTTCTCAATGGTAATCGGGGGAGCTTCATTGTCCCACCTAACTTTAAACATGGAAGACATGGTAGCTAGCACGTCCGCCAACTGGTTCTCTTCTCGTGGGAAATGTTCAAAAGTTATCTCCTCAAAGTGTGGAAGCAATGTCAGTACATACTCTTTGTAAGGAATAAGATTCGGGTGCTTCGTATCCCACTCGCCCTTGATCTGACTTATCACTAGAGCGGAATCTCTGAATACACTCAAGAACTTGATCCTTAGGTCGATAGCAGCTCGGAGCCCCATGATACATGCTTCATACTCCGCCATATTGTTGGTGCAGTTAAAACATAGTCGGGAAGTGAACGGAGTATGACAGCCCTCGGGAGATATAATTACGGCGCCAATGCCATTCCCCAATGCATTTGATGCCCCATCAAAATACATAGACCATCGGGATCCTTCCTCAGGTCCTTCATCCGGTCCGGGTTCTTCGCAGTCAATCACCAACATGATGTTCTCATCCGGGAACTCGAAATTCATGGACTGGTAGTCATCCACGGCCTAATGCGCCAAATGATCTGCCAATACACTCCCCTTGATTGCTTTTTGGGTTGTATATTGGATGTCGTATTCGGTTAAGATCATCTGCCATCTTGGTATTCTTCCGGATAAGGCGGGCTTCTCGAAAATATACTTGATCGGATCCATCTTTGATATCAACAAGGTGGTGTGAGTCAGCATATACTGTCTCAGTCGGCGAGCAGCCCATGCCAAAGCGTAACAAGTTTTCTCGAGCAATGAGTATCGGGTCTCACAGTCGGTAAACGTTTTGCTAAGGTAATAAATGGCGTGCTCTTTTCGACCAGACTCGTCATGCTGCCCCAACACACACCCCATTGAATTGTCTAACACTGTCAAATATAAAATCAAAGGTCTTCCTTCAACTGGAGGCATCAGAATTGGTGGTTCTTGCAGGTATTATTTGATTCTTTCAAAAGTAGTCTGGCATTCATCATTCCACTTTACCACTTGATCTTTCTTCAGCAGCTTGAAGATTGGCTCACAAGTAGCCGTCAGATGTGAAATGAACCTGGAGATGTAATTCAGACGTCCCAAGAAACCTCTAACCTCTTTTTCTGTGTGGGGAGCCGGCATCTCTTGTATGGCTTTTACCTTTGCAGGGTCTACCTGAATACCTTTGTCACTGACAACAAAATTCAGAAGCTTACCAGACCTTACCCAGAAAGTGCACTTGTTTGGATTCAACCTCAACTTGTACGTCTTCAACCTGTCAAACAGTTTTTGGAGATGATCAAGATGCTCTTCCTCAGTCTGAGACCTGGCTATCATGTCATCAACATAAACCTCAATCTCGTGGTGAATCATGTCGTGGAACAAAGCGACCATGGCGCGCTGATAAGTTGCCCCATCATTCTTCAACCCAAAAGGAATTACCTTGTAACAGAAGGTGTCCCACTGTCTAACAAATGTTGTCTTCTCCATGTCCTCAGGGGCCATCTTGATCTGGTTGTATCCAGAAAAATCATCCATGAAGGAGAAGATCTTGTGTTGCACGGTGTTGTCAACTAGAACATCGATGTGAGGAAGTGGGAAGTCGTCTTTGGGGCTTGCCCTGTTCAGATCTCGGTAATCTACACACATCGGTACCTTACCGTCCTTCTTAGGTACCGGAACAACATTGGCAACCCATTGCGGATAAGAAGTGACAGCTAAGAATCCTGCGTCGAACTGTTTCATAACCTCTACCTTAATTTTCTTTGACATTTCGGGGCGCATACGGCGAACCTTCTTCTTTACCGGAGGGCAGTCTTCTTTGGTCGGCAGGCGATGTACCACAATATTAGTGTCCATACCAGGCATGTCTTCATAGGACCAGGTGAAGATCTCTACATAATCGTGCAACATCTCTATTAATCGTTGTTTGACACCAGGCTCCAGATTTGCACCTATTTTAACCTTCTTCTTGTCTTCCTTTATACCCAAATTCACTGACTCGATTGGCTCTTCATGAGGCTGTACGGCCATTTCTTCCTGCTGTAGTAGTCTAGCAAGTTCTCTAGGCACCTCACAATCATCCTCACCTTCATCCTCGGCTTGGTTAATCGGATTTTCAAAGTCATAACTGGAAGTAGCAGAGTTGTTATCAATGGGATCCAGAGTGGATGTGGATCTACAGTATGATACGTGAGTGTGTGTAAGAGAATAACTGTTTTTATAAAGTGGGAGACAGAAAAGAAAAACAAGGAGCGCAAAATTTATAATGCAAGAAACGTCCAATGTTTTATTAATGATATATGAAAATGACAAATAATAAGCCCTCACAAGCAAAGCCAAGGTGCCTCGGGCAAGGCACCGGGCCATAAAGTTTCAAACTGTTTATTACAAATCTTAAAACAAAAGTCAATTACTGCGAAATAAAAGAAATAGATATGAAGTCCTTCACCGTCCAGTTATTCAATCCACCATTGGTTGTTGGGTAGATCCAGTTGTTGATGTCTGAATCTTCTTCACTGTCCTCAATTACATTAACTCCCCGATTGCTGATGTGTAGAGGAGGTCTTCCAATCCGCGCGTGCCTAATAGCTTTCTGAGCCCCTGTAGTAAATCCCTAACCAAATTTGTCAGTTTTGTGAGTGAAATCAGGGAGCCGACCCCAATTGGTACACCCACCTTCTTCAACAACAGCCCTGGCATCCTTGAGAGAAGCCATCTTCAGTGGAGGTTTGATGGTAGTAACTTCAGTTGACACCAAAGTCTGAGGGACCTCTTCGAAGTTCTGACAAGGAGTTTCTATGAACTCCCCATCCATCTCGACATAACGGGAGGAATTGAGATGACTTACCATGTACTCTTCTTCACCTCGCAACATGATAATTTTCCCTTGCATTGGATACTTCATCATTTGATGGAGAGTAGAAGTAACTGCCCCAGCCCTATGGATCCAGGGACGACCCAACAAGCAAGAATACGATGGTCTGATGTCCATTACATAGAAGGTGGACCCGAAGGTCTGAGAACCCACTTTGACAGGGATGTCCACCTCCCCGTGCACCATTCTTTTTGATCCATCAAAAGCCTTCACCATAATGTTACTCGGCTTTAAAGTTAAACCTTCACAGTTCAAATGGTCCAATGCTTTCTTTGGAAGAACATTCAGCAAAGACCCGGTATCCACCAGCACATGAGCCATAGTGGTTCCCCTGCACTCAATCGAGACGTGCAAAGCATCATTGTGATCTCTCCCCTTAGCGGTCAGATCCGCATCTGAAAATCCTAGCCCATTGTCGGCAGTCAGGCTAGCCACATAATCTTTGAACTAATCTGCAGAAGTTTCCTGCGGCACATGCACATTCTTGAGGAATGCAATCAAAGCCTTTGCATGGGCTTCAGAACACAATAGCAGAGACAACATGGAGATCTTTGACGGGGTCTGCCCCAGCTGTTCGACCACATTGTAGTCGCTTTTCTTTATAATTTTTAGTATTTCCTCTATTTCTTGTTTAGAGGCTTCCACAACAATTTTTCTAGGCGCCTCCGTTCGGGCAGGCTCACCTATGATTTCTTTGCCCCGAGTCCCAGATGGCTCGGCGACAGGGTTGATAACTGGAATGGGAACTGGAACAGTGGTTGATGTACTAGCAGATGGAATGACAACAGGTTTGTGGGCATTCGGAGGGGAAATCTCGGGAGAAAAGAGTCTTCCACTTCTGGTGCCCTTAATAGCCCCGATAATATTACTGACATCAGTATCAGCTTCTTCATTCTCCAACTCTTGCTTAATGCCATGATAATATACATCAGCACCATAATGCCATGGGATAACCTTGTCTGAAGTGTACGGGATGGGACCAGGAACAATGATTATTAGCGGAGCAATTCTTGGAACAGATGTAATCCTAACAGGTTTTCTCGAGGAAACCTTGGAAGGATTGGCAGAAATGGTTATGATGGCAACATCTTCATTGGGAAAAACAGGGATCATAGTCTTCTCGAACAAAATCTCTTTGTTATCCATCAGGCACTGAACACCTGTCTTCAACAAACGACAACCGGAAGGTAGAATTGAGTACATGTGGCAACCTTCACCACAACCCAGAAATACACTGGCCGACAGCAGATTCCTCTTAACAGTCATAAGAGGAGTAGAAATTTCTTCAACAGAGGTCACAAACAAGTCATTGTCAACAGAATTAACCCTACGACCATGTTTGGGCATAGGAGCAGTTATTACATTCGGCTTTTCTGGAGCATCAAACTCTATCTCCTTAGCCTCTAGCAAATCTTGTACTTTGTTTCTCAAAGCTCGACAGTCATTGGTATCATGGCCAGGACTCTCAGAGTGGTAGGCGCATCACGCATTGGGATTGTATCTAGGAGAGGTAGTGTTTGGATTTTTGGGAGCCTCCCTCAATATGGTCAAGTTGGATTTCAGCAGGTGAGGTAGCACTTCAGCCAATGTCATGCTAATGTGGGTAAACTGCCATTGTGGTCTTTCCACCCTCTATTGATTGTTGCATTGTGGAGCAATAGCGGGTCTTGGTAACACTACAACATTGACTGTTGGACGGTGTTCAGATCTGTTTTGGCCCCTCGGGCTATAAAATGAACTAGCTTCGTTCTTACCAGTAAAAGGTTTCTTTATCGAACTCAAAGAAGCATCCTTCTGTATTTTACCACTTCGAATTCCAGCCTCCACTCTTTCTCCAGTTAAAATCAACTCAGTGAAACCAGCTGACGAGCTGCCAATCAAGTGGTTGAAAAATGGACCAGACAGCATCCCCAGGAACATATCAACCAACTCCCTATCAGAAAAAGGGGGTTGAACTCTACCAGCCAAATCTCTCCATTTCTGAGCGTAATCTTTGAAACCTTCACCTGCACCCATGGACATACTCTGGAGTTGAGTACGTGTGGGAGCAAGGTCGGCATTATACTGGTACTACTTGTAGAAAGCAGCAGCAAGATCTTCCCAGTTTCGAACATTGGCCCCATCCAACTGGTAGAACTATTCAAGCTGAGTCCCTGACAGACTATCTTGAAAGAAATGCACCCATAAATTTCTATCAGCCGTGTGGGGTTGAACTTTCCTGACATAAGAGCGAAGATAGAGTTTTGGGCAGGACACTCCATCATACTTAGCAAAAACTGGAGCCTTGAACTTCTGAGGGATGACCACTCCGGATACCAGTCCTAGTTCTTCGAAATCCAAACCAGGTACCTTCTGAACTTCCATAGAACTCAAATGGTCTTCTAGCTGCTTGTACCTACCCTCGGCAGGAGGATATTGCTCATCATCAAAATCAGTATCATTATCAGAGACTGCAGGACTAGGGCCCTTTTCCTCTTCTTGGTTCTCCCCTTCTTTGGATGAAGAGGTCAGATCAGTTTGATGCTTCAACCTTTCTCCAAACCTTCTGCCCATATTCAGAAGCCCGGCCTTCTTCTTCTTCTTCTTCTCTTTCAGAATGAGAGTTTTCAGATCCTCTTGCCCCTTATCCAGACTTATGAACATCTGTTGGAACTGGGCGTTTTGTGCATGAAGCTCTTTGATGGCTTGGTCGGAAGACATTTTTGCTGAAATACATAGCGAAGAAGATAAGAAACCTGTAGTGGTACTTGTGATGATGTGCATGATAATGGGATGCACATGTAATGATTTCAAAGACTTTGGAAGATTTAAATTTGCAAACCCAAAATAAACAAACTTTATTAGCTTAACTTTGAGAGGTTCAACAATGCCCTTAAGGCGTTACAAAGAAGTAAATAAAACAAATCTAAAACTAGAAAAGAAAAATCAAAAGTCCCATGGACGCTTTCTCTTTGTGCTAATGTAGTCATTAAGCACTCTTTCCTCCTTGAGCTGCCTGGTGAGCTTCAAAACCTTCCTCTCTTGCTCATGGAACTGCTCCCTGTAAGTATCTCACTCATTCTTTAGCTGAATCCAAGACCTCTGTAGCTCCCCAAGATCAGTGGGCATGTAAGGATAGATAACCGTGTAAGAAATGTCGTCTTCGATAGTGGGTTCCACAATCACTGGTAACACTGCTGCATATGGCATCACAAGCTTCTGGGAACGAGCTCGGACCCATTGGAGGTAAGGCTGCATAGGAAGGGAAGTCTTTGGTCCCAACTCATGGGGGTCCGATCTATTTACCATGCTCCAAGCTCGTATGAACCTCCGGCGATGTCCTTTAACATCCTCTTCATAGTCGAATGCAATATCCTCGAGAAGTAACCTATGGGGACCATCTCTTCGAGCACGACCAAATTGTCGCAAAGCTAGACAAGGATTGTAAGTTATACCTCCTTTGATACAAAGTAATGGGACATTATGATACCCCCCACAACGGTTAATAATAGCAACGTCTTCCATAGCCCGGGAACACCAAATAATATTTGTATGAGCAAGTGACATTATTCTATGCGACCAACCTAAACCTTCTTCGTTCTTCAGCACAGACTTATGGAGGTAAGAAATAAACCACCTCGACAACAATGGCATGCAGCACATAAGAGTCCCTATTCTCCTTGTGGTACAAGTATAGAGAGCGTGCAAGATATCTCCAAGCAAGGTAGGCACAGGATTGCGAGAAAGGAAAATATTGATAGCATTCATATCTACAAAGGAATCTGGATTAGGGAAGAGAACCAAACCATAGATAAGAAGAGCCAAGCCATCTTCAAAAGCCTGAAAATCTAAATCATCCCAGAATAGATGAGCTTGGTCTATCAGAAATTTGGCTAGAAAACCTTCGACTCCGCTTCGAGTTTCCCAATTGGATACCACATCGGCCCGTTTCAAGTGCAAAGCTGAGGCAATGACTTATGGCTTAGGAACTTCTTCCATACCTGTGAAGGGTACCTGTTCAAGAATGGATATGCCCAATAGATGAGAGAATTCCTCCAAGGTGGGTACCAACTGATAATCTAGAAAGGTGAAACAGTGATGCTCGGGATCGAATAACTAAAAAAGTACACTCATCATCTATTCACCGGGGTTTGAAGTAACCAAGCTGAGAAGTTGACCATGTCTCTTAATGAACATAGAAGTTTCAGAAATCCTTGACACTAGCTCTTTGAGTTGGGATGGTATCTCCACAAAGTTGATTCGGATAGTCTTCCTACGTACGAAAGCCATGATCTGCAAAACAGAACAAAGATAAATTCCCTTGGTCTTTGGAATGGTTAGTATAATGAAGCATGAATGCTATGTTATGATGCATGATGTTATGATAAAAACACAAGTATAGCAGATAACAGACATGGCAAAGACAAACAAGTCACACAAAGCCCTTAGGCTTAAGGCTTGCATGAGGTCAAAGGTAATACCCTCTTGAAGTTAAGTTGGTTTCAACCTGTCCTAGAAAAAGTAACCGGGTTCTAGAGGATCTCAATATCACCGACCATCCTCCATCGGTCATGGTTTCAGCTCACGTAATCTTTTCTTGCGGTCGGAACTATCTCGAGAGTATGGTCTCAATGAATGTAGCATCGAGTATCAACCAGTTCTCAGCTTTAGACTGAGGCCGACTATCTCACTACTTTCTAATGGCTGAGTTGGGCGATTAAAGGTTCTAAGGTCAGTTGATGCTTAATGACACCACACGGCGGACCCGTATTCTCCTCGTTTCTCCACAAGGGATACTGGTACCAACCAAAGTGCCACACCAATGTAGCCACTGCTTCACCATATCGGTATACGTCGTACAGTTCCCTCACAGTCTATTTCTACTTACCTAAAAGGTATTCCCAAAATTCGGGTTAGGATCTATAGTAACCCCAAGCAAAACCCTTAAAAGTAAAGAAAACAAAACAATCATGAGAAGCAATTATGATGAATTAGATCCTAAGGTATACCCCACTTATGAATCCCCAGCAGAGTCGCCAGTTCTGTGATACGGTGGCAGAACCGACTGTTTTATACTGGTTTTTGCGTTTTGTGTTCGCAAAAATGTCGCAGTAAGCAAGAGTCGCCACCGACTTTTATTTCATCCAACCGGAAAGGAAAAAAGCACAGAAAAAATCCTTTTTGGAGATATTCTTAGTACGGGGGATAGATTATAGAAAGGGAAGGTGTTAACACCCTTTCCATCCATGGTTTTCCATGAGCTCTTAGGTACTTGCTCATCTTTTAAAATTGCCCGTGTATGTGCTTTATTTTGAAAAAGTTTGACTTCGTGATAACCCTTGTATCAGTCCTCAAAGGTGTGACGAAGTTATTTTGAAAATTGTTTTTGAAAATGCATAAGTGTGAAGAGCTTTGATTTGAGCAAGTACCTACTAGCATCTACCTACTCGAAAAAAGATCGTTTCTATTCTCGTTCCTTTAGACAATGCTATCCTACTATTGAGAAATAGGTAGCACCGTCGTTGGAGTTGTAAGGGTCAATTCGAAAGGTACGTACGATCACTAAAGCAATGTTAGGACACCTTAGTAATAACCCTAGAGTCTTAAGATCATATTCGAGGCAACATTTCTGAGGCAACATTTCCGAGGCAACGTTTGATCTTTTTAGACAGGAGGGCAACCACTAAGACACCCTATACTTAATGACCGTTTACCGAAGGCAACCAAAGTATGAGTATACCCTAAGAGTTATATGTGCGAGTGATCTGTTTTCATTTATTTAGTCTTTACACATTAGGGTTTTCTAACTGGATTACGTTGTCATGCATTCTTGTCATACAATCCTATTAGCATACATCTAAACAGTCAAATATTTACGAGAATTAAAATGCGAGAAGGTAAATCTATGCTATTACAAGGCTTCAGGGAGGGGGATTAATTTACATAGCCAAAAAAAAACCCGGGAAAAGAAAGCGATAAATAAAATCCCTAGATTAAACTATTACAAACCATGAACAGTTACAACAATATCGTAAAAATAATAACACGCGCACGATGAGTCGAATACGAGATAACCAGGGTTTTGACCCTTGCCTTAACCTAATTGTGATTGGTAAAAAGTTTTGGTCATGTTTTGTTATTTAAGAAAATAGAGAAATTATTACATTAAAAAAGAAAGGCATAATTCTAATTAATTTTAATCTAAGAAAAATAAATTAATTTATTCTAAACCTATTTTTGTATTTTTATTTATTTGAGAAAAAAAGCAAAATAAAATAAAATTAAAGGTCTTAACCTAATTTCTATTTTTGATTTTATTTATGAAAACAAATTACAATTTCCCTAAATTAAACTAAGTTAAATTAATTTTGATAATAATAAAAAAATTAATCCTAATTTTGGTGAATTAATGATTTTATGGTTTTTTTGTGAAAAATAAATTAATTTGTAAATTAAATAAATAAAGGAAATTAAAAGAAATAAAAATAAATAAAGAAAAGAAATATATAAAGAAAAAGAGATTAGTAATGGGCCTGCTGCTGTTTAGCAATTGAGGGGGGTTGGAATATAAATTTCTGGGCCCAAATGACTAAGGTCTGCTTGACTTTCCCTGATCCAATGCATGCGTTGACCTGGGCGCATGGTGGTCCTCCAAAGGAAAGGTATTGGATCTGGAGCGCTGATGAGTTGGATGGCCAGATCCTGATGGTACATGGTGAGCTCCTTGGTTTGCAATGCGTTGGATTTTCTATTGAAGAAAAATATGAAATAAAGGTTGGGACCTGGGGATCGAACCCAGGTCCTTAGGCACTCTTCCCCTGCACGCTCGCTAAGTGAGCTATATGATTCATTTGTATATACAATAAAAGACAATTATTATATAATGAAAACAAAACGCTGAAACTCAAAACGCGCGAAATTCAAATCACCTAACCAGGGGGTGCCACGCATCCATCTTCTTCCTCCCAACTGTCGTTTTAGGTAGCAACCCTTTTACCTACAGTTGCTTTGCTGTAGCTACAAACCTGAGTGTTTCAAAAACTCTCCACATGCAATATAAATGGCCATGGCTGGTACCAATCAACTCGTATCATCCTCACAAGTCTCATGGTACCAGAATCAATGTCCAATTTCACCTGTATTGCAAAGCCCTAAAACTAAACAAGAAACCCTAGCCATGGCAGTTTGTCATACAATCACCAAAAACGCAATTGAATATAATGATTAGCTTGCAAACATGTTAAGCAATAAGAATATGCAATCAAAACATGCAAATGGTGTATGGATTGATGAAAACGAAAACGAAAATTTTGGCTAACCGTGTGACTGCTACAACGGGTTTCAGGACCTGGAGAGGCTTGCTAATGATTGGAATATGATCCTGAGACCTCCAGCAATCGATTGGAAAAGGAAATATGGCACGATTTGGTCTCTAGTATAGAAATTGAATCACCACTTTTCTTGAGTTTTTTTGAGTTTTGTTCTTGCTCTGCACGACTGCTTAACCTCTTCTCCTGCCCTACCTCGCTTCTGTATATGTAATACAACTTATTAGGTCAACAAAAACGACCTCAATCTTGCTCATTATGAAGATTTGATTTGATCTTTCATGGCATATGATATCTTTCTAATTTTTCTCAAATTCAATCTTTTTCAAGCCAAATCAGCCTTGCACGAATTGATTCTCTATTGACAGCTCATGAGATCTTCCTTCAATGCAAAAATCATCCTTAAAACACAATATATGATTTATTTAGATTTATTTGATTTTATTTGAATTTTAAATGAATAAAAATCAAAATAAATAAAATAAATGAATAAAAAAGCATGGAGGGTCCCATAGGTCGTGGACTATGTTAGGAATGAGATGCAAGCATAAAAAGTTGGGCCCTTTTGGCCAAAAAATGCAAATTTGAGCATATTTGACTTTTGGCAATTTTGCAAAACAGGTCAACTTGGCCAATGCATAACTCTCTCAATTTTGACCCTAGAGAGGTGTTCTTTGACTTTTTAGAAATCTTAGGATGTCCTCTAAGCAACCCTTTTAGTCTCATCTCAATTGAGTCTTCCATGTTCATGTATGAAGCTTTGACCCAAAAGGTGTTTTTGTTGACTTTTCAAAATGACCTATAATGTCAAAATTCATATCTTTTTGTGAGTGCATATTTTGAACTTGAGATATGAAGATGAATTGTATTTAATTTCATCCTATTCAAAATGAGCTTTGGATGGATCATTTCTGATAAAGTATGAGAAAGTTATGTTTGGTCAAAGTTGAGTTGACTTTTCCTACAAAACCCTAATTTAGCAACTTTTGGGTTTTGATGAATTGGGAGCAATCCTTGATGAGTCATGATCAACCCTTGATCAAATGATGAATGATAATTCAAAATGAGGATGTTGACCAAAAATCTTGAAGGTTGACTGTATGTGGACCACAGTTGACTTTTGACCTAGCAGAGTCAATTTTTAAGCTTTTGAGCAATTGAATGAGCAAACTTCCTCTGCAAGGCTTGAAACTTGACATGGATGATCTTGAGAACATATTAGGACAATGGTGAGAATTTGGTATCCTTTGGACTCAAGCATTTTGATATAAAATGAAACCCTAATTTGAAGTAGACTGCTTTAGGAGAGAGTTTGTCTAGTCAACTCTTGGACTTCTTTGAGCAATTTGAGGACCTCACTTGACAGGTATTGATAAATATGGGAGGGTAAATTTTGGGGTACAACTATCGTAATTACAGAAACAGGAAAAAACAAGAAGTTCCAAACCCGACAGTTCCTCTGCCCAGTAGGTATCGGGATAGAGTCAGCTTGGGAACATAATTGTTGGTACATACACTCTCCACAGAGTAAAAGTACCCAAAAGGCATCGATGTCAGCTTTCCCGAAATAGGACATAACTATCCCCATCCGAGGTTCATAATTGCGGGCTAGTCAGTAAACTTCATCCCCCAAGCGGAGTTCATTTCTACAGATACAGACGCTCAATCTCCAACATAGCTCATCAGCTCCAGCAACGAAATTTCATCCCTAGCTAAGTTTTTCCTCCAAATCAGCAGGTCTACCAATAGAGTATCTCTTCCCCCCTAAGTTTGGTCCTCGCAGAGTTTGTTCTCAAGCATCTCTTCCTGACAGAATATTTATAACTCTCCAGCAATAATCAGGGATTTATTTTCCTAGACGCGAGCATACCCCGATAGCATTTCATAAACATACATCATGACATACGCATACATGACATATACAACATAATCTCATTTATTTTGAGAACATCATCTCACCCTGCATTTCATGCATCACATATAACTAACCCTGATATCTTTTCAGGAAAAGAGGATTAGCTTCAACAAATTCAGCAGTTATATAGATCATATCTACATACGACTAATGAAAACTCAGTTACCGATATCAAATGGGTCAACTAATCTACATTATCGCTTCGAAGTAACCCTGCATCCAGGTTCCTTCTCACAACCCTACTATCGAGGCTGTCATATCTCAAAGTAACCTTACCCCGGTTCCTCCTGAAGTTTTACACAAACTTATAACCTTACCCCGGTTCATTATGAATTTTTACACGAACTTATCCCAAAGCAACCTTACCCAGGTTCCTTCTCGGTTCAGATGCAGTTTTACCCAAACTCCTCACAAAGCAACCTTACCCAGGTTCAATCTCACAGCCCTACTATCCAGGATTTCATATCGAAGTAACCCTACTATCCAGGCTCCTTCTCACAGACCTACTATCCAGGATTTCATATCGAAGTAACCCTACTATCCAGGTTCCTTCTCACAGCCCTACTATCCAGGATTTCATATCGAAGTAACCCTACTATCCAGGTTCCTTCTCATAGCCCTACTATCCAGGCTTCCATATCGAAGTAACCCTACTACCCAGGTTCCTTCTCACAGCCTTACTATCCAGGTTTTCATATCGAAGTAACCCTACTATCCAGGTTCCTTCTCATAGCCCTACTATCCAGGCTTTCATATCGAAGTAACCCTACTATCCAGGTTCCTTCTCACATCCTTACTATACAGGCTTTCATATCGAAGTAACCCTACTATCTAGGTTCCTTCTCACAGCCCTACTATCCAGGCTTTCATATCGAAGTAACCCTACTATCCAGGTTCCTTCTCACAGCCCAACTATCCAGGATTTCATATCAAAGTAGCCATACTATCCAGGTTCCTTCTCACAGCCCTACTATCCAGGATTTCATATCAAAGTAACCCTACTACCCAGGTTCCTTCTCACAGCCCTACTATCCAGGCTTTCATATCGAAATAACCCTACTATCAAGGTTCCTTCTCATAGCCCTACTATCCAGGCTTTCATATCGAAGTAACCCTACTATCCAGGTTCCTTCTCACAGCCCTACTATCCAGCCTTTCATATCGAAGTAACCCTACTATCCAGGCTTTCATATCGAAGTAACCCTACTATCCAGGTTCCTTCTCACAGCCCTACTATCCAAGCTTTCATATCGAAGTAACCCTACTATCCAGGTTCCTTCTCACAGCCCAACTATCCAGGCTTTCATTTCGAAGCAACCCTACTATCCAGGTTCCTTCTCATAACCTTACTATCCAGGTTCCTTCTCTCTTATCTCCAGACGGCAGTCCACAACACTGTAAGACCTGGACCTAATCAAACACGATTGGTTTCGCATTTCCCCAGTAGAGTAACGGACAACGGAAGCTCCTAAAATTCTATTTCTCCCAAGACAGATATCAACATTCCTTAGAAGATTCCTCATCAACAACAGCAACAAGGACTCTCGTCAAAGGAATATCTCAGGAAATCCACATTCTCTAGATGGCATATTTAAGCCCATCTCCAACAATTCTCCGTTGCATCCAGGATGGCATCTTTAAACCCATCTCCAGAAATCTTCCATTATCGACCTCCAAATAGCATCTGTAAGCCCATTCCTGATATCACAAATTAGGTGTCACTTCATGCGACTGCAAATTTCTGGGCACTCTAGTGTTCAATCATCTTCCACCTTCAGATCACGAAAGGCAGAGCAGCCAATCTACATCCTCAGGTTTAAGAAGATTGAACAGGGGAAGCTATTGTACCCCAAAATTTGCCCTCCCATTTTACTCAACCAATGTCAATTGAGGTCCCAAAGTTGCTCAAGGAAGTCTAAGAGTTGACCAGACAAACTCTCTCCTAAGTCAGTATACCTCAAATTAGGGTTTCCATTTTCATAAAGATGCGTGAACCATAAAGGAATCAAATTATTTCCAAGGTCCTAATATGTTCCCAATATCAACCATGCCAAGTTTCAGGCCTTGCATAAGAAGTTTGCTCAGTAAACTGTTCAGATACTTGAGAATCGACTTTACTAGGTCAAGAGTCAACTGTGGCCCACATACAGTCAAACCTCAAGATTTTTGGTCAACATCAACATTCTGAAATTAATTTCATCATTTGATCAAGGGTTTATCATGATTCCCCAAGGAATGCTCCAAATTCATCAAAACCCAAAAGTTGCTAAATTAGGGTTTCATAGGAAAAGTCAACCAAACTTTGACCAAACATAACTTCTTCATACTTTATCAGAAATTTTCCATCTAAGGCTCATTTTTAAGAGGATGCAATTCCCTACAATTCATCTTCATCCCACAAGTTCAAAATATGCACTCATCAAAAGATATGAATTTCTACATTGTAGGTCCTTTTGAAAAGCCAACAAAAACACCTTTTGGGTCAAAGCTTCTTACATGAACATGGAAGACCCAATTGAAATGAAACAAAAAGGGTTGCTTAGGGGACATCCTAATATTTCTAAAAAGTCCAATAACACCCTCCTAGGGTCAAAATTGAGAGAGATATGCATTGTCAAAGTTGGCAATTTTTGGAAAATTGTCAAAAGTCAACATTGATCAAATTTGCATTTTTTCCAAATGGGCCCATGTTTTCTTGTTTGAAACATGTTTCTAATAGGACCCACGACCCCTGAGATTTTCCACCTGTTATTCTATCATTTTTATTATTTATTTTGATTTTATTTCATCTAAATCAAAACAAATCAATATAAAATAGTAAAATAATGAAATAAAATCAAATCCTTGATTTTTTATGCACATTTTGAGTTCATGCACAGCTAACATGCCAACCAATTCGTGCAAAGTAGATTTGGATTGAAAAAGATTGGATTGAAGCTTGTTTTAGAAATATATCATACAAGAGAAAATCAAATCCAATTTCCATTATTTCTCAAGATTCATGCCAATTTTATTGACCTAATTCAGTCTACTATAAGTGCATAACAATTGCAGATCAAAGACATAAGGGTTGGAGTCGTGAAAGAGGCAGAGCAAAGTCAAAAGTTCAAGGAAAAAAGTGTGAATCGGTTTCCATTCCCCAGGCCATCTCAAGCTATCCAAGCTATCCCAATCCATTGTTGGACGTCTCAGGAAGCTATTCCAACCATTTGCAAGGTCTGAAACACCCAGAAACACCAATTGTAACTCACACGATTTACATTTTTTCCAGAATCGATTATCCCAATTCTTGCATCATTAGCAATTTTAATTGTCATATTTATGATTATTATCATGTTTGCAAGCTAACTGGATGGTTTAATTGCATTTTTGAAGCTTATACACGTACCTGCCATTGTTAGGGTTTTTAAGTTTTTTTTAGGGTTTCTTGATGCAGGAAAAATTAGGCTATGAATGAGGTACCATGATGCTCGTGAGGCCAAGATGAGTTGATTAGTACCATCACAATTAATTTATCATGCTCGTATGAGATATTTGAGTTTCATAGGGTTATAGCTACAGGCTTGTGTCTGTAGGTAAAAGTTCATAAACCTAAGACGATGGTTCCAAGAAGAAGAAGGTGCGTGTCAGCCAGCCATTCGTCCGTTTGAATCTCGCGCAATTTGGGATCAGCTCTTTTGTTTTCATTATATTATGTTTTATTATTACTGTAATAACAACTAACAACAATAGCTCAGCTGGCAGCGCAACATTGGTTCAAGGCATAAGGACCTGGGTTCGATCCCAGGTCCCAGCATTTCCTTTATTTTATTTTCATTCAGCAGATCCCATGCAGTGCTCTCTCACACGCCTACCATGTGTCATCAGCATCCAACCACTTGATCAGCATATCATTAAATCCAACGCGTCCCAGCCTAAAGGACTATGATGCACCTCAAGTCAATGCTGCACAGGATCCAGCGTGTTTGACTGGGCTCAGCGTTATTGGGATTGGAATTTCAGCTTCACACCCCCTTCAGCAATTCAACAACAGACCCATTTTATTATTTTTCTATTCTTTTTTTTTTTAATTTCTTTGTTTATTTTCTTTAATTATTTTTCTTTTTCTTTTAATTAACACAATTATTTTTTATTAACAAATCACAAATCACAAAAATATTTTTTTAATAATATTTTTACTTTTTAAATTAGTTAGTTTAATTTAACTTAGGGAAATTTGATCTTTTTTTATATAATTAAAAATAATTAGACTTAGGATTTTATTTGTACATAACTTAGCTAATTTTCCTTAAAAATACACCAAAATCATTTTTCTCATAAATATTTATTTCTTTAATTTAATTAGTAAATTAGGTTAATTTAATTTCTTTCATAATTAAAAAAAACAATTAGAAATTAGGTTTAATTAATTTGTAATTTAATTGTTTTCTCAAAAAAATAACTTAATCATTCTTCTAATTAGATTCTAGGGTTCTCAACTTCCCTCGTATTTAATTTACCGCGCGCACTTGTATTTGTCTTATCATTATTGTAACCGTTTCGAGGTTGTAATAGTTTTAATTAGGGTTTTAAATTTCGCATTTTTATCTTCAGTCGAGACAATTTTGTAACTGTCAAAGCCTTGTAATAGCTAGGTTTACTTTCTTGCACTTTTAAATTCCTTCAAATATTTAACTGTCTAGATGCATGGCTAATAGGATTGTATGGAAAGAATGCTTGAAATTTAAAACGATAGATCACCTAATGTGCAAAGACTAAATAACTGAAAAAACTCATATGCACATATTCACTCCTAGGGTTTTCCTCACTTCGGTTGCCTTCGGTAAACAATAATTAAGCATAGGAGATTTTAGTGGTTGCCCTCCAGTCTAAAAGATCAAAGTATCCCATTCGAATGTTGCCTCGGAAATATTGTCCCGGAAATGTTGCCTCGGAAACGTTGCCTCGAAAAGATCTTAAGACTCTAGGGTTACTACTAAAGTTTTCTAACTATTGCTTTAGTGATTGTACTTATCCCTTTCGAATGTCCCTTACAACTCCAACGATGGTGCTACCTACTCCTTAATAATGGGATAGGGTTGTCTAAAGGAAATAGAACGAACAATCTTTTTTCGAGTAGGTAGAATCTTAAGTAATTGCTCAAACAAAACTTTTCACACAAACACCTTTCAAAACAAATTTTCAGAACAACTTCGTCACATCCTTGAGGACTGATACAAGGGTTATCACGAAGTAAAACATTTTCAAAGCAAGCACACACACAAGCAATTTTTAAAATGAGCAAGTACCTAAGAGCCCATGGAAAACCATGGATAGAAAGGGTGCTAACACCTTACCTTTATATAATCTACCCCCCGTACTCAGAATATCTTGAAAAAAGGTTTTTTCTGTTCTTTTTCCTTTTCCATGATTGGATGAAATAAAAGTCGATGGAGACTCTTGCTTACCGTGACATTTGGCGAACAAAAAACGCAAACCAGTATTAACAGTCGGTTCTGCCACCGTATCACAATGTGTTTTGATGTTGTTATGTGATATGTAGGATTTCTGATGTGTTTTAGACTGAGTTTGGTACTGAATAAGAATTGGATTAGGGATGGAACTGACGCGAAATTGCATCTAGAAGTTATAGAAATTGCGAGTCTTGTCGTGCGAGCTAGATGGCGAGCAGAATGGTGGAAAAGGAAGCTTCTAGAAAATGTATGGGGAGGGTCTTGTAGCCTCAACGTCTCCGGTCCAACGAGGCAACGATGGTCCCAATCGTGCCTTTCATCGGGTGAGCATCAAGCGAGAATATGGCAAGCAGAGCGCCCCAGGGTCATCGGGAGAGGCTTAGGGGAGCAGACCTGGCAGTAATTTAAAAGTGTCGTAACTTGAGTTTCAAGACTTTGTTTGACGTGTCTTTCAAAGTGTTGGGAAGCTAACACGCATAACTATATTAGAATTATATGAGTTATTTGATGCATGATTTCAATACCTATGTGTTTATGATATTTAACTATTATATGTTTGATATGTTAATATGCCATGTTTTAATGATGAGTTTGGTGACGCTTGAAGTTGCTATGATGTTGTTGTTGTCATGTAATTGATGTTATCCGTGATGATATCTTAATGATGTGTGTGTGTGTGTGTTAATGTGTGTACATGCTATGTGATGATGATTATGTGAATGATGATGCAATTGACTAGCCATGGTCGAATCTTATATGACATTGTTGTGCATCATACATTCATAGCATTTTTGGACGGTGGTTCGCCTGTGATGAGCTTCAATCCTATTGTGCGTATTGAGCATGTTTGTGATGTGCTCTGGTTCCAAGAGGGAATCGATCCTATGGCGGGGATCATAGAGGGTGATGAACCAAGTGTTCATGAATTTTGGTACCACATACATTGAGTCAGTATTTGTTGCATTAACATCCTATGTGATATTTCATGAGTTTTGTCGATGAGTTGTGATGTGATGATGATTGTGAACTATGTGATTATATGATGAATTTGATGATGAAAGATGTCTAAGTGGTATTATCATGTATTAGTGAGTATGAAGTGTTGATGAATGATATTTGTTGATTATATGATGATGTTTCTTATAACTACTAATCTTTTCCTTATATCTTTTATAATGAATTGTGATTACTCGCCCTTTTTATTTGAATGTTGCCTCCATATGGGTAATGTGCAGATACTCAGGAGTAGCTTGCTGAAGTAAAGAGGATAGAGCTTTGGAGTATTTTATTTAGTTTTTCGTTAATTAGAAGGTGTCATTCTCTGATATGTAACATTGGGTTGAGAACTTGGGTTTTTATGTTATGTTCCTTTTGTTGACATACTTTATGAAAGCTTGTTGAATGTTAAAGTGGTTTTTAATTACAACCTTTGATGAGGTGAAAATTACTAAGAGTTTGATTTATGAAGGAGTTCAGATGTGATGTTAACAATATAAATGATGTGTTACATTATAAAGGTATTGATGTTAATGATGTAACCTGTGTTATGGAGCAGGATTATATTTATGTTGTTTTATTATGACAATGTGACACCCTTAAGTGGTGTTTTTTAATTAAATTATTCGTGAATAATATGTGGGGTTTATAAGGGTGTTACATTAGTTGTATCAGAGCAGGTTAGTCTGTCTGGCCAGGTTTTTATACGATATCTATGTCTTAGTGGTCGATTTGTGTGTAAACACAATTGATGTTTCGTTCCCCTAATGATATTTGCCATATGCAGAGAGAAATGGATGGAGGAAGAAATGATGATGCAATTGCTGAAGCATTGGAGTCATTGGCTCGGACAATGGCCCAGAATCAGTAGATTCCCTATAATGCTAGAGGGAATGATGAGTTTTGTGCTTTAGAGAAGTTTCAACAAAACAACCCGTTGATCTTTAAGGGCACATATGATCCTGAGGTGCACAAATGTGGCTCAGAAAGATCGAGAAGATCTCCATAGTGGTGGCTTGATTAGAGAAGCAGAAGGTACAGTTTGGTATCCACATGTTGGAAGCAGAGGCTGAAGACTGGTGGGATAACGCACGTCAGAGGATGGACATTTTAGGTGTTGAGATCACTTGGGCTGTTTTCAGAGTTGCATTCTTGGAGAAGTATTTTCCTGAAGATGTGCGTGGAAAGAAGGAGATTGAATTCCTTGAGCTGAAACTAGGGACTTCGATAATTGTTGAGTATGCTACCAGTTTTGAAGAGTTGGTGAAGTTATTTCCGCATTATAATGATCTGGAAGCTGAGGCATCTAAGTGTATCAAATTTAAGAATGGGCTGCGTCCAGAGATTAAGTAGGGAATTGTATATCAGGAGATTCGCCAGTTTCCTATACTAGTGAATAAGTGCAGGATATATGATTAGGATACCAGAGCTAAATCTTCCTTCTATAAGTGTTACAATGAGAAGAAAGGGAATAACCAGGATTATGGTAAGTCGTATAATAATCCTGCTGATAAGGGGAAACATAAAGTTTCTGATGAGAAGAAGCCAAGTGGGGGAGGAGATCCCGCTTCTATCAAGTGCTTTAAGTGTGGTGAGAAGGCCACCATGTTGATAGTTGCAACAATAAGGTGTTGAGATGTTACAAATGTGGTAAGATAGGTCATAATTCTTCTGAGTGCAAGAATGAAGGTCCGACTTATTTCAACTATGGTGAGCAGGGTCACATTAGTACCCAGTGTTACAAGCCGAAGAATACCACTACTGCTGCTCCGACTAATGGCAGAGTGTTTACTTTGAATGGTTCAAAGGTTACCAAGAAGGATAACTTGATTCAAGGTACTTGTTTTATTAATAATGCTGAGTTGATTGCTATTATTGATACTGGTGCTACGCATTCTTTTATTTCGCTTGAATGTGCCATGATGTTGGGATTGAAATTGTCTTCTATGAATGGTTGTATGGTGATAGACACTCCTGCTAAGGGTTCTGACACTACTACTTTTGTCAATTTGAGTTGTCCTTTACCTATCTTTGGTAAGAGTTTTGTGATGGATTTGGTTGTAATAATCGACAAAAAATATAGAGTCGCCACCATTAATTTTTATCCTAAAAAAGGAATATAACATAATAACCCTAAAGTCGATATAGAGATTCTAAGTCTTGACTCACTTTAGACGAAGGGAAGGTGTTAGGCACCTTTCATCTACCTTGTTCACAAGGAAACTAGGGTTTATGTTTAAGGTTCAGGAATAGGGTTTTAATTTTTAATTAGGGGAACTCGCCATGGTTTTTAAGTCGTATGCCTATATATCCTCTTATGAGGAACCAAAGTCTCAATTCGTAGTTCGTAGGTGTTTAGTTAGCTTTTTTATGGGTTGTGGAAATATTTCGAATTCTCCTTGAACCAAGTCTGAGTTTGTAAATAGAGGAATTATAGACGAAGTTCGCAGTTAATAAGAAATATTTATAAAACTCTTTTTTTTTTAAATAATATTGTGATTGAATTATGTTAGTAGAAAGAAATTAGTAATTGATTGGTTAGATATTTTAAATATGCTATGCAATATGAGAAAGTAATTTTAAATGAGTGAGAAAAAATGCTTAATGTAATTAAAAAAAGGGTTAGTATTTTAGAACAAAAAAAATGTTTAAGTTAATAAATAATTATTTTTCTAATTATTAAAAATATATCAAACATTTTTAATAAATTTTTTTACAATTATTTATTAATATGCAAAAAATTATTTTTCATGAAAATGCTAAAATAACATAATATATGAATTAATTAAATAAGAAAATGAAATATCCTAATTAAATAATATAAATTAATTATTGAAAAATATTTAATTAAGCTAAGGGGGTGTAAAACTTAAGTCCGGGGGTGTTAAACTTGAGGGCCCTAGTCCAAATATTAGACTTGGCCCAAAAATGCTAGAAGGGTGTATGTTGCGTTGGAGTAGCAAAAAATGGGGGTATGAATAGATTGGGCTTGGCCCAGGTTGGACTGTGAGATCTGTTTGGATCGTATGGAAGTGGATGTATTGGCTTACGGTGAGCTCGCGACTTGAGGGATATCCGATTCTGATCAAAAGGTAGAGACTACGGAGGTATACGATGAGGGTGCATGGGATCATGCGGCCAGATGTTGGCTACGTGTCCCATGCGATTAAAAGGACGGAGAGAGTATCTCACTCTAATTTTTTTCTTTTCACTCATTTCTCTCCATCTTTCTCTCTCGCCTCTCTCTACTCTCTCGCCTCTCTTCTCCTCTTAACACAAAACACAGAAGAACAACAACCCTAAAACCCAATGTCTGGTGGAGACCTTCAACAACCCCAACCCTAGATTATAGAACCCTAACCCCCAAATCAAAACCCTAATCCCCAAATCCTTCAGTAATTCAACAAAACAAAATTAAAATCGCAATAAGCTAAGTGTTTGGTGTAGGTGTTTAGGTATTGGCTTGCATTTTTGGTAAATTCCAAGTGTATGTGTGAATGTCATGACTGATGTCATAACATTCTAGTTCAGGTTGCACTAACTCTTTAGGTACATGTGCAGAAAAATATTGTAACTCAAATACTGATGTTTATAAGTGTGTATCTGAGCTTGTTTGCAAAATGATCACATTTTGCTAATCAGTAGACAGGTTTTCTCAGATGTCATAACAGATGTTATGACATCCTGTTCTGAACTAGCAGGATTACAGGATTGGATAAGTCTGAGTTTTTTCAGGAAATAACTCAGTCCTTCCTAACCAGAATCCTGCGTTTTCTGAGGAGTAACCTAGCTCAATCCTAACCTGATCAACAAAGTACTGTGACCTGGTCTTTAGGTCAAACGGAATCAACCCTAGGTTTTTGGAAACCCTAACTGAAGTTGCAGCTGCTATATATTCAACAGAGCTGCGGTTTTTGAAGTCATCCCTGCTGATTGATCAGAAGATCAAGTTTGTAATCTGTATAGATTTTTTTATTGTACTCCAAGCAATTATCATTGTGATAAGTGTCTTGGAATAGGCTTAAATTGTAAGGGTTGTGTAGCACTCAAAGCTTTGAAGCAAGAGTGTTTGAATGTTACTTGACTAAAGCTGTGAAGCAGAGTCAAGTTAGTTGTGTACATCACTCAAAGCTGTGAAGCACGAGTGATTGTGTTACTTGATTAAAAAGCTGTGAAGCTTAATCAAGTGTGTGTTTTGAAGAGTGTCTTCAACAATTCTCAAGTCAAATTTGTTTATGTATCACTGCTGTGATTGAGGGGGAGTGAGTAGGAACTCAGGTTTAAGTTGTACTTAGATTAGAATTGCATTGGGTAGGTCTTAAGTGAAGGAGATAAACTGGTTGGTTTATTCCTGAATTAACATCTCTTATAGTGGATTCTCTCCCTGGCTTGGTAGCCCCCAGAGTAGGTGTTGCTGCACACTGAACTGGGTAAACAATTGACTGTGTTATTTACTGCTTTTGTATTTACTGTCATATAGTAAGTCAGATACGGTGTCATAACATTGGACGTGACATTGAGTATCTGTAGCCAGAATTTCAATTGGCATCAGAGCAGGCACCCTGCCTGTATTACTGGGTGAGATCTAGGGATATCACTTTCTGGCACTATGGACAAAGAAGGAGTTTTTGGAAATAGACCACCCATTCTGGATGGAACTAATTATGACTACTGGAAACCTCGTATGATTGCCTTCCTAAAATCTCTGGACAAAAAGGCTTGGAGAGCTGCTAACAAAGGATGGATTCATCCCACCATAACTGAAAGAGATGGGACAATCAGTCTGAAGCCTGAGGAAGATTGGAGTAAAGAAGAAGATGAGTTAGCTCTGGGAAATTCAAAAGCCTTAAATGCCTTGTTCAATGGAATTGATAGAAACATCTTCAGATTAGTACATCAATATGAACTGGCCAAGGAAGTTTGGGACACCCTCAAAACTACTCATGAGGGCACTTCCAAAGTAAAGATGTCAAGGCTTCAGATGTTCACCACTAAGTTTGAGAATCTAAAAATGATGGAAGATGAAACCATCCATGAATTTCACATGAACATCTTGGAGATTGCCAACACCTCAGGAGCACTGGGAGAAAAAATGTCAGAAGAAAAACTGGTGAGGAAGATTCTCAGATCCTTGCCTAAAAGATTTGCAATGAAGCTAACTGCCATAGAGGAAGCCCAGGACATTAGCAAGTTAAAAGTGGATGAACTTATTGGGTCTCTTCAGACTTTTGAGATGGGGATCACTGATAATGGTGACAAGAAGAACAAAAGCATAGCACTTGTAACCAACACTGATGTTGAACACAAGGAGGATGAAGAAGAAAACATATCAGAAGCCATTGCCATGCTTGGAAGACAGTTCAACAGGCTCATCAAAAGAATGGACCCAAAGTCAAGGTCAAATGTTCATAACATTCCTTCTGACATTGACAGTTCCAGCAGAAGACCAAGATCAGAAGATAAGGAAAACCAAGGCAGAGGAATTCAATGCCATGGATGTGAAGGATATGGACATATTCGAGCTGAATGTCCTACCTTTCTTAAGAAGCAAAAGAAAGGAATGACTGTTACTTGGTCTGACTATGATTCAGAAAGCAATTCTGAAAAAGAATCTACCAAACTAGTTACTGCCCTAACTAGTGTGTGTACTTCTGAAAGTGACACCAGTGATGAAGAAGTAACATTTGAAGAACTGGCTGATACCTACAAGAAATTGTGTATCAGAAGTGGTGAAGTCTGTGTGCAAAATGAGAAACAATCAAAACTCATTGTAAAGCTGGAGGCTGAAAAGAGAGCAAATCTTGAAACTATAAGTCATTTAGAAGGAGAAGTTCAACTGCTGAACTCACAACTGAATCAAATGACCAAATCAGTCAAGATGTTGACCAATGGAACAGACAAATTGGAAGAGATTCTTCAGGCTGGACAAAATATGGGAAATAAATCTGGCCTAGGATTTGTGGAAACAAAGAAATTTGTTACCAGGAAGCAAATGTCAAAACGGATGTCTCAACATTACTCTCAACATCAGGGACAGAGACACATGAAGAAGAGGTACCAAAGATGGAGATGTCATCATTGTGGGAAATATGGTCACATAAAGCCCTTCTGCTTCAGACTACATGGATATCCTAATCAGAAATCAGATGTCAAACCTAAGTCTGAAAAGGTACCACACGCTCCTCAATGGAAGAAAAAGGCTACTGCACTGATAGCACACACTTCCCTGAAGATCTCAGCAAAGGAAGATTGGTACTTTGACAGTGGATGTTCCAGACACATGACTGGATTCAAAAATCTCCTCAATAATGTTATGCCTCACACCACCAGTTTTGTGACCTTTGGAGATGGTGCTAAAGGAGAAATCAAAGGAGTTGGTAATTTGGACTACCCTGGAGTTCCAAGTCTGAATAAGGTACTGCTGGTAAAAGGGTTGACTACTAATCTCATCAGCATCAGTCAATTATGTGATCTAGGATTCATGGTCAACTTCTCAAGATCTGAATGTCTAGTGTTTAATGAAAAACTAGATATTGTAATGAGAGGAATCAAATCCAAAAATAACTGTTATGTGTGGCAGCCTGAGAACACTGATATCTCCACTTTGAGTCAAATCATCAAAGAAGAAAAAGATATGAAACAGTGGCAGCATAAACTTGAAGGAATGAAAAGAACTATTCCTATGGAAGATGTCAGAAGAACTCCTAAACTACAGGCTGATAATATATGTGATGTGGCAAAGAACAAATTCTGTTCTCAAAAATTCTGGTCAACACAGATGCTACCTGAAGACAATGTTACACAAGATGTTGTGACATTGTGGTGTGATAATCTAAAAACATTCAACATTTCCTTGAACCCTATTGACTTTGGAGAGAAGAAATCATTTGAACTGAAACATAGTTTCTCTGAGCTTCAGCTAACTGATTCTTCTACCAAGGCGCTTGTTGGAAATAAACTTGAAAATTTTGGGGGCAGATTGGGTATTCACCAACATGAGAAATTATAGCAATTAGTTTTGCTGAAAACAAGGGTTGAAGGGATTAATTCTATTAAGTCTATATTTAGTGGGTTAATCATATTCATTCACAATTCCTTCAAAAGCCTTCAGAAGTTGAAAAGACTCCCTTGTACTCCCTATCTCTCTCATCCTTGCAACCTGTTTTCTCCTCCCAATCAAAGAGTTTTCTCAAACTGCTACTGCTACTCAACGTTAAACACAATGTCTCAGACATCATCTTCCACTATGGCGGCTTCGTCTCACTCATCATCATCGTCATCTGATCAAGATTCTAGGGCAATCACGACATGTATAGAATCTGAAGTACTTGAGGTCACTCCTCTCAGGGAGATGGCAACTAACCCAGCCAAAGTCAAGAAGCTCAGGACCAGACATGCAGGAAGAGCTCAAGCTACAGTCTCTGGTAATTCTTCTCTTCCTTCATCTCCTATACCTAATAAAGAAGGAACAGTTCAAGTACACCAAGCTATTGCTAGACTGGTTACTAGCATTCTAAGTGGCAACCAATCTGTACCGGGGATTTCTATTCCTTTGAATCAATCTGAAAGTCCAAATGTGGAAGGTTCTGAAAATATAGATGTCACTGAGGATGTTGTGACACCAAAAGACAACATTCAGAATCCCTCTGAAAAGGCTGCTGATCCACCTATCATTGATGTGGATGAAGATTATTCAGATAATGAACTGATTGCTAATGTGAACCCTAGCATTGCTAGGAGATTGATGAAAAGAAAAAGTAGTGAGACTGTTAAACCTAAGAAGTCCAAGGCTGAAGGGATGGCTGAAAAAATTCAGACAAAAGGGAAGAAGGCACAGGTGCTGACTGCTAGACAACCAATCTCCAAGAAAAGAAAAGAACCTGAAACTTCTGACTCTGATGATGAATCAGAATTTGAGATTGACATTGACAATACTCCCATCAGAAGGAAGCTCCCCTCCAGCAAGATTGCTAGAGTGCCTGAAGTGGCAACTGACAACATCTCCTTTCATCATCCTGATAATGCAAACAGGTGGAAGTATGAAGAGAATAGCCTTGGAGAGAGAACTCAACAATGATGCTTTGGAGTGCAAAGACATCATGGAGCTGATCAGGAATGCTGGTCTAATGAAGACAGTGATGAAGTTTGGCAAATGTTATGAAAATCTGGTTAAAGAGTTTGTAGTAAACTTGTCCAATGATTGTGCTGATGGGAGGTCAGCTGACTTTGAGAGTGTATTTGTTAGAGGAAGAAGGGTCAAGTTCTCTCCATCAGAAATTAACAAGTTTCTTGGAAGAACAAATAAGGACTGTCCTGATGTAGAGGCAACTGACAATGAAGTATGCTTGACCATCACTGCCAAGCAAGTAAAGTGCTGGCCATTGAAAGGGAAGTTGAATGCTAGTAAACTCAGCATGAAATTTGCCATCTTGCATAAAATAGGTGCAGCAAACTGGGTGCCTACAAATCACAAATCAACCATCTCCACAGGATTGGGGAGATTCATCTATGCTGTAGGAACCAAGACTGCCTTTGACTATGGAAGGTACATCTTTGAACAAACCTTGAAGCATGCTGGCAGTTAGGCTGTCAAAGGACCAATTGCTTTTCCCTCCCTCCTTTGTGGAATCATCCTTGCACAATACCCTGACATCCTTGTAGCAAGAGATACAGTCTGCAAAAGAGCCCCTGCCCTTGGCCTGCACTACAAACTGTTTCAGGGATCCCATGCTCCAGACATTGTTATAACATCAGCTGAGACATCGTCTGCAAAGAGCCAGTCCAAAACATCAGATGTCATAGCTGTTTTAAAGGAAACATGCAAAGATCTGGATGCTAGAAAAAGGACCCTAGAAGCTCTAATTGCCAGGCTAGAAAAGGAAGAAGCTGAAGAAAGCAGAAGGGAAGAAGAAGATGAAGGACAGTTCAACACTGAAGAAATTGGCTCCTCTGAATCTGATGACAGTGCTTAATTGCTGCTTGGTGGTGTTACTGGTGGAGTTTGGAAGTATGTTCTGCTGTTGTCTGCTGCTGATCTCATTATTTTGTCTTGGATAACTGTATAACTTTATAAACATGTAATCTTTGGCCCATTTGTGGCTAAAGTGGGGGAGAATATTTGGTACTGCTTAATTAGTACTTAACACTATATTTTTCTGCTGTCACTTATTTTCTGCTGCTATCTATCTATCTCTGATTGTTTAGGGACTTTAGCCAAAAATCTTCCAAAGGGGGAGTTTGTAGGTGTTTAGGTATTGGCTTGCATTTTTGGTAAATTCCAAGTGTATGTGTGAATGTCATGACTGATGTCATAACATTCTAGTTCAGGTTGCACTAACTCTTTAGGTACATGTGCAGAAAAATATTGTAACTCAAATACTGATGTTTATAAGTGTGTATCTGAGCTTGTTTGCAAAATGATCACATTTTGCTAATCAGTAGACAGGTTTTCTCAGATGTCATAACAGATGTTATGACATCCTGTTCTGAACTAGCAGGATTACAGGATTGGATAAGTCTGAGATTTTTCAGGAAATAACTCAGTCCTTCCTAAACAGAATCCTGCGTTTTCTAAGGAGTAACCTAGCTCAATCCTAACCTGATCAACAAAGTACTGTGACCTGGTCTTTAGGTCAAACGGAATCAACCCTAGGTTTTTGGAAACCCTAACTGAAGTTGCAGCTGCTATATATTCAACAGAGCTGCGGTTTTTGAAGTCATCCCTGCTGATTGATCAGAAGATCAAGTTTGTAATCTGTATAGATTTGTTTATTGTACTCCAAGCAATTATCATTGTGATAAGTGTCTTGGAATAGGCTTAAATTGTAAGGGTTGTGTAGCACTCAAAGCTTTGAAGCAAGAGTGTTTGAATGTTACTTGACTAAAGCTGTGAAGCAGAGTCAAGTTAGTTGTGTACATCACTCAAAGCTGTGAAGCACGAGTGATTGTGTTACTTGATTAAAAAGCTGTGAAGCTTAATCAAGTGTGTGTTTTGAAGAGTGTCTTCAACAATTCTCAAGTCAAATTTGTTTATGTATCACTGCTGTGATTGAGGGGGAGTGAGTAGGAACTCAGGTTTAAGTTGTACTTAGATTAGAATTGCATTGGGTAGGTCTTAAGTGAAGGAGATAAACTGGTTGGTTTATTCCTGAATTAACATCTCTTATAGTGGATTCTCTCCCTGGCTTGGTAGCCCCCAGAGTAGGTGTTGCTGCACACTGAACTGGGTAAACAATTGACTGTGTTATTTACTGCTTTTGTATTTACTGTCATATAGTAAGTCAGATACGGTGTCATAACATTGGACGTGACATTGAGTATCTGTAGCCAGAATTTCATTTGGTACCTCTACTACCGTGATTTTCTTTGAACCTTTGTGTTATCCGATTGCTAATCTTCCTTTTACTTCTCGTTTCATAGGTATCAGAGAGGGTGGCGGTGGCTAAATCTAGGGTTTCAGAAGTTGAAACCTAGATCTCCCTTCGAGAAGGAGGATTCGTCTACGTCTTCTACTTCTTAGTTTCTTCCTCCAAATTCTTCGTCCCCTTGATCTTAGAATGAAGGCTTATTATATAGGTTTTTAGGATTTGTTAATTAGGAAATATTTGTATGATTTTTGGTTATAGATGTTGATTGAAGATTATATTAGTGAATTAGGGTTCTGATTTGTAAATTATTGATTGTAATTGATTCGTTTTTGTAAATATTTAATCTTGTTACGATTTGATTTGTTATCGTTCAATTAGATGAAGATTTGACCCAATTTTGTAATTTGATGCGTTTCCAGATTTTTGATTTTTGTGTTTTGGGCCTCTTGGGTGGCTTAGGGATGGAGATAAAGAACATGGCCACCGTGGATGCAAAATTAGGGTTTCAATCCTTGTGTTGACCTTTGGTCAACTATCTCAAAAAACTTAAAATAAAAATAATTAATAATAATACTGATATTAATAATAATATGATTTTGATAATAGTTAAAATAAATAATAATTATAATAATAATAGTAATAATAATAATAATAATATCAATAAATATAATTAATGTATTAATTGAATAAAAATATAAATAAAAACTAATAGTCAGTAGTTGACTCTGGTCAACACCCAGTGGGATTAATGGGCCTTCAATTTCCTTAATGGGCTTAATGAATCAAAAGGACAACAAAAAGCGCACCCCCTCTTGCCATCTTAACCAAATCTTTAAAATATATTAATGGGCCATCAAATTTTGATGGTCCATTAAAGAAATACACCCCTTTTATTTTATTAAATAAGCCTAATAAACTTAAATGGGCCTATAAACCCAAAACGATACACCCCTTCTTTTAGATTTTAAACCCCCATTAAAATAAAATCAAACTACGCCAATTAAACAATATAATTATAAATTAGAAACATAATATGACTATTGAAATTGATGGGGTAAATTTGGAGTATGACAACTGCCCTTATTTAATTGCTCTTCGATTGAAGGGTGCGAGAATACGCAGGTCTTGCATATTCGAATCAGAGGGTTATTAAATAATGAAAGACCCCAAAATTTGACCAAAGAATTGCTAGACAAGGATATACTGTAAATTATACCACAGAGGACGAAGAAATAGGTAAAGATGATGATGTACCATCCTACCAGAGTTTGAACAAAGAGTTATGATTGACCTAGACACGACAACACTGATAACTCGCCAATACCTAGAAAAGAGATCGTAGATTTTTGTGTATTTACCATAACCTAGGAGGTAAATAACACAAGCTTGAAGATAGACTTATTAACACTTAGAGACTAACATAGTAAGCTTAATGCAGATTCTGTATACTCATTGTAACTTAGGGGATGAATAACACAGAGTTTTCATAATCCATTGCTGCATGGAGACTAATACAATGAACTATAGATTTTCGCATACCTACCACAACATAGAGGCTAGATAATATGAGGATAGGCTTGTGTATTTATCACTACCTAAAGGATAAATAACACAAACCTGATAATTGATTATCGCTTAGAGACTGACACAATGAACTATAGATTTTCACATACCTACCAAAACCTAGAGGATAGATAATACGAGGATAGGCTTGTGTATTTATCACGACCTAAAGGATAAATAACACAAACCCGATAATTCATTATCTCTTAGGGACTGACACAATGAGCTATAGATTTTAGCATACCTATCACAACCTAGAGGATAGATAATATGAGGATAGGCTTGTGTATTTATCACGACCTAGAGGATAAATAACACAAATCTGATAATTCATTATCGCTTAGAGACTGACACAATGAAATATAGATTTTTGTATACCTACCACAACCTAGGAGATAAATATTTGAAAAGTGTTTTGATAATCGAATCTTAGATAACTAAACCAAAGATAAGATCTAAATTTACCGGTTGTGTCTGTTCTCAACCAAGGTGTTTGTTTGTTTTGCATAGATAAGCTAATTCAACAATAGGCCCCAAGAAAATTTGTAGTATTCTTACCCAAAGTAGATTTGAAAATGCCATGCACGATGTACATGCACGATTCCCTAAATCAATATGAAACCCAAATGTAAATGTATATGCCCCAAATATTTTGTATGTTCATGCACCAAATGTATTGTAAATACTTTTGATCTCTTTCTCCTTTTAAACCATTGGCTCTTTTTTCTCTTGTCACCTACTCCCCAATGTTAACTTGTTGTTTTGTCATGGTGTCTCCAAGTTGATTTGAACTTTTATATTACATGGTGAATAACATTAACAAGATTTCGATAATTGTATCGTAGGCGTAGGCGTGGATGTAGATGCAGACGTGGATGTAGACATGGATTTTCTTTCGACATTTTTCTAACCAAAATGCTCTTTGATGTTTTGTAAAATACTTTGAATTTTCTGTCAAATCCCCAAAATAATTTCAACGCTGTATTTACAAGAAATATTCGTGATATTTTGCAAACAAATTGGAAAAAGAAAAACATAATTGAAAGATTGAAAATAAATCATTGTATTGATGAAATTGCCTTTGAATAGGAGAAAGTACATGATGCAATTCCTTGAAATAGGTAATTACAGAAAGTTTAACAAAAACTGAAAATGGCAATGAAAATGATAATATTGCTATTGTTTCTCCAATGTCCTTTTGATAACTCTAATCTCCTTGTCTTCCAAATCAAATGATTTGGATTAATCCCTCTCCTTCATGGTCGTAGTCGTGGTTCTTAGATTGCAATCTATTTGTTCTTCATTTTGAATAAGATCTCTAACTTTTTCCTGGACCGCCCTTTTGGGTTTTCAATCCACCGAGATAATTTTTTTGTTTGTGTCCCTAATTTTTGCCTGGATCGTCCTTTTGGGTTTTCAATTCACTAGGACGCCCCTTTTTGCCTAAATCTCCCGTTTAGGGTTTGAACTTAGCATGCTTTTTATACATAGTATTTTTTTACTGTGTTAGAGTTCGCCAGATGCGGAAGTTCTTCCCCATCCGTTATTGTGAGGATAAGACCACCACTCGAAAATGTTTTTTTAACCACATATGGACCTTCGAAGTTAGGTGTCCATTTACCACGTGAATCAAGGAGAGGCAGTATAATCTTCTTGAGCACCAAATCTCCTTCTTTGGCACAGAGCTGTCAAGTGTTTTTCTTCAATAAGGTTAAGTTGATCAAGTCGCATCTGAACCCACCCCAATTCTTCAAGCTTTGTTTCCATTTTAACTCATAACAATGGAATCTCTACTTCAACAGGGAGTACTACCTCCATGGCATACAGGAGAGAAAAAGGAGTTGCACCTGTTGACGTACGTACGGAAGTATGATAGCCATGTAGAGCAAAGGGAAGCATCTCGTGTCAATCCTTATATGTCTTCACCATTTTCTGAATGATCTTATTGATATTCTTATTGGTAGCTTCAACGGCCCCATTCATCTTGGGTCGATACGGTGACGAATTATAATGCTCGATCTTGAAATCATCACATAATTCCTTCATCATTTTGTTGTTCACATTGGACCCATTGTCTGTATTAATTCTTCTAGGAACCCCATATATGCATATACGATTCTGCTTGATGAACCGAGTAATCACTTGTCTCGTCACATTTGCGTAGGACGCAACTTCCACCCACTTGACGAAGTAATCGATGGTAACTAGTATCAACCGGTATCCGTTAGAGGCCTTCGGTTCGATCATTCCTATCATATCAATTCCCCACATCGAAAATGGCCAATGAGAACTCAGTACATTCAGAGGAGTTAGTGGCACATGCATTTTTTCGGCATAGATATGGCATTTGTGACATGTCTTTGTATAATGGTAGCAATCATCTTCCATCGTCAACCATTAATAACCTGATCGCAAGATCTTTCTAGCCATAACATGTCCATTTGTATGAGTTCCAAAGGTGTTTTCATGGATCTCTCTCATAAGTGTATTTGTTTCATGTTTCTCCATGCACATAAGCAACACCATATCATAGTTTCTTTTGTACAACACATCATCATTTAGAAATAACTTTGAAGCTAGCTTTCGTAGAGTTCGCTTATCAATCATGGAGGCATTTTATGGATATTCTTGCTTCTCAAGATACCTCTTGATGTCATAGAACCAAGGCTTGTTATCTGGTCCTTCTTCAATGGCAAGGCAATGTACAGGTTCTTCAAAACTTCTGATTGTAATGCGTAGTTCATGATTTGGCCAAGTTACCATGAACATGGCTGATAAAGTTTCCAAGGCGCCTGCCATCTGATTTTCTTCTCGTGGAATATGAGTGAAGGTAATCTCAGTAAATTTCGTAGCTAGCTTCAAAATATGATCCCGATATGGAATCAGTTTGGGATGTTTAGTGTCCCATACCGTTGACTTGGTATATGACTAATGTTGAGTCTCCATATACCTCTAGGTGTTTAATCCTCAAATCAATAGCAGCTTCTAGACCCAAGATCCAAGCTTCATATTCAGCGATATTGTTGGTACAGTCAAAAGATAATCTTGCAGTATAAGGTTTGTGAAAATTCTGCGGAGAAGTCAACACTACCCCAATACCATGCCTTAGTGCGTTTAAAGAACCATCAAACATGAGTGTCCAACGTACCCCTAGTTCAGGTCCTTCATTGGGCCCTAGTATGTCGTACTGACCTATAACCATGACATCTTCGTCTGGAAAGTCAAACTTCATTGGTTGATATTCTGGCAATGGCTGATCAGCTATATGATCAGCTAGTATACTACCTTTGATATCCTTTTGAGAAACATACTGGATGTCATACTCGGATAGTAACATCTTCCATCTGGCTATTCTTCCTGTAAGGGCTGGTTTTTCAAACACATAATTCAGAGGATCCATCCTTGCTACTAACCACGTGGTGTGAGTTAACATGTACTATCTCAATCGTTTAGTAGCCCAAACTAAAGCACAAAAAGTCTTCTCGAGAAGTGAGTACTTGGTTTTGTAGTCGGTGAATTTCTTGCTGAAGTAGTAGATTGCATGCTCTTTTATACCTGTCTCATCATGTTGTCCTAATACACATCCCATAGACGCTTCAAGCACTGTTAAGTACATGATAAGTGGTCTTCCAGGTACCGGTGGCATCGATATTTGTGGCTCTTATAAATTTTTCTTTATTGTATCGAAGGTTATCTGACAATCATCATTCCATACAACTGTTTGATCTTTTCGAAGTAATTTGAATATAGGCTCGCATGTAGCAGTTAGGTGCGATATGAACCTCGAAATGTAGTTCAATCGTCCTAAGAAATCGCAAACCTCTTTTTCTATCCTTGGAGCTAGAATTTCTTGTATGGCCTTCACCTTGTCGAGATCCACCTTAATACCTCGCTGACTCACAATAAAACCCAACAATTTTCTAGACCTGGCACGAAATATACACTTGTTCGGATTCAACCTCAGTTTGAACTTTCACAAACGCTCGAATAAACTTTTTAAATGTATAATGTGATCTTCCTCTGTATAGGATTTGTCAATCACATCATCTACGTATACCTCTATTTCTTTATGGATCATATCATGAAATAGTGTGACCATAGCTCGTTGATAGGTTTCCCCTGCATTCTTTAGACCAAAAGGAATTACCTTGTAACATAAAGTTCCCTAAGGAGTCATGAAAGTAGTCTTTTCCATATCCTCAGGTTCCATTTTGATCTGATTATAACTTGAGAAACCATCCATGAATGAGAATACCGAAGCTTGAGTTGTATTATCCACCAAAACATCTATATGAGGTAATAGGAAATTATCTTTGGGACTTGCTTTGTTCAGATCTCGATAATATACACACATGTGTAATTTGTCGTCCTTCTTGGGCCCTGGTATAATGTTAGCTATCCAAGGTGGATAATCTACCACCACTAAGAACCCTGCATTAAATTGTTTAAGGACCTCTTCTCAAATCTTGTTAGACATGTCTGGACGAGTTCTTCTGAGCTTCTGTCTAACTGGAGAATAACCTTCTTTGATAGGTAGCCTATGCACCACAATATTTGTATCTAATCCCGAGATATCTCTGTAAGACCATGAAAGTATATCCACATATTCATGTAAAAGCTTGATCAACCTTTCTTTGACGCGTTCCTCCAAGGTTGCCCCTAGCTTGATCTCTCTTGGATCTTTCTCTGTGCCAAGGTTAGTGATCTCAATAGATTCTTGGTACGGTTGTATATTATCATCCCTTTGCTCTAATACCCTCGCCAATTCTTCAGATATTTTGAGATCTTCTTCATCTTCCTCTTCAGCTTAGTTAAATGGTGCATCAAAATTATATCGGATAACAACAGTAACATTATCAGTGGGTTTGGATATGGATCTGCATATTTTATCATGTTTTGGTGCGGCTTAGTATGTGAATTTGGAAAATGCATATGAAGAAAAGTATTTCCATTTTTAAGACATAAGATATAAATGCAAAAGAAATACAGAGATCTTAATTAAGTTCAAAACAAAACTTTTATTAATTGAAAATACTGTTTGAAATAAATTGGGGACCCTTACAAGCTACCCATATGCCTCGGGCTTGACATAGGTTCTTTTGAAAGCAAGAAAAATTACTTTGGAAAGAAAAAGATCTCTGGAATCTCCACGGCTGTCCAATTCTTGAGCTCTTTGTTCGGAGTGCATTCACAGATGAAGTTTGATGCTCCTTTGGTGTTGCTCTTGTTAGATATGATTGCTACTTGTCCACCATGTTCTACTACTTTGTCGATGAGGGTTTCCTAGATGGGAGGAAACTTCTCTTTGATCTCTCCATGGTCAGTAACTACTTCAATTACATTAACAGTCGGACCACCATGCAGAGGCATATTGTTGTAGCCCAAAATTTTCCCTCCCATTTTTCTTCAAGACTTTCTCATGAGGTCCTCATTTGCTCAAGGATGCTCAAGAGTTGATCATACAAATTCTCCTCCTAGACAATGGGTCCATAACTAAGGTTTCATCTTTCACAAGAAATAATGGATTTAAAGGGTCTCAAGTGGTTTCCATGATTCTCCATAGGTCTTCAACAATGTTCATGTCAAGTTTTAAACCTTTCATCACAAGTTTGCTCAGTCAATGGCTCAAATGACTGAAAATCAACTGTATTGGATAAAAAGTCAACTATGGTCAACATACAGTCAAAATTCAAGATTTTTTGTTAACATCAACATTTTGAAGTGATTTTCATCATTTGATAAAGGGTTGATCATGATTCCTCAAGGAAATCCCTTAAATAATCAAAAGTCAAAAGTTACCAAATTAGGGTTTCCTTAGGAGAAGTCAATTGATCTTTGACCAACTATAACTATCACATGCTTCATTAACTTTTTCCTAACCAAAGCCCATTTATAAGTAAATTAAATTCTCTACAACTTTGTATATGTATGCTCAAGTCCAAAAAGTGCTTCATTTGAGAGATTTGAGCCCATAGATTATAGGTCATTTCAAAAGTCAACAAAAAGATACTTTTTTTCAAGGCAACTTACATCAAGATAAAGTCTCCAAATGCAAAAATGATAAAAAGATAAATTTAAGAAGACAACTTGAGCTTTTCAAAATGTCCAAGATCACCTTCAAAAGATGAAAATTAAGAGAGTTATGACCATTTCAAATTGAGAATTTTTGGTAAAATGCATGAAATGCAAAGTGAGCAAACTTGAAATTTTAAACTAGTGGGCCTAACTTTTGATGTTCAAACATGTTCACAATTTTTTATAAGACCTCTAAATTCATTTGTATATTTTTTATGATTTTTATTTCTTTTATTTGAATTTTTATTCATTTAAATGCAAGTAAATAAAATAAAATATAAAATCATTGGGCCAAGGCGCATTGGCTTTTGATTTCAATCACATGAAGGCCCAAAAGCACTTGACAAACATTCCAAAACCGTGAAAACATGTTGGGAACAAGAATCTTCAAGTTTGGAATGTTTTTTTAAACAATTTTGAAAGGATTTCAATGTGTTTTTTTGCAATGAATTGTGACATGATGGTACAAGATTCTTGTCTTGTTCTTGTTCCATTTCATTCTTATATAAATACTCAAGCCCTCACACTAGAATGGGGCACGAAATTTTCCTCTCAAGAACACACTCCAAATTTCTCAAATTTTGTCAAAACTAGGGCAAACACTAACCCCTATTTATGTCCACTCTCAAGCATTTCCAAGCATTCCATCACACTCCTGAAGGTTCCAGGAGCCTGTTCCAATCCTTACTCACACTCAAGTGATCCCAGGATGTGCGAACCAAGTGGCTTCGGATTGGTAATGTTCTTCAATCTTAAACTTTTCATCCATGCTATATAAATTAATTCTAAGCATATATGTGCTTCTAATGATGTTTGGAACCGTTTGGAACCATCATTTTTTTATAGATTTGGTGCAGGAACAACAATCCACCGTTGTTAGGGAAACGTTTCGATGAAGCTTCAAATCCATAGCTGCGATCACTTTTAGACCAAACTAACCTCACCACCAGATTCGCAAGGTCCAAATAAGTGGATATGAGTGGTTTGATTTTGTTGTTTGAATCTTTTTTATCAATAATCAATTTTGACATATTTTTAATTAAATTTAATTAACATTTTTCTTTATTGAAATTAATTAGAAACAAGTAGGTTTTAATTATTTAATTAACATCAAACTTTTTTCCATAAAAATACAAAAAAAAACATTTCTTTTCTAACATTTTCTCTTATTTATTTTTTTGCTATTTAAAATTCCTAGAGAAATTATATAGGTCGCGCAGTTTCAATGTAATAACTTAGATTTACATTCTAACACTTTTTCCTAATTATGTAACTATACCAAAGCTATGTATTAGTTGTAAGCATATACTTTCTCGCGCTTTACTTTCCGCACCTTTATTTTTCTGCACTTATAATTATATGCCTATATATATAACTGTTAGTAAATAGGCTTGTATGGCAAGATTTAAAAATAATCAGTAGATAACTCCTAACTAATCAAGATAATATAACTGAACTGAACACACCATGCACACGTACAACTCTAGGGTAACCTCCCTTGTTGCCTTTGGATAAAAATAAGTCATGTCCCTCGAACATAGGAATACCATTAGCACAGATCCTCGGTTAAAAATCATCATAAAGATCATAGTCCTTCGATGACCCATCGATGCTGCCTTCGGTAAATGATCTTATCACTCGATGTTGCCTATGAATACATGATGATAGTCCCTTCAAATTGCTAAAGGTATCCCTATATGTTGCCTTTATGACTGTACGATGACCCGTGCCTGTCCCTCAAACGTCCAACGATAGGGCTTCCTATTAACTAATGGCAGGATAACACTATCTAAAGGAAAAGGAAAATAACACGAAATACTTTTGAGTAGGTAGATAGTTCTTAATCGCTTGCTCACGAACATTTCAAAAACATTTTTCACACAAACACTTTTCTGAAATATTTTCAAAACAAACACTTTGTATGCATTCTCAACTGATATGAGAATCATTACAAAGTTGTCGAACTTAGACATTTTCAAAATATTTCCAAGCTTACACATTCACAAAGAATTTTCAAAAGTGAGCTAGCGATTAAGAGCCCGTAGATAACTACGGATGAAAAGGGTGCTAACACCTTCCCTTTTCATAACCTACCCCCCGAACTCAGAAAATTCTTGAAGGTCTTTCCTGTTCTTTTCACCCTTTCCTTTATTGGATAAAAGAAAAGTCGGTGGATACTCTTGCTATCCATAACATTTGCGATAAAACACAAAAACAAAAGTCATTTCTCCCACTGTATTATAGAACTAGCGACTATGCTGGGGAGAACTAAAAGTGGGGTTACCTTAAGAGTTTGATCACATTTAAAATGCTTTACTTGCTTGATTTGTATGCTTTACATTTCAGGGCTTTTGCTAGAGTTTATTTTTTTAAAGATCCTATACCCGGATCTGGGGACATTTTAGGTAAGTAGCAATAGATCATGGAAACTATAAGGCGTGTACCGATATGGTTGAAGTGATGGCTATGTTAGTGTGACAGATGAAGAAGTGAAAAACACAAGAAGGGGGGTTGAATTGAAAACTTGAAATCAAAAGCGCAATGACACAGTATTTTTATCCTGGTTCATTTGATCTCAAACTACTCTAGTCCACCCGTCAAGGTGATTTCTCCTCTCTCCAACAAGGTCTTAATTCACTAATCACAAAGGGATTACAATCACTACTTTAACAACTGTTAAAGTCTTCTTGAGTACAACCACAATCCGGTTAATCTCAAGGAACACTGTTTTAAAACAAAGATACAAGAATGTGTGTTATTGTTTTTCGTTACAAAAACGGTTATCACAACTGTGATAATTTACACAAAATTATAGTGTGGAAAGATGATGAATAATGCTTGCAGCTTTTTTTAAATGCTTGTGAATCGTTATGGAAAATCGTGAACGATTTGAACACTGAGCTTGTTTATATAGGAAATGGATTTACGTTGATCATCAAGCGTGTTTAATGTCATTAACTCAGTTTCCATTTGGAGAAGATCCTGTCTGAAAGAAGCCGTTGTAATTGATGATGTCTTGAATGATCAGTAACGCTTCAGAATCTTACATCCTTGCCTGCTGCTGACGCTTCAGAACATTGATGACTTGGATTAATATGTTCTTGTTCAGAATCAGAGTTTACTTCACTTAAGCGCAGGTTCTGGTCATCAATCTTCAGTGCATGTTCTGATTGCTTCAGCGTGTAGCTCTTATGGCTTAACTTCTGATGCTGCTTTGGTCAGAACTTCTGCGTACAAAATAACATAATTTTTAGGGTGCATATTTGTTATTTGTATTTGTTATCATCAAAACTCTAACTGAGGGTTGTAGAATCAAACTATGTTCTAACAATCTCCCCCTTTTTGATGATGACAAAAACTAGAATTTTCAATTATAAATAAAGAACAAAAGGTTTAAGAGAAACTCCCCCTGAGTTGATTACTTCCCTTAAGTTCCTTCTCATCAGAGTTTTAGCTGTATCTCCTATCAGAATTTGTACCTGTTCAAACTTCTCAGAAAGTAGAGGTTAATTAATTCTGAATGTTTGAGACTTTTGTCTCGGTAAACCATATCTTACTTTCTCCCCCCTTTTTGTCAGTTATCAAAAAGGAAATATAATCAGAACCAAAAGAGATGAACTATATTAAAAAACATGATGCAATGACAAGTTCTAGAACAAAAGAGGTAAAAATTAAAAGTTACAGATAAAATTTTTTTTAAAAAAAGAAATCTAAGAAGGAGGGGGAAGATGTGTGAACAACGCTTCCAGCAAGCTCTTGATCTGAGTATTAGACTCTTCTTGCTTGCCCAAAATGCCTCTGATTTCCTTTGCAGTGTCTACCTGTTTACCCATAATATTTTTAATCTCTTTGTTCGTATCCTCCTGCTTATCCAACCTTGCATGGATTAGAGCATTTTCTTTCTTCAACTCTTCCAGAGTTTGCATGACTAAGGAATGTGCTGGAGTTTCTTCAGGAGTTGGACGTTGCTCAGAGCATTTTGCAGCTTGTTCTGAGTGAACCATTTCTTCTGCTATAATCATGTCTTTTGGAGCAGTAGTCAGGGAGAGACTTTCTGATTCTGGTTCAATTTTATCTGAAGGATGATGCTCTTTCCAGGGAGCATTATCCAGCGAGAGGATGTCTTTCTTGAACAGTTGGATCAGAACTTAGTCTTGAAAAGCCTTCAGCTTATCACTAAAGTTCTGCTGAACATTTTCATAACTCTGTTCCTTCAGCTTCAGCATTTCAGAACTAAGCCAGTTTCTAAATCTTGTCCACATATAATCAGAAGCAGCAGGATTAGTTATCTCTTGACTAGCATGCTTCAAAGAATTTATCCATTCCTGCATTCCTGTTTCAAAAATCAACAAACTTGTACCAACATCTGATGTGGTTTTAGTTGGTTTAGGTTTGGGAATGGCAGTTTTGTAAGATGTGGAGGCTAGTATTTCCAGTACAATTGGATCAATGACAAGTCTCAAGTTGTCAGCTGGATGGCTAGTAGGTGAAGGAGTGGGAGAGTCAGGAATGATAATTTGTCTAGTGGGGGTGTTTGGAGGTGTGGATTCCAAAGATGAAGGGATTTCTAGAATGTCATGAATGGTGAGAGGCATGCGAACTGCAAGAGGTTTTGTGATTCCAGGTATTAGGATTGTATCAGAATCTGAAGGAGAGTCTTCAGATTGGTTTGTGGTAGCATGTTGGGGTTCTAGTTCATGGATATCAGAAGATTGATTTTCAGAAGGTTGAGCTTCTGGTTGTGGTATTTCAGGTTGAGGAATTTCTTGTTGAGGTGATTGTGGTTGTGAAGTTTTTGGTTGAGGAAATTCTGGTTGAGGTGATTGTGGATGTGGAATTTCTGGTTGAGGAAATTCTGGTTGGGGTGATTGTGGATGTGGAATTTTTGGTTGAGGAATTTTTGTTTGTGGAGAGTGTGGTTGCGAAATTTCTGGTGGTTGTTGAGAGTTTGGATTTTCTGGGAGTTAAGAATTTAGATTTTGTGGTAAGGGAGAGGAAAAGTCTTGATCAAATAAATCAATATCAGACAGAACTTTGGCAAGTTCTGGTTGGTCATGTTCAGGATTTGGATTTTGAGAAAGGGAGTGAGGTTCATTTAGACCTAGAGTTTCAGATGGATCAAACCCTATGTCAAAGTCTTCAAAGGTTTGGGTGATGGATTTTCTGGTTGAGAAGGCATGACTTCAGATGTTGATACATTTATTGATTCTATAACAAAAACAAAAGAGGTATTACCTTTCTTTTTAGAAGATTTTGGTGTCCTCTGAGAGGGTCCTTCTCCTGCTGCTTTCCTCTTCTTGGTCTTCTTTAAAGCAACTTCTGGAGCAGCCTTGTGCAAATCCTGGATGTTGATTTCTGGGGCAGTACCATCTTTCTTGCACGCGTCAAGATATCTGACTATTATTTCTGGTTTGGAGTCAATCTCAGAAAATAGAGGAAAATCATCCAGAGGTATCCTTCTTGAAGTGATGGTTGCATGAGAAGTAACAGTTGGTTCCTTCTTGATATTCTCAATGATTTTCATTTTCTTCAGATTTTTAGCGTTCAGGGGCTTCCCAGCAGTTGCTTCCAATGTGTTGATTTCCTGGGCCTCCGTCAGATGTTCTATCAGCCTATTCTCGGTTATAATATCTGATATCAGCCTTTCTAAGGGAATCCAATCCCTCTTGGTCCTTTCGTCTTCTCTTGTTTCCTTGACACTTGTTCTGAGATGGTTAAACAACAAGTGTGGAAGATTTACCTTTGTCCTCTTAGCAATGAAATAGATCAGAAATTGCTGATCAATGTTGATATAATCAGGAGAGCTTGTGGGCTTCCTGTGGTTGATACACCCCAGAATGATTCTGGCCCAAATTCTGTGGTGATCCTTCAAATCTCTGATTTTACTGGAGGGTAGTCCATGAGTAAAAATTTCCCTTGCAATAGAACTTAGGTCAGAGCATCTCTCAGCCATGTCAATGCATCTGACACCACCACCATTGTATCCAAGAAGCTTTGCAATAAGATCTTTTGTAATATCAATTTTCTTCCCCATGACATAAGAAGTAACCCGGTGATTTGAAGAAGAAGCATGTATCCATAATTCTTTGACAAGAATGGGAAAGGTTAGCCCCAATAGACGGTCAAAGTACTTGTTCCATCCTTGAGCAGTAACGTCTTCATACAGATTGAAGCCATTTTCTTGCAAGCTTTCAAAATCAATAATCAGTTCTGAGAGAACTTCCAGATTATCAATAGGTGTGAGGAGCGTTCTGTGGGGTTCTTCATACTGTTCCATTGAAGCAGATTCATGAGCACTGACATTTTTGACACTTGAAGAAGCCATTGTTCACACGGGATTTTGAGGAAGATGAAAGGGGTTTTTGAAAGCAGGAACTTGAAACAATATAAAATATTGATGAGAGTAAAAGATAGTGAATGTAAAAAGTAAATTTGAGTTTAAATAGGTTTCTTGAAAATGTAAACAGTAATAAAAAGAAGTCATGATTATATGCATTAATGACACTTGAAATTAGGGGATTTAGAAAGATACTTGAATGGTTACCCTTGACAAGTGTCTTAATGCACCCAATCAGCGCCTTTGACCTTTCAGAAAATTGGACGTGTGCTCAGCCTCAGAAAGTGGCTGATGAGAGGATGACAACTGTTTGATGGTGTGAATTGCACGCTTCTATCCTTGAAATGAAACGTTCAGATCTTCATGGATAGATTCTGATGCAATCTGTACTTCTAAACTCTAAAGACAGGTTGATCAGTAGTTTACAAAAAATAATAAAGTTCTGAAGGTTAAGATATGTAAATAAAACATTTTATTCTGTGCATAGCTTCATGCTGAGATGTTTCAGAATGAAGTTAAACCTATCTTCCGAAAGAGGTTTTGTAAAGACATCAACCTATTGATGGTCTGTGTCAATAAATTTTAAGCTAAGAATCCTTTTCTGAATATAGTCCCTAATAAAATGATGTTTTATTTCTATATGCTTAGCCCTAGAATGCAAAATTGTATTCTTACTGAGACAAATAGAAGAAATATTATCACAGAGGATAGGAATGTTACTCTCAAATATGTTGAAGTCTTCAAGTTAACTTTTCATCCAGAGCACTTACGCGCTACATCCAGCAGCTGCTATGTATTCAACTTCTGTTGTTGATAATGCTATTATGGATTGTCTCTTGCTGGTCCATGAGACAAGATTTTCTCCCAGAAACTGGCAGCTTCTAGAAGTGCTTTTATGCTCTACTCTGTCTTCAGCGAAGTCAGTGTCACAATATCCTACTAAGCTGTAATCATTTGATTTTCTATAAAACAAACCCAGATTAGTAGTACCTTTCAGATACTTGAAAACTCGCTTAACTGCTGTTAAGTGAGATTCTCTAGGATCTGATTGGAATCTAGCACATAAGCAAACACTAAATAAAATTCCAGGCCTTGAAGCCGTCAGATAGAGGAGAGAACCAATCATACCTCTGTAGACCTTCTGTTCTACCTTTTTACTTACCTCTTCCTTTTCCAGAATGCACGTGGGATGCATTGGAATCTTTGAGGGCTTACATTCTGAGAGATCAAATTTCTTCAGAAGTTCTCTGACGTATTTGCTCTGATGAATGTAAGTTCCTTCTGGAGTTTGGTTTATCTGAATGCCCAGAAAGAATTTGAGTTCCCCCATTAAGCTCATCTCAAACTCTGCCTGCATACATTTAGCAAACTCTCTTCCCAGAGAGGGTTTAGTAGATGAACTTTTTACCAACATACACCCGTTTTACCAACTAAATCCCAATATACCATCTACTACATTCAATAATCCCAATCTACCCTCTTTTCAAACAAATTTTTTTTTCCACAACTCATCCGCCAATACAATGGGCGAAGCAGTGCAATTTTTTTCCAATCCGCTGAAGCATTGGGAGGATGCTGTAAATATTAGAGAGGGTCCGCCCATTGGATGGGCGGAAGAGTGCAACCGTGTTTTTTTTTATTTTCTAAATTAAATTGTTATAATTAAATAAAATACATTATAATTAAACAAAATACACTATAATTAAACAAAATATACTATAAATAAACAAAAATTTCACTAAATTACATAAATTAATTTTTTTTTCATTTTAAATTATATAATTCCAAGACACATCTACTGTCGATTTTGACCGGGTCGTGTCAATCGTTGGTGAGTTCCACAAGCAGGTGCTCGTCTAGTACGTTGGCCTATTCTGCAATTTCCTTCTTCATTTTGTGGTTGAGTTGAAGGTCCTGCGTCACACCCGCCCATTAAAAATTCCTCAATCATGTCCTCATTGGTATAGTCTGTCTCGGATGCACTGCCATAACTTAATCGGGTTCCCTCCCAATTCCAATTTGGTATGGGATTATAAGACATTGGGCTATTTATTGAGGGTTGGTAAAAATCTTGGGAGGTAAATTGTTGTGGTCGAGGAATAGGAATTTGTTGTTGGGGTGTCTGATAGTTGGGATTATGTGGGGTTTATAGTGTTAATGATGTTTGTGGTAGACTGGTTGATGTTGACTGGGTAAGATGTGAGTATTGTTGTTGGGTGCCCCATTGGGTGGGGTTAGATGAAGGATATTGTTGTTGGGTGCCCCATTGGGTGGGGTTAGATGAAGGATATTGTTGTTGGGTGCCCCATTGGGTGGGGTTAGATGAAGGATATTGTTGTTGGGTGCCCCATTGGGTGGGGTTAGATGAAGGATATTGTTATTGGGTTCCCCATTGGGTCGGGTTAGATGAAGGGTTTTGTTGATGGTATTGTTGGCTTGGGGTAAAAGGTGGTTGTGTTGGGAAGAAAGGTTGTTGCGTAAAAGATGGTTGTGTTGGGAAGAAAGGTTCTTGGTTGCTCATGAATGGTTGTTGGGTGTAAGTGCTTGATGATGGTCTGGTGTGTTGGACGTTTGAAGATGTTGGCAAACTACGAGGGTCATATAAGAAGTTGTTTGGTGACAGATACAAATTTTTAACAGACTTATACCATTCCATGTATTCCTTACTCGGTTTACATTCTTCTGACATGACATCTCCTTGTATGACTTTATCTTCGTGGTTATGCCATTGACGACGCTCCTGTTTGTAACAATCTTTCCAATTGCTATATGCCCATTGGTCGTTCACCACACTTTTATGATACTCCTCCATGCACTATGGAGCATCCGGTATGCCTTGCATAATGCCAAATTGGAGTTTTACCCGATCAGAATGATGCATTTCAACAGTAGTAAAACAGATGATAAATGTTTTTGCACTCCACACGTAACTATCGGTCGGATCGGTATCATCAAGTCCTAGATAGGGCCTCCATGTAAACTATTAAAAAAATCAGTTATTAGTTTAACGAACTATATAAAATATGTAATACTTAAAATATGGTTAAGAATATTACATCAGCTTCTTCGAAATGATCGATGAAAGTCCGATAGCCAGGTGCACAATGATGAGGAGTCTTTTCGTAATCCATCCCATAGGCAGACCATCTAAAAATATGTAATACTTAAATATTGTTCACATAGTAAATAAGTTTAAGACAAAGGAGTAGTTACAACTTACTTGGTTGCGTACGGAAAGTGAAAAGGATTATGATTCCTAGGCGCTAGATTCGACATCCTGGACCATCCCCAAGCTTATAGTAGTGTTAAACAACCAGCAAAATTATGAACATCTTTTTACAGAGGTTTCTGTATAGATGCGATAAAACTGCAGATCCCTAACTGTATCTACCTATTTAATTAAATTCATCTAGTAATGGTAAATACATTAGATGTATTGTGTTACCATTAGTGTCAGGAAATAATAAACCAGTGAATAACAATAAAATATAAATTCTAGTTTTCTTATGAATTTTTTCTATGGTGGAATCTTCGTTCAAGTCAAATGCATCATATTTTTCCCGGAGCCAAGTAATTTTGACGAATTGTCCCTTTCTAGCTCTTTCGGGAAATTCTTCACCCAAGAGTTCTTGAGTTATGGAGTAGTCAACATTTGTTCTCCCATTCGCTGCCACACTATTTACACGTAAACCCATCAACATGTTGATAACACGGAAATGTATAGTATATTTGGCTTGACTAATATAAATTATGTCTCTATTTTATTTTAATTACGTTGCTTTATGTTGGTATTATGCTAGTATTTTAATTTGTTTCAGGAATTTAATATTTACAAAGCTTGCTTGAGAAAAGGAGTAAAATTGAGAAGAAATAAAGTAACAGTGCATATAATATAAAAGAAAAGAAAAAAAGCCCACGAAGAACCAAAGCCCATGAAGCGCTGCAAGGTGTGACGCTCGTCACACCCACCGTGACAATCGGCAGAAGAAAAAAAGGAAAGGGTGACGGTCGTCACCTACCCCTGACGGCCGGCATGCTTAATGCATGTGTGCCCCACGTCACATGTCTTGCCCCTCGTCACAAGACTTTAACACGGAACTTCATTTGTAACAATTAAACCACTTCCTCCTATTTTTTCTCCAACTAAGTCTTCCTTAATACTCTCTCCATGACCACACCATGTCTTCCTATTTTCTCTCACCAAAACAAGTTATCATAAGAGTATATATTGGAAGGCAGTTTGCAACAAGAAGGGATCTCTCTCTCTTTGATGAATTCCAATTTCTATTGTTTTAGTTTTTAGGCTGAAATATTCACCATGTAAAAGTGGTAGTTTCTCACATCGAGGAACTACCACACCATTAGTTTTAGGTGTTGTTTTTCTTTTATTTCCATTTTGTATCTGATTGTCAAGCGTGCCGGAATTTTTTGAACTCCAGTGTTAGCATTAATTTCAGTTTCCAATATATTTACAGGTTTCATTCTATTTCTTTATTATTATCATCATTATCATTATTATTATTATTATTATCATTATCATTATTATTATTACTATTATTATTATCATTATCATTATTATCATTATTACTATTATTATTATTATTTATTTGTTTAGATCAATCACCATGTTATTTCTTTTTGCAATAAGCATGTTTAATTCATTTTCACTTAAAAGCATGTCCGACTAAATATTCTTGAGTCCGGTGTATGAGGACCGTTGTTGCCAACAGACTCGGTAGAAAATAATAGGTGTAAATTTATGATTAGAATTCTGTTTTGGTTTTAATTTCCAAGTCTAATTTAAATATCCTTGTCACGAGAGTGGAAGACTATTTAACACGATTTTGTCACGAGAGTGAGAAATCAATTAAGGTTAGAGTCGGCACTGCGAGAGCGTGGGGATCGAATCAGATAGTGGAAATTAGGCAACAAATCTAAACACAGCGAGAGCGCTTTAGATGCGTTTAAAATATTATTGGCTTTCCAAATATATTTCTTAGTTACCGGGCGAGCGAGAGCAAAATCTTGGGACTAGGAAGTATGGCTTTAGTTAATAACGCGAGAGCGTGAGACGGAGTCTTTAAGTTAATATATTCTATCGAACTAAGTTATAGTTGTAATTAGTACCCATTTTCTATAAGTCCTTCAGGAACGCGGAAACCATATTCTTGTCTCTCTTTATCATTATATTTTCTAAATTCATTTTTAGTTTTAGTCCTTAATTTCCCCCAAAAATCAATTATTCATTAGCCTTAGCTTTACAAAGTAGCGATAGATTGCAGTAGGTTGACATTGGTCTCGGTGGTTCGACAATCTTTTATATTACTTTGATATTTCCGTGCACTTGTGGAATTTACTGATCAAGTTTTTGGCGCCGTTGCCGGGGACCAACAGTCAATATTGTTAGTCCGTTGTTGCACCGTATAGACTAAGGCATTCTTGTCCCAATTACTATGTATCACCCAAATTTTTTCTACAACTCCCACTCAGAGTATTTCGAGGAATCAAAAGAATCCCATAAATCCGACCTCGAAATACTATTGGAGAATTTCAATGCGTCACAAACTCATTCTCACCCGAATTACCTTTCCAACTACCAATCCCAAAATTTTGAGGAATCGCAAGAATATTATAATTCCAACCAAACTTATCCTCAACCAAATTTCCCCTACAATCACTACACCCAATATTTCGAGGAGACGCAAGAATCCTATAAATCCGACCTCGAAATATTAATGGAAAATGAAATATCTATGATGACAGAGCACTTTGTGGAAACACAGAATGTGACTCTAACTCAATTTGAAGAATCAGAAGAATCGCATGATTTCAACTTTGAAACATCAATGGAGGATTCTGATGCGACACTAATTCACTCTAGATTATAATCTATGATGGAGCACTTTTTAGAGACACAAATTGTCCAGAAAGAAGAGTTTAGAAAACAAAGTCTTCAAAACAGTGAAAACCTTAGGCAACTGACCACTATGGTTGAGTCGCTCGCGACCCACAACATAGCCTTAGAGACTCAAATCTCCCTGCTTGAACAAAACCCTCTAGGAACCTTCCCTGAGGAGAAATTTGATGTTGTAACAACCAGTAGTGAAAAACAAATTGAAAATCCTAAGGAGAGTGATAATGAGGTTGAGGAGAGTGATGATGTGATTGAGGAGAGTTCAGACGAGAAAAGAGTAAAGATTGAGAAAAATCCTCCAACACCATCTAAAAGGGAGGTTGTATAAGAGGTAGAGAAGGAAGCACCTATTATTGTTCCTAATCCCTATACCCCACCGATTCCTTTCCTACAAAGTTTTATGGAAGCTCGGGTAGACTCCCAATCTAAAATATATGTAGAGGTATTGGAAAATACCCACACCAATGCACCCTTGTTTGAAGTCTTGCATAAAAAGAGAAAATTAGAGGAACACGAAAATAGGGATATAATTACTCTTAAGAGGGTAAGGTTAACCTTCGAGGTGGTGGATGAAATCACTAAGTCCAAACTGGAAAATATGATACTTAGGGTAGATCCAGAACCACCACCATAAGTTCAAAAGAATGAATCACCCCACAGAAGAAAGAAAAGAAAAGGTGAGGGATATGTGAGATGGCTTGATAAGTGGCCATGGAAAATGATAACTACTAAAAGTTCGACCGAGGAGTCATCCTCGAGAGAACCACCATGAGTGCTTGCACTCCTGAGCCGTCGAGCTATCGACGTTAAACAAAGCGCTGCGTGGGAGGCAACCCACAAGCTTTTAATTTAATGTTTTGTTTTTATTATCTGAATTTGTAGAAAACAAAGATATGGATTGCTCCTCCCGTCTCGACCATCTCTAGGCGGAAAATTTATAGATGATCATCTCGAAGATGATCCGGTGCCCACGCACATTCCTACGAATGTTGTTGCTGGTGGTGACACTGTTGATGAGTATGATAGGAGAAGGTACTTCCTCTGGATGCAGAACGGATTTGGTCATGATAGCCCATCAATAGCATTCATACATGTTTTGTCTTTCCTATTTCCACCTTTTATCAAAACATTGAGGATAATGTTTGGTTTAAGTGTGGGGGAGGAACTCTACCATTTTCCATTTATCTCTTTTTAGTTCGATTGATCATTTTCTAAGTTTATTTCATGTTTTTTAGAATTTTACTTGTTTTCGGTATTTGGTCGAGTCATAGCATATGTTGTCAAGTCTGTATGCATGTTTTCAGTTATTATCGAATTTCCCCGTATTTTTAAAAATTTTAGCCTCCAACAAATTTTTTTTGTATGATTCATGGCACCACACTCTGAAAGTTTATAGGCTATCTAGGCTTTGTTAGAGAGACTTGGGAAAGTTTCGATAAAATCGATACCGTTATGACACCCTAAACCCCTCATTATGTGATATCAATCTGGGTACCCATTATGTCAAGACCTTAGGCTCAAGTTTTCAAAGTAGCACTTAAGTAGTTTATATTAGCAGTCAGCACCATCTTAAACACAAACTACATAGGGAGTCGATGAATATAATTGAATGATCCTGTTTTTAATAAATAAATAATTTAATTGAAAAATAACCTTCTAAGTTAGGTGACCCTCACCCAGTCATTTAGCCCAATGGTTGTTAAGCCTATAAGGATTTAATAATAATCACCCATCGTTGGTTGGTCCAGAGGTCACTGGTACTGGACTTGATAGGGCGAGCTACGGTCCGATCCCCTACAACCGCAGTTGGGAAAATGGGTTACACCGCTTAAATACCCGAACCCCGTGCTAAAGAAAAGAAAAGGATCATAGTTGCTAACCGATTTCCCCTACTATGTGTGTGTACAGATAACGGGCTTAATGTGATTGCGCTTGAATGAATAGAGCGTAATAAAAACGAGAGATATAGGTTGAGTTATAATGGCATGATTCGAATTGGTTTGCATAAAGTGGGAGTCTTTGAACATTGTATCGTTACGGTATCTTTGGTATTGAATACTTAGTACCTATCAAACTAACATTAGCCTAGCAGCCACGTATGATTATGAGTCGTGTTGTGCCCTTGTTTCAAAGCTCTCTTATCATTTCTTTTACAGTGTTGGTTGATTGCTTGAGGACAAGCAATGGTTTAAGTGTGGGGGAGTTTGATAACACAAATGTATAGTATATTTGGCTTGATTAATATAAATTATGTCTCTATTTTATTTTAATTATGTTGCTTTATGTTGGTATTATGCTAGTATTTTAATTTCTTTCAGGAATTTAATATTTACAAAGCTTGCTTGAGAAAAGGAGTAAAAATGAGAAGAAATGAAGTAACAATGCATATAATATAAAAGAAAAGAAAAATCCCACGAAGAACCAAAGCCCACGAAGCACTGCAAGGTGTGACACTCGTCACACCCACCATGACGATCTACAGAAGAAAAAAAGGAAAGGGTGACGGTCGTCACCTACCCCTGATGGTTGGCATGCTTAATGCATGTGTGCCCCACGTCACATGCCTTGCCCCTCGTCACAAGAATTTTTCAAACACGTAACTTCATTTGCAACAATTAAACCACTCCCTCCTATTTTTTCTCCAACCAAGTCTTCCTTAATACTCTCTCCATGACCACACCATGTCTTCCTATTTTCTCTCACCAAAACAAGTTATCAGAGGAGTATATATTGGAAGGAAGTTTGCAACAAGAAGGGATCTCTCTCTCTCTCTTCGATGAGTTCCAATTTCTATTGTTTTAGTTTTTAGGCAGAAATATTCACCATGTAAAAGTGGTAGTTTCTCACATCGAGGAACTACCACACCATTAGTTTTAGGTGTTGTTTTTATTTTATTTCCATTTTGTATCTAATTGTCAAGCGTGCCAGCATTTTCTGAACTCCAGTGTTAGCATTAATTTCAATTTCCAATATATTTACAAGTTTCATTCTATTGCTTTATTATCATTATCATTATCATTATTATTATTACTATCATTATCATTATTATTATTATTACTATTATTATTATCATTATCACTTTCATTATCATTCATATCATTATTACTATTATTATTATTATTATTATTTGTTTAGATCAATCACCATGTTATTTCCTTTTGCAATAAGCATGTTTAATTCATTTTTACTTAAAAGCATGTCCGACTAAATATTCTTGAGTCCGGTGTATGAGGACCGTTGTTGCCAACGGACTCGATAGAAAATAATAGGTGTAAATTTATGATTAGAATTTTGTTTTAGTTTTAATTTTCAAGTCTAATTTAAATAGCCTTGTCACGAGAGTGAAAGATTATTTAACACGATTTTGTCACGAGAGTGAGAAATCAATTAAGGTTAGAGTCGACACTGCGAGAGCATGGGGATCGAATCAGATAGTGGAAATTAGGCAACAAATCTAAACACAGCGAGAGTGCTTTAGATGCATTTAAAATATTATTGGCTTTCAAAATAAATTTCTTAGTTATCGGGCGAGCGAGAGCAAAATCTTGGGACTATGAAGTATGGCTTTAGTTAATAACGCGAGAGCGTGAGACGGAGTCTTTAAGTTAGTATATTCTACGGAACTAAGTTATAGTTGTAATTAGTACCCGTTTTCTATAAGTCCTTCAGGAACGCGGAAACCATATTCCGGTCTCTCTTTATCATTATATTTTCTAAATTCATTTTAAGTTTTAGTCCTTAATTTCCCCCAAAAATCAATTATTCATTAGCCTTAGCTTTACAAAGTAGCGATAGATTGCAGTAGGTTGACATTGGTCTCTGTGGTTCGACAATCTTTTATATTACTTCGATATTTCCGTGTACTTTTGGAATTTACTGATCACATGTGGACATCTTCAAGGGTGAATGTGGATTCACCGGTACGAAGATGGAATGTGTGTGTCTCCAGACGCCATCTTCCATATAAAGCGAGATTAAATTTCCTATCAACACCATATGATGTTATGTTGATAACGTGCCCAAAGCCCGCTTGCATCAGATATGGACGGATCATTTCGTCTACGGGCACATACGAGTGTGTACGAGGCCTAAATTTTTTCTCATTCTAAAAAATAAAATAGTTAATATTAGAAGATGGTTAATGTCAGAAGTATATTCTAAAAATTTAAAAAAATTTATAAGTAAATATATTTAATACTTACATATTGGAGTATGTTTGACAATGTTCCTCGATGCTCCTCTCCATAAGTTAACAGAGACATTACAGAAAATTGAGTTTGGTGTAGAATTATGATGAGAAAGAACAGATAAAGATTGAGTATGATGTAAATTATGAACAAACGAATAGTATTTATAGATAAAAAATGAAGGGTTTTATGCAAAATATTTAATGGAAACAAGTAAATGGTTGGGAGTAATAACTTTGCCATGCATGTTGTGTATGTAAACCGTGTTGCATGCACAACTTTACAGAATCCGCATCCTTAATGGGCGGAACCATTGTCATTTTCTGACACGCCGCTGATACGTTGGGCGGATACGTTACTTTTTGGTCTGCCATCCGCGTAATTAATGAGCGGAAGTGTGTTATTTGACCTGCCAATGTCGCAGGAGCAATGGGCGGAGCCCATACCCACATCAATGCTTCCGCCTTCCCATTGGGCGGAGCCTTTACACACATTAATGCCACCGCATCTGCAATGGGAGGATGGGTTGCTTTTGTCAGTTTGACCATTAAACAGTAAATATTCCTACGTTTTTTTATTATAATATGTTTACTAAAGACAAAATATATTTCATTTAAATTCAAATCTTCTTCCTACAATTTTTCATCAACCCAACCCATTTCAAAAAAAAAAATTCCTACAATTCAGCTCTTGTTCACTAACAAATCATCATGTCTCAAGCACCTCAATATGTAGTGGATGCTCATTACAATGGAGAGATACTTATCTCTGATGATATGGGCATTATATTCGAAAATACCGATATATGCCAGTTCAAATTAAGTAGAAATGCGAAGTTTGAATATTTGAGGGAGAGGATACAAACAAGGATGCAATCTGGAGCTGTCTCACAAATTATATATCGAAATGCTGTTAATTTCGGTGTGAACCAGGTGAAATATGTTCCATTGAAAATCCGAGATGATGATGATGTGGAAATGATGTTTTACAATCATGAATTATCTGGGTTACATGCGATAGATTTATACATAAAATTTTAACTTTCTCAACAATCTCAAATCTCACAAGTGGCCAATCCCAATGAGGCTGAGCCCGTGTCCATAATTCCCGACGAAGTCATTGTCGAAGATGACGAAGAAAAAGAGACTGAGTCACAAGCTGATGATTTGTTCACTACCTTATTCGAAGACGGTGGCCGTGACGAGGCGGATGCAATCAACGAAACTGAACAACATATTCCACTTGAGAATGTTTATTGTCCACCCGCCAACATGACCATACTGGGAACAACTGGAGACGAATCATCATTTGAATGGCCCCAGAATCCCCGTCTTCCGCTGGAGGATGACATAGCTGTTGGTAACCAGTTCAAAAACAAATCTGACTGTGTCTTTGCGATATCCAGGTATCATATGAAACATGTCGTTGATTTCAGGGTTACATGTTCTGACACGAAGAGATATAAAATTTGTTGTAAGTGTAGTGGTTGCAACTTTCGTCTAGTGGCATCCTATAGGAAAAGGAGCGACCTATGGGAGATAAGAATCATGGATCACCCACATGATTGTTCAACGACCATCTTTAATCAGGATCATCGATAACTAAGCTCTCAACTGATGAGTGAACGATTAATTCCTCTTGTTGAAAAGGATCCCTCTATCAAGGTGAGTGTATGTATTAACGAAATTGTTTCTTTTTTCAAATACACTCCATCTTACAAGAAGGAATGGATTGCTAGAAACAAAGCAATCGAACAAGTGTTTGGTAATTGGGAAAAGTAATACAATGAACTTCCAAATTACTTGTTGGCCCTTAAGAAGTTTGTTCCAGGCACTGTAGTAGAAATGCAAACACTACTGGTATTACAGATGACGGGACTATTATTGTTGGGAAACAAATCTTCCACCGACTATTTTGGGCTTTCCAACCATGCATATATGGCTTTACATATTGCAACCCTTTACTACAGATTGATGGTACCTGGTTATATGGAAGGTACAAAGGTACACTACTAATGTCTGTAGCACAAGACGGAAACAATAATATTTCCCCAGTTTCCTTTTCCCTACTGGAAGGTGAGACGGCGGATGGTTGGGGTTTCTTTCTAAAAAACTTGAGAATGCATGTAGCTCCTTAACCTGGCTTGTGTTTGATTTCTGACCGACATGTATCTATCGAAAGCGCTTATAACAATCCTGAAAATGGTTGGAATAACACTACATCTGTCCATGTGTATTGTATCAGACATATTGCGCAAAATTTTATGAAGGATATCAAGGACCGTATCCTCCAAAAAAAAATAATCAACATGGGTAAGTACCTTTTATGCAAACATTACATGCTCGTTGAAAGTATACCATTATATTAACCAATATTTTTTGTAACATGTAGGGTATGCGCTGAACCAACCAACGTTTAAATATTATCGTAATAAAATTGGGATGGCTAATGGTGATGCTTTGAGGTGGATAGACAAAATTCCAGTTCAAAAATGGAATAGGGCATTTGACGAGGGTCGTCGTTGGGGGCACATGACAACAAACCTTGTTGAGTCACTAAATTCCGTATTTAAAGGCACTTGTAATCTCCCCATCACGGTGTTAGTAAGTGCAACATACTATAGGATGGGAACACTCTTTGCTGAAAGGGGTGCAAAGTGGAGTGTCGTTTTGAATTCTGGACAAACATTTACAGAGCGCTGCGTGAAGGTGATGAAAGAAGAGACGTCAAAATCCGCCACGCATCAGGTAAGCATTTTTTACTATAATAATAACACTTTTAGTGTGAAGGAGTCAATTAACCACGGTGAGGGGAAGCCATTGGGGCGTTACAAGGTCAACCTAATGGAAGGATGGTGTGTATGATCGGTGGATCTGGAACTGACTGTTTAATGCTGGTTCGCGACATGTCGCGGAAGCAAGAGTCGCCACCGTCTTTTATTTTCTCCAAATGGAAAGGACAAAAGCATAGAAAAATTCCTTATTGAGATTAGTTCTCGGTTCAGGAGGTAGATTTATAGAAAGGGAAGGTGTTAGCACCCTTTCTATCCATGGTTATCCATGGGCTCTTAGATACTTGCTCATTTATGTTTTCAAAATTGTTTGTTTGCTTTTCAGAGTGGGTTTGAAAAAGTTTCGTTTAAAATTTCAGTTCGACTCTTGTATCAGTCCTCAAGAGTGTTTGAAAAATTGTTTTGAAAGCTTTTGCAAAGTGTCGATGTGAAAAAGATTTTTGATTTGTTTTGAAATTAGAGCAAGTATCTACGAGTCGTCTACCTACCCTAAGGAATTCGTCTGTGTAAATGTCCTTAAGATAGTGCCATCCCACCATTAAGAGGAAGGTAGCACCACCGTTGGAGGTGTTCGGGTCAATTCGAGGTTTTAGGGACAGTGTGGTCACCAGAGCAATAGGAAGACACCTTAGAAGCTACCCTCATGCCATGTTCATGGACATGAGGACTTACTAAAACATCCTCTACTCGACGACGACTTTTCGAGGGGCAAGGCAACAGTGAGGCGTACCCTAGGGGTGGTGTGTGAATTGTGTGTCATTTTCAGTTATATTCGTCTTGTTCATTCATTGGTGATCTACGCTTTGTTTTTATTTTTGGCATTCATTCTTTCATGCAAGTTATTAACGGTTAAAAGATGCGGGAAGATAAAAGTCCTACGCTATTACAAAGGCGCGGGTCCACATCGCCAAATTAAACCAAGACCCGATTTTGAATAAAATAAAAATGCGGAAAGATAAATACCCTAATTAATCTATTACAAGGCTTTGGGATAAATACATGAAATTTATAAAAAAAGAAATAAAATAAGCGCGCGAAACGACATTATAATCGAAAGCGAGGGCGTTGGACCCTTTTAAAGAAATTAAATTGAAATTATGAAATTAATTAAATTAAATAAAGGAAAAAGATTTTTTTTGGAGTTTTTGTATTTATGGAGTTTAATGAGAAAATTAAATTGGAATTAAAAACCCTAATTCTAAACTATTTTTAATTTATTAAAAAAAATGTTTAAGTTGTATCTAGTTTTAACCTAATTATTTAATGATAAATTTATTTACAAAATAATTAATAATTAAATATGGTAAACGAAAAGAAAAAAAAAGAATAAAAGCATTAAAACCCTAATTTCTACATTTTTTAGTTTATTAAAAAAAACATTGAATTAAACCTATAATTAAAACTAAATTAATTAACAAAATTTATTTACAAAATAAAACTATTTATGAATTAAATATTAAAACATATTTTTATTTTTTGACTTTTTGATTTTTATATTTATTTTTTGTGTTATAAAAAATTATTTGGAGGAATTAAATGAAAATAAATAAATTAAAACAAAAAAAGAGAAAAAGAAAGGAGAAAAAGATACAAACAAAAAAGGGGGTTCTGCCCTAATTATGGAGGTATGATCTTTAATCTGGCCCAATGAATTCAAGCCTTTTATTGACTTTTCTGGGACGTGTGTGGCTCTGTTGACCAATGCGTATGGTAGTCCTCCTATGCTGACCCTTGGATTGATGCTGTTGGACGCGTGGCCAGCTTGAGCGTAGGGTGCATGGTAGATTTCTGGGCGTGTACTGCATGGAATCATGTTAAAACAAAATATATTGAGAAAGGGAGAGGACCTGGGAATCGAACCCAGGTCCCAGTACCTATTGTCCATGTTGCCCACCAACTGAACTGTCGCGTTTGGTTGTAATATTAGTGGAACCTGATGCATATGAGAGAGAACAAGTGCTATTGGTGTAAAACAAAAATTAAGCGCGAACGTTTGAATGGCCCTATCACGTTGAGACAACTCAGCGTCTCCTTCATGGTTGCTTCGTTTTACCTGTAAACATGAGATAGATAGTGGGGGTTTTAAACCCCCACTAAATGAAGAACATAAAAATAGCGATTAGGCCCTGGTACATCATAAATTGAGCGCGAGGCATGGCTTTGAATCGTCATGAGCTTCTGGTTTCAATGGTGCCATTTATGTTGGCCAATTTTTCCCCAAGCGTAAAGCCCCAATTCGTGGTTCCTGAAACCCTAAAAAATAGCCATGGCAATTTTCGGTACAAGCAATATCAATTCAATTCAATGATACCATGAGTTTCGTTGAGTTCATGTTAGTGTAAAACAAGCATTAGAATGTATGAATATGGCATGGAAAGGCAAATACGATTATGCAAAATATCAAGAACAGGGCGGCTTCGTTCTACCCGTTCTTTGTGTATGGAGATGTGATTTTGATTGGGTTATGATCAGAGAGGTCTCAGCAAACTTTTGAGGTACTTTTCACGCCTTGAAATGCCTTGTAACCAAGAAAACAGGTTTGAAGTTTTTTAGGAAAAAGTGAGTTTTTGTTCTTGAGTATGAGCGCAGCTTCCAGCCCTTTTGCATTAGGTTTGTGCTTGTGTATGTATATGGAACGAATTAGGGTAGAAATTTCAACCAAAAAACCTTTGCATTCAATGCTTTTGAGATTTGATTTCCATGGATCTTTTTCAATCTTTTCCATGCCCTTTTGATATCAATCATGGCCAAATCTTTCCATCTTTAGTGAGCACGAAATCTTGGAGTTATGATAGACCTATTAGCTGCATAAAAAGATTTAAAATGCATGCTTGAGTATTTTTGTCATATTTTATTTAATTAAATGAATTAATGGTGATAAAAATTCAAATAAATAATAAAAAATGATGAAATAAATCCCCTTTGGGTCAAATGGTCGTGCATAGCTCTTGGATGATGATTCTTGGAAGAAAATGTGGCCCATTAGCAATTTTGAGGCATTTGAAGCAAAGTTGACTTTTCAAAATTCCCAAAAATTCCCCAACTTCCACAAGGCATATCTTGCTCAATTTTTAAGCTTTGATCATGTTCTTGGACATTTTGGAAAGGTCTTGAAGTCCTCTAACCAATTCCTTTGGTCCCATGTCATTTTGATTTACCAATCTCAAGTTATGGTCTTTGACTTAAAGTGCCTTTTTGTTAACTTTTGAAAATGACCTATAATGTTGAGATTGATAACTTTTTGTGAGAGCATTTCTTGGACTTGAAGTGTGAAGAGGAGTTGTAGGAAAAGTCATTCTCTTCAAAATGAGATTTGGATGGAATTTTTCTGATAAACTATGTGGAAGTTATGCCCTGGTCAAGTTATAGTTGACTTTTTCAACTGTCCAAATATGGAAACTTTTGCATCTTGAGACTTTTTGAGCCATGCCTTGAAAATCATGATCAAGCATTGATAAAATGATGTTTGTGGCTTCAAAATAAGATGTTGACCAAAAATTTGAACTTTTGACTGTCAAATGACCATTTTACCCCTACAGTTGACTGCTGAGCAATTAGGGCATTTGACTGTGCAATTTTGTGCTGTGAGTCTTGAAACTTGGTATGAGGATGCTTGACCATGTTTTTAGGCATGTGGGACTTGATTGGACCCTTGGAAACTTCAACTTCTTTACCAGAATCAAAACCCTGGTTTTTGACTGTTAGGAGGCCCTTGAACTGTGCAACCCTTTGAGGCAAAACTTTGAAGATTATGGGAGGGCAAATTTTGGGGTACAACAGTGTGACTGCGGAAAGTTTCAAGCATACCGTGTTCCTTGTTCACATGTTATCGTTGCATGTTCCGTGGTGCACCAAGATGCATTTCTTCTATTGTCTGGCTTTTACAAGGTGGAGAACTTATTTGGGGTTTACAGCACGAGCTTTCCAGTTCTACCATACGATGAGTATTGGCCCACTTATGAGGGAGATCAAATTTGCCATAATCCAGTTATGCGGAGGAACAAGAAAGGTCGTCATGTGAGCACCCGTATTACAACAGAAATGGACGCATATGATAAGTTGGAGAGAAAAGGCACATTGTATCGTCTTCCAGGTCATAACCGAACGCGATTCCCCAATGTAGGAACTAGTAATAATTAGTTATTCATTTTGTTATCAATCTGCAAAGTTGTATGTATAATAACGCCAAGAAATTATGTTTCATTTCACTAATACTTCTGCATTTAATATAAATAACAATTCGAAAAAACAACACATAAATTAAAATACTAAGACGAATAGTAGAACTTAGCAACAACATTAAACCTAAACAACATCAACATGTTCAAACAAAGACATAAGCATTTCTAAGATATTACAACCAGCAACACAATATCTTTTTGTTGAAGCATCATCATAAGAACACATGCGTCGTTGTAAACAAGTCTCCAAGAACGAGTGGGTCCATTTAAGCCAGGCACTGTAACTAGCCTCTCAATTTTCCCGATCTTTTCACCTTGGGAAATTTCTTCCCCTAACCATCCCTCCAAGTGCCTATGCAGATGCTCAAATGTCTGCGTGTTCAACAATTTGATCTTCATCAGAGGCTTTACTGGAGAAAAATCAGTTTTGCGTCTCTTTTCATATATGGAAACGTTGGAAACTCTCCGGATGTTGAAGACATTTTTAAGATACAACTAAAGAAAAATAATTTAAGTGTAGCTAGGATCATTCAACATCAACGATATTTATAGTTCACAGCAAAAAATTTAAATTAATAAAATAATAAAACCCTCCGCCCATTACAGTGGCGGAGCCGTACATAAATAATAAAATAACGAAAGCTTCCACCCATTGCACTGGCGGAACCGTACTTAAATAATAAAATAATAAAATAATAAAATCAATAAAACCCTCCATCCATTGCAGGGGCGGAGCCGTACTGCAATAATAAAATAACAAGAGCCTCCGCCCATTACACTGGCGAAACCGTACTTAAATAATAAAACCCTTTGCCCATTATAGTGGCGGAACCGTTTTTATTTATTACTATGATTAACATTTATTTTAATTTAAACTTATTTTTAAATATTAATTTTAATATTGATTTTTTATTTAATAGTAATTTTAATTTATTTTTAAAATTATATTTAAAAAAACGTTATTTAAACAGCTCCGCCAATGCAATGGGCGAAAGCTGTATAAATTTAAGACCATCCGCCCATCCATTGGGCGGAGCCTCCTAATTTCTTTTTTTTTTTGGAAAGGTGGTATATTGGGAATATTAGTTGAAATGTGTGGTAATTTGGGATTTAGTTGGTAAAAAGGGTGTATGTTGGTAAAAAAATTCTTAGTAGATCCAAAGATGATGTCATCAACATAAATCTGACATACTAACATGTCATTCTTAACTGTCTTACAGAATAAGGTTGTGTCCACTTTCCCTATGGTAAATTCCTTTTCTAACAGGAAGTTACTTAGTCTTTCATACCAAGCTCTGGGAGCTTGTTTCAGACTATAGAGTGACTTCTTTAGTTTGAAAACATATTTTGGGTGTTTGGAATTCTCAAACCCAGGGGGTTGGTGCACATATACCTCTTCATCTATATAGCCATTTGAGAATGCACTTTTGACATCCATCTGATACAGAGTGATGCTATTGTTTACAGCAAATGATATTAAGAGTCTGATAGATTCTAACCTGGCGACTGGAGCAAAGGTTTTTGTATAGTCTATCCCCTCTTGCTGACTATAACCTTGTGCTACCAGTCGTGCTTTGTTTCTGATGACTTCTCCTTGCTTGTTCAGTTTGTTTCTGAACACCCACTTTGTTCCAATGACGTTAAATCCTTTTGGTTTGGGAACCAGAGCCCATACGTCATTTCTGGTGAATTGATTCAATTCCTCCTGCATTGCCAGAATCCAGTCATTGTCCAGAAGCGCTTCATCAATTGTTGTTGGTTCAATCAGAGAGACCAGTCCCATGAGGGATTCTTCCGAGTTTCTGAATGTTGATCTTGTTTTGATTGGATCATCCTTCTTTCCCAGTATTGTATCTTCTGGGTGAGCAATACTGCTTCTGGATAGCCTTTTCTGATGTTGATCAATTGAAGGTGTTGGATTGCTTGCAGTAAATCTTTCTGATGTTGAGGGAGCGTCTCTGTTGAGAACTTCTGACGAGTTGTCTTCAGTACCTATGAGTTCAACTTCCATACCTGTAAGGAATTCATTCTGCTTTGACTTTTGAGAGTCAAGCTTATCATCAAACCTAACATTGATTGACTCTTCAACAATCTGTGTTTCTGTATTGTATACTCTGTACCCTCTTGAGCGTTCAAAGTATCCTAACATAATACACTTTTGTGCTTTAGAGTCAAACTTGTTCAGATAATTTTTTGTATTCAGAATAAAGCACGTGCATCCAAATGGATGAAAATAAGAAATGTTGGGCTTTATGTTCTTCCACAATTCATATGGAGTCTTTTCCAGAATAGGTCTTATGGAGATTCTATTCTGAATGTAACACGCTGTGTTAATTTCCTCTGCCCAAAAGATCTTAGCAATGTTAGTCTCGTTGATCATGGTTCTAGCCATTTCTTGCAATGTTCTGTTCTTTCGTTCTACAACTCCATTTTGTTGGGGAGTTCTAGGACAAGAGAAGTCATGGAGGATGCCTTTTTCATTAAAAAATAATTCAAAATTTTTATTTTCAAATTCTCCACCATGATCACTTCTGACTTTGACAATTCTAAGATCCTTTTCATTCTGAACTTGGTTGAAGAAGGTAATGAACACAGAGTGTGACTCGTCCTTGTGTCTTAAGAACTTTACCCATGTCCATCTGCTATAGTCATCTACGATTACTAACCCATACTTCTTGCCACTGACTGACGTAGTTTTTACTGGTCCAAATAAGTCAATGTGCAGAAGTTATAATGGCTTAGAGCTGGAAACAACATTTTTGGATTTGAAAGCAGGTTTTGCAAATTTGCCTTTCTGACATGCTTCACACAGAGCATCTAAGCTGAACTTCAAATTAGGAAGTCCTCTGACCAGATTGGGTTTGTTAATCTGAGATATTCTTCTCATACTAACATGCTTCAATCTTCTGTGCCAAACCCATTGCTCGTTGTTAACAGAAAGTAGGCATTTTACATTCTGACTCTTTAGTTCAGAAAGTTTTATTTTATAAATGTTGTTTTTCCTCTTTCCATTAAATAGGATGTCCCATCTTTCTGACTAACAGCTTTGCATGAATTTTGATTAAAGATTATATCATAATCGTTATCACTTAATTGACTTATGGATAACAGGTTATGCATTAATCCATCAACTAATATTTCCATTACCTACTGTTCCAGAGTCAATGATATTTCCTCTTTGGTTGCCTCCAAAGCCCACGTAGCCTCCAGGCTTAAGTTCCAGGCTTTGGAACATATGCCTTCTTCCCGTCATGTGTCGCGAGCAGCCAGAGTCCAGGTACCATGACTGGTGTTTTAGCCTTGCTGCTAAAGAGATCTGCTACATATACAATTTTATCCTTAGGTACCCATATTTTCTTGGGTTCTGATTTGTTAGTTTTACCAAAATTCTGATTGAATTTTGGTTTGACAGAATAATCACTACTTGTGTATTTTATGTCATGTGTGTGCCCATATATAAAGTGTGATTTGAGTGGTGTGCGTTTTATAACTAAGTCCATGGCCTTTTTAGGTGTAGATACCTTACCTTGGTATCCTATCCCTTTTTTTCCATTTTTGCTAACTCCATATATCATTGAAGCCATCTTGCTTCTATCTATGTTTTTAGCTAGAAACTTCTGAAAGCTGTGATCATACTCTTTGATGATCTCATCAGCATTACTGGGAGTCTCTAAGATTGTTTCCTTCTGAGAGTTTTGCAAATCATTTTCTAATTTTGAAATTTTCTCTTTTAACTCAGAATTCTCTAATCTGAGACTCTCAGACGTTTTAGAGTCAGAGGCAAGATCCATTTTCAGGTTCTTGAATTTGACTCTGATTTGATTATACCTTTCCAGAATTTCATTTAGACTTTCTGCAAATCAGGAAATACCTCTTCAGTGTATGATTTTGAGTCTAAACCAGAAGCTTCACTGTCTTCTGATACGTTTTCCATGAGAGCTATGTTTTCTCTTTCATCATCTGATTCTGAGTCAGCTTCAGAGGTGTCAGAATCATCCCATGTAGCCATGAGGCTTTTCTTCTTTTCCTTGAAGAACTTCTTTTTGGGCTTCTCCTTCTGAAGCCTTGGGCAGTCACTTTTATAGTGCCCTTGCTCATTACACTCATAGCAGATGATGTCCTTGTTATTTGTCTTTCTGTATCCTGAAGAACCTTCAGATCTTCTGTGTCTAGAGGAAGACTCGGACTTTCTATATCTGGAGGAGGATTCATTCTGATTCTCTGATGATCTAGGATTTCTGAATTTCCTTTGTCTCTTCTTCCACAGTTGGTTCACCCTCCTGGAGAGGAGAGACAATTCATCTTCTTCTGATGAGGATCCATCAGAAGTTTCTTCCAAAGCCTGCAAAACCTTAGAGTCAGATTTTCTGTTAGATTTTAAAGCTAGTGGCTTACCTTGCTTTTGAGGCTCATCTTCTTCTAGCTCTATCTTGTGACTTCTGAGGGAGCTGACAAGTTCCTCCAGAGATATTTTGTTGAGATCTTTGGCTAGCTTAAGTGTTGTGACCATTGTCCTCCATTGCTTGGGCAAGCTTCTGATGATCTTCTTAACATGATCAGCAGTAGAATACCCTTTTTCAAGAACCTTCAGCCCAACAACAAGAATTTGGAATCTTGGAAACATATTTTCTATGTATTCACTATCTTCCATCTTGAATGCCTCATACTTCTGAATGAGCGCAAGGGCCTTGGTTTCTTTGACTTGAATGTTGCCTTCATGCGTCATTCTCAGAGAGTCAAACATGTTCTTGGCAGTCTCTCTGTTTGAGATTTTCTCATGTTCTGAGTATGAGATAGCGCTGAGGAGTATTGTTCTGGCCTTGTGGTGGTTTCTGAAATCATGCTTTTGCTGGTCAGACATCATTTTTCTGTCTATCCTCTGACCACTTCCATCCACTGGGTGTGTGTATCCATCAGTCACCATGTCCCACAGATCAGCATCATGGGCCAGAAAGAAACTCTCAATTCTGTCTTTCCAGTAGTCAAAGTTTTCTCCATCAAAGACTGGAGGTTTGCCACTGAATTTGTCCTTGTCTTCATGGTAGTCATTGCTGATGTTTTGGCTTGGTCCCACCATAGTGTTTTTCTGAAGCTTGGATCTTGTACTGACACGGTTAAGTGTTTAAGCTTAGAACCAGGCGCTCTGATACCAATTGAAGAAGTGAAAAACACAAGAAGAGGGGGTTGAATTGAAAACTTGAAATCAAAAGCGCAATGACACATAATTTTTTTATCCTAGTTCGTTTGATCTCAAACTACTCCAGTTCACCCGTCAAGGTGATTTCGTCTCTCTCGAACGAGGTCTTAATTCACTAATCACAAAGGGATTACAATCACTACTTTAACAACTGTTAAAGTCTTCTTGAGTAAAACCACATTCCGGTTAATCTCAAGGAACACTATTTTAAAACAAAGATACAAGAATTTGTGTTGTTGTTTTTCGTTACAAAAACTGTTATCACAACTGTGATAATTTACACAAAATTATAGCGTGGAAAGATGATGAATAATGCTTGCAGCTTTTTTTGAATGCTTGTGAATCGTTATGGCAAATCGTGAAGGATTTGAACACTGAGCTTGTTTATATAGGCAATGGATTTATGTTGATCATGAAGCGTGTTTAATGTCATTAACTCAATTTCCATTTGGAGAAGATCCTGTATGAAAGAAGTCGTTGTAATTGATGTTGTCTTGAATGATCAGTAATGCTTCAGAATCTTACATCCTTGCCTGCTGCTGACGCTTCAGAACATTGATGACTTCGATTAATATGTTCTTGTTCAGAATCAGAGTTTACTTCACTTAAGTGCGGGTTTTGGTCATCAATCTTCAGCGCGTGTTCTGATTGCTTCAGCGTGTAGCTCTTATGGCTTAACTTCTGATGCTGCTTTGGTTAGAACTTCTGCATACAAAATAACATAATTTTTAGGGTACATATTTGTTCTTTGTATTTGTTATCATCAAAACTCTAACTGAGGGTTGTAGAATCAAACTATGTTCTAACAACACATTGGTTGGTGCTGGTGTCCCTTGAGTTAGTCAAGGAGAATGCTAGGCTTTCGCATGGTGTCATAAAGCACTAACTGACCGTAGAACCTTAGTTGACACAACTTAGCCATTAGAAAGTAGTGAGATAGCCGGCTTTGGTGCAGACAAAAGTTGGTTGATACTCGATGCTACACTCATTGAGATCAGACTCTCGGGATATTTCGGTTGCAAATCAGATGCTTGTGCTGAAACAATGCATGGGGAAAAGATCAGTTATATTAAGGCTCATAGAACCTGATTAGTTTTCTTAGGACAGGTTGAGCCAACTAAAACTCAAAAGGGTACTTACCTACAAACTTCATACAAGCCTTTACACCTAAGGCTACTTGTGTGATTTGTTTGCATTTATTCCTTTCAGGGCTTGTTTGTATTCATTATCTAACGACTAGAATTTCTTGCAGGGACTCGTTTGTATCTATTATCCAATAACTTGGACTTCTTGCAAGACTTACTTGTTTTCATCACCTTACACTTTTTCTTAGTGCATAGAATACACATCATGACATCATGCCATCATGCCATGGCATTTTCATTAACCATTTCAAGGATCTCAAGGGCCTGTGATGCAGGTTTATTATGAACCAGACGTCTAGTAAGGGGTAAGAGGATTTACTTTCCTCTAGCCAGATGCAGTCAAGATCGAAGAACATTTTCTCGAGTCAGAGGCTAGGACCCACTCGATATGGTGAGCTTGATTCTCATAGAAGGACATTCAACAACGCGAAGTTCTTCAGTAAAAGCGACATCCAGACTCTACTTCTAGCACTATTTTTTTGTGTACCCCGCGAGATCCTTGAAAACATTGCATTTATATATCATGCATCATTTCATAATAGGTTTTCCAATACATGTCTTCTCATCTTCTTGTTGTTTATTTCAATAAAGATGGCTCTAGAACAGATTGTCAAGGAACTCCAAGCACAGAACGCCCAATTCCAGGAGACTCTCCTGAGCTTAGCACAGGGACAAAAATACATGACTGCGCTCATCACCAAGAAAAAGAAGACTCAGAAGCTAGTTGTTATCCTCAATATGGGGAGACGATTCAAAGGACTTGCTAAACCGGTTCCAACTGCTGATACCTCCTACGATGAAGCCGACAACCAAGAGGAAGATGATAGAAGTGTCAGGGCTGAAGGTGGAAGTAACCAAGATTCTGGGGAGATTCCTGAATATGAAGACTATTGCAATGAACAGTACCCTCCTACAAATTGAAAGATACTAACAGTTGGAGGATCGTCTTAAGGCCATGGAAATCCAGAAAGTTCCTGGACTGTATTTTGAAGAGTTGGGTCTTATTCTGGGGGTTATTATCCCTCACAAATTTAAGACCCCCACTTTTGCTAAATATGATGGTGTTTCTTGTCCCAAGCTTCACCTGAGATCTTATGTTCGGAAGATCCAACCCCATACCACTGACAGGAAGTTATGAGTCTATTTCTTTTAAGAAAGTTTATCTGGTACACAACTTGAATGGTTCTATCAACTGAAAGGAACCAATGTTCATACTTGGGAAGACCTGGATGCTTCTTTTTACAAGCAGTATCAGTATAATGCTGACCTTGCACCGACTCGTGTACAATTACAAAATATGACTATGGGCTCGAACGAGGGTTTTAAAGAGTATGCCCAAAAGTGGAAGGATTTAGCTGTAAGTGTTCAACCTCCTCTGTCTGATAGGGAGCTGGTTGATATGTTCATGGGCACTCTGATAGGTCCATTATTTAACCATCTGATTGGAAGCTCCTCCTCTTGTTTCACTGAGCTGATTCTAACTGGGGAACATGTCGAAGATGGTATCAAGAGTGGAAAGATTCCAGTGGCTGCGTCTTCAAGTGCTGTGAAGAATACGTTCAGTGATAAGAAGGAAACCAATTCCATGTATGGCCAGAAGGGTATTGTTATTAATAATTGCGACCAATCTGTGAGAGTTGTGCTAATCTCCAATCCCGTGCCAACGCATCATCAACAGCAAGGCAATCAGCGTAGGCCGGATGCACCTAGGAGACAATTTATTAAGATCAACATGCCATTGTCCCAGGCACTACAACACCTGTTGAAGGCAGAGCTGATAAATTGAAGGGTTCCCCTCAGAATCCCAACACCTCCTCTCTTCGGTACAATCCTAATGTGAGATGTGCCTATCATTCTAGTAGTCCCGGACATGACACAAATAGTTGTTGGACTTTGAAAATTAAAATCTATGATTTGATTGATGCCAAGGGATTGAGTTCGACCCTTCTGAGACCCCCAATGTGATCACTGCTCCCATGCCAAATCATGGCCAAGATTGAGAACTTTTATTTCATTTGAATTTTCAAATTGTAATTTCTTTTGATTGTTCGAACACTTATTTTATGTCAAAATTTGTTATTCCATTAATGCATTTCATATGTTTGGCTTGAAGTAATCCATTTGTTTTGACTATATTTAAACTATGCTTTTACTTCCTTTTTGTGATATTCAACTCTCGATTAAAAGTTATAAGCCTTTAGAGGGAGGATGACGAAAATAATACCATAAACTCTAAGTATGCTTTAGAACAGAACCTGCTGAAGATGTACATGCGTTCTTTCAAATCCTAAATATTGGAGTTATAAGGAAGATAATCCCTAGTCGTCTTCGTTGAGCCTAAGAAGTAGGAGTTTTATTTTTCACATAAATCGAAACCTTTAATCATAACCTGGGGCGGAGTAGTTTCTCAATTAATTCAAATGCGCATTCAGTCATAAGCTCTACCTTCATACACGATGAATAGTGTCGAAGATGCTCTTTTAAATCAAAAGACAGTGATGGTTCCCCGTCATCACTAAAACAAGAAGTCATCATCTCTCAAAAGAAAATCCCGCTAATTCAAAACCTATAAAGGAGACTTATACAAACTGGGGCATCATCCTGACTGTGACCTCAAAATAGTTCAGGAAAAAATAGGGATAATAAAGTAAAAAAAGAGGCCGCTACGAATCCTCAACAAAAAAAAATATTACAAAAAAAATAATGACTGCCTTCTCAAATAAACTTTCAGTATCCGAACCATCACCGGAATATCAGGGAAAAGATTCTAGACTCAATTGGAATCTAAATGCATAATTAACTGAGTATAGGACTAAAGAACATCATGGAGAACGGGTGGTACAAATAAATTTCGAGCATTTATCCTTTGTTTCTTAAACCGTGAACCAGGCCACACTACAACCCTTAAAAGTCCTAGATGAAGCATGGGTTATATCGAAAGCATACTATTACAAAAGGTATCCTGACTCCTGTAAGGCTTACTCTAAATCCTGAGTTAAATTCATATTCTTACAAAATTTTGTTGTTTACTAAAAATGCATTTTCAAAACTTCAAGACAGACATAAGCTTTGCATTTTTAAATGCCATTGTTTACATATGACTAATTGTTCGACAACAGAGAAATTCACACGATGGATATTAAATGAAGGAAAATCCTCTCAATGAACAAAACCACCTTAGATGGAAATACATTTCCAGTAACAGGCCTTTCATAATCAAGGGGCATGACATGGTGTCTAACTGATCTGGGGGCAGTCGAGTCAAGATTCAAGGAATATCTCAAAAGTGATGAATAGCCAGGGGCTGACCTCCATCTGAATCAGTTGAGGCATTGAACATGAATTCCAGCAAAGGGCCACGTGCAATCAAGAAAACATTCTCTGGCAAGATACAACACTTACAGTGAAAATTCTCCGCACCCTGTGAACACGAACATAGTCAAAAATTACTACGCGCGAAAGAGACCCACTAGGTTGACACACCTAAGCAAAAATAAGGTCATCTCGACGAACCAAAAAGGTTCAGGAAAAGATTAGGGATATATATAAAAAAAATTGTACACCCGACAAGTCGAAAACCTGAAAAGGCGGCTTGGGCAAAAAAGGGTATCCCGGCGAGCTGAAAATCTAAAAAGATAGTATAGGAAAAAGTCAGGGATTAAAGCGTATGACTATGTCCTGTCATCTCATCACTTATCTATCAGTGGAAGGATTATCATTCTGATCAATGTTTACCAAGAACTCTAGGAGTCGAGAGGATGTTAAAGTCATCCATAAATCCCCATAGAGCAGTTTCCACATAATTATCTCTACAGAGCTATATGCACAAGCTCATCTTCAACAGAGATACATTCCATGCAAGTCTAATATGCCTTCAAGACAGAAATTGGGGCATCTTCCAGCTGTTAACATGATCATACTCACCAGCAGATCACCCTAGAGGATAAAGGAATATGATCTTTCCCCAGTAATATCGCCAACCTACGGAGTCCCAATATCCATTGGAGATTATGGTATCAATACAGTTTATGGAAATTCTCTTCCCCAACTGAGCTTATTCCTCTAAAACTATAAAACCGCCTGCAGATTTCTTTCCTCCAGCAACGCTCATTTCGTCAGCAAGAGTTTTCCTCAGTAGAGTGTTTCTCCAGCAGGTTTAGGGTTTATTTCCCCAGCAAGGTTTATTCCCCAACAGATTACAGTCTCCCCAGTTTGAGTCTATTTCTCTAACTACCACAAATGCTGACAAAGAATAGTTAGGGTTGATATCCCCGGAGAGTTGCTACTGAATCAGAAACCGGACCAGGTATAGTTCAACCTTATTCTCTCTAGGCGAGTCGGCATCCATATCAGAGACCCGGCCGGACAGCACCACGATAGCTTATCCATATCTTTTATCCCCAATCAGGGTATATAAGAATTAAATTCCCCAGTAGAGCGAGGAACAACCAATGTTCCTGAACTCTTCTATTCCCAAGCAGAAGTCAAACATTCCCAGCAGAGTATCCTCCAAAACATTAAGCAGGAATCCCCCAGTGGAGTATCCTCCAAAATAGAAAACGGAAATCCTCAGCATAGACACTCTAAACAAGATTGAAGACTCATATTCTTCATCCCCAACAAGAGTCAAGGATTTATTTTCCCAGTGAAAGATGATGCACGGAGTTACTAATACACTTCAACAACATCTCATATTAATCCATCATTTACAAGTATCATAACATATGCATACGACATGCATGTGACACTCTCGTTTACTTTGAGAGCATCGTTATGCAATGCATTACATACGTCATGACATTGCATAAAGACTAAACTTTGCCTTTTTAGGTAAAGTCTACAAACAGAGAATATCATGAGCAATTTTTAAACAGGTCAAAGATTAATTCCCGAAGCAAGCCGGGGAAACTTATCTACATGACTAGGTCGAAGATTAATTCCCGAAAATATGCCAGGGCAACTATCAAAAACTAGGTGGTATGAATTTCCGAAACATTCCGAGTTTACCAATGAAAGAGAATTGTAGATCAATTCCCGAAACAAGATGGGGCAACCATCTACATGACCAAATGACTTCCTTCAAAGATTTACTCTGAAAAAAATCCTAAAAAACATTTCCTCGGAGACTGAATTCCGACAAGCATTTCCTCGGAGACTGAATTCCGACAAGCATTTCCTGAGAGACTGAATTCCGACAAGCATTTCCTCGAAGACTGAATCCCGACAAGCATTTCCACAGAGACTGAATTCCAACAAGAATTTCCTCGGAGACTGAATTCCGACAAGCATTTCCTCGGAGACTGAATTCCGACAAGCATTTCCTCAGAGACTGAATTCCGACAAGCATTTCCTCGGAGACTGAATTTCGAGAAGCATTTCCTCGAAGACTGAATTTTGACAAGCATTTTCTCGGAGACTGAATTTCGACAAGCATTTCCTTGGAGACTAAATTCCGACAAGTATTTCCTTGGAGACTGAATTTTGACAAGCATTTCCTTGGAGACTTAATTCCGACAAGTATTTTCTCGGAGACTGAATTCCGACAAGCATTTCCTCAGAGACTGAATTCTGATAAGCATTTCCTCAAAGACTAAATTTCGACAAGCATTTCCTCGGAGACTGAATTTTGACAAGCATTTCCTCGGAGACTGAATTCCGACAAGCATTTCCTCGGAGACTGAATTCCGACAAGCATTTCCTGAGAGACTGAATTCCGACAAGCATTTCCTCGAAGACTGAATCCCGACAAGCATTTCCACAGAGACTGAATTCCAACAAGAATTTCCTCGGAGACTGAATTCCGACAAGCATTTCCTCGGAGACTGAATTCCGACAAGCATTTCCTCGGAGACTGAATTCCGACAAGCATTTCCTCGGAGACTGAATTTCGAGAAGCATTTCCTCGGAGACTGAATTTTGACAAGCATTTTCTCGGAGACTGAATTTCGACAAGCATTTCCTTGGAGACTAAATTCCGACAAGTATTTCCTTGGAGACTGAATTTTGACAAGCATTTCCTTGGAGACTTAATTCCGACAAGTATTTTCTCGGAGACTGAATTCCGACAAGCATTTCCTCAGAGACTGAATTCTGATAAGCATTTCCTCAAAGACTAAATTTCGACAAGCATTTCCTCGGAGACTGAATTTTGACAAGCATTTCCTCGGAGACTGAATTCCGACAAGCATTTCCTCGGAGACTAAATTCCGAAAAGCATTTCCTCGGAGACTGAATTTCGACAAGCATTTCCTCGGAGACTGAATTCTGATAAGCATTTCCTTGGAGACTGAATTCTGACAAGCATTTCCTCAGACTGAATTCCAACAAGAATTTCCTCGAAGACTGAATTATGATAAGCATTTCCTTGGAGACTGAATTCCAATAACCATTTCCTCGGAGACTGAATTCCGACAAGCATATCCTCGGAGACTGAATTCCGACAAACATTTCCTCGAAGACTGAATTCCGATAAGCATTTCCTTGGAGACTGAATTTCGACAAGCATTTCTTTGGAGAATGAATTTCGACAAGCATTTCCTCGGAGACTGATTTCCAACAAGAATTTCCTCAGAGACTGAATTCCGACAAGGATTTCCTCTAACACTGAATTCCGATAAGCATTTTCCCATAGACTGAATTACAACAAGCATTTCCTCGTAGATTGAATTCCGACAAGCATTTCCTCAAAGACTGAATTCCGACAAGCATTTCTTCGGAGACTGAATTCTGACAAGCATTTCCTCAAATACTGAATTCCAACAAGCATCTTCCTTAGAGACCGAATTATGAAAATCACTTTCTCAAAGACTGGATTCTGAAAAGTACTTACCTCTTAAATTTATTCTGAAAAGCATTTCCCTCAGAGATTTAATCTGACAAGAATTTCCTTCAGAGAATGAATTCTGAAAAACAGTTCCTTCGAAGACTCATTCCAATACCTTTTCTAGTTGAACTCGAGCGTAGATATTTTTTGGTTCAGATAAAATAGAGCGTAGATTTATTCTTATATTCTTTTGGACAAAGTCGTGCATAGACTCATTCCAAATACATTTCCTAAGACAAAGTCGGGCGTAGACTTAGTCTGATTTTATTATCAACAGTTATCCTGGATTGCATATATAAACCCATCTCCAACGACTCTCTGTCACCTATCCCAATGGCATCTTTAAGCCTATTCACGGCATAATCAACCAACAGTATTACTTCGTACACAAGCGAGTGCAAATTTCTGGGCAATTACGTGTTCAACCATCTTCTACCTTCAAGTCACGAATGGAAGACATGCCAATCTAACTCTCCAGGTTTAAGAAGATTGAACAGGGGCAGCTGATGTACCCCAAAATTTTCCTTCCCATTTTTTTCAATACTTTCTCACGAGGTCCTCATTTTCTTAAGGATGCTCAAGTGTTGATCAGACAAATTCTCCTCCTAGGCAATGGGTCCATAACTAGGGTTTCATCTTGCACAAGAAAGAATGGATTTCAAGGGTCTCAAGTGGTTTCCGTGATTCTCCATAGGTCTTCAACAATGTTCATGTCAAGTTTCAAGCCTTGCATCACAAGTTTGCTCAGTCAAATGGCTCAGATGACTGAAAATCAATTGTATTGGATAAAAAGTCAACTATGGTCAACATACAGTCAAACTTTAATATTTTTTGTTAACATCAACATTTTGAAGTGATTTTCATCCTTTGATCAAGGGTTGATCATGATTCCTCAAGGAAAGCCCACAAATCATCAAAAGTCAAAAGTTACTAAATTAGGGTTTCCTTAGGAGAAGTCAACTGAACTTTGACCAAGCATAACATTCACATGCTTCATCAACTTTTTCCCAACCAAATCCAATTTAGAAGTATATTCAATTCTATACAACTTTGTATCTGTATGCTCAAATCCAAAAAGTGCTTCATTTGAGAGATATGAGCCCATACATTATAGTTCATTTCAAAAGTCAACAAAAAAAACACTTTTTGTTAAGGCAACTTACATCAAGATAAACTCTCCAAATGCAAAAATGATCAAAAGTAAAAATTGAAGAAGACACCTTGAGATTTTTAAAAAGTCCAAGATCACCTTCAAAAGATGAAAATTGAGAGAGTTATGAACATTAACTAATTTTCTTAAATATTAATAGGAGTATCAGAATGAGTCTACGCCTGACTATATCTGAAGAATGCTTCTCAGAAAATCTCTGAAGGAGGATGCTTTTCAGAACGAGGGCCCTAAAGGAGATGCTTTTCAGAATAAACCTCTGAAGGAAATGCCCTCCAAAATTCAGTCTCTGGGGGGTTCTTTTCAGAATAAACTTTAGAAGGAGAATGCTTTTCAGAATGAAGGCCCTGAAGGAGATGCTTTTCAGAATTCATTCTATGAGGGGAGATTCTCGCCATAATTCAGTATCAGGGGGGGATGCTTTTCAGAACGAAGGTCCTGAAGAAGATGCTTTTAAGAACGAAGGCCCTAAAGGAGATGCTTTTCAGAATTCCGTCTATGAAGGGAGATGCTCGCCAGAATTCTGTCTCTGAGGGGAATGCTTTTCAGAACGATGGCCTTGAAGGAGATGCTTTTCAGAATTCAGTCTCTGAAGGGGAATTCTCACCAAAATCCGGTCTCTGGGAGTAATTCTTTTCAGAATAAACCTCTGAAGGATATCCTTTGGTCATGCAGATAGTCGCCCCGTCCTGTTTCGAGAATTGATCCACATTCTGTTTTTCATTGGTAAAATCGTCCTATTTTGGGAATTCACATCGCTTGGTCATATGGATAGTTTCCCCGTCCTATTTCGGGAATTAATCTGCGACCTGTAACAACCCTTTTTGATTAAATGTTATTTAAGTTGTTTTTTTTCGAAATTATCAAATTAAATCTATTTTAAGAAATATATTTATTTGATATCAATTAAAATGTTAATTCGGTTATTTGAAATAAAAACATTCATAATGATAAAATACTATTTTAAGTAATATTTTTTTTGGTGTGTATTTGGCTTCGTTTGATTTATCGGTATAATTTAGTTTTTATGGAATAAATATTAATTAAATGTAATATGGTTTTAATAGAATTATATGATATAATTTGAATTAAATAGATTGGGCCAAATTAGAATTTTAGAAAGTTAGGGGGAGGAAAGTAAGTAGTAGTGAAATTGGTTTTATAAGATAGAAAGTAGGATAGTTGGTAAGGAAAAAAATAGAAAGAAGAAAGAAAAGAAGAGAGAAGGAGGAGAAGAGAAGAAAGGAAGCTAGGTTTGGAGTTGCAACATTATCATCATCTTGTTTCAAGAAAACCCACACCAAGGTAAGGGGTTTGATTCTCCATCTCATATTGTTAGGTTTTGATAGATATATTTTGGATTTGGGGGTAAAATTGATAGTTGATTTATAGGGTTTTGTTGGTTGATTGTTGGAATGGTTTAGAAAAGTTGGATTAGGAGTATGGTTTATGGGTGTATTAGGTGCTAGCTTGTAGAAATTAAGAGTATTGAAATGGGAAAGAAAACCATGGTAGTAGAATGAGAAAAACTCAAAAGAATGAAGTTTTCACGCAGGCCCATCAACACGGCCGTGTTGATTAACACGGGTGCCTGTGTTGATGCTCTGACTTTGGCATTTTTGTATATTCTGGTGACTTTTCAACACGGGCCGTGTTGATGCACACGGGTGCCCGTGTTGATGCTTCTGTAGCCTCCAAAATTCTGATTTTTCGCACTTCCTTTGGAATCCGATTGTGTTCCGATTTTCCGATTTGGAATTGTTTGATAGTTGATGGTTTATGTTTTGGTTGAGTAAGTAACTTGTTTGTATACATTTTACTTGACATTGTGATTGTTAAATTATATGTATGCATGCATGTACGATAGTTGATGTTCCATTGGTTGGATTTGATGGTATGTGTATGTTAAGATTATTGTGAATCTTAATTGCATGCATTGGTTATATTGTACATTGTATGGCATGATGGGTCTTGAAACAGAGACGGTGAAACGGTGGGTTCACATGATTTTATAGACGGTGACCCTAGTGTGGGAAAAGACGTAGTGACCTTGATCCGGAAGGGAAACATAGGTGGTGGAACATTGGGTCCACAATATCTAGACGGTGACCCTATTGTGGGAAAAGACGTAGTGACCTTGATCCGGAAGGGAAACATAGGTGGTGGAACCTTGGGTCCACGAGTCGGTACCGCATTCGCATACGTTGAGTCGTGTTGTGAGTCACATGTATATTTGTGCATGTTATGTATGTGTGTTAATGTGTTTGATTATGTGCCAATATTGTTGTTGTTTGAATTATGGTTATGTGCCAAGGATGTGAGTATTTGGATAATCGGTTTACATGGTTAATGTGTTGGAAATTGATTCCTTGAGTAAAGATACTACAGGTGATAAAATGAACATGATCATTATGTATTGCTTTATTTATTGCCATTTCATTTACTTAAAATTACATGTTATATGATTACTGGAATACTTACCCTTCTGTTGGACAATGCTTTTGATGGAATTGTGCAGGTACTGAGGACGGTAGCGCGAGGCGCTAGCTAACGGATGCATTGGATTGCAATCTGTTTTATTTTGATTAGAGTCGAGTCGATGCTCTGGTAGTAACACATGGGGGGGGGGGGAATTTATTTAGTGTCGAACCCGATTATTTTGTATTTGGATTATGATGTATATAATCCTTATTCGTGTATATGATGTTTTGTATATGTGAGACTTGATAACATTGCTTATGTGAATCATGATGGCTTAATGCCTTGAATTATGTTTTGATTCCTCGATAAATGGAGATGATGTGAAATTATGAAAATCCGTTGCGTTTGCACGAGAGAGTGAAGTAAATATTTATTGTATGTTTGTTTTGTGTTGGAATGCTTATACTTTCAAACATACCCTGTCCGTTTTTCTTTAAAAACTTTGGAATGTGATGTGTGTTGTGGCATCCCTTCCGTGAAATTTTATTTCTCTGATTTTAATCTTTACCTTTAATTGGGGTATTTAGAAGGGGGTGTTACAATAGTGGTATCAGAGCATAGTCGGTCAGTTGTCAGGTCTTATTTTGTTAATCCCTTGTATTTGATTGTGTGGCTAACGCGATCAATACCTTGTGTTGTTCAGAAGATGGCTGGTAGAAGGAATGATGATGCTTTAGCTGAGGCATTGAGGTTGCTTGCGGGGTCAATAAATCAGATGCCGCAAACGACTCAAGCGCCATATGATGGTACTGAAGAGGCTTTCCGTGCTCTTGGGAAGTTCCAAAAGAACAACCCGCCTACTTTCAAGGGAGAGCATGCTCCGGTGGAGGCTCAAGAATGGTTAAAAGCAATTGAGAAAATCTTTCGTGTGATGAATTGCACCGACGCTCAGAAAGTGCAATTCGGAACACACATGCTGATTAAAGAGGCCGAAGACTGGTGGATCAACGCTAGTCAGAGGTATGAGGAGGAGCAGGTTGTGGTGACTTGGGAAATTTTCCGAGATGCATTCTTGGAGAACTATTTTCCGGAGGATGTTCGTGGTAAAAAGGAAGTTGAATTTCTGGAATTGAAACAAGGTAGTGGTTCGGTAGCTGACTATGCGGCTAAATTTCAAGATTTGATCAAATACTGTCCTCACTATAACACTGTTAATGCTGAGAGGTCGAAGTGCCTTAAGTTTGTTAATGGTTTGAGGCCGGACATAAAGAAGGCGATTGGGTATCAGCAGATTACAAGATTCTCTGAGTTGGTTAATAAGAGTCGTATCTACGACGAAGACAGTCGGGATAGCACTGCTTATTACAAGAGCTTGAGTGAGAAAAGAGGTAAGGGACAGATGCGTCCTAAACCTTATGATGGAAGAGGAAAGAGACCAATAAGTAGTGGAAAGATTCCGAGTGGGGGAGTGACTACTCCAATCAAATGTTTTAAATATGGTAAAGAGGGACATCGTGCTATAGAATGTCGCCAGGGGATAGTTAAGTGTTTCAAGTGTGACAGGGTGGGTCACAAAGCGGTGGATTGTAGAGTTGGTGTGAGTGTAACTTGCTTTAATTATGGTGAGCAAGGCCACATAAGTACCAAATGTCCAAAGCCAAAGAAAGAAGTTGGAAAAGTATTCGCTTTATCTGGAGCAGAGACTTCTGCTGAGGAACGTCTAATCAGAGGTACATGCTTTATCTCTAATGTGTCTTTGGTTGCTATTATTGATACGGGTGCGACGCATTCGTTTGTTGCCTTAGATTGTGCCAAGAGATTGGGCCTTGTCTTGTCTACTTTGGATCGAAGTATGGAGGTAGATACACCTGCGATGGGTTCAGTTTCTACTTCGGTTGTTTGTTTGAAGTGTCCTTTGCGCATGTGCGGAAGAGATTTCGAAGTTGATCTCGTGTGTCTTCCTTTGCATCAGATAGATGTGATTCTGGGTATGGACTGGTTGAAAGCCAACCATGTCTATATCAAATGTTTTGCTAAGGCTGTTCTTTTTCTCGAGTCCGAGAAAGATGGTGTGGTTTTCTTGTCTACACAGCAAGTTGAGAAGAGTGTGAAGAATGGAGATGGGTTGTTTATGCTTATGGCGAGTATGGTTTTGGAAGATGGTAGAGTAAGAAAGGATTACCCTGTGGTATGCGAATTTCCTGAAGTGTTTCCTGAAGAGATTACGGATTTACCTTCTGAGCGCGAGGTAGAGTTTTCCATCGACTTAATTCCTGGTACTAGTCCTATTTCGATGGCTCCTTATAGGATGTCACCGTCGGAACTAGTGGAACTGAAGAGTCAGCTGGAAGAGTTGCTTGACAAAAGGTTTATTCGTCCTAGTGTGAGTCCGTGGGGTGCTCCAGTTTTACTTGTGAAGAAGAAAGAAGGAACAATGAGACTTTGTATGGATTATAGGCAGCTAAACAAAGTGACCATTAAGAACAAGTATCCTTTGCCAAGGATTGATGATTTAATGGATCAGCTGGTGGGTGCGTGTGTGTTTAGCAAGATTGACTTGAGGTCAGGCTATCATCAGATTCGCGTGAAAGCGGGTGATATTCAGAAAACTGCGTTCAAAACTCGTTATGGACACTATGAGTATTCGGTGATGCCTTTTGGTGTTACGAATGCACCTGGTGTGTTCATGGAGTATATGAACAGAATCTTTCATGAGTTTCTGGATAAGTTTGTGGTGGTGTTCATCGATGACATTTTGATTTATTCCAAGAGTGAAGCAGAGCATGCCGAACACTTGAGAATTGTTTTGTCAATTCTGAAGGAAAATCATTTGTTTGCTAAACTTTCGAAGTGCGAATTATGGTTAGAACAAGTGAGTTTCCTTGGTCACGTGATATCTCGTGGAGGTATTGCTATGGATCCTTCGAAGATAGAAGCCGTGTCAGAATGGGAATCTCCAAAGTCAGTTTTTGAGATTCGAAGCTTTCTTGGTTTAGCGGGTTATTACCGTAAGTTCATTGAAGGCTTTTCCAAGCTAGCTTTATCGTTGACACAATTGACTAGGAAGAGTCAAGCGTTCGTGTGGACTCCGCAGTGTGAAGATAGTTTCCAAGAGTTGAAGAGAAGGTTGACAATTGCGCCAGTTTTGATTTTGCCTAAACCATCTGAACCGTTTACGGTCTATTGCGATGCTTCCTTGATGGGTTTAGGAGGTGTGTTAATGCAAAATGGGCAGGTTGTGGCGTATGCTTCGAGGCAACTCAAGGTGCATGAGAGGAATTATCCAACTCATGACTTGGATTTGGCAGCGGTGGTTTTTGTGTTAAAGATGTGGAGGCATTAGTTGTTTGGGTCGAGATTCGACGTCTTTAGCGATCATAAGAGTTTGAAATATCTGTTTGATCAAAAAGAGTTGAATATGAGGCAAAGAAGGTGGCTAGAGTTTCTTAAAGATTATGACTTCAGTTTGAATTATCATCCTGGTAAGGCAAACGTGGTTGCAGATGGTTTGAGCAGAAAGTCTTTACACATGTCTATGTTGATGGTTAAAGAATGGGAATTGTTGGAGCAATTTCGAGATTTGAGTTTGGTGTGTGAAGAGACTTATTTTGGCGTGAAGCTTGGTATGATGAGGCTTGCTAGTGGTGTCTCTGAAGAGATTAGAGATGGGCAAAAGTCAGATTTGGTTTTGGTTGACAAGTTTACTTTGGTGAATCAAGGTCAAGGTGGAGAGTTCAGAATTGATGAGAATGGAATTTTGAGATGTCATGATAGAGTTTGCGTTCCCGATGTGGGGGATGTGAAAAAGAGGATTCTAGAGGAAGGACACCGAAGCGGATTGAGTATTCATCCGGGTGCTACGAAAATGTACCAAGACTTAAGAAAGTTGTTTTGGTGGCCAAGCATGAAAAAGGAAATTGCTGAGTTTGTATATTCTTGTTTGTTTTGCCAAAAGTCTAAGATTGAGCACCAGAAGCCTTCGGGTTTGTTGCGACCGTTGTCTATTCCCGAGTGGAAGTGGGATAGTATCTCGATGGATTTTGTTTCTGGTTTGCCGAGGACTCCGAGTAACCATGAGGCTATTTGGGTCATAGTGGATAGATTGACTAAATCTGCACACTTTATTCCGATTAGGATGGATTACACTATGGAGAAGCTTGCTAAGTTGTATGTGGAACGGATTGTTTGTTTACATGGTATTCCTACATGTATTGTTTCAGATAGAGATCCGCGTTTCACTTCAAGATTTTGGGAAGGTTTACAAAGAGCCTTGGGTACTAAGCTGAGATTGAGTTTCGCTTATCATCCTCAGACGGATGGTCAAACGGAGAGAACAATTCAGTCACTTGAGGATTTGTTGGGTGCTTGTGTTTTGGATCAAGGAGGTTCATGGGAGAGTCATTTGCCTTTGATTGAGTTTACTTATAATAATAGTTTTCATTCTAGCATTGGCATGGCTCCTTTTGAGGCATTGTATGGAAGACGGTGTAGGACACCTTTGTGTTGGTATGAGACGGGAGAAAGTGCTATAGTTGGTCCGGAATTGGTTCAAGAGGCTACGGATAAGATCAGATTGATAAGAGAGAAGATGAAAGTGTCTCAGAATCGCCAAAAGAGTTACTATGACAAGAGGAGGAAACCTCTTGAGTTCAAGAAGGATGAACATGTGTTTTTGAAGGAGAATCCAACTACGGGTGTTGGAAGGGCGCTTAAATCGCGGAAGTTAACACCTCGGTTTATTGGTCCTTATCAGATTTCAGAGCGGATTGGAAGTATGGCTTATCGGATTGCATTGTCGCCATCACTTTCAAATTTGCATGATGTGTTTCACGTTTCGCAATTACGAAAGTATATTGCGGATCCGTCTCATGTTATTCAAGCGGATGATTTGGAAGTAAGAGACAATTTGACGGTTGAGGTTTTACCGGTGAGGATTGAAGATAGAAAGGTGAAACAACTAAGAGGAAGAGAGATTGCTTTGGTTAAAGTTGCATGGGGTGGTTCGGCGAATGGTAATGTGACGTGGGAGCTTGAAAGTCGGATGCGGGATTCCTATCCCGAGTTGTTCGTTTAGAGGTAATTTTCGAGGCCGAAAATCTTGTAAGTGGGGGAGAGTTGTAACACCCCGTTTTTGATTAAATGTTATTTAAGTTATTTTTTTTCGAAATTATCAAATTAAATCTATTTTAAGAAATATATTTATTTGATATCAATTAAAATGTTAATTCGGTTATTTGAAATAAAAATATTCATAATGATAAAATACTATTTTAAGTAATATTTTTTTGGTGTGTATTTGGCTTCGTTTGATTTATCGGTATAATTTAGTTTTTATGGAATAAATATTAATTAAATGTAATATGGTTTTAATAGAATTATATGATATAATTTGAATTAAATAGATTGGGCCAAATTAGAATTTTAGAAAGTTAGGGGGAGGAAAGTAAGTAGTAGTGAAATTGGTTTTATAAGATAGAAAGTAGGATAGTTGGTAAGGAAAAAAATAGAAAGAAGAAAGAAAAGAAGAGAGAAGGAGGAGAAGAGAAGAAAGGAAGCTAGGTTTGGAGTTGCAACATTATCATCATCTTGTTTCAAGAAAACCTACACCAAGGTAAGGGGTTTGATTCTCCATCTCATATTGTTAGGTTTTGATAGATATATTTTGGATTTGGGGGTAAAATTGATAGTTGATTTATAGGGTTTTGTTGGTTGATTGTTGGAATGGTTTAGAAAAGTTGGATTAGGAGTATGGTTTATGGGTGTATTAGGTGCTAGCTTGTAGAAATTAAGAGTATTGAAATGGGAAAGAAAACCATGGTAGTAGAATGAGAAAAACTCAAAAGAATGAAGTTTTCACGCAGGCCCATTAACACGGCCGTGTTGATTAACACGGGTGCCTGTGTTGATGCTTTGACTTTGGCATTTTTGTATGTTCTGGTGACTTTTCAACACGGGCCGTGTTGATGCACACGGGTGCCTGTGTTGATGCTTCTGTAGCCTCCAAAATTTCTGATTTTTCGCACTTCCTTTGGAACCCGATTGTGTTCCAATTTTCCGATTTGGAATTGTTTGATAGTTGATGGTTTATGTTTTGGTTGAGTAAGTAACTTGTTTGTATACATTTTACTTGACATTGTGATTGTTAAATTATATGTATGCATGCATGTACGATAGTTGGTGTTCCATTGGTTGGATTTGATGGTATGTGTATGTTAAGATTATTGTGAATCTTAATTGCATGCATTGGTTATATTGTACATTGTATGGCATGATGGGTCTTGAAACAGAGACGGTGAAACGGTGGGTTCACATGATTTTATAGACGGTGACCCTAGTGTGGGAAAAGACGTAGTGACCTTGATCCGGAAGGGAAACATAGGTGGTGGAACATTGGGTCCACAATATCTAGATGGTGACCCTATTGTGGGAAAAGACGTAGTGACCTTGATCCGGAAGGGAAACATAGGTGGTGGAACCTTGGGTCCACGAGTCGGTACCGCATTCGCATACGTTGAGTCGTGTTGTGAGTCACATGTATATTTGTGCATGTTATGTATGTGTGTTGATGTGTTTGATTATGTGCCAATATTGTTGTTGTTTGAATTATGGTTATGTGCCAAGGATGTGAGTATTCGGATAATCGGTTTACATGGTTAATGTGTTGGAAATGGATTCCTTGAGTAAGGATACTACAGGTGATAAAATGAACATGATCATTATGTATTGCTTTATTTATTGCCATTTCACTTACTTAAAATTACATGTTATATGATTACTGGAATACTTACCCTTCTGTTGGACAATGCTTTTGATGGCATTGTGCAGGTACCGAGGACGGTAGCGCGAGGCGCTAGCTAACGGATGCATTGGATTGCAATCTGTTTTATTTTGATTAGAGTCGAGTCGATGCTCTGGTAGTAACACATGGGGGGGGGGGGGGGAATTTATTTAGTGTCGAACCCGATTATTTTGTATTTGGATTATGATGTATATAATCCTTATTCGTGTATATGATGTTTTGTATATGTGAGACTTGATAACATATGCTTATGTGAATCATGATGGCTTGGTGCCTTGAATTATGTTTTGATTCCTCCATAAATGGAGATGATGTGAAATTATGAAAATCCGTTGCGTTTGCACAAGAGAGTGAAGTAAATATTTATTGTATGTTTGTTTTGTGTTGGAATGCTTATACTTTCAAACATACCCTGTCCGTTTTTCTTTAAAAACTTTGGAATGTGATGTGTGTTGTGGCATCCCTTCCGTGCAATTTTATTTCTCTGATTTTAATCTTTACCTTTAATTGGGGTATTTAGAAGGGGGTGTTACACGACCTGTTTTTCGTTAGTAAACTCATTCTGTTTAGGGAATTCATACCACCTAGTCATATAGATAGTTACCGCATCTTGTTTCGGGAATTAATCTGCGACCTGTTTTTCGTTGGTAAACTCGTCCTATTTCAGAAATTCATACTGCCTGGTCATATAGAGAGTTTCCCCTTCCTATTTCAGAAATTGATCTATAATCTGTCTTTTTGTTGGTAATCCCGTCCTGTTTCGGGAATTCATACCGCTTGTCATATAGATAGTTGCCCGGTCCTATTTCCGGAATTAATCTACGACCTATTTTTTGTGTGTAAACCCGTCCTATTTCGGGAGTTCATACCGCCTGGTCATATAGATAGTTATCCTGTCCTATTTTGGGAATTAATTTGTGACCTGTTTTTTGTTGGTAAACCCGTCCTGTTTCGGGAGTTCATACCTCCTGGTCATATAGATAGTTTCCTCGTCATGTTTCGGGAATTAATCTCTGACCTGTTTGAAAATTGTTGCTGATATTTTTCTGTTTGCGAATTTACCTGAAAAGAGAAAATTAGTTTATGTAATGTCATGATGCATGTAATGTATTACGTAATGATGCTCTCAAAATAAATGAGAATATTATATGTGTTTCAGTATGCATATGCTATGATGTATTATGCAATGATGTATAGAAGCAATATGTCGTTGAAGCGCATTAGTAGCTCCTTGTAACAATGTCTAGCTGGGGAAAATAAATCCCAAACTGTTGCTGGGAATGAAGAAAGTGATTCTTCAATTTTCGCTGGCAATAATTTTCTGGGGATTCCCGCTTTCTGTTTGAGGATATTCTGCTGGGAATCGTCGACTTCTGCTTAAGGATAGAGGCATTCAAGTAGAGTCAGTCATTCATTGTTTTTTGTTGTAGGATTTGATTCTTACGTACCCTGACTGGGGATAAAAGAGATGGATATTCCTCCGATGTGCTATCTGTCCAGGTTCCAGATGTCGTAAAAACTCTTCTATGGATAGCAACTTTGATTAAACCCTGCTAGAGAAGAGAATTTTGTTAGGGGTTTACAGTGTTGGAGTAATAAACTCCGCTAGGGAATTAAATTAACTGTGTCGAGGAAAATAACTCTGACGGGGATCGGAATCTCATAGGCTGTGCTGAGGAAGTTTCTGCAAGATGTTGGGTAAATGATCAAACCTCCTTATATGCTAGGGGACCTATTGGGGAAGATGATCATGTCAAGCTATCCATCAGGGATATGGAGGTGAAATGTTGAAAGATGCCCCAATTTCTTCCTGAGGGCTTATTAGACTTTATGGGGAATATATTTCTGTTGGGGTTGAGTTTATGTAGATAGCTCTGTAGAGATAATTCCATGGAGATTGCTCTGTAGGGATTTGTGGATGACTTAAACATTATCCCAACTCCTAGAGTCTTTGATAAATGATAATCTTGTTTTCATGCAAATATTTGTAAATGGTGATCATATTCAAATGCATATGTTCATCCGAAGTAACCATTTGATGTATTTGCAAAAAAAACAGAGGAAGTAAAACAAATAGTTTTTAAATTTGAAATTTATTGCATTGATCTGGAAAGTTTTCCCATAAACAGGTAGTTTTATACAAAGATATAGAAGTCCTAGTAAGAGGAGATCATCATAAAAAGAAAAGGGGTACACATAAAAACAAAGAAAGACAGCTATGTGGAAATGATCCCGTCGAGTTTCAACTCTACTATTGCCCCTATGTCTTCAAGCATCTCATCCCTTGCTATCAGAAGTAGTTGATTGAACTGATTTGTACCATTTGAACTTGATATTGGTAATTATATTGGTTGTAAGTAGATGATCTAATGGGACATAGTCATACGCTTTAATCCCTAACTTTTTCCTGGACCGTTCTTTTGGGTTTTCAGTCTGCCGGGATATCCTTTTTTTGCCCAAGCCGCCTTTTCAGTTTTCCACTTGCCAGATGTACATTATATATATATCCCTAATTTTTGCCCGAACTCTTTTAGTTCATCGGGATGCCCTTATTTTTTCCTAGTCCAATCAACCTAGCGGGTCTCTTTTATACGTAGTATTTTTTGACTATGTCCGTGTTCACGGGGTGCAGAAAATTTTCACCATAAAATATTTTCTTGATCATACGTGGCCCTTTGTACGCGGGAGCCCATTTTCCCCTGGGATTAGTCTGGTGCACCCGATGTTTGAATTTATTGACCAACCATTGATTTCCAACTTTCTTATGGTCTTAACCTTCCTCAGTATTTTCTAAAAATTGTCACGGCAGAATGACACCATCTGGCACTACTGACGTAGACAAGCAATTTGGTGATACCAAAGATTTAATTTTCATGGTGGATTTTGCTGAAACTCATGATCAATGTAACATGCCCCAAGTGATTCAGACGAAGATCTGCTCCTAGCTATTCAGCACTTTTGAGAGATTCTTTGAATCTTGAGTTGACTGCCACAAATGAGTTGGACAATAACATGTCATGCCCCTTGATTTATAACCAATTGGGTCCATGAAAGGCCCGTTACTAGAAGTTTCTTTCTCTTTGACACATCATCTGGAGTAATTATGTCCACTGGGAGGATTTTCATTTGTTGAATATTCGTCATGTGAACTTCTCTGTTGTCAAACACTTAGTCATAAGCAAACACTAGTATTAAAATGCAAAGCTTATGTCTGTCTTGAATTTTAAAATTTTATTTTTTTAGTAAAACAAAATTTGTAAGAATGTGATATCAACGCGGAGTTTATATTAAGCCTTACAAGAGTCAGGATACCTTTTTATAATAGTATGCTTTCGAACTAACCCATGCTTCAGTTAGGTCTTTGAAAGGATGTAGCGTGGCCTGGTTCACGGTTTAAGAAACAAAGGATAAAGGCTCAAAGTCTATTTGTACCCAACCCGTTCTCCATGATGTCCTTTAGTCCTATACTTAGTTAATTATGCATTTAGGTTCCAATAGAGTTTGGAACTATAGCACTGATACTTGGTGATGGTTCAGAAACCAAAAGTTTATTTGAAAAAGCAGTCATTTTTCTTGTAACATATTTCTTTTGTTGAGGATTTGTAGCGACCCCTTTTTGACTTTGTTATACCTAACTTTTGCCTGAACTGTTTTGTTTGAGATTACAGTCAGCAGGATACCCTAGTTTTTTCCCTAAGTCTCTATTATACCCCAAAATTTTCCCTCTCATTTCTCAAGGCATTTCTCACAAGGATTCTCAAAAATTCAAGCTTGCACAAGTACAATTGGATCTTCCAGCATCAGGTTAAAGAGGAATCTATTAAAAAGGGGCAAAGCAGATAAAAATAATCTTTTTGACAAAATTGGAGAAAAACAAGTTTACTTCGATTCACAAGGCTTCAATTGGACTTTGGTCTCCTTCATGCCTCCTTTGATTCATAAGACAATATCATCCTTCATGCCTCCTTCGATCCATAAGACAATAGCATCCTTTGTGCCTCCTTCGATCCATAAGGCAACTCCTTCCTTCTGCAAGCTTCATTCCACAAAGAAAAAGGTTTCCTTCGAAGCAACTAGCTTCAATCCAAGGCAGGCAGCGCCTATCTTTATACAAGCCTCGTTTGGGCATTTAGGCTTTCTGCATACATCCTTCGATTGTAACCTTTTCATCCTATATGATTGTGTTGGAGCCCATGGCAATAACCTCCTGCATGCAAACTTCGATTGCACTATTGGCCTTACATGTTTGCTTGGTTCACAATGCTACTTAGCAGGCCCATATTGCTTCACAGTCCAAACGAAGGAGCAAGAAGGGAGAAACGAAGGGTGTCCACACTGACTTCCAGGCCCCAATCGAAAGAAGGACAAAGGGCGTGATTGAAGGTTGCATCTCACACTGACTTCCAGGCCCAATCGAAAGCAGCAGCAAGAAGGTTGAATCAAAGGCTGCATCTCATGCTGGTTTCTAGGCCCAAATTGAAAAAAGCCAGGAAGGATCGAATCGAAGGGACGCTGCTGCCTGGATCGAAAAGCTCATGTTCCCTTCTTTTATTTTGTTTTTTATTTATATTTTCTTGTTATTCAATATGGTTGTAATAGTGTAGGATATTTATTTTCTGCATTTTTATTGCTTTATACAAATGTTGGTAATTAGGATGTATGGCAAGATAAAACCAACAAGTAGACAATCCAAAATCAAAAGACTAAACGCATGTAATTAAACACACTTTGCACACATGCACCTCTAGGGTAATCCCCACTTGTTGCCTCGGAAAATAGTCATGTCCCTCGAATATGGGCGTTTTAGCAAAGACCCTTGATAAAAGATCGTAGTACCTCGACGACCCTCGATGTTTCCTTCAGTAAACGATCTAGTCCCTATACGAAAATTGCTAAAACGTCCCATAGGTTGCTTTCTATGACTATACAAACGACCCATTCCCGTCCCTTCAGATCCAATGATGGGGCTTCTTACCAAATCAATGGTGAGATTGCAATATCTAAAGGAGGAGGAAAACAACATAGACCTTTTGAGTAGGTAAGTTTCTCATAGTTGCTCGCTTGCTCACAACAAAAACATTTTTTCACACCAACACTTTTAATTGAAACATTTTCAAAAGTCAAAGCTCTTTGTACGCATTCTTATAGAGACGAGAATTATTATAAAGGCACTTTCCAAAAATCCCTTTCAAAAAACATCTTCCACAAACACATTTTGAACTATTTTCAAAACCAACACTTTTTACGCGTTCTTATAGAGGCGAGAATCATTACAAAGACGTTTTTCAAAATATTTTCAAACCCACACCACAAAGCACATTTTCAAACAAAGCAAGTGATCTAGCAAGAAACTAAGAGCAGTAGATAACTACGGATGAAAAGGATGCTAACACCTTCCCTTTTCATAACCTACCCCCCCTTCCGAACTCAAGAAAATAATCTCAAAGGTCTTTCATGTTCTTTTCACCCTTTCCTTATTGGATAAAAGAAAAATCGGTGGTGACTCTTGCTAAACTGCAATAATTGCGATCAAATGAAAAAACACCCAAGTCAGTTCTCCTGCCGTATCACAGTATCCTTCATAGGTTTTAACTTAGCGGGATTTTCTTTTGAGATATATATATATATATATATATATATATATATATATATATATATATATATATATATATATATATATATATATATATATATATATATATATATATATATATATATATATATATATATATATATATATATATATATATATATATATATATATATATGGAAAAAAAAGGACTTCCCGTCTTAATGATTACGGGGAACCATCACCTGACTGAGAAACTACCATGCCTCAGATTATAATTAAGAGATTTAATTTACGTGAAAATTAAAACTCCTACTTCTTAGGCTCAAAGGGGTTGAGTAGGGATTAACTTCCTTATATCTCCACTATTTAGGAATTGAAGCAGCGACTGTACATCGTCAGCAAGGTCTGTTTAAAAGCATAATGTATGAGATTATGGTATCGTTTTCGTCATCCTTCCTATAAAGGCTTATAGCTTTAATTAGAGTTGAATATCACAAAAAGGAAGTAAGAAGCACAATTTAAATATAGTGAAATGAGAGGATTAATTCAATACAAACATATGCAGTGCATTAATGGTAAAAACCAAAGTTTGACACAAAAGTAATTGTTTGAACAAGCAAAAGAAATTACAAATAGAAATTCAAATGATCTTAAAGATTCTCTGCCTGAACTTGTTACTTCAGATGGTGTGCTTTGTAGTTTTGACATTTGAGGGATGATAGAAAATATCAATCTGACCATCTTGTGTGAACTCTAAAACTCCTTCGTCAATCAGGTCTTGAATCTTACGTTTCAACTTCCAATAACTGTTAATATCATGTCCAGGACTACTGGAGTGATATGTACATCTTGCATTGGGATCGTAACAGGGAGAGGAAGTATTGGGATTCCTAGAAGGTTCTTTCAATGTAATCATATCCATCTTCAACATGTGTTGCAATGCTTGAGACAGTGACATGTTGATTTTGGTAAATTGTCTTTTGGGTGTATCTTGCTTACGCTGATTACCCTGTTGTTGTTGGTGAGGTCGTTGTTAAGCTTGTGATGTAATAACAATCAAGAAAGGCTGCTTATCTTCAACCAAGTAAGTTGGTGTTTTCATCAGAGGTTGGTTAATGATTGGATCCCCAATTCTAGCAGTTCGTCCCATACGGTTCTATTCGTCATGATGAAGCTTGCTAATGAGGATTCTCAACTCTCCTTGCCCCCGAGCTAAATTTTGGATAAGAGTCATCTGACCGATCATCTGGATTCTCATATCTACCATCTTAGCTTGTAATTGTTCCAACTGGTCATCCTTGTTGTCTTCAGGATTCTTCTCAGTCATGTTTTCGATGATGAGTGCTTTCAATCCTTCTTTCCCCTTGGATAAGTTTAGGATCATCTCTTGGAACTGAGCATTCTGAGCCTGCAGATCTTTGATCGTCTGTTCAAGAGTTATTTTCTGCTGAAATAAACAGCGAGAGGATGAGAAATATGTCTTGTGAATACCTGTTATGTAATGATATGCATAACATGTAGATGCATATGCAATGTTTTCAAGGTTCTCGCGGATTAAAAATTTGAAAATGTATCTGGTTGCAGCTTTGTCTTGAAGAACATTGAGTCTTTATTTTTGAATGTCCTTATATAAGAATCAAGCTCACCACATCAAGTGGGTCCTAGCCTCTGACTCAAGAGAACGCACTTTGATCTTTGACAGCATTTGGTTAGAGGAAAATAAATCCTCTTGCCCCTTGCTAACAATCTGGTGTATGATAATCCTGCACCAAAGGTCCCTAAGATCCTTGAAATGGTTAGTAAAATGCCATGTCATGATGATATGATGTTATGATGTCATAATCAAATACAAATAAGTCACATAAGAGCCTTAGGTTTAAAGGTGTCATACCCAAAAAATTTCCTACCTCGATGATTTTATTTTTCAAAATTGAAATAGAAGAAATATTTAATTAAAGATCGTACTGCAGTATCTGATGGCCTATCTTTATCCAAGACTAGGGGGTGTATTTTAATGGGGATTTCTAAATCGGAAAGACTCATAAACCCATTCGCGAGGCATGTTGGCCAATGGCCCATGCAATTCGAAGAAAAAAAATCGTCTGAGTAGTTAATAAATTATTGGTTTATTAAAACTACTTAGTTTAATTTGCTATTAATTTAAAGTTAAGTATCTAAGCCCATTTACATTCAAGTGGTTGTTAGTCAAATGGGAGGTGAAATTTAAATAAACAAGCCCATTGCGTTTGGCCAATCTCTTTTGGGGTTTGAATAACAAAGAAATGGGGTGAGATTACAAACTGCATGCCCATTAAGATCGTTATTAGCCCATTTGTCAGTTTTTGTTATTACTGTTTTTGTTTTTATAAAGAAAAAATGGTGTTAGTAAACTTTTTCCTGTTGTTATTAATTCCTTTTTATAAATTATTTTACTGTTTATTATCAAAAGATTTTTAATACATTTTATTAGACATTTAATAAAGAGTTTTTGAAAAAAGATTTATTGCACAAGGCATATTAGGCCCAATACGTATCCAAAAAAAGGCATTGTTTTTTGCAAAACAAAAAAAAAACTATTATTGATCTAGTGTACATCCTGTCCAATTAACAGATACCGCATAGATTTTAAAATCTTGCAAAAAAACATAGAAATTAGTACAAGGCCCAGTTTAAAGACCGATTTAGCGCAAAGCCCAAATTGATTACTAACAGCTACTGTACCAATTTACCAAAAATATGTGCATGTTTTCTCATCATTAACAGGTACTGTACACATTAAAGACTAAATCAAATATTTTACAAGGAAATAATGCAGAATCAAATCATTACAGGAAAAACTAATCTTCACCAGATCTTTACAAATCCGAAAATCTTTAGTACAATAAAATCTCAATTACAGTAAATGGAATCATATACAGAATCAATACTTTTACAAAATCGCTATTACAGAAAACTAATGCCAAATCTAAGATAACAGCCAGTCAAATCTCAGAAAAAGAATCAATTACTTTGAATGGTAAATCCCTAATTGATCTAATAAGCCCTAAATCTAAGCAATTATAATGATGTACAAATCAAACCCTAATCTAAATCAAACCCTATAAGTACTAGAAGCTAAGACAGAAGAGAGGGACAAAAGTTGAAAGAGAAACAAATTCTGAAACAAGGGTTGACGGAAGAAGAACAGAGCAATATCGCGAACAGATATACAGAGGAAGCTTAACGGAGAAGACGAACAACAACAAATCAACTGGGATTCCAAAATTGGGAACCCTAGTTGCTGCCTCCGCCGCGTCACCATCTTCAAAGCGTCTTCAAATCTTACGAATCAAAGAGAGAAAGAGGTATTAGTATATAATCGTACCAGAAAATTAGAAGTTAAAAAACATGATCGTTACGGAGGGTATGCGCTTAGCTTTGATTTTTATTTTTTATTGTTGATTTGGTGGACGATGGTGCCGCCGCGAGGTCACTGAAGGGAATGGTTTGTAAGAGAGAAAGGTTAGGGTTTGTAAGAGGAAGGGGATGAACTGCGAGAGAGAGAGAGAGAAATGGTTAACTGGAAAGGAAATGAAAATAGTATAAAACAAAGTGTTATTCGGTCATAATCTTATACATGTGCGCCTACTGTAAATAGCATGTCTCTCTAATTAGATTCATTTGAACATCATTAGGCCAAGTCTGCCGGTTAGTTAGCATATGCCTCGCCTCATGCGATCTCCCTGAACACCTTTAAATTCGTTGGGCCTAAGCTCACTGTTATTAGCACCCCCCCCCCCCCCCCCCCCTCATTCCATTGTTTACTAAAACATTAAAACGTTTACACCCCCTGTCCAGAAACATACTTGGGCCTTAACCCAGATTTCCTTTAGACACCCCACCTTTTTACTTATCAATAAAAAACGCACCCCCTGTAGTTTAACTAAATTAATTTACTTTCTATTTTTTAACAATTCATATATTTTTTTATTTACAATAATAATTTTTATTAATCATTTTTTTACATTTTCTATATAATTATTATTTTCTTATTATTATTATTATTATTATTATTATGTTATATTATTATATTTTTAGTTATTGTTTTTATTATTAGTTATAATTATTGTTATTATTACTAGTAATTTTTATTTTATGGTATTATTATTTATTATATATAAATATTACCTATTGTCATAAATAAATTATGTTTATAAAAAAAAAACTCATGAACACATTTTTATACATATTTGCATTAAATATTAATATAATGCATTAATCAAGATCTTCGCAAATAATACGATTAAAAATTATTCAACAAATCTTAAAACTATTTTTGCAATAAACTAAACTAATCAACTATCTTTTTGCAAAAGGGTTTCAAACTAGTTTTGGCTTACTGCGCACTCAGTCAAAACCTCCGCAATCACTACTCCCGACCGAGTGCAAAGTGATTCAAAATATGTTTGCGAGCCCCTGAAAAACACCAACCCATACGAACTACGAATTGGGACTCTAATTCCTCATAAAAGAATACATAGGCATACGATCTAAAATCGTGGCGAGTCTTTCTAATTAAAACTTAAAATCCAGTGTACCTCAAACCTAAACCTAGAGGCTAATATCCTTGTGAACAAGGTGGATGAAAGGTGCCTAACACCTTCCTTTCGTCTAATTGAGTCCGAAACCTAGAATCTCTGTCTGTGAATTAGGGTTTTTTGTTAGGTTCCCTTCCCTAGGATAAAAACTAATAGTGGCGACTCTTAATTAAAAAACCAATTGCTACAGCTGGTGACTCTGCTGGGGACTCTCCTTAACCCTAGGTTTAGGTATTTTTGGGGTTTCTTATTTTTAGTTGCTTTATTTATTTATTGCATTTATCTATTTTATCACATTTATTTATTTACTGTCAAATTCTCTTATCATCATATATTTACTGCGTGGCGGGATTTTTCTATCTCAAAATTATTTCCAATATAACCCTTATAAAGAAGGTTCGTCTATTAGCTTAGGGGGTACATCATCCCTGCGAGTTTATATGACGACTTCGCCTAGAGTCGGTGAACTTCCGAAAAAGGAATACTTATCGAGAGATATCCTCTTGGCTAGTAGGACTTTGGAAGGTCACCCGTGACTCTTCATAACGACCTTAACCCAAAATCTCATGACGAGACCTTTCACGACTTTGAGATGAAAGTTTCGGTCCGTAAAGAGGCGCCACCTAAAGGAGGCCCTTGTGCCTTTTCCCTCCGGTGATATACATGATACCCTTAAGGAAACCACCTCCTGGGAGGGTATATTTACCGTAGGTAAAAATTAAGGAACCTACCTTATAGGGGTACTGTGATACGGTGGTAGAACCGACTGTTAATACTGGTTCGCGTTTTGCGTTTTGTGTTCGCAAAATGTCGCGGTAAGCAAGAGTCGCCACCGACTTTTATTTCATCCAACCGGAAAGGAAAAAAGTACATAAAAAATCCTTTTTTGAGATGTTTCTGAGTATGGGGGGTATATTATAGAAAGGGAAGGCGTTAGCACCCTTTCTATCCATGGTTTTCCATGGGCTCTTAGGTACTTGCTCATTTTTAAATTGCTTGTGTTTGTGTGCTTTGTTTTGAAAAAGTTTTACTTCGTGATAACCCTTGTATCAGTCCTCAAGGATGTGACGAAGTTGTTTTTGAAAAAAAAATTTGAAAGGTGTAAGTGTGAAAAGTTTTGATTTGAGCAAGTACTTACTAGCATCCACCTACTCGAAAAAAGATTATTTCTATTCTTGTTTCCTTTAGACAGCGCTATCCTACTATTGATAAATAGGTAGCACCGTCGTTGGAATTATAAGGGTCAATTAGAAAGGGACGTACGATCACTAAAGCAATATTAGAACACCTTAGTAGCAACCCTAGAGTCTTAAGATCTTTTCGAGGCAACATTCGAATGGGACATTTTGATCTTTTTAGACTGGAGGGCAACCACTAAGACACCCTATGCTTAATGATCGTTTACAGAAGGCAACTAAAGTGAGAGTATACCCTAAGAGTGATATGTGCGAGTGGTTTGTTTCAGTTATTTATCTTTGCACATTAGGGTTTTCTAACCGTTTTAATTTTATCATGCATTCTTGCCAGACAATCCTATTAGCCATACATCTACACAGTTAAATATTTGCAGGAATTAAAAATGCGAGAAAATAAACCTACGCTATTACAAGGCTTCAGGGAGGGGGATTAATTACATAACCAAAAATCAGGGATTTAAACAGTAAATAAAACCCTAATTTAACTATTACAAACTCGAAACAGTTACAAAATAACAAAAAAAAGGGTAAATAAAATACGTGCGACAAATTAAATGTGTGGAGGATTATAAAACCTAAGAATCTAATTTGAGAGGAAAAGTATTTTTGGATTTTTATTGAAGAAAATATTTAATTGCAAATTAATTAAACCTAATTTCTAATTGTTTTTAAATTATGAAAGAAATTAAAGTTGCCTTAAATTAATTAAACTAATTAATTAAAAAACATTTATTAAGAAAATAAATCCTTTTTGTGATTTTTGATTGGTTAATTTAATAAAATAATTTTGTATTGATAAAAAAACAAAATAATTAAAGAAGAGAAATTAAAGAAAAATAGTAGAAATAACCAAATGGGCCTGCTGTCAGCAGATCTGGCTGGAGATGGATCCAGAGGATGATGATTCTCAAAAGGTGAGGTGCGCTGGATCCGGTTCTGGCTGATGGATCTAGAAGATGATGACCCTCAGAAGGTGTATGTGCTGGATCAGGTTCTGGATGATGGATCCAGAAGATGATGACCCTCAGAAGGTGAGGTGCGCTGGATCTGGTTCTGGCTAATGGATCCAGAAGATGATGACCCTCAGAAGGTGTATGTGCTGGATCTGGTGAAAACAATGGAGAAAATGCCAAAAGCTCACGCCTGGGATTGAACTCAGGACATGAGCTTCTGACTTCCTTCCTCTGACCAACTACGCTGGATGTTAACTTGTTAATATAATAAAAAGAAATAATATATTGGAAAACAAGTTAGTGGCCAAAATAATGCGCTAGAATTTGAACCAGCCAGTCAGGTTGTGACACGTTGTTGTTTTCTTCCCTGGAACCGTCGTTTTAGGCTCTGAACTTTTACCTACAGACGCAGGTTTGTTGCTGAAAGCATGTGTCGTTCAAAAATTCCATACAAACATGATAAATTAATTGTGATGGTACCAATCAACTCTTCTTGGTCTCACGAGTGTCATGGTACCCATTATCAGGCCTAATTTTGCTTAAATCATAAAACCCCAAATTGGATCACGAAACCCTAACAATGGCAAAAGCTTATTCCTGCACTGTAACTTAAATCAAACTATCCAGAAACATTACAAACATGATGATGAACACAAATATGTAACTTAAACATGCTAAAAATGTAAGAATTACAGTAATCGAATTTAGATAATTTTGTAAACTGTGAGTGTGATAGGGAGTGACTCTAGACGTGTAGGGGCGTGCAATCGATTAGAGAAGCTTCCTGAGATGCCCAGGAATGTATTGCTAGCCTTGAAACTCCTTGAGGACGGCTCTAAGATGGATTTCAATCTCACACTTTTTGTCCAAAGTTTTGAGTTTTCTTGTGACAGTTTCACGCCTCCAACCCCCTCCTTTTGATCTGCAAAGCTTTATTATATAACCTAGAATGAATTAGGTTAACAAACTTGGCATGAATCTTTGCATTCATCCAAGATTTGATTTGATTTTCAATTTGTATGATATCTTTCTATTTCCATGCCAATCATTCCTTTCTTGTACCAATTTCCATTGATTCGAATTGATCATGCAAGCTCAGCATATCTTGATTGCCAATTTGTAAAAAAAAAACAAATCAAATCATATCTTTAATAATTTTCATCATTTATTTGATTTAATTCACTTTTTAATTAATGAAAAATCAAAATAAATTGAAAAATGAAGAAAATAATGTGTGGATAAGTATTTGAGTTGTGGACCACATTATAATTGATGTGCAAGCATAAAAAGTTGGGCCCATTTAGCAAAAGATGCAAATTTGATCATATTTGACTTTTGGCAATTTTGCAAAAATGGTCAACTTGGCCAATGGATAACTCTCTCAATTTTGACCCTAGAGAGGTGTTCTTGAACTTTTTAGAAAGAATAGGATGTCCTCTAAGCAACCATTTTTGTCTCATATCAATTGAATCTACCATGTTCATGTATGAAGCTTTGACCCAAAAGGTGTTTTTGTTGACTTTTCAAAAGGACCTATAATGTCAAAATTCATATATTTTTGTGAGTGCATATTATGAACTTGGGAGCTGAAGATGAATTGTAGGAACTGCATCGTCTTCAAAATGAGCTTTGGATGGGTCATTTATGATAAAGTATGAGAAAGTTAGGCTGGGTCAAAGTTGAGTTGACTTTTCCTACAAAACCCTAATTTAGCAACTTTTGGGCTTTGATGAATTGTGAGCAATCCTTGAGGAATCATGATCAAACCTTGATCAAATGATGAATAATACTTCGAAATGAGGATGTTGACCAAAAATATTGAAGTTTAACAATATGTGGGTCATAGTTGACTTTTGACCTAGTACAGTTGATTTTCAGGCATTTGAGCAATTGACTGAGCAAACTTCTTCTGCAAGGCTTGAAACTTGACATGGATGATATCGAGAACATATTAGGACAATGGTGAGCATTTGAGTCCTTTGTGGTTCACACATCTTTATGAAGATGGAAACCCTAATTTGAGATAGACTGCCTTAGGAGAGAGTTTGTCTGGTCAACTCTTGAACTTCCTTGAGCAATTTGGGGACCTCACTTGACATTTGTTGAGAAATATGGGAGGGAAAATTTTGGGGTACAATAGGTACCCATCACAAAAACCTGTCACGAAATCCCGTTACTCAACCCAACACTTATACATTCATGCATTCATATATATCTCATATTCATCGTTTGCTTCTTTTATTTGTCTTATTCACAGGGTACAAAATAAAAAAATATAACAAAAATCAAGATTTCTGGTGACTCTCTTAAAAATGGATACCAGAGGGAAACAACTTGTCCGCGTCAATGCCTACAAGCCTGGCCTTTCTGAAATCAAAACTATAAAAGCGAAATTATCTGAGAGAGATTTTAAGATGTACGCTCGCTGCTATGGGGATACCCTTGACTTGACTAAAGTAGAGGTTCAAAAGGATGCAGTCTCTGCCCTAATTTAGTTTTATGACCCTCCATTGAGATGTTTCACCTTCCAAGACTTCCAGCTAGAACCGGCTCTGGAAGAATTTGACAGAATCCTTAATTTCTCGAAAGAAAAGGTCTATGTAGGTATTGGACAAACTGTTGAAGTCAAAGCTTTGGCAAAAGGCTTAAGGATCCCTTACCCTGAATTGGTGCAGAATTACCGAAGAGAAGGTACAATACAAGGAATCAAAAGGATATACTTGGAAACTAAGGCACTAGAATTTGCTAATTATAAGGAGTAAGAATCTTGTGTTGATTGTTTAGGGCTGTTGGTATTTGGTGTAATTTTTTTTTCTCGGATTGTGGACTATATTGACCCCGCGGCCATTAGCATATTTTGGGGTGCGAAAGTCTTTAATACTAATCCTACTCCCGCTTTGCTTGCTGACATTTATTACACTTTGCATATGATGTATGAAAAGAGAAAAGGCACGGTAAATTTTTTCATCCCGCTTCTATATACTTGGTTCATGACTCATCTTTACAAGGAAGACTATATGATCCCAGAATTGACTAGATATGAGTGGCCACAGAAATTAAGATCTCTCACTGCAAACTCCATATTATGGTATGCAAGGAAGCTGGATATTGGTGACATCACTATTAGCTGTGGGGACTTTCCTAATGTCCCTTTGATTGGATCGCGAGGCTGTATTAATTACAACCCTACTTTGGCCATACGACAGTTAGGGTATCCTTTGGAAGACAAACCTTCGGACGAACAACTCCGACCATTTATCATCCATAATATGGGTATATAAGACCAAGGGTTGCTCAACAAGGTTATTCGAGCTTGGAACAAGGTTAACAAGAGGAAAGCCGAAAGAAAGAATGCCATAGCAAGAGAACCCTACACCAAATGGGTCTGAGATAGGGTGTGAATTATCAAGCTGCCATTCGAGAAAGATCCAGAGTACAAATCAGAGGTCCCAGAGATAACACCCATATCTTTGGAAGAAGTCGACAATCTCAAAAGTTCCTTAAAGAAAGTTCAAAAAGAGAAAGAAGCATTGGAACTCAATCTCCTCAATCTGACCAAAGAAAAGAAACAGGTGCAGCTTACACTTGAGTCAAAGGACGAACAAATTGAGAGAAGTCAAAAGGAATTGGAGAAAGAAAGTCTCAAACGAAAGCGTACAACTGAAGGGCTGTTAAGTGCAACGTTCAACCTAGATTCCCACAACCAAAGGTTAGAAGAGGCCACCGCTGAAATCGGAAGGTTAACTAGATGGTATGAAAAGGCAACACATGACAAGAAGGTGCTAGAGGAAAATCTAAGAGCCCAAATCCAAAGTTTGGCACAGGCTTCCTTAGATCAAGAAGAGCAAGTAAATTACCTCGCCACCGAACTTCAAGATATCCAGGAATCAGAGGTCAAAGCACACCTTGAAAGGATAGAAGCAGAGAAACTCCTAACTCGGAGAACTCAAGAATATGAGCATGTGTGCTTAGAGCTGCAGGGTCTTCAAAAGGATTTCCTCATCCAATGAAGGCTTTATACAGAAATGAGGGGTGAAAAGATGTATTGGGAAGAGAAGTATACTAAGATCACCCAAGCTGGGAGAGATAACCATAAGATAATCCCACATCTTTATCAGGAATACAGGTACTACAAAGACAAACATGAAAAGCTCGTCTTCCTAGCCAACAATCTCATCGAAGACATCCATAGAAGTTTAAAATATGAAGAGAGTGTAATGGTTCCTCTTCCGAAGGACGTTGAAGACTTTCTCCAACTTTTCTGAGAAATGGTTGATGGCTTTAGAGCACACATCAGCGGGCACACCCAGAAGATTTAGTTCCCTTTATTTATGTTTATGCAAACAAGTTTGGATTTCAAGTTGTAATATTTTTCAATATCTGGATTATGTTACTTTCAATAAAGGAATTTTGTTTACCTATCTTGATGGTGTGTCTATTTTAAATCTATTCACCATATAAAATAATAAGTAAAACACAAGCATGTACCCAAGTGAATAAGACAGATAAAACAAGAAATCATTTCATGATCATGCACATCCATTTGCATGCATGCATTTATAAAACACCTGCATGTCATATCAAAACTCATTTTCTTTAAAAATCTCTCCAGTTAAGCCATTGGTAAAAGAAGACCTCTAACTCCTTGGCCTCCATATCAAACAAGGGCCCATCAACAAAAAGCAATGGAATATATCGAGGAGACTCAAGTTGTGTTCAAAGAGGATCCTGACCAAGTTAAGGGTAACATAAGCTCAATGAAAGGAGATTTGAGTCAAGTTCTTCTATCTTTCAAGAACATTATTGACAAGAAGGATCATACTCCCAGGGTAGCTTTTGAAGAGGTAGCCCAAACCATTGGTGCATCGAGCGGTCACCAACCAAGGAAAGAGTCGGAAGCAGGACACCAAAAGTCCGCCATGGCCCAGCAAGAGGTTGAAACTAAAGGATTTATCCCACCACCATCAAAAGTAGGGGCATCACATACCCTACAAATTCCAACCAATAATGCAGATAACTACCTAGACTTGCAATATAGAGATCCTGACCCAGAGGATGCTCACCAGGAACCCTTGAAGACAACTGGTACTCATGTTGCAAATAACCCACTAGTAATGAATCAGTATAAAGCCCTGGAATAAAGACTAAAACATGTGGAGGGTTTTGACGCTTTCGAAGTAGAAGCTTTAGAAATGGGTCTAGTCCCTGATGTGGTGATACCTCCAAAATTCAAAGTACCCGACTTTGGAAATTATAAAGGGCTCACTCGTCTAAGGAATCATCTTCGTATGTATTGCAGAAAGATGCATGCCCATGCCCATGATCAGAAACTAATGATTCACTATTTCCAAGACAGTCTAAGTGGGGCATCTTTGGACTGATACATGCAGTTGGAACAAACGCATATCCAAACCTGGGCGGATCTTGCTAATGCTTTCTTGAAGCATTACAAGTATAACTTGGACATGGCGCCTACTCGCTTGCAACTCCAAAATCTGTCCCAAAAGAAAGAGGAGTCCTTCAAAGAATATGCTCAAAGATGGAGGAAGATGGCATCCCGTGTACAACCACCACTGCTGGAAAAAGAACTCGTAGACATGTTCATGGGAACCTTATAATGGTTTTATTATGAGAAAATGGTGGGAAGTGTCTCGTCAGGATTCTCAGACCTAGTGACTATTGGCGAAAGAATCGAAATAGGGTTAAAAAGTGGGAAGATATCAGGGGGGTCGTCAAATGCCCCTTGCAATGCAAAAAGACCGGCTTCAAACTTCCCAAGAAGAAAAGAGGGAGAAGTCAATGTTTTGGCCTCACAACCCAGGACATCACAACCACTGGTAATCCCACAAGGACAAAGGCAATACAAATTTAAAAGGCCACCTAGAAATTTTGATCCACTGCCCATGCCACCAAGCCAGTTATTACAACAGTTAGTTAAGGCATCCTTGGTGGAAATCAAGCCTTTATCTCCTCCAGTCGGGCCACTCCCGCAAAGATACAATGCCGACGCCAGCTGTGAGTACCATGCTAACTCTCCGGGGCACACCATAGAATAATGTTGGGCATTCAAGCATAAGGTTCAGGATTTGTTAGAGTCTCAAGACATCACCTTTGAGAAGCCTAACATCAAATCAAACCCTATGCCTCCACACGATGGGCCAGCAATAAACGCAATTGAGGTGGTTGTTGTACCCCAAATTTTGACCTAAGATACCATCTCCTATCTGCATCATTACATTGCAAGCGTTTTGATTTTTAAAAAATTCATAACTTTTTTCAGGCCGAGAGCTATGTATTTTGAACACTAAATTATTTAACTGATTCATGCTAAAACAATGTTTATTAATTATTTATTATCTTAAATTTAAATAATTGGAATTTGTTTTCAATTGTTATATAATTTAAAGATTTATAGATAATAAAATAAATATTAAAGAAGAGGCATATTAATCATTCAGACAATGTTTATTTATTATTCACTATCTTAAATTTAAATAATTGGAATTTATTTTCAGTTATTACATAATTTAAAGATTTATGAATAATATAATAAATATTTGAAAAGGTTCATTAATTGGTCAATAATGGTTATTTAATTATTTGTCATTCTAAGTTAAATAATTGAAATTCTATTTTTAATTATTACAATTTAGAAAATTATGAATAATGAATTAAATAATTGGAACTATTAATTGATCAATGATATTTTATTTATTTGTTTATTATTCTGAATTTAAGTAATTGAAATTTATTTTTAATTATTATACAATTTAAAGAATTATAAACGATAAAGTAAATAATTAGAGAGAAGGAAGAAATTAATTGGCAAATATTGGAATTTTATTCATTTTCTTCTAATTGTACAATTATTGTGTAAATACTGTATTTATTTACAACGAATTTACAATAATAATTTTACAAAGTTAAAATGAAATAAAAACTAATCTAATGTTTTCTAATTCTAAATCTTCTATCCAATGCCTTTTTGTCTGCTCATTTGATTTTACCTGCAAAACGATTAAAAGAAAATTAGAATTGAACAAATAACTAAAAGCAAAAAAATTATTTAGTGTTCATCATTAAAAGCAACGGCTGGAATCAGTTTACCCTTTTTTGCAAATCACGGGATTTCTCCCGGTTCACAAAAAAGGGAGGAATTTTTATTTTCATAAATGAATGCACAATTTAAAACATGCACAAATTCATTTTTGGTTTCAAAACTGCATATTTAAAATTAATTGCATTTTTCAAAGTCCATGCATAATTTCAAAACAGCATATGCAAGACAAACAAAATTCCAACGTAAACCTACATGCCATGCACATAGAAGAAGCCAAAACAAATAGGCTCCACTGTTGCATTAGAGGTCAAAAGAAATGTACAGTCTAAAAACCATTTTGCAAGCAATATGTATTCCATTTTCATCATGTTCCAGCCTATGCCTTTTCAGAACAAGAAAGTACAGTATATCATTTTGATGTATCAATGTACTGAGAGAGAGAAGAGAGGAGGAAGTGTGGTTTTACAGGTTTTGGCTTAGGCAGGATATAGATACAAGACAAACTGCAGTAACACAGTCAGTAAGAAGGCAGAAAGCATGAAATAAGATATCAAACAAACTGATGCAACAGTATGGGATGCAGAGGCCAAAGTAAAGGAATATTAAAAATATACCAAAGCGTTCGACGTAAACCTGAAGGCAAAAACTGTTATAACATAACAAAAATCACTACACACACATTATCATCTATCTATCTCCAAGCATTCAAAACAGAACAAAAATATCAAAAAACCATTTTCCTAAACCAACAGAACCTGCTACCTCCAACATGACCAAAACCTGCTGCCTTAAACCATAGAAAACCTCACAAAACTGATTGAGCCCTCAAGCCAATATCACCAAAAATCGTTCAAAACCATAATGGCCTAACCATCAAGTCCCAAAAACTTACTGCATCACCATTTCAGAACCATCATGGCCTAAACCATAAAACCAGATTCAACCTGTTTCCATCAACCTGCATAAAACCGTATAGCCTCACCAAAACAACAACCAACATAGCCTTTCAAACCAACATGGCTTAAAACCTGTTCAACCTATTAAACCAAGCTAGGCCAAACCTGAAGCAATCGACCATAACCACAAAAGCTAAACCATAAAAATCATTTTCCAAACCCACCAAGCCTCAGAATTATATCATCATAGGCAACATTCAGGCAACAGTAGCAAAGTGAGAAAGAAGAAGAAAGAAGCCAATTTAATTTCGTATCAACAAAAGCATTCAAGGCAAATGACGAGGCAACAGGGATACGGGCAAGGAGAAGAAGAAAAAGGTGTAACAAGAACGAAATACCAATAATCAGAAGCCTATCACGCCGTCACTATCTTCCTCGCTCGCCCCGGCCTCCTAGCTCGTCAAACCTTCCTCCTCCGTCTCCGCCTAAAGGTAGCATTTTTTCCCCTCTTTCACTGTCATAATACCTCCAACAAGCATGATAATACGAATAAGAATCAGAAATGAACTTAAATCACGCACATGCATTTGCAATAAAGCCCTAAACGAGTAATAAAATGAAATTGGTACCGTAAGAATCCGTCGCCCCCTAACGTTTGGCTGGAGGGAAGAGGAAAGTGGGATGCTGGTGGCCATTGAGGCGAGAAAAGCTCAGGCAAAAGCTCGGGCAAAGGAAAAAGACGAAGAAGATGAATCGAGAATGATAGAGCGCCGCTGCTGTGCACATGTTAACCCTAATCCCTTTCATTTGAACCAAAACGTGTTTAACATTAAAACAGAAATTATAAAATATAATTGGACCTTGACCCGTTGCCAGCTCACAAAACCCAGCGAATTCCTTGTACACCCCCCTTATTTCCGTTTTCTGTTTTCGGCCTTTAAACCCTTCAGCCCAAACGTCTTTTATTAACACCACCCCTTTATATCTCGATGCCCTTTTTTTATTTTACTTCCCTTTAGTTTTTAGGTTTATTATTAATTTGGTTAGTTAATAGAATTTAATCAATAAGAGTTGGATTTTAATTAAAACAAATTTTATAATTTGACTTTTTCTTAAGTTCAACCTTAAGTTCAATTTGGTAATTTTAATATTCTTTCTTAATTAGTTAGATTAATAACTTTAAGTTTTAATTTAGTTTAATCACTTAATGACTCTTAAAATAAAAACTCTAAAAAACACAAAAATTAGAATTTAAAACTTTAAATAACATTTTATCATAATACTAAAATACATAAAAAAATTAAAACTAAAAAAAACATTTCTATTTCTTAATTAATTCTCATGTTTTGCATATATTAAACAAAAAATCCAAAAAAATTCATATTTACACCATTTAGTCATTTATTTAACTGTTGCTATTAATTATTATCCGCATGTTTTTTTCTGTTTAATTATTTCACATTTACATGATTATTCTGTTTACGTTTAAATCCAAGGGAAAAACGATTAAATTTGTCGACTTCATGTCCTCAAGTCTAATTGCGCGAACTCTCGCATTTCATTAAAACTTAGGATAATTTTTCCTCAAATATTCAATCTTTTCAAAACTTATACCTTTTAAACAAAAAACTTCGACATTAGGTCGCCGTGTCTTCAAAACCCGTCTGTACCCCTTTTCGGCCAAAACGATTCATTTTTTCAATCAAACGAACAATTTTAATAAACAGATATTTCAAAAGGTTCATGCGGAGTACTGCAGATGCATTGGGTGCTAATACCTTCCCATTGTATAACCAACCTCCGAACCATAGATCTCTTTTCAAAACGCCTTGTATTTTTAATTTTTAAAAGTATTGTTTTACATTGCATATTTAGGGTTTTATTTCACTCTTTTCCCTTTTCCCTTGGAAATAATAAAGCGCGGTGGCGACTCTTGCTTTTGTGAGACGAATTAATCAATAATTCGATCTCCGATTTACCCCGCTACATTTTTTATCGCTACAGAAATGGCGACTCTGCTGGGGAAAGATTGACCTCTTGCTGGTCCATCCCTAAGTGGGTTAAGCCTAATTTGTCTTATCTGTTTTATTATTATTTGATATGTTTGATTATGTGTTTAAATTGGGGTGTTTGGGTTCTTGCAAAGGACGAATCCTATACCCGGATTAAGTTACACTTAAGAATAGGACGGGCGGTACAGTCATGTTAACTTTGAGGGAGTAATCCCGAAGAAGGAGGCATGAGATCCCCCACTCAATGGAAGGCCCTCTTCAACTTAATATTTGTTTACCGAGTAATCGGGAAGACATTATTATTTTCGACCTAGGAGCCCGAGAAGTTGAGGACCGTAAAACCCTAACCCATCTTGGCCTTTTAGGTGTAGCGCGGAGACTATAACGGAGTAATTCGGAAGTAGTTGTTACGCGATGCTACGCTCGGACGAGTTTCTCTTGAGAATATTGCTAATTATTGAGTAATCAAGACGTTGGTAATATCCGAAGGAGGAATGTAGACTCTGGGAACCCGTAGAACCATGTCTTACAGGTGCGATTGAACCGTTAGTACATACCTTTGGGTGGGCTTTACCCTCGACTCCATGCTGAACGTTGAACCTTTGAACCCCATGTTTGCAAGCCTGTGTGTGACTGTTGCATTATCATTCATCCATGCATTCATCAACATCTTTGTAAAAAACTTGTTTTTCAAGGAACTTCGGAATGATTTTTGCAGACATCTCAGGTTATTATGGAATTTGGAAGGAGAAACACTCGAAGCTTTAGTTTTAAGGAGCCCGAGATTGAAGAACTGGAGAGTTTGATTTCGAAGATCGAGAGTCCGACGGATTTTCAGAAGAAGTATGGGTCCATTGTACCTCTCATGAAGCGCAAGATGAAGGAAGGCATCCTCAACACGTTGGTTCAATTCTATGATCCCTTGTACCGATGTTTCACCTTTCCGGATTACCAGTTGATGCCCACTTTAGAGGAGTATTCCTACATACTTGGTTTGCCGATCACCGACTGTGTTCCTTTTTCTGGATTAGAAGAGGAGCCCAAATCTCACGAGATAGCAACCATCACCCACTTGAAAAAGTCACAGATATAGGAGAACATGACTACGAAAGGGGGGATCCGAGGTTTGTCTGCGCAGTTTTTGTTGAAGAAAGCTCGTCATTTTGCTGAGATAAAAGATAGTGTTGCCTTTGAAGACGTGTTTGCTTTACTCGCCTATGGTCTATTCTTGTTCCCTAACGTTGATAAGTTTGTGGATATCAACGCCATCAGAATTTTCTTGATTGGAAATCCGGTCCTTACGCTGCTGGGAGATACCTACTACTCCATCCATCTTCGAAACTCTTATCAAGGAGGGATGATTATTTGTTGTGCACCGTTGCTGTATCAGTGGTATGTTTCGCATCTACCTGGGTCTGATGTTTTCTGTGATCTCGAGAAGGAACCGCGTTGGGCGCCAAAGATTATGGCTCTCACTCATTTCGACATTGACTGGTATAATCGAGTTTACTACGACGTGAAGATCATCGATAGCTGTGGTGCTTTTCCTAACGTGCCTCTTCTTGGTACGAAAGGTGGAATCAACTATAACCCTGTTCTCGCGTGCCGTCAGTTTGGGTACCCGATGAGAGATAAACCAAACAACATCCATGTGAGTGGTTTCTTTCTTCAGGAAGGACAAGATCATCAGGCAGCTAAGAGAGAGATCGAAGGAGCTTGGCGCCACATCCATAGGAAAGGGAGAGATATGTTAGGACATATGGGTGTCATTTCTTTGGAGCCTTACCTACAGTGGGTCCGTGCTAGGGCTTGTGCTCTCAAGATGCCCTATAAACTTGAGAAACCTTTATTCCCTGCCATTGCACCATCATCTGTTGTTATCCCTATCGCAAATATAGGAGAATACCAAGGAAATCTGGCTAGGATGAAGTCCGAGAGGGATGCTTGGAAAGAAAAGTACCATATGTCTGAATATGAGAATCGAGTCCTGACTCGACAGTTAAAGGAAAAGGAGGAGTTGTTGTTTATTCAAGATGGCCGGTTCATTAATCACGATGAGATGCTTCGTCAAAAGGATGTCTTGATGAAGAAGTACGCTAGTGAAAGGAAGAGAAAGAAGGAAGGTTCGGTAAGCGTGGCTCTCGTTCCTAATCCGCAGAAGGAAATCATTGATCGACTGGTAGCTGAGAAGAAGAAGATGGAAGACTTTTAAGAAGAGAAGATTAAGAAGCTCCGGTTACAGTTGGTGTTCGGTCCTTCATCTGAGGATTCCGAGTGATCTTTAGCTTTTAGTTTTATTTTATTGATGTCATTTTGTAAAACTATGTAAAAGGGCTTCACGCTCCAAAGTTGTAATTTATTGCTTTATTAAGGGCTTCATGCTCCAAAGTTGTAATTTATTGCTTTATTTTAGACTTCATGTTTTAAAATTGTAATTTATCGCTTTATTATGGATTCCGTGTTTCGAAGTTGTAATTGGGTTGTTATCCCAAAGTTGTAATTTACTGTTTTGATATTCCAAATTGTAAGTTGTAATTTATCGCTTTCGATTAATGGATTGAGTTTTTGTTGTTCCAAATTCCTTTACCATTGATGTATGCAAAATTATCAAGGTTCCTTGAAAAACGTTTAAAATGAATCATCATTTGCATCGCACATCATGCATCATTCCACATTCCACTTCACATGTTTTCTAGAGTCTTATCCTTGTTCTTTTTCCACTCAAAAGGTTGTCAAGCTGTCTCACCGATACGACACTCGAGCCAATCGTCAGAGGAAAATGGAAGATTTGGAACAGGAAAATCATGAACTTCATGGGGAAGTTGCTACACTTCGTATCGAGATGGAAAAGTTGACTGCGTTAGTGGAAAGTTTGGTGGTTGTTCAGAATCAGCCATCGACTACAGCTGCCGAGATTCAGATTTCAACTCCAGTGGTTTCCGAGATTGTCACCGTCCCTGCCTCCATAACTCAAATCAACTCTCCGCTTCAACCTCAGATGCCGAAAGGTTTTCCGTGGGGAATGCCTTACAACTTTGTGCCAGAGGGGTATCAGCCTGCCGTACAACCTTTGTTTCAACCTGCTTTGTCTCTTCCTCAACCAGAGACAACTGCCATGCCTCCAGTAATTCCGTCTGTAACACCTTTTCCGTAACCGATTATGACAACCGTTGCTCCTGTGGTCCACTCCGTGCCATACTTGAATGAACCTACTTACCCTACCGAGCCTGCTGAAAGTTTGGGTCTTTTTGATAGAATGGAAGAGTTTCAGGATCAGTTCCAGGAAATGCAGAAAGAGCTTAGAGCGTTAAAGGGGAAGGATTTGTTTGGGAAGAATACGCATGACCTTTGTTTAGTTCCGAATGTCAAGATTCCAGCAAAATTCAAAGTGCCAGACTTTGAAAGATATAAGGGTGATTCGTGTCCTAGAAGCTATTTGACAATGTACGTGAGAAAGATGTCTACGTATTCCGATGATCATGACTTATTGATTCACTATTTTCAAGATAGTCTGACGGGTGCTGCTCTAAAGTGGTATATGGGTTTAGACAGCATTCGGATCCGCAACTTCAACGACCTTCGTGAAGCCTTTGTCCATCAGTACAAGTATAACGTTGACATGGCACCGGACAGGGATCAACTCCGGGCAATGTCGCAGAGAGACCGGGAATCTTTTAAGGAGTACGCCCAGAGGTGGCGTGAAATCGCTGCTCAAATCTATCCACCTCTTGAGGAGAAGGAGATGACGAAGATATTTTTGAAGACTTTAGGGTCCTTTTACTATGAAAGAATGATAGCCAGCGCACCCAGTGACTTCACCGAAATGGTAAGCATGGGCATGCGGTTAGAGGAAGGGATTCGTGAAGGGCGTTTGGTTAAAGAAGGGAGTCCGTCTAGCAGTACTAAGAAGTTTGGAAGTGTGTTCCCGAAAAGAAAAGAGCAGGATGTCAGCGCTTTGTTCCCAGCTAGACCTAGGAGAGGGTACTCTCACGTTGCGGCAGTCACTCCGGCTGTCCGCCCAGCTTTGATGACCCCAGCTCATCAAACCCCACCAACTCAACAACGGTCATTTCAGCAGCAGCCTCGACAACAGGCTTATCCATTCAACAATCAGAACCGTTCACCCAGAAAACCGCAGTTCGATGCCATTCCTATGACTTATACTGAATTGTTCCCTGCTCTTATCAGAAAGAATATCATCACGACAAAGCCTCCTCCTGTTGCACCGAACAGTACTTCTCCGTGGTACAAGGCGGATCAGTTTTGTGACTATCATCAAGGGTCGTCGGGGCACAACCTTGAGAATTGTTTTGCTTTGAAGGCGGACGTGCAGAGATTGATTAAGAATGGTATCTTGTCTTTCAAGGATGTTAATCCAAATGTTAGAGATAATCCTTTGCCTCGACATGGGGCAGCTTCAGTAAATATGGTGGAAGGTTGTTCGGGGAAGTTCCGAGTTTTTCAAGTTGAACATATAAGAGAGTCGTTGATCAGGTTACATCAGAGTTTGAGAAGACTTGCCTTTGTTAGGCACCAGCATGATTATGATGTTTGTGAGTTTTGTTCAAGAGAGGATGATTGTCCTATTGTGAAGGAGGATATTCAGAAGTTGCTAGATCAGAGAGTTATCACTATTACGTATGACAGAAATCCGGAGGATGAAGTGAATGTTATCATACCACAATTCAATTTTCCTGAATCAGTAGAGATTTCTTACGACAGTCAGACTGCACCTGCTGATCCTTTGATTATTTACCCATCTGGCCCTGTGCCTTACAGCTCGGACCAAGCTGTACCGTATAAGTATAATGCCACAATGTTTGAGAATGGGGTAGAAGTCCCCATACCAACGAGACCATCTTTTGTTAACATTGCTGATGTGAGTAGAGTTACGAGAAGTGGACGTGTTTTTGCAGCAGTACCTTTGAAGAGACCAGAAGTTCAAGTTAGGAGGCCCATACCGGCGGAGATCCCAGAAAGAAATGTTGAACCAAGGGTTGAGATAGGCCGACCCAGTGAACCTATCCCTCACTCTGAGGATGATGAGATTCTTAAGCTTATCAAGAGAAGTGAATATAAGATTGTGGACCAGCTTTTGCAAACACCTTCCAAGATTTCTTTGCTTGCTTTACTGAGAGATTCTGGTGCCCATAGAGAAGCTTTGATGAAGGTCTTAGACCAGGCGTTCGTGGATCATGATGTGACGGTTGACCAGTTTGATGGAATTGTGGGAAATATTACTTCGTGTAACAATCTTGGTTTCAGTGATGAAGAACTCCCGGAGGAGGGGAGAAACCATAACATGGCTTTGCATATCTCAGTAAGTTGCAGAAATGATACCTTATCAAGTGTGTTGGTGGATACAGGTTCATCGTTGAATGTGATGCCCAAGACTACATTGTCTCGACTCTCATATCCAGGTGCTCCCATGAGACCTAGTGGAGTAATTGTTAAAGCGTTTGATGGTTCTAGGAAGACAGTTATTGGTGAAGTGGATCTTCCTATAGTGATTGGTCCCCACACTTTTCAAATCACGTTCCAAGTGATGGATATTCGTGATGCCTACAGTTGCTTATTGGGTCGTCCCTGGATCCATGATGCCGGGGCAGTCACCTCTACGCTCCATCAGAGACTAAAGTTTGTAAGGCATGGGAAGCTAGTGATGATTGGGGGAGAGCAAGCTATGGTGGTAAGCCATTTATCGTCATTCTCTTTTATTGATGTGGACGAGGATGTTGGAACCCAATTCCAAGGTCTTTCTGTTGCTAAGAATACAGTGAGGAAGCAAGGGGCATCCATCTCTTCTTTTGAGGATGCGCGGCGAGTGGTGGAAAGTGGTTTGGCCGAAGGATGGGGCCAGGTGTTGACGTTACCCGAGAACAAGTCTGGGGAAGGTCTTGGTTTTCGTCCCGTATCTGCGAGAGTCAAGAAGGAGGTGGTTGTTCGTCCAATTCAAGAGGTTTTCCGAAGTGCAGGTTTTATACATCCTGAGGTTGATGCTATCATAGAAGATGATTCCGAGGAAGATTTGCCCGTTTTTGTGACGCCTGGATTGGTTTGCCAAAACTGGATAGTTGTTGATGTTCTTGTGGTTATGCACATTTCCGAGTAATGTTTTGTTTATTTTTCTTTGAAAAAATTCGCTCTGCCCAAGGCGAAACGTATTTTGTGTCGGGCTATGAAAAATAATTCCTTTTGCTCTGCCCAAGGCAAAAGAGAAATGTCTGGGCTCTTTGTTTCAAGTATTTCCCTTTAATGAATAAAAACGTTATTTTGTCCACTACTGTTTTATTTTTCACTTTTTCAGGGAAATAGTATTGAAAATTAATTAATAACCTTTTGTTTTATTTGCACAAATCGATTTCTAAAATAAAGCATAATCATATGTGCAGATTAATCCATGACTTAACCATCGAAAACAATGATCCTATGCCCTCTCCCAACTTTGAATTCCCTGTGTTCAGAGCCGAAGAAGAGGATGACGAAGAGATTCCTGTTGAGATTTCCCGTTTGCTTGAACATGATGAGAAGGTCATTCAACCATTTGAAGAACCTTTAGAGTTGGTCAACTTGGGTGATGAAGAGGATAGAAAGGAAGTCAAAGTCGGAGCACTGCTTATCCCGAAAGTTAAGGAGAAGATGTTGGAGCTTCTCAAAGAGTATGTTGATGTGTTTGCTTGGTCCTACCAAGATATTCCAGGTATGGACAATGACATTGTGGAGCATCGTTTACCGTTGAGACCTGAATGTCCGCCTATCAAGCAGAAGTTGAGAAGGACTCGTCCTGATATGGCTGACAAGATCAAAGAGGAAGTTCAGAAGCAGATTAATGTAGGTTTCCTTGTTACATCGGTCTATCCTCAGTGGTTAGCCAACATAGTGCCTGTTGCTAAGAAAGATGGCAAAGTTCGGATGTGTGTAGACTACAGAGATCTGAATAGAGCTAGTCCGAAAGATGACTTCCTATTACCTCACATTGACGTATTGGTCGACAGTACCGCCAAGTTCAAAGTCTTTTCTTTCATGGATGGCTTCTTTGGTTACAACCAAATCAAGATGGCACCAGAAGATATGGAGAAGACCACTTTCATTACACCTTGGGGAACTTTTTGCTATCGGGTTATGCCGTTTGGTTTGAGGAATGCGGGCGCAACATACCAAAGGGCCATGACTGCTTTGTTCCATGACATGATTCATAAGGAGATCGAAGTGTATGTGGATGACATGATTGCCAAATTGCAGACTGAGGAGGATCATCTGGAACATTTGTTGAATTTATTCCAGCGGTTGAGAAAGTATAAACTCCGTCTGAATCCCAACAAGTGCACTTTTGGTGTTCGTTCTGGAAGACTTCTGGGTTTCATTGTCAGCCAGAAAGGTATTGAAGTAGATCCTGATAAAGTCAAAGTTATTCGGGAAATGCCCGCACCCAAGACGGAAAAACAAGTAAGAGGATTCCTTGGGAGACTGAACTACATTTCTAGATTTATATATCATATGACTGCTACCTGTGGGCCGATTTTCAAGCTTCTCCGAAAGAACCAAGGATGTGTGTGGACAGAAGAGTGTCAGAGAGCTTTTGATAGCATCAAAGAATATTTACTTGAACCTCCCATTTTGATCCCTCCGGTGGAAGGAAGACCGTTGATTATGTACCTGACTATATTGGAAGATTCTATGGGATGTGTGCTTGGTCAACAAGATGAGACTGGAAGAAAGGAGCATGCTGTATATTATCTGAGTAAGAAATTCACAGACTGTGAGTCTCGATACTCATTGCTTGAGAAAACCTGTTGTGCTTTAGCTTGGGCTGCTCGCCGTCTACGCCAGTATATGATTAATCACACTACTTGGTTGATCTCCAAAATGGACCCGATCAAGTATATCTTTGAGAAGCCCGCCTTATCTGGAAGAATAGCCCGTTGGCAGATGTTGTTATCTGAATATGACATTGAGTGTCACACTCAGAAAGTAATCAAAGGGAGTATTTTAGTCGATCATTTGGCTCACCAACCAATTGACGATTATCAATCCATCAAGTTTGATTTCCCATATGAAGATGTTATGTACTTGAAAGCTAAAGATTGTGAAGAGTCGTTACCTGAAGAAGGACCTGATCCCGAATCTCATTGGGGTTTAATATTTGACGGAGCTATGAACTCTTATGGAAGTGGAATTGGGGCAATCATCGTCACTCCCCGAGGTACTCATATCCCGTTCACGGCAAGATTGAAGTTTGACTGCACGAACAACATGGCAGAATATGAGGCATGTATTATGGGTCTCGAAGAAGCAGTGGATCTAAGGATTAAGATTCTTGATATTTACGGAGACTCGGCATTGGTGATTAATCAAATCAAAGGAGAATGGGAGACTCGTCATCTTGGTTTGATCCCTTACAGAGACTATGCTAGAAGGTTGTTAACTTTCTTCAACAAAGTGGAATTACACCATATCCCTAGAGATGAGAACCAAATGGCTGATGCTTTAGCTACTTTGTCTTCAATGTTTCAAGTGAATGGTTGGAACGATGTGCCTACAATCAGAGTTATGCGCCTCGACAGACCTGCTCATGTGTTCTCAGTAGAAGAGGTTACCGATGACAAACCGTGGTTCTACGAAATTAAACGTGTTCTTCAAACTCAAGAGTATCCGCCTGGGGCATCCAATAAAGATAGGAAGACGTTGAGAAGATTAGCAAGAAGTTTCTTTCTCAATGAAGAAGTTTTGTATAAGAGAAATTATGACACGGTCTTGCTCAGATGTGTAGACAGACGTGAAGCAGACATGCTGATGCAAGAAGTACACGAAGGGTCCTTTGGCACTCATGCCAACGGACATGCAATGACTAGAAAGATGTTGAGAGCTGGTTACTATTGGATGACAATGGAATCTTATTGCTGCAAATATGTGAAGAAGTGCCATAAATGCCAGATTTATGCGGACAAGATGCATGTGCCACCGACCCTCCTCAATGTTATATCTTCACCTTGGCCTTTCTCTATGTGGGGCATTGATATGATTGGGATGATTGAACCAAAAGCTTCAAATGGTCATCGTTTCATCTTGGTAGCGATCGATTATTTTACTAAATGGGTGGAAGCAGCATCTTATGCTAATGTAACTAGACAGGTGGTAGTCAAATTTATCAAGAATCAGATCATTTGTCGATACGGTATCCCGAGCAAGATCATCACTGATAATGGTTCGAATTTGAATAACAAGATGATGAGAGAGCTTTGTGAAGAATTCAAGATCGAACATCATAATTCTTCTCCTTACAGATCGAAGATGAATGGGGCAGTTGAAGCTGCAAACAAGAACATCAAGAAGATTGTCCAGAAGATGGTGGTAACTTATAAAGATTGGCATGAAATGCTTCCGTTTGCTCTGCACAAATACCGTACTTCAGTTCGAACTTCAACAGGCGCGACCCCTTTTTCCCTGGTTTATGGTATGGAAGTTGTACTCCCCGTGGAGGTTGAGATTCCGTCTCTGAGAGTGTTGATGGAAGCTAAAATTTCTGAGGCTGAATGGTATCGAAGTAGGTATGATCAGTTGAATTTAATCGAAGAAAAGAGATTGACAGCTTTGTGTCACGGTCAATTGTATCAGCAGAGAATGAAGAAGGCTTTTGATAAGAAGGTTCGACCGTGCGAGTTCAGAGAAGGTGACCTCGTGCTCAAAAAGATATTATCTTTCCAACCTGATTCCAGGGGCAAGTGGGCTCCGAATTATGAAGGACTGTATGTTGTTAAGAAAGTTTTCTCTGGAGGTGCTTTGATTCTCACCAATATGGACGGTGACGAGCTCACGCGTCCCTTGAACGCCGATGCAGTCAAGAAGTATTTCGCTTAGGCAAGCTTTTGGTCAGACCAGTCTTGGCATTTGAGCACATTTTGGAATTCAAAGTTGTTAGGGAGAATAGCGATCATTGTTTTTGTGTAACCTTTTTCTTTCATGTACTATTTCCCACACTTTTGTAAATCGTTGGAGTCGCGTTGTTAGCGAACTACCATCTTATTAATGAAATTTGAGCATTTACCTTTTGTGGGCAAAATTTTAATTTTTACGGCAATATTTGAAACAAAGTATTTAAAATATTCTTATTTTTAAAATGTGTCATGAATAACGAAAGGAATATTAACAGTCGTTCCGAAGATGGTCAAGCCATGAAATGCAAAACAGTACAGTAATTTATCCTTGCATGATGAACTTGTTTTCTTTCAAAATCGTCATGAGGTGTTGGTTGTGTAAGTTTGCGTTCTAGTGGTGCTAAGTTTAGTGACTCCCCAGTTGTTCCAGTTAAGTTTTGTTTTGGCTACCTTTGTTTGGGAGATTTTTTAAAGTGCGGTACGCTTCGTCTCATGCCAGTGGTCTATTGGTATTAGAAGATTAAATTTGAATACTTTTCTCCTCAGAAGACTTGAGCCTTGTAGCGTGTTACGCTCCGACGTTGCTGTGTGGTTCCAATTCCGGTTATCTTCCTTCTTTTCAAGATTGGCCGAGTATCTATTCTGCTGTGACATCTTATTATCTTCAAGACATTCCATCTGTTCGTTTTGTCAGCATAACATTCATTTATTCATTCACACTTATATCACGCATACATATTCACGTTTGCCATCGATTTTGGGGTTGTACTTTGTTTATTCAAATAATGTACATGTTTCTTTCCAAGTAGAAGGTTAGCTGAGGCAGAAAATGTGCTTCCTTTCTAAATTCCCCAACTGAGCTAATCCTCGTGGATGATTTTTGATTCAGCTTACCCTGGTCCATTTCTGGATGGGATGAATTCCCCAATTGAATTGCTTTCTCATTGGGTGGAGTCTTGTTTGACTGTTGTCTCTCTAGTTATTCCTGGATGAAGTTGCTGCCTCTTGCATAGGCTATCTCATTGATTTTCCCCAGTGAAACTGCGACCTAGACAGTTGGTGCATTTATTTTGCACATTTGAGTATGTGATCTCCTCGGGAAGGATTGATTCATGATTCTCTTTGACGAAGATTTATTTCTCTGCCAGTGTCATCACAAGTTCCTTCTGAGTTATTCATGGAAAACGACAAGCGGCAGCTCTTCACGAGCAACTTGTGCGTTATTATTATTCTTGGAAGTCGGCAAGCGGCAGCTCTTCACGAGCAACTTGTGCGTTATTATGATTTTGGGAAAACGACAAGCGGCAGCTCTTCACGAGCAACTTGTGCGTTATTATGATTTTGGGAAAACGACAAGCGGCAGCTCTTCACGAGCAACTTGTGTGTTATTATGATTTTGGGAAAACGACAAGCAGCAGCTCTTCACGAGCAACTTGTGCGTTATTATTATTTTCGGGAAACGACAAGCGGCAGCTCTTCACGAGCAACTTGTGCGTTATTATCTTGTGGAACACGACAAGCGGCAGCTCCTCACGAGCAACTTGTACGTCATTTTATCTTGTGGAAAACAGCAAGTGGCAGCCCCTTTATTTGAGCAGCTTGTATGTTATCGGTATTTTCTTTGGACGACAGCAAGTGGCAGCCCCTTTATTTGAGCAGCTTGTATGTTATCGTTATTTTCTTTGGACAACAGCAAGTGGCAGCCTCTTTATTTGAGCAGCTTGTATGTTATTGGTATTTTCTTTGGACGACAGCAAGTGGCAGTTTCTTTATTTGAACAACTTGCGTATCTACAATATTATTATATCAGCATTAATGAGCATATCTCCGGAAATCTCGCAGAGAAGTTTGTCATGAATCATTACCTTCAGAAGTTGGTAATCAGTTATCAGCAATTTGATACTCTCTGTCTATCATTGACCTTGAGTTGCGAACTCACTGTTATTTTGGGTCAATAATCTGTTTTATAGCCTATGCAAGATGCCTTCTTTGTTAGGGTCAGAGGTCGTATTCCCTCGATTTTATTCGCTGTCAAGAGTCTGTCGTTTGAAGTTGATAGCTTATTTCCCCAGTAATGTATAATCCATGTCTCTGTGTTTTGTTGGTGTTCGATTCCTCCAACATTGTCTTGTTTCATACAATATCTTTCTCTACGAATTCAATCACTGCATCCATATCAAACATAATGACGGCATCTTAGGACAAAATTTGCGTAATTATGTATTTAAGTACCTTCAATCTCGTCGAAACGAAGATTTCAATCTTCATATCTCCGGATAGAAGAAACTTAAATAGGGGCAGCTGTTGTACCCCAAATTTTGACCTAAGATACCATCTCCTATCTGCATCATTACATTGCAAGCGTTTTGATTTTTAAAAAATTCATAACTTTTTTCAGGTCGAGAGCTATGTATTTTGAACACTAAATTATTTAACTGATTCATGCTAAAACAATGTTTATTAATTATTTATTATCTTAAATTTAAATAATTGGAATTTGTTTTCAATTGTTATATAATTTAAAGATTTATAGATAATAAAATAAATATTAGAGAAGAGGCATATTAATCATTCAGACAGTGTTTATTTATTATTCACTATCTTAAATTTAAATAATTGGAATTTATTTTCAGTTATTACATAATTTAAAGATTTATGAATAATATAATAAATATTTGAAAAGGTTCATTAATTGGACAATAATGGTTATTTAATTATTTGTCATTCTAAGTTAAATAATTGAAATTCTATTTTTAATTATTACAATTTAGAAAATTATGAATAATGAATTAAATAATTGGAACTATTAATTGATCAATGATATTTTATTTATTTGTTTATTATTCTGAATTTAAGTAATTGAAATTTATTTTCAATTATTATACAATTTAAAGAATTATAAACGATAAAGTAAATAATTAGAGAGAAGGAAGAAATTAATTGGCAAATATTGGAATTTTATTCATTTTCTTCTAATTGTACAATTATTGTGTAAATACTGTATTTATTTACAACGAATTTACAATAATAATTTTACAAAGTTAAAATGAAATAAAAACTAATCTAATGTTTTCTAATTCTAAATCTTCTATCCAATGCCTTTTTGTCTGCTCATTTGATTTTACCTGCAAAACGATTAAAAGAAAATTAGAATTGAACAAATAACTAAAAGCAAAAAAATTATTTAGTGTTCATCATTAAAAGCAACGGCTGGAATCAGTTTACCCTTTTTTGCAAATCACGGGATTTCTCCCGGTTCACAAAAAAGGGAGGAATTTTTATTTTCATAAATGAATGCACAATTTAAAACATGCACAAATTCATTTTTGGTTTCAAAACTGCATATTTAAAATTAATTGCATTTTTCAAAGTCCATGCATAATTTCAAAACAGCATATGCAAGACAAACAAAATTCCAACGTAAACCTACATGCCATGCACATAGAAGAAGCCAAAACAAATAGGCTCCACTGTTGCATTGGAGGTCAAACGAAATGTACAGTCTAAAAACCATTTTGCAAGCAATATGTATTCCATTTTCATCATGTTCCAGCCTATGCCTTTTCAGAACAAGAAAGTACAGTATATCATTTTGATGTATCAATGTACTGAGAGAGAGAAGAGAGGAGGAAGTGTGGTTTTACAGGTTTTGGCTTAGGCAGGATATAGATACAAGACAAACTGCAGTAACACAGTCAGTAAGAAGGCAGAAAGCATGAAATAAGATATCAAACAAACTGATGCAACAGTATGGGATGCAGAGGCCAAAGTAAAGGAATATTAAAAATATACCAAAGCCTTCGACGTAAACCTGAAGGCAAAAACTGTTATAACATAACAAAAATCACTACACACACATTATCATCTATCTATCTCCAAGCATTCAAAACAGAACAAAAATATCAAAAAACCATTTTCCTAAACCAACAGAACCTGCTACCTCCAACATGACCAAAACCTGCTGCCTTAAACCATAGAAAACCTCACAAAACTGATTGAGCCCTCAAGCCAATATCACCAAAAATCGTTCAAAACCATAATGGCCTAACCATCAAGTCCCAAAAACTTACTGCATCACCATTTCAGAACCATCATGGCCTAAACCATAAAACCAGATTCAACCTGTTTCCATCAACCTGCATAAAACCGTATAGCCTCACCAAAACAACAACCAACATAGCCTTTCAAACCAACATGGCTTAAAACCTGTTCAACCTGTTAAACCAAGCTAGGCCAAACCTGAAGCAATCGACCATAACCACAAAAGCTAAACCATAAAAATCATTTTCCAAACCCACCAAGCCTCAGAATTATATCATCATAGGCAACATTCAGGCAACAGTAGCAAATTGAGAAAGAAGAAGAAAGAAGCCAGTTTAATTTCGTATCAACAAAAGCATTCAAGGCAAATGACGAGGCAACAGGGATACGGGCAAGGAGAAGAAGAAAAAGGTGTAACAAGAACGAAATACCAATAATCAGAAGCCTATCACGCCGTCACTATCTTCCTCGCTCGCCCCGGCCTCCTAGCTCGTCAAACCTTCCTCCTCCGTCTCCGCCTCAAGGTAGCATTTTTTCCCCCTCTTTCACTGTCATAATACCTCCAACAAGCATGATAATACGAATAAGAATCAGAAATGAACTTAAATCACGCACATGCATTTGCAATAAAGCCCTAAACGAGTAATAAAACGAAATTGGTACTGTAAGAATCCGTCGCCCCCTAACGTTTGGCTGGAGGGAAGAGGAAAGTGGGATGCTGGTGGCCATTGAGGCGAGAAAAGCTCAGGCAAAAGCTCAGGCAAAGGCAAAAGACGAAGAAGATGAATCGAGAATGATGGAGCGCCGCTGCTGTGCACATGTTAACAATAATCCCTTTCATTTGAACCAAAACGTGTTTAACATTAAAACAGAAATTATAAAATATAATTGGACCTTGACCCGTTGCCAGCTCACAAAACCCAGCGAATTCCTTGTACACCCCCCTTATTTCCGTTTTCTGTTTTGGGCCTTTAAACCCTTCAGCCCAAACGTCTTTTATTAACACCACCCCTTTATATCTCGATGCCCTTTTTTTATTTTACTTCCCTTTATTTTTTAGGTTTATTATTAATTTGGTTAGTTAATAGAATTTAATCAATAAGAGTTGGATTTTAATTAAAACAAATTTTATAATTTGACTTTTTCTTAAGTTCAACCTTAAGTTCAATTTGGTAATTTTAATATTCTTTCTTAATTAGTTAGATTAATAACTTTAAGTTTTAATTTAGTTTAATCACTTAATGACTCTTAAAATAAAAACTCTAAAAAACACAAAAATTAGAATTTAAAACTTTAAATAACATTTTATCATAATACTAAAATACATAAAAAAATTAAAACTAAAAAAAAACATTTCTATTTCTTAATTAATTCTCTTGTTTTGAATATATTAAACAAAAAATCCAAAAAAATTCATATTTACACCATTTAGTCATTTATTTAACTGTTGCTATTAATTATTATCCGCATGTTTTTTTCTGTTTAATTATTTCACATTTACATGATTATTCTGTTTACGTTTAAATCCAAGGGAAAAACGATTAAATTTGTCGACTTCATGTCCTCAAGTCTAATTGCGCGAACTCTCGCATTTCATTAAAACTTAGGATAATTTTTCCTCAAATATTCAATCTTTTCAAAACTTATACCTTTTAAACAAAAAACTTCGACATTAGGTCGTCGTGTCTTCAAAACCCGTCCGTACCCCTTTTCGGCCAAAACGATTCATTTTTTCAATCAAACGAACAATTTTAATAAACAGATATTTCAAAAGTTTCATGTGGAGTACCACAGATGCATTAGGTGCTAATACCTTCCTATTGTATAACCAACCCCCGAACCATAGATCTCTTTTCAAAACGCCTTGTATTTTTACTTTTTAAAAGTATTGTTTTACATTGCATATTTAGGGTTTTATTTCGCTCTTTTCCCTTTTCCCTTGGAAATAATAAAGCGCGGTGGCGACTCTTGCTTTTGTGAGACGAATTAATCAATAATTCGATCTCCGATTTACCCCGCTACATTTTTTATCGCTACAGTGGTCACTGACTTTGGGGCGACCATAAAGGCAAAATCCCATATCAACTTGTTGAAAGAATATCCGTTCGAATATGGATTCTTGTTAGAGCATAATGAAGCCTTTGAAACAACTCTGGAAAATCTGGTGGATCAGGGGATAGTCCAATTCGGACTGTAACCTGAGGAAAAATATGTAGCCACGATTGGAGGGAAAAAGCCACTAGTAATCCCTTGCCATGGCCCAAGTCTTACCAAGAAAACTCTAGTCATCTCGTGGGGAGAATCAGTAGAGATTACAAGAAGGGCACATAAGAAGACTCTCTTAATACCCACCACTCCAAAAGCCACAATGGTAATTAAGGGACCGTCACCTATCCCTTATGAAAATAATAAGGAAGTACCATGGAGTTATGACTCAGGCGTGTACATCAATGGAGTGAAGCAGGAAAGCGGGCCATCCTCGAGTCAGGGACCTATAATTTCAAACATAGCAGGAACAGGAGGTATGACCCGAAGTGGTCGAATTTTTGGAGCAGAACTATCAAAAAAGACGGATGTGATTCCAACGAAGGACAAAGGAAAAGCAGCGGTTGATATAAATCAAGAAATAGAGTCTCCGAGCAAAGACTTTACCGATCAAGAGGCAGAAGAGTTTCTGAAAATAATCAAAAAGAGTGACTACAGAGTGGTGGATCAGCTCCACCAAACTCCAGCAAAAAATTTCATACTCTCGCTACTCATCAACTCTGAAGCACATCGGGATTCCTTGATGAAGATGTTAAGTCCAGCTCATGTCACAAAAGAAATTTCAATAAATCAATTTGACAATGTCGTAGCAAATCTAACATCCAGATCCTACCTGGGTTTTAGCAACAGTTAATTACTGCCACAGGGCCGAGACCATAAAAAGGCACTCCATATTACTATGCAAATATGTACTACCCATTTGTCCAAGATTCTTACTGACACTGGTTCCGCTCTTAATGTGTTGCTAAAGTCAAGTCTCATAAAGTTAATAATAGACGACGTGGTAATGAGACCAAGTTCTGCGATAGTAAATGCATTTGACGGTTCTCAAAGCTCGGTGTTAGGAGAGGTGGACCTTCCAGTTAAGATTGGCCTGCATATCTTCAATATCACTTTCTAGGTCATGGATATCGAACTAGCATACACTTGCTTACTGGGGAGACAGTGGATCCATGCGGAAGGGGCAGTAACCTCAACCCTGCATAAAAAATTTAAGTTCCTAGTGGAAGGGAAGTTAATCATAATTGACGGAGAGGAAGATATTTTTGTAAGCCACATTGAATCGTACAGGTATACCAGTGTCGATGAAGACTGTATAACTACCCTGTTCCAAGCCTTGGAAATTGCTTCAATGGTAACATTACCAGTCGAGAAGGGTAACAAGATTAAAGTGACATCATGGAGAGATCTGCAAGCGACTATGGGATGTGATGCCTCGAAACATTGGGGAAAGCTCCCAGAAATTTCTGAGAAGAAGAATCGCTTTGGTTTGGGCTACGAATCGTCAAAGGCTACTCTAAAAGGCAAAGCATGTTTCCCTCTAATCCAAGAGACTTTTGTTAGCAAAGGAACAGAGCATGGCGGGCACGTGGCGATGATATCAAGAAAAATCAATACCAAAAGGGCAACTGACTTCATCAGAGAGGGCGCCCCGGGAGAAGAGCTCAAAGGATGGACTGTTGTGGATATTCCTGAGATATTTTTCTTTTCTAAGTAATATTTATTGTTTTGAAAGAACCTGTGTCAAACCCAAGGCATATGGGGTTGCTTGTAAGGGTTTTCCCTGTTTTTGGTTTCAGACAATAATTACAATTGATAAAAGTTATATTCTGTTTTCAATTAAGATCCTTGTCTTTCTTTTGCATTTATCTATTAAATTTAAAAATGGAAATACTTTCCCTGCATACGCATTTTCAAATTCCAAGCACTAAAATAAGCACCAAAACATGATAAATGTGCAGATCCATGACCAAAATTACCGCTAACGTTACTGCTACGACCCGATACGATTTTGATGCTCCTATCAACCAAGCCGAAGAGGAAGATGACGAAGATCTTGAACTCTCCGAGGAAATGGAAATGGAAATAGAGAGAAAGGCTAACAACATACAACCATATCAAGAGCATATTGAGAACATTAACTTGGGCACAGAGGAAGATCCGAAAGAAATCAAGCTATGGGAAATGTTGGAGCAGAGCGTCAAAGACAGGCTAATCAAGTTATTACATGTGTATGTGGATATATTCGCTTGGTCCTACAGGGACATGCTAGGGTTGGATACGGACATCGTGGTGCATAGACTACCTCTCAAAGAAGGGTGATCTCCAGTCAGACAAAAACTCAGAAGAACTCGTCCAGATATGTCTAGCAAAATCAGAGAAGAGGTTCTCAAACAATTTGACGCAGGGTTCCTAGCAATGGTAGACTATCCACCCTGGATAGCTAACATTGTACCAGTACCCAAGAAGGCTGGCAAAGTATGCATGTGCGTAGATTATCGGGACCTAAACAAGGAAAACCCCAAAGACGATTTCCCGTTACCCCACATAGATGTCCTAGTGGATAACATCGCTCAAGCCTCAGTATTCTCATTTATGGATGGTTTCTCGGGCTATAATCAAATCAAAATGGCGCCTGAAGACATGGAAAAGACTAATTTCATGACACCTTTGGGGACTTTCTACTACAAAGTAATGCCATTCAGTCTCAAGAATGCAGGGGCAACCTACCAAAGGGCAATGGTCACGTTATTCCATGATATGATCCACAAGGAGGTTGAAGTATGTGTAGATGATATGATTTCCAAATCCCATACGGAGGAGGAACACATCATACATTTGAAAAAGTTATTCGAGCGGCTGCGTAAGTTCAAACTAAGGCTAAATCCGAATAAATGCACATTTGGCGTCAGATCAGGCAAATTGTTAGGTTTTATTGTAAGCCAGCGGGGTATCAAGGTGGAACCCGACAAAGTAAAAGCTATACAAGAGATGCCCGCACCAAGGAAAGAAAAAGAAGTACATGGTTTCTTAGGAAGATTGAATTACATCTCAAGGTTCATATCGCATCTAACAGCTACGTGCAAGCCAATATTAAAGTTATTACGAAAAGATCAGATGATAGTATGGAATGATGATTGTCAAACTGCCTTCGAGACGATAAAATAGTATTTGCAAGAGCCATCAGTCTTAATGCCACCAGTCCCCGGAAGATCACTCATCATGTACTTGACAGTGCTCGAAGGGTCAATGGGTTGTGTTTTGGGATAGCAGGATGAAACAGGTAGAAAGGAGCACGCGATCTATTACCTCATCAAGAAATTCACTGACTGTGAAACCAGGTACTCACTCCTTGAGAAAACTTGTTGCGCGTTGGCTTGGGCTACTAAGAGGTTGAGGAAATATATGTTAACCCATACTATATGGTTAATAGCAAGAATGGATCCTCTAAAGTACGTGCTTGAAAAGCCAGCTCTTACCGGAAGAATCGCACGGTGGCAAATGCTACTATCAGAATACGACATCCAATATGTCACGCAAAAGGCCATCGAAGGTAGTATACTAGCTGATCATCTAGCTCACCAACCGCTATCAAAATATCAGCCCATGAAGTTTGACTTTCCCGACGAGGATGTCATATTTATAACTGACTACGAAATACCAGGACCTGACGAAGGGCCCGAGCCAGGGGCACGTTAGACACTCATGTTCGTCGGGGCTTCAAATGCACTAGGTCACGGTGTAGTGGCAGTATTAACATCTCCCAAGAATTATCACAAACCCTACACTGCAAGGTTATATTTTGACTGCACCAACAACATCGCCGAATACGAAGCCTGTATACTAGGACTGGAAGATGCCATCGATTTGAGAATAAAGCACCTCGAAGCATTTGGGGATTCTGCATTAGTCATATACCAGGTTAATGGCGAATGGGATATTAAACACCCTAAATTGATTCCATATCAGTATCATGTTTTAAAGTTAGCCACAGAGTTTACAGAGATCACTTTCAGTCATGTCCCACGAGAAGAAAATCAAATGGCAGACGCCCTGGAAACCCTATCGGCTATGTTCAAAGTGACTTTGCCGAATCACGAACCACATATTATGATCAAACATTTCGAAGAGCCTGCATACTGCCTTGCTATTGAGGAAGGACCTGACAACAAACCTTGGTTTTACGACATCAAGAAGTACTTGGAAAGGCAGGAATATCCAAAAAATGCCTCTATCATTGACAAGCGAACCTTGCGAAGGTTAGCTTCAAAATTATTTCTGAATAATGGAGTGGTATATAAAAGAAATTACGACATGGTACTAATCAGGTGTGTGGAAAAGCAAGAAGCAGATACGCTCATGAGAGAAATCCACGAGGGTACTTTTGGAACTCATACAAATGGGCACACCATGGCTAGAAATATTCTACGAGCAGGGTATTACTGGTTAACAATGGAAGCTGATTGTTATCACTACACGAAGATGTCTCATAAATGTCAGATCTACGCCAACAAGATAAATGTACCACCGACTCCTCTGAACGTCATGAGCAACCCTTGGCCATTCTCAATATGGGGAATTGATATGATCGGCATGATTGAGCCGAAAGCATCCAACAGACATCACTTTATATTGGTAGCCATCGACTACTTTACCAAGTGGGTAGAAGCATCATCCTACACCAACGTAATAAGTTAAGTGGTTACACGCTTCATCAAATAGAATATCATATGCAGGTACGGTGTCCCAAGCCGGATAATCACATATAACAAGTTTAATTTAAACAACAAGATGATGAAGGAACTGTGCGAAGACTTCAAAATCGAGCATCATAATTCCTCACCTTACAGACCACAGATGAACGGGGCCGTCGAAGCAGCCAACAAAAATATCAAGAAGATCATCCAGAAAATGGCGAAGACATACAAAGATTGGCACGAAATGCTTCCCTTCGCCATGCATAGATATCGCACCTCGGTACGCACATCAATAGGCGCGACTCCTTTCTCACTAGTATATGGCATGGAGGCAGTACTCCCGGTGGAAGTTAAGATACCATCACTTTGAGTCCTGAGGGAAACAAAGCTGGAAGAAGCAGAGTGGGTGCAGACTCGACTTGACCAGCTCAACCTCATTGAAGAAAAATGATTTACGGCCTTGTGTCATAGTCAGGTACATCAAAAGATAATGAAGAGAGCCTTCGACAAGAAAGTCCGCCCTCGAATATTTAAGGAAGGGGATCTAGTGCTCAAGAGGATTCTACTACCTCGCATATATTCACGTGGTAAATGGACACCCAACTACGAAGGTCCATATGTAGTCAAAACAACATTCTCTGATGGTGGTCTCATCCTCACAATAATGGATGGGGAAAAATGACTGCATCGGGCAAATTCAGACACAGTCAAAAAATACTATGTATAAAAAGCTCGCTAAGTTCGAACCCAAAAAGGGAGACTTAGGCAAAAAGAAGCGTCCAGGTGGATCAAAAACCCTAAAGGGAGATCCAGGCAAAAATTAGGGGCATGTAACAAGAAAATTATCCCGGTGGAGTGAAAACCCGAAAGGGAAATCCAGGCAAAAGTTAGGGATTTCCTACAAAGAAATAAAGAACAAAAAGAATGTAATCTAAAGAGCTACGACTATGAACCACGAGGGGAAGGATAGATTGGAATCATACAACTCAGAAGCGGAGGAACAACAGTAGGGATTATCATTTTTCATTGCCATTTACTGTTTAAAACTTTCTGTAATTACCTCTTTCCAGGAATTACATCTTGTATTCTCGCCTGCTCTGAGGCATATCAATAAAACATTTGTTTTTTTACCTCACTCGAACTATGTTTTTTCTTTTCTCAGATTTTTTTACAAAATACTACGATTATTACTTGTGAATATTGTCTTAAAATAATTTTTGGGAATTAACAAAATAAAAGCATTTGACAAAACATCGAAAAAAACATTTTGGTTATAAAAATATCAAAAGAAAATCCACGTCTACGTCCACACACATGGCTACTCCTACGTCTTGCAACACAAAAATCTACGCACATGTCTGCGCCCATGCTTGCACTCAACGATACAAAGTCTATACATATATCTACGCGTCCCTACGCAAAGTCTACGTCCATGTCAGCACCTATGCCTAACATACAACACAAGGTTTACGCTTACGCCCGCGCTTACAGAGACCACACATATGCCAATACATACGTCTACGCCCGCGCTTACAACATACAAATCTATGCATAGGCTATTACCTACATCTACGTCTACGTCCATGCTTCCACAATACAAAATCAACGTTCAAACTTTGTTAACGTTCTCCCCTGTATTCAAGATCAACAATGTTAAGACAACGCACAATGCCAGGGATTGGTAACTCTGAGCCAATGGTTTAAAGGAGAGAATGACAAAAATAGTCTTCATAACTTTTCAAGGCATACATACGTGCATCTTACGCACATTTCATACATACACACATCTGGCATATCCAAACATACATACATATCACATTCTTGCATACAATACGCATATATTCAGGGTTCCACATCGATGTCAAACATCATACATTTTGCATACATCCGAACATCTCGATATCAGACATCATACGCATGTATCATGCAGCAAACAAACAATGTTACCCTAGATTCATTCATCCAAGGGTCCATTAACCAAATACTTCTCCCGCGATCCAACCCGTTACCTAAGTCTTCAGGCAACAACGAACGAAAACTCAGTATATTTCCTCTAAGCCGCAATATATTATCCAAATCAAACACATTGCCTCTAAGCCACAATGTATTTGCAAAACTCAGAATATTTCCTCTAAGCCGCAATGTATTTGCAAAACTCAGAACATCGCCTCTAAGCCGCAATGTATTCACAAACTCGGGACGTTGCCTCTAAGCCGCAATGCATCCTTAAAACTCAAAACATTGCCTCTAAGCCGCAATGTATTCACAAACTCAACACATTGCCTCTAAGCCGCAATGTATTCACAAACTCAGAACATTGCCTCTAAGCCGCAATGTATTTGCAAAACTCAACACAATGCCTCTAAGCCACAATGTATTATAACACATTGCCTCTAAGACGCAATGTATTATCCAAACTCAACACATTGCCTCTAAGCCGCAATGTATTCTCCAAACTCAAACATACAGTCTCTGAGCCGCAATGTATTCACGCTAGAAGCATCGCCTCAGACGTTGTGTAGCGATTCACAAACGTAACCCATGGCCTCACTCTTCAAGCAGCCATGCACCATCAAGTATTAATGGGTGAATAAGCCAAGACATACGAAACCATGCTTTTAAGTTCAAAACCATTTGCCTCATTATCAAACCCTGGTAAGTGATACATCATCAGCTTTGCATACTTCCTTGAGACTCGTAAGGGTACGTCATATCAGTATAACCTTATGTTTGTCAGACAAATTTTGGGTATTCTAAGTATTCAATAAGCTCCCAATCATAATGCGCAAGACTCTCATTTTCTCACGCTATTCGATTGGAAGATGATTGAATAGGGGCAGCTGTCAACCCCAAATTTGTCCTACCTCGATGATTTTATTTTTCGAAATTGAAATAGAAGAAATATTTAATTAAAGATGGTACAGCAGTATGTGATGGCCTATCTTTATCCAAGACTGGGAGGTGTATTTTAATGGGGCTTTCTAAATCGGAAAGACTCATAAACCCATTCGCGAGGCATGTTGGCCAATGGCCCATGCAATTCGAAAATAAATAAAAAAATCATCCGAGTAGTTAATAAATTATTAGTTTATTAAAACTACTTAGCTTTAATTTGCTATTATTTTAAAGTTAAGTATCTAAGTCTATTTACATTCAAGTGGTTGTTAGTCAAATGGGAGGTGAAATTTCAATAAACGAGCCCATTGCGTTTGGCCCATCTATTTTGGGGTTTGGATAACAAAGAAATGGGGTGATATTACAAACTGCAGGCCCATTAAGATCGTTATTAGCCCATTTGTCAGTTTTTGTTATTACTGTTTTTGTTTTTATAAAGAAAAAATGGCGTTAGTAAACTTTTTTTTGTTGTTATTAAATCCTTTTTATAAATATTTTACTGTTTATTATCAAAAGATTTTTAATACATTTTATTAGACATTTAATAAAGAGTTTTTGAAAAAAGATTTGTTGCACAAGGCATATTAGGCCCAATACGTATCCAAAAAAGGCATTGCTGTTTGCAAAACAAAAAAAGAAACTATTATTGATCTAGTGTACATCCTGTCCAATTAACGGATACTGCATAGATTTTAAAATCTTGCAAAAAAACACAGAAATCAGTACAAGGCCCAGTTCAAAGACCAATTTAGCGCAAAGCCCAAATTGATTACTAACAGCTACTGTACCAATTTACCAAAAATATGTGCATGTTTCTCATCATTAACAGGTATTGTATACATTAAAGACTAAATCAAATATTTTACAAGGAAATAATGCAGAATCAAATCATTACAGGAAAAACTAATCTTCATCAGATCTTTACAAATCCGGAAATCTTTAGTACAATAAAATCTCAATTACAGTAAATGGAATCATATACGGAATCAATACTTTTACAAAATCGTTATTACAGAAAACTAATGCCAAATCTAAGATTACAGCCAGTCAAATCTCAGAAAAAGAATCAATTACTTTGAATGATAAATCCCTAATTGATCTAATAAGCCCTAAATCTAAGAAATTGTAACACTGTACAAATCAAACCCTAATCTAAATCAAATCCTATAAGTACTAGAAGCTAAGACAGAAGAGAGGGATGAAAATTGAAAGAGAAACAAATTCTGAAACAAGGGTTGACGGAAGAAGAACTGAGCAATACCGCGAACAGATATACAGAGGAAGCTTGACAGAGAAGACGAACAACAGCAGATCAACTGGGATTCCAAAATCTGGAACCCTAGTTGCTGCCTCCGCCGCGTCACCATCTTCAAAGCGTCTTCAAATCCTACGAATCAAAGAGAGAAAGAGGTATCAGTATAGAATCGGACCAAAAAATTGGAAGTCGGAAAACACGATCGTTACGGAGGGTATGCGCTTAGCTTTGATTTTTATTTTTATTGTTGATTTGGTGGACGATGGTGCCGCCGCGAGGTCACTGAAGGGAAGGGTTTGTAAGAGAGAAGGGTTAGGGTTTGTAAGAGGAAGGGGATGAACTGCGAGAGAGAAAGGGTTAACTGGAAATGAAATGAAAAATAGTATAAAACAAAGTGTTATCCGGTCATAATTTTATACATGTGCACCTACTGTAAATAGTATGTCCCTCTAATTAGATTCATTTGATCATCATCAGATGGCTATTAGGCCAAGTCTGCATATTGGTTAGCATACGCCTCGCCTCATGTGATCTCCCTGAACACCTTTAAATTCATTGGGCCTAAGCCCACTGTTATTATCACCCCCATTCCATTGTTTACTAAAATATTAAAACGTTTATAGCCCCTGTCCAGAAACATACTTGGGCCTTAACCCAGATTTCCTTTAGACACCCCACCTTTTTTACTTATCAATAAAAAACGCACCCTCTTGTAGTTTAACTAAATTAATTTAATTTTTATTTTTTAACAATTCATATATATTTTTATTTACAATAATAATAATTATTAATTATTTTTTTACATTTTCTATATAATTATTATTTTCTTATTATTATTATGTTATATTATTATATTTTTAGTTATTATTTTTATTATTAGTTATAATTATTATTATTACTAGTAATTTTTATTTTATGGTATTATTATTTATTATATATAAATATTACCTATTTTCATAAATAAATTATGTTTATAAAAAAAACTCATGAACACATTTTTATACATATTTGCATTAAATATTTTTATCATGCATTAATCAGGATCTTCGCAAATAATACGATTAAAAATTATTCAACAAATCTTAAAACTACTTTTGCAATAAACTAAATTAATCAACTGTCTTTTTGCAAAAGGGTTTCAAACTAGTTTTGGCTTACTGCGCACTCAATCAAAATCTCCGCAATCACTACTCCCGACCGAGTGCGAAGTGATTCAAAATATGTTTGCGAGCCCCTAAAAAACACCAACCCATATGAACTACGAATTTGGACTCCGATTCCTCATAAGAGGATACGTAGGCGTACGATCTAAAGTCGTGGCGAGTCTTTCTAATTAAAACTTAAAATACAGTTTACCTCAAACCTAAACCTAGAGGCTAATATCCTTGTGAACAAGGTGGATGAAAGGTGCCTAACACCTTCCTTTCGTCTAATTGAGTCTGAAACCTAGAATTTCTGTCTGTGAATTAGGGTTTTCTGTTAGGTTCCCTTCCCTAGGATAAAAACTAATAGTGGCGACTCTTGATTAAAAAACCAGTTGCTACAAATGGCTTGCATGGAGTCCATAGGTAAGTACCCTTCTCTATTTAAGTTAAGTTGGCTCAACCAGTCCTAAAATAGTAACCGGGTTCTAAGAGTCTCATATCACGGATCTTTCTCGAAGGTTTTATTTTAGTACGAAAACTGATTTTCTACCAAAACATCCCGAGAGTAAAATCTCAATGAGCATAGCATCGAGTATCAACCAACCTTGGACTGCACCAAAGCCGGCTATCTCACTACCTTCTAATGGCTAAGATGGGTCAATTAAGGTTCTAAAAGTTAGTTAGTGCTAATGACACTACGCGGAAGCCTAATGTTATCCTTGACTGACTCAAGGAAAATTAGTACACACCAAAGTGTCGCACTAACCGTAGCCATCACTTCAACCATATCGGTCTACGCCATACAGTTTTCATTATCTATTGATACTTACCTAAGGCATCCCTAGATACGAGTGTAGGATCTTTCAAATAATAAACCCAAGCAAGCCCTTAAAGTTAAAGAAGACAAATCACACAAATTAAGAAAGTAAAGTGATCTAAACTCTTAAGGTAACCCATATTTTGATACTCCCCAACAAAGTCTCCAGTTCTATAATATGGTGGGAGCACTTAATTTTTTTGGGTTTTATCGTAAATGTTGCGGTTAGCAAGAGTCACCACTGACTTTTCTTTTATCCAACAAGGAAAGGGTGAAAAGAATAGGAAAGACCTTAATAGATTTTGAGTTCGGGGGGTAAGTTATGAAAACATAAGGTCTTAGTTTATCTACGAGCTCTTAATTGCTTGATCACTTTAAAAATTGTTTTATGTGTGTGATTGTTTGAAAATATTTTGAAATGCCAATGTAAGGCAGACTTTATAATGATTCTTGTATCAGTCCTCAAGAATGCGTACAAAGGATTTTGAAAATATTTGTTTGAAAGTGTGATGTGTAAAAATGATTTGTTTGTGATTTACTTCGAAATGTGCCAGTGAAAGGCAAGATTTGCAAAGATTCTTGTATCCGTCCTCGAGAAAATTTGCAAAGAGTTTTGAAAAGGTTTGTTGTTTGATTTTGAAAATGTGATGTGAAAAGTTTTATTAAGCAAGAAATTTTTAGAGTCGTACCCACTTAATTTATAGTCTTTCCTATTCTTTCTTTTCTTTTAGAGGAAAGAGACTATCTATGCCATTAGTTGGGAAGAAGTCCTCTCCATTGGATGTTAAGGGACAGGCGAAGGGTCATCGAATGGTCATTGAAGGCAACATATAAAGATACTTTAGCAATTGTATCGGAGGGACTAGATCATTTTTCATAGGCAACATCGAAGGGTCATCGAGGGACTGTGATCTTTATTTGAGGGACATGACCAATGTTTTATAAAGGCAACAGAGAGAACCTTAGAGGTGCAAAGTGTGCAAAAGTGATTCAGTTCAGTTATATTTATCTTGGAAATTTTTAAGGTTATCTACCAATTTATCTTACCATACAAGCTTATTTACTACATAGTTATATATATACAAGGCATAAAGTATAAGTGCGGAAAAAATAAAGTGCCGAAGATAAAACCTAACACTATTACATGGCCTCAGGAGAGTTACATAATAATTAAAACTTTGCGAGAAATTAAAACTAAGCTATTACAAAAAAAAAATGTGCGACCTACACAATTGTTTCTAGGAATTTAAATGCAAAAGATAAATAAAAATGTTAGAAAGATTTTTAAAGTCCTAAAAATTCTAGGTGTTAAAAGATATTTTTTTGTATTTTTTGGGTTTGATTTTATATGTTAATAATAAAATAAAAACCTAATGTCTAATTTTAATTACAAATTAATTAATTTAATTGCAAAAACCTAATTCTAAATTAATTAAATTAATTGATATAAAAAAATACTAAAACCTAATTTTTTGATTTTATAAGTTTTTTTCTGATTTTTTTATTGCCTTTTGATTTTAATTATAAAAAAGAAATAAATTAATTAATGGAATTATAAGAAAGGAAAAAGGTTAGAAAAAAATGTTAAAAGAAATTGCATGGGGGTGGGAATCGAATGGCACCCTCCGTTTAGTCTGAAAGTGTCTGTGAGTAGCGATTCAAAGCTTCAGCGTTACTATGTCCTAGCAATGGCAAGTCACGATTCATGCACTCAACCTTGCATGTTTTGGATAAAACTTGTTCTAAACATCCTGTAGAATATGTTTGGACACACAAAAATAGTTAAGCATGCATAAATTAATAGATTTGAATTTCCAAAACCCTACCCAAATGGTGAGTGTGAGTATGATTGTATTAGGCGTGGAATTGCTTGGTTCTTGACCTGGGCGTGTTCCTAGGAATGTCGGGTTGATGGTTCAGCCCTTGGTTTGGACTGAAAACCACTGAAAAATGGAATTCGAATATGCTCTAATTCTTGATTTTTTGAACTAGCTTTTGAGGTGGAATTTTGTGGTCCTCCTCATGGTTTGATGTTTGTCTATTTATAAGCCAATTATTCTAGGTCAACAAATGTAGTATGGAACCATATGTAATTATGGCATGATTTCTTTCCAAAACCAATTAAACACCTTCCAAAACAAGTGAAACTCTTCCCATATTGAGGCAACACGGTTTTGGAAAGTTGGATATGTGTTATTGGGCGTAAATCTGATCCAAAACCAAGCTCACATGCCTTGGTCCATCATTTCTTATTTTATTTAATTTATTTTGTATTTAATTGAATAAAAATCAAAATAAATATAAATAAATAAAAAAGGTCATGGTAAGGTATGGATGAGTTTATGAGTCCTCTATAAGGTCATGAACATGTTTAGACCTTAGAAGATAGGTCCACTAGTCCAAAATTTCAAAATTGCTCAATTGAGGTTTCATGCATTTCTCAAATATTGTCCAACTTGTGCCAACCATAACTCTCACAATTTTTGTCATGTGAAGGTGATCTTAGACTTTTTGGAAACCTCAAGATGTCTCCTACAACTTTCATATTGGTCAATTTTTCATTTAAAGTTTTATCTTGATGTAAATTGCTTTGACAAAAGATGATTTTTTGTTGACTTTCAAAATGACATGTAATGTCTTGGCTTATATCTCTCAAATGAAGCATTTTTGGACTTGAGCTTAGAGAGAAAAAGTTATAGAGAATTGAATTTCCATAAAAATGGGCTTTGGTTGAGAATTTTATGATGCAGCAAGTGAAATTTATGCTTGGTCAAAGTTCAGTTGACTTCTCCTAAAGAAAACCCTAATTTAGCAATTTTTTTACTTTTGATGGATCTTGAGTTTTCTTGATGAATCATGATCAACCCTTGATCAAATGATGAATGTGACTTCTAAATATTGATGTTGACCAAAAATCTTGAAATTTGACTGTATGTTGACCATAATTGACTTTTTATCCACTATAGTTGATTTTAAGTCATCTGAGCAATTGACTGAGCAAACTTGTGATGCAAGGCTTGAAACTTGTCATGAGGGTACCTTAAAGCATATGAGGAACCATGAAACTCACTTGAGGCATTATAAACTCAATTTTATTTGATAAACACAAAACCCTAATTGTAGGCCATTGCTTAGGAGAGATGCTTGTATGCTCAAACCCTTGAGTATTCTTGAACAATTAGAAACCTGGGAGCATGAGGAGGTGTCTTGAATCAATTGTCTTCAAAAATGGGAGGAAAAATTTTGGGGTACAACAGATAATAATGCATAACATATGTTTGTTTCGAATCAATTCATTCGTGTTCACTCATTTATTTTTCTGTTTATTGATATATCAAACTCTTGTTTAAAGCAAAAATTAAAAGGAGAAGGATGAAAACAAAATGCGTGAAATCATTAGTCGTATACTTTTGAATAAAACCTTGATGTCGATGTAAGGAATTTTATCAAATCCCCAAACACCAAATATATAAGGAAGTGAAAACCTCATCAACCCCTTGAGCCTTGAAGTAAGAGTTTCTTTCTACATGAAAAACCCTCAATTTTAACTCAGGGTAGGGTAGTCTTCAGTTAATATGACCGTGCATTCAAATTTCAAAAGAAAAAGGAGTGTCACATTTGAGGGTCTATCATATCTTATCCCTTACACATCAAGAGGTCAAAAATGCAAAACCACAATGGTTATCCCTCATCAATCGAGGAATGGGGCAGTCACAACCCTTTCAGCAAGTCAAAACAAAACAATGTCACACGATCTGTTCAAAAAAGAAAAATAAATCGAAAAAATAAAAGAAATAAAGCCTGCTAAGTCGAAAACTTAAAAACAAGTGACTTAGGAAAAAATTATGGCATCCCGCTGGACTTCAAAATCAAAAATCTAGTTTAGGCAAAAGTTAGGGAAAACAAAAGAAAAAAGAATAAAAGAACGAAAAATAGAAAGGATTACCAATCTGAAATCCTCATCAAGAACAAGTTCGTGTGACTACAAGAAAAAATGGAAAAAGAGTGACTGCCATTTCAAAAACTTCGTTGGTTCCTCAGTCGTCTTTTACACTTTTAAACCCTTTTGAAAGGTGAGCACTCGTGTCAAAATAACTAAATGTAGGATTGGAGAACATCACAGAGAATGGGTGGGTTAGGTTAAACATTAAGCCTTAAATCCTTTTTTCTGAAACCATGAACCATACCACTTTACAACCCTTAAAAGACCTAATTGAAGCAAGGGTTTATTTTGAAAGCATACTACAGAAAAGATCACGTAAAGCTAAATCTTAGAAATTTTCTTATCATTTGTGTTGATATCGATATGCCAAGTAACCTGAACACTGAATGTCATAACATCGTATAGATAACGCTGATTTCGAAGCTAACATAAGCATTGCATTATGATTATCATCCTTAAAACAAGCATCCCTTAATTATGAGTAAACACTTTACATTAAGGAAGATCAAACGATGAAAAACTACTAAAAAAATTGATCAGTTCCAACAACTAGTCATTCCAAAAAATGGGCACCCTAAAAGGGAAAACTGTAAGAAGATTCTGCCAAGCAAGAGGCATTAATTCAAGCTATGACCAATCTGAGGCTATCACGTCGATAAATCTCTTCAAGTTTCCATCAATCAGGGGGTCATCACTTTGATGAATCCCTTCAAGTTGCCATCAACCTGGGGCAATCACGTCGAGAAATCTATTCAGAATTCATTCAACATGGGGAAATCACATCGAGATTCGACAAATCTCTCCAAGAAATATGTAATCAGGGGCAGTTAACTTCATGACACAAGAAATTGGGGCAGGCCATATCATATCATATTGTGGCACGAATATTCCAGTCTTCTATTCAACGAAGATTCTTTCAGAGAACCTACAGACAAGGGCATTCCTCATTCATACTCGCAAAGTTGCTCAAGCAAATTCTGTCATGAAAGACAACTGTCGAAGAAATCAAGGTAAAAGCGTCATGAAGGTCGCCTTGACCCATCCAACATTTAAAAAGTCGTTCTCATCCCCTTCAGATATTCAAAGTATACTCCTTGGCAATAAAGTAAATTGGGGCACCCGGGGTTTTTATGCGACTCATCGCACATATTCAGCATGATTCCTCAGCAGCAGTGTAAACTTGGGGCACTCAGAGTCTTCGTGTGATTCAGCACGTGCATATGCAATTCCCTAGTAGAGTAAGCTTGGGGAATTCTGGAAGTTTTACATGGTTCAACATGTAATCCCCACAGAACCGTCCTTTAATCTTCAGCAGAGAAGTAAACCGGGGCATTCGAAGATGTCCATGTCCATCACCTGATCCACCAAGTGGTCTAAGATGTAATTCCCCAACATGATACAAACTCGACGCATTTGAAGACATCCAAGCAATTCTCATCGTGAAACTCCTCAACATGTCGGTATTCATCTTACCATCCCCAAGCAATCTAGGATGTGGAGAATTCAGATCAGATCTCTTTCTCCCTAGCAAAGCTACAATTCAGAATTCAATGGTGTACATGAAAACTCGCACTGTCAACATCATAATCCCCAGTAAGGTTCCATTGATCTTTGGTACCCCGATCTTTCAAGCACCAATCTGTATTGGTATTTCCAGACAACGAGCAATAGTTCCCAATAAGCCTATTCATATCCCCAAAGAGTTTATTTCTCTCAACTTTTAATATAGTAGTCATCACTGTATTATATTGCATCCTTAAAACGCGTAGCATATCCATTAAAATGGATCATTAAGCCACAGAAAAATTCAAACATGCATACGAAGAATAAGGTAGATCGAGTACCTTGCACGAAAGACTTGGATCATTCAAAACAATAATACATCTTAATAAAGAATATCATTCCAAAATCCCCACCTGATTTCCTTTGTTACATCATAATACCCAGCTAACCGTGCCAGTACCCTGTACTCCCAAACACTTGTCATTGTCAACTTTCCAAACATTCGTCTGTGTCAACCTTCATCATTCTAAACACTTGCTTGTGTTAAATATTCTTTCGATACTCGTTTGTATTGATTCAAACACTCATTTGTGTTATCCTTCTTTGATACTCGTCCGTATCTTATTCCGATACTCATCCGTATTGATTCAAACACTCGTCTGTGTTACCATCTCCTTGATACCCGTCCATATCTTCTTTCGATACTCGTATGTATCTTCTTTCATACTCGACCGTATTGATTCAAACACTTGTTTGTGTTATCATTCCCTTGATACTCGTCTGTATCTACCTTTGATACTCATCTGTATTAATTCAAACACTCGTCTGTGTTACCATCTCCTTGATATTCGTTTGTATATTCTTTCAATACTCATCTGTATTGATCTAGACACTTATCCGTGTTATTCTTTCATTGATACTCGTTTGTATCTTCTTTCGATACTCATCCTTATTGATTCAAACACTCGTCTGTGTTATCATTTCCTTGATACGCATCTATATCTTCCTTTGATACTCGTCTGTATTGATTTAAACATTTGCCCATGTTACCATCTCCTTGATACTCGTCCATACCTTCTTTCGATACTCGTCAGTATTGATCTAAACACTCATCTGTGTTATTCTTTCTTTGACACTCATTTGTATCTTCTTTTGATACTCGTCTGTATTGATTCAAACACTCGTCCGTGTTATCATCTCCTTGATACCCGTCCGTATCTTCTTTTGATACTCGTCCGTATTGATCTAAACACTCATCCGTGTTATTCTTTCTTTGATACTCGTTTGTATCTTCTTTCGATACTCGTCTGTATTGATTCAAAAACTCGTCTGTGTTATCATCTCCTTGATACTTGTTCATATCTTCTTTAGATACCCGTCCGTATTGATTCAAACACTCATTTGTGTTATCATTCCCTTGATACCCGTCTGTATCTTCCTTCAATACTCGTCCGTATTAACATGAACACTTGTCTGTGTTAATCTTTCACTAATCCTCAGTAGAGTTCTTCTTTCGAAACTCGTTCGTGTTAATCACCAGCACTCGTTCGTGTTAATCAATTCAAATATCCCTTTTGATAACCTCGTATTGTCACTGTTACCACGTTACAGGTAATCACTATTCAAAAGTCATCCTTAAACCTTTTTCACCAGGAAAAAACATAAATATTTCTTTCCCCAGCAGATATCACAAAAATAAATAACATGTTCACACCATCTTTTCAGAACAAATTATCGGCATTGATATTTAATCATCTTCTATCTCAAGCGTATGAAAGGCCTGCTCCAATCATATTTTCAGGTTTACGACGATTAAATAAGGGCAACTGTCATACCCCAAATTTGTGTTATCCCTTTCATTCAAATCGTCTGGCTTATGCATCTTGCATTCTTCATGTGCATACTTCTCATTAGGTCATATAACATCACATGCATCAATAATCAGTAAATGGTCATGGGATCAAGGCATTCCTTTTTGGAAACTACACATAAAAAGATTGTTTTGTCGGACAGTAATAAGGCAAAACTCTGGTTTTTCAAGGTTAAAATATGTTCCGCATGTTTTGCAAGCTATCAAATCAATAATCAATCAAGCCATCGTCATGAAAAATTCTCATGTATTTCAACACACACACTCCGAATTGCGGAGGGATCAGGTGTTTCAGTGAATTTGAGACGGTGCGAACCAGAAACAACGTTTTTGCTGGTTTAAACATAGGAATTCGCAATTTTCAATCGGGGTACTGTTTTGAAATGGTTCCTCAGGTATTGGAACCGTCTCGGTATTTTTTTTTATTTCATATGTTCAGACCGGAAGCCAATTTTGTGAAGAAAGTCTCCAAAGAAAATGATTTCCCTGAAACTGTTTTGAATGTAATGACTGGTTTTCTGTTTCTCGGGTGTTCGAAAATCCGTAATCTTCATTCGATTCAGTATTTTTGGTTGATTCTTCAAGTATTGAGACCATTTTGATCTTCTTATCATTTATCATGTTCGGTTCAAAGGCTAATTTTGTGAAGAAGATCTCCGAGAATTTTATTTCTTTGAAGACAGTGTACTGAATATAATTGTTGGTCCGCCATTTCGCGAGTAATAAAAAATTCATAAATTCTGATTAGAGTACTGTTTCGGAGTGGTTCTTGAGGCATTAAAATCGTCTTAGTCCCATCTTCAATTCGTATGTTCGGCTCGGAAGCTGATTCAGTAAGGAAGATCTCTGAAGGTGCGGATACCTCTGATTCATTCTTCAATTTGATAATTCCTCGTTTCTTGAATTGATGTAATTGTTCTTGCAAATTAATTGTTGAATCTTGAATTAATGTGTTCATGAGTTGGAAATTGTGTGATGTTATTGAATAATTTGTTCACGAGTTGATTGATTCTTGAATCTTGACATTAATGGAGTAATTGAGTAGATGATGATGAATAGGTGTGGTGTTGGTTAATTGTTGATGTTTGATTCAGTATAATTCTTGAACATTGAATGAATTTTTTACATGAATTTTGATTGTGAATTTTAATGTCGAATTATGTCGGTCTATGTTGATTGTGTTGATTTGTGGATTGATGATGAGAATTAAGCTCGATTTCATGAGTTAAGGCAATTTTACATCATTTTATTGATAAATTCAATTTTTCGACATTAAAGATGTTTTGATTAGATAAATTTGCATTAACACATGAATGGTGCTCGTTGCTTAGAATTGAGGCATTTGATGTGATTTGATTATTTGTAACTCGTTTACAATTTTTAAGCAATAATACTTGAACCGAAAAGTGTGATTTCACATCCATTTGAAATTGTTGAAATCATTTTCAAGTAAATTTGGTTCAAGTGTATATTGCTGTCCGGATTGTAAATAAGTTGCGAATCACGTTTTAGATATCGTTTGAGGTTCCCTTGAGTTGCTTGTGCGTTTGTGGATGGATTGTGTTGAATTTTACCATTTCTGGCATATTTTTTGGAGTTAATTTTATGACATGTTGTAAGGTTGTCCGGTATTGGTAAGTGGTATGAAACGCACAATTTAATTATTGTTAAATACTTATGGAAGCTTGTCTTGGCAACTGGTGAGGGTCGGTATCATTTTGGTTGATTTCGGAACCAATTTTTACGTGTTTTGTAAATATAAACACGTTTTCTGGAATTTATGCTCATGTGTATATGTCATTTCAATTTGTATTTGATGTTTACTTGTACATAGTTGATCGTTTCATGAGCATTAATGTTGAGTTTTCTTGATTCTGATACAAGTTTCCACTTACATTCATGTATGTATATACTATTGTCCCGTTTTTTAATTTCATGTGTACATGTCATTTTAATTGTCATTTGATGTTCATTTGTACATATCTAAGCATTTCATGGACGTTGAGGATGAATTTTGTCGAGTCCAATGCATTTTTCTAATTAATTCCAAGTTTACACGTGTTGCTGCCCGGATTCAATACATATGTGTAAATGCATAATTTAAATATTGTTTAAGGCTTGTTTGAACATATTTTGGTGTTTATAGACCGTTGTTGTTGAGCTCTACCGTTTTCGGTGCAATTTTCGGATGCTTTCATGTAGTATGCATAGTGCTGCCCGGATTTTGATTCCCGCCTTCCATTGCTTATTCGCACCTCGCTCTTTTACATTTCATCATTATTTTTTAGTTGTAACGCGATACTTGATGTTGCGTTGTTATTTGCTAACTCGTTTGTGACTTGTGCAAGTTTCCGAAGGCTTTGTCGTGTGACACACGACACTTGAATCATCGTCTTGTTGTATAGACTTATCTTGTGCAGGGACTTTGATTCGCATGCGATTTATTTTCGCATTTGCGACATTGTTTCTGCTATTGGATATTATTTCTGACTGTTTCTCTGACTAAATGACATATGAAAAATGTTGGCATTTCTATAATTTTTGGTGGATCATTAGGTCTATAGTGTCCTAGCTTGAAGTTGATGGTTTATCTATGTTGTTGGGACTTTTAGTGTAACGCAAATGCATACACTAAATGTATTTGTGGCCTGGAGAACTTAACTTTTCAGTGGTTTTGACATGTTCCACTAAATATGCTAAATTTGTTAGCAAAATTGAAAGTTAACTGAATGATCAATTGATAACTCTCAATTGTGATTTTCTTTCACTTCAAATAAGTATGATTGTACATGGGCGTGGGTCAACCCACAAATTTACCGATTTAAATCAAACTAATTCATTAATTAGCTGAACCTTTTCATGTACGGGTAAACTTAACCCTACCCGCAATAACCTCGTAGCTTTGGTTCGTATATTGAATTTGAGTGTCTAAACTTGTGGACTCATTGACCCAACTTGTTGGCGTGATTTATGATTTTATTATTGTTATTCTAAATGAAAAATAAAATTAACATCTGACTATAAATCACATTTTTTCTAAATTATTTATTCACCAACATTATTGCTACTAGACCAATATTAGATCAATGATTTTATATAATTTTAAGACAATTTGTTATTATTTATTTATTTTTTTTAATCATTTTTAACATAGGGATTTTATGGAAATGGTATGTTTTGTGAATTTTGTTACTCTTATTAAAGATCAGTTTGGTTCAATTGAGAAAATAAAAAAGAAAATATTTTTATCAAAAGGAAAGAGAGGCGAGGGAAGAGTGGGTGAATTTTAATTACATATTTGTTTAGTTTAAGATATAAAAGGAGGAGAAGGAATTTTAATTATAAATATATTTGATTCACAAGAAAAAAAAAGAGAGATATTTTAAAACTAATTTATTTTTATCCTTATATTTTTACCATAAAAATAATGACATTTAGTTATTTATTATGTTTATAATTCGAATACAAATTCATTAATTCGAACACAAATTCATTAACAGAATATAAACATTAAATTAGAGATTATAAAATGTTTTATAAAAACATAATAATAATAATATATAATTTAAAAAAATTATCGAATATATTAGAGGAGAATACAATTTGTCAAAAATAAATTTTTTAACATTTTAATAAATAAAATTTATATTTAAATAAATAAAAATATATAAATACAATTATATTTAATATGAAACACATCTCCTCTCATTTAAATCCTCTCAAATCAGAGAAAACAAAGTGGTTAATGAGAAATTCTACTCTTCTCAATCTATCACTCATTTTTTTTCTTAAAAATTGAACTAAACACGTATAATAGTAAATGTTTTCTCATTGTCGGTCTCTTTTCTTCCATTTATCTCAACCAAACAGACTTTAAATATCATGACATATGAATAAATTTTATCCGATATTTCCCATCCAATTTAATGTATTGAATTGTTCTATAAATTTTTTTAAAATTAAAAAAAATTATCAAATTTTTTTTTTATACAACTCAACCTAATCCACAAACGACCGATTGATTTGGTTTGATTTTGACAAAAAAAATTGTAGGTTTGACTATAAACTCATTCCATAGAATCTTGGACAGATTGAATAACGGGTTACGCTAAATCCAATCCAACTCAGAGCTTCTGCCCATTCCCTACAAATAAATAAGCTAAAGAAGAAAAACTATGTTATCATATTTAAGAGCTTTTAATGCGTGACCCCGAGACCAAACATAACTATTTTACAATAAACTCTCATGAGATTATCATTATGTCTTACTAGGAATACTAACTAAGGACACCCACCAGAAATATATGATCATCTTCGTTTGTTACTAGGAATACTGCTTTCAATTTTAATCAACAAAATTTTCATATTTTATGTTAGATAATCAACTTTAATTTCTCAACAGTCTATTGAAAAATTATTTTTAGGAAGTAGTTAGGATAAAAACCTTATTTTTATTATTAAGTGAAGATTGGAAAATTTAGAAACACAATTCTAAACCACTTGAAAGACAACAAACAAGCCTCAACTCAACTCATAAGTACCTAGCTGAAAAACTAAAAACCAACATTCATTTTTCAACTCATAAAAAAGCCATGTTCTTGTCATGGCATTACGTAAAACTGAAAACTAAATTAGCTAACATAAGAGAAACCTCAATCAATCTAAATCATCATCCCATTTTCCATGTCATACCAAAGTTCTTACCAACAGGAATGCTCAACCCTCTCAATGCAACCATCACAGTCTTACTTTCTCCATTTCCTTCACCATTCAAATCCACATGTTCAGAAGTAGTTACATCCAAACCTGACTTACCAATTAATGGTTTTCCATCTAACTCAAGTGATGCCACTGCTCCAACATTTGCATCCAAACCCAACACCGATATTGAATCAATAATCAAACCTTGGTCTAAAGCAAACTTACCCTCTTGAACTTCTGACCACACTTTCACACCTCCTTGTTTCACACTCGCGTATAGATCAATAAAACTTGAGTATCCGTTTCCAAGCTTTATTTCCGGACGTTCGTCGTCGTCGATGAAAAGTGTACCTTTAGCTTCTCCTTCTGTTGCACCAGCCGGGAACGTTACAATGAGTGTGAACGGCGTTGTTCTAGCTTCCTTGGAGATCAAGCCACCTTGCTGCATTGGAAGAATTGTGTTCTGATATAAATGGACATTCACCACATGAAGAGGTGCATCGAGTGTAACATATGTTCCGCCTTTCGATGTTATGGTATGAGTCCAATCAAGTAAACTATACCAACTACCGGGAGGAAACAATGCCTTCACTTGTGTTTTTCCTTGCTCGAGCACTGGCGATATCATGAGACTGCTTCCGAGCAAAAACTGAGTGCTGAGGCCGTAACATTTGGTGTAAGATGGGAAAGTGAAGAAAAGTGGTCTTGCAATTGGTGCTCCACTGACATGAGCTTCATAGTTTAAGGTGTAAAGATATGGGAGAATCTTGTATCTTATACCTAAAGCGTTTCTTGCTGATTGAGCAACTGAATCCCATTGGTAAAGCTCTTGTCTAGGGGAGTAGTAGTTTGCATGATCTCTCGAGAAGGGGTAGAAAGCACCAACTTCAATCCATCTATTGCATAGTTCTTCAGTTGGTTGTGGATAGAATCCACAAATGTCTGAACCAACCATTGGAACCCCGAATATACCGAAATTCAACATAGTGGATATTGAATACCTCAAATTCTCCCATGTTCCTTGATTGTCACCTGTCCAATGTGCAGCATATTTTCCCGAACCTACGTAAGTGGATCGCGACAAAATAAAAGGCCTTTTACCTTCAATTCCAAGAAGACCCTTGTGTGTTGCAACAGATTGCGAGAAACCATAAATACTATGAGCATCATACTCCAAGACGCCGTTATAGTGGGTTGCACTAGTGGCTATTGTTTTGTATCCTATTGGAGCTTGTATTCCCGAAGCGTTGATTTTGTAAGGAGGATCGTCCCATCTTGTTTTGGTGATGTTCTTGCAATCCAAGCAACAGATCCATCCTGGTCCTGTTCCACTTGGACATATCTTTCCCTTTGGAATTGTGCATTTACCAGAACAGAAATTCGAAGCTTCGTTCATGTCAATCCATAGGCCATCAACAGGTACGAGTTCATGGAAGCGGCGGATCTCGTCACCCCACCAAGATACTGTCTTTGGATTGAGAAAATCAGGAAAGTTTACTGCTCCAGGCCAAACTTGAGCCAAGAAAGGTTCGCCTTCGTACTTGATGAAAACATCGTTAGCTAAACCTCTTTGATATACACCGTAACTGGAGTTAACACCAATTCCAGGGTCAATAATGACAATGTACTTCATGCCGATGCTGTGTATCTTGTTTAAGAAGTTTAGAAGCTTAGGACGAGGATAGTTGTTTGGATTGAGTGTGAAGTCTTTGTGTCCATCCATGTGATCATCATCGTTCCAAATCACATCAAGTGGGATTTGAGCCTTCTTGTAACTGTCCACAACATCTTCCACTACTGATAGATTGTGATATCCCCATCTGCATTGGTGGAATCCTGTAATACCAATAAGTAAAAATAGTTATAGAAAGCTTTAGGTACCATTTTTCGACTAGAGTTGGATGCATAAGAATCTAAGTTAGGGTGTTGATTAGCTCAACTTATTCGAAATATGAAGGAGTTAGATGACCTAGGTTTAAATCCGGGTGAATCAAAATTGAATCTGAGACCTTGAGAGAACCACACTCATAAGTCTCAAGCTTTCACCAACAGATCAACACGGGTTACTCTAACAACTAAGTACTATTTACAGTTAGCTACATTAAAAATTGATAATTGAATTTCCCACCTTAAACTGTTACCCTTAAGCACAATGGACCATATTTAAGTGACTGATATTAATTCCACCAACAAAGGAAGCTTATCTTTAAAAGACATAAAAAATCTTCCACATGGTTGGTGCTATTAGCAACACAATTTGAAAGAGTAATAATAGTAAAGACCCACATATTGCTTTATAGATGCATATAAAAGAAATTGAAATTCTTGACCCAAAAGTTTAGCATAAAGGATCAATTATTATTTCTATATGGTAAAGTGAAGTTTCCATTTTTAGTGGGTGATATCATTCCATGTGGTCCTAAAAGGTATTAAATTACTCAACAACAGCACAAGGTGGACCAGAAAAGATTTTGTTAGGATTCAAATCATGCAAACACGGACAGAATTGAAAATAATTTTGCAAAACCCAACTTTTGAAAAGAATCAAAGCACTCCATGATACTGTGTGCTCTGCTCAAGGTCTCAGATTCGAATGCGTAGATGCAAATAATCTTTGTGATGGGCCAGTCCATACAGAGCTATGATCTAGCTTTAAGAGGACCCTGGCTAATGGACGGTGAAATTGATCCCATTGGATTAGTCAGTCTCGTGGTCATACCAAGTCTTTAGTCATTGGATTCTCAAATGCTCTCATAATAAAAATTGAACAAAGTCATTGAACTAGACAGACAATCATAAATGAGTAAAGTGAGAATTGAAGAATCATACCAAAAGCCCAGTAAGGCATAGGAGCAGGTCTTCCAATCAAAGAAGTATACTGATCAACAACATTCAAAGGAGTAGGACCAGAAAAGAAGTAAAAATCAAACACACCACCAATAACCTTGTAAGTAAGAGAATTTCCTCTATAAAAAACATCCATTCCATTACTATTCAACAAAAGAACAGCATGTGCAGAAGCTTCACCACCATTATTTCTCAGATCCATATACATAGGATGTGAACCATACAAATCAGCATTAAGATTAATAGCTGATATATCCGTGGTATACAAAGTATAAGGATCACTAGGATACAACTTAATCCCATGAGGTTGTGTGTTCTCTCCCAAACCATATAAAGATGCATCTTTTGGTAACTTTGTTGAAATCTCAAGATATTGGTCTTTGAAAACAAGTGAACTAAAAGGGTCTGAAGAAGTTGATGTGGAATTGAAAAGGGTTTCACCGTTTGATTTTCTTTTGACTGAAAAACTAAAAGGGTTTGAAATGTAGCTGAATAGAAGCTCAGAACCTGAATACTCAGAGACTTCAATAGGGTTAACCTTTTTCATCTTTCCTATAGTTTGTGTCAATGATGGTGGTTGTTCCCTTGGGATTAGGCTGTAGGGTACTTCCCATCTTTGCTTGTTTGCATCTGTTATGTGTACCCTTAAACGGTTATCTGTTTCATGCCTGCAAAAGAAAACAACCTTTGAGAAACACAAGAGAATGCTACAAACATGTTTAAGAAAAAGATGTGTTTTTTTAGGACTTACTTGGCATAGAATCTGAGAAGGGGAATATCAGGGCCATAGATTTTGGTTTTCTTATTAATTTGAAGGAGTCCAAGAAGGGCACCATCAGAGGTCTCTTGAATGGAGATAAGACTATAGCCATTGCCAATTTTGGTGACATTAACTGATGAAGAAGTGACCTCAGATGCAAAGAGAACAAGAGTTAGAACAAGAGATGAGAGACAGAGAGATGGTAAAGAGTGAGGAAGAACCATAGCTCACTAAAATGGAGTGTAGAGTGAGAGTGAGCAAGTTAGTGTCAGGGTAGATGTGGAGTATAAATAACCAAGTACCATCCAGATCCAAAAAAACTACTCTGTTACCTATGTGTATTAATAAATTACTCTCTACTTATCTTACCTATGTGTATTAATAAATTACTCTCAACAGATTCATTTTTTCAATTCAAAAGATTATAATAGACGATAAAAAAATTTAATACTAATGTGTGCACATCATTACTTTTAACTTACAACTTAATGTTAATTTCTAAGATGTGAAGATAATCAAAGAAATTTCTGAGTTAATCAACATTAGTAACGTGTTTTATCAACTCTAACGGAAGTTCTTTTAATCTATTCATTTTAGTATATACAAAACTATACGTGTATGGTGAAAGATTCCTTACTCGAACACGTGATATCATAAATAAGAATTTTCTTTTTTAGATAAACACAATTATATGAAATAATTTCATGCAATGAATCACAAAATTTTAATTAATTAAAAATAAATATAATATTTTATGTTTCATAATCACTATCGTTCTCATAAATTCAATTAAAAAATAAATTAATATTTAAATAAATTTAAAATTATCTCAATTTTTATTAATTGCTTTTAAAAATGTTAATATATAATTGTTTCCATTTAAGAATTCCTTTATAAATAAAAAATACTTTCTCCATTTCCTTCATGCTATTGTGTCTTGGTCTTGCTCAAGATCAAAATAAGAGAAAGGGTTTGTTGTAATCCAAAATTTTCCCTCTCATTTTCTGCAAGATACCTTCTCATGCTCCTAGGGTTTTCAATTGCTTAAGGCTACTCAATATTTGATCAGACAAATTCTCCTCCTAAGCAGTTGACCTACAACTATAATCTCACTTTTATCAAGGAAATTTGAGCTTATAATGCCTCGAGTGGATTTCATGGTTCCTCATATTTCTCAAGGAATGCTCATGCCAAATTTCAAGTCTTGCATTACAAGTTTGCTCAGTCAATTGCTCAGATGACTAAAAATCTGTATTGGGCAAAAAGTCAAATGTGGTCAACATACAGTCAAACCTCAAGATTTTTGCTCAACATCAATATTTTAAAGTCACATTCATCATTTTATCAAGGGTTGATCATGATTCATCAAGAAAACTCAAGATTCATCAAAAGTAAAAAGTTACCAAATTAGGGTTTTCTTAAGTAGAAGTCAACTGAACTTTGACCAAGCACAACTTTCACATGCTTCATCATATTTTTCTCACCCAAAGCTCATTTTGAAGGAAATTCAATTCTCTACAACTTTTTCTCTCTAAGCTCAAGTCCAAAAAATGCTTCATTTGAGAGATATGGGCCAAAACATTATAGGTCATTTCAAAAGTCAACAAAAAGACACTTTTGTCAAGGCAACTTACATCAAGATAAAGTCTTCAAATGCAAAACTGACCAACAAAGATATTGTAGAGGACATCTTAAGCTTTACAAAAAGTCCAAGATCACTTTCAAATGATAAAAATTGAGAGAGTTATGATGGATGCAAGTTGGAAAATTTTGAGAAAATGCATGAAACCTAAATTGAGAAAACTTGGAATTTTGGGCTAGTGGGTTGATCTTTCAAGGTCCATACGTGCATAAGGCCTCAATATGAACCTCAGAACTTATCCATACACCCTTTGGATTTTTATTCTATTTTGATTTTTATTTATTTAAATTCAAAATTAAATAAGATAAAATCAAGGCATTTCATACAAGGTCCAAGCCCACCCTTGTTTGACCTAATTCAGCTCCATATAACCTCATTATTTTAGACATAACATGAAAATGAAACCCTTGCATAAGAAACTCTTTCCAAAATTCCAAAATATATCAAAACTAGGGTAAGTTATAAACCCTATTTGCAGCCACTTTCAAAGTATACCAACCCTTCCAACCAATCTCTGAAGTGGATAGGATAAGAATGGATCAAACATGATGATCCAAAGCACATGAAACCAGCATTCCATACATTTCCGGTTCCCCTATATTTCGCAAATTCATATCTTTGTTTTCCTTGTATTTTAACGCATGCTAGGGTAACCTCCCTTGTTTCCTTCAGAACAAAACGGCCATATCCCTCGAAAGTGGGTACGCTTTAGCAAAGTCTCTCGAATAAAAGATCATAGTCCCTCGATGACCCTTTCGACGCTGCCTTTCGATAAATGATCTAGTCCCTTATGAAAATTGCTAAAGTGTCCTTACTAGTTGCCTTCGATGACCGTACGATGACACTACGTCTGTTCCTTCACATCCAACGATAGGGCTTCCTACTAACTAATGGTATGGATAACAATATCTAAAGGAGGAGGAAAAGTGCAAGAACAACCTTGAGTGGGTTGAACTTTTAATCTCTTGCTCACAAAACACAAAACATTTTACACAAACACTTTCAAAGATATTTCTAAAACACTTTGTACGCATTCTTGAGGACCAATACAAGAACCGTTACAAAGTTCAAACTTCAAAATATTTCAAAATAAAACACGCACACAAAAAGCAAATTTTCAAAGTGAGCTAAGAGTTAAGAGCCCGTAGATAACTACAGATGAAAAGGGTGCTAACACCTTCCCTTTTCATAACCTACCCCCTGAACTCAAAATCTTCAAGGTCTTTCCTGTTCTTTTCACCCTTTCCTTGTTGGATAAAAGAAAAGTTGGTGGCAGCTCTTGCTATGCACAACATTTGCGATAAAATGCAAAAACAAGTCAGTTCTTCCACCGTATTATAGAACCGACGACTCTACTGGGGAGTACTTAAAAAAGAGGGGTTACCTTAGAGTCTTAGATCACTTTTACTTGCTTTGTTTGTTTTGTTTGATTTATTTTAAGGGGTTATTTGGGTTTATATTTCTTACAAAAGATCCTACACCCAAATCTAGGGTACCCTAGGAACGTAGCAATAGATCATGGAAATTGTACAATGTAGACCGATATGGTTGAAATGATGGTTACGTTAGTGTGACACTTTAGTTTGTACTGGTGTTCCTTGAGTCAGTTGAGGATAACACTAGACTGCCGCGTGGTGTCATAAGCACTAATTGACCTTTAGAACCTTAATTGACCCATCTTGGCCATTAGAAGGTAGTGAGATAGCCGACTTTGGTGCAATCCAGAGTTGGTTGATACTCGATGCTACACTCATTGAGATTCGACTCGCGGGATATTTTGGTGGCAAATTAGTTGCTGTACTAAAATAAAACCTTCGAGAAAGATCCGTGATATGAGATCCCTAAAACCCGGTTACTATTTTTAGGACAGGTTGATCCAACTTAACTCTATAGAAAGGGTACTTACCTACGAACCTTATGCAAGCCTTTAAACCTAAGGTTCTTGTGTGCTTTGTTTGTGTTTTCTATTTGTTCAAACATGACATCATAACATCGCATTTTCACTAACCATTTCAAAGATCTCAGGGACCTGTGATGCAGGTTTATCATGAACCAGATTGTTAGCAAGGGGAAGAGGGATTTATTTTCCTCTAACCGAATATCGTCAAAGACCGAAGTACGTTCCCTTGAGTCAAAGGCTAGGATCTACTCGACATGGTGACATTGATTCTCATAGAAGGACGTTTAAATATGAAAACTTCTTCAGTCAAAGCTGCATCCAAACTCAACTTCTAACATTTCACTTTTGTCTACCCCGCGAGATCCTTGAAAAAGTTGCACATGCACGCATACCATACATATCATCATAACAGGTATTCCCTAAGGGGGGTTTTCTCATCTTCTTGATGTTTATTTCAGTAAAAGATGGCTCTCGAACAAACCGTCAAAGAACTTCAAGCTCAAAATGCTCAATTTCAACAAATGTTCCTGGACTTAGCCAAGGGGAAAGAAGAGCTGAAGACCTCATCACCAAAGAGAGGAAGAAAAAGATTAAGAAACCAACTGTCATTATTAATATGGGTAGAAGATTCAAAAGTTCGGTCATGAGGGCTCTAGATTTTGAGGTCCCATCAAATGAAGATGAAAACCAAGAGGAAGATGATAAGAGTGTGAAAGCTGAGGAGAATAACAACCCTGGTTCTGATGAAGTAGACTATTCGTATGAATAATATCCTCCAGCTGATGACAAATACAAATAGTTGGAAGATCGTCTCAATGCTATGGAGATCCAGAAAGTGCCAGGGTTGGATTTTGAAGATCTGGGTTTAATCTCAGGAGTTGTAATTCCTCACACATTCAAGGTCCCTACTTTTTCAAAGTACGACGGTGTTGTACCCCAAAAATTTCCCTCTCATTTTATCAAGATTTTCCCTACAAGACTCTTTGGACTCAAGACAAGATTCGGGTTTGCTCAGCTCAAGACCTCATCTTGCACTAATAACCTGAAATTAGGGTTTGATTTTTCATAGAGATTTTTGGACTTTCAATGCCTCATGTGACTTTCATACTCCATCTTGGACTCCTAAGATTGCTTATACCAAGTTTCAAGCCTTGAATCACATTTTTGCCCAGTCAATTGGACAGTTGACCTAAAAATTAGCTGTATTGGGGAAAAAGTCAACCATGGCCAATTTATAGTCAAACCTCATAATTTTTGATCCACATAAACATTATAGACTCATATGAACCATTTGATCAAGTTTGGACCACAACTCCTCAAGAAATTTGATCAGATCATCAAAAGGGCAAAATGGTCAAAATTAGGGTTTTGACTGAGAAAGGGCAATTTCTAATTTTTGACCTAGCCAATTACCAATTGGGTTCAAGCATAATTTCAAGGACTCAATTTCATCATCTTGACCTAATCACAAGGTTCAAAAGATCTCAAATGCATAGGATTGACAGATGAATTTTCCAGTTAATTGATCAAAAATCAACTATACACTAAAAAGTCAAACTTTGACTTTTTGGTCAAAATCAAGTGCCAAGGGTCATATTTCATCAAGATGTGTCAAAACATGAAAATTGTTCACCAACAAACTTAAATTTGGAAATTAGGGTTTAAGTTTGAAATTTTTCATAACTTAGAAATTTTCTAAGTTATGAAAATTTCTTATTTTTTCCCAACGTTTCCCAACTTTTTCACCATGATTCAATTGGATTCAAAGAAAACTTCCAACATGAAATTTATAGTCCTCCACAAAATCTACAACTTTGATTCACAAAGTTTTCCCAAATTATTCTTGGATCTCAAGTTATGATTTTGTGAATAAGGGCCCATAAACTTTTTAACTTAGTGAAATTTTGCCCTAATTTAGGCAGATTTTTAACCTAACTTCATGGCAACTTTTCACCAAGTTCCAAGAGGAATCTCAAGTTTAATTTCAAATATGGATTGTAGAGCATTTACAAGCTTTCCAAAATGTCCAAGAACTCTCCAAGATCATTTATGGTTAGGGAGAATCGAAGAAATGAAAATGGCAATTTATCACTTTTGTCCAAGGCATTTTCACAATGGTGCAAGTTGCAAATATATCCTAAGCATGCTTGTACTTGATTTTACAGGTCCTAATCCCTTCCACACTCATTAATTTAATGCAAACACATTGGATAATGGTCTTATTCTGATCTTTGAAGCATTGCACAAAGAATTATTCCAAAAATGGCATACAGTGCATAATACCATTTTCATAAAGCTTGCTTTTACAACTTTGTTTATCTTGATCCATGGACCTAATCTATTTTTGCAAACAAGATCTACAGTTATCAGGCATGTTTAACAACTCTTATCAGCTAAGGAACTAGCAAGTACAAGTTGTTTGGCATTGTCACTTCACCTTTTCTTCAAAAGCAAGAAACTTGCCAAAGTCAAGTGAACTCTTCCATCTGATAAAAACAAGACTTGGTATCATTTGAACCAACCTCAGAATATTGTAACAAGCCTAAGACACGAATTGCTAAGCTCTCAAACACCCTCAAACACAAAAAACACCATTTCTGCCCAAAACAGGGCAACCTCTGCAGAACTCAAGCCATTTTGAAATTGGCTCGTGCGTTTTGCCTTTCAACCCTTCAAACACATTACATACATCCCATCCAAGCTATCCAGGCCCCTGTCTTGCAACTGTGAGCTCATTTTCACACTTCACCATTTTCATTTTGAAGGTTTGCAGGTTGACTCGTGCAAGGAGTTCTAGCCATCTACAAGACCAGCTGAGCATTGGAGAAGCTTGAGGGAACCTCAAGGAAGCTCACAAGAACTTCAGGCCTCACTCAAAGTTCCCACACTGCCATATTTAAACTCAACTGAACAAGGTATTTATCAAGTTTCTATCTCTCTATTTAGGCATCCTTAAGCTTAGGTTTGTGAAGCAAAAATGTAGTCCTTAACGTGCTTGAGCTGTACATATGCATAGCTTCCATTTATATTAACTGAGCTAGGAGTATTTGATTGTTGAAGTTGCTGAAAAAACTAGATCAGAAATTAGGGCCATTAAAATTCTCTTTGGTCTTTTAGAGTTAGGTCACGTTTTTTATATCATTGGAATTGTGATAAAAAATGCTACAAGTTTCATGTTGCAAGATTTTGTTTTTGTGCAAAGAATAGAGAGAACAAGATTTAAACTGAACCAGGGCACGCGCAAAGACGAAGGTCAGGGATGAAGGCTGGATTGGGCCTGACGCTTGGGCTTGCTACTCTTCACGCCCCCTATTTTACTTCTGCACCCCCTGACCTTTTATTTTATATTGTTTTGTATTTTCTTGCATATTTCATGTTTCTGACTTTTATTTATTTTTTCTGAACTTTTACAGTCACAAAAAATATTTTCTTTATTTTTGGCATTTTATCATATTTTTTATTTTATTTTTTTTGCATAATAAATAGCTTATTAGGTTTAATAGAACTTATTTTCTTGAATAAACTTGTAAATAATATTAAAATATCATACCTTTTTTATTTTTATTATTTATACACTTAAAATAATATTTTCATACAATATTCAATTTTTTAACATTTTGTATATATTATTATTATTCTTTTTCTTGAACAAAAATGGACAAATAAAATAATAATAGAAAACATATTTTCTTTTAAAACAAAATTAGGGTTTTCACCCTTTCCAAAATAATCATTTTACTTTTCTTATTTTTTAAGACATAAATAAATTCATTTTTATATACATAAAACAATTACAAGACATTTTTGCATATTTACATTTTATTGTATATTTAAATATTTGCTTATAAATTTATTTGTATAAATTCAATTGGGTTGTAATAGTAAATTAGGGTTTTATTTTGTGCAAATATCCCCTATTCAAACTTGTATCCCCCTTCCCATAATATTATTGTAATAGTCTAGATTTACTTTACGCATTTTATTGCTTTCATATACCATGATAGTAAACTAGGGTTTTGAATGAAAAGACCAAAAATCAAATAAATAGCATGACCTAAATACAAGACAAAAATGCATGAAAAAAGACAACACCTTGCACACAAGGACCCCCGGGGTTTCATCCACTTGGTTGCCTTAAAAATGGACATGGTATGCATGCTAGGTATCTTGGCAAAACAAAACAAAACAAAAAGATCATAGTCGCTCGATAACGCTAGACAAGGTTGCCTAAAAACAAATGATCTTAGTCCCTAGAACTTGCTAAGATACTTGGCAATATTGTTATCATGGTCATACGATGACCCACACTCGTCCCGTTTAACATCCAAAGATAGGGTTGTTTACCAATGCAATGGTAAAACAACAATGTCAAAGGAATAAAAATGTGTAGGAAAGACTTTTGAGTAGGTAGACAACTCCTAGTTACTTGATCAATTTGCAAACAATCCTTGCTATTTTCAAAAACACACAACACATTTCCAAACAACTTTCAAACATTGAAACATTTTTCAAAAGACAAAACATCTTTGTATACATTCTTATAAACAAGAATCATTACAAAGATTGCCAAAACAATGGCCTCTTTTCAAAATACTTTCAAAACCACACAAAGCACCATTTCAAACAATTGGAAAAGAAAAGCAAGTGATCTAAACAAGTAACTAAGAGCCCATGGAAAACCATGGATGAAAAGGGTGCTAGCACCTTCCCTTTTCATAATCTACCCCCCGAACTCAAGAAAACATCTCAAATGTCTTTCTTTTGCTTTTTGACCTTTCCTTTTAGATAAAATAAAAGTCGGTGGCGACTCTTGCTAAACCAAAACATTTGTGAACACAAACGTAAAACCTCAAGTCAGTTCTCCCACCGTATCACAGAACTGGCGACTCTGCTGGGGTAAGAAGAAAAGTAGGGTTACCTTAGGGTTTTAGATCAACTTTACATGCTTATCTTGCTTGACGTGTTTGCTTTACACTTTGGTTCTATTGTTTGGGTTTGAATCCTCTACCCGGATTTGGGAAACATTCATAGGTAAATAGCAATACGTTGTGGAAACTGTGCGGGGTATACCGACATGGTCTAAGCAATAGCTATATTAGTGCGATATATTTGTGGGTACCGGTAGCCTTTGAGTCAATCAAAGAGAATACGGGGCCGCTGAGTGATGTCATGAAGCACTAATGGACTTTTAGAACCTTTACTTGACCAACTTGGCCTTTTAGGATGTAGTGAGATGACCGGCTTTGGTGCAGTCCGAAGTTGGTAGATACTTGATACTACACTCATTGAGGGTTATTTTATTGGAATATTTTGGTCGCCAGTAAAGTGGCTAAACTGAAACAATGAACACAGAAAACAATCCAGTGATATTGAGCTCCTTAGAACCCGGTTACTATTTATAGGACAGGTTAAGCCAACTAAACTTCAAGAGGGTACTTACCTATGAAACCCCATGCAATCCTAAAACTAGGAACTTGTGTGATTTGCTTGTACATATATACTTGTGCATAACATCATGAACATCATGAAGCATCATTTGCATCCACTAACCATTTCAAGGATTTTAGATTTTCATCTTTGTTCCTATTTTGTAGGTTATGTATTCACTTCGCAGGAAAACTATTCAGGTCAATCTTGTGAGAATTCCTCCACAACTCAAGGAGATTGCTTCTAAGATTCTAGAGTATTCTCTATTCACTGAGAGACGTGGTCGACTTCTCAACTTAGTCACTTCCAACACAGAGGAAGACATGGTGAAATTTATCTTCCAGTTCTTTGACCCCCTACACCACTGCTTCACATTTCCTGATTACCAACTGGTGCCTACTTTGGAGGAATTTTCTCAACTCTTGAGGATTCCTATTCTCCATCAACTACCTTTCAACAGTATGGAAAGAGATCAAAAGCCTGCAGATGTTGCTCAAGCCCTGCACTTGCAACCATCAGATGTCACAGGTTATTGGGAAACCAGAAGTGGTGTCAAGGGTTTCTTGGCAAAGTTCCTGTTTGAGAAAGCTCAAGAATGTTGGAATTCTCTAGACCTGCAAGCTTTTGAGGAGATTGTAGCTCTTCTCATCTATGGGTATGTCTTGTTCCCAAACCCTGACCAGCTTATAGATATGAGTGCTGTCAAAATCTTCATGGCTCGCAACCTGGTGCCTACATTGCTTGGAGATATCTTACACTTTTTTCACACTCGAACAATGAGGAAAAGAGGTGTTCTCATGTGTTTCACTCCTCTACTGGCAAGATGGTTTATTTCTCATCTTCCCCAATCAGTTTTGAAGAATGAGCAAGGTTTGAGGTGGTCACAACGACTGATGACTCTTACACATTCAGATGTCCATTGGTGTTCTCGATCCAGAGAGAATGTTATCATCATCGACCATTATGGGGAATTCTATAATGTCCCTCTACTTGGCATTAGGGGAGGCATCACCTACAACCCCTGCTTGGCTCTGAGACAGTTTGGTTATGCCCGAAGGGATGGCCCACATGACATGCTGATTCCAGACTTGGTTTTTGACTTCGACAACGACGATCAAGGACTTCGACAAAGGTTTATCCGAGCTTGGAGGATGCCAAACAAGGTAGACAGTAAGACCTTGGGACACAAGAATTCCATCCCCCTTGAGCCTTACCTCAAGTGGGTACGAACCCGCGCCCAAAGTCTTATGATGCCTTACCCCTCCATTCTCCCTGTGATTATAGAGCCTGTTAAGGAAGGAGAGGTTCCATACACCCTCCTACATCCTGTCACGCCAACATCACTCGAAGATATGCAAAGGAGTTGGATACAGCTCAAGGGAGAACGCGATACTTTCGAAGCCCAATTCTACGCCAGCGAGAAAAAGGTTTTGGAACTTACTCGTCAACTTCACGAAGAGCAGACTCTCAACACCTACATTGCACCAAAGAGTATGTGCAACATTTTTTTACCTTAGAATTTTGTATTATTTTGCCCATGGGGGCATTGATGTACTAACAATTCTATCTTATTAATATGACGTGTGTTTCTTTTTTGTTTAAAACAAATTTGAATTTATGAATCCTTGAAAGCATTACATGAATACATATCATTCATCATATACATAAACAGGTCTTCACACCAAGTTTCCTCATCTCTCTGCTGTTTATTTCAGCAAGATGGATATTGAACAAATGGTCAAAGACTTACAAGCTCAGAATTCACAATTTCAACATCTACTCCTGACCTTGGCTAAGGGGCAGGAGGAGCTCAAAACTCTGCTAGAGAAGGAAAAAGAGAAAAAGAAGAAGAAGAGAGCTGGTGTAGCTACCTTGGGCAGAAGATTTGAATGTCAAGCCAGAAGGGTCTTAGATTTTCCATCAACCTCTGAGGAAGGAGAGAGAAAGGGTAAAGATATTGCAGTGCCTTTAGATTCTGAGGCTGAAGAAGAGGAAGATGAGGACTACTCAGAATAACAATACCCTTCTGCAGATGACAAATACAAAAACTTGGAAGAACGTCTAGCTGCCATGGAGATACAAAGAATTCCCGGGCTGGACTTTGAAGAGTTAGGGTTGGTATCTGGAATTGTAATCCCTCCTAAGTTTAAAGTACCTCTATTTGCTAAGTACGATGGGGTGTCTTGTCCCAAGATGCACCTACGATCTTATGTTAGGAAAATCCAACCACATTCTTCTGACAAAGACCTGTGGGTCCATTTTTTCCAGGACAGTTTGTCGGGGACGCAGTTAGATTGGTTCTACCAGTTAGAGAGGTCTGACGTGCATAATTGGGAGGATTTGGTGGCCGCCTTCTATAAGCAGTATCAATACAATGCAGACTTAGCACCAACTCGTACTCAATTACAGAGTATGGGCATGGTCTCAAATGAAGGTTTCAAAGAGCATGCCCAGAAATGGAGACTTGGCAGGACGAGTATAACCACCTCTATCTGAGAGGGAGCAAGTAGACATGTTCTTGGGAACTCTGTCATGGCCTTTCTTTAATCATCTGATTGGAAGCTTCTCTGCGGGGTTCACTGAGTTGATTCTAACTGGTGAGAGAGTTGAAGCCGACATTAAGAGCGGGAAAATTCAAAAAGATACATCTGCTTCCGCTGCCATCAAAAATACTTTTCCAGCGAAGAAGGAAGTATCAGCTGTCTACTCCCAAAGAGGTCAAGGAAGGGTTGAGCGTCGGCCAGTGGTGGCGGCCGTAATTATTCAGAAGTCTACAGCTGATCAGCCCAAAAACAATCAACCAAGAACCAACCAAGCAAGGGTGGAAAGGCCTGTACGACAATTCACCCAGATAAACATGACTCCCGCTTAGGTTCTACCCCATCTCTTGAAGTTAAACCTTGCCAGTCTGAAAGAGGCCCCGAAGAATCCGAATACAGCTTCTCCTTACTACCATTCGAACGCCAAGTGTGCTTATCATTCAGGGAGTCCAGGGCACGACACCAACAATTGTTGGGCCCTGAAGAATAAGATTCAGGATTTGATAGACGCTAAAGAAGTTGAATTAGACGCCCCTGAAAAGCCGAATGTAATCTCTGCTCCAATGCCAAAGCATGGCCACAATGCCCATGTTGTTGAAGAGGATCTTTTTGTTGCTACTGTTGATGATTTGATGACTCCGCCACCGATAATCAAGTTGAATTTGCTGAAGGCTGGGATTTTCCCAAGTTGTGAAGAAGATTGCTGCCTTTGTTCATCCTTACCAATCGACTGTCCATTGTTGAAGTTAGGCATCCAACGCCTAATGGATAACCAAGAAATCCTTTTTGAAAAGACTCCTGTTACACTGACTCCTGTCAATGATGTTTCAATAATAACCATATCCGCCAATCTTTCCAAGGTCCCCAAAAGACCTGTTAAGATTACATCCGCTCCAAAGACTGCACCTTTGAAGATAACTATGCCTGAGCCCGTCCCGTACAAGTCCGACAAATCAATATCGTGGAACTATGGTGGAGAAATCTACTACCACGGTATTAAACAAATTGAATCAACTGAAGAGAGTTATGATGAAGAGACTTCCGACATTGGAAACATTACTGGAACGAGAAAAATCACCCGCAGTGGAAGAATTTTCTCTCCAGAGATTTCCCCTCCAAAGGCAATCTTTGGACCCTCAGCTGCTCCTAAGGTTACCTCTGCACCGGTAAACATATCTGCGAGAACTCCAATTATTGAAGAAGTTGTAACTCTTGTGGTTGTCCCCTCTACTGCTGCTGATGATAGAGGGAAAGGGATCCAAGAAGAGCCCGTCAGGACGAGGGCTCAGCCATTGGTCATCCCTGAGACCTCTCAAAAAGAAATGGAAGAGATTTTGAAAATAATCAAGAAAAGCGATTATGATGTTGTGGAACAACTGGGGTAAACCCCCTCAAAGATCTCTATGTTGGCCCTGTTGCTTTGTTTAGAGGCTCATGCTAAAGCTTTGATAAGATTTTTGAAGACAGACCACGTGCCACAGGAAACCTCCGCGAATCAGTTCCAGGAATGTGTAGCTAGCTTAACAGCTGACAATGGTCTAGGATTCTCTGATGCTAATTTAACATCCAAAGGGAGAAAACATAATGACACGTTACATGTCTCGGTGGAGTGTAGGGGAACCACCCTAGCTCATGTTTTGGTTGATACTGGGTCGTCTTTAAATGTCTTGCCGAAGAAAGCCTTGGATAGACTGGATTATGAAGGCTTAACCCTGAAACCCAGCAATATAATTGTCAGAGCCTTTGATGGTTCTAAAAGGATGGTCCACGGGGAGGTGGACATCCCGATTAAAGTGGGAACTGAAACCTTTAACTCTATATTCTATGTGATGGACATCTGTCCTTCCTATTCTTGCTTGTTGGGAAGACCCTGGATTCACAATGCTGGAGTCGTCACTTCCACCCTGCATCAAATGCTCAAATACCCTGTCCAGAGGAAAATCATAACTGTTCATGGAGAAGAGGAATACATGATAAGCCATCTAAATTCTTTCCGCTATGTAGAATTGGATGGAGAATTCATCGAAACCCCTTTTCAGCATTTTGAAGAGGTAGCTCAGGAGATTGTGGCAACCAAGACAGTGTCTTCTGTACCCATGATTACCAGACCTCCGCCTCGGATATCGTCTCTCAAAGATGCAAAGGTTGTGATTGAAGAAGGAGGAAGCACAATCTAGGGGAAGCTTCCAGACTTTCCTTACAAATCAGATAAATTCGGCTTGGGGTTCACTTCTTCTGCTCAAAAGGCTGTACGCCGCGCCCGTGCTGGAGGGCCACCAGTGAAGATCACCCATCATGGAGTCAATGCTTTGGAGGATAGTGAAGAGGAGAGCAGCCTGGACGCCTGGATTTTTCCAACTGTTGATGGAGGACTGTGCAACTGGGAAGCAAAAGACTTTGTTCCGATTACTTTCATACCGCAGTAATTTATCTTTCAAACATTTCTGTTGGTTTGTAATAATTATCAAACAACTCGTACACTTTTAACCTTGTGCCTTACCCGAGGCACATAGGTCCATTTGTAAGGGTTTGATTTTTCATCTTCATATTCCATTTTAATGAATCATAGACATTTTCACATATAAACTTTTGTGTTCATTGTCTTTATTTTTACATTTTATTTGTTTAAAGGTGGCTATCCCTTACACACACCCACACTCACAAATGCAGGTACCCTTCCATTCCGTATTCCATGGGTAACAATTCTGCTATGGCCTTCAGTGACTCTGAAGATCTGGTCTACCATGCTGAATATGAAGGTGAGGAAGATTGTGAGGTGCCGGGAGAATTGGCTAGACTGCTGCAACAGGAAGAAAGGGCTATTCTACCTCATGAGGAGCTGTTAGAGACAATCAACTTGGGTACTGAGGAAGACAGAAAAGAAGTCAGAGTGGGTGCCAACCTAGAGCCAAGTGTAAAGAGCGCCTAATTCAGCTACTACATGAATATGTTGAGATCTTCGCCTGGTCATACGAAGACATACCGGGACTTGATACAGATATTGTGGTTCACCGTCTACCCACAAGAGAAGACTGTCCACCAGTTAAACAGAAAGTCCGCCGCATGAGGCCCGACATGTCAGAAAAGATCAAAGCAGAAGTTATGAAGCAGTTCAATGCTGGGTTTCTGACTGTTACTTCCTATCCACAATGGGTTGCTAACATTGTGCCTGTTCCTAAGAAGGACGACAAAGTGAGAATGTGTGTGGATTATAGAGACTTAAACAAGGCCATCCCTAAATATGATTTTCCACTTCCGCACATTGACATCTTGGTTGACAATACAACTCAGCACAAGGTATTTTCTTTGATGGACGGATTTTCAGGTTACAACCAGATCAAAATGGCACCTGAAGACTTAGAGAAAACTACTTTTGTTACACAGTGGGGTACGTTCTGCTACAAAGTGATGTCATTCGGACTGAAGAATGTCGGGGCAACCTATTAACGCGCCATGGTAGCTTTGTTTCATGATATGATACATCATGAGATATAGGTCTACGTGGATGACATGATAGCCCATTCACAAACTGAAGAAGAACACCTTGACCATTTGAAAAAGCTGTTTGTCAGGTTGAAGGAGTACAAGCTCAGACTGAATCTAAACAAGTGTACATTCGAAGTTAGGTCCGGTAAACTCTTGGGATTCATTATCAACAACAAAGGCATCGAGGTTGATCCTGCCAAAGTCAAAGCTATACAAGAAATGCCCACTCCTCGCACTGAGAAGGAGGTCAGAGGTTTCTTGGGACGCATAAACTACATTGCTAGGTTCATTTCTCACCTAACATCTACCTGTGAGCCAATCTTCAAGCTGTTGAAGAAAGATCAGGTAGTTAAATGGAATGATGATTGTCAAGTTGCTTTCGATAAAATCAAGGAGTATCTGCTAGAACCTCCTATCTTGATGCCACCCGTTGAAGGAAGACCGCTAATCATATATCTGACTGTCTTAGAGAATTCAATGGGGTGCGTACTGGGCCAACATGACGAGTCTGGCCGAAAAGAGCATGCCATTTATTACCTTAGAACAAAGTTTACCGACTGTGAGACCCGATACTCACTGCTCGAGAAAACTTGCTGCACTTTGGTATGGACTGCTCGCCGGCTAAGGCAGTATATGTTGACTCATACCACTCTACTGATATCTAGGATGGATCCGATCAAGTACATCTTTGAGAAGCCTACTTTATCTGGAAGAATAGCTAGATGGAAAATGATCCTGACAGAATACGACATACATTACACAACCCAAAAAGCTATAAAGGGGAGTGTACTGGCTGACCATCTGGCGCATCAAGATGTCGAAGATTACCAATCCATGAGGTTTGACTTCCCTGACGAGGACATTATGACATTGGACAACGTTGAATATTTCAGACCATATGACAGACCTGAACAAAGATCCTGATGGACCTTGTACTGATGGTGCCTCCAATGCACTTGGCAACGGTATCGACGCGGTACTCATCTCCTCGGAAGGTTGCCATACTCCTTTCACAGCCAGACTTTGCTTTAATTGTACTAACAACATGACAGAGTATGAAGCTTGCATCTTTGGACTCAAGGCTGCCATTGACTTGGGAATTAAATCTTTGGTTGTGTTTGAGGACTCAGCTTTGGTCATCAGTCAGATCAAAGGAGAGTATGACACTAAGCATCTAAACCTCATCCCTTATAAAGAACATGTCTTGACATTGTTACCACATTTCGAGCAGATTACCTTCGAGCACTTCCCGCGAGAAGAAAATCAGCTAGCAGATGCTCTAGCTACAATGTCATCCATGTTTAAACTTAACTGGGATAATGAGGCTCCCCAAATCACCATTGAGTGGATGGACGAACCTGCACATTGTCACGAGATTAATACCAAAGAAGTAGTGTACCGACCTTGGTTTCATGAAGTCAAAAGGTATCTCGAGGCTCAAGAATATCCTGAAGGAGTTTCAGTCAACGACAAAAAGTTCTTAAGGAGATTCTCAGCTAAGTTCTTCCTGAGCAATGGTATCTTGTACAAGCGCAATCATGATTGCATTCTGCTCCGTTGTGTGGACAAGATTGAAGCTGAACAAATCATGGATGAACTGCACAATGGTCCCTTTGGCACTCACTCTAGCGGGTATACGATGGCTAAGAAGATCCTATGGGCAGGCTATTACTGGTCTACCATGGAAGCTGACTGCTATCAACATTCCAGGACTTGTCACAAATGTCAAATCTATGCGGACAAGGTGCATATACCCCCAGTTCCTCTCAATGTCTTAACAGCTCCTTGGCCATTCGCTATGTGGGGAATCGACATGATTGGAGAGATCAAGTGGGTCGAAGCAGCTTCCTTCGCCTCTATTACAAAGAATGTGGTTGTCCTCTTCATCAAGCAGAACCTCATTTGTCGGTACGGAATCCCTGAAAGGATCATCACTGACAACGGTATAAACCTTAACAACACTATGATCACCGCCTTGTGCAAGCAGTTCTAGATTCAACATCACAATTCATCTCCCTATCAGCCAAAGATGAACGGTGCTGTCGAAGCTGCGAACAAAAACATCAAGAAGATCATACAAAAGATGACAGTAACCTATAAGGACTGGTATGAGATGTTACCGTTTGCTCTCCACGGGTACCGTACCATGGCACGAACATCAACTGGGGACCCTATTCTTTGGTATATGGCATGGAGGTTGTTTTACCTATCGAGGTTCAGATTCCCTCCTTAAGAATCATGAAGGATGATGGTTTGAGTGAAGACGATTGGATTCAGACCCGGCTTGATCAACTTAACTTGATTGATGAAAAGAGGCTTACTGCTATTTGCCATGGTCAGGCGTATCAGAAATGAATGATCAAGGCTTTCAACAAGAAAGTCAGGAGACAAGTGTATCAAGTTGGGGATCTTGTAATCAAGCGGATCATCTTGCCGCAAAGCGATCCCATGGGCAAATAGACTCCTACCTACGAAGGACCACTTGTGATCAAAAACATCTTTTCTAGTGGGGCAATGATCTTAACCACCATGGACGGCGACGACCTGTCGCACCGTGCGAACACAGACATAGTCAAAAGATACTACGCATAAATGACCAGCTAGGTTGGTATACCTAGGCAAAAAAGGGGCATCCCGGTGAATCGAAAACCCGAAAGGGCAGTTCAGGCAAAAGTTAGGGATAAAACAAAAAAATTTGTACACCCGGCAAGTTGAAAACCCGAAAGGGCGACTTGGGCAAAAAGGGGTTTCCCGGAGGATCGAAAACCCGAAAGGGTGGTCCAGGCAAAAGTTAGGGAATTAAAGCGTATGACTATGTCTCATCAGATCACTTTAAGGACAATCTCTTCACGGACAAGCTTCAGGCTTCTGATTAACTCAATCATCTCCGGACGAAGCAAAGAATGGACAAGATATTCAGAGTTACGAAGGCTATAGCAGAATGGGAACCCCATGGAATTTTTACACATAGCCATCTTTCTTTGTATAAATTTTTCTCATTTTTTTATGACAACGTTCTCTTACTAGGATGTTTGTCTCCTTTGTACGAAATACTTACACAAAGTTAATACAAAGATACTTCAAAGTGCAGAAAACTATTTGTCTTTTCCTTTTTTACACTTGTGTTTTATTTGAAAACGTCCAATGATTTATTAAGGAGCATATGCATTTGAATATAATCACTGCTTACAAATAAACGATCTGGAAAAGATTAATGACTGACAGGTTAAAAGTATAGGAAAACGTCTTTAGGCTATTCCAGGAGCAATCCCTACAGTACATCATCTAGATCCCCAGTGGAGTTATAATTTCAAATCCTTTATCCCCATCAGAGTTAAAATTTCAAACTCCAAATCCCCAGTGGAGCCAAAACTTTGAACTACAGATCCTCAGCAGAGATGAAACTTTCTTCCCCATTGGAGTTAAAACTTCAACCTTTAAACCCCAGTGGAAATCCTCCAGTTTCCTCAAATTCCCCTGCGATTTATCTTAAAACCTGATAATTTCCCAGCAAGTTGCTTTGAAGCCCGACAGCTAACCAGACGACAAATTCGGATAATTCCCCAGTAGATTGGCATACAACCCAAACTCCTGATCTCCCCAGCAGGATAGCTACTCCCCAACAGGATAACTACTCCCCACAGAGTTTTTCACTCCCCAGCAGATTGAAGATTCTCATTCTCATTTCCCCAGTGAAGTCACCAAGGTTTTCATTACTCCTCAACAGAATGAAGATTCTCATTCTTAGTTCCCCGCAGAAATCATCAGAATTTTCCCTACTCCCCAGCCGATTAAGGATTCCCATTATTTAACCCCCAACCATAGTCATCAAAGTTCTCGGGATTCCCCAAGTAGGTTTCTCAAACAACACTTGGCATTATTCTCACAACAGAATGTTTATCATCCTCCAACTTCAAAGACATGAAGGATCCTCATATCCCCATAGAAGTTGTCAAGTCCCCAACAGTCGTCCAGGATTTTCTCATCCTCAATAATCAGAGATTTTTAATCTCCAGCAGCGGTCAAGGATTTACTTTCCCCGGCAACAGTCAAGGATTTTATTATCCCCAACTGTCAAGGATTTATTTTCCTCAGCAAGACAGCTAATCAGCTTACATGCACATACATTACACTCATATATCATAAACATTGATAAATTTTTTTTTATTGCATCATACATTTCATGCATCATAACTTTGTGTTTCAGCTAACATTTTACCCTTTACAGGATAAGATTAACAGCTATCTTTAAAAAATATTCAAAGATTTCAAATACAGTACGGATACACTCCAAGACACGGAAGTCATTCTGTTACTCATTCAGATCTCTTATTCAGATACAGTAAAGATACACTCCAGACACGGAAGTCATTTTGTTACTCATTCAGAATTCAAAGCCAAGATACAGTATGGATACACTCCAAACACGGAAGTCATTTTGTTACTCATTCAGATCTCTTATTCAGATACAGTAAAGATACACTCCAGACACGGAAGTCATTCTGTTACTCATTCAGAATTCAAAGCCAAGATATAGTATGGATACACTCCAAACACGGAAGTCATCCTGTTACTCGTTCAGATCTCTTATTCAGATATAGTACGGATACACTCCAAACACGGAAGTCATTCTACTACTCATTCAGAATTCAAAGTCAAGATACAATATGGATACAATCCAAACACGGAAGTCATTCTGTTACTCATTCAAACCTCAACTTCAGATACAGTCCAGATACGCTCCAGACACGGTTGCCATTCTGTCACTCATTCAAATTTTTCCCCAGCCCAAAGACGCTCCAGACACAGATGCCATTCTGTCGCCTATTCAGATTTCAGACTTAGATACAATATAGATACACTCCAGACACAGAAGTAATTATGTTATTCATTCAATATTCAAATACAATTGCAGCTCGGATACGCTCCAGACACGGACGCCATTCCCTTGCTCATACAGATTTAGTCTCCAGATACAGTTCAGATATGTTCCAGACACGGATACCATTCTGATACTCATTCTTTTGACCTACAACTTACAACTCAACAAACATTCTTGGATGGCATCTTTAAGCCCATCTATGACAAGATTCTGTCACCTTTCCAAATGGCATCTTTAAGCCCATTCCCTCAACTACAATTTGACGAGTGCAAATTTACGGGCACTCTAGTGTCCAATCATCTTTTACCTTCGAGTAACAAACGATAAAACTCGCCTATCTAACTCTTCAGGTTCAAGAAGATTGAACAGGGGTAGCTGTTGTACCCTAAAATTTGCCCTCTTATTTTATCAAGATTTTCCCTACAAGACTCTTTGGACTCAAGACAAGATTAGGGTTTGCTCAGCTTAAGACCTCATCTTGCACTGATGACCTGAAATTAGGGTTTGAGTTTGCACAGATATTTTTGGACTTTCAATGCCTCATGTGACTTTCATACTCCATCTTGGACTCCTAAGATTTCTCATACCAAGTTTCAAGCCTTGAATCACATTTTTGCCCAGTCAATTGGACAGTTGACCTAAAAATCAACTGTATTGGGGAAAAAGTCAACCATGGCCAATTTACAGTTAAAACTAATAATTTTTTATCCACATCAACATTATAGTCTCATATGAACCATTTGATCATGTTTGGACCACAACTCCTCAAGAAATTTGATCAGATCATCAAAAGGGCAAAATGGTCAAAATTAGGGTTTTGACTGAGAAAGGGCAATTTCTAATTTTTGACCTAGCCAATGACCAATTGGGTTCAAGCATGATTTCAAGGACTCAATTCATCATCTTGACCTAATTACAAGGTTAAAAAGATCTCAAATGCATAGGATTGACAGATGAATTTTCCAGTTAACTGATTAAAAATCAACTATACACTAAAAAGTCAAACTTTGACTTTTTGGTCAAAATCAAGTGCCAAGGGTCATATTTCTTCAAGATGTGTCAAAACATGAAAATTGTTCACCAAGAAACTTAAATTTGGAAATTAGGGTTTAAGTTTGAAATTTTTCATAACTTAGAAATTTTCTAAGTTATGAAAATTTCTTATTTTTTCCCAATTTTTCCCAACTTTTTCACCATGATTAAATTGGATTCAAAGAAAACATACAACATGAAATTTATAGTCCTACACAAAATCTACAACTTTTATTCACAAAGTTTTTCCAAATGATGCTTGGATCTCAAGTTATGATTTTGTGAATAAGGGTCCATAAACTTTTTAACTTAGTGAAATTTTGCCCTAGTTTAGGCAGATTTTTGACCTAACTTCATGGCAACTTTTCACCTAGTTCCAAGAGGAATCTCAAGTTGAATTTGAAAGATGGATTGTAGAGCATGTTACAAGCTTTCCAAAATGTGCAAGAACTCTCCAAGATCATTTATGGTTAGGGGGAATCGAACCAAGGCATTTTCACAATGGTGCAAGTTGTAAATCTGTCCTAAGCATGCTTGTACTTGGTTTTACAGGTCCTAATACCTTCCACACTCATTAATTTAATGCAAACACATTGGATAATGGTCTTATTCTGATCTTTGAAGCATTGCACAAAGAATTATTCCAAAAATGGCATAAAGTGCATAATACCATTTTCATAAAGCTTGCTTTTACAACTTTGTTTATCTTGATCCATGGACCTAATCTATTTTTGAAAACAAGATCCACAGTTATCAGGCATGTTTACCAACTCTTATCAGCTAAGGAACTAGCAAGTACAAGCTGTTGGGCATTGTCACTTCACCTTTTCTTCAAAAGCAAGAAACTTGCCAAAGTCGAGTGAACTCTTCCATCTGATAAAAACAAGACTTGGTATCATTTGAACCAACCTCAGAATATTGTAACAAGCCTAAGACACGAATTGCTAAGCTCTCAAACACCCTCAAACACAAAAAACACCATTTCTGCCCAAAACAGGGCAACCTCTGCAGAACTCAAGCCATTTTGAAATTGGCTCATGCGTTTTGCCTTTCAACCCTTCAAACACATTACATACATCCCATCCAAGCTATCCAGGCCCCTGTCTTGCAACTGTGAGCTCATTTTCACACTTCACCATTTTCATTTTGAAGGTTTACAGGTTGACTCGTGCAAGGAGTTCTATCCATCTACAAGACCAGCTGAGCATTGGAGAAGCTTGAGGGAACCTCAAGGAAGCTCACAAGAACTTCAGGCCTCACTCAAAGTTCCCACTTTGCCATATTCAAACTCAACTGAACAAGGTATTTTTCAAGTTTCTATCTCTCTATTTAGGCATCCTTAAGCTTAGGTTTGTGAAGCAAAAATGTAGTCCTTAACGTGCTTGAGTTGTACATATGCATAGCTTCCATTTATATTAACTGAGCTAGGAGTATTTGATTGTTGAAGTTGCTGAAAAAACTAGGTCAGAAATTAGGGCCATTAAAATTCTCTTTGGTCTTTTAGAGTTAGGTCACGTTTTTTATATCATTGGAATCGTGATAAAAAATGCTACAAGTTTCATGTTGCAAGATTTTGTTTTTTTGCAAAGAATAGTGAGAACATGATTTGAACTGAACCAGGGCACGCGCAAAGACGAAGGTCAGGGATGAAGGCTGGACTGGGCCTGACGCTTGGGCTTGCTACTCTTCACACCCCCATTTTACTTCTGCACCCCCCTGACCTTTTATTTTATATTTTTTGTATTTTCTTGCATATTTCATGTTTCTGACTTTTATTTATTTTTTCTGAACTTTTAAAATCACAAAAAATATTTTCTTTATTTTTGGCATTTTATCATATTTTTTATTTTTTATTTTTTGCATAATAAATAGCTTATTAGGTTTAATAGAATTTATTTTCTTGAATAAACTTGTTAATAATATTAAAATATCATACCTTTTTTATTTTTATTATTTATACACTTAAAATAATATTTTCATACAATATTCAATTTTTTAACATTTTGTATATATTATTATTATTCTTTTTCTTGAACAAAAATGGATAAATAAAATAATAATAGAAAACATATTTTCTTTTAAAACAAAATTAGGGTTTTCACCCTTTCAAAAATAATCATTTTACTTTTCTTATTTTTTAAGACATAAATAAATTCATTTTTATATACATAAAACAATTACAAGACATTTTTGCATATTTACATTTTATTGTATATTTAAATATTTGATTATTAATTTATTTGTATAAATTCAATTGTGTTGTAATAGTAAATTAGGGTTTTATTTTGTGCAAATATCCCCTATTCAAACTTGTATCCTCCTTCCCATAATATTGTTGTAATAGTCTAGATTTACTTTACGCATTTTATTGCTTTCATATACCATGATAGTAAACTAGGGTTTTGAATGAAAAGACCAAAAATCAAACAAATAACGTGACCTAAATACAAGACAAAAATGTATGAAAAAAGACAACACCTTGCACACAAGCACCCCTAGGGTTTCATCCACTTGGTTGCCTTAAAAATGGCCATGGTATGCATGCTAGGTATCTTGGCAAAACAAAACAAAAGAAAAAGATCATAGTCCCTCGATGACGCTAGACAAGGTTGCCTAAAAACAAATGATCTTAGTCCCTAAAACTTGCTAAGATACTTGGCAATATTGATATCATGGTCATACGATGACCCGCGCCCGTCCCGTTTAACATCCAAAGATAGGGTTGTTTACCAATGCAATGGTAAAACAACAATGTCAAAGGAATAAAAATGTGTAGGAAAGACTTTTGAGTAGGTAGACAACTCCTAGTTACTTGATCAATTTGCAAACAATCCTTGCTATTTTCAAAAACACACAACACATTTCCAAACAACTTTCAAACATTGAAACATTTTTCAAAAGACAAAACATCTTTGTATACATTCTTATAAACAAGAATCATTACAAAGATTGCCAAAACGATGGCCTCTTTTCAAAATACTTTCAAAACCACACAAAGTACCATTTCAAACAATTGGAAAAGAAAAGCAAGTGATCTAAACAAGTAACTAAGAGCCCATGGAAAACCATGGATGAAAAGGGTGCTAGCACCTTCCCTTTTCATAATCTACCCCCCGAACTCAAGAAATCATCTCAAAGGTCTTTCATGTGCTTTTTGACCTTTCATTTTGGATAAAATAAAAGTCGGTGGCGACTCTTGCTAAACCGAAACATTTGCGAACACAAACGCAAAACCTCAAGTCAGTTCTCCCACCGTATCACAGATGGTGTTTGTTGTCCAAAGCTTCATTTAAGGTCTTATGTTCGGAAGATTCAACCCCATCTTGATGACCAGAAGTTTTGGGTGCACTTCTTTCGAGAAAGCTTGTCAGGAACACAATTGGAATGCTTCTATCAGTTGTAAGGGACCAATATCAGCTTTATACTTGGGAAGACTTGGATGCTGCTTTTTACAAATAATACCAGTACAATGCTGATCTTGCACCAACCCGTGTGCAATTACAAAGTATGACCATGGGCTCGAACGAAGGCTTCAAAGAGTATGCCCAGAAATGGAGGGATCTAGATGGAAGAGTTCAACCTCCTTTATCTGATAGGGAGCTAGTTGATATGTTTATGGGAACTTTGACAGGTCCTTTCTTCAATCATCTGATCAGAAGCTCTTCAATCAGATTCATCGAGCTAATATTAACAGGGGAACAGGTTGAAGGTCGAATCATGAGTAGAAAAACTCAAGTGGATGCGTCTTCGAGTACTGTAAAGAAGACATTCAAGGGGAAAAATAAGTTAATGTTGTGTATGGCCAAAAGGGTCGTGCTAGAAATGATCGCAACCAGTCTATGGGGGTTGTGCTGATTTCTAATCCCACGCTAGTACAACAACATCAACAAGGTAATCAGCGCAGGACAGACACACCCACGATATAATTTACTAAGACCAACATGCCATTGTCTCAGGCATTACAATGTCTATTGGAGGCGGAGTTGATAACATTAAGAGATCTGCCTCAGAATCCCAACACTTCCTCCCCCAAGTATAATCCTAATCTAAGATGTGTCTATCATTCCAATAGTCTCGGACACGACACAAACAACTGCTGGGCTTTGAAAAATAAAATTCAATACATGATTGACAATAAAGGGATTGGATTTGATCCTCCCGAGACCCCCAATGTGACTTCTGCACCTATGCCTAAGCACGACAAAGGCATTAGTACTATTGATGATGTTTCTTATGTTTCTATTGTATGTAACTTGGGTACTCCCGTCCTGAATATTAAGAAGAATCTGTTGCAAACCGGTTTATTTCCGGGTTGCATTGAAAGATGCTATTACCGTGCAATCCAACCCAATGGCTGAAAACTGGTAAAAGAAGGTATTCAGCGTCTGATAGATAACCACATAATTCTAGTTGAGAAGACTCCTTCAATTGAAAATTTGTTTCAAGACTTGGAGCTTGAAGAGGTATCTGTAATTTCTGGTACTCATATAAGGATCACTGTCAAAGGCCCTATTAAAATTAAGGCTGAACCTAGAGTTGCTCCTCTAATAATCACCGCACCCGGACCAATCCTATACTCCTCTAACAAGGTTGTCCCTTGGAATTATGCGGCCGACATCTACTACCATGGCATCAAGCAAGAACCATTGACTGTTGAAGGTGGAAATACAAAAGTTACCAATCCCAACATTAATAATATTGTCGGGACCAGTAACGTTACTAGAAGTGGAAGGATTTTCTCTCCATAAATCTCTCTGAAGAATGATGCTACACCAATTCGTGTTACTGCTACTGGGCCAACTCCCGACACCCGAGGCAAAGGACAAATGAATGAGTCGTCCTAGATGGAGGCACCAAAAGAGGTTACTGCTGAAGATACCTCCAAGCAAGAAATGGATGAGGTGCTGAAAATCATCCGAGAAAGCGATTACAAGATTGTTGAACAAGGACAGACTCCCTCCAAGATATCCATATTATCCCTATTATTGTGCTCAAGAGCCCATGCTCATGATATGGTGAATTTCTTGAAATATGCTCATGTGCCGCAATAAGGCTGAACCTAGAGTTTCTCCTCTAATAATCACCGCACCCAGACCAATCCCATACTCCTCTGACAAGGTTGTCCCTTGGAATTATGGGGCCGACGTATACTACCATGGTGTCAAGCAAGAACTATTGACTGTTGAAGGTGGAAATACTGAAATTACTGATCCCAACGTTGACAATATTTTCGTGACCAGTAAGGTTACTAGAAGTGGAAGGATTTTCTCTCCAGAAATCTCTCCGAAGACTGTTGCTACACCAGTTCATGTTACTGCTACTGAGCCAACTCCTGAGACTTGAGGAAAATGACAAATGAATGAGCCGGCCCAGATGGAGGAACCAAAAGAGGTTACTGTTGAAGATACCTCCAAGCAAGAAATGGAGGAGGTATTGAAAGTCATCAGAAAAAGCGATTACAAGATTGTTGAACAGCTGAGACAGACTCCCTCTAGGATGTCCATGCTATCCCTATTATTGTGCTAAAAAGCCCATGCTAATAATTTGGTGAAGTTATTGAAATCTACTCATGTACCATAATAAATCTCTGCTGATCAATTTGAAAATTATGTTACTAGCTTGACCACTGATAATGGGTTAGGCTTTTCTGATTCTGACTTGTCTCCCAAAGGAAGGAACCATAACAAGGCCATGTATGTCTCTATTGAATGCGGGGGCACTACCTTAGCTCATGTGTTGTGTTGATCCCAAAAATTTGCCCTCCCCTTTATTTAAGACATTCTCCTAGGGTTTTCAAATGCTCAAGGTTGCTCAAGAATTGATCAGACAAATTCTCCTTCTAAGAAATGGGTCCACAACTAGGGTTTCATATTTCACAAGGAAGTTTGGGTTTCTAAGGCCTCAAGTGGTTTCCATGGTTTCTTATATGTCTCTAAGAATGATCATACTAAGTTTCATACTTTGTATCGCAAGTTTTCTTAGTCAATGACTCAGATGACTGAAAATCAATTGTATTGGACAAAAAAGTCAATTATGGTCAACATACAGTCAAAATTCAATATTTTTGGTCAACATTAATATTTTGAAGTCATATTAATCATTTGATCAAGATTTGATCATGATTCATCAAGGAAAACTCTTAAATCATCAAAAGTCAAAAGTTGCCAAATTAAGGTTTCCTAAGGAGAAGTCAACTAAACTTTGACCAAGCATAAATTTCACATGATTCATCAGATTTTCCTCAACCAAAGCTCATTTTGAAGGAAATTTAATTCTCTACAACTTTGTATCTCTAAGCTCAAGTCTAAAAAATGCTTCACTTGAGAGATATGGGCCAAAATATTATAGGTCATTTCAAAAGTCAACAAAAAACACTTTTTGTCAAGGCAACTTACTTCAAGATAAAGTCTTCAAATGAAAAAATGTTAAACATAAAGATTGTAGAGGACATATTGAGATTTCCAAAAAGTCCAAGAGATCATCTTCAAATGATTAAAATTGGGAGAGTTATGACCAGTGCAAGTTGGGAAATTTTGAGAAAATGCATGAAGTTCAAATTGAGAAAACTTGAATTTTTGAACTAACAGGCCTATCTTTTAAGGTCTAGACATGTTCACACCTTAGAGGACCTATAAGTCCATTCATATCTTACCAAGATTTTTATTCCTGTTTATTTTGATTTTTATTCAAATAAATTCAAAAATAAATTAAATAAATACAAGGTAAATGGATTTAGGCGTGTAAGTCTTATTTTGGATTAAATCAAGAGCCCAAAATCACATATCCAAGCTGGCAAACTTGTGTGAGATCATGAAGGCATGATTGGCGAAAAAAATAAAAATTTCATGCAAGATTGAAAGAAAATATTTTCACCATAATGCACAAAGATATTTTCTATAATTGTTGACCTAATACACTCACCTATATGTAGTCAACAATATAAGATCAAAAAGACCACACATGCAAGCCTCCTTGAGAAACCCTAAAAACTCACAAAACTAAGGGCACAATCAAACCCTCTTATCCAGCAAGCTTCAAGCGATTTTAAGTTCTCCATCAGCTCCCTGAGACTTCCAGGAGTCGTTCCCAATCATCCTTGAAGGTTGTAGCATTGCAGATCATCACAGCCAAGCGTCGATGGTTGATAGAACTTCCTTGAATCCAAACTCACATTGCATGCATTATTAATTGATTTCATACATATATTCTTGTTTATAATTATGTTCAAACTTGTTTAGACTCATCATTCACAAGTTTTCACTTAGGAATAAAGATCTTCCATTTTTAGGGAATATAGCTTCGACTTCATTGTATCTCCCGTTACAGGCTTTTCAGGATAAGCGAGTGCCACCATTGAATTTGTAAACCCCAGTTTAGGGGGGTAGTCTTAAACTTATGTCTCAAATCTCATTATTTTGCAGGGTTTGATTTTCGAGCAACCGGAGAAGATGGTGTTTTCTACCCTTCACGGTTTTTTGACTCTCTCTGAGTCACATGGCCTTGTTCCATTCGTCCACTCAAGCAATAAGGGTCCCACCAACACTGATTTATCTTTTAGTTCAAATATAAGAGTGCTTTTATTATTTAATAGATTGTTTGTGTTTTAGATAATGGATGTACAACCACCCTAGTGGCAAGCACGCATGCACTCAGACTTTACTATACCATGGTGTTGTACCCAAAAATTTTCTCTCTCATTTTACTTAATACATACTCCTAGAGATCCTCAATTTGCTCAAGTTTGCCCAAGAGTTGAACAGACAAACTCTCTCCTAAGGCAGTGTGTCTAAAATTAGGGTTTCCATTTTCATCAAGATAGATGAACTCAAAAGACCTCATATGCTCTCCATGGTCCTAATATGTTCTCAAGACCCTCCATGTCAAATTTCAAGCATTGCACAAGAAGTTTGCTCAGTCAACTGCTCAGATGCTTGAGAATCGACTGTATTAGGTCAAAAGTCAACTATGGCCCACATACAGTCAAACTTTAAGATTTTTGGTCAACATCGACATTTTGAAGTGACTCTCATCATTTTATCAAGGTTTGATCATGATTCTTCAAGGAATGCCCTAAATTCATCAAAACCCAAAATTTGCTAAATTAGGGTTTCTTAGGAAAAGTCAACCAAACTTTGACCAAACATAACTTCTTCATACTTTATAAACAATTTTCCATCCAAGGCTCATTTTGAAGAGGATGAAATCACCTACAATTCATTTTCATCCCACAAGTTCAAAATATGCACTCATAAGAAGATATGAATTTCTACATTATAGGTCTTTTTGAAAAGTGAACAAAAACACCTTTTGGGTCAAAGCTTCTTACATGAAGATAAAATACCCAATTGAGATTATACCAAAAGGGTTGTTTAGGGGACATCCTAAGCTTTCTAAAAAGTCCAAGAACACCCTCTTAGGGTTTAAATTGAGGGAGAAGTGTATTGTCAAAATTGACCAATTTTTGGAAATGTGCATGAAGTCAATATTGATCAAAATGACTTTTTTTTTCAAATGGGCCCATGTTTTCTTGTTTGAAACTTGTTCCTAAGATGTCCCACGACCCTTGAGCTTATCCACCTATTATTTTATCATTTTTATTATTTATTTTAATTTTTTATCCATTTAAATCAAAATAAATCAATTCAAATAGTAGAATAATCAAATAAAATCAAAGATTTGATTTTATGAGCATATTATGAGTCCATGAACAGATAGAAAATAAAAATAAAATTGTGCAAGAGATAATTGATTGGAAAAGATCTTAATTTGGTCTATTTTGGAAACAAATCATACAAGGCAAAGAATGAAACCAAATCTCCATAATTTGCAAAGATATGATCAGTTTTTGTTGACCTAAATCATTCTATCATATATACCTAACATCTCTAAAGCATAAAAAAGGGTTTGGGATTGTGAAAACAAGGGGAAGAAATTGAAAGTTTTGGAAGAAAAATTGCAGACCGTATTCTCTTCCATAGGCCGTTTCAAGTAATTCCAAAGCCAACAATTTGTTCCTGGACGTGTTCTGAAGCCATTCCAATCATACACAAGCCTTAAAACCTTCAGAAATCACGCCTCACAGTGCCACAGTTTGCATCTTTTTTTCAAGATTCGCTTTCAATGATTTATCTATCATAAACATGTTTTGATCATATATCCATGTTTTCTATCGTATTTGCAATGTTTTTGATTGGTTTGATTGAAGTTTAAGTGCAGGAATGGCACGATGCCATTGTTAGGGTTTTGAGGTCCCAAATTGGGAATTCCATATAAAGGCAAAATTGGACAAAATCAGGGGTACTATCATGCTTAAAAGATGATTTACCATTGATCCAAGTCTTTGGTTTAAATTTAATCTGGTTGTGCTGCATTTTTTTGAATTTTACAGGTTTATGGCTATGAACAAAATCCTTCACTATAGCCTTTAGTGACGGAAACGACTGTAGGTAAAAGTGTGGCCAAAAATAACAATTATGGGGAAGAAGACAATTAGGTGGCAGAATCCTATTGGGTGATTTGAATCACGCGCGCGTTTGGGAAAGACCACTTTATTTCCTTTATATTTTATTTATGTTATTATATATACAACTAACCATCCCAACAATTTTTGTTTTCTTACTTTGTTTCTACAGATTCAATGCATCATCATCCAAAACGCCTACCATGCGCTACCACCATTTGGCCATTGGATGTATCAATAATTCAAATCCAACACCTCAAACAATGAAGGACTATGGTGCACTCTCAGGCTGGCACAACACATGCCCATTCTTTTCTTTTCTATTTTAATTTTTTTTATTGTTTTACTAATTATTTTCCTTTATTAAAATAACACCAAAAAATCATTATTTTTTTATTTAATGAAAAAATCATTAAAAAAAACATAAAAATCATTTTTTTTCATAAAAATATTTTTTTCCTTAATTAATTAGTTTAATTTAATTTAGGGCAAATTTAATTCCTTTTTTATAATTTAAATTAATTAGAAATTAGGGTTTTAATTTGTACATAACCTAATTAATTTTTCTAAAAAAAAACTAACCTAAATCTTTTTTCAATTAGATTTTTTAGGTTTCCTAAATTATTCTCGCATTTAATTCACCGCGCACATTTTGTAATTTCCTTTTATTATTATTGTAATTGTTTCGAGGTTGTAATAATAATTAGGGTTTAAATTCCGCCTTTTTATTATCAGTCCAAAATAATTATGCATCTGCAAAAGCCTTGTAATAGCTAGGACTTTAAACTTTCTTGCTTTTAATTCTGCAAACTATAAACTGCTTAGATGTATGTTAATAGGATTGTATGGAAAGACAAACTGAAAATTAATACGGTAGAAAACCCTAAATGTGCAAAGATAAATTAACTGAAAATCACACTCGCACATGCTCAATCCTAGGGTTTGCCTCACTTGGTTGCCTCGGAAATAATGGTCACATCCTTAGAACATAGGGATATCTTAGCAAAGACCTCATTTTAAAGTCATCATAAAGATCATAGTCCCTCAATGTCCCTTGAGTTTCCTACAAGAAATGATCTTGTCCATCGATGTTGCCTATGAATATATGATGACAGTCCCTTCGAAACGCTAAGGTATCCTTACTTGTTGCCTTCAGTGACCATTTCGTCCCTTCGAACGTCCCTTTAAACATCCAACGGCGGTGCTACCTATTCCTTAATAATAGGATATCACTGTCTAAAGGAAAAATAACAGATCTTTTTCGAGTAGGTAGATTAGTTCCTATGTACTTGCTCAAACAAACAAACTTTTGCACACCAACACTTTTCAAACAGTTTAAAAAAACAACTCCGTAACACTCTTGAGGACATAAACAAGGGTTAAAACGAAGTAAAGCAAACTTTTCAAAACAAGAACACACAAGAAATATCAAAAATGAGCAAGTACCTAAGAGCCCGTGGAAAACCACGGATAGAAAGAGTGCTAATACCTTCCTTTTCTATAATCTACCCCCCGTACTCAGAAACATCTCGAAAAAGGTTTTTTTTGTTCTTTTTCCTTTTCCTTTGATTGGATAAAATAAAAGTCGGTGGCGACTCTTACTTACCGCGACATTTGCGAACAAAAAACGCAAACCAGTATTAACAGTCAGTTCTGCCACCGTATCACATAACTGGCGTCTCTGCTGGGGAAAATTAATAAAGTGGGGTATACCTTAGGATCTAGGTAATTTAAATTGCTTTCTTGCTTGTTTGCTTTATTCTTAAAGGGTTTTGTTTGGGTTACTATAGATCCTACACCCGGATCTGGGGGCATTTTTTAGGTAAACAAAAATAGATCATGGAGACTGTACAGCATAGACCGATATGGTTTAAGCGATGGATGTTTTGGTGTGACACTTTGGTTGGTATCGATATCCTTAGTGGGGAAACAAGGAGAATACGGGGCCGCCGCATGGTGTCGTGAAGCACTAACGGACCTTAGAACCTTAGTTGAACAAACTTGGCCATTAGAAAGTAGTGAGATAGCCGGCCTCGGTATAGAGCTGAGGATTGGTTGATACTCGATGCTACACTCATTGAGATCAGACTTTCAGGATATTTCGGTCGTAAGAAAAGATTGCTTGAGCTGAAACAATGCCCGATAAAGGATGATCAGTGATATTGAGATCCCTTAGAACCCGATTACTTTTTAAGACAGGTTTGAAGCCAACTAAACTTCAAGAGGGTATGACCTTTAAACTCAAGCAGGCCTTAAACCTATGGAATTGGTGTGATTTGTTTGTGCTTGTTATACATGTGATTTCTCAACATAATCATGACATCATGACATCATAAACATGGCATATCATACTAACCATTTCAAGGATCTCAAGGGTCTGTGTTGTAGGTCATGGCGAACCAGATGTCTAGCAAGGGGCAAGGGGATTTATTTTCCTCTAGAAAATGTTGTCAAAGGATCTTGAGTCAGGGGCTATGACCCACTCGATATGGTGAGCTTGACTCTTGAAGAAGGACTCTCAACGACATGAAGTTTCTTCAATCAAGCTGCAATCAAATTCTAACAGTTTCTTGTTTACCCTGTGAGATCCTTGAAAACATTGCATGCATATCATACACATCATTACAGGTACCATTATAGGTTTCTCATCTTCTTCGCTGTTTATTTCAGCAAAAATGTCTTCCGAACAAAGCATCAAGGACCTTCAGGCACAAAACGCCCAGTTCCAACAAATGTTCATAAATCTGGCAAAAGGGCAGGAGGATCTGAAAATACTCATCCTGAAAGAGAAAAAGAAAAAGAAGAAGGATGCCGGTATTTTGAATATAGGCAGAAGGTTTAGAGGGTCAATGAAGCAACAAGTCGATCTGACCTCTTCATTTAAGGAAGGGGAGAATCAAGAAGAAGAGACAAGGGAGAAAGATCTCAGTCCTGAAGTTTCTGATAATGATACCGACTACAATGATGAGCAATATCCTCCCACTGAGGATATATACAAGCAGTTGGAAGATTGCTTGAATGCTATGGAGGTCCAGAGGATACCTGGGTTGGATTTTGAAGAATTGGGATTGGTGTCGGGAGTGGCCATCCCGCAGAAGTTCAAAGCTCCAATTTTTGAAAAGTATGATGGGGTGTCCTGCCCAAAACTCCATCTCCGCTCTTATGTCAGAGAGATCCAGCCCCACACCGCTGATAGAAATTTGTGGGTTCATTTCTTTCAAGATAGTCTGTCAGGGACTCAGCTTGAATGGTTCTATCAACTGAAGAGAGCCAATGTCCGAAATTGGGAAGATCTGGCTGCTGCTTTCTATAAGTAGTATCAATACAACACCGACCTTGCTCCTACTCGTAATCAACTCCAGAGTATGTCCATGAGGGAAAGTGAAGGCTTTAAAGACTATGCCCAGAAATGGACAGACTTGGCTGGAAGAGTCCAACTCCCGTTGTCTGATAGGGAGTTGGTTGATATGTTTCTGGGGACGATATCTGGTCCATTCTTTAATCATTTGACCGACAGCTCGTCAACGGGTTTCATAGAGCTGATTCTGACTGGAGAAAGAGTAGAAGCTGGGATCTGGAGTGGTAAGATCCAGACAAATACCTCTTCGAGTATATAGAATAAGTCATTTGGTGGCAAGAGGGAAGCCAATGTTGTGCACGGACAAAAGGGGCATAGCAAGATAGACTACCACCAATCTGTGGGGGCAGTGTTGATCTCTAATTCGTCACGCATATAACGACCACAACAACGAAACAATCAGTCAAGGGTGGAAAGACCTCAAAGGCAGTTCACCCAAATCAACATGCCATTGTCACAAGCATTGCAACACATGTTGAAGATGAATCTGATTACGGTGATAAACCCTCATCTGAACCCTAAGACTTCTTCTCCTAACTACAACCCGAATGCAAGGTGCGCTTATCATTCTACGGGGCACGATACTAACGATTGTTGGGTGCTGAAATACAAGATTCAGAATATGATTGACGCCAATAAGATCGAATTCGACCCTCCTGAGACTCCTAACATGATCACTGCTCCCTTGCCAAAACATGGCTAGGATTGAAAGCATTTTTGTTCATTTGAATTATGAAGTTGTATTTTCTTTGCTTATTCGAACAATTATCGTCATGTCAAACTTTATTATTTCATTAATGCATTACACATGTCTGCCTTAAATTAATTTGTTTTCGTTATGCTTAAACTGCTTTATACTTCCTTTTCGTGATATTCAACTGTTGACTAAAAAAATGCAAGCCTTTAGAGGGAGGATGATGAAAATGATACCCCAATCTCTACAGTATGCTTTTGAATAGACCCCTCTGACGATGTACAGGCGTTGATTCAAATCCTAAACAGTGGAGTTATAAGGAAGATAATCCCTAGTCAACCCCTTCGATCCAAAGAAGTAGGAGTTTTTCTTTTCACACAAATTAAAACCCTTAATCATAACCTGGGGCAGGGTAGTTTTCTCAGTTAATTCAGAGGCGCATTCAGTCACAATTTTCCGCTTCGTACACAATGGATGGCATCGAAGACGTCCTTCCAAAACAAAAGACTATGATGGTTCCCTATAATCGTCAAGACAAGCAGTCATTATTTCTCGAAATAAAAGCCCATTAAGTCAAAACATATGAAGGAGACTTAAGAAAAAACACTGGGGTATCCCGTTGATTGTAATCACAGAAAGAAAAAATTCAGGCAAAAGACAGGGATAATAAAATCAAAAAGAAAGAGGTCCTACAAACCCTCAACAAAAAGAAATGACTGCCTATTCAAAATAAACTGTCAGTATCCGAACCATCACTGGAATATCAGAGCAAAGACTCAAATGGGATCTAAATGCATAATTAGCTGAGTTTTGGATCGAAGAACATCACGAAGAACGGGTGGGTACAAATAAAATTTGAGCCTTTATCCTTTATTTCTTAAACCGTGAACCAGGCCACGTTATAACCCTTAAAAGTCCTAGCTAAAGCATGGGTTAGTTCGAAAGCATACTGTTACAAAAGGTATCCTGACTCCTGAAGGTCCGTTACAAACCTGAGTTGATATCACATCTTTGCAAAATTCTATTTTTTCTATAAAAAAACTGCATTTTCAAAACTTCAAGACAAACGTAAGCTTTGCATTCTTAAAATAACATTATTTGCATATGACTATTTGTTCAACAGCATAGAAATTCGCATGAAAAATATCTAGTGAACAAAAACCTTCTCAATAAAAAGGATCACCTCAAGTGGAAAAACACTTCCAACCAAGGGGCACAACATGATCATTGTCCATCATCCGGAGCAGTAAAGTCAAGATTCAAGGAATCTCTCAAAGATGCCAAATAGCCAGGGGCAGATCTCCATCTGAATCACTTGGGGGCATTGGGCATGAATTCCAGCAACGAATCATGTACGATCAAACAAACATCTTCTGGTAGTGTGGCAACACAACACTACCGACAAAGACAACTCCCTACACCATGAGAGCGTGGACATAGTCAGAAAATACTGTGCATGAACAAAGACCCGCTAGGTTGACTGGCCTAAGTAAAAATAAGGGCATCCCGGCAAACCAAAAGGGTTCGGGCAAAAATTAGGGATAAAAACAAAAAATATTTGTACACCCGACAAGTCGAAACCTGAAAAGGCAGCTTGGGCAAAAAAGGGTATCCCGGTGGACTGAAAATCTGAAAAGACAGTCTAGGCAAAAGTTAGGGATTAAAGCGTACGACTATGTCCCGTCATCTTGTCACTTGCCTATCAAAAGAAGACTTATCATTTCAATCGGCAGTTACTAAGCACCTCATAAGTTGGGATAATACTCAATCCACAAGGCCTCCGCAGGCACTTTCTCCAGCAGGTACATGGGCAGAAAAGTCTTGATGCAAAGTCATTGTCATATCCTCAGCATGCGTCCCAGTAACATCTGCACTCCCCACAAAGTAGAGGCAACCAAAGTTTTGATCTCTGCTTCCCCAAACAGGAGTTACTTTCCCCAGCCAAGTTCCTTCAGATGATTGACATCTATATTCCCCGATCGAATTTCATAATCGCAAGCGGGTCATAAAATTTTCTCCCGAACAAAGTTTATTTCTCTGAATACAGAAGCTAAATCCCCGACAGAGTTTATCCCTTTAGCTATGGAAGCTTCTTTCTCCAACAAAATTATTCCCCTGCAGAGTTATTCTCAAACAGAGTCTCTCCTTGGCAGAATATCCGTAAACAAGGGGAAAATCCCCAGCATAGTCATCTCCGGTTCACCATCTCCAACGGAAGTAGAAGAACCACTTTTTCTACTATGATCAGGAATGTAATTTCCAGTACTCTCCAACAGCAGTCAGGGATTTATTTTCCCAAACTCGGATGTGCCACAATAGCATTTCATGTTCATACATCATGACATGCGCATACATATTGCATCCAGCATAAGCTCATTTATTTTGAGAACATCATCATACAATGCATTTCATGCATCATTGATCGCGACTTTGTATGTCTATAAATCTGGAGACTGCAAGTGCACAGTCCTATCGTGTAGTCTTAAAAGATATCGAATCCACAGGGACTATGAATCAATCTACCGTAATTTTGGTCACTGGGTAAAGCTAAGGCTAATATTAATTTAATTGACGAAAGGGATCTAATTACTAAATTTAGTTATAAAATTTTTAATTATAAATACCGGTATGTATTTCACCTAAATTTTGGGTTCCGAATTTCCACTGGCCTTTACTTAAATTGGTCAAAAATTATCTTTACGCAAACTTTATTTGTCTAAAAACCTTCCCCTCACACTTCCGTTCTATTAGTTCAGGTTATACGATTAATACCCTAACGTGTGCTTCCGTCACTCCGCCGGATTCAAAAGTAATTTTTGAAAACAGAATAAAATTTAATTGTTTTTAAAATGCTTCCGCCTCTTTAAAAACAATGCCTAATAATCACTATCTGGTTTTAGCCTCAAACTTCCGTTTTATTAGTAAAAACCTTAATCAATTTTAAAACCTCAAACTTCCGTTCTATTGATTTATAAAATCTTAAACAATTCAATTGAATATTAAAACCATGAAAGGTATTTCTTTTACAAAATAATATTAAGCCAGTTTATTTCGGATCCCGTTATTTGGTTAATTTACATACCGATATTTAATCGGTTTAGCCGGACATGTTTATTAAATTAAATACGCATAGATAATTAAATTGCGAACAATTATATAAATTCATATCCATAATAACAAACATGTAATAATAATAAATAAATAAAAGCGATTAAATTAAAAACCTGGAAATGTAGAAAACTTCAATAACTTCAATTAAATGCGTTCTTCAAGAACCTTGGAGTATTCCACCACAAGCCGGTTGGATCTACTCGTCGAATCTTGAATTTAATAATAATAACAACAAAGAAATAAAATACTAAGATCTAACGTAAGGTTAGACCGGATAAAATTTGCACAACAATTCCCGGTGTAGAAATTATTGTACGAAAAATAAAGGCAGAAAACTGGAGAAGAAAAGAAAATAAAAACGATGCGATGAAAAGAAAAGGCAGAACAAAAATTAAAATGGAAGGAAATTTGCTCTGCTGAAAATAGTACGATCTTGCAAAAATTCTCCGACCCTTGGGATTTTTCTTTCACTTCTATTTATAATGCTTGTAAAATAATGTATCCCAAAAGGTCAATCCACGTAAAACTGAATATCCAAAAAATATTGCTAGTGGACTTTGTTGCATAACGTGCGCGGAAATATAGCAAAAGTAGGTTTCTTCATTGACTTGGGACCGGTCGTTCCGTGTGAGGAGGAAATGGCGTGAGAATAGGATAGGGCAGGGAACGGTCGTTCCACTCAACTGAAGTGGTCCGGACCGGTCGTTCCCCTTAGTGGGCCGGTCGGTCCCTTCAAGCTGAAGTCTTGGGCCTTTGTACGTACATTCTTCTTTTGGGCCTTGCAATTTCATTCTTTTCACCCCCTTTTACTAATCTGCACCACATTGCTCAATTATCTTCATTTTTGTATTAAATTGCATCTATTTCTTCATTTTTCTTCACATAAGCTTATTTGAGGCAAAATACCTGAAACAAAGAAATACCAGCGTAATATGGAAATAAAATAAAATAAATTAAATAAAAACATGAATTATTTGCATTAATTATTTCGATTTATACGATATAAAATCGTGTTATCAAACTCCCCTACACTTGAACCTTTGCTTGTCCTCAAGCAAGAAATATATATCTCTCTAAATGCGGGTCAGACGCAACAAAAATTGCCACAAGTCAAAAATGTATTAAGTTGCACATTGCTCTTGAGCTCTCGACTTTGATACTAAAGTCACCGTAGCAATACTAAGTAAACTCAGGTTCGAAGAACAATTCTAGTGACGCCATTATAACTTAACTCTAAATCCTATATTTTGTTTCACCTTTTTCATTCAGGTGCAATCACATTAAGCCCTTTGCCCTTTCGCGCACATAGTGGAGTGACCGGTTAGTGAATTTGATCTTTTAAGCCTTCTAGGAGTTCTGGTACTTAATAGTTGGTAACTCCTTTTTGTTCTTTTGTAAATTGCAGGGAATCGAACCGTAGTTCGTCCTACCAAGTCCAACGCCAGAAACCGCTGAACCAATTTACAAAGAATTCATTAATTGATAATTTATAAGGTTCGCGACCGTTGGGCTAAATAGTCTGGTAATGACTATCTAACTTAGTTAGAGCGTTTCTAAATATTATTTTTTATTTTCGATCAATCACTTATATTCATCGATCCTCCACGTAGTTTGCTATTTAGACGGTGCTGACTGCTTGTATAAACTACTAAAGGTTACTTTAAAACCTAGAATTTAAATTTTCGGTATATAAAGGGTACTAAAATTTTAATTCATTTTCCTGAGATTTTAAAGCGTTGGTACTAAATATTTTCTTCTAAAGAAGCAACTTTGATACACTTTTTGAGTGTGTATAATTGTGCGTCTGACCATAAGAAAAAAAAAGTTTTTATGGTTCAAGAATTTGGCGAATTCGGATAATCATGAACTTATATATGTATATAAGACTTAATTTTAATAACAAAAGGGAAATTACAAAAGGGAATTTTGCTTACTTGAAGAAAGATAACAATAGTTAATTCGACCCCCCTACACTTAAACTGAGCATTGTCCTCAATGCGTAAAAATGGGGAACCGAAAAAAATACAAAAATAAAAAGAAAAGAAATATTAAGAACTAATCGTTACGATGTGGACGACTTCCTCTTCCGCGAGTTCTTGGACGGCGCTCATCTTGGCGTTGTGGAGGTACGAATTCGTCCAAGCGTAGGTGAAGTGAGTGCATAGAAACTCCAAGGTCAATAATATTTGTATTCAAGGTGTTGTAGTTGTTATGCATTTGTTGTACCAATGCAAGTGTTGCGTTTTGTTGGTTTTGCATCTGTTGCATGGTTTGGTAGAGAGTTTCCATGGTGAGATGGTTTTGTTGATTGTTGTTCATTTCTTCTTCCATTTCATCCACGGGGGCATTATTCTCAGCTTCGGGTGCAATTAAATCGAATAACCAACGACTTCGATTTTGCACATTAATAAGATGGGGACATGGGAGAATAATGCTTGGTACCAAAACTTTATTGACCAATAAAGTAAATCTGTTCTCACCTTGCCTTGGGAGGATTAGATGGGAGTCTCTGCAGTATACCTCATCTAGAAATTGTGCTGGCATGAGGTGTTGAGCAAGAGTTAGGATCTCGTCAGCCAATCCTAGCGAGTAAGCTATCGCGGTAATAATGCCACCGAAAAGAAAAGGGTTGTTTCCGGCGGTTTGAGCACATAGTTGAAAGTGTGATAGCATAAATGGTGGGGCGTTGACACGGCTCCCAGTTAAGGCACAATATAAGAAAAATAACTCATTTTTGGTTACCTTATGGTTGTAGGTGCGTCCGAAGATAGTGTGAGCCAAAATACGGTGAAAATACCGTATTGCTGGATTATGAATGTGGGACGCATATAATAGTCTCCAACCATTTGCGGCTTCCCCACTTATCTCCTCCCAGAATTGTAAACCTTGCTCTTCCCAGGCTGGAATATCATCTTCCGCTTCAAATGGCTTGTAATAAATACCATCCCCTTGTGAGAATCCTAGTGCCTCAGCAATTTGTTCTTGATCAAGCGTATACGTACGGTTGAACATACGGAAACTAGCAGTTCCCGTAGTGTATGGATCTTCAATATCAGTTGAGTAAGAAAAAGAACTCAAAAACTCCAACACTAGAGGTTCAAAGGTTGGGTTTGGTTGGGTACAGAGATTGTATAAACCAGTATTATTTAGCAACCATGACACACTTTCAGTGAGTCCTAAAGTTTGTAGACAATTTATATCTACATACTTTGTCGGAACCACCGAGCATTTATATAAGTTGAGATACATGGTGCGTTGCTTATCATCGCGGAAGATAATGTTTGAAAGGTCGGGTTGTTGCCTTTCGGGACGGATGGTTCTCGGAGGCATGGTAATGGTAAGAAAATGGTGGTAGATGTAGAAAGAAGTTAGAGAAGATGAAGATAAATATTAGAGAAATGTAGTAGAAAGTAAGAAATGGTGTGAAGAGATAGTAAGAAATGAGGGGTATTTATATTGTGAGGGTGTTTAAATGGTGATAATGAGAATTTAATGAGAGTTAATGGGGGAGTTGGAAAGGGTAAAAATTTTGAAAAAATGAGATAGTGGAGTAATGGGAATTTAAGAGTGGTTTGAAGTTGTTTTATGGAGAAGATAAATGGTAAAAAGGAGTTTTGAATTTAATTTGGCGTGGGAGACAAAGAGACACGCTTTATAGCATGCTACAGGGGGCCGGTCGTTCCGTTCAGTGGTAGGACAGGGGGACGGTCGGTCCTGCTTTTCAGTCAAGAAAAAGGGGACCGGTCGGTCCAGGGGGCATGGTGTGCGTGGGACCGTCCGGTCCTGTGCCTGCGTGGGAAATTCAACTTTTCCTATTGTTTTCTGTTGATACAGTACGTTATAATATATATCTCAGGCACATAATGCATAGTGTTTGCAAACAGTATCATTTCAGCTTTATTTGATACCACTTAATAATCTAATAACTAATATAAATAACATTGAAACAAAACAAGAAGATAAATAATGTTGAACTTTAAATTGCATAATTCAAATTGTACTACAAAGAACATAAAATAAACCAAATTGCAAAACATAATTCAAATGAAATCTAAATGCAAATCAAATAAATAACTAACTAAAACTAACTAATTAAATAAATTCTCTCATTAGCCACTTTTTTTATTATCGTCTCCGTTATTCTTCTGCATGGAATAGATATGTTGAAACACTTCATCAAACTGCATAGCTACCGTGTCGACGAATCCAGAATGATCCATCCGGAGTGTATTAACTTCATTGTTCGCAGCTGTGAGGTTTTCTTTCAGATTCTTCACTTCTTCCTTCAATTCCTTAATTGTTTCTTCTTGGTTCATGGGATCAGATCCTTGCTTATTTTCTTCAATCACCGGAGTTACAGGTGGTGACAAGGGTTGCTCAGGAAAGTCATGGTACCCAGGTGGTGTCTCAGGATCAGATTCATAAATCTCAGGTATCTCATAATCCTGGATTGTTTCAGTGGAGCGAGCAGGAGATGGTAAACCGTCCAAATTATACAGCCAATTACCTTTATCGTGAACACTGGTGCGTGGACTAGGCAAGGTAAAGAGGTTAACTACCTCATTATTAATCAGCAATTCAAATTCTCGTGGACCATGGTTTCCAATTAATCTTCTGTTGAAACAAAAATTGAGATCCATTGGTCGGATACCTCCGTAAGGATGGCAACTCAACAGTGGTTGCCGCAAACCCAAAGCATTCGCTATCATTGTTACCATTCCTCCCATCACGATGGGCATATTATCATCTTGAAGCATTTTCTCAATGGTAACTAATAGAAAAGCGACACCGTTCACGGGCCGATTCTGTACAGCACAAAGCATAATAAACAGCTCATCTCGAGAAACAATAGTGTTATTCCGTTCCTTTCCAAACAGGGTATGTGACAGAATATGGTGAAAATAGCGGAACGCCGGATTATGAATATAATCCGCATGTGGCTCAGGATGCTCAAAGCTACTCAACCCAGTCAATGATTCCCAGAATATGTCGAGCTCGCGGTAATCAAACAATTCTTCCTGCTTTGATGTAAAAGTATCAAATCCATCTGGGAATCCCAGCAAAGCAGAAAAGTCATGAAGATTATACCTATACTCCATTCCAAATAGCCTAAAGAAGATAAGACCTCTCTTCAGGCCCTTCCCATAATGTGGGAGGTAGTTAAAAGAGCTCAGAAATTCCAGAGTCAATTTGCGGTAGGTACAGAACCGCCTCAACATATGAGCATCTTCCCATCCAATTTGATTCAACAGAAACAAAACACTATCATGAATTCCCAAAGTAGTCATAGCAAAAAGATCAGGATAATATGTCAGGGACATATTCCTTGCAGCTAATGAATTGTATCTTCCTCTTTGGCCTCTTCCTCTGAAAGCTATTTCCTTAGTATCTTCCATTGTTAGTTGGTCAGCTTAATTTTTAAGTTAATTAAGTTGGCCTGAAATTAATTAGATACAGGAAATTTAATCAGATTTTTGGCCAGATGCCGAAAAGAAGAAAATAAGAATAAGCATAATAGTGATAGAATGAAGAAGAAATATAGATGAAATAGAATATTAGAGAAGATATGTGTATAAGTGATTATGAATGAGAGAAATAAAGAGAAAAATAAGAATAATAGTAAGAATGATAATAAGAATAATAAAACAAAAAAGGTAAATATAATAATTAATCATAAAAAGGTGGGTTGTCTCCCACTAAGCGCTTTGTTTTATGTCGTAAGCTCGACAAATAAAATCAAAGTTTTAAATTTCTAATTGAGCAGGTGGCTCTATTAAAGTTATTTCTTGAAAGTAATCGTTACTCTCTGCGCCGTGATATGGTTTTAAACGTTGTCCATTAACTATAAAGGGTTCGGAAATCTTTCCTTTGATTTCGACCGCTCCGTTAATAAACGTGTTTGTTATTGTGAACGGACCAGACCATCTGCTGCGTAGTTTTCCAGGAAATAATTTTAATCTTGAATTAAACAGTAGTACGATATCACCTATTTTAAAATGTTTTCTATTTATTCTTATGTCGTGCCATGTTTTCGTTCGTTCTTTATAAATCTTGGCGTTCTCATACGCATCTTGTCTCAATTCCTCTAATTCGTTTATATCAAGTGTTGTACCCCAAAATTTTCCCTCCCATATTCTTCAAAGATTTGCCAAGTCAAGCTTCAAATCTCCCCCAAGGGTTGCACAGTCAAAGATCTCCTATACAGTCAAAATTAGGGTTTGTGTTCTGGTCAAGAAAATGAAGTTTCCAAAGGTCCAATCAAGTCTCATATGCCTACAAATATGGTCAAGCATCCTCATATCAAGTTTCAAGGCATTCAGCTCAAAATTGCACAGTCAAAAACCCTAATTGCACTACAGTCAACTGTAGGGGAAAAATGGTCATTTGACAGTTAAAAGTTCAAATTTTTGGTCAATATATCATTTTGAAGCCACAAACATCATTTGATCAATGCTTGATCATGATTCTCAAAGTTTGGCTCAAAAATCATCAAGATGCAAAAGTTTCCTTATTTGGACAGCTGAAAAGTCAACTGAAATTGACCAGGGCATAACTTTCACATGGATTATCAGAAAAATTACACCCAAAGCTCATTTTTAAGAGAAAGACATTTCCTACAACTCATCTTCATACTTCAAGTCCAAGAAATGCTCTCACAAAAAGTTATCAATTTCAACATTATAGGTCATTTTCAAAAGTCAACAAAAAGGGACTTTAAGTCAAAGGCCATAACCTGAGATTGGTAAATCAAAATGACATGGGACCAAAGACATTGGTTAGAGGACTCAAAGACCTTTCCAAAATGTCCAAGAACATGAGAAAATCTTAAAAATCGAGCGAGATATGCCTTGTGGAAGTTGGGAAATTTTTGGAAATTTTGAAAAGTCAACATTGATTCAAATGACCTAAAATTGCTAATAGGCCCATTTTTCTTCCACAATTCATCATCCATGACATGTGCACGACCACTTGGCCCAAAGGGAAGTATTTTCTCATTTTTTATTTATTTATTTGAATTTTTATTTATAATAATTCACTTAAATCAATTAAATATGTGAAAAATATTTAACTTAACCTAACAAATCTTTTTGTACTTGTTTTATTCTCAAGATTTCGTGCATAAGTCAATATGGAAAGAATTGGAGCAATTGGATATGATTTGAACCAAAAACACATGGAAAAAGATATGGAAATCATGGTGAAAAAATCAAATCTTCAAATCATGAATGAAAGAGATTTTGATTAATTTTGTTAACCTAATTTGTTCACTACATAAGCTAGAATACAACCCTAATCAAAGGACACGCACAGCTGCTCCAGAAAGCCATTATCAAACTTGAAAAAATTGCAAAAAAGCTCAAATCTGAAAACCACCTTTGAGGGCGATTCAAGACCTAATTCTTGTTCCATTAGCTTCCTTGAAGGTCACTGGACATATTCCAATCAAAAACAACCATCAAAGCGCAAGGAATTGGTATACAACATTCAAGATACCTCGTGAAAAATTCATAATCGTGTTTTAAAATTTATGCATCTTCATAACATTTTATTCATTGATTCATATTCCTGATGAAATTCTGAAGCTAACCAATATATTCAATTATGTTTTTATGCTGTATACACGATTTCACCATTGCCAAGTTTTAGGGTTTTGCAAGCTTCAGATTAGGGGTTTTGTAATGGGGAAAAATTAGCCCTCAAGACCACCACCATTAGAATCAGCGCATCTGGACGAATCTAAACCCACCCTCGCGCCCAATTTATGGGCGTTCCATGCCTAATCGCTATTTTCTTGTAGGACGTCTTAGGCAACGCGTGAAAACCGTTGCCAATGTTTTGTGTATTTCAGGAAAAAAGAAAACACGCGAAGAAGATGGTATCGTGGCCATCAATGATTGGAAGGTTTGAAAGTTCGCGCGCTGATTCCCACTAATCATCGTTTTCTTATTATATTATTCTTGTCTTATTCAATGTACAGAACGTATCAATTGGTTCAGTGGTGCACGTGTTGATTGGTAATATTAATGACCTGGGTTCGATCCCAGGTCTTCTTCCTTTCCATTTATTTTTCCTCAATTAATGTTCATGTGTAGCGCCCATGCAGAGGACTCTCATGCATCCTCAAAAATCAATGTCCACGCGTCCAACCTCATCCATCCAAGGGCCAGGAATTAGGGAGCATGGTAGGCTGCAGTTAACGTGCTACACGCTAGTAGAAAAGTCCACAAGGCCATGCTCAAATGGGCCAGAATTGCTTGGATTTAACCTCCATATTGGGGTCTGAACCCCCAGGTTTGCACTTGTTTTTTTTTATTTTATTTTTATATTTTCTTTACCTTTTTGTATTATTATTTTTACTTTCTTTTTTATTGTTTAATTGATTAGTTTTATCATTTTCATAAATACAAAAACATCCTAAAAAATCAGAAAAAAGAATTAAATAATAAATATTTTTGTTTTAATACTTCCATGAATAAATTTGCATGTAATTAAAATTAGTTTCAAATTAGGTTAATTTTAATTCTTTTGATAAAAACCTAAAAAATGTAGAACTAGGGTTTAATTAATATTTTTTCACCCTTTTTTTTATTTTTCTTTCAAATAATTAAATATTTATTTTATTTATTTTATAATCAAATTTGCATGTAAAAATTAGGTTTAATTTAGGTTAAAAATTCAATATTTTCTTAATAAATTAAAATAAAATAGAATTAGGGTTAGCGTTTAATTGCAATTAATTTTTTCTATTAAATCCTAAAATATTAAAAATACCAAAAACATCTTTTTAATTAATTAACTTCATCATTAATTTGATTTTTGCAAAAGGGTCCAACGCCCTCGTTTCGGTTTAATTTCGCATATTCATTTTATTTTGCTATAATAATTATGTATCTCTCCCGAAGCCATGTAAATTACTTCTCGCACTTTTAATTCTTTATTTGCTTTTAATTTATTTATTTTTCTGTCAAATCGGGTCCTGGTTAATTTCGGCGATGTGGACCCGCGCCATTTGTAATAGCTGTAGATTTACTTTTCCTCGCAACTTTTAACTGTTAATCAAAGCATGAAAGAATGTATGGACAAAAAATAAAAATAAGCGTAGAACACCAATAACATGACAAGATAAATGCAAATGAAAACGACACACGAATCGCACACACCACCCCTAGGGTACGCCTCACTGTTGCCTTGCCTACGAAAGGTGGTCGTCGAGTAGAGGATGTCTTAGTAAGTCCTCATGATCCGGGAACCTGGCATGAGGGTAGCTTCTAAGGTGTCTTCCCATTGCTCTGGTGATCACCATGTCCCAAACCTCGAATTGACCCGAACACCTCCAACGGTGGTGCTACCTACCTCTCAATGGTGGGATGGCACTACCTCAAGGACATTTACACAGACTAATTCCTTAGGGTAGGTAGATGACTCGTAGATACTTGCTCTAATTCAAAACAAATCAAAAACTTCTTTTCACACCGACACTTTGCAAAAAGCTTTCAAAAACAGCTTTTCAAACACTCTTGAGGACTGATACAAGAGTCGAACTGAAATTTTAAACGGAACTTTTTCAAACCCACTCACACTTGAAAAGCAAACAAACATTTTGAAAACACAATGAGCAAGTATCTAAGAGCCCATGGATAACCATGGATAGAAAGGGTGCTAACACCTTCCCTTTCTATAAATCTACCTCCCGAATCGAGAGCAATCTCTATAAGGAATTTTTCTGTGCTTTTGTCCTTTCCATTTGGAGAAAATAAAAGACGGTGGCGACTCTTGCTTCCGCGACATTTCTCGAACCAGCGTTAAACAGTCAGTTCCAGATCCACCGATCACAGAACTGGCGACTCTGCTGGGGACCAAACTTAAAGTGAGGTGTACCTTAGGGCTAGTTCATGACTGTGTTCTCAATTGTATTGATTTGTGTGCTTTATTATTGTGGGTTGCATCGGAGTTACATAGATCCTCACCCGGATCTGGGGATACCCTGTTAGGTAGCATAAGCTGTGAGGGACCTGTCCGGCGTAGACCGACACAGGTGAAGCAGTGGCTACGTTGGTGTGGCGCCTTGGTCTGTACCGATATCCCTCGTGTTGAAACGGGGAGAATATGGGTCTTCCAAGGAGTCATTAAGCACCAACAGACCTTAGAACCTTAAATGACACAACTTGGCCATTAGAACAGTAGCAGTATGCTACGCCCATTGAGGCTAAACTCTCGTGATGGTTCTGGCCGCAAGAAAAGATTGCGATGCTGGAGTTATGACCGATTGAGGGTAGTCAATGATATTGGGATCCTCTAAGAACCCGGTTACTTTTGATTAGGACAGATATGAACCAACAAACTGAAAGAGGGTAGTACCTAGACCTCATACTGGCATAACTTTAGGGGCTTGCCTTGTGTGACTTGTGTGCCTTACCATGTTTGCCTTTGTATCTATTTGTGGTGTGCTTTATCATAACATCATAGCATCATGAGCATTGCATGCATCCTGCATAAGGACTGACCATTTCAAAGACAAGAGGGTTTCACCTTTGCTCTGTTTTGTAGGACATTATGATGCCTGTGCGAAGGAATACTATCCGGTTCAACTTTGTTTGTTCACCTGAGTTGCTTGATGAGTTGGTTAACAGAATTCCAAATACCACTTCCTTCATTCAGAGGCATGGTTCCCTTCTCAGTTTAGTCACTGCAAAGCGGGATCAACAGTTGATGAGTGTTCTGACCCAATTCTATGACCCTCTGTACCAGTGCTTCACCTTTCAAGACTTCCAGCTGGTCCCTACCCTGGAAGAGTTCTCTGATTTGCTTGGTATCCCTATCTTGGATCAGACTCCCTTTACTGGTTGGGAAAAGACCCTCAGGCTTGAGGATGTTGCTGCAGCTCTTCCTTTGACCCATCAAGAGGTAACAGACAACTGGGTAACTAGAAGCGGAGTTAAGGGTTTCTTGGCCAAGTTTCTAATTGGTAAAGCTAACAGTTTCTGGAATGACCTGGACTTTAGGGCATATGAAGACATCTTGGCTCTCCTAATCTATGGGTTAGTCCTGTTTCCTAATCCTGACAACTTCATCAATGTCACTGCCATAAGGATCTTTATGTCTCAGAATCCTGTGCCCACTCTCTTGGGTGACATCTTGCAACAACTTCATGCCCGTACTACCCGAAGACGAGGAACCCTATGGTGTTGTATCCCTTTGTTGGTGAGGTGGTTTATTTCGCACCTCCCTAAGTTCGTAATGAAGAACCAAGAAGGAAGAGGTTGGGCTCATAGGTTAATGTCTCTCACCGACAAAGACATCATTTGGACTTGCAGAGGTTTGGATGAGATAGCTATTATTGATCGATGCGGGGAATACCCTAATGTTCCTCTAATTGGTACCCAAGGAGGGATCTCTTACAATCCATGTCTAGCACTCCGTCAGTTTGGAAGAGCAAGAAGAGCAGGCCCCCATGAGATGTTGGTGCCTCACATCAGTTTCGAGTTTCAGGTGGATAGTGCCGAGCTGCGTCGTAGGTTCATCAAGGCTTGGGACAAAGTTCATAAAGCTGACCCACAAGAGTTAGGGCCAAAGACTTCTTTACCTATGGAAGCCTACTACAAATGGGTTCGCATTCGTGCTCAGAAGTTAGGTATGCCGTATGAAGCTGTCAGACCCGTCATTCTGGAGTGTCCTGACAAAGATGGTGTTACTCCAACTGTCCTCCCTCCTCAGATACCTACTGATTATGAGACATTGAAGAGATCTTGGTCGCAACTGCGAGAAGAGCGGGATTCTTACCGGGAAAAGTTCAACGAGCAGGAATCAAAGATCCAGAAGCTGACCAAGCAGTTGGAGAATGAGAGAGCTCTGAATGCCTACATCCGTACTGAGAAGAGGAGACCATGGGATCCATAAGGAGCCCCAGATGTGCTTTTACAGTTTTATTTCCTTTTCAGTATTTCCTTTCATGTAAACGCCTAAGGGCAAACCGTTGAATAATTTCAGTTTCAAAGTTGAATCTAATGAAGTGTGTTCCTTTTTGTGTACAAAGTTGATTCCCGATTGTCTTTGAAAACATAATTCATACGCATTTCATACATCATGTGCATAGCAGGTTTTTCCCTTTTTCAGGTTGCTTACAGTTCTTCGCTGTTTATTTCAGCATCATGAATCACGACTCTTCATCAACTGAGACTTCCATCAAGGCTCTTCAGGCGCAGAATGCGCAGTTTCAGGAACTAATCAAGGGTTTGGCTCAAGGCCAAGAAGAACTGAAGGCTATGCTCCTGAAGAAGGAGAAGAAGAAGAAGAGAAGAACTGTTCTGTTCAACTCGGGCCGAAGGTTTGGCAATACTCTGCAGCAGGAAGAGGCTGGTTCTTCTGTTGACAAGAGTAGTCCTCAGGCAGAAGCAAGGGTTCCTAGTCCGGTAGTCTCCGACAACGAGACTGATTTTGATGAAGAGCAGTACCCTCCTGCAGAGGACAAATACAAGCAACTGGAGGATAGGTTGAAGGCTATGGAGATTCAACAGGTACCGGGGCTGGATTTCGGAGATCTGGGTTTGTCAACTGGTGTGATCATCCCTCACAAGTTCAAAGCACCATCCTTCTCTAAGTATGACGGGGCGTCTTGTCCCAAGCTGCATCTAAGGTCCTATGTTCGGAAAATTCAGCCGTACTCTGCGGATAAGAATTTATGGATCCACTTCTTCCAGGAGAGTCTTTCAGGGACTCATCTCGAATGGTTCTATCAGCTGGATGGAACCAAGGTTCATAACTGGGAGGAGTTGGCTACTGCTTTCTACAAGCAGTATCAATATAATGCCGACCTTGCCCCTACACGTACCCAGCTCCAGGGTATGTCGTTAGGTGCAAGCGAAGGTTTTAAGGAGTACGCTCAGAAGGGGAGAGACCTGGCTGGCAGGGTGCAGCCACCATTGACTGATCGGGAGTTGGTAGACATGTTCTTGGGGACCCTATCTGGGCCATTTTTCAACCATCTCATTGGGAATTCTTCTGCTGGGTTCACTGATTTGATTCTAACTGGAGAGAGAATTGAGGCTGGGCTGAAGTCTGGGAAGATTCCGAAGGGTGCATCATCTAGTTCTGAGAAGAAACCCTTCAAGAAGGAGTCTAGTGCCGTGTATGGTTCCAAAAGATCAGAGAGACCGGAGCGCCGCCAATCTGTCAGTGCGGTAATGATTGCTAAGCCTGCTGCCGCTCCCCGGCCAACTAATCCTCAAAAGGTTGAAAGACCCCGGAGAGAGTTTACCCGGTTAAGCATGACCTTGTCGCAGATCTTGCCACAGTTGCTCTCAACCAACTTAGTGACTGTCAGAGAGGCTCCGAAGTTCCCCAATACTGCATCTCCCAAGTACAACCCGAATGCTCGTTGTGCTTACCATTCAGATAGCCCGGGGCACTCTACTGATGACTGTTGGGCACTAAGGAGTAAGCTGCAGGACCTCATCGACGCTAAGGAGGTACAGTTTGAGGCATCTGAGAAGCCTAATGTAGTGACAGCTCCCCTGCCTGCTCATGGAGTGAATGCTATTGGGGATGAAGAGGAAGTAGATGAAGCTGAGTTTGATAGCTGGATTTACCCTGCAACCGACGGTGGACTTAATAATTGGAGCGCAAAGGACAACCTGTCTGTTTCTCTTGTTACTAAGTAATGAATTCCTATGTTTTTGGTATTTGTAATAAACAATAATAAACTCTTTGGCCCGGTGTCTTACCCGAGGCATCGTGGTATCATTTGTGAGGGCATATAAATTGTCATTTCATATATCATGAATGAAAATCTTGGACGTTTTCCCGCATTGCAAATATTATGCTCCTTTTCTGTCTTTCTTTCCTTTACATATATTTCAAAACAGCTGTATTTACACACACACTCACTCATACAGGTTTCAATCCACTCTGGATCTCACTTATAACAACTCTGCTACCGCCAATTATGACTTCGAAAATCCGATCAACTTAGCCGAAGACGAAGGTGAAGATGATTGCGAAGTGCCTGGCGAGCTTGCAAGACTGTTGCTTCAGGAAGAAAGGGCAATTCAACCCCATGAAGAGCCAGTGGAAACAATCAACCTGGGTACTGAGGCAGACAGGAAAGAGGTAAAGATTGGTGCCAACCTAGAGCTCAGCGTGAAGCAACAGTTGACTAAAATGCTGCATGATTATATGGAGATATTTTCCTGGTCCTACGAAGACATGCCAGGGTTGGATACCGATATTGTGGTCCATCACTTGCCAACTAAGGAAGACTGCCCTCCAGTTAAGCAAAAGGCCCGTCGGATGCGTCCAGAGATGTCTGAGAAGATTAAAGCCGAGGTCATGAAATAGTTTGATGCTGGGTTCCTTGCAGTAACTTCTTACCCTCAGTGGGTTGCTAATGTGGTGCCGGTACCTAAGAAGGACGGTAAGGTCAGAATGTGTGTCGATTACAGGGATCTGAACAGGGCCAGCCCCAAGGATGACTTCCCCCTACCTCACATTGATGTCCTTGTGGATAATACAGCTCAGCATAAAGTGTTCTCTTTCATGGATGGTTTCTCAGGTTACAATCAGATCAAAATGGCACCTGAAGACATGGAGAAGACTACCTTTGTTACTCAGTGGGGCACCTTCTGTTACAAGGTCATGCCTTTTGGATTAAAGAACGCTGGGGCAACCTACCAACGTGCCATGGTTGCTTTATTTCATGACATGATCCATCATGAGATAGAAGTGTATGTTGACGACATGATCGCAAGGTCCCAGACTGAGGAAGAGCACTTAGATCATCTGCAAAAGTTGTTTGACCGTTTGAAACTATACAAGCTGAGATTGAACCCGAAAAAGTGCACCTTCGGGGTAAGATCTGGAAAGTTGCTAGGCTTCGTGGTAAGTGACAAGGGCATTCAAGTGGACCTTGCCAAGGTCAAAACTATTCAAGAGATGCCAGTTCCTAGGACAGAGAAGGAAGTCAGAGGCTTTTTAGGACGCCTGAATTACATTGCTCGCTTCATCTCACATCTGACTGCTACCTGTGAGCCAATCTTCAAGCTGCTGAAGAAAGATCAGGTAGTACGTTGGAACGATGAATGTCAGGCTGCTTTCGACAGAATCAAAGAGTATCTCCAAGAACCACCTATCCTTATGCCACCGGTTGAAGGGAGACCTCTGATACTATACCTGACAGTGCTTGACAATTCAATGGGGTGTGTGCTGGGGCAGCATGACGAGTCTGGCCGAAAAGAGCACGCCATTTATTACCTTAGCAAAAAGTTTACCGACTGTGAGACCCGATACTCACTGCTTGAGAAAACTTGCTGCGCTTTGGTATGGGCTGCTCGCCGGCTGAGACAGTATATGCTGACTCACACTACCTTGTTGATCTCAAAGATGGATCCAATAAAGTACATCTTCGAAAAGCCTGCTCTGTCCGGAAGAATAGCAAGATGGCAGATGATCTTGACCGAATATGACATCCAGTACACGACTCAGAAAGCAATCAAGGGAAGTGTATTGGCAGACCATCTGGCACATCAAGCCGTAGATGATTATCAGTCAATGAACTTCGAGTTTACAGACGAAAGCATCATGATAGTGACAGATTGTGAAGTACCTGGACCGGATGAAGGACCTGAACCAGGATCCCGATGGTCTATGCACTTTGACGGAGCCTCCAATGCTTTGGGAAATGGTATCGGCGCCATCATCATATCACCTCAAGGTACTCATACTCCACTCATCGCCCGGCTATGTTTCAACTGTACCAACAACATGGCGGAGTATGAGGCGTGCATCATGGGTCTTCAAGCTGCGATCGACCTAAGGATCAAGTTTCTAAGTGTCTTCGGAGATTCCGCTCTTGTGATCAATCAGATCAAAGGAGAGTGGGATACGAAACATCCAAACTTGATTCCTTACAGAGAATGTGTGTTGACCCTGATCCCCCACTTCACAGAGATAACCTTTGAGCACTTTCCAAGAGAAGAGAATCAGTTAGCGGACGCGTTAGCTACAATGTCTTCAATGTTCAAAGTCAAATGGGATAATGAGGCTCCCCGGATCATCATCTGGAAACTGGACGAACCGGCATACTGTTGTGATCTCGAGACTGAATTGGTGACTGAGAAGCCTTGGTACCATGAAGTGAAGAGATATCTGGAAGCTCAGGAATACCCTGAAGGTGCATCTGTCAACGATAAGAAATTCCTGAGGAGGTTCGCAGCAAAGTTCTTCCTTAGCAATGGCGTCTTGTACAAGCGAAACCATGATTCAACCTTACTGCGTTGTGTGGATAGGGCTGAAGAGGAAAGGATCATGGAAGAGCTACATGAAGGGACCTTTGGTACACATTCCAGTGGGCACACTACGGCTAAGAAAATCCTACGGGCAGGATATTACTGGTCCACCATGGAAGCTGACTGTTACCAACATTCCAGGACATGCCATAAGTGCCAGATTTACGCAGACAAGGTGCATGTTCCTCCGGTTCCCCTGAATGTTCTGACTGCGCCTTGGCCGTTTGCAATGTGGGGCATAGACATGATCGGCGAGATTAAACCTACAGCGTCCAATGGGCATCGCTTCATCCTGGTGGCGATTGATTACTTTACGAAGTGGGTCGAAGCAGCATCTTACGCTACGGTAACCAAGACTGTTGTGGCACGGTTCATTCGACATAACCTGATCTGTCGGTACGGCGTCCCTGAGCGGATTATTACAGACAACGGTACCAATCTGAACAACAAGATGATCGCTGAGCTCTGCGAACAGTTCAAGATACAGCACCACAATTCTTCTCCTTACAGACCGAAGATGAATGGGGCTGTAGAAGCAGCAAATAAGAATATCAAGAAAATCGTGCAGAAGATGACAGTAACTTATAAAGATTGGCACGAGATGTTACCGTTCGCTCTACACGGGTACCGTACCTCATCTAGGACGTCAACCGGGGCAACTCCTTTCTCTCTGGTTTATGGCATGGAGGCAGTCTTGCCGATCGAAGTACAAATACCCTCTCTCCGGATAATGAAGGATGCAAATCTGAACGAAGATGATTGGATCCAGACACGACTTGATCAACTCAACCTTATTGATGAAAAGAGACTCGCTGCTATCTGTCATGGTCAGACGTATCAGAAACAGATGATCAGGGCATTTAACAAAAAGGTCAGACCACAGGAATATCAAGTTGGGGATCTGGTAATCAAGCGAATCATCCTTCCTCAGAGTGATCCAAGGGGCAAATGGACCCCTACGTACGAAGGGCCATTTGTGGTTAAGCATGTGTTCTCAGGAGGAGCCATGATTCTAACCAACATGGATGGTGACGACCTTCCTCACCCCGCCAATGCAGACATAGTAAAAAAATACTACGCATGAGAAAAAGACCCGCTAGGTTGACATGCCTAGACAAAAATTAGGGCTTCCCGTCGAACCAAAAGGGTTCGAGAAAAATGAAGGGATGAAAATAAAAAAATCTGTACACCTGGCAAGTCGAAAACCTGAAAAGGCGGCTTGGGCTAAAATGGGTATCCCGGTGGACTGAAAACCCGAAAGGGCGGTCCAGGCAAAAATTAGGGATAAAAGCGTAATACTATGTCTCATTGGATCACTTTGCATCCAGAATCCGGTATCTACATCAAGTTCAGACGGTATCGATCAGTCAGCTTCACCTTCAACCAAGGTCATCAAGTGATGAGACGCTCGGAGTTATAAAGGCAATAGCAGAGTTGAAACCCAGTGGGATCATTCATATTTCACACAGCTGTTTTATTTTCTTTTGTACAAAACTTGTATAAACTCTTTTGTTCGGCGGCGTTCCTCTTACTAGGACGTCAGCCTCTTGTACACAAAACGCCTATTCACAGGCCATTCAAAATCAATACAAATATATTTTCAGTTAAACGTGCCAAGTGTTTTTCTTTTTCCGTTTTGTTTTGCGAAGAACGTCCAAGGTTCAATTTGTGATATATGCATTGACAATAATTTGCTAACTCATGAATATTTGTATACGAAACAAAGGATTTTATTACAGGTGACACTAGAAACAGGGGCAATAAAGAGTTGTCTAAGCAATCTAATTGTTCTGTCCTCCAAGGTACCAAGGCAGGTTCAGTTAAAGAACATCACTAGTACATCTCAATTCTCCAAAGAGTAAGCAGTCAATACACTCTTCTCCAAGCGAAGTTATCAAATCCTAAGGAAATTGAGTATCCTCCAGTAGATCTCAACATTCCCCAGCAGCAATCCGTATATTCTTAACAAGCATCCCCGGCAGTCTTGGTCTAAAGATTGTTCCCCGGCGGCATATCAAATATCCATAGGAATCACTTTCCCAGCATATCAAAACTTCCCCAAGAGAGTCCAATATTGTCCCCCAGGAAAAATGGGATTCATATCCCCAAGCAGTAAGCTTATCCCCAGTAAATTCTGGAAGCTTATCCCTCGCAGAGCACGAACGCGTCTCCCGGCTTTATTCAAAGAGTTATTTCCTTAACAGGATATAACTGGGTTATCCTCAGCCAAAAGCCACGGAAAGAGCGTCCTCGACGAAGTCTTCTTACCCCAGCGAAGACCATCAACACTCCCAACAACAAGGGTATCCCCAGCAAATTATTATCAATACTCAGCAAGGCATCCCTCTTCCCACAGAGTATTGCTTCCCAGCATGGTCGCTAGAGTATCTTTTTTCTCCCCGCAGAATCTTCCATTTGCCAAGTTTATTCCTCAACGGAGTCATCTTCTCCTACCGGCATTCTTGCAATTATTATCCCCAGCGGAAGCAAAAGCTATTCTTCAACATCAGCCCAGGATATGACTTCCCGGCACCCGTCAAGGATTTATTTTCCTAGACGAAAACATCACATACATCATTATAGCATGCATAAACGCATTATATCATACAAATCGCATTTATATTGAGAACATCATTGCTTGATCCATATCATGTATTGCATATGACTGACCTTTACCTTTCAGGAAAGATGCAGTTGAAATTCTCAATCATATTTCAAGACCTAGACCGGTTCAGTTAATCGACGCCAAAGATTTCTTATCCAGTCCCAGGCCTTCTCTAGTCCAGCTAAATCGACTCCCAACAGATTTTTCTAATAAAGACTCAGTAGAAGTTATCCCAGATTATAATTTCTCTCTCCGACGGTGAGTGAGGTGGTAAGTCCTTTTCAGATGTTTCCCTCTCCGACGGTGAGTGAGGTGATAATCTCCTACGGTTCCCTCTCCGACGGTGAGTGAGGTGGTAAGTCCTTTTCAGATGTTTCCCTCTTCGACGGTGAGTGAGGTGATAATCTCCTACGGTTCCCTCTCCGACGGTGAGTGAGGTGGTAAGTCCTTTTCAGATGTTTCCCTCTCCGACGGTGAGTGAAGTGATAGTCTCCTATGGTTCCCTCTCCGACGGTGAGTGAGGTGGTAAGTCCTTTTCAGATGGTTCCCTCTCCGACGGTGAGTGAGGTGGTAATCTCCTATGGTTCCCTCTCCGACGGTGAGTGAGGTGATAATTCCTTTTCAGATGGTTCCCTCTCCGACGGTGAGTGAGGTGATAATCTCCTATGGTTCCCTCTCCGACGGTGAGTGAGGTGATAATTCCTTTTCAGATGTTTCCCTCTCCGACGGTGAGTGAGGTGATAGTCTCCTATGGTTCCCTCTCCGACGGTGAGTGAGGTGGTAAGTCCTTTTCAGATGTTTCCCTCTCCGACGGTGAGTGAGGTGATAGTCTCCTATGGTTCCCTCTCCGACAGTGAGTGAGGTGGTAAGTCCTTTTCAGATGTTTCCCTCTCCGACGGTGAGTGAGGTGATAGTCTCCTATGGTTCCCTCTCCGACGGTGAGTGAGGTGGTAAGTCCTTTTCAGATGTTTCCCTCTCCGACGGTGAGTGAGGTGATAATCTCCTATGGTTCCCTCTCCGACGGTGAGTGAGGTGGTAAGTCCTTTTCAGATGTTTCCCTCTCCGACGGTGAGTGAGGTGATAGTCTCCTATGGTTCCCTCTCCGACGGTGAGTAAGGTGGTAAGTCCTTTTCAGATGTTTCCCTCTCCGACGGTGAGTGAGGTGATAATCTCCTATGGTTCCCTCTCCGACAGTGAGTGAGGTGGTAAGTCCTTTTCAGATGTTTCCCTCTCCGACGGTGAGTGAGGTGATAGTCTCCTATGGTTCCCTCTCCGACAGTGAGTGAGGTGGTAAGTCCTTTTCAGATGTTTCCCTCTCCGACGGTGAGTGAGGTGATAATTCCTTTTCCTTATGGTTCCCTCTCCGACGGTGAGTGAGGTGATAATTCCTTTTCAGATGGTTCCCTCTCCGACGGTGAGTGAGGTAATAATTCCTTTCCTAATGGTTCCCTCTCCGACGGTGAGTGAGGTGATAATTCCTTTTCAGATGGTTCCCTCTCCGACGGTGAGTGAGGTGATAATTCCCTTTCAGATTATAATTTCCTTTGGTTTTCTTCCCGATACTGCGAAGATGGTGATTCCCACCAAGATTTTTCTCTCAACGAGTGTTGTTGAAGTTAAAATCACTCAAGGTTCTCTCACCATTCATGCTAAGGTAGTAACCATCCCTGGTTCGTTCATCATCTTTTGAAACTCCAGACTCAGCTCCTGTAACCAGTCAGGACACATCTATACCAAGCATCTGAAAACCAACTCCTGCAACGTGTCAGGTACTCATTTTTCTTTTGCAGATATGCAGGTTCTCGATAAGGAATCTCTTATGCGATCAACATCCAGATGGCATCTATAAGCCCATCATCCTGTTCACCAATCTCTAAATGGCATCTGTAAGCCCATTCCATCATCACACTGCTACTATGTGAGCGCAAATTTCTGGGCACTCTAGTGTTCAATCATCTTCTACCCTCAGATTACGAAAGGCACGTCAGCCAATCTGCATCCTCAGGTCTAAGAAGATTGAACAGGGGCAACTGTTGTACCCCAAAATTTTCCCTCCCATATTCTTCAAAGATTTGCCAAGTCAAGCTTCAAATCTCCCCCAAGGGTTGCACAGTCAAAGATCTCCTATACAGTCAAAATTAGGGTTTGTGTTCTGGTCAAGAAAATGAAGTTTCCAAAGGTCCAATCAAGTCTCATATGCCTACAAATATGGTCAAGCATCCTCATATCAAGTTTCAAGGCATTCAGCTCAAAATTGCACAGTCAAAAACCCTAATTGCACTACAGTCAACTGTAGGGGCAAAATGGTCATTTGACAGTCAAAAGTTCAAATTTTTGGTCAATATATCATTTTGAAGCCACAAACATCATTTGATCAATGCTTGATCATGATTCTCAAAGTTTGGCTCAAAAATCATCAAGATGCAAAAGTTTCCTTATTTGGACAGCTGAAAAAGTCAACTGAAATTGACCAGGGCATAACTTTCACATGGATTATCAGAAAAATTCCATCCAAAGCTCATTTTGAAGAGAAAGACATTTCCTACAACTCATCCTCATACTTCAAGTCCAAGAAATGCTCTCACAAAAAGTTATCATTTTCAACATTATAGGTCATTTTCAAAAGTCAACAAAAAGGGACTTTAAGTCAAAGGCCATAACCTGAGATTGGTAAATCAAAATGACATGGGACCAAAGACATTGGTTAGAGGACTCAAAGACCTTTCCAAAATGTCCAAGAACATGAGAAAAGCTTAAAAATGGAGCAAGATATGCCTTGTGGAAGTTGGGAAATTTTTGGATATTTTGAAAAGTCAACATTGATTCAAATGACCTAAAATTGCTAATAGGCCCATTTTTCTTCCACAATTCATCATCCATGACATGTGCACGACCACTTGGCCCAAAGGGAAGTATTTTCTCATTTTTTATTTATTTATTTGAATTTTTATTTATAATAATTCACTTAAATCAATTAAATATGTGAAAAATATTTAACTTAACCTAACAAATCTTTTTGTACTTGTTTTATTCTCAAGATTTCGTGCATAAGTCAATATGGAAAGAATTGGAGCAATTGGATATGATTTGAAGCAAAAACACATGGAAAAAGATATGGAAATCATGGTGAAAAAATCAAATCTTCAAATCATGAATGAAAGAGATTTTGATCAATTTTGTTAACCTAATTTGTTCACTACATAAGCTAGAATACAACCCTAATCAAAGGACACGCACAACTGCTCCAGAAAGCCATTATCAAACTTGAAAAAAATTGCAAAAAAGCTCAAATCTGAAAACCACCTTTGAGGGCGATTCAAGACCTAATTCTTATTCCATTAGCTTCCTTGAAGGTCACTGGACATATTCCAATCAAAAACAACCATCAAAGCGCAAGGAATTGGTATACAGCATTCAAGATACCTCGTGAAAAATTCATAATCGTGTTTTAAAATTTATGCATCTTCATAACATTTTATTCATTGATTCATATTCCTGATGAAATTCTGAAGCTAACCAATATATTCAATTATGTTTTTATGCTGTATACACGATTTCACCATTGCCAAGTTTTAGGGTTTTGCAAGCTTCAGATTAGGGGTTTTGTAATGGGGAAAAATTAGCCCTCAAGACCACCACCATTAGAATCAGCGCATCTGGACGAATCTAAACCCACCCTCGCGCCCAATTTATGGGCGTTCCATGCCTAATCGCTATTTTCTTGTAGGACGTCTTAGGCAACGCGTGAAAACCGTTGCCAATGTTTTGTGTATTTCAGGAAAAAAGAAAACACGCGAAGAAGATGGTATCGTGGCCATCAATGATTGGACGGTTTGAAAGTTCGCGCGCTGATTCCCACTAATCATCGTTTTCTTATTATATTATTCTTAGCTTATTCAATGTACAGAACGTATCAATTGGTTCAGTGGTGCACGTGTTGATTGGTAATATTAATGACTTGGGTTCGATCCCAGGTCTTCTTCCTTTCCATATATTTTTCCTCAATTAATGTTCATGTGTAGCGCCCATGCAGAGGACTCTCATGCATCCTCAAAAATCAATGTCCACGCGTCCAACCTCATCCATCCAAGGGCCAGGAATTAGGGAGCATGGTAGGCTGCAGTCAACGTGCTACACGCTAGTAGAAAAGTCCACAAGGCCATGCTCAAATGGGCCAGAATTGCTTGGATTTAACCTCCATATTGGGGTATGAACCCCCAGGTTTGCACTTGTTTTTTTATTTTTTATTTTTTTATTTTCTTTACCTTTTTGTATTATTATTTTTACTTTCTTTTTTATTGTTTAATTGATTAGTTTTATCATTTTCATAAATACAAAAACATCCTAAAAAATCAGAAAAAAGAATTAAATAATAAATATTTTTGTTTTAATACTTCCATGAATAAATTTGCATGTAATTAAAATTAGTTTCAAATTAGGTTAATTTTAATTCTTTTGATAAAAACCTAAAAAATGTAGAACTAGGGTTTAATTAATATTTTTTCACACTTTTTTTTTATTTTTCTTTCAAATAATTAAATATTTATTTTATTTATTTTATAATCAAATTTGCATGTAAAAATTAGGTTTAATTTAGGTTAAAAATTCAATATTTTCTTAATAAATTAAAATAAAATAGAATTAGGGTTAGCGTTTAATTGCAATTAATTTTTTCTATTAAATCCTAAAATATTAAAAATACCAAAAACATCTTTTTAATTAATTAACTTCATCATTAATTTGATTTTTGCAAAAGGGTCCAACGCCCTCGTTTCGGTTTAATTTCGCATATTCATTTTATTTTGCTATAATAATTATGTATCTCTCCCGAAGCCATGTAAATTACTTCTCGCACTTTTAATTCTTTATTTGCTTTTAATTTATTTATTTTTCTGTCAAATCGGGTCCTGGTTAATTTCGGCGATGTGGACCCGCGCCATTTGTAATAGCTGTAGATTTACTTTTCCTCGCAACTTTTAACTGTTAATCAAAGCATGAAAGAATGTATGGACAAAAAATAAAAACAAGCGTAGAACACCAATAACATGACAAGATAAATGCAAATGAAAACGATACACGAATCGCACACACCACCCCTAGGGTACGCCTCACTGTTGCCTTGCCTACGAAAGGTGGTCGTCGAGTAGAGGATGTCTTAGTAAGTCCTCATGATCCGGGAACCTGGCATGAGGGTAGCTTCTAAGGTGTCTTCCCATTGCTCTGGTGATCACCATGTCCCAAACCTCGAATTGACCCGAACACCTCCAACGGTGGTGCTACCTACCTCTCAATGGTGGGATGGCACTACCTCAAGGACATTTACACAGACTAATTCCTTAGGGTAGGTAGATGACTCGTAGATACTTGCTCTAATTCAAAACAAATCAAAAACTTCTTTTCACACCGACACTTTGCAAAAAGCTTTCAAAAACAACTTTTCAAACACTCTTGAGGACTGATACAAGAGTCGAACTGAAATTTTAAACGGAACTTTTTCAAACCCACTCACACTTGAAAAGCAAACAAACATTTTGAAAACACAATGAGCAAGTATCTAAGAGCCCATGGATAACCATGGATAGAAAGGGTGCTAACACCTTCCCTTTCTATAAATCTACCTCCCGAACCGAGAGCAATCTCTATAAGGAATTTTTCTGTGCTTTTGTCCTTTCCATTTGGAGAAAATAAAAGACGGTGGCGACTCTTGCTTCCGCGACATTTCGCGAACCAGCGTTAAACAGTCAGTTCCAGATCCACCGATCACATCAAGGATGCGCTTCTCGCCTGCCGTTGTGTAATTCAAGTTTATATTTTTAATAGCCCAATAGGCCTTGTGTTCTAATTCAACCGGCAAATGGCAAGATTTTCCATAGATGAGCTTAAACGGGGTGGTTCCTATTGGTGTCTTAAATGCGGTCCTATATGCCCAAAGAGCGTCAAATAGTTTTGAGGACCAATCCTTTCTCGAAGTTGCTACAGTATTTTCTAATATTTGCTTGATTTCACGATTAGAAACTTCCACTTGTCCACTCGTTTGTGGATGATAGGGTGTAGCTACTCGATGTCGGACACCGTATTTCCTTAGGAGTTTTTCGAATATCTTGGAAATAAAATGAGAACCTCCATCGCTTATTACTAATCTTGGTATACCGAATCTCGGAAATATCACGTTTTTGAAGAGCTTTAATACAACTCGGGTATCGTTTGTTGGAGAAGCTATAGCTTCTATCCATTTAGATACATAGTCAACTGCCACGAGTATGTATTTGTTACCAAAAGATGACGGGAATGGTCCCATAAAGTCTATACCCCATACATCGAAAATCTCTACTTCCAGAATGCCTTTCTGTGGCATCTCGTCGCGTCTTGAAATGTTACCAGTGCGTTGGCACCGGTCGCACTTAGTGACTGCGATATGAACATCTTTCCATAGTGTTGGCCAATAAAGACCTGATTGTAGGATTTTTGTACATGTTTTAGAAGTACTCGTGTGTCCTCCGTATGGTGCGGAGTTGCAATGTTTAATCACGCTTTCGACTTCTTCTTCGGGTACGCAACGACGGAAAATTCCATCGGGTCCTCTTTTGAATAACAAAGGTTCGTCCCAGTAATATTGTTTGAGATCGTGAAAGAATTTTTTCTTTTGTTGGTACGTTAACTCTGGTGGTAATACGCCGGCAGCTAGATAATTTACGAAATCTGCATACCAAGGGACAGATGAGATTGCTAAGGTTGTTTCGGAATAGTTTTGAGATTCACTTGCTTCGAAGTGGGCGATTAATTTATCATATTGAGATTCGTCATTGATTGGAATTCGTTCTTGTTTTAGATTTTCGATTCTTGATAGATGATCGGCCACTACGTTTTCAGTTCCTTTTTTATCCTTGATTTCTAAATCAAATTCTTGTAGCAATAAGATCCATCTTAGCAGTCTAGGTTTAGCGTCCTTTTTGGTTAGGAGATATCTAATGGCAGCGTGGTCAGTATAAATTATTATCTTAGCTCCTACTAAATAAGATCGGAATTTATCGAGTGCGAAGACTACAGCCAAGAGTTCCTTTTCGGTTGTTGCATAATTCATTTGCGCTTCATCTAGGGTTCTACTAGCGTAATATATGACGTGTAATTTTTTATCTTTTCTTTGTCCTAGGACTGCTCCTACGGCATAGTCACTTGCGTCACACATTATCTCAAATGGTTCACTCCAATCTGGAGTCTTCATGATTGGCGCAGTAATTAATGCTTTCTTTAATTGTTGAAAGGCTTCAAGGCATTTTTCGTTAAATATGAATTCAACATCTTTCATTAAGAGTTCTGTTAATGGCTTAGAAATTTTAGAGAAACCTTTAATAAAACGTCGGTAAAAACCGGCGTGTCCTAAGAAACTTCTTATTTCTCTGACAGTTCTAGGGGGTTGAAGGTTTTCGATAACTTCTATCTTTGCCTTGTCTACTTCGATTCCCCTATTAGATATAATATGTCCTAACACAATACCTTCTTGAACCATAAAATGGCATTTTTCCCAATTTAATACTAAGTTTACCTTTACACATCTTTCTAGTACTTTTTCTAAGTTTGCAAGACATCCTTCAAAGCTACGTCCGCAGACGGAGAAGTCGTCCATGAATACCTCCATAATATTGTCAAGAAAGTCTGCGAAGATTGCCATCATGCATCTTTGAAAAGTTGTAGGTGCATTGCATAAGCCAAAAGGCATTCTTCGATATGCGAAGGTTCCGAATGGACAGGTGAAGGTAGTCTTTTCTTGGTCATCGGGGTGTATCAGTATTTGAAAGAATCCGGAGTAACCGTCCAAGTAACAGAAATATGAGTGTCTGGCTAGACGCTCCAGCATTTGATCAATGAATGGCAAAGGGAAATGGTCCTTCCGGGTGGCTTTGTTAAGTTTCCTATAATCAATGCACATCCTCCATCCTGATTCGATTCTCTTTGTTATGGTTTCTCCTTTGTCGTTTTCGATTACCGTTATGCCTCCTTTCTTGGGGACTACATGAACGGGGCTTACCCATTTACTATCAGATATTGGATAAATGATGCCTGCTTCTAACAATTTTAATATCTCTTTCTTTACTACTTCACTCATTATAGGATTAAGTCTTCTTTGGTGTTCTCTAGAGGTTTTACTATCTTCCTCTAGCATTATGCGATGCATACAGATGGAAGGACTTATTCCCTTAAGATCAGTTAAATTGTATCCTAAAGCAGTTGGATATTTCCTCAGTATATGTAGTAATTTTTCAGTCTCGATTTTTCCTAGATTTGCGTTGATTATTACTGGTCGTTCGAATTCTGGGTCTAAGAATTCGTATCTCAGGTTTTTGGGTAACATTTTATGTTCAATGGTTGGTTTGTGTAAACCTTGTGTAGGATCGGGTGTTATTGCTAAGCACTCATCTAAGGTTTTATCTGGATGATCTTCTGCTTCTTTTATACATTCGTCTATCATATCCATAAAGTAGCAGTTGTCATCTATGGCTGGTGCTTTTAGAAATTTGGAAAGAATGAATTCAATCTTTTCTTCGCCTACCTCAAAGGTGAGTTTTCCTTTTTTAACGTCTATAATGGCACCGGAAGTTGCTAGGAAGGGTCTTCCTAAAATGATAGGTGTGTTCGTATCTTCCTTAATATCCATTATTATAAAGTCGGTTGGGATGTAGAATTGACCTATTCGAACGGGGACGTTTTCAAGTACTCCTATGGGGTATTTGACAGAACGATCTGCTAACTGAACAGACATTTTAGTTGGTCTCAACTCTCCCATTTCGAGTTTCTTACTGATGGATAAAGGCATTACACTGATGCTTGCTCCTAAATCACATAAAGCTTTGTCTATGACGAATTTTCCTATTACACATGGTATAGAAAAACTACCGGGGTCTTTCAGTTTAGGTGGCATCTTATTTTGGATTATTGCGCTGCATTCAGCTGTAAGAGTAACTGTTTCATTTTCTTCTAACTTTTTCTTATTAGATAGAATTTCTTTTAAGAATTTAGCATATGAGGGCATTTGCGTTATCGCTTCTGTGAAAGGAATTGTTACGTTTATTTGCTTGAGAAGTTCTACAAATTTCTTAAATTGCCCTATGTCTTTTGTTTTAACTAGTCTTTGAGGGTAAGGAATAGGTGGTTTATAGGGAGGTGGAGGTACATAAGGTTTTTCTTGTTCTATTGTTTCTCCATCTTCCTTTTTTTCAGGTTCGTTATCCTCTTCGGCTTGGTTTTCAGAGTTTTGGTGCATGGCCGGGTTTTCGGTTCTTGGATCTAATGGTTCTTCTATTTCTTTACCGCTTCGTAATATAATTGCGTGAGCTTGTCCTTTCGGATTAGGTTGTGGTTGTCCAGGGAAAGTACCGGCTGGTGCGGCAGCAGGCGCTTGTTGTTGAGCCACTTGTGAGATTTGAGTTTCTAACATTTTATTGTGAGTGGCTAAGGCATCTATTTTGTTCGATAGTTGCTTAATTTGCTCGTCAGTGTGTATGTCTCGGTTTAGGAATTCTTTGTTAGTTTGCGCTTGGCTTGCTATAAAGTTTTCCATCATTATTTCGAGATTAGATTTCCTAGGTGCGCTCGGTGCGGCAGAAGGTGCTTTTTGATATCCAGGTGGAGCAATTTGCGCTTGAACATGTGCGTTCAATGCGTTATTATTCTTGTAGGAAAAATTTGGGTGATTCCTCCAACCTGGGTTGTACGTATTTGAATAAGGGTTTCCTTGAGCGTAGTTTATTTGGTCAGTCGGAGTACCTAACATAAATTGACATTCGACGGGAGTGTGACCAGATGTTCCGCATATTTCGCAGTCAGGAGTCACTGCAGCTACGGTAGCTGCAGGAGTTAACGTAAGGTTTTCTATTTTCTGAGTTAGTGCGTCTACCTTAGCGTTTACTTGATCTAGGCTACTAATTTCGTACATTCCTCCTTTCGTCGGAGGTTTTTCAACGGCAGCTCTCTCGCTTCCCCACTGGTAGTGGTTTTGGGCCATATTATCTATCAGTTCGTAGGCTTGTACATAAGGTTTCTCCATTAGCGCACCACCAGCAGCAGCGTCGATTGTTAATCTCGTGTTGTACAAAAGACCATTGTAGAAAGTATGTATCACTAACCATTCCTCCAGACCATGATGTGGACAGAGTCTTATCATGTCTTTATATCGTTCCCATGCTTCAAATAAAGACTCGGTGTCTTTCTGTCTAAATCCGTTGATTTGAGCTCGAAGCATAGCCGTTTTTCTTGGTGGAAAATATCGGGTTAGGAAAACTTTCTTTAATTCATCCCATGTAGTGATTGAATTAGAAGGTAGAGATTGGAGCCAGGCTCTAGCTCTATCTCTAAGGGAAAAAGGAAATAATCATAAACGAATAGCTTCCGTGCTGACCCCATTAGCTTTTACGGTATCTGCATATTGTAGGAATACGGATAAATGCAGGTTCGGATCGTCAGTTGGATTTCCAGAAAACTGGTTTTGTTGAACTGCAGATAACAACGAAGGTTTCAGCTCGAAGTTGTTTGCCTCGATTGCCGGAGCGGCAATACTGTTATGAGGTTCGTCTTGAGAAGGGATTGCGTAAGATTTTAGAGGTCGTGGCGCAGCCATCTCAGCTCGTCTAAGATCAGTTATATCAGGGATATTCGTCGGGGGTAAATTGTTTAGTAGACGATATTCCTGAATTCGGCGTCTCAATCGAAGATAATGCTCGATGCCGTTGATTTGTATATGCAAAGGTTCGCCTTGAGAGCGAGTGTTTGGCATACAAATCAGAAAGAGATGAAAAGAAGAAGGCCTTAGTCTCTACGATGTAACTAAAAGAGTTACGATATCGACTTAAATAGTCCCCGGCAACGGCGCCAAAAACTTGATCGCGACTTTGTATGTCTATAAATCTGGAGACTGCAAGTGCACAGTCCTATCGCGTAGTCTTAAAAGATATTGAATCCACAAGGACTATGAATCGATCTACCGTAATTTTGGTCACTGGGTAAAGCTAAGGCTAATATTAATTTAATTGATGAAAGGGATCTAATTACTAAATTTAGTTATAAAATTTTTAATTATAAATACCGGTATGTATTTCACCTAAATTTTGGGTTCCGAATTTCCACTGGCCTTTACTTAAATTGGTCAAAAATTATCTTTACGCAAACTTTATTTGTCTAAAAACCTTCCCCTCACACTTCCGTTCTATTAGTTCAGGTTATACGATTAATACCCTAACGTGTGCTTCCGTCACTCCGCCGGATTCAAAAGTAATTTTTGAAAACAGAATAAAATTTAATTGTTTTTAAAATGCTTCCGCCTCTTTAAAAACAATGCCTAATAATCACTATCTGGTTTTAGCCTCAAACTTCCGTTTTATTAGTAAAAATCTTAATCAATTTTAAAACCTCAAACTTCCGTTCTATTAATTTATAAAATCTTAAACAATTCAATTGAATATTAAAACCATGAAAGGTATTTCTTTTACAAAATAATATTAAGCCAGTTTATTTCGGATCCCGTTATTTGGTTAATTTACATACCGATATTTAATCGGTTTAGCTGGACATGTTTATTAAATTAAATACGCATAGATAATTAAATTGCGAACAATTATATAAATTCATATCCATAATAACAAACATGTAATAATAATAAATAAATAAAAGCGATTAAATTAAAAACCTGGAAATGTAGAAAACTTCAATAACTTCAATTAAATGCGTTCTTCAAGAACCTTGGAGTATTCCACCACAAGCCGGTTGGATCTACTCGTCGAATCTTGAATTTAATAATAATAACAACAAAGAAATAAAATACTAAGATCTAACGTAAGGTTAGACCGGATAAAATTTGCACAACAATTCCCGGTGTAGAAATTGTTGTATGAAAAATAAAGGCAGAAAACTGGAGAAGAAAAGAAAATAAAAACGATGCGATGAAAAGAAAAGGCAGAACAAAAATTAAAATGGAAGGAAATTTGCTCTGCTGAAAATAGTACGATCTTGCAAAAATTCTCCGACCCTTGGGATTTTTCTTTCACTTCTATTTATAATGCTTGTAAAATAATGTATCCCAAAAGGTCAATCCACGTAAAACTGAATATCCAAAAAATATTGCTAGTGGACTTTGTTGCATAACGTGCACGGAAATATAGCAAAAGTAGGTTTCTTCATTGACTTGGGACCGGTCGTTCCGTGTGAGGAGGAAATGGCGTGAGAATAGGATAGGGCAGGGAACGGTCGTTCCACTCAGCTGAAGTGGTCCGGACCGGTCGTTCCCCTTAGTGGGCCGGTCGGTCCCTTCAAGCTGAAGTCTTGGGCCTTTGTACGTACATTCTTCTTTTGGGCCTTGCAATTTCATTCTTTTCACCCCCTTTTACTAATCTGCACCACATTGCTCAATTATCTTCATTTTTGTATTAAATTGCATCTATTTCTTCATTTTTCTTCACATAAGCTTATTTGAGGCAAAATACCTCAAACAAAGAAATACCAGCGTAATATGGAAATAAAATAAAATAAATTAAATAAAAACATGAATTATTTGCATTAATTAGTTCGATTTATACGATATAAAATCGTGTTATCAATCATATACGATTAACCATGTACCTTTTCAGGAAATATGGTTATTATTAACAACTTCCAGCAAGTTCAAGATTAGTTCCTGAAACTAAACAGAATAATTATCTGCGCGACCAAATGCAGCTTTACACGGGTTCGTCACAAAGAAATCTTACACGGGTTTCTCCTAAATGCAGCTTCACACGTGTTTATCCTGAAAAATCTTACACGAGTCCTTTCTCATACATTTATGAATAAAGTTTTACACGAACTTATCACAAAGTAACCTTACCCAGGTTACTTCTGAAGTTTTACACGAACTTATCACAAAGTAACCTTATCCAAGTTCCTCCTGAAGTTTTACACGAACTTATCCCAAGGTGACCTTACCCAGGTTCCTTCTGAAGTTTTACACGAACTCATCACAAAGTAACCTTACTCAGGTTCCTCCTGAAGTTTTACACGAACTCATCCCCAAGTAACCTTACCCAGGTTCCTCCTGAAGTTTTACACGAACTCATCCCAAAGTAACCTTACCCAGGTTTCTTCTGAAGTTTTACACGAACTTATCACAAAGTAACCTTAACCAGGTTCCTCTTGAAGTTTTACACAGACTTAGCCCAAAGTAACCTTACCCAGGTTCCTGCCGAAGTTTTACACAGACTTATCCCGAAGTAACCCTACCCAGGTTCCTCCTAAAGCCCTACACAGACTCATCACGAGCAACCTTACCCAGGTTCCTTCTCAGTTCAGATGCAGTTTTACCCAAACTCCTCAGTTACCCAGGTTCCTTCTTAGTTCAGATGCAGTTTTACCCAAACTCCTCACAAAGCAACCTTACCCAGGTTCCTTCTCGGTTCAGATGCAGTTTTACCCAAACTCCTTACGAAGCAACCTTACCCAGGTTCCTTCTCACAGCCCTACTATCCTGGTTTTCATTTCAAAGTAACCTTACTATCCAGGTTCCTTCTCATAACCTTACCATCCAGGTTTCCAGACAGCAGTCCACAACACTGTAAGACTGGGACCTGATCAAAACAATTGGTTTCGCATTTCCCCAGTAAGTCGCAGTGCATCCTGTACCCTGACCAGATATGCAGTTCACTTCCGCTCCCTCAAGCAAGAGTTATTTCCCCAATAGAGTAACGGACAATTGAAGCTCCTAAAATTATATTTCTCCCAAGACAGATACCAACGTTCCTCAACAGATTCCTCATCAACAACAGTAGCAGGGACTCTCATCAAAGGAATATCTCAGGAAATCAACATTCTCTAGATGGCATCTTTAAGCCCATCTCCGACAATTCTCTGTCGCATCCTAGATGACATATTTAAGCCCATCTCTGACAATCTTCTATTATCGACCTCCAAATGGCATCTGTAAGCCCATTCCCAATATCGTAAATCAAGTTCCACTTCATGCGAGTGAAAATTTCTGGGCACTCTAGTGTTCAATCATCTTCCACCTTCAGATCACGAAACGCAGACGAGCCAATCTACACCCTCAGGTTTAAGAAGATTGAACAGGGGCAGCTGTTGTACCCCAAAATTTGCTCTCTCATTTTACTCAATACATACTCCTAGAGATCCTCAATTTGCTCAAGTTTGCCCAAGAGTTGACCAAACAAACTCTCTCCTAAGGCAGTGTGTCTCAAATTAGGGTTTCCATTTTCATCAAGATAGGTGAACTCAAAAGACCTCATATTCTCTCCATGGTCATAATATGTTCTCAAGACCCTCCATGTCAAATTTCAAGCACTGCACAAGAAGTTTGCTCAGTCAACTGCTCAGATGCTTGAGAATCGACTATATTAGGTCAAAAGTCCATTGTGGCCCACATACAGTCAAACTTCAAGATTTTTGGTCAACATCCACATTTTGAAGTAACTCTCATCATTTGATCAAGGGTTGATCGTGATTCTTCAAGGAATTCCCTAAATTCATGAAAACCCAAAAGTTGCTAAATTAGGGTTTCTTAGGAAAAGTCAACAAAACTTTGACCAAGCATAACTTCTTCATACTTTATCAGAAATTTTCCATCCAAGGATCATTTTGAAGAGGATGAAATTCCCTACAATTAATTTTCATCCCACAAGTTCAAAATATGAAGCCATCAAAAGATATGAATTTCTACATTATAGGTCCTTTTGAAAAGTGAACAAAAACACCTTTTGGGTCAAAGCTTCTTACATGAACATGGAAGACCCAATTGAGATGATACCAAAAGGGTTGTTTAGGGGACATCCTATTCTTTCTAAAAAGTCTGATAACACCCTCTTAGGATTAAAATTGAGGGAGATATGTATTGTCAAAATTGACCAATTTTTGGAAATGTGCATGAAGTCAATATTGATCAAAATGACTTTTTTTCTTCCAAATGGGCCCATGTTTTCTTGTTTGAAACTTGTTCCTAAGATGGCCCACGACCCCTGAGCTTATCCACCTATTATTTTATTATTTTTATTATTTATTTTGATATTTTATCCATTTAAATCAAAATAAATCAATTTAAATAGTAGAATAATCAAATTAAATCAAAGATTTGATTTTATGAGCATATTATGAGTCCATGAACAAATAGCAAATAAAAAAAATTCATGCAAGAGCTAATTGATTGGAAAAGATCTTAATTTGGTCTATTTTGGAAACAAATCATACAAGGCAAAGAATGAAATCAAATCTCCATAATTTGCAAAGATATGATCAGTTTTTGTTGACCTAAATCATTCTATCATATATACCTAACATCTCTAAAGCATAAAAAAGGGTTTAGGGTCGTGAAAACAAGGGGAAGAAATTGAAAATTTTGGAAGAAAAAGTGCATACCGTATTCTCTTCCATAGGCCGTTTCAAGTAATTCCAAAGCCAACAATATGTTCTTGGACGTGTTCTGAAGCCATTCCAATCATCCTCAAGCCTTAAAACCTTCAGAAATCACGCCTCACAGTGCCACGGTTTGTATCTTTTTTTCAAGATTCGTTTTCAATGATTTATCCATCATAAACATGTTTTGATCATATATCCATGCTTGCTATCATATTTGCAATGTTTTTGATTGGTTTGATTGAAGTTTAAGTGCAGGAATGGCACGTTGCCATTGTTAGGGTTTTGAGGTTCCAAATTGGGAATTCCATATAGAGGAAAAATTGGACAAAATTAGGGGTACTATCATGCTTAGAAGATGATTTGCCATTGATCCATGTCTTTGGTTTGAGTTTATTTTGCTTGTGCTGCATTTTTTTTTAATTTTACAAGTTTATGGCTACGAACAAAATCCGTCACTATAGCCTTTAGTGACGGAAACGACTGTAGGAAAAAGTGTGGCCAAAAACAACAGTTATGGGGAAGAAGACAATTAGGTGGCAGAATCCTATTGGGTGATTTGAATCACGCGCGTGTTTGGGAAAGACCACTTTATTTCCTTTATATTTTATTTATGTTATTATATATACAACTAACCATCCCAGCAAATTTTATTTTCTTACTTTGTTTCTATAAATTAATGTATCATCATCCAAAACGCCTACCATGCGCTACCACCATTTGGCCATTGGATGTATCAATAATTCAGATCCAACACCTCAAATAATGAAGGACTATGGTGCACTCTCAGGTTGGCACAACACATGCCCATTCTTTTCTTTTCTATTTTAATTTTTTTAAATTGTTTTACTAATTATTTTCCTTTATTAAAATAACACCAAAAAATCATTATTTTTTTATTTATTCAAAAAATCATCAAAATAAACATAAAAATCATTTTTTCATAAAAATATTTTATTTCCTTAATTAATTAGTTTACTTTAATTTAGGGAAAATTTAATTCCTTTTTATAATTTAAATTAATTAGAAATTAGGGTTTTAATTTGTACATAACCTAATTTATTTTTCTCAAAAAAAACTAACCTAAATCTTTTTTCAATTAGATTTTTTAGGTTTCCTAAATTATTCTCGCATTTAATTCGCCGCGCGCATTTTTAATTTCCTTTTATTATTATTGTAACTATTTTGAGGTTGTAATAGTAATTAGGGTTTAAATTCCGCCTTTTTATTTTAAGTCCAAAATAATTATGTATCTGTAAAAGCCTTGTAATAGCTAGGACTTTAAACTTTCTTGTTTTTAATTCCGCAAACTATAAACTGCTTAGATGTATGTTAATTGGATTGTATGGAAAGACAAACTAAAAATTAATACGGTAGAAAACCCTAAATGTGCAAAGATAAATTAACTAAAAATCACACTCGCACATGCTCACTCCTAGGGTTTGCCTCACTTGGTTGCCTCAGAAATAATGGTCACGTCCCTCGAACGTAGGGATATCTTAGAAAAGACCCCCCATTTAAAGTCATCATAAAGATCATAGTCCCTCAATGTCCCTCGAGTTGCCTACGAGAAATGATCTTGTCCCTCGATGTTGCCTACGAATATTTGATGACAGTCCCTTCGAAACGCTAAGGTATCCTTACTTGTTGCCTTCAGTGACCATTTCGTCCCTTCGAACGTCCCTTTAAACATCCAACGGCGGTGCTACCTATTCCTTAATAATAGGATAGCGCTGTCTAAAGGAAAACGAACAAACCTTTTTCGAGTAGGTAGATTAGTTCCTAGGTACTTGCTCAAACAAACAATCTTTTTCACACCAACACTTTTCAAAAACAACTTCGTAACACTCTTGAGGACAGAAACAAGGGTTAAAACGAAGTAAAGCAAACTTTTCAAAACAAGCACACACAAGCAATTTAAAAAATGAGCAAGTACCTAAGAGCCAGTGGAAAACCACAAATAGAAAGGGTGTTAATACCTCCCCTTTCTATAATCTACCCCCGTACTCAGAAACATCTCGAAAAAGATTTTTTCTGTTCTTTTTCCTTTTCCTTTGATTGGATAAAATAAAAGTCAGTGGCGACTCTTGCTTACCGTGACATTTGCAAACAAAAAACACAAACCAGTATTAACAGTCGGTTCTGCCACTGTATCACACATGGCACATGTTCGATCCCTGCCTTTGGTGTTTTGTGATTTTTTCCTTCATACTTTCTATCCTTTGCAAATCCTGTGCATCACATCCCTTGCCTACCATGCACTCTTGCTTCTTATCAGCCATCAGATCTCCCCAGATCTGATCCAATGACCATAAACGCGTGGTTCATGCTGCACCTCTTGAAGCTACCCACGCTGGATCCAACACTGACGTCTTAGACCCCTCCTCTTGGGCCTAACAGATTTCTCTCAGCACACCCCTCCTTTTAATAATCTAGGCCCAATCTCTTTTCTTCTTCACATTTTCTTTTATTTTTACCTATATTTTTATTTGTTTGTTCCATTTAATTAAAATATAAAATTTAGCTTTAGGTTTTCTTAATTAAAATAAATTAGGTTTTTTTAGATTTTTTAATTAACCTTTTCTTTTAATTAACATTTTTCTTCAATAAAAATTAAATAGTTTCTTTCTAGGTTTTTTAATTAACTCTTTTTAATTAACTTTGTTTTAATTAATCTTCTAATTAATTAAAAATAATTAGATTCCTATGTTTAATTTATCAAAAATCACCACAAAAAAAATAATTTCTTTTTTTCCCCTTTTTCTTAGCCTTACAATTAGCGCATATTTATTTTCTCGCATTTTTATCGTTATTGTAATTGTCTATGGGATGTAATAGTAATTAGGGTTTATTTTCCGCACTTCTACTTATGTACCTCTCCCAAAGCATTGTAATAGTCTAGGGCTTTAATTTCCGCATTTACTTTCTGCATATTTACCGCTTTATTATTTTTACTATATTATTGTTAGTAATTAAGTCATGTATGGAAAGATGAAAACAAATCGAAAGCTAACCCTAATCAAAGATTAAAATAACTGAATCACAAATCACTCTTCACACTCGCACCTCTAGGTTAACCTTCCTTGTTGCCTTCAGAAAAATAGTATGTCCCTCGAACATGGGGACACTTTAGCATAATCCCTCGAAAACAAAGATCGTAGTCTCTCGATGACCCTTTTGACGTTGCCTTCGGTAAACGATCTAGTCCCTTAAACGATAAATTGCTAAAGTGTCCCTACCAGTTGGCTTTGATGACTGTACGATGACCCGCGCATGTCCCTTCACATCCAACTATAGAGCTTCCTACTAACTAATGGTAGGATAGCACTATCTAAAGGAGGAGGTAAAGAATAATAAAGTCATTGAGTAGGTAGAATGCTCGTAAGCGCTTGTTCACAAACATTTCAAAACAAAAACATTTCACATAGACACTTTTCAATAAATATTTTCAAACACTTTGTACGTATTCTTAAGAACAGACACGAGAATCATTACAAAGTCTTTCCTTACAATTTGCATTCTCAAAATATTTTTCAAGCATACATTCACAAAGAAATTTTCAAAGTGAGCTAAGCGATTAAGAGCCCGTAGATAACTACGGATGAAAAGGGTGCTAACACCTTCCCTTTTTATAACCTACCTTCCGAAATCAAAATCAAAAAAGGTATTTCCGGTTATTTTCACCCTTTCCTTATTGGATAAAAGAAAAGTTGGTGGCGACTCTTGCTATTCGCACATTTGCGATAAAATGCAAAAACCAGGCCAGTTCTTCCACCGTATTACAAAACTGACGACTCTACTGGGGAGAGCTTAAAAGAGGGGTTACCTTTAGAGTTAGATCACTTTATATGCTTTGTTTGATTTTCTTGATTTATCTTTAAAGGGTTTCTTGGGTTTACTTTTCTTGCAAAGATCCTATACCCAGATCTGGGATACCTTAGGTAAGTAGCTATAGATTATGGAAACTGTACGACATAGACCGATATGGTTGAAGTGATGGCTACGCTAGTGTGATGCTTTGGTTTGTACTGGTGTCCCTCGAGTCAGCCGGGGAGAATACTAGGCTACCATGTGGTTTCATAAGCACTAACTGACCTTTAGAACCTTAATTGACCCAACTTGGCCATTAGAAGGTAGTGAGATAGTCGACTTTGGTGCAATCCGAAGTTGGTTGATACTCAATGCTACGCTCATTGGGATTCAACTATCAGGTTTTTTTGGTGGCAAGTCAGTTGTCGTGCTAAACGAAACCTGTGAGAAAAGTCAGTGATATTGAGATCCCTAGAACTCGGCTACTATTCAAGAGGGTACTTACCTACGGACCCCATGCAAGCCTTAAACATAAGGCTCTAGTATGCTTTGTTTGTGTTTGTTATCTGTTTAAACATGACATCATAACATCATAACATCATATCATGACATTTTCACTAACCATTTCAAGGATCTAGGGGATTTATCTTTGTTCTTTGTTGTAGGGTCATGACTTCCAATTGCAGAAATACTATCCGAATCGACTTTGTAAAGGTACCTTCCAAGCTTGATGAATTAGTCTCAAGGGTTCCTGACAATTCTCAATTCACCAAGATACATGTTCATCTACTCAATTTGGTTACTACCGATTTCAAAGAAGACATGATGAGTGTTCTATTCCAGTTCTTTGATCCTAAGCATCACTATTTTACCTTCCTGGATTATCAGTAGTGCCCACAATGGAATAATTATCTAAGTTACTCGGAGTTCCTATTCTTGATCAGATACCCTTCACCGGTCTAGAGCAAGTTCCAAAACCAGAAGACAATGCAGCAAACTTACATCTGAAATGATCGGATATCATATCTAATTGGGAAACAAGAAATGGAGTCAAAGGTTTTCTTCCTAAATTTTTGATAGAGAAATCTCAGTGGTTTCTAGATTCCATGATTTTTCGTGCTTTTGAGGATATTTTGGCTTTGATGATCTATGGTTTGGTGCTTTTCCCTAACCCATACCAATTCATAGATGTAAACACCATTAAAATATTTCTTACCCGTAATCTGGTGCCTACTTTGCTTGAAGGTATTTTCCATTCTCTTCACACTCATACTATGAGGAAGCGAGGGACTCTCATGTGTTGCATACCTTTACTTTCCAGGTGGTTTATTTTGCATCTCCCCCCGATTAGTAATGAAGAATGAACAAGGCTTGAGGTGGTCTCAAAGGCTGATATCACCCACCCATTCAGATATCCATTGGTGTTCCCGATCTCAGGAGGACATCACTATTATTGACCACTGCAGGGAGTTCCCTAATGTTCCACTCTTTGGCATAAGGGAAGGTATCACTTATAACCTTCCCTAGCTCTACGTCAGTTTGGTTATGCTCGAAGAGATGGTCCTCATGATATGCTAATCCAGGGTATAATATTCGACTATGAGAATGATCCTCAAAATTACCGTAAAAGGTTTATACATGCTTGGGGCATGATCGACAAGATTGATAGCATAACTTTGGGGCATAAGAATTTCACCCCTCTGGAGCCTTACCTCAGATGGGCGCGATCTCATGCTCAAAATCTTATGATGCCATATCCTGCTATCCTACCAGTGATCGTAGAACCTGTTGTTGAAGGAGATGTTCCTCATACCATTCTTCATCCTGATATTCCTACTGACTTTGAAGAATTACAGAAGTCCTGGATTCAACTCAAGGAAGAAAAGGATACCTTTGAGACTCAATTCTATGCTAGTGAGAAGAAAGTATTGGAGTTGACGAAACGAATCCACTAAGAACAAAACCTTAATGCATATGTCAACACAAAAAGGTAGCGCCCATGGGAGACTTGAGTTCATATTTTGCTTCTTTGTTGCTCTTTTTGTTGTCATTATAAGCCTAGAAGGAAATTATGATTTGAGCTTGTTGCTAAAATTTCTTTTGTTTCCTTATGTTTAAAAAAATTTAAATCCCACAAAGATCCTTGAAAACATTGCATTTGCATTTACATATCATGCATATCATCATATAACAAGTACTTTCTAGACAAGCTTTCTCATCTTCTTGTTGTTTATTTCAGTAAAAGATGGATCTCGAACAAACTGTGAAAGAACTTCAAGCTCAAAACACTCAATTTCAGCAAATGTTCCTGGACTTAGCTAAGGGACAGGACGATGTGAAGACCCTCATCACAAAAGGGAATAAAAATAATACTAAGAAGCCATATGTCTTTCTTAATATGGGTAGAAGATTCAAAGGTCCAGTCCAAAGGGCTCTAGATATTGAGGTACCGTAAAATGAAGACGATAACCAAGAATAAGATGACGATAGTGTGAAAGCTGAAGAGAATAACAACCTTGTTTCTGGCCAAAATTCTGATGAAGACTATTTTGCTGAACAATATCCTCCCGCTGATGACAGATACAAATAGTTGGAAGATCGCCTTAATGCCATGGAAATCCAAAAAGTGCATGGACTAGATTTTGAAAAGTTAGGTCTTATTTCGGGGGTGGTTATCCCTCATAAGTTCAAGGTCCCTACTTTTGCCAAATATGATGGTTTCTCTTGTCCTAAGCTTCATCTGCAATCTTATGTTCGGAAGATCCAAGCCCATACTGCTGACATAAAGTTATGGGTTCACTTCTTTCAAGAGAGTTTATCTAGGACGCAACTTGAATGGTTCTATCAATTGGAGGGAACCAACATCCGCACTTGGGAAGACCTGGTTGCTGCTTTTTATAAGCAATATCAATACAATGTTGATCTTGCACCAACCCGTGTGCAGTTACAAAGTATGACCATGGTATCTCATAAAGGGTTTAAAGAATATGCCCAAAAATGGAGAGATTTAACTAGAAGTGTTCAGCCTCCTCTGTCTGATAGGTAGTTGGTTGATATGTTCATGGGCACTTTGACAAGGCCTTTCTTTAATCATCTGATCAAAATCTCTTCATCTGGTTTTACCGAGCTGATATTAACCAGGGAACATGTCGAAGGCGGTATCAGAAGTGGAAAGATTCAAGTGGTTGTGTCTGAAGCTACCGGAAAAAACACAGAGCCGTCATCAAACTTTATTTATCCTGAAGGAAGGAGAAATATCGAGAAAAATACAAGAGGAAGGATAAGATGGTCTTGCGACCAAGAGAAAGGGTAAGGGAGTCAGTTGTGCAAGGGGAAGGTATTAGCACCCCTCACATCCGTTGTACTCAACGGGATCCATTTTGTTCGTTTACTTCTAAGGGTGTGTTTATCTATAACTATACTTGATAAGGGGAAAGTAATGGTTTTTTATTAGTGCGTTCGTGAGGGTCTCACAACGCTTTGCCTATGTATCCAGTGAAGGAATCAGAACACCGTAGTTACTCTAGAAAATGGTTGGTTTGTTGGTGTTTTTTTAGTGGGCGATGTTAAGATACGCATTCTAGCAATATGCACGGCCTGTATCGCGGTAGAACAAAGATAACATGCCCTCTGGGGAAAGTTTTGATTTGTTGAGTGTTTTCCGAGTTTTAGAATGAATTCGAGTAATGATTAAATGTTTTTGGATTCTTTGATTTGTGAATGATAGGTTTTAATTTTTTATTACAAAAGAAAAGTGAAAGGGGAAATCTACCCTAATGTTGTTATGTACAAAGATGGACTAAAGGCCTACCTCAACATAGGCGATCGAACCGGGATTTAACCGCCTCATGGAGTTGCCTAACGGAATATGGTACCAAGATCTAAACAAGCGAAAGAATAAAGAAACTTAAATTCTAAATATTTTCATGGTTTTTTATCAAGTTAAACAAAAGAAAATAATACTATAATATTTTTATGACTTTTTTGTGAAAATAAATATTAAAACCTAATTCTAAATTATTCTAACATTTTTGTGATTTCTATTAAGTAAAGGAATGCGACAAAACAAACTACGTAAGATCAATTAACTAAACAAAGTTACTAAATTAAAAATTAAAGGTAAAATTGTCTAATTAATAGAAAACAAAATTACTTAATTAATTAAACTAAATTGATAATTAATAAAGAAAATTCATAAAAGAAATAACATTAAACCTTATTAGAGCATATGTGTAAAACAAAAAAAAAGGGGTGAGCATCTAGAAATTCATTGGGCCTAAGGTATGTGGACCTACCATGATTAATCTAGCAACAAATAATAATTACAATATGGGGGTGCAAAGAATAACGAGTTGGGCTTGGTGGGTGATCCAAGGCCCAACGAAAATTGAACTAATCAAAGGGGAAAACCCTAAACCTGTATTTCAGTGCTCCACCGATTGTAGCCTCTAGTTTTCACTTCTCCTTCACCGATCGAACAACAACAAGCTCCAACCCTCCATCTGTAGACTCTCTCTCTCGAAAATAAACTCCCTCCGTTCTTCATGATAACCTCCTCTGTCCTTCTTCAGAAGCGAACACACTAACATTCTATGCTTATGTTTAAACTCTCTCTGCCGAAAACCCTCTCTTTCCATTCCTCTCATCATTTACAACAACACAACTCCTCTGCCTATCTCCATGCTCTGTTTCTAATAACCCAAAACCCCAATTTTATTATGTTCGTGATCATGCCACAAATTACAATGATTGAAACCAAAGGCACAGGTAAAGCTAAAGCGAAAACAAGAAGAACGGGTACCTACAGATCTTGGCTCGTCCTCTTCGTTTTCCCCCCTTTTTCTTTTTTTGTGACTACTCTGTGTTGTTATGTTGATTGTGTGAAGTTCAACCGAGTTTGAGTGGAAGTTTTGGGTTGAACCTCTAGTTTGTTTGTGCGAATCTGAGATCTTCTTATGAGTGAAGATAAGGTCATAGTTTATGGTGAGTGATTTTGGTCGCTGGTTCTGATATAAACAGTGATGAGGTTGGGCTTAAGGTTTGTGAGGTAGGTTAAGGTGATATTGAGTGATGGTCAGAGATTTCAGCAGAGGATCCAGCATAATTTTCTTTGTGATTTTTTTTTGGGTTTGAGAGCATAGAGATTGAAGAGAGGTTGAGGGAAGAGTTTCGATATGGATTTTTTTTGTGACGTATTGTGTGTATTTTTGTTATGATTATGGTGTATAATTTTTCTGGTTTGGATTTATAGTGGGCTTGAAGGTTGTTAGCAAAGTTTGTTTTGAGAGGGTGATTTTGAAGGTGATGAAAACAATGGTCCCTTTTTCTGGTTTTTCTATGTGTTTTATAACAGCTGAGGGGTGGGAAGTTGGGGGAAATGTTTGAGAAATATGAACATTTCGTATGTTGTCTTGTGCTTTCTTTGTTACAGTTTTTTGTTGGTCATTTTGGGTAAGTTAGGAGAAGGTTTGGCACAAATTTGTGCAGGCTGTTTGGTGCAGATCCTTTTGGACTATTTTATTTGTCTTGCAATGTGATACAGGTTTTGGTTTTGGCATGCTCAGTTTTGGTGCAAGGCTGGACAGTATAGCAACTGGTTTGCTGGTTTTGCTTAGGTGATGCCCTTCTAATCTTAATCTTTTCCACTTTTTCTATCTATGATGCAGATTGTTGTTATGCTTTTCTCACAATTTCTGAAGGGTTTATTAATTTAGGAAACTGATGATACGTTTAGGGCTTTAGCTACTTAATAGCTTTTCGGTTTTTGTGAGTTGCTACTATTTTTTCTAGTTTTGCTACTGTTTTGTTTGGTTATGGCTATTGTGCTTGTTGGTTTCTGTGTTATTTGGCAGTTTTGCTGCTTTGCTTTTCAGTTTGGATTGTTAAGCGCTGTTGTTTTTGGTTTTATATTTGCTACTGTTTATGGCTTTTGATTGCAGCTGCTGTTTTGGGTTTTCTGTTTGCCTGTTGGTTGTTGTTTTTGTTGGACAGTTTTTTGGACAGTTTATGTGCAGATTTTTTCTGTGAAACAAATTGTTGGCAGTATTGCTTGTTGACTTTGTTTTTTACAGTGAAATTATTTTGATATTTCCTTCCTTTTGTGAAACAAAGTTCAAACTTTTGTGTTTTGTAATTGGGACATCGCCCATTATTAAGACAATGTAATTCTTACTTTTATGAGGCTTTAAATTTGGTCTTAACACGTGATGGAAAACACCCCTTGAATTTCTGATTCCAAACACGAACCCTAATGATGAAATGAAAATTCTCTCTTAACAATTTGTTCTTGTTTGGAATTTTTTATTCGAATATTGATGGTTTGCTAACTCTTTCCCTCTTTCTTGTTTCATGAGCAATGAGGATTGGATGCAAAAGCAAGGTTGAAATTTGAAGAGGCTGTGGCTAGCAAGGAGCTTGGAATTCTCTTGAAGAAGAAGCAAAGAAACTTGAAGAACACTTATCTTCTTTCTTTGTAAACAAAATATTTGTAACTTGTATTTCAAATTTGTAACTTGCTTTGTAAATTGACCACAAATGTAATGAATATGAAACTTGAATGTCTTCTCGTTAAACTTTATGAATGATGAACTTGTTGTATGGAAATTAGACAAATCTCGGATCTTGGTTGAAATTTTAAATTCCCCACTTGAATGGTTTGAATGATACCTCTTGCTTTTGTAATTTTAACTTCAAGAAATCACGAATGACCTTTGTAACTTGTATTTCAAGTAAACCATATGCCTTGTCTTCCAACCTCAATCTTTATATCGTGTCCAAATCAAACTTGCACTCTCAATGAGAACCTTAACCTTGATATCCAAACCACAAGTGACTTATAACTGAAGTAACAAAAACATGCCTTGATTATCATACGAGTTCGCAACATCATCTCTTGTTTCATGGCTCAAATACTTGCAATATTAGTCACAAACCCTTGACCATAATTTTGAATTATTTAACAGGTGCAAATATGATGATGCACATTGATGAAGAAAGATCTCAAAGTGTTGAAGATAATTGAAACCCTAATCCAGGACTTTGAAGAATATCCCTGTGACTTGACGAAGAAGGAAACCCATGATACCTTAGAACTTCATTCCATAATCCACTGCTCAAGAACCAAACGGATTTGTTTTTACCTGATGAATAAACTTTAAACCAAAATTAAACATAAGGATGGCACAACCCTAATGCTTTGAACCAAAGTTCCTGATTCCATTAGATGCATGATATGCAATCGACTTAGTGAAAATGATGCAAATGGGATTCAAAGTCTAATCTAGACAAAAGTAAAAGGTAGGGCAAATTTGGGGTACAACAACTTCCCCTATTTAATCGTCTTAAACCCGAAGGTGAGATTGGCGTCATCCTTTTGAAAGTTCGAGGTGGAATATGATTAAATACCAAGACCTGAAAGTTGTATTGGAGAGATGGTGTGAGTGTTATTTCTTCGTGACGTCTGCTGGGGGATGAGAGAAAAAATATTCTCAGATGAACTGGTCATGATGGGTAAATGTGGTTGAGTAATGATAGCTTGTATTGGGGTAACAGTGCTAATAAAAGGTTCTCAGGGAAGTGGGTGTTAAAATGACTGAAAAGATATGGTTGACGATGTCGTCGTGACTGAAAGTAGGATTAATGACAACATGATAACTTAAAGACGAAGGGTAGAACTCGACGACAACAAAAAATTTATCGTGTGGGGTTCACGACCCAAAAAGAAAGGTACAAAAAAAGGGTAAGAATTGGCGTATGATCTATGACCCAAGAGAAAGGTAAAGACAATGGGTAATGATCGACGTATGATCTATGACCCAAGAAAATATAACATGAGGGTAAGACTGCGAGCGGCATACGACGCTAGAAAAGATAACGTGAGGGTAAGACATACGAGTGACCTACGACCCTATAAAAGATAACATGAGGGTAAGACCTACGAGCGAACTACGACCCTAGAAAAGATAACGTGAGGGTAAGACCTACTAGCGACCTACGACCCTATGAAAGATAACGTGAGGGTAAGACCTACGAGCGACCTACGACCCTAGAAAATATAACGTGAGGGTAAGACCTACGAGCGACCTACGACCCTATGAAATATAACATGAGGGTAAGACCTACGAGCGACCTACGACCCTATAAAAGATAGCATGATGGTAAGACCTACGAGTGACCTACAAACCTAGAAAAGATAATGTGAGGGTAAGACCTACGAGCGACCTACGACCCTATGAAAGATAACATGAGGGTAAGACCTATGAGCGACCTACGACCCTAGAAAAGATAACATGAGAGTAGGACCTACGAGCGACCTACGACCCTATAAAAGATAACGTGTGGGTAAGACCTACGAGCGACCTACGACCCTAGAAAAGATAACGTGAGGGTAAGACCTATGAACACGACCCTAGAAAAGATAATAAGACCTACGAGGGACCTACGACCCTATAAAAGATAACGTAAGGGTAAGACCTATGAGCGAACTACGACCCTAGAAAAGATAATCTGAGTATTGAGAGTTAGGGAGTACAATATACTGACACCATTGAAGCTACCGGCAGAAAACACAGAGCCGCCACCGAACTTTATTTATCCCGAAGGAAGGGGAAATGTCGATAAAACCACAAGGGAATGGATAAGATGGTCTTGCGACCAAGAGAAAGGGTAAGGGAGTCGGTCATGCGAGGGGAAGGTATTAGAACCCCTCGCATCCGTTGTACTCAACGGGATCCATTTTGTTTGTTTGTCTTAAAGGGTGTATTTATCTTACAACTATGCTTGCTTAAGGGGAAATGGATGGTTTTTATTATTGCGTTCGTGAGGGTTTCGCGACCCTTTGCCTACGTATCCAATGAAGGAATCAGAACACCGTAGTTCCTCCTAGAAAATGGTTGGTTTGTTTGTGTTTTTTAGTGGGCGACGTTAACGCACACGTTCTAGCAATAGGCACAGCCGATATCGCGGTAGAACGGAGATAACATGCCCTTTGGGGTAGTTTTGATTTGTTGAGTGTTTTTGTGGGTTTTAAAATAAATTCAAGTAGTGATTAAAGAGTGTTTTGTTTTTGGATTTTTGATTGGTTTGTTTATTTGTTGATATTTATCTTGCCTACTTACTAGCATTGGTATAAAGTAAATAAAGTGCAGAAAGATAAAATCCTACACTATTACAACCGTATCAAACAGCATAAAATGAAGGGAAAAAAGAGACAAAAGCAAGAAAAAAAAGTGTCTTTCGATTCTGGCAGGAGCAGCCTTCGATTTGCCTTTTGTTGGCCTCCTTCGATTGGGGTTGGAAGCAACAGAGTCACGTATTTCGATTGGGCCCTGGCAGAGGCGAAGTCCTATCCTTCGATTGGGAAAATGCAGCAGCAAGGTCCCGTACTTCGATTGGGCAAAGGCAGCAGCAAGGTCCTGTACTTCGATTGGGCAAAGGCAACAGCAAGGTCCTGTACTTCGATTGGGGGCTGACACCAGCATAAGAGGGTCCTTCGTCTGAGTCTGGACTTAGTGCAAGCGTGCCATCTGCCTTTCTGCCTCCTTCGACTGGAGACTGAAAACAGTGAGGGAATGCATTTCGAATGAGCCTGGAAGTCAGTGAAGGCAAGCTCTTCGTTTGGGCCAAGAAGTCAACATGGCGAAGCCTTCTGGTTCTCTTTCGTTCGACCTGGAGAAAGAAGGTAGAAGCCAGAAGCTTCGTCCTATTTCCTGTTTCCTGTTTCCTGTTTCTTTCGTTTGAACTTTTTGAACAGTAACATGACATAAGGCCATGCTAATATTGTCTTACAATCAGTTAACACTTAATGCATATTTAAGTAAACAAACAGCAAAACGAAAGGGGGTTAGCTCTGAAAACAATATCAAGTAGGTGGAAACGAACAAAAACAACGTGTTATGTACATGTTATGCTAGAAATGAAGGGGTTCAAGGTTAAGGATGACTTACCTTGCTTGGGGTTGGAGCGTGTGCTGGGCCTTTAAGTTGTTTCTTTGAATGCTTCTGAATTTGAAGGGAGGAACCAGGGGTTATGTCTTTGATACTGTTCGAAGGAGAAGAACAAGGGTGAGGTTCTTCCTATTGGATTTGAAGGGTAATAAGGTATAGGGACGTTTCAAATTCAAAGGGGATAAGTGTTTGGATTCTGGATGTGTTTGGATTCTGGATGAGTGATTGGTTCTGGATGTGTTTGAATTTCTGGATGTGTTTGAATTTGGATAAGTGTTTGAGAAAATTTTGGATTTTCTTTGAATTTCTCAAGTGTTGATGAACTTGAGAATTTTGTGGTTTGAGATATTTTCTGCAGAGATTCGTCTGGCCCTCAAGTCCTGCTTTTAAACATGCATTGGAGTCTTATTTATAGGCAGATTGGCTGAAGCATTTGGGGGGAAAACAAAATAATTTGAACAGTTTGGGAATGTTGTTTTGATCCTTTCTTCTGTTGCTTTTGTGTTTTTCCATTTTTATGCAAGTTACAGGCGTTAGGGCTGGCTCTGCATAGCAGGTTTTTGGACTGTTGTAGCAGGTTGGTGCTGGTTTTTCTGTTTGTTTTGGCACCTTACAGCAGGCGTGAGAGCAGCAACAACAAGTTTCTGGAGTGTTGTGGCAGGTTGTTCGGAGGAAGCCCTTTCCTCAGTCGAAGCTGGTGGTCGAAACAAGCTAATGCCCAGTTCGAAGCTTGTGGTTGAAACAAGCTAATGCCCAGTCGAAGCTGGCTTGCAGGCAGCTACTTGTCCAAATCGAAGCAGGCTTGCAGGCAGCTACCTGTCCAAATCGAAGTAGGCTTGCATGAGGCAAAAAGTCCAGATTCGAAAGAGGCATGCAAGAGGCAAAATGTCCAGATTCAAAAGAGGCATGCAAGAGGCAAAATGTCTAGATTCAAAAGAGGCATACAGGCAGTAAACTTGGTGAATCGAAAAGGCTTGCAGGCAGGAAGCCATAACTTAGTCGAAGTTTTCATGTAGGAGGTTGCTGCTTGGTGAATCAAAATAAAGTTGCAGGAGGCCATTGTTATCTGAATTGAAGCAAAAACAAATGAAGGAAATAATTTCTCAATCTAAGCTTATGGATCAGAGCTTTCTCTAAGGAAGCCAGAGGCTCAATCGAAGCCCCTGAATCCAACTTGCTCGAAGGAATCCAGATGCTCAATCGAAACCCCCCTAAATCCAGCTTGGTCGAAGGAAGCCATATGCTCAATCGAAGCCTCTAAATCGAAGCAGACTTGCTCTTCTTCAATTTTGTCAAAAAAACAAATTTATCTGCTTTGCTCCTTCAATAGTTTCCTCTTTTCCTGATAAGAAAACCTCAAAACAAGATTAGACAAAAAGAGGGCACAACCCTAATACTTCAAACCAAAGCGCCTGATTCCATGAGATGTGGGATATGCAAATGACTGAATGATAAAATGATGCAAATGGAATGCAAAGTTTGAAGCCAGACAAGAATAAAAGAGATAGGGCAAATTTGGGGTACGACAACCATGACTTATTTTTTGGTTGGTAGTGTAATGACGGATGTCAACTGGGAATTATGAGGATGATATTCTTAGTGGGGATGTTTTACTGTTTTGGGAATTGATTTGGGGCTTTCGGTCAAGGTACCAAATTTGGCTCATGCTTCATATGCATTTTGAAGTGTGGCATGATGACCCATGGATATGCCATGCATTTGAGGATGCAATGTAATATGCAGTGATGATTATTGTATGCAGAGTGCAAAATATTAGGCTCATTGGGATCCGTTGCCCGTTGTCTTGAGATGCCAATACAGATTGGTGCTTGAAGACTTTGAGAATAAAGTTATGTCCTTGTCGAGTTTACTGGGGATTAAATCTTGTTGAGAAAGAGTAGCTTAGTCTGACATGTTGGATCTTTTGTGAATGACTGAGTAAATACATGGATCTTATCAATTGCCCCAAGTTTCTCGGTGTTGGAGAATCGGGTGCTCATCCGTCTGTAAGGAGGTGATGAGGATGAAAGCTTGGTCGAGGTGACTGTTATGACTTACTACCTGCATAGAAAAAACAAACAATTGATTGCCATGGCATTCCCTTGGGATGCCTTTATATCCATGTAATGTTGTGTTTCACATCTTAGCTTGTGATTATTATTGCCTTTTTGTTTTTAATGCAATGCTTAATAAAGAATTTAAATCATAATTCACATACGAAAAATAAGTAAAAAGGACATAACAAAGGCTTTTTGGTGAAGGGCACATTTTTATTAATGAGTTTGACCTGCGAACATACAATCGTACATGGAAAAAACTCCTAAATGAGGAAGTTGCGAAGAAAAGATAAAATACAATAGGTAAAATGTCAATAAGAAAATCTCTAACTTCCATTAAAACTGATATTGCTATAGTTCCCATATCCTGGATCGTCCTAGTGCTGTGATTTCGAAGGATAATAGTTGAATTGACCCATCCAGTGTTAGGAGGGTGTACTTGTTATTCGTAACGAGTTTTTCAGACTGCAGCCTTTCGCTTTTTGTCCCTAATTTTTGTCTGGATCACCCTTTCGGGTTTTCAATCCACCAGAACACCCATTTTTGCCTAAACCGCCCCTTCGGGTTTTCGACTTAGCGGGTGATTCTTTTTTTCTTTCTTTCTTCCTTTTTTTAGCCCTAACTTTTTCCTAAGCCGCCCTTTCGGGTTTTTGACTTAGCTGGTCTTTTTATGCGTAGTTTTTTTACCGAGTCTGAATTGACTGGAAGTGGAACGTCTTCCCCATCTATGTCTGTCAGGATTAGAGCACCTCCTGATAAAGCTTTCTTCATGATGTACAACCCCTCATAGTTGGGAGTCCACTTGCCTCTCAGATCAGAGTGAATTGGTAAAATCTTCCTGAAGATCAGGTCACCTGTGTGGAACTCTCGAGGTCGAATATTCTTGTCTAATGCTCTCTTGAGACGCTGTTGATATAAATGACCATGAAAAATGGCCGTTAGGCGCTTCTCTTCGATGAGATTGAGTTGGTCGAGCCTTGTTTGAATCTATTCAGCTTCATCAAGTTTAGTATTCATCAGAACCCTCAATGAAGGAATCTGCACTTCGACTTGAAGCATCACATCCATACCATAAACTAGTGAAAAAGGAGTTGCCCCAGTGTAAGTACGCACCGAAGTTTGATAGCCGTGCATGGAAAAAGGAAACATCTCATGCCAATCTTTGTATGTTCTCACCATTTTCTAGACAATCTTCTTTATATTCTTGTTAGCTGCTTCGACTGCCCCATTCATCTTTGGCCGATAGGGTGATGCATTATGGTGTTCAATCTTGAATTCTTCACACATTTCCTTCATCATTTTGTTGTTGAGATTCGACCCATTATTAGTGATGATCTTGTTAGAAGTTCCATAACGGCATATGATTTCTTTCTTGATGAAGCGAGTGACGACTTAATTGGTTACATTCTTGTACGAAGCCGCTTCCACCCATTTGGTGAAGTATTCAATAGTGACGAGAATGAACCCGTGTCCATTAGAAGCGCTTGGCTCGATCCGTCCGATCATATTAATGCGCCACATTGCAAAGGGCCATGGTGAAGTTATCACATTCAAATGAGTGGGAGGAATATGTATCCTGTCTGCGTAAACTTGACATTTATGGCACATCTTCGCATACACACAACAATTACTTTCCATCGTCATCCAGAAATAACCTGCTCGTAGGATTTTCATGGCCATAGAATGTCCACTGGAATGAGTCCCAAAAGAGCCCTCGTGAATTTCTCGTATGATGGATTCTGCTACGTGTCTATCCACAGATCTGAGCAGAACCGAATCATAGTTTCTTTTGTACAGAATGTCTCCTGACAGCAAAAACTTGGATGCTAACCTTCTAAGATTCTGCTTATTACAGATTGTGGCACCCTCGGGGTACTCTTGCTTCTCAAGATATCTTTTGATGTCGAAATACCACGGCTTTTCTCCCGACACGTCTTCAATTGTGAGACAATGAGCAGGGAAAATATGTGCTGGCTCCTTGTAGCGAAGGATTCTTATATTTGTTGTATGATTCAGATAGATGACTTTGAACATTGCTGCTAAAGTGGCCAGAGCATCTGCCAGTTGATTTTCTTTTCTAGGAATGTGCTCAAAGGTGATCTCATCAAAAGTGGGCAACAACTCTAATATGTAATCCCGGTATGGAACTAAATTAGGGTGTCGTGCATCCCAATCACCTTGTACTTGATATATTACTAAGGCTGAGTCCCTATAAACTTCAAGAATCTTGATCTTCAAATCAATGGCTTCTCCAAGACCCATTACACAAGCTTCATATTCTGCAACATTATTCGTACAATCAAAACATAGCCTGGTTGTGAAAGGTATATGGGTATTGCATGGAGAAGTTAGAACTACCCCAATACCATGGCCCATGGCATTTGATGCACCATCGAACATGAGAGTCCATTGCTCCCCTGGTTCAGGTCCTTCTTTATCATCAAGTTTCATAACATCCTTGTCTAGAAAATCAATATTCATTGACTGATACTTTTCTAGTGGCTGGTGGGCGAGATGATCAGCAATAATTCTACCTTTGATAGCCTTTTGTGTAACATACTGGATGTCATACTCAGACAAAAGCATTTTCCACCGAGCCAATCTCCTTGTAAGTGTTGGTTTCTCGAAGATGTACTTTATCAGATCCATCTTAGATATAAAAGTGTAGAATGCGTCAACATGTACTGCCTCAAACGTCGAGCTGCCTACAGAGCGCAACAAGTCTTCTCAAGTAATGAATACCTTGATTCACAATTGGTAAACTTGTTCCTCAGGTAATAGATGTATTGTTCTTTTTGTCCCGTATCATCATGTTGTCCGAGCACACAACCGATAGATCCTTCAAGCACAATTAAATACATAATGAGAGGTCTCCTTGGAACTGGAGGTATGAGTATTGGTGGTTCCTGAAGGTACTGCTTAATCTTTTTGAAGGCTTCTTGACCACTTTCATCCCAATGGATATCTTGATTCGTGCACAACAATTTAAAGATGGGTTCACAGGTAGAAGTAAGATGAGAAATGAACTTGGCTATGTAATTCAACCTTCCAAGGAACCCACGTACTTCCTTTCATTTTTCGGTGTTGGCATATCCTGTATTGCTCTTACTTTTTCAGGATCTACTTCAATTCCCTGTTGACTTACGATAAAACCAAGTAACTTTCCCAAACTAACCCCAAAGGTGCACTTATTTGGATTAACCCTTAACCTAAACTTTCGTAGACGATCAAACAATTTCTACAAATGGACCAAATGTTCTTCCATGGTTTATGATTTTGTGATCATATCGTCCACACACACCTCAATCTCTTTATGAATCATGTCGCGAAAGAGAGTCACCATGGCACGCTGATATGTTGCACCAACATTTTTGAGACCAAAAGGCATGACCCTATAGCAAAAGGTACCCCAAGGAGTTGTGAAAGTTGTTTTATCCATGTCTTCAGGAGCCATATTTATCTGATTGTAACCCGAGAATCCATCCATGAAAGAGAACACTGAAGACTGAGCAGTATTATCAACCAATACATCAATATGAGGCAACGAGAAATTATCCTTTGGGCTTGCTCTATTCAAGTCTCGGTAGTCAACACACATACGTACCTTATCATCTTTCTTAGGTATAGGCACAATGTTAGCAATCCAAGGTGGATAATTTATCACAGATATGAAGCATGCATCAAGCTGTTTCTGAACTTCTTCTTTGATCTTCAAGGCCATGTCGGGTCTGGTTCTTCGCAGATTCTACTTTACAGGAGGACATTCTGGCTTGAGTGGAAATCTGTGCATCACTATATCAGTATCTAAACCGGGCATGTCTTCATACGACCATGCGAAGATGTCAGCATACTCTTGAAGCAACTCAATCAACCCCTTATTTTCTTCACTTTTCAAGGCGACGCCTATATTTACTTCTCTCTTTACCTCTTCAGTGCCAAGATTGATAACTTATGATTCTTCTTGATATGACTGGATGGCTTTCTCTTCCTATCTCAATAGTCCTGATAGTTCTTCAGGGACTTCACAATCTTGCCCACTATCCTCGTTAGCATGGTCAACTGAATTCTCAAGGATATTAGGAAACATAGCACTATCATTTTTGATGGAGTTCGAGACGAATCTGCCTGATTGATGATTTTATGTTTTTATTTTAGACAGTGCAATAAAATATTTAGAATATGAAAATAAAAGCATTGCCATTTTTATTTTGAAAAGTAAAAGAAAAGATAGGGAACAAAATTGTATGCGAAAGTGCAATTTTCATTCAATTTTAAACGACCATTGAAACATAAGGGGCCCCTTCTACAAGCTGTCTCAATGCCTTGGGCTAGGAATATGACTTAATGGAAACAGAAAATTACACATCAAGGAAAAAAACTTCAGGGATGTCCACGACAGTCCAATTGCTGAGCTCCTAGTCTGGCACAATCTGATAGATAAATTTGGAAACATCTTCAAGGTCACCTTCATCATCTGTTGAGAGCACTTGTCCTTCTTTGCTTGTACCAACACTGATAAACACTTCAGAAATTGGGGGAACTAACTTTCCTTTGAGAGGAACCAAACTAGCTTGCACGGAGGATGATGGCTGATACCCAAGACCACATCGATCTTTCTTCTCAGGTACCTCAATCAATTTTCCCCAACTATCATGGGGAGATCTAGCTTTCATGAGGGCTTTGGCATCATTCAAAGAGGAAATGGGTGCGTCAAACTTCTTAACTTCTATGACAGGGAGCTTGTCAATAGAAAAAATCTCTAGAGCTTGAAAGGGAAACTCCTGCACCTCACCTTCTACTTCCATATAACGGTAGGTTGTCAGATTGTTAATCACTACATCTTCTTCTCCACAAACGACGACAACTTTGTCATTTACAATGAACTTCAGACGTTGGTGAAGAGTAGATGTCATAGCTCCTGCTACATGGATCCATGGGAGACCCAAAAGGCAAGTGTAGGATGGACGAATGTCCATAACATAGAATGACAGATAGAAAGTGTGGGGACTAATCTTGACAGACAAGTCCACTTCTCCTTCCACAGATCTCCTTGAACCATCAAATAGTCGAACATTCAGGGTGGAAGGCCTCATCATTACCCCGTCCATATTCAGCTTAAACAGAGTAGCCTTAGGCATCACATTGAGTGAAGAAGCTGTATATACCAAAACTCGAGATAAAACCGTATCCAAACACTTCATAGAAACATGTAGTGCTTTATTATGGGCTCTGCCTTCAACCGGGAGCTCATCATCACAAAAACCCAAAAAATTTCCCATAGCAATATTGGTTACGATCCCTTCAAACAGGGCCACCAAAATGTCTTGAGTAACATGGGCGGAACACAAAATCTTCAGTAAAGCATTGCGGTGGGTCTCCGAACACAAGAGAAGAGACAAGATGGAGATCTTGGACGGCGTCTAGTTGAGTTGATCCACCGCTTTGTAATCACTTCACTTAAGAATCCTCAAAAGTTGCTCCGCTTCTTGTCTTACAGAAGGTTCATGAAGACTATCTATCACTTGCTTGCCCCTAGCCTTAGCCAGAGCATCACTGTTTTGGAGGCAGTGGTGGGGGAGAAAAGATCACGCCACTACGAAACATGTTACTGGTTCCTACAATGTTGGTAATACTCTTGTCAGTCACTAGAGGAAAATCGTGTTTCTTCCCAAGAATATAGACCACAATATACTCCCACGGAACTGCCTTCGAGTTGTTACACAGAGGAGGAATAGGAGTTTAAGTTTTTGCGGGGGTAGCAGGAGCTTGAGTCATTAATAGGGTAGTAGGAGCCTGAATTGTCAACGGGGTGCCTGGTGTTACTGATATGCTTCTCAGATAATAAGGAATTTCCAAGATATCAATATCTTCTTCTCAAAATATCTTCTCTACCTGTAGGACACCTTCATCCATTAGCTGTTGGATAGCTGTCTTCAAACTAGTACATTCTTCAGGTTTAGAGGAACATGTTAAACAAAGATCATGGAGTTCTTGCAGCACCTCGTGCTCCAACAAATGTTCTCTAGAAGTTCCTAATGACATCTTGATCTCGTCAACCTTGGTTACCAGAGTTTGTTCACTACTTTCTTCAATAGCATTGACCGCTTCCCCTGGGTGAGGAGGCATCAAATTATTCTGAGTATTGGGACCTACATGGTTGATATTTATGGCCTTTGCATCGAGGAGGTCTTGAACTTTACATTTAAATGCTCTATAATTCTCAATCGTGTGGCCTGGGGCTCCAGAATGAAATTCACAATGAGCATTAATGTCATACCCCCTGGGGAGAGGATTAGGTGGTGGACTAGGTTCACGCAGTTGAACCAACTGATTGGAAAGTAATTGAGGGAGAAGCTGAGCATATGACATAGGAATAAGATCAAATCTTCTTTTGGCGCCCTTTGTCTCTGTGGAGCTCTTGGACCTTGAGGTTGTTGATTCTGTTGTTAATAATTTAGAGGTGGTGCAAATTGTTGTTGTGGAAGATACTGTGATTGAGGAGTGAAAGGTCGTTGTTGGGCCATCTAGGGTGCTGGAGTTGTAGCAGTATACACTTGAGGAACATATTAATTAGGAACATCGGCATGTGTTTGAAAATAAGGAAACCGAACTTGAGGATATGTAGGTGCTTTCCCTTGTTTGATGGTGACAACACTAGTCTCACCCTCTTTCTTCTTGACGAAACCAAAAAGTGGCTTCCTACCAATGCCAGTATTGTTGTTGGTATTGTTAGGGATACCTTGGATCATTCCAGCCTTAGTACCAGTTTCAACATGTTCTCTAATAATGACCATATCAGAGAAAGAGGTAGAGGTACTTCTGAGCATGTGTTGGAGATAAGTACCACGTAGAGTACCCATAAACAAATAAATCAGTTCACGATCCAAGAGAGGAGGTTGGACCCTTGCAGCCAGTTCACGCCACCTTTGAGCGTACTCCTTGAAAGACTCTTCAGATTTCTGTATCATCCCTTAAAGCCGAGTACGGCTAGGAGCCATGGCAGTATTATAATGATAATGTTTCAAAAAAGCATCGGCAATTTCGCCCCAAGTACTGACATGAGTTCTTTCTAATTGCATATACCAGTCCAACGGTGCCCCGATCAAGCTATCTTGGAAGAAGTGAATGAGTAACATTTCATTTTCAACATAGGCCGCCATCTTGCGACAGTAGGAACGAAGATGAGTCTCTGGGCAAGAAGTGCCTTTGTATTTGTCAAAATCAGGAATCTTGAACTTGGGAGGGATAAACACCCCAGGCACAAGACACATTGCAGCAGTATTGAAACCCAAAGTCTTGATACCCTCCATGGCCTTGAGACGCTCTTCAAGAGCATCGTACATTTTTGCAGTTTCAGTAAATCCAGCAGCAAGATTCACGTGGGATTCATCAAGATCCATGACATCGTGATGATCATCAACATCATTCCGAGGAGCTCCAGTAGGGGTCTCCACATTTGCATTATCATTCCTTCCATTTGCAGAAGTGGAGGGGGCAACAGTAGCAAGCTTGACAACACTTTGATGTAACTCTTCTTGACCCTTGATAACAACATGCAGGGTTTCCATAAGCTGATCCATGCGAGTTCCCATGGTGTCCATATCTCGATGGAGAGCATTCTGATTCTCTTCAAAAAGATCCATAAGTCTTCGCTGATTGCTTCTTGTACGATAAGGATGTGGAGAAGTCGTCTTTGCTGTTCACTGAAGTCTGATGGAAAAGGGACCCCAATAAGTTTCTATCGTGAATAATGAATGCATGATAGTATGAATGAATGTTATACCTTCATTTCCAAGGAAATCCAAAGACTCGTCGGTCCTTTTAAAAATTTTGTTTTCATTTTTGAAGAGCTCGACCAATGAGGCTTGTCTTTGGGATTCCTTAGATATGAGATGTATATACATGATGGAATGATGTCATCGTATTCTATGGCATGAGATCTCAGCTCCACATATTCTGGATAGCCACTGTGTAGTCCTTTGCATAAACTGAAAGTAACATGATCAAAAGTCTGACGTCATAGTCATGGATTCAAAGTAACTACCCATAAGGTATGTACTAGGGGTTTATCACTTGCGAACAATGTTCTAGGAAAACCTCAGAGTCTACGCTCTTCCTTTGGATATTACCGATGCCCCAATTACTCAATAATCAGTAATATTTGTAGGAAAAACTCATCTCAGTGCAGCATTGCGTGACAACTACTTCCGGATTGCTCTATTATAGTCTCTGCACTAAACTTAAAAAATGCCAAGATGGGTTGAGGGTTCTACGGCTCTCAGCTTCTTTGGTTCCCAGGTCAAAAGCAACAATGTCTTCCCAATTACCGGGTAAACTACACTACTTTCAAGGGGACCTCCACTTAGTGGGGGATTTTCATGCCTCCTTCTTCAGGATTACTCCCTCAAAGTTAGCATGACTATACCGCCCGTCCTAATCCTAAATGTAACCCAAGTCTGGGTATAGAACTTATCAAATGTAATCACCCAACCCAACATCACAAAAGAAACAGTATCTCCAGAATATGTGAGTAGCAACAATATAATGCAATATATACAAAAGAAAACAATAAAGCAATAAAGAAATAAAATGGTAAAGCAAATAAAATAAATAAATAAACACCCAAAGAGACAAATAAACAAAACTAGGAGAGACTCGCAAAAGAAGTCCCCAGCAGAGTCGCCAGCTGAAGCTACCGGCAAAAAATACAGAGCCGCCACCAAACTTTATTTATCCCAAAGGAATGGGAAATATCGAGAAAACCACAAGAGGAAGGATAAGATGGTATTGTCACCAAGAGAAAGGGTAAGGGAGTATGTTATGCAAGGGGAAGGTATTAGCACCCCTCACATCCATTGTACTCAACGGGATCCATTTTGTTCATTTGCTTCTAAGGGTGTGTTTATCTATAACTATACTTGCTAAGGGGAAAGAAATGGTTTTTATTAGTGCGTTCGTGAGGGTCTCGCAACCCTTTGCCTACGTATCCAGTGAGGAATCAGAACATCGTAGTTCCTCTAGAAAATAGTTGGTTTGTTGGTGTTTTTTTAGTGGGCGACATTAACGCACTCATTCTAGCAATAGGCACGGCCTGTATCACGGTAGAACGGAGATAACATGCCCTTTGGGGAAGGTTTTGATTTGTTGAGTGTTTTGTGAGTTTTAGAATGAATTCGATTAATGGTTAAATATTTTGGGATTCTTTGATTTGTGAATGATAGGTTTTAATTTTTTATTACAAAAGAAAAGTAAAATGGGAAGTCTACCCTAATGTTGTTATGTACAAAGATGGACTAAAGTCCTACCTCAACATAGGCGATCGAACCGGGATTTAACCGCCTCATGGAGTTACCTCACGGAGTATGGTACCAAGATCTAAACAAGCAAAAGAATAAAGAAACTTAAATTCTAAATAGTTTCATGGTTTTTTATCAAGTTAAACAAAACAAAATAGTACTATAATATTTTTATGACTTTTTTGTGAAAATAAATATTAAAACCTAATTCTAAATTATTCTAAAATTTTTGTGATTTTTATTAAGTAAAGGAATGCGACAAAACAAACTATGTAAGATCGATTAACTAAACAAAGTTACTAAATTAAAAATTAAAGCTAAAATTGTCTAATTAATAGAAAACAAAATTATTTAATTTATTAAACTAAATTAATAATTAATAAAGAAAATTAATAAAAGAAATAGCACTAAACCTAATTAGAGCATATGTGTAAAACAAAAAAATGGGGTGAATATCTAGAAATTCGTTGGGCCTAAGGTATGTGGACCTACCATCTTTAATCCAACAACAAATAATAAACACAATATGGGGGGTGCAAAGAATAACGAGTTGGGCTTGATGTGTGATCCAAGGCCTAACGAAAACTGAACTAATCAAAGGGGTAAACCCAAAACCTGTATTCCAATGCTCCCCCGATTGTAGCCTCTGGTTTTCACTTCTCCTTCACCAGTCGGACAACAACAAGCTCCAACCCTCCATCTGTAAACTCTCTCTCTATCGAAAAGAAACTCCCTTTGTTCTTCATGATAACCTCCTCTATCCTTCTCGAGAAGCGAACACACTTAAATTCTATGCTTCTGTTTAAACTCTCTCTGCCGAAAACCCTCTCTTTCCATTCCTCTCATCATTTACAATGACACAACTCCTCCTCCCATCTCCCTGCTCTTTTTCTAATACCATCATTCTTGTATCAATTTCTCTCTCTCCTCTCTCACGGTTCAAACCCTAAATCCCATCAATAAACCTAAACCCCAATTTTATTATGTTCATGATGATGCCACAAATTACAATGATTGAAACCAAAGGCATAAGTAAAGCTAAAGCGAAAACAAGAAGAATAAGTACCTTCAGATCTTGGCTCATCCTCTTTGTTTTCCTCCCTTTTTATTTTTTTGTGACTGCTCTGTGTTGTTATGTTGATTGTGTGAAGTTAAACTGAGTTTAAGTGGAAGTTTTGGGTTGAACCTCCGGTTTGTTTGTGTGAATCTGAGAGCTTCTTATGGTGAGTGATTTTGGTTGCTGGTTCTTATATAAATAATGATGAGGTTGGGATTAAGGTTTGTGAGGTATGTTGAGGTTGTATTGAGTAATGGTCGGAGATTTCAGCAGAGAATCTAGCATAATTTTCTTTTTGATTTTTTTTTGGGTTTGAGAGCATAGGAATTGAAGAGAGGTTGAGGGCATAGTTTCGTTATGGATTTTTTTATGACGTATTGTGTGTATTTTTGTTATGATTGTGGTGTATAATTTTTCTGGTTTGGATTTACAGTGGGCTTGGAGGTTGTTAGCGAAGTTTGTTTTGGGAGGGTGATTTTGAAGGTGATGAAAACAATGGTCCCTTTTTCTAGTTTTTTATGTGTTTTATAACAGCTGAGGGATGGGAAGTAAGGGGGAAATGTTTGAGAAATTTGAACATTTGGTATGATGTCTTGTGCTTTCTTTGGTACAATTTTTGTTGGTCATTTTGGGTAAGTTAGGAGCAGGTTTGGCACAGATTTGTGCAGGCTATTTGGTGCAGATCCTTTTGGACTGTTTTATTTGTCTTGTAATGTGATGCAGGTTTTGGTTTTGGCATGCTCTATTTTGGTGTAGGGCTGGACACTATAGCAGCTGGTTTGCTGGTTTTGCTTAGGTGATGCCCTTCTAATCTCAATCTTTTCCTCTTTTTCTATCTATGATGCAGACTGCTGTTCTTCTTTTCTCATAATTTCTGAAGGTTTATTAATTTAGGAAAATGATGATACATTTAGGGCTTTAGCTACTTGATAGCTTTTCGGTTTTTGTGAGTTGGTGCTATTTTTGCTAGTTTTCTTGCTGTTTTGTTTGGTTATGGCTATTGTTCTTGTTAGTTGCTGTGTTGTTTGGCAGTTTTGCTACCTTGCTTGCCAGTTTGGGTTGTTGATGGCTGCTGTTTTTCGGTTTTATATTTGCTGTTGTTTATGGCTTTTGATTGCAGCTACTGTTTTGGGTTTTCTGTTTGCCTGTTAGTTGCTATTTTTGTTGGACAGTTTTTTAGACAGTTTATGTGCAGATTTTTTCTGTGAAACAAATTGTTGGAAGTATTGCTTGTTGACTTTGTTTTTTGTAGTGAAATTGTTTTGAATTTCCCTTCCTTTTGTGAAACAAATCTTAGACTTTTGTGTTTTTCAATTGGGACATGGCCCATGATTAAAACAATGTAATTCTGATTTTTATGAGGCTTTGAATTTGGTATTAACACATGATAGAAAACACCTCTGAGTTTCTGATTCCAAACACGAACCCTAATGATGAAATGGAAATCCTCTCTTAACAATTTGTTCTTGTTTGGAATTTTTTATTCAAATATTGATGGCTTTCTAACACTTTCCCTCTTTATTTTTTCATGAGCAATGAGGATTGGATGCAAAAGCAAGGTTGAAAGATGAAGAGGTTGTGGCTAGCAAGGAGCTTATAATTCTCTTGAAGAAGAAGCAAAGAAACTTGGAGAACACTTATCTTCTTTCTTTGTAAACAAAATATTTGTAACTTGTATTTCAAATTTGTAACTTGCTTTGTAAATTACCCACAAATGTAATGAATATGAAACTTGAATGTCTTCTCGTTGAAATTTATGAATGATGAACTTGTTGTATGGAAATTAGACAAATCTTGGATCTTGGTTGAAATTTGAAATTCCTCACTTGAATGGTTTGAATGATACCTCTTGATTTTGTAATTTGAACTTCAAGAAATCACGGATGACCTTTGTAACTTGTATTTCAAGTAAACCATATGCCTTGACTTCCAACCTCAATCTTCATATCGTGTCCAAATTAAACTTGCACTGTCAATGAGAATCTTAACCTTGATGTCAAAACCACAAGTGACTTATAACTGAAGTAACAAAAACATGCCTTGATTACCATATGATTTCGCAACATCATCTCTTGTTTCATGGCTCAAATACTTGCAATATTAGTCACAAACCCTTGACCATAATTTTGAATTATTTAACAGGCCCAAATATGATGATGCATATTGATGAAGAAAGATCTCGAAGTGTTGAAGATAATCGAAACCCTAATCCAGGACTTTGAAGAATATCCATGTGACTTGATGAAGAAGGAAACCCATGATACCTCAGAACTTCATTCCACAATCCACTGCACAAGAACCAAACGAATTTGTTTTCACCTGATGAAGAAACTTAAAACCAAAATTAAACATAAGGATGGCATAACCCTAATGCTTTGAACCAAAGTGCCTGATTCCATGAGATGCATGATATGCAAACGACTTAGTGAAAATTATGCAAATGGAATGCAAAGTCTAAGCCAGACAAAAGTAAAAGGTAGATAAAATTTGGGGTACGACAGCGTCTTCGAGTACTGTAAAGAAGACGTTTAATGGTAATAAGGAAACAAATTTTGTTTATGGCCAGAAGGCTCGTACTAGAGGTAATCACAATCCATCTGTAGGAGCTTTGTTAATTTATAATCCTGCACTTGTTCAGAAACATTAGCAAAACAATCAGCGTAGGTCAGACGCATCGAGAAGACATTTTACTAAGATCAGCATGCCACTATCTCAGGTATTACAACATTTTTTTTAAAGTAGAGTTGATAATGTTAATGGATCCTCCTCAAAATCCCAACACCTCCTCTCCCGTTATAATCCAAATGTGAAGTGTGCCTACCATTCCAATAGCCCCAGGCACGATACCAATAGCTGCTGGGCTTTGAAAAAAAATTCAAGACATGATCGACAACAAAGAAATCGAATTTTATCCGCCTAAGACTCCCAATGTAATTACTGCACTAATACCCAAGCACGACAAAGGCATTAGTGCTATCGATGATGTTCTTTATGTTTCCGCTGTGAGTGAATTGGCTACTCCCCTCCCAATTATCAAGAAGAATCTGTTGCAGGCCGATTTATTTCCAGGATATATTGAAAGATGTTATTGCTGCACAACCCAACCCAATGGCTGCAAGTTGCTGGAAGAAGGTATTCAGCGTCTAATGGGTAATCACATAATTCTGGTTGAGAAGATTACGTCTGTTGAGAATTGGTTGCAAAACTTAGAGCTGGAAGAGGTATATGTAATATTCGGCACTCCTATTAGGATTACTTCCAAGGGTCCTGTAAGGATCACTGCCAAACCCAAAGCTGCTCCCCTGATAATCACTTTACCCTAACCTTATCTTTCTTGGATACTCACAATCTAGTGAAACATATAGAGTTTATAACAAGAGATTACTTATTGTTGAAGAGTCAGTTCATGTTAATTTTGATGAGTCTTTCCCAAGTAGGGTTGGGAAAGGTATTTATTTTCATGGGGTAGGTGCATCTATAGAAGACATTCTCAAAGACACTGAAAAAGGAGTTGATCAACCTAAAACGGTGGAAATTGAAAAGGAGGAAGATGACAACCAAGAAAAGAAGGATGATGACCAAAGTCAACAAGAATATTATGGTCTCCATTATAGTGTAGAACCTCCAAGGATCATCCTATTGACAATATTATTGGTGACATCACCAAAGAGGTAACAACACACTCTAAAATAAGTAATTTCTATTATCACCATGCGTACATATCACAAGTTAAACCTAAAAATGCTAAGGATGCCTTACTTGATGAGCATTGACTTATGGCCATGCAATAAGAATTGAATCAATTTGAAAGAAATGACGTTTGGGACCTTGTCCCTCGTCCATAAAATCATCAATTTATATGCACTTGATTGGTATTTAAGAATAAGCTTGACGAACATGTGTGATAACGAGGAATAAGGCCCAACTAGTGGCTCAAGAGTATAACCAAGAGAAAGGCATTGATTATGAGGAAACTTATGCTCTGGTTGCTCGACTCGAGGCTATACGTCTTTTACTAGCATATGTGTGAGTGCAACTACACTATTAGATATTTTGCATGATGTCAAAACTCGGAAATCTAAAATTTCAGTATAGTGGACGATATCCTTATGTATTGTGGCACTCCCTTGCATTAGAGATCTTAGGAATCATTTAAAACAACTTTAAAATTGGTCCAATCATGAAAACTCAATTTTTGCACAAAATCAACACTTATGTGTCGACCTGAAATTTGTATCAGTCAACATATAAATTCTGCATTTCTGCATTTTCTTAAAAGCTTTAGTATAGGTAAACACATACGTTTTTCAGTTTCAGTACATGTACTGCATCATTAAAGCTATCAACATTTCTGCTTTAAAACACAGACATATAGGTCGACACATATACGATTTTCAGATCAGTACATGTGCTGCATTTTAAAGCCTGCAACTACTATTTTGTATGTGTTGACATATAACCTTTTTAGACACATACTATTTTTGGGTCATTTTTTCATTATTTTATCATTCCGAAACTACCCATTTTTACCTAAAAAGAGTCCAACTATAAACAAATCATTCATGCATCATCCCAACTTGGTGAAACCATAAAATTAGCCTATTTATCTCTTTATCTTCAACCTCCAATCTATGCATACACACTGACATTACATTGTAACAATGTTACATTGGGGTGCCATCTAGACGAGGATTGCTAGTGTCCAAATGTCTACTGGGTAGAGTTTTGTAGGAGTTTTCATCTAGGAAAAACACCAGGTTTGTCCTCCAATATCATTGGTTAATTTGGGGGTTTTCATGCAAGATCGTTCAAGAGGGAATTATGGTCAAGTGGACAACCTTGGAGTGCTTAAAATCTTTGTAAGGAACCTTTGAGTGTTTAAAATCTTTGCAAGGAAGTAGCTTAAAGTTCCGGGTAGAATTGAAGATCTTGTATTGACCGATTGCAATCGAATTTTCTTGAGTGAACAACCTTGGAGTGTTTGAAATATTTTCAAGGAACCTTGGAGTGTTTGAAATCTTTGCAAGGAATTAGCTTAAGAGGAAAGTATGTTGAATCTATTGTGTGTTTGATCTTGTTGAAGATCAAAAAAAGAGAAGGGGTTGAATCAATATCAAACGGTTAGGGTTTGAAGGATTGTTCTTGAACACTTCTCTTGTAACCATACTTTTGCAAAGTAAGAAATTATCCTAATTGCAAATTTGGAATTGGGGGGAGATGTAGTCATAGCGAGGATGATTGGTGAACTTAATAAAAAAATCCTTGTATCTCTTATCTTTTATTGCTTTACTTGCTTTAATTTTCATACATCGATTTGTCAAATAATATTGAGTAATTTATCGACACTTAGGAATTTTCCGAAACTGTTTTTGTTTTAAATTGTGTGTTGAGTTGCTTATAATCACTTTTGATTATAAGTGCTTTTTCATATCAACACAACACAAAGGAAAATTTTGAAACTTTGATTGCACACCAAGTGTTTGACAATCTGTTTAGCTTGTTTAACTTAAAGGAGAATTGCAATCTTCTATCACTTACTTTCATTTACTCTCTATATGCAATTTGTTCAATGTGTTGTTTGATCAATTGATTCGTATAGAATTTCTCTTTGATTATTAAAGTTTAAATTGCTTTATTGATTAACTTATAATAAATTTGATTGTAAGTGCTTTTTCATATCAACAAATCTCAAAAAAAATTCTGAAAAATTAATTTCGCACCACATGTTCGATAAACTGTCAAGTTATGTTTTGAATATGATTTCATTGGAAATAGGAAACCGTTGTTTTGCATATTGAATGGTTAATTGAGATATTATTATGTTGATTGATTTTATCATTATTTTAATTCCATATGTGTTGTACCCCAAAATTTTCCCTCTCATTTCCAAAGACTTTCTCATGCTCCTAAGGTTATCAAGTGTTCAAGACTACTCAAGAATGATCAGCTGATCATCCTCCTAAGTAGTGGCCTATAATTAGGGTTTTGGTTTTATTAGAGGAAATTGGACTTATAATTCCTAAAGTTGACTTCATGGTTTCTAATATGCCTCAAATAATCCACATGTCAAGTTTCAAGCCTTACATCACAAATTTGCTCAGTCAATTGCCCAAATGATTGAAAATCAATTATATTGAGTAAAAAGTCAACTGTGGTCAACATACAGCCAAACCTAAATATTTTTGGTCAACATCAATGTTTTTAAGTCACATTCATTATTTGATCAAGGGTTGATCATAACTCATAAAGAAAACTAAAGATTCATCAAAAGTCAAAAGTTGCTAGATTAGGGTTTTCTTTAGGAGAAGTCAACTGAACTTTGACCAAGCATAACTTTCAAATGCTTCAACAGAAAATTCTCAAGCAAATATCATTTTGATGGAAATTTAATTCTCTACAACTTTATCTCTCTAAGCTCAAGGCCAAAACTGCTTCATTTGAGAGATATGGGCTAAAACATTATAGGTCATTTTAAAAGTCAACAAAAAGACACTTTTTATCCAAGCAACTTACATCAAGATAAATCTTCAACAAGAAAAATGATCAATATGAGAGTTGTATTGGATATCTTGAGCTTTCCAAAAAGTCAAAGATCACCTTCATATGATAAAAATTGAGAGAGTTAGGAGTTGCACGAGTTGGGCAATTTTGAGAAAATGCATGAAACCCAAAGTGAGCAAACTTGAATTTTTGGGCTAATGGGCATATCTTTCAAGGTCCAAACGTGTTCTTGACCTCATAATGAACCTCTAAACCCATTCATGCACCATGATAATTTTTATATTATTTATTTTGATTTTTATTCTCTTAAATTAAAATTAAATAAAAAATATATCAAAGGGAGGTGCAATGCTTAAGAGGCCTTTTATTCAATCATGTTGGAGGCCCAAGATCATGAAGAAACCGTGTGTAATTTATCTTTACATCAAATCTTCATATTTTGTCTTATTCAAATTCTATTTTTTAACAAAAATCAAAGGTTTGTTTTGCAAGTTATCCAAGCCCATTCCTTTAACCTAATCTTCTCCTATATACATTCTTCTCATTCAGACAAGAGAGGGGACAAAAACCCTCGCAAGATAACTCCCTAAAAAAAAATCAAAATTTGCCCAAACCAGGGAAAACATGAAAACTCTCATACAACCACTTTCAAGGCCAAACAACCATCCAAATCAACTCCAGGGACATTATAGAGTAAGTATCGACCAGTCTCAATGATCAAAGAAGCCTGAAACTCGCATCCATGAATCACCAATTTCTATGTTTACATGAAATTCATATTTTATTTTTTGTGATGTTTTGATATGAACTAACATTGATAATGTGTTCCTAAGGTTTATTAGTACAGATCTAAGCCATTGCATGAGTCCCATAATTCCAGGATGATGCATCACCATAGTTGCACCGATTTGCTTTGTTTTCTTTATATTTGTGTACAAGACAATTCAGTAAAAACCAAGGCCACCATTGAACTCACAAGGGTCAAAGTAGGGGGTAGGGTTCCTTTGGATCACTAACAGTTGTTATTTTGTAGGTTGAAGAAAATGCTTCGCTGGAGAAGACGACCGAAGCTAGGGCTCTGGCGCCTCTCCGACCCATTCATTTGTTTTTATTTTTATTTTTTTTTATGCAATTGCTAGTAATTAGGGTTTGTATGTCAAAACTAAAATCAACTGATAGTGGAACCCTAAATTCAAGACTAAATAATCGAACTGAACACACTTTCACACTTACACCTCTAGGGTAACCTCTTTTCGTCGCCTTTCAGAAACATTGGTCATGTCCCTCAATAATAGGGATACTTTAGCAAAGTCCCTACGAATAAAAGATCATAGTCCCTCAATGAACCTTTCATGTTGCCAATGAAAAGTGATCTAGTCCCTCTGATAAATTGCTAAAGTATCCTTAGATGTTGCCTTAGATGACCATACGATGACCCTAGATTGTCCCTTCACATCGAATAGATGGGGCTACCTACCAACTAATGATATGGATATAACTATCTCTAAATGAGAAGGAAAATAACAAGAACGAACATTAGTGGGTAAAATGGTTAATCGCTCGCTCACAACCTTTCTAAAAAACATTTTCACACATCACTTTCAAAAGTATCTTCTAAAACACTTTGTATGCGTTCTTGAGGACTCATACAAGAACCATTACAAAGATAGCCGTACTTTGGGTTTTCAAAATATTTTCAAAACACTTACACAAAAAATCAATTTACAAAAGTGAGCTAGCGATTAAGAGCCCGTAGATGACTACGGATGAAAAGGGTGCTAACACCTTCCCTTTTTATATCTTACCCCCCGAACTCAAAATCTTCAAGGTCTTTCGTGTTATTTTAACCCTTTCCTTACTGGATAAAAGAAAAGTCAGTGGAAACTCTATCTATCCATACATTTGCGATAAAATACAAAGTCAGTTCTCCCACCGTATTACAAAACTGGAGACTCTGTTGGGGAGTAATACTTAAAAAGAGGGGTTACTCTAGAGTCTAGATCACTTTTAATTGCTTTAAATGTCTGAATTGTTTGATTTTATTTAAAGGGTTGCTTGGGTTTATTTTCTTGCAAGGTCCTATACCCAGATCTAAGGTACCTTAGACAAGTAGTAATAGATCATGGAAACTGTACGATGTAGACCGATATGGTTGAAGTGATGGCTACGGTTAATGCTAAACTTTGGATTATACTAATGTTCCTTGAGTTAGTCGAGGATAACATTAGGCTTCCACGTGATGTCATTAGCACTAACTAGAATTTTAGAACCTTATTGATCCATCTTGGCCATTAGAAGGTAGTGGGGTGGTCGGCTTTGGTGCAGTCCAAAGTTGGTTGATACTCGATGCTACACTCATTGAGATTCGACTCGCGAGATGTTTTGGTGGCAAATAAGTTGTTGTAATAAAATAAAACCTTCGAGAAAGATCCGTGATATGAGATCCCTAGAAACCAGTTACTATTTTAGGACAGGTTGAGCTAACTTAACTTCAATAGAGAAGGGTACTTACCTATGGACCTCATGCAAGCCTTTAAACCTAAGGCTCTTGTATGATTTGTTTGTGTTTGCTATCCGTTTAAAATAAATATAACATCATAACATCATAACATTCGACATGGGATTCACTAACCATTTCAAGGATCTTAGGGATCTTTGATGCAGGATTTCAAGCTGGACTGCTAGCAAGGGGCAAGAAGATTTATTTTCCTCTAACCAGACGCCACCAAAGATCAAAACACAATCTTTTGAGTTAGAGGATAGGACCCACTCGATATGGTGAGCTTGATTCTAATAGAAGGATGTCCAAAAATGAAGACTCAATATTCTACAAGTCAAAGCTGCAGCCAGATTCATCTTCAATCTTTTTACCCCGCAAGATCCTTGAAAACAATGCATTTGCATCTACATATCATGCATCTCATTACATAACAAGTACTTTCAAGGCAGGTTTTCTCATCTTCATGTTGTTTATTTCAGTAGAAAAAATGGATCTTGAACAAACATTTAGAGATCTCCAAGCGCATAATGCTCAATTCCAACAGATGTTCTTGAACTTAGCATAGGGGCAGGAAGAGCTGAAAGTACTTGTCACCAGTGAAAAGAAGAATACAACATAGAAACTGATCGGTATTCTAAACATGGGCCGAAGGTTCAGAGGTTCAATGAGGTGAGTTTGAGACCTTGATATCCCCTCATATGAAGATGACAAATAGGATGAAGATGGTAAAAATGTTAAAACTGAAAGAAGCAATCTTGGTTATGAAAAATTTCCCGGTGAAGAGGAAGATGATTACTTGGATGAGCAATATCCCCTTGCTGATGAGAAGTATAAATTACTGTAAGAGAGTCTAAGGGCTATGGAAATCCAAAAGGTGTCTGGATTGAATTTTAACGATTTGGGTCTGGTTTCAGGAGTTATCATCCCTCCTAAGTTTAAGACTCCTACCTTTTCCAAGTATGATGGCATTTCTTGTACGAAGCTGCATGTGAGGTCTTATGTTCGGAAGATCCAACCACACACTGCTGAAAAGAAGCTGTGGGCTCATTTCTTTCAAGAGAGCTTGTCTGGAACACAGTTGGAATGGTTCTATCAACTAGAAGGGACAAAAATTCACACTTGGGAAGATTTGGCTACTGCTTTCTATAAGCAATACCAATATAATGCTAATCTTACGCCAAGCCGTATGTAATTGCAGAGCATGACTATAGGTTCTGATGAAGGTTTTAAAGAGTATACCCAAAAATGGAGAGACCTCGTGGGCAGAGTTCAACCTCCTTTGGCTGATAGAGAGCTGGTTGACATGTTTATGAGCACACTAACAGGTCCCTTTTACAATCATCTTCTAGGAAGTTCTTTGTCTAGTTTCACTAAACTAATTTTAACAAGGGAACACATTGAGAATCGAATTAGAAGCAGTAAAATTCAAGTGGCTACATCCTCAAATGTTATGAAAAAGCCTTATAATGGTAAGAGGGAAAGCAATGTTGTGTATGGACAGAAGGGTCGTAATATGAGCGACCACAACCAATCTGTGGGGGTAGTACTGATCTCCAATCCTAAGCCAGTATGACAACAATAGAATAATCAGCATAGGCAGGACACGCCTATGAGACAATTTACAAAGATTAACATGCCATTATCGTAAGCTTTACAACACATGTTGTAGGAAGGGCTGGTTACAGTGAGAGAGCCTCCTCCGAATCCCAATACTTCCTCTCCCCACTACAATCCCAATGCAAGGTGTGCATACCACTCCGATATCCCCAGGCATGACACTAGCAACTATTAGGCTCTGAAGAATAAAATCCAAGACATGATTGATGCCAAGGAAATTGAATTTGACCTTCCTGATTAATGTTATTGGAGATGTTTCTTATGTTTCTATTGTGAATGAGTTGACTACTCCCCTAATAATTGTTAAAGAGAAGCTACTGCAAGCAGATTTATTTTCGGGTTATACCGAAGACTGTTACTACTGTGCCTCCCAATCCAATGGTTGTGCATTACTAAAAAAAGGTATTCAGTGTCTGATGGATGACCGTGGGATTCTGCTTGAGAAAATTCTTATTGAGAAGACTCCTTCATTGGAGAGTACATCCCAAGACCTGAATCTTGAATACGTGTCTACAATTTTTGGTACCCCTATAAGGATCTCTTCTAAGGGTCCTATAAAGATTATTGCTGAACCTAAAGTTGCTCCCCTAATTATTATTGTACCTAGGCCAATTCCATATTCTTCTGGTAATGCTATCCCTTGGAATTATGGAGCTGATGTCTACTATTATGGCGTCAAATAGGAACCATTGACTGTTGAAGAGGAAAATGTTGATCCCGATGTTGACAATATTGCTAGGACTAGTAAGGTTACCAGAAGTGGAAGAGTTTTCTCTCCAGAGATATCTCCGAAGACTGTTACTGCACTAGTTCGTATCACTGCTACAAAATCTACTACTGAAATTCGAGATAAAGAATAAATGACTGAGCATTCCCAGACGGAGGCACCAAAAGAAATTACTGTTGAAGACCCCTCCAAGCAAGAGATGGAGGAAATATTAAAGATCATCCAAAAAAGTGACTACAAGATTGTTGAACAGCTAGGGCAAACACCCTCTAAAATATCCATGTTATCCCTATTGTTATATTCTCTAGCCCATGTTCAGGGTTTAGTGAAATTTCTAAAATCTGCTCATCTATCGCAAGAAATCTCTATTGATCAGTTTGAAAATCATATTGCTAGCCTGCCAATTGATAATGGGCTAGGCTTTTCTGACACAGACTTAACTCCCATAGGAAGGAATCATAATAAGGCCATGCATGTCTCTATTGAGTGTAGGGGCACTACCTTTTCTCATGCGTTGGTGGACACAGGCTCCTCGTTGAATGTATTGCCAAAAGCTGCTTTAGATAAACTTGACTGGGAAGGGATTGTTCTAAAACCTAGTGATATTATGGTGAGAGCTTTTGATGGTTTGAAGAGAACGGCGCATGGAGAGGTGGATCTTCCGATCAAAGTGGGTTCCCAGGTCTTCGAATATACTTTCTATGTGATGGATATTCGACCAGCCTATTCTTGTTTGATGGGATTCCCTTGGATCCATGGGGCAGGTGCTGTTACTTCTACCTTACACCAGAAGTTAAAGTATCCCATGAGGGTGAAGATCATTACAGTTTGCAGTGAAGAAGAATATATGATGAGCCATCTGTATGTCGAGGTGGATAGTGAATTCGTTGGGACTCATTACCATACCTTTGAAGTTGTTTCTCAGACAAAATCAATTGATAAAGAGGCTTCTGTTATTCCTAAGACTCCATAAAAAATGGTTTCTCTGAAATATGCTAGAGCTGTGGTTGAAGAAGGTGGTTGCGTTGTTTGGGGTCAACTTCCCAAAATTCCTTACAAATTCGACAAGTTTGGTTTGGGTTTCACTTTGCAGGCTCAGAGGGATGTCCTTCGTGCTCGTGCCAATTTTGGGAGACCGCCATTCCGCATCAACAGTAATGAAGTTCACAACAATCATGTTAACACTATGGAAGATGATGATAGTGGCTGCGACATAGACAGTTGGATCTTCCCTACTACCGAAAATGGGCTAAACAATTGGAAGGCTGGAGACTTTATACCAATCTTATTTTGTCAGGAGTAAATGATATTTTCTATTTTCCTTACTTTCAAATTTTGGTTATGTAATTTAAACAGTGACTTTAAGCCTTGTGCCTTATCCGGGATATAATGGTCCATTTGTTAGGGTTGTAATTATTCATAAGCATATTTTCATTTAATAAATCATTGGACATTTGAACTCAAGTTTTGCGCTCTTTGTCATTCTTTTACTTTATTTTTTTATAAAAATAACTATATATTCTTACACACACCCACACAACAAATTGCATATCCATATCTACCATGGATCCCATTGATAACAATTCTGCTATTGCCAATTATGACTTCGAAAATCCGATCTACCAATATAATGACGGAGGTGAGGAAGATTGTGAAATACCTGGAGAGCTTTCTAGGTTGTTAATGCAAGAAGAAAGGACCATATGACCACATGAAGAGCCAATCGAGGTGGTGAACTTGGGCACTGAAAAAGACAAGAAAGAAGTCAAGATAGATGCCAACCTAGAAGAAAGTGTCAAAAAGAGGTTAATTTAGATGTTGCATGATTATGTTGAGTTCTTTGCTTGGTTGTACAAAGACATTCCAGGGCTTGATACTGATATTGTGGTTCACTGTCTACCGATGAAGGAAGGTTGCCTCCCTATAAAGTAGAAAGTTCGCCGTATGCGTCCTGAGATGTCAGAAAAGATCAAGGCTGAGGTTATGAAGCAATTGCATGCAGGGTTCTTAGCTGTTACATCCTATCCTCAATGGGTTGCAAATGTGGCATCAGTTCCCAAGGAAGATGGTAAGGTGCATATGTGTGTAGACTACAAGGATTTGAATAGGGCGAGACGACTTTCCGCTTTCACATATTGATGTTCTAGTTGACAACACCGCTCAAGATAAAGTATTTTCCTTCATGGATGGTTTCTCTGGTTATAATCAAATCAAGATGGCGCCTGAAGACATGGAGAAGACTACTTTTGTCACATAGTGGGGCACTTTCTATTATAGAGTTATGCCTTTCAGTTTGAAGAACGTCGATGCAACATATCGGCGTGCTATGGTAGCTTTGTTCCATGATATGATCTATCATGAGATAATGGTTTATGTTGATGACATGATAGCCAGGTCCAAGACTGAAGAAGAACACCTTGACCACTTGCATAAGTTGTTTGAGAGATTGAAGAAATACAAATTGAGGTTGAATCTAAACAAGTGCACTTTTGGCGTGAGATCCGGAAAACTCCTAGGTTTCATCGTCAGTGGTAAAGGTATTGAAGTTGATCCAACTAAGGTTAAAGCTATTCAAGAAATTCCAACTCCCCATACTGAGAAGGAAGTCAGAGGTTTCTTTGGACGATTGAACTACATTGCCAGATTTATTTCCCATTTAACTGCTACTTGTGAACTAATCTCTAAGTTACTGAAGAAATATCAAGTAGTGAAGTGGAACGACAATTGTCAGATCGCCTACGACAAAATCAAGGAGTATCTCCAGGAACCTCTGATTCTAATGCCACCAGTTGAAGGAAGACCTTTGATTATGTACCTAACAGTTTTAGAGAACTCAATGGAGTGTGTATTGGGGAAACATGACGAGTCTGGTCGAAAAGATTATGCAATATACCACCTTAGCAAAACGTTTACCAACTGTGAAACAAGATACTCACTACTCGAGAAAACTTGTTGCGCTTTGGCATGGGCTAATCGCGGACTAAGACAATATATGTTGACCCATACTACCTTGTTGATCTCTAATATGAACCCAACAAAATATATATTCAAGAAGCCCACTCTCTCTGGAAGAATACAAGATGGAAAATAGTCTTGATAGAATACGACATTCAGTACACCACTGAGAAAGAAATTAAAGGAAGTATATTGGCAGATCATTTGGATCATCAAGCTGTAGACGACTATCAGACTATGAATTTTGAGTTCTCGGATGAGAATATTATGCTTATTACTGATTATGAAAAACCTGGACCGTATGAAGGACCTAAGCCGAGATCCCGATGGACTATGGTTTTTGATGGAACTTCTAACGCACTTGGTAATGGAATTGGTGCTGTGATTGTCTCTCCCAAGGGTTTCCATACGCCCGTCACCGCCAGAATATGTTTTAACTATAACAACAACATGGCAGAATATGAAGCATGCATCATGGGTATCAAAGTTGCTATTGATATGAGAATCAAGTTCTTAGATGTATATGGGGATTCAGCCCTGGTGATCAGTCAAATTAAGGGAGAATGGGATACGAAGCACCCAAATCTCATTTCTTATTGAGAGCATGTGTTAACATTAATTCCATACTTCGAAGAAATCACTTTTGAACATATTCCGCAAGAAGAGAATCAATTGGAAGATGCATTGGCAACCATGTCATCTATGTTCAAAGTCAGATGGGATAATGAAGCTCCTCGAATTACCATTGACATATTAGACGAACCGACACATTGCTACGAAGTTGATACTGATGGAGTAGAGGAAAAGCCTTGGTACCATGAAGTAAAAATATACCTCGAGACTCAAGAGTATCCCTAAGGGGCATCTATTAATGATAAGAAATTCCTACGGAGGTTCTCGGCTAAATTCTTTCTGAGTAGTGGAATTTTGTACAAGCGTAATCACGATTCGACTTTTCTTAGCTATGTAGACAAGAAGGAAGCTAAGAAGATTATGGAAGATATGCATAAAGGAGTCTTTGGTACTCATTCTAGGAGACATACAATGGCTAAGAAAATTCTGAGAGCAGGTTATTATTGGTCGACCAAGAAAACTGATTACCATCGCCATTCCAGAACTTGTCACAAATGCCAGATTTATGCTGCAAGGTACATGTGTTATCGATTCCTCTGAATGTCTTGACTGCTCCTTGGTCGTTTTCGATGTGGGACATTGATATGATTGGAGAGATTAAGCCTAATGCGTCCAATGGGCTTTGTTTCATCATGGTCTCTATTGATTATTTCACAAAGTGGGTTGAAGCAACCTCATTTTCCTCCGTTACCAAGAATGTTGTGGCCGAGTTCAAATTAAGCATAATATCATCTATTGGTATGTCATACCCAAAAGAATCATCACAAATAACGGTACTAATCTCAATAATACTATAATCATGGGACTCTGCACGCGGTTCAAGATTAAGAACCACAATTTTTCTCCGTATCGACCAAAGATGAATGATGCAGTGGAAGTCGCCAACAAGAATATTAAGAAGATTTTGAAGAAAATGACAGTGACGTACAAATATTTTCTTGAGATGTTACCATTTTCTCTTCATGGTAATCACACTTCGACATGTACATCAACTAGGGAAGCCCCAATCTCTCTCGTCTATGGTATGAAGGTTGTCTTACTTGTCAAAGTCCAGATTCCTTCCCTGAGGATTATGAAAGACACAGGTTTGGACGAAGACAAGTGGATACAAACTAGTCTTTACTAGATAAATTTAATTGATGAAAAAAGATTCGTGGTTGTTTGTCATGGTCAGGTGTATCAGAAGCACATGATCAAGGCCTTAAACAAGAAAGTAAAACATCAGGTGTATCAGGTTGGTGAGTTAGTCGTAAAGCGCATCATCTTACCACAAGGTGATCCTAGGGGAAAATGGACTCCAACATATAAAGGGCCATTTGTGATTAAGAAGATATTTTCCGGCGGCGCTATGATACTTACCACCATGGACGGTGAAGATCTTCCACACCATGTGAACGCAGATATAGTTAAAAAATACTACGCATAAAAGAGACCCGCTAGGTTGACTGGCCAAGGCAAAAATAAGGGCATCCCGATGAACCAAAAGGGTTTGGGCAAAAATTAGGGATATATATAAAAAATGTACATCCGGTAAGTCGAAAACCTGAAAAGGAAGCTTGGGTAAGAAAGGATATCCTGATGGACTGAAAACCCGAAAGGGAAGTCCAAGCAAAAATTAGGGATTAAAGCATATGATTATGTCTTATTGGATCACCCATCTATTTACAGCCAACATGATTACCGACGTCAAAGTTCAAATGGTACAAATTAATTCAATCAACCTTTTTCGACAGCGAGGGATGAGATGCTTGAAGACATAGGGGAAATAGCAGAGTTGAAACTCGATGGGATAATTTCCATATAATTGTTTTTCTTTATTACTCTTTGTACACCTTTTCTTTTATGACAATTTCTTCTTACTAGGTCTAACTCGGTGGGAGAACTGACTTGGTTGTTTTCTGTTTGATTGCAAATGTTGCGGTTAGCAAGAGTCGCCACCGAATTTTCTTTTATCCAAAAGGAAAGGTTGAAGAGAACAGGAAAGACCTTTAGAGATGTTTTCTTGAGTTCGGGGGGTAGATTATGAAAAGGGAAGGTATTAGCACCCTTTTCATCCGTAGTTATCTACAGGCTCTTAGTTGCTTGCTAGATCACTTGCTTTTGTTTGAAAATGTGCTTTGTGTGGTTTTTGAAAGTATTTTGAAAAGGCGCCATCATTTAGGCAAACTTTGTAATGATTCTCATTCGTAAAAATGTATACAAAGTGTTTATCTTTTGAAAAATGTTTCAAGTTTGAAAGATGTTTTTGAAAGTGTTGTTGTTTGTTTTGAAAATAACAATAATGTTTTGGTTTGAAAATGACCAAGCAACTAGGAACATTCTACCTACTCAAAAGTCTTTCATGTTTATTTCCTCCTTCCTTTGACATTGTTATCTTACCATTGATTTGGTAAAAAACCGTATCTTTGGATGTAAAGGGACGGGCAAGGGTCATCGTATAGTCATGAATATACGATGAAATCCTTTGTACTTCATCTTCAACCTCGATGAATAGCAATGTACTTCATCTTTAACCTCCAGCCAAAAGATTTCAAACTTGCTCATTTCTCAACCATTTTCAAAAATGTAAACATGAAACTTGTGCATTTTTCCAACACGAATCCAACCATGTAACTAATTTAAGATAACATTCAAAGATAAGGATGAATTTATGAAAGTACCAAATTCTGACCCAAATGTTTCAGCAAGTTCAAACTCAAAATTCTCCATGCTTAAGCAACATAAATGAAATCTATGGACATGTATAGTTTCAGGGCAATGATATCTATATTCTATCTTCACAAATGCAAGCCTAACAATGTCTAAATAATGAGATAGAAGTTCAAGAAAAATACCTCAAAATTGGAAATTGTGAAATGAGTTTGAGCTTGTTTAAGGTAATGGTGATGATTAGGTTAGCTTCCTTGGACCTCTAGGAAGCTAATGCAATGGTTGGCTTGAGCTAAAGGTGGCTGGAATGGTCTGGAGAAGTCCAACTGTGATTCTCTGATTTTGAACTTGGAAATGGGTGAAGATGGTGTTACAGTCGTGTAACAGTGATATGGATGGCTTATGTGTTATGTTTGGAAGCTTTTGGAAGCAAAAGGCCAAGAAACACATGAGTAGTTTTTGATTTTGGGATTTCTGGCCAGAATATGCAACAATGGAGTTTTTGTGTATGATTTTGAGTTCTAGGGAGTTTGAGGGCTTAAGCATGCATATGTTCTCTTGCAAATAGTATCTCTATTTATAAAGGAAATGTTTTGAGGTTTGAAATGATCAGAAACAAAGAATCACATGTTATGAGTTCTTGACTTGTTTTTGAAGTTATCTTGACAAACATGGTTTCAATGCAAGGTACATGTCTTGTAGGGTGGCTAGCAACTTTAAACATGTTTGTTCTGAGTTTATAGAGTATGTTTGTGCATAAAGAACAAGTGCAAAGCTCCATACAAGTTGACTTTGTGATTAAAGTCACTTTTCAAGAATAGCAATGGTGCCTGTGATACGGTGGGAGAATTGACTTGAAGGTTTTGTGTTTTATCGCAAATGTTGCAGTTAGCAAGAGTCGCCACCGACTTTTCTTTTATCCAAAAGGAAAGGTGAAAAAGCACAGGAAAGACCTTTGAGATTATTTCTTGAGTTCGGGAGGTAGATTATGAAAAGGGAAGGTATTATCACCCTTTTCATCCATGGTTTTCCATGGGATCTTAGTTACTTGCTAGATCACTTGCTTTTGTTGAAATTGTGCTTTGTGTGGTTTTTTGAAAGTATTTTGTAAAGCGGCCATTGTCTAGGCAAACTTTGTAATGATTCTCATACGTAAGAATGTATACAAAGATGTTGATCTTTTGAAAATGTTTTCAAGTTTTGTAAGATGTTTTGAAAGTGTAGGTGTTTATTTTGAAAAATAGCAAGGATGTTTTGTTTTGAAATGGAGCAAGTAATTAGGAGCATTCTACCTACTCAAAAGTCTTTCATGTTCATTTCCTTTTCCTTTGACATTGTCATCTTTCCACTGATTTGATAAGTAACCTTATCTTTGGATGTAAACGGGACATGCGTGGGTCATCGTATAACCATGATTAGTAATGTTGCAAGGTATCTTATCATTCTCTTTTAGGGACTAAGATCATTTGAAAGGAAACATAGATAGCGTCATCGAGGGACTATGATCTTGTATTTTACTTGTTTTTGCTAAGATACCTCACATGCATAATATAGCCATTTTGTAAGGCAACCAAGTGGATTTTAACCTAAGGGTGCTTGTGTGCAAGTGTATGGTTTTTCATGCTTGATTTGGTTTTTGATTAGGGTTTTCTAATTGATTGGTTTTAGTCTTTCCATACAAACCCTAATTACTAGCATTTTGTATATAAAGCGATAAATTGTGGAATTTAAAATTACTACGCTATTACAATACTTGTGGGAGGGGGGTGTACAAATTATAAATGGAGATTGCAAGAAAATAAAGCCTAATTATCTATTACAACCATATTGAATTTGTACAAGAATTAAAATAAATAATGTACAAAATGAATAAATGTATAAGAATGTAAATGTAAAGAAAATGGATGTTTATTTGGATTTTTAGGGAAAAGGGGTTTTGATTTTAACCTAATTAACTAAAGGGAAAATAATTAATTAAAAGTATAACTTAAATTTATTAGGAAAATAAATTAAATAAAACCCTAATCTATTAATTGATTAAAAATAAATTAAGTTTATAAGAAAAGTATTTTTTTGGTATTTTTGTCTTAAAAATAATTTATAGTATTGTAAAATATTTTTGGTCTTTTTATATTTTAAAATAATATATTTGAATGGTGTAAAAGAAAATAACTAAAATCGTAGTTTTTTTTAATTATATTTACAAAACAATTAGTCAAAATAAATAAAGTATGATTAAATAAAATAATTTTTGTCTGAGAAAAAATAAATAAACTATGTCAAAATATAAATCTAATATTTTTATATTTTTTATGATTTTTTTTAGTATTAGAAAAAATATTTAAGAAAACAAATAAATAAAAATAAGAAAAAAGAAAATAAAATGGTCCAGGGTGTAAATAGCCAACAGGGGGGGTTAGCAGTAATAAAAAAAAACAAAAAGGCCCAAGGGAGGCCCAGTCGCCTGCCCAAAAAATTCAGAATGTGTAAAAAATGTAAAAAAAACCAAAAGGGTACCACTGGGGCTCGAACACAGGTCCCTCTAGTCACAGGTGTTCGCTTCTACCACTGGGGTGGCTATACATCCGTTTATATAATCAAAACAATAAATATATGATAGTAAACAAGTCCATGGCCTGAACTTCATCTTCAACCTCACGCCCAACCAGAGCCTCCGTATCTTGTTCAAATCTCAACAAAAATGAAAACTGTAAACAGGAAACTTGTAGCAAATTTCCTCAAGATTTCACAAATGCAAAGCAATAAAATTATAGATCAAAGATAAGCATGGATTTTAATGGCCCTAATCTGAACCCTAAAAATTTCAGAAACTTGAATCTTAAAATTCTCTAAGCTCAAGTAAAATTAATGAAAACTACGAACATGGTTAGCTTTAGGGCAATTATATCTACATTTTTCATTCACAAATAAACCATTAATGATGCCTGTATGAAGAGTTCAAAAGTCAGAAAACTTACCTTTCCAAAGGGTATCGGGTTTGGAGTTTGAGTAGCTTTCAGTGAGTTGCAATGACTGGATTAACTTCCTTAAGTTCCTAGGAAGCTAATGGGATGCTTAGCTTGAGCTGGAAGTTCCTGGGGAGTTCTGGAGAAGTCAAGGTGCAAGGTGCTGTTTTTGAAAATGGTGGATGAGGATGGAGGTGTTATAGTGGTGCTGCAGGTGTTGGGATTGCTTGTGTATGTTTTTTAGAAGCTTTTGAAAGTAAAAGGCTAAAAAACGCACGAGCAAATTTGGAGATTGGATTCAAAACTCAGAAATGACAAGTTTTGAAGTGTTTTTGGTGATTCTGTGTCCTTGGTGTTTTCAGGGGTCAAGTATGCGTGGGATTTGTGGCAAATGGCTTGTGTATGTATAAGCAAAGAGGTTTGAGTGCTTTGGATAGTCAGAAGTACAAGTTACAAGCTATTTTCTATGTTACTTGATTTTCAAGAAAAGTGGGAAAGCAAGTTTCAAGGGGAAGTACAAGCATGAGCTGAGTGATTGTAAGTGTATAACAAGTTTCTTATGAGTTATGGGACTTGTATGATCAGAAGAGAACAAGTGCAGGGCTCAAGAATAAGTTTTGTGCAAAAAGTCACTTTATCAAAATGGAAATGTGCACTTTCTTCCCAAAATGGATATAAAGCATGGCCTTGCATTGAATGCTTGAAATGAGACCTCTAACAGTTGTGCAAGAAATTAATTATGGAGTTCCTAACAAGTTTGAGGCCTGCAAAGTAGGGGTTATGCAGCATGAGTTTGAATTTTGAATTTGTTCATCACAAAATGACTTGTAATTCAAGTGATAAAACCCTAACTTCACCTCTTGGATTCTCCCTACACAAAAATGATCTCAAGGAGTTCTTTGAAATTTTAGAAAGCTTGCAATGTTCTCTACAACCCATCTTTGAATAACTTTTGAAAATTCCCCTCGGAACTATATGAAAAAGTGCCATGAAGATGGGTCAAAATCCTGACCAAATTAGGGCAAAATTTCACTAAGTGTTTTGTTTCATGACCATGTGTTCTTAAAATTATAAATTGAGATCCAAGCACTTTTGGAAGGAGTTGTGTAAAGAAAATTTGTAGACTTCATGGAGATATACAACTTTCATGTTGGAAGTTTGTTTTGAATCAACTTGCATCATGGTGAAAATTTTGCTCAAATTTGTAAAAAAATAAGAAATTTTCAACACTTAGAAGAATTTCGAAGTGTTGAAATTTTAACTTTCCAAAATGAAGTCTTGAATTTTTTGATTTCTTGATGAATAAGTTTCATATTTTGACATTATTTGATGAATTGTGATCTTTGACATTTGAATTTGACCAAAAAGTCAAAGTTTGATTTTTCAGTATACAGTTGACTTTTGATCAGTTGATTGAAAATTCATCTATCAATCCATTGGACTTGAGCAATGCTTTGAGCTATGTCATTAGGTAAAAATGATGCAATTGGACTCTTGAGATCATGCCTTAAACCAATTGATCATTTTCTAGGTCAAAAATCAGAAATTGCCCTTTCCCAGTCAAAACCCTAATTTTGACCATTTTGCCCTTTTGAAGATTTGATTAAATTTCTTGAGGAATTATAGTCCAAAATTGATCAAATGATACATATGAATTTAAAATGTTGACGTGGATAAAAAATTATGAAGTTTGACTGTAAATTGGCCATAGTTGACTTTTTCCCCAATACAGCTGATTTTAGGTCAACTGCTCAATTGATTGAGCAAAAGTGTGACCCAAAGCTTGAAACTTGACATGAGTAATCTTGAGGGTCCATAATGATACATGAAAGTCATATGGGGCATTGGGAGTTCAAATATCCTTGTGCAATATCAAACCCTAATTTTGGTCATCAGTGCTTAAGGATGTGCCTTGAGCTGATCAACCCTAGTGCAATCTTGAGCCAAAGGAGATCTTGTGAGAAAATTCTTGATAAATGAGAGGGCAAATTTTGGGGTACAACAATGCCTTTCTTCCAAAAAATGGAAATGCAACTTGGATAATGATTCAAATGCTTGGACAATAGCTCCATATGTTGTTTAAACATTTAATTAAGGAGTGAATTACAAGTTTGAGGTCTGCAAAGTGAAGATTATGTAGCATGGCTATGGATTTGGTTCACTGTGCATCACAAATTTTGCCTTGCAAAACAACTTGAAACCCTAACTCCTGGCCTTCGATTCTCCTTGATCACAAGTGATCTCAAGGAGTTCTTAGACATTTTAGAAAGCTTATAATGTGCTCTACAATCCCTCTTTGAATTACTTTTGCAAAATATAAATGGAACTATGTGAAACTTGGCTCAGAAGTTAGGTCAAAATCCTGACCAAAATGCTCAAAATTTCACTAAGTGTTTTAGTTTCATGACCATGATTTCATGGATTAATAACTTGAGATCCAAGCATTTATAGGAAGAGTTGGGTAAAGAAACTTTTTATATCTCATTGAGATCTATAACTTTCATGTTGAAAGTTTCCTTTGAATCATCTTGCATCATGGTGAAAAATTGGCTCAAAGTTGTGAAAAAATATAAAGTTTCCAACACTTAGAAAAAATTTCTAAGTTTGGAAACTTTGACTTTTCAAAATGAAATCTTGACTTTTTGATTTCTTGATGAACAATTTTCATATTTTGACATGTTTTGATGAATTGTGATCTTTGACACTTGATTTTGACCAAAAATTCAAAGTTTGACTTTTCAGTGTGCAGTTGACTTTTGATCAGTTGACTGAAAATCAACTATCAATCAATTGATCTTGAGGAATGTTTTGAGTCATGCCATTAGGTCAAAATAATGCAATTGAATCCTTGAGATCATGTTTCCAACCAATCAACCATTTGCTAGGTTAAAAATCAGAAATTGCCTTTTCTTAATCAAAACCCTAATTTTGACCATTTTGCCCTTTTGATGATCTGATCCAATTTCTTGAGGAATTGTGATCCAAACTTGATGAAATGACATATATGAGTTCACAATATTTATATGGATAAAAAATTATGAAGTTTGACTGTAAATTGACCACAATTAACTTTTCCCCCAATACAGTTGACTTTTAGGTCAATTAATCAATTGACTGAGCAAAAATGTGATTCAAGACTTGAAACTTGACATGAGCAATCTTGAGGGTCCATAATGATCCATGAAAGTCATATGAGGCATTAAAAGTTCAATTATCCTTGTGCAATCTCAAACCCTAATTTCCAGCCATCAGAGCTTAATGAGGTGTCTTGAGCTGATCAACCCTAATGCAGTCTTGAACCAAAGGAGATCTTGTGAGAAAATACTTGATAAATGAGAGGGAAAATTTTGGGGTACAACAGCTTCCCCTGTTCAATATTCTTAAACCTGAAGAGTTAGATTGGCGGATCCGCCATTCGTGACTTGAAGGTGGAAGATGATTGAATACTAGAGTGCCCAAAAATTTCCACTCGAAGATGGATTATGAATATTATAGATGCCATTTGGAGGAATGATGGATATTTTCCGGAGATGGGCTTGTAGATGCCATCCTAAGGTGACTGTTGACAGAAAATGGACTAAGTCTGAACTTGATTTCAACTGGAAAAGAATCAGAATAAATCTTTGGAACGATTTATTTGAAACTAACAGAAGTCTTGTATGTTGTTTGACTGGGAAGAATCAGAATAAATCTTGGAGCGATTTATCTGAATCAGAAATGTTCATTTGGAAAGCATCAAAATAAACCATTGAGAGCTTTAAGCTGAACCAAAATAGGTCTTGAATATTCTTTAACTGGAGAGAATCAGAGTAGATCTTTGAGTGACTTATCTGAACCAGAGAAAGTGCCTACTAGGAAAGAATCAGAATAAATCATTGAGAGATTTATCTGAACCAGCAAGGATTTGGAGAAGAATCATAATAAATCGTTGAGAGATTTATCTGAACCAAAGAAAACATCTACTAGGAAAGAATCAGAATAAATCATTGAGAGATTTTTCTGAACCAGCAGGGATTTGAAGAAGAATCAGAATAAATCGTTGAGAGATTTATCTGAACTAGAGAAGACGTATGCGGGAAAGAATCAGAATAAACCATTGAGAGATCTAAGTTGAACCGGTAGGGATCTGGAGATGAATTAGAACAAATCGTTGAGAGATTTATCTGAACCCTAGAAAACATCTGCAAGAAAGAATCAGAATAAACCGTTGAGAGATCTAAACTGAACCGGTAGGGATCTGGATAAGAATTAGAACAAATCATTGAGAGATTTATCTTAACCAGAGAAAACTTCTGCGAGAAAGAATCAGAATAAACTGTTAAGAGATCTAAGCTGAACCGGCAGGGATCTGGAGAAGAATCAGAACAAATCATTGAGAGATTTATCTGAACTAGAGAAGACGTCTGCGGCAAAGAATCAGAATAAACTATTGAGAGATTTAAACTGAACCGACAGGGGTCTGAAAGAAATATCTGTTATGTAGATGGTTGACTAGTCCTTTCTTGGTAATTGATCTCTAATTGACTTGTTGAAAATTTTACGATAACTTTCTGTTGATTGATCTTTCCTGAAAATATGAAAGGTTAGTTGTATGCAATGTCATGATGTATGAAATGCATGGTATAATGTTGTTTCTCAAAATAAATGAGATCGCGCTATATGCATTTGCGTTGTCAATGCTATGACGTATGAGTGTAATGTATGGACACGTTAATTGTTATGCCGCAGTGTTGCCGGAGTCGGGGAAAATAAATCCCTGGGTACCGCTGGGAATAAGGAGTGTAATTCTTCATATTTTGAAGTTGAAGTATTAGAGAAATAAACTTTGTTGTGTGATGGAAACGCCGTGCATTGGTTGTGGACCTCGTGAAAACCTGCTGGGGAATCCTGAGAAACTGGGCGACTTTCACTGAGGAATCTTTAGAGCGGTAACTGGAAGTTTGTTCCGTCGGGGATGTGAGAGCACTTGATACCATTAGGTTGCATACTGGAGATATGTTAGCGGTCCTGTAGTGGGATGTCCTGAGTTTCGCTCTTGCTGGAAAAAGTACCTGTGGGGGATTTTATGGAATAGTCTAAAGATATTATCCTATTTCTTAAAGTCATTGGTGATTGTCTTTCTATTTTCTGTTCCTCTTTTTTGTTCATTTGTAAACACTAGTCACGTTCAAATGCATATGTTCAAAAATAATTATTGGACATTTTCGCAAACAAAACACAGAAATAAAAGGAAAAACAGATAGTTTTGCACTTTCAAAGGGATATCTTTGTATTAACTTGAATAAGTATTTTTGTACAATGAGACGAACATTCTAGTAAGAGAATATCGTCGTAAAAAATGAAAATTGATACAAAGAAAAGATAGTTATGTGAAATAATCCCACGGGGTTCCCATTCTGCTATAGCCTTCGTGTCTCTGAGCGTCTCATCCACTTGCTGCCTTGTCCGAAGTTAATTGGATTGATTAGACTCGTTTGAGTTTGTCAGTCGATGCTAAAGGTTGTCTGTAAGGTGATCCAACGGGACATAGTCATACGCTTTAATTCCCTAACTTTTGCTTGGACCGCTGTTGTACCCCAAAATTTGCCCTCCCATATTCTTCAAGGTTTATCAAGAGTCATCTCCAAATGGTTCAAGATTGGCTCAAGGATTAGACAGTCAAAAGCCTCCTAAGCCAGTCAAAATTAGGGTTTTGGTTTTCTCAAGGAATTTGGGGTTTTCAGTGGTCCAATCAAGTCCCATAGGCCTATACATATTCTCAAGCATCTACATGCCAGGTTTCAAGACTCACAATGCCAAATTGCACAGTCAAAAGCTCCATTTGATCCACAGTCAACTGCAGGGGCAAAATGGTCATTCTACAGTCAAAAGTCAGAATTTTTGGTCAACATCTTATTTTGAGGTCACAATCATCATTTTATCAAATCTTGATCATGATTCCACAAGGATGGCTCAAAAATCATCAAGGTGCAAAAAGTTACTATTTTTGGACAGCAGAAAAGTCAACTGTATTTTGACCAAGGCATAACTTTTTCATGGTTCTTCAGAAAAATCCCATCCAATGCTCATTTTGAAGAGGATGACATTTCCTACAATCCATCTTCACATTCCAAGTCCAAGAAATGCTCTCATAAAAAGTTATCAATTTCTACATTATAGGTCAATTTCAAAAGTCAACAAAAATGCACTTTAAGTCAAAGACCATAACTTGATATTGGTAAATCCAAATGACATGGGACCAAAGGCATTGGTTAGAATACTTCAAGACCTTTCCAAAATGTCCAAAAACATGTTCATATGATCAAAATTGAGCAAGATATGCATTGGAGAAGTTGGGAAATTTTTGTGAATTTGCAAAAGTCAACTTTGCTCAAAACACTTTGTTTTTGCTAATGGGCCTCAAATTTCTTCTTGAAACATTATCCATGGCCTATGAACGACCCATCAAGCCTATTTGAATTTATTTTCTTATTTTTATTAATTAATAGGATTTTTAATTGATTTTAATTCATTTAATTAATTTAAATTATAGGAAATTCAAAGATATGGTTTTTTAAATCTTTTTGTGAAGCAAACAAGCTCAAGATATGCTGGCAATTCGTGTGCAAATCAAAGGGACAAGAATCTCCAAGTTTGGCAAGTTTTTCCAATCAAAAAGATTCAAAAATATTTGATTTTCAATCAAATATTGAATCATCATTCCATGGATCTTTTGTGCAAGATTGTAACCTAATTCAGCTCTTCTATAAATACACAAACCAACCCTAATGCCATGGACGGGAATTTGCTGCAAGAAAGCCATAATCACATTCAAAAAAATCAAAGAAAAAGTGAAAACTGTTTTCTGCATTCTAGCACGATTCAAAGGCATTTGTTGATTTCAATACATTGCTGGAAGTGTGAGGAACGTGTAGCAATCAGAATCAAGCATTAAAGCTCAAGAAATCACTCTAAACAGACTCACGGTTTGATGATTTTTTCCATAATCGAAACTCATATTTCATGCATAATTAACATGTTTTAATCATTGTTTTGTATTGCTTGAGTTCATATAAAGCTAATGGTGTGGTTTAATTGCATTATAATGCCCAGAATCACAGGTTACCATTGAAGAAATTTAGGGTTCATGAGTTCTCAAATTGGGGCTTTATTACCCAGGAAAAAATAGAACCTCTAATGCCTATGGTTGGAATCGTCAAGGCCAGACGAACACAAAACTACCCTCGCGAAATATTTATATAGTCTGTAGGGCTATTCGCTATTTTTCCTCATGCTGTTTTGTGGGGGTTAAAAACCCCCGCTATCTTACCTTTATTTTGCAGGCACGAGGAAGAAGACGGTGACGTGTTGAGTCATGGTTGGATCATTTAAAACGCGCGCGTGTTTTTGCTTTGGTGCAGCGTCTGAATTAATTACCTAATATAATAATTGCTTCATATATTATTAATGACTAAAACATGCAGCTCAGATGGCCAAGGCATTGGTGTATGATCATTGGGACCTGGGTTCGATTCCCAGGTCCACCCAAAAGCTTATACTATTTTTCTTAACATGATCTCATGCAGGCTTCACAAAGGCGTTCCACCATACGTCTCAAACATCCATGCGCCAAGTGGCCACAAGCTTAGATCTAATGGCCAGGAGATGAAGAACACCATATTCCCAGTCAACCATGCGCATGGGGGATCTCCAAAGTCAAACAGGCCTGTACATTAATGGGCCAGAAATTTCCAAGTTCACCTCCATCTGGGCCCAACACCCCCCTGGTTCATTCATACTTTTCCTTTTATTTTCTTTTACTAATTATTATTATTATTATTATTATTATTATTATTATTATTATTATTATTATAACTCACAAATTAATTTTTCACAATAAAATCAGAAACATAAAATAAAATATTTTTATTATTATTATTAAATTCACTATTAATTATTATTTTGTAAATAAATTCTAAATATAATTAATTTAGTTAATTAGGTTAACTTTGACTATTTTCACAATAAATAAAATCAATCTAGAATTAGGGTTTGTTTTTCTTTTGTCAATTTTAATCCCTTTTATTTTATTTTCATTAAAGACCTAAAAAGCTAAAAAATACTTTTTTTCTTGTAATTATTTAATTAATTAGTAAATTAGGTTTAATATTAATTAATTGCAAAAAGGACCAAAATTCCATTCTTTTCTCAAAAAGGGTCAAAACCCTAAGGACTTCTCTGATTTAATTTCGCGCATATTATTATTTTGATCATATTTATGTATCTGCTCCGAGAATGTAATAGATAATTAGGACTTTTTATCGCTTTCCTTTATTTTCTCGCATTTACTTTTCAAGGGTTATGTTTTTGGCGATGTAAATACCCGACGCCTTGTAATAGCGTAGATTTACTTTCCGCAGTTTATTTTCCGCACAATTATTAACTGTTAACTATGCATGACAAGACTTGCCTGAAATTAAAATCAACTCGTAGCTCACCATGATACATGTGCAAAGATAACTTAATATGAAACCTGACACACTCGCACAGGCCACTCCTAGGGTGCGCCTCACTTGGTTGCCTCGACGTGGTCATTAAGTATAGGGTGTTTTAGAGGTCGCCCTTCTGTCTAAAGATCCAGTTGCCTCGAAACGGTTGCCTTGGATAAAAAAAAAGATCTAGGACATTAGGGTTACCGCTAAGGCGTCCTACTATTGCTTTGGTGACCACACATGTCCCTATAATCGAATTGACCTGAATAACTCCAACGACGGTGCTACCTACTTCTCAATAGTGGGATAGTACTGTCTAAAGGACATTTACACATCTTAATTCCTTTGAGTAAGTAGATTTCTCTTAGGTACTTGCTCTTTCAAAAAACAAAAACAACTTTTCGCACCTACACTTTCAAACAAAAGTTTTCAAACAAACACTTCATACACTCTTTAGGACTGATACAAGAGTTACCTAGAAGTTTTCAAACTAAACTTTTTCAAAACCCACAAACACAAGAAAAGCAAACTCTTTTGAAAACATAGTGAGCAAGTACCTAAGAGCCCGTGGATAACCACAGATAGAAAGGGTGCTAACACCTTCCCTTTCTATAATCTACCTCCCTAACCGAGAAACATCTCGAAAAGGAATTTTGCTGTGCTTTTGTCCTTTCCATGTTGGAGAACATAAAAGACGGTGGCGACTCTTGATACTAGTACCGGCGTCAGCAACATCACCGGGCCTGCCAAAGTCACCCGTAGTGGCAGACTCTTCTCACCAGATATTGCGCCACCAGCTATTCAGAGACCTATTGTTATCACACCTGCAAGTGTGCCTGTTTCTCCCCCTGACCAAGTTCCTATTTCTACCACTGCTGCCGAGTCATCTGATGCTCGGGGCAAAGGGATTGCTACTGATGTGCCTGCCCATATGGAGGCACCAAAGACCACCACTGTTGAAGCTTCCAAGCAGGAGATGGAAGAGATTCTTAAAATTATCAAGAAGAGTGATTTCAATGTAGTTGAACAGCTGGGGCACACCCCATCTAAAATTTCTATGCTATCACTGTTGTTGTGTTCAGAGGCCCATGCCAAGGCTCTGATTACCTTCCTGAAGACGGCCCACGTGCCACAAGAGACATCTGCTGATCAATTTACCGAGTGTGTATCCAACTTAACCGCTGATAATGGTTTGGGTTTCTTTGACGCCGATCTGACTGCTAAGGGGAAGAACCATAACGATGCCCTGCATGTCTCCATTGAATGCAGGGGCACTACTCTTGCCCATGTGCTGGTTGACACTGGTTCTTCATTGAACGTACTACCCAAGAAGGCTCTAGACAGGCTGGATTGCGAAGGTTTGGAACTCAAGCCAAGTAACATTGTTGTCCGAGCCTTTGACGGGTCCAAGAGGATGGTACATGGTGAGGTTGATATTCCAATCAGGGTTGGTTCTCAGGTCTTTGATTCAACATTCTATGTGATGGACATCCGACCATCCTACTCTTGTTTGCTGGGTCGTCCTTGGATCCATAAGGCTGGAGCTGTGACCTCCACACTACATCAGAAGCTGAAATACCCGATCAGAGGGAAGATTGTGACAGTGCAAGGGGAGGAAGAATACATGGTCAGTCACCTTAACTCGTTCCGGTACATAGAAATGGATGGGGAATTCATTGAGACTCCATTCCAACATTTTGAAGAAGTTCCTCAGACCCTGACATCAATAGAAACTGTGATTGAAGATCCTCCTTTGAAGATGGCTTCCTTAAAGGATGCCCGGGCTGTGATTGAGAAGGGTGAGTGTGCAAACTGGGGCCGACTTCCTGATTTTACTCTGAAGACTGACAAGTTTGGTTTGGGTTTCACTGCAGAAGCTCAGAGGGTTGTTCGTAAGGCAAGGATTGGAAGACCTCCTATATTCATCACCAACCCGGGAGTTAATGCTATTAAAGATGACATGGAGGAATCTGAATTCGACAGTTGGATCTACCCAACGACCAACGGTGGACCAAGCAACTGGACTGCGAAAGACTTCGTGCCTATTACTTTTGTCACTCAGTAATGAACTCCTTTGTTTTGAATTTGTAACAAACAATAATTTGAAACTTTATGGCTCGGTGTCTTACCTGGGGCACCGTGGCTTCATTTGTGAGGGCTTTTGTGTGTCATTTTCATATATCATTAATAAAAGCATTGGACATTTTTTGCATTTCAAATCTTGCGCTCCTTGTCTTTCTTTATTATATATTGCAAAACAGCTATATTTACACACACTTACCTATACAGGTTCCAATCCACTCTGGATCTCACTGGTAACGACTCTGCTACTCCTAGTTATGACTTCGAAAATCCGATCAACTTAGCCAAAGACGAAGGTGAAGATGATTGCGAAGTGCCGGGTGAGCTTACCAGACTGTTACTCCAGGAAGAGAGGGCCATTCAGCCACATGAAGAGCCAGTGGAAACGGTAAATCTGGGTACTGAGACAGACAGAAAGGAAATTAAGATTGGTGCCAATCTGGAGCTCAGTGTGAAACAACGGTTGATTCAGATGCTGCATGATTATGTGGAAATCTTTGCCTGGTCCTATGAAGACATGCCTGGGTTAGATACTGACATTGTGGTTCATCACCTGCCTACCAAGGAAGAATGCCCTCCGGTAAAACAGAAGGTCCGCCGTATGCGTCCAGAGATGTCCGAGAAAATCAAGGCTGAGGTTATGAAACAATTTGATACCGGGTTTCTAGCAGTGACTTCTTACCCTCAGTGGGTTGCCAACGTGGTTCCAGTGTCGAAGAAAGATGGTAAGTTCAGAATGTATGTTGACTACAGGGATTTGAACAGGGCGAGCCCCAAGGATGATTTCCCTCTACCTCACATCGACGTTCTAGTGGATAACACTGCTTAGCATAAGGTATTCTCCTTCATGGATGGGTTCTCAGGTTATAATCAAATCAAGATGGCTCCTGAAGACATGGAGAAGACCACTTTTTTTACTCAGTGGGGCACCTTTTGCTACAAAGTCATGCCTTTTGGGTTGAAAAATGCTAGGGCAACCTACCAACGTGCCATGGTTGCTTTATTTCATGACATGATCCATCATGAGATTGAAGTATATGTCGACGATATGATTGCAAGGTCCCAAACTGAGGAGGAACACCTTGACCATCTACAGAAGCTGTTTGACCGTCTGAAGTTGTACAAGCTGAGGTTGAACCCGAACAAGTGCACCTTCGGGGTGAGATCTGGAAAACTACTAGGTTTCGTCGTGAGCGACAAAGGTATTCAAGTGGACCCTGCCAAAGTGAAAGCCATACAAGAGATGCCAGTTCCCAAGACAGAAAAAGAAGTCAGAGGCTTTCTAGGACGGCTAAACTACATTGCCCGATTCATCTCACATCTAACTGCTACCTGTGAACCAATCTTCAAGCTACTGAAGAAAGATCAAGTAGTACGTTGGAACGATGAATGTTAGGCCACTTTCGAAAGAATCAAAGAGTATCTCCAAGAACCACCCATTCTTATGCCACCGGTTGAAGGAAGACCTCTAATCTTATACTTGACAATACTTGACAGCTCAATGGGGTGTGTGCTGGGGCAGCATGATGAGTCTGGCCAAAAAGAGCACGCTATTTATTACCTTAGCAAAAAGTTTACCGACTGTGAGACCCGATACTCACTGCTCGAGAAAACTTGCTGCATTTTGGTATGGGCTGCTCGCCGGCTAAGACAGTATATGTTGACTCATACCACCCTGTTGATCTCAAAAATGGATCCAATCAAGTACATCTTCGAAAAGCCTGCCTTGTCCGGAAGAATAGCAAGATGGCAGATGATCTTGACCGAATATGACATCCAGTACACGACTCAGAAAGCAATCAAGGGAAGTGTATTGGCAGACCATTTGGCACATCAGGCAGTGGACGACTACCAGTCGATGAACTTTGAATTTCCAGACGAGAATATCATGGTAGTGATTGATTGTGAAGTACCCGGACCGGATGAAGGACCTGAGGAAGGATCCCGATGGGCTATGCACTTTGACGGAGCCTCAAACGCTTTGGGTAATGGTATCAGCGTTGTGATCATATCCCCTAAAGGCACTTATACTCCACTTACCGCCCGACTATGTTTCAACTGCACCAACAACATGGCGGAGTATGAAGCATGCATCATGGGTCTTCAAGCTGCAATTGACCTAAGGATCAAGTTTCTGAGTGTCTTCGGAGATTCCGCTCTCGTGATCAGTCAGATCAAAGGCGAGTGGGATACGAAACACCCGAATCTTATTCCCTACAAGGAGTATGTGTTGACATTGATCCCCCATTTCGAGGAGATAACCTTTGAACATTTCCCAAGAGAGGAGAATCAGTTGGCGAATGCATTAGCTACAATGTCCTCTATGTTCAAAGTAAAATGGGACAACGAGGATCCCCGGATCATTATCTGGAAATTGGATGAACCTGCACATTGCTGTGATCTTGAGGCTAAAGAGGTAACTGAAAAAACTTGGTATCATGAAGTGAAGAGGTACCTTGAAGCTCAAGAATGCCCCGAAGGAGCATTTGTTAATGACAAAAAGTTTCTGAGAAGGTTCGCGGCAAAGTTCTTCCTCAGCAATGGCATTCTCTATAAACGAAACCATGATTCAACCTTGCTGCGTTGTGTGGATAAAACTGAAGCAGAAAGGATCATGGGAGAACTGCATGAAGGTACCTTCGGAACGCATTCCAGTGGACATACCATGGCAAAGAAAATCCTTCGGGCAGGATATTACTGGTCCACAATGGAGACCGACTGTTATCAACATTCTCGGACGTGTCACAAATGCCATATCTATGCTGATAAGGTGCACATTCCTCCAGTTCCTCTGAACGTCTTGACAGCACCTTGGCCTTTTGCAATGTGGGGCATTGATATGATCGGCGAGATCAGACCTACGGAGTCCAATGGGCATCGCTTCATTCTGGTAGCAATTAATTACTTTACGAAGTGGGTTGAAGCAGCTTCCTTTGCCACCGTGACCAAGAACATCGTCGCACGATTCATTCGGCATAACCTGATCTGTCGATACGGTGTACCTGAGAGGATCATTACGGGCAATGGTACCAATCTTAACAACAAGATGATCACTGAGCTCTGCAAGCAATTCAAGATACAACACCATAACTCTTCTCCTTACCGGCCAAAGATGAATGGGGCTGTAGAAGCGGCGAATAAGAATATTAAGAAGATTGTGCAGAAGATGACAGTGACCTACAAAGATTGGCACGAGATGTTACCGTTTGCTCTTCATGGATACCGTACCTCAACACAGACGTCAACATGGGCAACACCCTTTTCCTTGGTATACGGCATGGAGGCAGTCTTGCCCATCGAAGTTCAGATACCCTATCTCCAGATAATGAAGGATGCAGGTTTAAGTGAAGATGACTGGATCCAGACTCGGCTTGATCAATTAAACCTAATCGACGAAAAGAGACTCACGGCTATTTGTCATGGTCAGACGTACCAAAAACGGATGATCAAGGCATTTAACAAGAAAGTCAGACGACAAGAGTATCAAGTTGGGGACCTGGTAATCAAGCTCATTATTCTACCTCAAGGTGATCCCAGGGGAAAATGGACCCCTACGTACGAAGGGCCATTTGTGGTTAAGAACATTTTCTCAGGAGGAGCTATGATTCTAACTACCATGGATGGTGACGACCTTCCTCACCCCGCCAATGCAGACATAGTAAAATGATACTACGCATGATAAAAGACCCGCTAGGTTGACACGCCTAGGCAAAAATAAGGGCTTCCCGGCGAACCAAAAGGGTTCGGGCAAAAATAAGGGATGAAAATGAAAAAATCTGTACACCCGGCAAGTCGAAAACCTGAAAAGGCGACTTGGGCAAAAATTGGTATCCCGGTGGACTGAAAACCCGAAAGGGAGGTCCAGGCAAAAGTTAGGGATATAAGCGTAATACTATGTCTCATTGGATCACCTTGCATCCAGAATTCAGCATCAACTATCGGGCTCAGAAGGCACCAATCAATCAGCTTCATCTTCAACTAAGCAGCGAAGTGATGAGACGCTTGAAGACATAAAGGCGATAGCAGAGTTGGAACCCAGTGGGATTTTTCACATAGCTGTTTTGTTTTCTTTTCACAAAATTGTATAAACTCCATTTTGTTCGGCAGCGTTCTCTTACTAGGACGTCAGCCTCTTGTACACAAAACGCCTATTTACAGGCAAATTCCAAAAATCAATACAAGCTCATTTTTCAGACAAATTGCCAATTGTTTTTCCTTTATCTGTTTTGTTTTGCAAAGAACGTCCAATGTTCATTTTTGATATATGCATTTGACATTAATTGCTAATCATAAATATTTGCGTGCGAAACAAAGGACTAATTACAGGTGATATTAGAAACAAGGGTAATAAGAATTGTCTAAGCAGTCTAGTTGCTCTGTCCACCAAGGTACCAAGGTAGGTTCGGCTGAAGAATATAACCAAGATATCTCCACTCCCCGCAGAGTAAGACAAGATTCAGCAATACTCTCCCCAAGCAGAGTTGGTCTCCCATCAGCCCTAAAAAGGCACGGTATCTCCACCAAATCAGCAATACTTTCCCCCGAGCAGAGTTAGGCTACTGTCAACCCTAAGAAAGTTGGGTATCCCCAGAAGATCTTACTATTCTCCAGTAGAGTATACAGATATTCCTCAGCAAGCATCCCCGGCAGTCTTAGTATTTCTCAACGGAAATATAAGATTGTTCCCCGGCGGAATACGGACATCCCAGTGGAGCCAATTCCCCAGTGCAGTCCCAAAAGTTTCCCCAGGAGATTTGAATCAATCTCCCCAGTAGATCCTGGAAGCTTATCCCCTGCAGAGTACAAAAATCTCTCCCCGGCCATATTCAAAGGTTATTCCCCCACCAGAGTCTAACTGGGTTATCCTCAGCAAATTGTAACGGAAAGATCGTCCCCAGCGAAGTTCTTCCTATCCCCGGCGGAAGTCATCAAAATCCCTAATAGAACTTATCAACGGAATCCCCAGCGGAGTCATCCTTAAATACTCAGCGAAGTATCTCTTCCCCACAAAGTAATTCCCCGCAGAGTAATCTCTCCATCAGGTTTATTCCCCAACGGAGTCATCTTCTCCTACCGGTTTATTCTTGCAATCATCTTCGTTCATCATCCCCAGCGGAAATGAAAAATTCAACGTCATTCTCCAGCAGCTATCCGGGATTTATTTCCCCCAGCTAAAACATCACCTTTTCATACATCATGATACATGCATATACGCATCATATCATACAATCTCATTTATGTTGAGAACATCATTGCTTGATCCATATCATGCATTGCATATGACTGACCTTTATCTTTCAGGAAAGATGCAGTCAAAGTCTCAAATTCTGTCAAAGGAGACAAATCCAGTCAAAGGAGACGAGCCCAGTCAAAAGAGACAATCCAGTCAAAGAAGACAAATCCAGTCGAAGAATACAAATCCAGTTAAATCAATTCCTAAAGATTTTTCTGACGCTAATCCTGTCAATGAAGACAACCTGTCAATGAAGACAATCTGTCAATGAAGACAACCAGTCAATGAAGACAATCTGTCAATGAAGACAATCTGTCAATGAAGACAACCTTTCAATGAAGACAACCTGTCAATGAAGACAACCCGTCAATGAAGACAACCAGTCAATGAAGACAATCTGTCAATGAAGACAACCTCGTCAATGAAGACAACCCGTCAATGAAGACAACTCGTCAATGAAGACGACCCGTCAATGAAGACAACCAGTCAATGAAGATAACCCGTCAATGAATATAACTCTTCAATGAAGACAACCTGTCAATGAAGACAAACTGTCAATGAAGACAACCTGTCAATGAAGACAACCTGTCAATGAAGACAACCAGTCAATGAAGACAACCTCGTCAATGAAGACAATCTGTCAATGAAGACAAACTCGTCAATGAAGACAACCTGTCAATGAAGACAACCTGTCAATGAAGACAACCTGTCAATGAAGACAACCTGTCAATGAAGACAACCCGTCAATGAAGACAATCTGTCAATGAAGACAGCCTCGTCAATGAAGACAATCTGTCAATGAAGGCAACCCGTCAACGAAGACAAAACTACCTATCAACAATCTCCAGGTGGCATCTATAAGCCCATCCTCCTATACATCATCTCTCCAAATGGCATCTGTAAGCCCATTCCCGACATCACATTGCTGATACCACACTATGCGAGTGCAAATTTCTGGGCACTCTAGTGTTCAATCATCTTCCACCTTCGGATCACGAAAGGCACACAAGCCAACCTATATCCTCAGGTTTAAGAAGATTTTTACAGGGGAAACTATTGTACCCCAAAATTTTCCCTCCCAGATTCTTTAAGGTTTATCAAGAGTCATCTCCAAATGGTTCAAGATTGGCTCAAGGATTAGACAGTCAAAAGCCTCCTAAGCCAGTCAAAATTAGGGTTTTGGTTTTCTCAAGGAATTTGGGGTTTTCATTGGTCCAATCAAGTCCCATAGGCCTATACATATTCTCAAGCATCTACATGCCAGGTTTCAAGACTCACAATGCCAAATTGCACAGTCAAAAGCTCCATTTGATCCACAGTCAACTGCAGGGGCAAAATGGTCATTCTACAGTCAAAAGTCAGAATTTTTGGTCAACATCTTATTTTGAGGTCACAATCATCATTTTATCAAATCTTGATCATGATTCCACAAGGATGGCTCAAAAATCATCAAGGTGCAAAAAGTTACTATTTTTGGACAGTAGAAAAGTCAACTGTATTTTGACCAAGGCATAACTTTTTCATGGTTCATCAGAAAAATGCCATCCAATGCTCATTTTGAAGATGATGAAATTTCCTACAATCCATCTTCACATTACAAGTCCAAGAAATGCTCTCATAAAAAGTTATCAATTTCTACATTATAGGTCAATTTCAAAAGTCAACAAAAATGCACTTTAAGTCAAAGACCATAACTTGAGATTGGTAAATCCAAATGACATGGGACCAAAGTAATTGGTTAGAAGACTTCAAGACCTTTCCAAAATGTCCAAAAACATGTTCATATGATCAAAATTGAGCAAGATATGCATTGGAGAAGTTGGGAATTTTTGTGAATTTGCAAAAGTCAACTTTGCTCAAAACACTTTGTTTTTGCTAATGGGCCTCAAATTTCTTCTTGAAACTTTATCCATGGCCTATGCACGACCCGTCAAGCCTATTTGAATTTATTTTCTTATTTTTATTAATTAATTGGATTTTTAATTGATTTTAATTCATTTAATTAATTTAAATTATAGGAAATTCAAAGATATGGTTTTTTCAATCTTTTTGTGAAGCAAACAAGCTCAAGATATGCTGAAAATTCGTGTGAAAATCAAAGGGACAAGAATCCCCAAGTTTGGCAAGTTTTTCCAATTAAAAAGATTAAAAAATATTTGATTTTCAATCAAATATTGAATCATCATTCCATGGATCTTTTGTGCAAGATTGTAACCTAATTCAACTCTTCTATAAATACACAAACCAACCCTAATGCCATGGACGGGAATTTGCTGCAAGAAAGCCATAATCACATTTAAAAAAACTCCAAGAAAAAGTGAAAATTGTTTTCTGCATTCTAGCACGATTCAAAGGCATTTGTTGATTTCAATACATTGCTGGAAGTGTGAGGAACGTGTAGCAATCAGAATCAAGCATTAAAGCTCAAGAAATCACTCTAAACAGACTCACGGTTTGATGATTTTTTCCATAATCGAAACTCATATTTCATGCATAATTAACATGTTTTATCATTGTTTTGTATTGCTTGAGTTCATATAAAGCTAATGGTGTAGTTTAATTGCATTATAATGCCCAGAATCACAGGTTACCATTGAAGAAATTTAGGGTTCATGAGTTCTCAAATTGGGGCTTTATTACCCAGGAAAAAATAGAACCTCTAATGCCTATGGTTGGAATCGTCAAGGCCAGACGAACACAAAACTACCCTCGCGAAATATTTATATAGCCTGTAGGGCTATTCGCTATTTTTCCTCATGCTGTTTTGTGGGGGTTAAAAACCCCCGCTATCTTACCTTTATTTTGCAGGCACGAGGAAGAAGACGGTGACGTGTTGAGTCATGGTTGGATCATTTAAAACGCGCGCGTGTTTTTGCTTTGGTGCAGCGTCTGAATTAATTACCTAATATAATAATTGCTTCATATATTATTAATGACTAAAACGTGTAGCTCAGATGGCCAAGGCATTGGTGTATGATCATTGGGACCTGGGTTCGATTCCCAGGTCCACCCAAAAGCTTATACTATTTTTCTTAACGTGATCTCATGCAAGCTTCACAAAGGCGTTCCACCATACGTCTCAAACATCCAGGCGCCAAGTGGCCACAAGCTTAGATCCAATGGCCAGGAGATGAAGAACACCATATTCCCAGTCAACCATGCGCATGGGGGATCTCCATAGTCAAACAGGCATGTACATTAATGGGCCAGAAATTTCCAAGTTCACCTCCATCTGGGCCCAACACCCCCCCTGGTTCATTCATACTTTTCCTTTTATTTTCTTTTACTAATTATTATTATTAATTACTATTATTATTATTATAACTCACAAATTAATTTTTCATAATAAAATCAGAAACATAAAATAAAATATTTTTATTATTATTATTAAGTTCACTATTAATTATTATTTTGTAAATAAATTCTAAATATAATTAATTTAGTTAATTAGGTTAACTTTGACTATTTTCACAATAAATAAAATCAATCTAGAATTAGGGTTTGTTTTTCTTTTGTCAATTTTAATCCCTTTTATTTTATTTTCATTAAAGACCTAAAAAGCTAAAAAATACTTTTTTTCTTGTAATTATTTAATTAATTAGTAAATTAGGTTTAATATTAATTAATTGCAAAAAGGACCAAAATTCCATTCTTTTCTCAAAAAGGGTCAAAACCCTAAGGACTTCTCTGATTTAATTTCGCGCATATTATTATTTTGATCATATTTATGTATCTGCTCCGAGAATGTAATAGATAATTAGGACTTTTTATCGCTTTCCTTTATTTTCTCGCATTTACTTTTCAAGGGTTATGTTTTTGGCGATGTAAATACCCGACGCCTTGTAATAGCGTAGATTTACTTTCCGCAGTTTATTTTCCGCACAATTATTAACTGTTAACTATGCATGACAAGACTTGCCTGAAATTAAAATCAACTCGTAGCTCACCATGATACATGTGCAAAGATAACTTAATATGAAACCTGACACACTCGCACAGGCCACTCCTAGGGTGCGCCTCACTTGGTTGCCTCGACGTGGTCATTAAGTATAGGGTGTTTTAGAGGTCGCCCTTCTGTCTAAAGATCCAGTTGCCTCGGATAAAAAAAAAGGATCTAGGACATTAGGGTTACCGCTAAGGCGTCCTACTATTACTTTGGTGACCACACATGTCCCTATAATCGAATTGACCCGAATAACTCCAACGACGGTGCTACCTACTTCTCAATAGTGGGATAGTACTGTCTAAAGGACATTTACACAGCTTAATTCCTTTGAGTAAGTAGATTTCTCTTAGGTACTTACTCTTTCAAAAAACAAAAACAACTTTTCGCACCTACACTTTCAAACAAAAGTTTTCAAACAAACACTTCATACACTCTTGAGGACTGATACAAGAGTTACCTAGAAGTTTTCAAACTAAACTTTTTCAAAACCCACAAACACAAGAAAAGCAAACTTTTTTGAAAACATAGTGAGCAAGTACCTAAGAGCCCGTGGATAACCACAGATAGAAAGGGTGCTAACACCTTCCCTTTCTATAATCTACCTCTCGAACCGAGAAACATCTCGAAAAGGAATTTTGCTGTGCTTTTGTCCTTTCCATGTTGGAGAACATAAAAGATGGTGGCGACTCTTGCTTACCGCGACATTTCGCGAACCAGAATTTTAAAACAGTCAGTTCTATTTCCACCGATCACAACCGCCCTTTCGAGTTTTCAGTCCATCGGGTTACCCTTTTTTTCCCAAGTTGCCCTTTCGGGTGTTCAATTTGCCGGGTGTACAGATTTTTTTGTTTTATCCCTAATTTTTGCCTGAACCTTTTTTTTGGTTCGCTGGGATGCCCTAATTTTTTCCTAGGCAAGTCGACCTAGCAGGTCTTTATTCATGCGTAGTATCTTTTGACTATGTCCGTGTTCACATGGTGCGAAAGGTCGTTGCCATCCATAATGGTTAAGATCATTGCTCCACCAGAGAATATGTTTTTGATCATAAATGGTCCCTCGTATGTAGGAGTCCATTTGCCCCTGGGATCACCTTGTGGCAATATGATACACTTGATTACCAAATCACCAACCTGATATACCAGACGTCTGATCTTCTTGTTAAAATCTTTGATCATACGCTTTTGGTACATCTGACCATGACAGACAACCGTAAGCCTCTTCTCATCAATCAAATTCAACTGGTCAAGTCAAGTTTGAATCTATTCATATTCATTCAGCCCTGTATCCTTTATGATTCTCAGATAAGGTATTTGGACTTCAATTGGTAGCACGGCTTCCACACCGTATACCAAAGAGAAAGGAGTTGCCCTTGTTGACGTGCGCACCGTGGTATGGTAACCGTGGAGAGCAAATGGTAACATCTCATGCCAGTCCTTGTAGTTCACTGTCATTTTTTGTATGATCTTCTTGATGTTCTTATTTGCGGCTTTGATAACACCATTCATATTTGGCCGGTAAGGAGAAGAATTATGGTGTTGGATCTTGAATTGCGCATATAGTGCAGTGATCATAGTATTGTTGAGATTCATTCCATTGTCTGTGATGATTCTTTTTGGGATACCGTACCGATAGATGAGATTCTATTTGATGAACTGGGCCATAACATTCTTGGTAACAAAAGCGAAAGAAGCTGCCTCAACCCACTTCGTGAAATAGTCAATGGCCACCAAGATGAAGAGGTGTCCATTAGAAGCTATAGGTTTGACTTCTCCAATCATATCGATGCCTCACATCGTGAATGGCCAGGGAGCAGTCAGGACGTTTAGAGGAACCGGAGGTACATGTACTTTGTCAGCATATATCTGACACTTGTGACAGGTTCATGAATGCTGATGGAAATTTACTTCCATGGTAGACCAGTAGTACCCCGCCCATAGGATCTTTTTAGCCATCGTGTGCCCACTAGAATGGGTGCCAAAAGTGCCTTCATGTATATTAGCCATGATCTTGTCTGCTTCAACCTTGTCTACACAACGAAGTAAAGTAGAGTCGTGGCTGCGCTTGTATAGAATGCCATTAGTGAGGAAGAACTTAGCAGAGAACCTTCTTAATAATTTCTTATCATTGACTGAAGCTGCTTTTGGATATTCTTGGGCCTCGAGATACCTCTTAACTTCATGGAACCAAGACTTGTCCAATACTTCTTCAATATCGTTCTCGTGACAGTAAGTTGGTTCATCCATCCGCTCAATGGTGATCTGGGGAGCCTCGTTACCTCACTTGAGTTTAAACATGGATGACATAGTGACTAGCGCGTCCGCTAGTTGATTTTCCTCTCGTGGAAAATGCTCAAAGGTAATTTCCTTGAAATGCGGTGTTGTACCCCAAAATTTGCCCTCCCATATCCTTCAAGAAAATGCCAAGTCAAGCTTCAAAATTCCCCAAGGGTTGCACAGTGCAAGGGTATCCTAAACAGTCAAGATTAGGGTTTTGGTTCTGATCAAGAAAATGAAGTTTCCAAGGGTCCAATCAAGTCCCACATGCCTACAAATATGGTCAAGCATCCTCATACAAAGTTTCAAGACTTTCAGCACAAAATTGCACAGTCAAAACCCTAATTGCACTACAGTCAACTATAGGGGCAAAATGGTCATTTGACAGTCAAAAGTTCAAATTTTTGGTCAACATCTCATTTTGAAGCCACAAACATCATTTGATCAATGCTTGATCATGATTCTCAAAGCTTGGCTCAAAAATCATCAAGATGTAAAAGTTTCCTTATTTGGACAGCTGAAAAAGTCAACTGTAAATTGACCAGGGCATAACTTTCACATGGATTATCAGAAAAATTCCATCCAAAGCTCATTTTGAAGAGCAAGATATTTCCTACAACTCATCTTCATACTTCAAGTCCAAGAAATGCTCTCACAAAAAGTTATCAATTTCAACATTATAGGTCATTTTCAAAAGTCAACAAAAAGGGACTTTCAGTCAAAGGCCATAACTTGAGATTGGTAAATCAAAATGACCTGGGACAAAATGAATTGGTTAAAGGACTCAAAGACCTTTCCAAAATGTCCAAGAACATGAGCAAAGCTTAAAAATTGAGCAAGTTATGTCTTGTGGAAGTTGGGAAATATTTGGATATTTTGAAAAGTCAACATTGATTCAAATGACCTAAAATTGCTAATGGGCCTATTTTTCTTCCACAATTCATCATCCAAGGCATGTGCACGACCACTTGGCCCAAAGGGAAGTTTTTCTTCATTTTTTATTTATTTATTTGGATTTTTATTATTAATAATTCATTTAAATTGAAATAAATACATGAAAAAATGCTAAACCTAGTTTTTCAATCTTTTTGTGCATGATATACACTCAAGATTTCGTGCCTAACCAAATATAGAAAGAATCATTTGAATTGATCATGATTTGGTAGCAAAAGCATGTGAAAAAGATTTGAAAATCATGGTTAAAAAATCAAATATCATATTCATTAATGCATGGATTTTGATCAAATTTCTTTAACCCTAATCATTCACAGGTACATATAAAGGCTAAACCTAATCCTAAAAAGGCCTAAGCTGCGCTACAGACCAAGCATAAAACTTGAGTTTTTTGTTGAAAATTTGAATTCTGAAAACCTAGTTCTAGGACGATTCAAGGCAAGATTTTTATCTCATTAGCTTGCTGAGGCTTCAAAGAAGGGATTTGGATAAAAAACTACAAGCTTTCGTGCCCAGAAACGTGAGAACGATCTCACCTGTACAGAAAAAAATTTGTAGTCGTGCATCTCAATTCATGCATCTTTTGTAATTTTTAACGCTTGATTCATGTTCATTGTGTGATTCTAATGCTAACCCAATAGTTTAATTTTGTTTTTGTGCATCGTATGAAGATTTGCCATGGATGAGTATTAGGGTTTTGCAAGCTCTAATTTGGGCGTTTCGTGATATGGTAAAATTAAGACACCTGAGTACCACCATTGAATCAAGCATGTTTGGACGAAGAGAAATAAACCCTCGCGCCTAATTTATGAGGCCTTATGGCCTATTCGTTATTTTCTCTAATGATATGTTATAGAACGGTTCAAAACCGTTGCTTATTGTCTTTGTGTTTCAGAAAAAAAAGAACAACGCGAGGAAGATGATGATGTGTGGAGCGATGATTGGAGCGTTTAAAATTTCGCGCGCAGAAAGCACTAACGAATTATCTTATATTATAATATTTGTTTGTTATGTGATATACAGAAAACGCGCTTGGCTTGGTTGGCAATGCTTGCAAGTGGTAACGTTCAGGACCTGGGTTCGAGTCCCAGGTCCCCACCCCCTTTCATATTTTTCTCCCTTTAATGTTCATGTGTAGTTTCAGTGTAAAGACGCACCATACGCTTTCAAAATCAAGCCGTTCACAAGGCCAATGAGATCAATCAGAAGGCCAGGATCTGGGGAACATGATACACCCTAGTCAACGCGTATACACGCGTCCTGAAAAGTCAAAGAGGCCAGAAATTTAAATGGGCCAGATTTCTAAAAGAAAACCTCCATATTAAGGGGAAGACCCCCTAGGTTTGCTATCTTTAAATATTTTTTTTTATTTTATTCTTTCTATTTTGATTATTATTCTTTTCAATTAATTCTTTTAATTTAATTTCTCAATAAAAAACACCAAAACAAAAAATCAGAAAAGAGAAAAAATAATAAATATTTTTATTTTAGTATTTTTGTAAATAAATTCATTAATTAACTTGTTTTAAATTAGGTTTTAATCTTAACTTTTCTAATAAAAAACTAAAAAATATAGAATTAGGGTTTAATTAATTTTTTATCCCTTTTTATTTTCCTTCATAATAATTAAATAATTAAATATTTATTTTTGTAATTAAATTGCATGTAAATTAATTAGGGTTAATTTTAGGTTAAAATTCAATCTTTTCTTAATAAATTAAAAACAACTAGAATTAGGTTTAATTGCATTTAATTCTTTTTCCCATTAAAATCATAAAATACCAAAAAATACCAAAAACAATTTCTTTTCTTCTTTAATTAATTAATTTCATCATTTAATTTAATTTTGCGAAAAGGGTCCAACGCCCTCGTTTTTAATTCTATTTTAATTCGCGCATTTATTTTATTTCTTTTAATATTTCTGTATCTCTCCCAAGGCCTTGTAAATTAATTTCTCGTACTTTACTTTTCATTAATTCTTTATTGTCAAATCGGGTTCAAGAAATTTTGGCGATGTGGACCCGCGCCTGTTGTAATAGCTTAGAGTTTTTACTTTTCGCAACTTTTAACTGTTAATCAAGGCATGAAAGAATGAATGGACAAAAATAAAAACAAACGCTAGATCACCAATGACATGACAAAAGACAAAAATATCTGAAAACGACACACAAATCGCACACACCACCCCTAGGGTACGCCTCACTGTTGCCTTGCCTCGAAAGGTGATCGTCGAGTAGAGGATGTCTTAGTAAGTCCTCATGATCCGGGAACCTGGCATGAGGGTAGCTTCTAAGGTGTCTTCCCATTGCTCTGGTGATCACCATGTCCCGAACCTCGAATTGACCCGAACACCTTCGACGGTGGTTCTACCTACCTCTCAATGGTGGGATGGCACTACTTTAAAGGACATTTACACAGACAAATTCCTTAGGGTAGGTAGACGACTCTAGATACTTGCTCTAATTTCAAAAACAACTCAAAAATACTTTTCACACCGACACCTTTTCAAAAGCTTTCGAAAGTAATTTTTCAAACACTCTTGAGGACCGATACAAGAGTCGAAATGGAATTTTCAAAGAAACTTTTAAAATCCACAGTTGAAAAGCAAACAAACCATTTTTGAAAACACAATGAGCAAGTATCTAAGAGCCCATGGATAACCATGGATAGAAAGGGTGCTAACACCTTCCCTTTCTATAATCTACCTCCCGAACCGAGAGCAATCTCTATAAGGAATTTTTCTGTGCTTTTGTCCTTTCCATTTGGAGAAAATAAAAGACGGTGGCGACTCTTGCTTCCGCGACATTTCGCGAACCAGCGTTAAATAGTCAGTTCCAGATCCACCGATCACAGAACTGGCGACTCTGCTGGGGATAAAACTTAAAGTGAGGTGTACCTTAGGGCTAGTTCATAACTGTGTTTTCAATTGTATTGATTTGTGTGCTTTATTATTGTGGGTTGCATGGGAGTTACATAGATCCTAACCCGGATCTGGGGATACCCTATTTAGGTAGCATAAGTTGTGAGGGACCTGTCCGGCGTAGACCGACACGGGTGAAGCAGTGGCTACGTTGGTGTGGCACCTTGGTCTGTACCGATATCCCTTGTGTCGCAACGAGGAGAATATGGGTCTTCTAAGGATTCATTAGGCACCAACAACCTTAGAACCTTAATTGACACAACTTGGCCTTTAGAATTGTAGCAGTATGCTACGCCCATTGAGGCTAAACTCTCGTGATGGTTCTGGCCGCAAGAAAAGATTGCGATGCTGGAGTTATGACCGATTGAGGGTAGCCAATGATATTGGGATCCTCTAAGAACCCAGTTACTTTGATAGGACAGGTATGAACCAACAAACTGAAAGAGGGTAATACCTAGGCCTCATGCTGGCCTAAACTTTAGGGGCTTGCCTTGTGTGACTTGTGTGCCTTACCATGTTTGCCTTTGTATCTATTCGTGGTGTGCTTTATCATAACATCATAACATCATGAGCATTGCATGCATCCTGCATAAGGACTGACCATTTCAAAGACAAGAGGGTTTCACCTTTGCTCTGTTTTGTAGGACATCATGATGCCTGTACGAAGGAATACTATCCGGTTCAACTTTGTTCGTTCACCTGAGTTGCTTGATGAGTTGGTTAACAGAATTCCAAATACCACTTCCTTCATTCAGAGGCATGGTTCTCTTCTCAGTTTAGTCACTGCAAAACGGGATCAACAGTTGATGAGCGTTCTGACCCAGTTCTATGACCCCCTGTACCAGTGCTTCACCTTTCAAGACTTCCAGCTGGTCCCTACCCTGGAAGAGTTCTCTGATTTGCTTGGTATCCCTATCTTGGATCAGACTCCCTTTACTGGTTGGGAAAAGACCCTCAGGCTTGAGGATGTTGCTGCAGCTCTTCCTTTGACCCATCAAGAGGTAACAGACAACTGGGTGACTAGAAGCGGAGTTAAGGGTTTCTTGGCCAAGTTTCTGATTGGTAAAGCTAACAGTTTTTGGAATGACCTGGACTTTAGGGCATATGAAGACATCTTGGCTCTCCTAATCTATGGGTTAGTCATGTTTCCTAATCCTGACAACTTCATCAATGTCACTGCCATAAGGATCTTTATGTCTCAGAATCCTGTGCCCACTCTCTTGGGAGACATCTTGCAACAACTTCATGCTCGTACTACCCGAAGACGAGGAACCCTATGGTGTTGTATACCTTTGTTGGTGAGGTGGTTTATTTCGCACCTCCCTAAGTTCGTACTGAAGAACCAAGAAGGAAGAGGTTGGGCTCATAGGTTAATGTCTCTCACCGACAAAGACATCATTTGGACTTGCAGAGGTTTGGATGAGATAGCTATTATTGATCGATGCGGGGAATACCCTAATGTTCCACTGATTGGTACTCAAGGAGGGATTTCTTACAGTCCATGTCTAGCACTCCGTCAGTTTGGAAGAGCCAGAAGAGCAGGCCCCCATGAGATGTTGGTGCCTCACATCAGTTTTGAGTTTCAGGTGGATAGTGACGAGCTGCGTCGTAGGTTCATCAAGGCTTGGGACAAAGTTCATAAAGCTGACCCACAAGAGCTAGGGCCAAAGACTTCTTTACCTATGGAAGCCTACTACAAATGGGTTCGCATTCGTGCTCAGAAGTTAGGTATGCCATATGAAGCCGTCAGACCCGTGATTCTTGAGTGTCCTGACAAAGATGGTGTTCCTCCAACTGTCCTTCCTCCTCAGGCACCTACTGATTATGAGACATTGAAGAGATCTTGGTCGCAATTGCGAGAAGAGCGGGATTCTTACCGGGAAAAGTTCAACGAGTAGGAATCAAAGATCCAGAAGCTGACAAAGCAGTTGGAGAATGAGAGAGCTCTGAATGCCTACATCCGTACTGAGAAGAGGAGACCATGGGATCAATAAGGAGCTCTGGATGTTCTTTTATAGTTTTATTTCCCTTTTCAATATTTCCTTTCATGTAACGCCTAAGGGCAACCTGTTGAATAATTTCAGTTTCAAAGTTGAATCTAATGAAGTGTGTTCCTTTTTGTTTACAAAGTTGATTCCCGATTGTCTTTGAAAACATAAATCATACGCATTCCATTCATCATGTGCATAGCAGGTTTCTTCTTTTCAGGTTGCTTACAGTTCTTCGCTGTTTATTTCAGCATCATGAATCCTGACTCGTCATCAACTGAGACATCCATCAAAGCTCTTCAGGCGCAGAATACGCAATTTCAGGAATTAATCAAGGGTTTGGCTCAAGGCCAAGAAGAACTGAAAGCTCTGCTCCTGAAGAAGGAGAAGAAGAAGAAGAAGAGAAGAACTGTTCTGTTTAGCTCGGGCCGAAGGTTTGGCAACACTTTGCAGAATGAAGAGGCTGGTTCTTCCATTGGCAAGAGTACTCCTCAAGCATAAAAGGGTCCTAGTCCGGTAGTCTCCGACAACGAGACTGATTTTGATGAAGAGCAGTATCCTCCGGCAGAAGACCGTTACAAGCAGCTGGAGGATAGGCTGAATGCTATGGAGATACAACAGGTACCTGGGCTGGATTTTGGAGATCTGGGTTTGTCTACTGGTGTGATTATCCCTCGGAAGTTCAAAGCACCATCTTTCACTAAATATGACGGGGCGTCTTGTCCCAAGCTACATCTCAGGTCCTATGTTCGGAAAATCCAACCGTACTCCGCGGATAAGAATTTGTGGATCCACTTCTTCCAGGAGAGTCTTTCAGGGACTCATCTCGAATGGTTCTATCAGCTGGATGGGACCAAGGTTCGTAACTGGGAGGAGTTGGCTACTGCTTTCTACAAGCAGTATCAATATAATGCCGACCTTGCCCCTACACGTACCCAACTCCAGGGTATGTCGTTAGGTTCAAGTGAAGGTTTTAAGGAGTACGCTCAGAAGTGGAGGGACCTGGCTGGCAGGGTGCAGCCTCCGTTGACTGATTGGGAGTTGGTAGACATGTTCTTGGGGACCCTATCTGGGCCATTTTTCAATCATCTTATTGGGAATTCGTCTGCAGGGTTCACTGATCTGATTCTGACTGGAGAGAGAATTGAGGCTGGGTTAAAGTCTGGTAAGATTCCGAAGGGTGCATCGTCTAGTTCTGAGAAGAAACCCTTCAAAAAGGAAGCTAGTGTTGTATATGGTTCCAAGAGACCAGAGAGATCTGAGCGCCGCCAATCTGTCAGTGCGGTAATGATTGCTAAGCCTGCTGCCGCTCCTCGGCCAACCAATCCTCAAAGGGCTGAGAGACCCCGGAGAGAGTTTACCCGTTTGAGCATGACCTTATCGCAGATCCTGCCACAGTTGCTCTCAACCAACTTAGTAACCATCAGAGAGGCTCTGAAGTTTCCAAATACTACATCTCCTAAGTACAACCCAAATGCTCGTTGTGCTTATCATTCTGATAGCCCGAGGCATTCCACTGATGATTGTTGGGCATTAAGGAGCAAGGTGCAAGACCTTATTGACGCGAAGGGGATACAGTTTGAAGCGCCTGAGAGGCCGAATGTGGTTACTGCTCCTATGCCTCAGCATGGGGTAAATGCTGTTGATGAAGATGTTTACGCTGTTTCTGTGGATGATCTGGCCACTCTTCTGAAGACCGTCAAGAGGAACCTACTGCTGGCCGGTTTATTTCCGGGTTGCAGTGAGGGTTGCCTGTTCTGTGCTGTTTCCCTATCTAGTTGTCCCTTGCTGAAGTTAGGCATCCAAAGCCTAATGGATAGCAAGGAGATTCTGTTTAAGAAGTCTGCTGTTCAGTTGGTTCCGGTGGAAGAAGTTTCTGTGGTTACCATCTTCAATAATCCAATCCAGGTTCTCCCGAAGAAGCCTGTCCAAATCATGACTGTTGCACCTGTTGTTATCACTGTTCCGGGGCCTCTTCCCTATGTATCTGATAAAGCTGTCCCCTGGCACTATGGGGCGGATGTGTATGTGAACGGAATTAAACAAGAATTCAACACTGGCGCCAGTATCTGTGATATCACTGGCCCAGCCAAGGTTACCCGCAGTGGCAGGCTCTTCTCGCCTGACATTGCACCGCCCGCTACTCGAAGACCCCTCCTCATAATACCTACAAGCGTACCTGTTCCTGTTGTTGATCAAGTTGTTTCCCCTGCTGCCGAGTCATCCAATGCTCGGGGTAAGGGAGTTGAAGATGAGCCTGCCCGGATGGAGGCACCTATACCGATAAATGCTGAGGCCTCCCAACAAGAGATGGAGGAAATCTTGAAAATTATAAAGAAGAGTGACTTCAATGTTGTGGAACAGCTGGGGCACACGCCCTCCAAAATCTCCATGCTCTCCTTATTGTTGTGTTCAGAGGCCCATGCTAAGGCCTTAATCTCATTTCTCAAGACGGCCCATGTGCCACAGGAAACATCTGCAGTCCAGTTCACTGATTGCGTAGAAAATCTGACAGCAGACAATGGCTTGGGTTTCTCAGATGCCGACCTGACTGCGAAGGGAAGAGACCACAATGATTCCCTGCATGTCTCTATCGAATGCAGGGGCACTACTCTGGCACATGTATTGGTGGATACTGGTTCGTCCTTGAACGTTCTACCCAAGAAAGCTTTAGACCGTTTAGATTGTGAAGGCCTGGAACTGAAACCCAACAATATCATCGTCAGGGCCTTTGACGGTTCAAAAATGATGGTTCATGGAGAGGTTGACATTCCAATTCGTGTGGGCTCTCAGGTGTTTGACTCTACTTTTTATGTGATGGATATTCGTCCGTCTTACTCTTGTCTACTGGGTCAACCTTGGATACATAAGGCTGGGGCCGTGACCTCTACCTTGCACCAGAAGCTGAAGTACCCCGTCAGAGGGAAGATCGTCACTATGCAAGGAGAGGAGGAATATATGGTAAGCCACTTAAATTCTTTCAGATACATTGAGATGGACGGGGAGTTTATTGAAACCCCCTTTCAGCATTTCGAGGAGGTGCTTCCCATTTCAGCAGCAGCAGAAACAGCGGTAGAAGAGAATGTTCCTTTGAAGATGGCTTCCCTGAAGGACGCCCGGGCTGTGGTTCAAAAAGGTGAATGTGCTAACTGGGGCAGGCTTCCCGACTTCACACAGAAAACTGACAAATTCGGGTTGGGTTTTACTGCAGAGGGTCAGAAAGCTATGCGGAAAGCGAAGACCAGAAGACCTCCTGTGTTCATTACAAATCCAGGAGTGAATGCTGTTGGGGAAGACAATGAAGTGGATGAGGCAGAATTCAATAGTTGGATCTACCCGACAACCGAAGGCGGATTGACCAATTGGATTGCTAAGGACCATACTCCTGTTACTTTTGTTACGCAGTAATAAACTTCCTTGTTTTGTTATTTTGTAATAAACAATAATAAACTCTATGGCCCGATGTCTTATCCGAGGCACCGTGGTTCTATTTGTGAGGGCATATAAATTGTCATTTCATATATCATAAATGAAAATCTTGGACGTTTTCTCGCATTACAAATCTTATGCTCCTTTTCTGTCTTTCTTTCCTTTACATATATTTCAAAACAGCTGTATTTACACACACACTCACTCATACAGGTTTCAATCCACCCTGGATCTCACTGATAATGACTCTGCTACTGCCAATTATGACTTCGAAAATCCGATCAACTTAGCCGAAGACGAAGGTGAAGATGATTGCGAAGTGCCTGGCGAGCTTGCAAGACTGTTACTTCAGGAGGAGAGGGCAATCCAACCACACGAAGAGCCAGTGGAAATAATACACTTGGGTACTGAAGAAGACAGGAAAGAGGTAAAGATTGGTGCCAACCTAGAGCTCAGCGTGAAGCAACGGTTGACTCAGATGCTGCATGATTATATGGAGATCTTTGGTTGGTCCTACGAAGACATGCCCGGGTTGGATACCGATATTGTGGTCCATCACTTGCCAACTAAGAAAGATTGCCCTCCGGTTAAGCAAAAGGTCCGCCGTATGCGTCCAGAGATGTCTGAGAAGATTAAAGCCGAAGTTATGAAACAGTTTGACGCTGGGTTCCTTGCAGTGACTTCTTACCCTCAGTGGGTTGCTAATGTGGTGCCGGTACCTAAGAAGGACGGTAAGGTCAGAATGTGTGTCGACTACAGGGATCTGAACAGGGCCAGCCCCAAAGATGACTTCCCCCTACCTCACATTGATGTCCTTGTTGATAATACAGCTCAACATAAGGTGTTCTCTTTCATGGATGCCTTTTCAGGTTACAATTAGATCAAGATGGCACCTGAAGACATGGAGAAGACTACCTTTGTTACTCAGTGGGGTACCTTCTGCTACAAGGTCATGCCTTTCGGGTTGAAGAACGCTGGGGCAACCTACCAACGTGCCATGGTTGCTTTATTTCATGACATGATCCATCATGAGATAGAAGTGTATGTTGACGACATGATCGCAAGGTCCCAGACTGAGGAAGAGCACCTAGATCATCTGCAAAAGTTGTTTGACCGGTTGAAACTGTACAAGCTGAGATTGAACCCGAACAAGTGCACCTTCGGGGTAAGATCTGGAAAGTTGCTAGGCTTCGTTGTAAGTGACAAGGGAATTCAAGTGGACCCTGCTAAGGTCAAAGCTATTCAAGAAATGCCGGCTCCTAAGACAGAGAAGGAAGTCAGAGGCTTTTTAGGATGCCTGAATTACATTGCTCGCTTCATCTCACACCTAACTGCTACCTGTGAGCCAATCTTCAAGCTGCTGAAGAAAGATCAGGTAGTACGTTGGAATGATGAATGTCAGGCTGCTTTCGACAGAATCAAAGAGTATCTCCAAGAACCACCTATCCTTATGCCACCGGTTGAAGGGAGACCTCTGATACTATATCTAACAGTGCTTGACAACTCAATGGGGTGTGTGCTGGGGCAGCATGACGAGTCTGGCCGAAAAGAGCATGCCATTTATTACCTTAGCAAAAAGTTTACCGACTGTGAGACCCGATACTCACTGCTTGAGAAAACTTGCTGCGCTTTGGTATGGGCTGCTCGCCGGCTGAGACAGTATATGTTGACTCACACTACCTTGTTGATCTCAAAGATGGATCCTATAAAGTACATATTCGAAAAGCCTGCTCTGTCTGGGAGAATAGCAAGATGGCAAATGATCTTGACGGAATACGACATTCAGTACACGAACCAGAAAGCCATCAAGGGAAGTGTATTGGCAGACCACTTGGCACATCAGGCCGTAGATGACTATCAGTCAATGAACTTCGAGTTTCCGGATGAAAGCATCATGATAGTAACTGATTGTGAAGTACCTGGACCGGATGAAGGACCTGAGGAAGGATCCTGATGGTCTATGCACTTTGACGGAGCCTCCAACGCTTTGGGAAACGGTATCGACGCTATAATCATATCTCCTCAAGGCACTCATACTCCGCTCACTGCCCGGCTATGTTTCAACTGTACCAACAACATGGCAGAGTATGAGGCGTGCATCATGGGTCTTCAAGCTGCAATCGATCTAACGATCAAGTTTCTGAGTGTCTTCGGAGATTCCGCCCTTGTGATCAATCAGATCAAAGGAGAGTGGGATACGAAACATCCGAACCTTATTCCTTACAGAGAATGTGTGTTGACCCTGATCCCCCACTTCACAGAGATAACATTTGAACACTTTCCAAGAGAAGAGAATCAGCTGGCGGACGCGTTAGCTACAATGGCTTCTATGTTCAAGGTCAAATGGGATAATGAGGCTCCCCGGATCATCATCTGGAAACTGGACGAACCGGCATACTGTTGCGATCTCGAGACTGAATTGGTGACTGAGAAGCCTTGGTACCATGAGGTGAAGAGATATTTGGAAGCTCAGGAATACCCTGAAGGTGCCTCTGTCAATGATAAGAAGTTTCTGAGAAGGTTCGCGGCAAAGTTCTTCCTTAGCAACGACATCTTGTACAAGCGAAACCATGATTCAACCTTACTGCGTTGTGTGGATAAGACTGAAGCAGAAAGGATCATGGAAGAGCTACATTAAGGGACCTTTGGTACACATTCCAGTGGACACACTATGGCTAAGAAGATCCTTCGGGCAGGGTATTACTGGTCCACAATGGAAGCTGACTGTTACCAACATTCCAGGACATGCCATAAGTGCCAGATTTATGCAGACAAGGTGCATGTTCCTCCAGTTCCCCTGAATGTTCTGACTGCGCCTTGGCCGTTTGCAATGTGGGGCATAGACATGATTGGTGAGATTAAACCTACGGCATCCAACGGGCATCGCTTCATCCTAGTGGCGATTGATTATTTTACAAAGTGGGTCGAAGCAGCATCCTATGCTACGGTAACCAAGACTGTTGAGGCACGGTTCATTCGACATAATCTGATCTGTCGGTACGGTGTCCCAGAGAGAATTATTACAGATAACGGTACCAATCTGAATAACAAGATGATCACTGAGCTCTGCGAGCAGTTCAAAATACAGCACCACAATTCTTCTCCTTACAGACCGAAGATGAATGGGGCTGTAGAAGCAGCAAATAAGAACATTAAGAAAATCGTGCAGAAGATGACAGTGACCTATAAAGATTGGCACGAGATGTTACCGTTCGCTCTACACGGGTACCGTACCTCAGCTAGGACGCCAATCGGGGCAACTCCCTTCTCTCTGGTTTATGGTATGGAGGCAGTCTTGCCGATCGAAGTGCAAATACCCTCTTTCCGGATAATGAAGGATGCAAATCTGAACGAAGATGATTGGATCTAGACACGACTTGATCAGCTCAACCTTATTGATGAAAAGAGACTTGCTGCTATCTGCCATGGTCAGACGTACCAGAAACGGATGATCAGGGCATTTAACAAAAAGGTCAGACCACAGGAATATCAAGTTGGGGATCTGGTAATCAAGCGAATCATCCTTCCTCAGAGTGATCCAAGGGGCAAATGGACCCCTACGTACGAAGGGCCATTTGTGGTTAAGCATGTGTTCTCAGGAGGAGCCATGATTCTAACCAACATGGATGGTGATGAGCTTCCCCACCCCGCTAATGCAGACATAGTAAAAAGATACTACGCATGAAAAAGACCCGCTAGGCTGACATGCATAGGCAAAAATTAGGGCTTCCCGGCGAACCAAAAGGGTTCGGGAAAAATGAAGGGATGAAATGAAAAAAACTGTACACCCGGCAAGTCGAAAACCTGAAAAGGCGGCTTGGGCAAAAATGGGTATCCCGGTGGACTGAAAACCCGAAAGGGCGGTCCAGGCAAAAATTAGGGATAAAATCGTAATACTATGTCTCATTGGATCACTTTGCATCCAGAATCCGGTATCTACATCAAGCTCAGACGGCATCGATCAGTCAGCTTCATCTTCGTTTAGGTCATCAAGTGATGAGACGCTCAGAGTTATAAAGGCAATAGCAGAGTTGAAACCCAGTGGGATCATTCATATTTCACACAGCTGTTTTATTTTCTTTTGTACAAAATTTGTATAAACTCTTTTGTTCGGCGGCGTTCTCTTACTAGGACGTCAGCCTCTTGTACACAAAACGCCTATTTTCAGGCCATTCAAAATCAATACAAATATACTTTTCAGTTGAAAGTGCCAATTGTTTTTCTTTTTCTGTTTTGTTTTGCGAAGAACGTCCAAGGTTCAATTTGTGATATATGCATTGACAATAATTTGCTAACTCGTAAACATTTGCATACGAAACAAAGGATTAATTACAGGTAACATTAGAAACAGGGGCAATAAAGAGTTGTCTGAGCAATCTGATTGTTCTGTCCTCCAAGGTACCAAGGTAGGTTCAGCTAAAGAACATAACCAGCATATCTTAATTCCCCAGAGAGTGAGTCAGCAAGTCAGTGCACTCTTCCTCAAGCAAAGTTATCAAATCTTAAGGAAGTTGGGTATCCTCCAGCGGATATCAACATTCTCCGGCAGCATATATATCCTTAATAAGCATCCCCGACAGTCTTGGCCTAAAGATTGTTCCCCGGCGGTATATCAAACATTCAAAGAAATCACTTTCCCCGCAGTTCAAAACTTCCCCATGAGAGTCCAATCTAGTTCCCCAAGAAAGTTGGAATCCATTTCTCCCAAGCAGTAAGCTTATCCCCAGTAGATTCTGGAAGCTTATCCTCGCAGAGCACGAACGCGTCTCCCGGCTTTATTTAAAGATTTATTTCCTTAACAGGATATAACTGGGTTATCCTCAGCCAAAAGCCACGGAAAGATCGTCGTCAACGCAGTCTTCTTACCCCCAGCAAAGTCTATTAACACTTCCGATACAACAAGGGTATCCTCAGCAAGTTACTATCAACAGTTCAGCAAAAGCATCCCTCTCCCCACAGAGTATTGCTTCCCAGCAAGATCGTTAGAGTACTGTCCTCCCCGCAGAGTTATTCCATTCGCCAAGTTTATTCCCCAACAGAGTCATCTTCGCCTACCGGTATTCTTGCAATTATCATCCCCAGCGGAAGCAAAATCTATTCTCCAACATCAGCCCAGGAGTGACTTCCCGGCACCCGTCAAGGATTTACTTTCCTAGACGAAAACATACATTCATAAACATCGCACCTCCATACATCATTATAGCATGCATATACGCATCATATCTTACAAATCTCATTTATGTTGAGAACATCATTGCTTGATCCATATCATGCATTGCATATGACTGACCTTTACCTTTCAGAAAAGATTCAGTTAAATTCTCAATCATATTTCAAGACCTAGACCGGTTCAGTTAATCGACTCCAAAGATTTCTTATCCAGTCCAAGGCCTTCTCTAGTCCAGCTAAATCGACCCCAAACAGATTTTTCTGATGAAGACTCAGTAGAAGTTATCAAAGGTTTTTCTCAAACGTCCGCTTTTGAGATTATAATTTCCTATGGTTCTCTCCCCAATGTTGCGGAGATGATAATTCCATTCCAGGTTTTTCTCAATGAATGTTATTGAGATTATAATTTCCTATGGTTCTCTCCCCGATCCTGCGGAGATGATAATTCCATTCTAGGTTTTTCTCAAACGTCCGCTTTTGAGATTATAATTTCCTATGGTTCTCTCCCCGATACTGCGGAGACGATAATTCCATTTCAGGTTTTTCTCAATGTTTGCCTTTGAGATTATAATTTCCTATGGTTCTCTCCCCGATACTGCGGAGATGATAATTCCATTCCAGGTTTTTCTCAAACGTCCGCTTTTGAGATTATAATTTCCTATGGTTCTCTCCCCGATCCTGCGGAGATGATAATTCCATTCCAGGTTTTTCTCAAACGTCCGCTTTTGAGATTATAATTTCCTATGGTTCTCTCCCTGATACTGCGGAGATGATAATTCCATTCCAGGTTTTTCTCAAACGTCCGCTTTTGAGATTATAATTTCCTATGGTTCTCTCCCCAATACTGCGGAGACGATAATTCCATTCCAGGTTTTTCTCAAATGTTTGCCTTTGAGATTATAATTGCCTATGGTTCTCTTCCCGATCCTGCGGAGGTGGTAATCCCAAGACTTTCTCAACGATTGCTGTTGAGGTTAAAGTCACCCAAGGTTCTCTCATCGTCCCCGTTGAGGTAGTAACCATCCCTGGTTCATTCATCATCTTTTGAAACTCCAGATCCAGCTCCTGTAACCAGTCAGGACACATCTATACAAAGCATCCGAAAACCAGCTCCTGCAACATGTCAGGTACTCATTTTTTCTTTTGCAGGTACACAGGTTCTCGCTAAGGAATCTCTTACGCGATCAACATCCAGATGGCATCTATAAGCCCATCACCCTATCCATTAGTCTCCAAATGGCATCTATAAGCCCATTCCCATCATCACACTGCTACTATGTGAGCGCAAATTTCTGGGCACTCTAGTGTTCAATCATCTTCCACCTTCGGATTACGAAAGGCACGTCAGCCAATCTGCATCCTCAGGTCTAAGAAGATTGAACAGGGGCAACTGTTGTACCCCAAAATTTGCCCTCCCATATCCTTCAAGAAAATGCCAAGTCAAGCTTCAAAATTCCCCAAGGGTTGCACAGTGCAAGGGTATCCTAAACAGTCAAGATTAGGGTTTTGGTTCTGATCAAGAAAATGAAGTTTCCAAGGGTCCAATCAAGTCCCACATGCCTACAAATATGGTCAAGCATCCTCATACAAAGTTTCAAGACTTTCAGCACAAAATTGCACAGTCAAAACCCTAATTGCACTACAGTCAACTATAGGGGCAAAATGGTCATTTGACAGTCAAAAGTTCAAATTTTTGGTCAACATCTCATTTTGAAGCCACAAACATCATTTGATCAATGCTTGATCATGATTCTCAAAGCTTGGCTCAAAAATCATCAAGATGCAAAAGTTTCCTTATTTGGACAGCTGAAAAAGTCAACTGTAAATTGACCAGGGCATAACTTTCACATGGATTATCAGAAAAATTCCATCCAAAGCTCATTTTGAAGAGCAAGATATTTCCTACAACTCATCTTCATACTTCAAGTCCAAGAAATGCTCTCACAAAAAGTTATCAATTTCAACATTATAGGTCATTTTCAAAAGTCAACAAAAAGGGACTTTCAGTCAAAGGCCATAACTTGAGATTGGTAAATCAAAATGACCTGGGACAAAATGAATTGGTTAAAGGACTCAAAGACCTTTCCAAAATGTCCAAGAACATGAGCAAAGCTTAAAAATTGAGCAAGTTATGTCTTGTGGAAGTTGGGAAATATTTGGATATTTTGAAAAGTCAACATTGATTCAAATGACCTAAAATTGCTAATGGGCCTATTTTTCTTCCACAATTCATCATCCAAGGCATGTGCACGACCACTTGGCCCAAAGGGAAGTTTTTCTTCATTTTTTATTTATTTATTTGGATTTTTATTATTAATAATTCATTTAAATTGAAATAAATACATGAAAAAATGCTAAACCTAGTTTTTCAATCTTTTTGTGCATGATATACACTCAAGATTTCGTGCCTAACCAAATATAGAAAGAATCATTTGAATTGATCATGATTTGGTAGCAAAAGCATGTGAAAAAGATTTGAAAATCATGGTTAAAAAATCAAATATCATATTCATTAATGCATGGATTTTGATCAAATTTCTTTAACCCTAATCATTCACAGGTACATATAGAGGCTAAACCTAATCCTAAAAAGGCCTAAGCTGCGCTACAGACCAAGCATAAAACTTGAGTTTTTTGTTGAAAATTTGAATTCTGAAAACCTAGTTCTAGGACGATTCAAGGCAAGATTTTTATCTCATTAGCTTGCTGAGGCTTCAAAGAAGGGATTTGGATCAAAAACTACAAGCTTTCGTGCCCAGAAACGTGAGAACGATCTCACCTGTACAGAAAAAAATTCGTAGTCGTGCATCTCAATTCATGCATCTTTTGTAATTTTAACGCTTGATTCATGTTCATTGTGTGATTCTAATGCTAACCCAATAGTTTAATTTTGTTTTTGTGCATCGTATGAAGATTTGCCATGGATGAGTATTAGGGTTTTGCAAGCTCTAATTTGGGCGTTTCGTGATATGGTAAAATTAAGACACCTGAGTACCACCATTGAATCAAGCATGTTTGGACGAAGAGAAATAAACCCTCGCGCCTAATTTATAAGGCCTTATGGCCTATTCGTTATTTTCTCTAATGATATGTTATAGAACGGTTCAAAACCGTTGCTTATTGTCTTTGTGTTTCAGAAAAAAAAGAACAACGCGAGGAAGATGATGATGTGTGGAGCGATGATTGGAGCGTTTACAATTTCGCGCGCAGAAAGCACTAACGAATTATCTTATATTATAATATTTGTTTATTATGTGATATACAGAAAACGCGCTTGGCTTGGTTGGCAATGCTTGCAAGTGGTAACGTTCAGGACCTGGGTTCGAGTCCCAGGTCCCCACCCCCTTTCATATTTTTCTCCCTTTAATGTTCATATGTAGTTTCAGTGTAAAGACGCACCATACGCTTTCAAAATCAAGCCGTTCACAAGGCCAATGAGATCAATCAGAAGGCCAGGATCTGGGGAACATGATACACCCTAGTCAACGCGTATACACGCGTCCTGAAAAGTCAAAGAGGCCAGAAATTTAAATTGGCCAGATTTCTAAAAGAAAACCTCCATATTAAGGGGCAGACCCCCTAGTTTTGCTATCTTTAAATATTTTTTTTTTATTTTATTCTTTCTATTTTGATTATTATTCTTTTCAATTAATTCTTTTAATTTAATTTCTCAATAAAAAACACCAAAACAAAAAATCAGAAAAGAGAAAAAATAATAAATATTTTTATTTTAGTATTTTTGTAAATAAATTCATTAATTAACTAGTTTTAAATTAAGTTTTAATCTTAACTTTTTTAATAAAAAACTAAAAAATATAGAATTAGGGTTTAATTAATTTTTTATCCCTTTTTATTTTCCTTCATAATAATTAAATAATTAAATATTTATTTTTGTAATTAAATTGCATGTAAATTAATTAGGGTTAATTTTAGGTTAAAATTCAATCTTTTCTTAATAAATTAAAAACAACTAGAATTAGGTTTAATTGCATTTAATTCTTTTTCCCATTAAAATCATAAAATACCAAAAAATACAAAAACAATTTCTTTTCTTCTTTAATTAATTAATTTCATCATTTAATTTAATTTTGCGAAAAGGGTCCAACGCCCTCGTTTTTAATTCTATTTTAATTCGCGCATTTATTTTATTTCTTTTAATATTTCTGTATCTCTCCCAAGGCCTTGTAAATTAATTTCTCGTACTTTACTTTTCATTAATTCTTTATTGTCAAATCGGGTTCAAGAAATTTTGGCGATGTGGACCCGCGCCTGTTGTAATAGCTTAGAGTTTTTACTTTTCGCAACTTTTAACTGTTAATCAAGGCATGAAAGAATGAATGGACAAAAATAAAAACAAACGCTAGATCACCAATGACATGACAAAAGTCAAAAATATCTGAAAACGACACACAAATCGCACACACCACCCCTAGGGTACGCCTCACTGTTGCCTTGCCTCGAAAGGTGATCGTCGAGTAGAGGATGTCTTAGTAAGTCCTCATGATCCGGGAACCTGGCATGAGGGTAGCTTCTAAGGTGTCTTCCCATTGCTCTGGTGATCACCATGTCCCGAACCTCGAATTGACCCGAACACCTCCGACGGTGGTGCTACCTACCTCTCAATGGTGGGATGGCACTACTTTAAAGGACATTTACACAGACGAATTCCTTAGGGTAGGTAGACGACTCTAGATACTTGCTCTAATTTCAAAAACAACTCAAAAATACTTTTCACACCGACACCTTTTCAAAAGCTTTCGAAAGCAATTTTTCAAACACTCTTGAGGACCGATACAAGAGTCGAACTGGAATTTTCAAAGAAACTTTTAAAACCCACAGTTGAAAAGCAAACAAACCATTTTTGAAAACACAATGAGCAAGTATCTAAGAGCCCATGGATAACCATGGATAGAAAGGGTGCTAACACCTTCCCTTTCTATAATCTACCTCCCGAACCGAGAGCAATCTCTATAAGGAATTTTTCTGTGCTTTTGTCCTTTCCATTTGGAGAAAATAAAAGACGGTGGCGACTCTTGCTTCCACGACATTTCGCGAACCAGCGTTAAACAGTCAGTTCCAGATCCACCGATCACATGCGGGATTAATGTCAACACATGTTCTTTGTAGGGGATGGGATTAGGGTGCTTCGTGTCCCAATATCCTTTGATCTGACTGATGACTAAGGCTGAATCTCCAAATACACTTAAGGATTTAATTCCCAAATCTATGGTAGCTTTAAGACCAAAAATACACGCTTCGTATTCTGCCATATTATTGGTACAATTGAAACAAAGTCTTGCAGTGAAGGGATTATGACATCCTTCAGGGGATATGATTACAACACCCATTCCATTTCCAAGTGTGTTGGAAGCTCCGTCAAAAACCAAGGTCCATCGGGATCCTTGTTCAGGCCCGTCATATGGTCTGAGTTCTTCAAAATTGTTTACCGACATGATGTCTTCATCTGGGAACTCGAATCTCATGGACTGATAGTCATCTACAGCCTGATGAGCAAGGTGATCAGCTAGCACACTGCCCTTTATTGCTTTTTGGGTAGTGTACTAAATTTCGTATTTAGTCAGGATCATCTGCCATCTTGCTATTCTCCCAGAGAGGGCAGGCTTCTCGTATATGTATTAAATTGGATCCATCTTGGATATCAATAAGGTAGTATGGGTAAACATATACTGTCTTAGCCAGAGAGCAGCCCATGCCAGAGCGCAGCAAGTTTTCTCGAGCAGTGAATATCTTGTTTCACAGTCGGTAAACTTTTTGCTCAGGTAGTATATTGCATGCTCTTTTCGGCCAGACTCGTCATGCTGCCCCATCACACACCCCATTGAATTTTTCAAGATAATTAGATACATGATTAAAGGTCTTCCCTCGACTGGCGGCATCAAAATAGGAGGCTCTTGAAGGTACTCTTTGATATTGCCGAAGGCATATTGGCATTCATCATTCCATTTGACTACTTGGTCTTTCTTTAGTATTTTGAAGATTGGTTCACAAGTAGCGTTTAAGTGAGAAATGAATCTGGCAATGCAGTTTAGCCGTCCTAAGAATCCTCTGACTTCCTTCTCGGTGCGAGGAGCAGACATTTCTTGTATTGCTTTTACCTTTTTAGGGTCCACTTTGATACCTTTACCGTTGACGATGAAGCCTAGGAGTTTACCCGACCTCACTCCAAATGTGCATTTACTCGGGTTCAACCTTAGCTTGTATTTATTTAGCCTTTCAAAATGTTTCTGCAAATGGTCAAGATGTTCCTCTTCAGTTTAAGATCTGGCTATCATGTCATCCACATAGACCTCTATTTCATGATGGATCATGTCGTGAAATAGAGCTACCATGGCGCGCTGATAAGTTTCCCCACCATTTTTCAACATGAATGGCATAACCTTGTAACAGAACGTGCCCCACTGTGTGATGAAGGTCATTTTTTCCATGTCCTCAGGTTCCATTTTGATTTGATTATAGCCTGAGAAACCATCCATAAATGAGAACACTTTATGTTTTGCGGTATTGTCAACCAGAATATCGATATGGGGAAGCAGGAAATCATCCTTAAGGCTTGCCCTATTCAAATCTCTATAATCCAGACACATGCGTACTTTACCGTCCTTTTTAGGCACTAGAACAACATTGACGACCTATTGTGGATAGGATGTGACGACTAAGAATTCGGTGTTGAATTGTTTCATGACTTCAGTCTTGATCTTCTCTGAGATGTCTGGCCGCATGCGACAGACTTTCTGTTTTACTAGAGGGCAGTCTTCTTTTGTCGGTAGACGATGAACCACGATATCAGCATCAAGTCTTGACATGTCTTCGTATGACCAGGCAAAGACCTCAACATAGTCATGTAGTAACTGAGTTAAGCGCTTCTTGACAATGGGTTCCAGATTGGAACCTACCTTGACTCCTTTCTTGTTTTCTTTGGTACCTAAGGTAATTGTATCAACCGGTTCTTCGTGGGGTTGTATGGTCCTTTCTTCCCGTTGTAGTAACCTGGCTAGTTCCACTGGCACTTCACAATCTTCCTCACATTCATCTTCAGCTTGGTAGATTGGATTTTCAAATTTACAATAGGCCATAGCAGAATCGTTACCCATGGGATCCTGAGTGGATGTGGATCTGCATTTTGATATGTGAGTGTGTGTAAGAGCATAGCTATATTTGAAAAAATAAACATGTAGAAAAAAGAAAAACAAAGAGCGTAAAATTTGCATGCAAAACGTCCATGATTCATTGATGACATATGAAAATGAAGTAACAACCCTTACAAATGGACCGTTGTGCCTCGGGTAAGACACAAGGTTTTAAAAGTCTAAATTGTTTAATTATTACAAGTCCGATAATAGTTTAAAGATGATTACTGTTGGATAAAAGTAATAGGGACAAATTCTTTGGCTTCCCAGTTGTTGAGTCCTCCACTGATGGTTGGAAAAATCCATTCTTCCAGGTCACAACTGTCATCACTATCCTCCACTGCGTTGATTCCATGGTTACTGATTCGCAAAGGTGGTCCCCTGGTACGAGCACGACGAACATCTTTTTGGGCTCTTGAAGTGAAACCCAAACCAAATTTGTCAGACTTGTAGGAAATATCCGGGAGTTGGCCCCAAATAGTACAGCCACCTTCTTCGACTACTGGCTTGGCATCTTTCAGAGAAGACATCTTCAGCGGAGGTCTCGCAATCTTCGGGACTTGGGAAACAGTCTTGGTTGCCGCAACTGTTTGTGGGACTTCCTCGAAATGCTGACACGGACTGTCAATGAATTCACCATCCATTTCCACATATCTGAAGGAGTTCATGTGACTGACCATATATTTCTCCTTTCCATGAACAATGGTGATTTTTCCCTTGGTTGGGTATTTCAACATTTGATGTAATGTAGAGGTGACAACACCAGCGTCATGAATCCAAGGTCGGCCCAATAAATAGGAATAGGAAGGGCGAATATCCATTACATAGAAAGTTGAATCAAAGGTATGAGTTCCAACTTTAATGGGGATGTCCACCTCCCCGTGCACCATTATCTTCGAACCGTCGAAGGCCCTTACCACTATGTTGTTGGGTTTTAAGGTCAAACCTTCACAGTCTAGTCTATCCAGAGCCTTCTTAGGCAGCACATTCAAAGATGAACCAGTATCTACCAGGACATGGGCCAAAGTAGTTCCCCTGCATTCGACAGAGACATGCAATGACTTGTTGTCTTTCCTCCCTCTAGGTGTAAGATTAGCATCAGAAAAGTCCAAACCATTATCAGCTGTCAAACTGGCCACACAATCTTCGAATTGGTCAGCAGAGGTTTCCTGTGGCACATGGGAAGTTTTAAGAAATTTCACCAAGTCATTCGCATGAGCCTCAGAGCACAACAATAAAGATATCATAGAGTTCTTTGAAGGGGTATGCCCTAGCTGTTCGACTACATTGTAATAGGTTCTCTTTATAATTTTCAAAATTTCTTCCATCTTCTTCTTGGAGGCCTCTGGGATAGATACTGATTGCGCCCTCATTCAGACAGGTTTAACCAAAATGCCTTTGCCCCGAGTCTCGGTCGACTCGGCGATAGAGGTGTCAGTAGAGGTAACCACATGAATTATAGTAGTAGTATCAACAGGAACAAAAGTAGGGATGATCACAGGACCGATAACCGTTTTCAGAGGAGAAATCTCTGGTGAGAACACCCTTCCACTTCTGGTTATTTTGCCGGTTCCTATAATGTTGCCGATGTCGGGGTCAGCCTTCTCAAAAATCGAGTCTTCATCAGCCATCCAATCTTGCTTGACACCTTGGTAGTAGAAGTCACCCCCATAGTTCCAGGGGACCGTTTTATCTGAGGAGTAAGGGATTGGCCCTAGCATAGTAATTATCAGTGGAGTCACCTTCGGAACAGATGTAATCCTAACGAGTCTTTTGGTGGAGACCCTGGAAGGATTGGCGGAAATGGTTACTATTGAAACATCCTTGTTAGAAATGGTTGGAACATGAGTCTTTTCAAACAAAATCTCTTTGTCATCCATCAGGCGCTGGACACCTGCTTTCAATAAATGACAACCAGTTGGTAGGGATAAACAGAGGTGGCAGCCTTCGCCACAGCCCGAAAATAAACCGGCCTTTAACAGGTTCCTTTTGACGGTCAAGAGAGGAGTAACAAGCTTATCAACAATAGTAACAAACACATCATCTTAAACAGTGTTAACGTTACGACCGTGCTTGGGCATAGGAGCGGTGATAACATTTGGGATCTCAGGAGCATCAAATTCAATTTCTTTTGCTTCGAGAAGGTCTTGCACCTTGTTTTTCAAAATCCAACAGTCGTTTGTATCATGACCTGGACTTTCTAAATGGTAAGCACAACGTGCGTTTGGGTTGTAACGGGGAGAGGCAGTGTTGGGATTCTTCGGAGCTCCCCGCAAGGTTACCAAATTAGATCTCAACAAATGTGGCAAGACTTGAGACAACGTCATATTTATTCGGGTAAATTGTCTTACTTGTCTTTCCGTTCTAGGCTGGTTGTTCCTTTGTTGAGTAGGTGCAGGCTTAGGGATCATGACGTCCCCTACCGTTGGACGATGTTCAATTCTGTCCTGATTCCTTTGATGGTATGTAGTACCAACCTCTTTCTTCCCAGTGAATGGTTTTCTCATGGCACTAGAAGATGCGTCCTTTTGGATCTTCCCACTATTAATCCCAGCTTCCACTCTCTCCCCAGTCAAGATTAATTCAGTGAAGCCGGCTGAGGAGCTTCCAATTAGATGATTAAAGAAAGGACCGGACAGGGTACCTAGAAACATGTCCACTAGCTCCCTGTCAGACAGAGGAGGCTGGACTCTTCCTGCTAAGTCCCTCCACTTCTGAGCGTAGTCTTTGAAACCCTCGCTCGAACCCATAGCCAGACTCTGGAGTTGAGTACGGGTGGGAGCAAGGTCTGCATTGTATTGATCCTGCTTATAAAAAGCAGCAACCAGGTATTCCCAATTATGGATATTGGCCCTCTCCAGTTGATAGAATCAATCTAGCTAAGTCCCGAATAGACTATCTTAAAAGAAGTGGACCCACAAATCTCTATCAACAGTGTGAGGCTGTATCTTCCTCACATAAGATCGGATGTGCATCTTGGGACACGAAACCTCGTCGTACTTAGAAAACAATGGTGTTGTACCCCAAAATTTGCCCTCCCATATTCTCCAAGATTTGGCAAAATCAAGCTTCAAAATCTCCTAAAGGTTGCACAGTCCAATTGCCTCCTAACACAGTCAAAATTAGGGTTTTGGTTCTTGCAAGGAAGTTGAGGTTTCCCATGGTCCAATCAAGTCCTATATGCCTATATACATTGTCAAGCATCCATATGTCAAGTTTCAAGACTCACAGCGTCAAATTGCACAGTCAAAAGCCCTAATTGCTCCACAGTCAACTGCAGGGGTAAAATGGTCATTTGACAGTCAAAAGTAAAAATTCTTGGTCAACATCACATTTTGAAGCCACAATCATCATTTGATAAATTCTTGATCATGATTCCACAAGCATGGCTCAAAAAGTCTCCAGATGCAAAAGTTTCTATTTTTGGACAGTTGAAAAGTCAACTGCAAATTCACCAAGGCATAACTTCTTCATGGTTTATCAGAAAAATCCCATCCAATGCTCATTTGGAAGGGGATGACATTTCCTACAACTCATCTTCACACTCCAAGTCCAAGAAATGCTCTCACAAAAAGTTATCAATTTCAACATTATAGGTCATTTTCAAAAGTCAACAAAAAGGCACTTTAAGTCAAAGACCATAACTTGAGATTGGTAAATCAAAATGACATGGGACCAAATAAATTGGTTAGAGGACTTCAAGACCTTTCCAAAATGTCCAAGAACATGTCCATAGCTTCAAAATTGAGCAAGATATGCATTGGAGAAGTTGGGAAATTTTTGGGAACTTTCAAAAGTCAACTTTGCCTAAAAAGCTTCAATTTTGCTAATGGGCCTCAAATTCTTTCTTGAATCATTACCCAAAGCCTATGCACGACCCATTAAGTTTAATTTGATTTATTTTCTTATTTTTAATTAATTAATTGAATTTATATTTATATTAATTCATTTAATTAGTTTTAATTATAGGAAAATTCAAAGATATGCTTTTTTAGATCTTTTTGTGCAACAAATATGACTAGGGCAAGCTGGCAACTCGTTTCTCAATCAGCAAGGCAAAAAAATCCATGATTGCCAAGGTTTCATGAAAGAAAAGATTGAAAAAGATATGATTAGGCAATCAAATATTCAAGTCATAATGCCATGGACTCTTGGGCTTATTCTTGACCTAATTCACATCACATACATATGCTGAGTGAAACCCTACTCAAGGACACGAAAAATTGCTGCAAGAACATCATATGCAACATTGAAAAAAAGTGAAAAAACTCAAAAACTGTTTTCTAATTTACAGTCCAATTCCAAGAAGTTTGTTGATTCTAATCCCTTGTTGAGAGTTCCCTGAACGTATTGCAAGCACTTTCCAGCTCTCATACTCAAAGAAACGGTAAAACAAAGTCATGGTTTGAACGAATATTTTCATAATCGAAACCTAATTTCTATGCATCATTGACATGTTTTGCTCATTGATTTGTATTACTGACATCTCCCTGAAGCTTTTGGTATAGTTGAATTGTGCTGAAACTGCCTAAATCAAAATCCACCATGGGCGATATCTAGGGTTTCAAGGTTCGAAAATTAGGGCTTTGCGTATGCTGTAAAATTACACCTCAAGCCATATATGGACAAATTCGTTGCAACAAGACGAATCGAATGAGATACTCACGCTCAATTTATATAATCTGTGTGCGTAATCGCTATTTTTTGGACTTGTGCTTTGTGGGGGTTTAAAACCCCCGCTATCTTATTCATGTTTGCAGGTGAAAACGAAGAAGAAAGGTGAGCTGTCCAAGCGCTACTGGAGCATTCAAATCTTAGCGCATTTTTTAATGTCCCAGCATAATTGGCATTTTTCATATATTATATTTGTTGTCTATTAGTTTAACAAACGCGCTTGGTAGCTCGGATGGTGGAGGACGTGTCTTGCAAGCATAGGGACCTGGGTTCGATTCCCAGGTCCCCCCATATAATTGTTGATTTTTGTTTTAACATGTTCTAGTGCAACATTCGTTCAATATCCCACCATGCATCCTCACTGTTGTACCCCAAAATTTGCCCTCCCATATTCTTCAAGATTTGCCAAGTCAAGCTTCAAAATTCCCCAAGGGTTGCACAGTGTAAGGGCCTCCTAAGCAGTCAAAATTAGGGTTTTGGTTCTGATCAAGAAAAGGAAGTTTCCAAGGGTCCAATCAAGTCCCATATGCCTATAAATATGGTCAAGCATCCTCATATCAAGTTTCAAGACTTTCAGCACAAAATTGCACAGTCAAAACCCTAATTGCACTACAGTCAACTATAGGGGCAAAAAGGTCATTTGACAGTCAAAAGTTCAAATTTTTGGTCAACATCTCATTTTGAAGCCACAAACACCATTTGATCAATGCTTGATCATGACTCTCAAAGCTTGGCTCAAAAATCATCAAGATGCAAAAGTTTCCTTATTTGGACAGTTGAAAAAGTCAACTGTAAATTGACCAGGGCATAACTTTCACATGGATTATCAGAAAAATTCCATCCAAAGCTCATTTTTAAGAGAAAGACATTTCCTACAACTCCTCTTCATACTTCAAGTCCAAGAAATGCTCTCACAAAAAGTTATCAATTTCAACATTATAGGTCATTTTCAAAAGTCAACAAAAAGGGACTTTAAGTCAAAGGACATAACTTGATATTGGTAAATTAAAATGACATGGGACTAAAGACATTGGTTAGAGGACTCAAAGACCTTTCCAAAATGTCCAAGAACATGAGCAAAGCTTAAAAATTCAGCAAGTTATGCCTTGTGGAAGTTGGGAAATTTTTGGATATTTTGAAAAGTCAACATTGATTCAAATGACCTAAAATTGCTAATGGGCCTCTTTTTCTTCCACAATTCATTATCCAAGGCATGTGCACGACCATTAGGCCCAAAGGGAAGTTTTTCTCCATTTTTATTTATTTATTTGGATTTTTTATTATTAATAATTCATTTAATTAAATAAAATACATGAAAAATACAAAACTAATGAAATAAAATCTTTTTGTGCAGAAAACACTCTCATTGGACACTCAAGATTCGTGCATAATCATTTGTGGAAAGTTTTGTCATGATTTGATACCAAATAACATGGAAAATATTGGAAAAAAGATCTTGAAAAATCAAATCTTCCAAACCATGAATGCCAATGATTTTGATTGTTTTCTTTGACCTAATCATTCCTACATATACAAGCAAGCAAGACCTAATGCCATTAACCACTAAGCTGCGCTAGAGACCAAGACACAAACTTGAAAATTTTGCTTAAAAACTCAAAACTGAAAACAGGGTTGGAGGTCGTTTCAAGCCACAAAACTCATCCTATTGCCTTCCAAGGACATCAAGCAACCTTCCTGGATCAAAATCATCAATCCTAACCCCTTGAATCATTGTACAGAAGTCAAGCTTTTTCCATTTTTTTTCATAATCGTATTTTATAATTTAAGCACATTCATTGCATTTTGTCATGGATTCTTATTAATTGACTAATTCTGAAGCTAACCCAATTGCTTAATTGCGTTTTTATGCACTATTGGAGAATCTGCCATTGTTGTTTTTTAGGGTTCTTAAGCTTTTGAATTAGGGGTTTTTGTATACAGCAAAATTGGAGAATCACGATGCCATGGTTGCAACCAGCATGCTTGGACGAAGAGATTAGATGCCTCGCGCTCAATTTATGGAGCCCCAGGGGCTATTCGCTATTTTCTAATATAGTGCCTATAGCAACGTTTGAAAACCGTTGCCAATGTTTTATATTTTTCAGGAAAATAAAACAACGAGGAAGAAGATGCTGAGGTGTGAAGCCATGAGTGGTTGATTCAAATTTTCGCTCCAGACCACCACTAACTCCAATTTTCTATTATATAATTCGTTTTCCATTTATATTATGAATATGCATGCAGCTCAGTTGGTTAAGAAAGACGCTCATAAACCTCAGGACCTGGGTTCGAGCCCCAGGTCCCCACCCTTTCATATTATTTTCCTTTCAAACGTTATCCTATGCAATTTCAACACAAGGAGTGTACCATGAAGTCCACCATCCATCCTGCCACGCGTTCAATCTCAACAATTCAAGGGTCCAGATTTGGAGGGCATGATACGCATGAGTCAGCGCCTCGACATCCTAGTGGAAAAAGTCAAACAGGCCAGGGTTGATGGGCCTAAATTGCTAAAGAAAAACCTCCTACTGGGGACAACACCCCCCTGAGGTTTGCAATATTTTTCTTTTTTATTCTTTCTTTATCTTTTTATTTTTAATTATTATTCTTTTTAATTAATTCAGTTAATTCAATTATTTTTATAATATATAAAAAACATAAAAAAAATCAGAAAAGAGGCAAAAAAATAATAAATATTTTATTTTAGTATTTTTGTAAATAAATTCATTAATTAACTAGTTTTAAATTAAGTTTTAATCTTAACTTTTTTTTTTAATATAAAAAATATAGAATTAGGGTTTATGATGATTTTTATTCCTTTTTATTTTTCTTTCATAATAATTAAAATATTAAATATTTATTTTAGTAATTAAATTGCATGTAAATTAATTAGGGTTAATTTTAGGTTAAAGTTTAATGCTTTCACAATAAAATAAAAAATTGTAGAATTAGGGTTAGCATGTTATTTGCATTTAATTCTTTTTCTCATAAAATACCAAAAATACCAAAAACAATTCCTTTTCTTTTTTAATTAATTAATTTCATCGTTTAATTCAATTTTGCAAAAAGGGTCCAACGCCCTCGTTTTAATTCTTACTTAATTCGCATATTTATTTCTTTTTCTTTATAATATTTACGTACCTCTCCCAAGGCCTTGTAAATTAACCTGTCGCACTTTTAATTCTTTATTTTTCTTTTAATTCATTTATTTTCTGTCAAATCGGGTTCTGGAAAATTTTGGCGATGTGGACCCGCGCCTTTTGTAATAGCTTAGAATCTTTTACTTTTCGCAACTTTCAACTGTTAATCAAGGCATGAAAGAATGAATGAACAAATAAAAACAAGCGCTAGATCACCAATGACATGACAAAAGACAAAAATATCTGAAAACGACACACAAATCGCACACACCACCCCTAGGGTACGCCTCACTGTTGCCTTGCCTCGAAAGGTGATCGTCGAGTAGAGGATGTCTTAGTAAGTCCTCATGATCCGGGAACCTGGCATGAGGGTAGCTTCTAAGGTGTCTTCCCATTGCTCTGGTGATCACCATGTCCTGAACCTCGAATTGACCCGAACACCTCCAACGGTGGTGCTACCTACCTCTCAATGGGGGGATGGCACTACTTTAAGGACATCTACACAGACGAATTCCTTAGGGTAGGTAGACGACTCTAGATACTTGCTCTAATTTCAAAAAGAAATCAAAAATACTTTTCACACCGACACCTTTTCAAAAGCTTTCGAAAGCAATTTTTCAAACACTCTTGAGGACCGATACAAGAGTCGAACTGAAATTTTCAAAGAAACTTTTTAAAACCCACAGTTGAAAAGCAAACAACCATTTTTGAAAACACAATGAGCAAGTATCTAAGAGCCCATGGATAACCATGGATAGAAAGGGTGCTAACACCTTCCCTTTCTATAACCTACCTCCCGAACCGAGAGCAATCTCTATAAGGAATTTTTCTGTGCTTTTGTCCTTTCCATTTGGAGAAAATAAAAGACGGTGGCGACTCTTGCTTCCGCGACATTTCGCGAACCAGCGTTAAACAGTCAGTTCCAGATCCACCGATCACACTAGGTTTTTCTCAAACGTCCGCTTTTGAGATTATAATTTCCTATGGTTCTCTCCCCAATGTTGCGGAGATGATAATTCCATTCCAGGTTTTTCTCAAACGTCCGCTTTTGAGATTATAATTTCCTATGGTTCTCTCCCCAATGTTGTGGAGATGATAAATACATTCCAGGTTTTTCTCAAACGTCCGCTTTTGAGATTATAATTTCCTATGGTTCTCTCCCCAATGTTGTGGAGATGATAATTCCATTCCAGGTTTTTCTCAAACGTCCGCTTTTGAGATTATAATTGCCTATGGTTCTCTCCCCGAGCCTGCGGAGATGATAATTCCATTCCAGGTTTTTCTCAAACGTCCGCTTTTGAGATTATAATTTCCTATGGTTCTCTCCCCGATCCTGCGGAGATGATAATTCCCACCAAGATTTTCTCAACGTTTGCTGTTGAAGTTGAAGTCACCCGAGGTTCTCTCACCGTTCCTGTTGAGGTTGTAACCATCCCTGGTTCATTCATCACCGCTTGAAAATCCAGACTCAGCTCCTGTAACCAGTCAGGACACATCTACACAAAGCATCTGAAGACCAGCTCCTGCAACATGTCAAGTACTCCTTTTTCTTTTGCAGGTACGCAAGTTCTCGCTAAGGAATCTCTTACGCGATCAACACCCAGATGGAATCTATAAGCCCATCATCCTATCCATCAATCTCCAAATGGCATCTATAAGCCCATTCCCATCATCACGCTGCTACTATGTGAGCGCAAATTTCTGGGCACTCTAGTGTTCAATCATCTTCTACCCTCGGATTACGAAAGGCACGTCAGCCAATCTGCATCCTCAGGTCTAAGAAGATTGAACAGGGGCAACTGTTGTACCCCAAAATTTGCCCTCCCATATTCTTCAAGATTTGCCAAGTCAAGCTTCAAAATTCCCCAAGGGTTGCACAGTGTAAGGGCCTCCTAAGCAGTCAAAATTAGGGTTTTGGTTCTGATCAAGAAAAGGAAGTTTCCAAGGGTCCAATCAAGTCCCATATGCCTATAAATATGGTCAAGCATCCTCATATCAAGTTTCAAGACTTTCAGCACAAAATTACACAGTCAAAACCCTAATTGCACTACAGTCAACTGTAGGGGCAAAATGGTCATTTGACAGTCAAAAGTTCAAATTTTTTGTCAACATCTCATTTTGAAGCCACAAACACCATTTGATCAATGCTTGATCATGACTCTCAAAGCTTGGCTCAAAAATCATCAAGATGCAAAAGTTTCCTTATTTGGACAGTTGAAAAAGTCAACTGTAAATTGACCAGGGCATAACTTTCACATGGATTATCAGAAAAATTCCATCCAAAGCTCATTTTGAAGAGAAAGACATTTCCTACAACTCCTCTTCATACTTCAAGTCCAAGAAATGCTCTCACAAAAAGTTATCAATTTCAACATTATAGGTCATTTTCAAAAGTCAACAAAAAGGTACTTTAAGTCAAAGGCCATAACTTGAGATTGGTAAATCAAAATGACATGGGACTAAAGACATTGGTTAGAGGACTCAAAGACCTTTCCAAAATGTCCAAGAACATGAGCAAAGCTTAAAAATTGAGCAAGTTATGCCTTGTGGAAGTTGGGAAATTTTTGGATATTTTGAAAAGTCAACATTGATTCAAATGACCTAAAATTGCTAATGGGCCTCTTTTTCTTCCACAATGCATTATCCAAGGCATGTGCACGACCATTAGGCCCAAAGGGAAGTTTTTCTCCATTTTTATTTATTTATTTGGATTTTTTATTATTAATAATTCATTTAATTAAATAAAATACATGAAAAATACAAAACTAATGAAATAAAATCTTTTTGTGCAGAAAACACTCTCATTGGACACTCAAGATTCGTGCATAATCATTTGTGGAAAGTTTTGTCATGATTTGATACCAAATAGCATGGAAAATATTGGAAAAAAGATCTTGAAAAATCAAATCTTCCAAACCATGAATGCCAATGATTTTGATTGTTTTCTTTGACCTAATCATTCCTACATATACAAGCAAGCAAGACCTAATGCCATTAACCACTAAGCTGCGCTAGAGACCAAGACACAAACTTGAAAATTTTGCTTAAAAACTCAAAACTGGAAACAGGGTTGGAGGTCGTTTCAAGCCACAAAACTCATCCTATTGCCTTCCAAGGACATCAAGCAACCTTCCTGGATCAAAATCATCAATCCTAACCCCTTGAATCATTGTACAGAAGTCAAGCTTTTTCCATTTTTTTTCATAATCGTATTTTATAATTTAAGCACATTCATTGCATTTTGTTCATGGATTCTTATTAATTGACTAATTCTGAAGCTAACCCAATTGCTTAATTGCGTTTTTATGCACTATTGGAGAATCTGCCATTGTTGTTTTTTAGGGTTCTTAAGCTTTTGAATTAGGGGTTTTTGTATACAGCAAAATTGGAGAATCACGATGCCATGGTTGCAACCAGCATGCTTGGACGAAGAGATTAGATGCCTCGCGCTTAATTTATGGAGCCCCAGGGGCTATTCGCTATTTTCTAATATAGTGCCTATAGCAACGTTTGAAAACCGTTGCCAATGTTTTATATTTTTCAGGAAAATAAAACAACGAGGAAGAAGATGCTGAGGTGTGAAGCCATGAGTGGTTGATTCGAATTTTCGTGCCAGACCACCACTAACTCCAATTTTCTATTATATAATTCGTTTTCCATTTATATTATGAATATGCATGCAGCTCAGTTGGTTAAGAAAGACGCTCATAAACCTCAGGACCTGGGTTCGAGCCCCAGGTCCCCACCCTTTCATATTATTTTCCTTTCAAACGTTATCCTATGCAATTTCAACACAAGGAGTGTACCATGAAGTCCACCATCCATCCTGCCACGCGTTCAATCTCAACAATTCAAGGGTCCAGATTTGGAGGGCATGATACGCATGAGTCAGCGCCTCGACATCCTAGTGGAAAAAGTCAAACAGGCCAGGGTTGATGGGCCTAAATTGCTAAAGAAAAACCTCCTACTGGGGACAACACCCCCCTGAGGTTTGCAATATTTTTCTTTTTTATTCTTTCTTTATCTTTTTATTTTTAATTATTATTCTTTTTAATTAATTCAGTTAATTCAATTATTTTTATAATATATAAAAAACATAAAAAAATCAGAAAAGAGGCAAAAAAATAATAAATATTTTATTTTAGTATTTTTGTAAATAAATTCATTAATTAACTAGTTTTAAATTAGGTTTTAACCTTAACTTTTTTTTTAATATAAAAAATATAGAATTAGGGTTTGTGATGATTTTTATTCCTTTTTATTTTTCTTTCATAATAATTAAAATATTAAATATTTATTTTAGTAATTAAATTGCATGTAAATTAATTAGGGTTAATTTTAGGTTAAAGTTTAATGCTTTCACAATAAAATAAAAAATTGTAGAATTAGGGTTAGCATGTTATTTGCATTTAATTCTTTTTCTCATAAAATACCAAAAATACCAAAAACAATTCCTTTTCTTTTTTAATTAATTAATTTCATCGTTTAATTCAATTTTGCAAAAAGGGTCCAACGCCCTCGTTTTAATTCTTACTTAATTCGCATATTTATTTCTTTTTCTTTATAATATTTACGTACCTCTCCTGTTGTACCCCAAAATTTGCCCTCCCATATTCATCAAGAATTGCCAAAGTCAAGGTCACAAAATTCCCCAAGGGTTGTGCAGTTCAACTGTCCCCTATACAGTCAAAACTAGGATTTGAGTTCTGGTCAAGCAAATGAACTTCTCAAAGGCCCAATCAAGTCTCATATGCCTACAAAGATGGTCAAGTGTCCTCATATCAAGTTTCAAGGCATTCAGCTCAAGATTGCACAGTCAAAACCCTAAATTGCACTACAGTCAACTGTAGGGGCAAAATGGTCATTTGGCAGTCAAAAGTTCAAATTTTTGGTCAATATATCATTTTGAAGCCACAAACATCATTTGATCAATGCTTGATCATGATTCTCAAAATTTGGCTCAGAAATCATCAAAGATGCAAAAGTTGCTATATTTGGACAGCTGAAAAAGTCAACTGAAATTGACCAGGGCATAACTTTCACATGGATTATCAGAAAAATTCCATCCAAAGCTCATCTTGAAGAGAAAGACATTTCCTACAATTCATCTTCATGTTCCAAGTCCAAGAAATGCTCTCACAAAAAGTTATCAATTTCCACATTATAGGTCATCTTCAAAAGTCAACAAAAAGTGACTTTAAGTCAAAAGCCATAACTTGAGATTGGTAAATCAAAATGACATGGGACCAAAGGCATTGGTTAAAGGACTCAAAGACCTTTCCAAAATGTCCAAGAACATGTGAAAAGCTTAAAAATTGACCAAGTTATGCCTTGTGGAAGTTGGGAAATTTTTGGAAATTTTTGAAAGTCAACAATGATGCAAAAGGCCTAAAAATGCAAATGGGCCCAATTATCTTCCAAATTTCTTCATGCCAAGCCTATGCACGACCACTAGGCCCAAGGGGAAGTATTCTCATATTTTTTAATTATTTATTTGAATTAATATTAATTTATATTCATTTAAATCATTTTAATTCATGAAAAATATAAACCTAACATGGAAAAATCTTTTTATGCATGATTTGGCCTCTATAACTCGTGCACATGCTGATTGGGAAGAATTGGATTGAATTGGATATGATTTGCACAAAAACCATGTGAAAAAGATTGAAAGTATAATGGAAGAAAATCAAATCTTTAATCTTTGAATGCAAGAGATTTTGTTGAAAATTGTTGACCTAAAATGCTCCATACATATTCAGAACCACAAACCTAATGCCTCAGGACTCCAAGCTGCGCTCAGAACCTCATTACAAAATTGCAAAAATTCTCAAAAAGTTGAATTCTGAAATCAAGGTTATAGGGCGATTCAAGGCATCAAACCAATTGCAATAGCTTCCTTGGACCATTCAGAACCTTTCTCAATCAATAACAACAACAAAAAGACCCTGAATTGTCACCTACGCGAATTCACCATTGACGGATTTCTAGGGTTACAGGTTGTAATTTTGGGGCTTTTGTCAAGAGGAAAAATCACAGCTTTAGACCTTGGCCATTGGACTCAGTGTACCTAGACGGAGAGATTCCAACCCTCGCGCTCAATTTATGAGCGTCGAGGGTCTAATCGCTATTTTCTGAAATATAGCTTTAGGCCACGCTCCATAAACCGTTGCCCATGAGTTTCTTGTTTCAGGAAAGTGAAGAAGATGACCCCGTGTCACCATGTGATAGGCCCTTTTGAAATTCGCGCGTGTTTCATCAGTTAGCGTTATTTTTCTTTTATATTATTTATGATGTATTATATATTAAATGAATTCGCTTAGCTCAGCTGGCAGGGACTAACACTTATGACCTTCAAGACCTGGGTTCAAGTCCCAGGTCTGGCCAAAACTCCATATTATTTTTCAATATGTCATTCAATGCAGCGTTAACATGAAAGACCACCATATTCCATCAGCATCCTATTGAACACGCGTCCAGCTGCTTACAAATCAAGGGTCTAGGATGGATGAGCACATAAACCCTAGTCAAACGCATTGCATGGAATTCAAGAAAGTCAACAAATCAACTCTTTATTGGGCCAGGCTTTTCACAAAAACACCTCCTTATTTGGGGCATCACCCCACCCTGGTTTGTATTTTTTTTATTTTTCTTCTTACATTTATTTTTATTGTATTATTTATTTTTGTTGCTATCAATTAATTTATTTTTTCTACAAAATACAAAACTCCATTAAAAATACAGAAAAGACAAAAAATATAATTTTTATATTATAAGTATTTTCACAAATTAATATGTAAATAATTTAGTAAATTAGGTTTAACTTTTAATTCTTTTTTTTTTATAAATAAAAATCCAAAAACAATTAGAATTAGGTTAATTAATAGTTTCCACTCTTTTAATTTTTTTTTCCTTTTGTTTCATCATATTATTTATTTATTTATTTATTTTCCTGTTTAAATTGTACATAAATTTTAGGTTAATTTAGATCTTATTTTAATTCTTTCTTAATAATTAAAAAATATTAGAATTAGGGTTTGCTTCTTAATTTAATTTTAATTAATTTCTTTTTTCATTAAATCTAAAAAATACAAAATACCAAAAAAACATTTAATCATTTAATTTTTAATTCTCATTAATTTTTAATTATTTGCAAAAGGGTCCAACGCCCTAATTTTGTTAATTTCTTTATTTCTCGCGTTTATTTTATTATCGCTCATTATAATTTTGTAAATATCCCAAAGCCATGTAATTTAAATTTCTCGCACTTTTATTTATTCGCTTTATTTATTTTTCGCTAAATCGGGTCCGGTTTAATTTTGGCGATGTGGACCCGCGCCTTTGTAATAGTCTAGCTTTATTTCCTCGCAATTTATAACTGTTAAATATGCATGCAAGAATGAATGGACTTAAATTAAAATCAAGCGTAGAACACGACAAACATGAATAAGACAAAATAACTAAACATGACACACAATTCGCACACACCACCCCTAGGGTACGCCTCACTGTTGCCTTTCGAAAGGTGATCGTCGAGTAGAGGATGTCTTAGTAAGTCCTCATGATCCGGGAACCTGGCATGAGGGTAGCTTCTAAGGTATCTTCCCATTGCTCTGGTGATCACCACGTCCCTAAAATCGAATTGACCCGAACACCTCCAACGGTGGTGCTACCTACCTCTCAATGGTGGGATGGCACTACTTTAAAGGACTCTTACACAGACGAATTCCTTAGGGTAGGTAGGTTCTCAAGGATACTTGCTCTAATCTCAAACAACTCAAAAGACTTTTCACACTGACACATTTTCAAAAGCTTTCAAAGCAAACTTTTCAAACACTCTGACGTACGAGTCGATCTGAAATTTTTTCAAAAGAAACTTTTAAACCCACATTGAAAAGCAAGCACACAATTTTGAAAACACATTGAGCAAGTATCTAAGAGCCCATGGATAACCATGGATAGAAAGGGTGCTAACACCTTCCCTTTCTATAACCTACCTCCCGAACCGAGAGCGATCTCTTAAAAGGAATTTTTCTGTGCTTTTGTCCTTTCCATTTGGAGAAAATAAAAGACGGTGGCGACTCTTGCTTCCGCGACATTTCGCGAACCAGCGTTAAACAGTCAGTTCCAGATCCACCGATCACAGAACTGGCGACTCTGCTGGGGATATAACTTAAAAGTGAGGTGTACCTTAGGATTAAGATCACTGTGTTTTCAATTGTCTTCTTTGCTTGCTTTACTATTGTGGGTTGTATCGGAGTTACATAGATCCTAACCTGGATCTGGGGATACCTTGTTTAGGTAGCATAAGCTGTGAGGGACCTGTCCGGCGTATACCGACATGGGTGAAGCAGTGGCTACGTTGGTGTGGCGCCTTGGTCTGTACCGATATCCCTCGTGTTGAAACGGGGAGAATATGGGTCTTCCAAGGAGTCATTAAGCACCAACAGACCTTAGAACCTTAAATGACCCAACTTGGCCAATAGAAACAGTAGCGGTATGCTACGCCCATTGAGGCTAAACTCTCGTGATGGTTCTGGCCGCAAGAAAAGATTGCGATGCTGGAGTTATGACCGATTGAGGGTAGTCAATGATATTGGGATCCTCTAAGAACCCGGTTACTTTGATAGGACAGGTATGAACCAACAAACTGAAAGAGGGTAGTACCTAGACCTCATGCTGGCCCAAACCTTAAGGGCTCTTTTGTGTGACTTGTGTGCCTTCGTACCTGACTACTTGCATGCTTGTTACCTGACACTTGTTTCTTGCAGATCTTGTTTATAGTCCTTGACTAGGACTCATGACAGGGTTTACCAAATTTCTTGCAGGTCTTGTTTATAGTCCTTGACTAGGACTCATGACAGGGTTTACCAAATTTCTTGCAGGTCTTGTTTATAGTCCTTGACTAGGACTCATGACAGGGTTTACTAACTTCTTGCAGGTCTTGTTTATAGTCCTTAACTAGGACTCATGACGGGGTTTACCAAATTTCTTGCAGGTCTTGTTTATAGTCCTTAATTAGGACTCATAACAGGATACCAAATTTCTTGCAGGGTTGTTTATAGTCCTTAATTGGGACTCATAACAGGATACTGAATTTCTTGCAGGGTCTGATCATAACAGGGTTTACCTACATCACCCCATGCATAGCATGACATCATACCATTGCATACCATTGCATACATCCTAACCCATTTCAAGGATCTCAAGGGCTTGTGATGCAGGTCATGATAAACCAATTACCCAGCAAGGGGCAAAGGGGATTTATTTTCCTCTAGCCAAGGTTGTCAGGGGCTATGACCCACTGGATATGGTGAGCCTTTTGACCCTTGAAGAAGGGCTCTCTACAACAGGAAGTTCCTTCAATCAAGTTACCGGTTTCCGACTCTAACAAAATTTATTGTTTATCCCGCGAGGTCCTTGAAAACATTGCATACATGTCATACTCATCATTGCATTACAGGTATCCCTTTTGCAGGTCACTTACCATCTTCGCTGTTTATTTCAGCAATGGCTTTCCAACCAGACAACCAAGATCTCCGTACTCAGAACGCCCAACTGCGAGAAATGTTCTTGAACCTATCCCAGGGGCAAGAAGAAATAAAGACTCTCCTCACCAGGAACTTGACCTTAGGGAATGCAGGGGGCATCAGGAACGATCAGCTGGAAGGGCTACAAATTGAGTTAGCAACCATGAAGATCCAAATGATGGGGCAGTTGGTGGGCCAAATGACTCTCATTCAGGACTTAGCTCAAAAACAAGAAGAGCTCCGGGTCCTCGTCACCAAGCTGCTTCAAAATAATCCAGTAGGGCAAACAGCCAAGGTGGAAGCTCCAACCATCATTCAACCATATGCGGGGCAAGAAGACAAAGGAAAATCTCCTCAGCTTGCTTCAGGGTCACGAGCCCAGCCTCAACGGGGTAGTCAACGTAAACGAAATGCGCCCGGAAGACATTTCTCGGAGACTGATATACCCTCATCCTTTATACTGAAGCGCTTGCTGGAGGTCAATCTGATCACTCTAAAGGACCCTCCCAAGAATCCCAACAGGACAGCTCCAAGGTATAACCCCGACGCCCACTGCGCTTATCATTCAGACAGCCCGGGGCATGCTACAGACGACTGTTGGACCTTGAAGAACAAAATCCAAGATTTGATTGACGAAGGGGTGATAGAGTTCATGCCGGATGGCGAGATGAAAATCTTCCGCTGAGAATTCTCCATCTGAGATAGCTAGTTCAAACTAAGAAACTTTTGTTCATTCGAATGTTCAAGTTGTATTTGTCTTTGATTGTTTAAACATTTTATTCATATCAAACATTGTTATTTCATTAATGCATTGCACATGTCTGTTTTGAAGTAATTATTTCGTATTCACTATATTGCAAATTGCTTTCATATTTTTCTTGATGTCAACTCTTGGTTAATAATTCTGAGCCTCTTGAGGGAGGATGACGAAAACAATACCACGATCTTTACAGTATGCTTTTGAATAGACCCCGCTGATGAGGTACAGGCATTGTTTCAATTCCTAAACACTGGAGTTATAAGGATGATAATCCCTCGTCAACCCATCAGAGCCAAAGAAGTAGGAGTTTTTATTTTCAAAAATCAAAACCCTTAATCATAACCTGGGGGCAGGGTAGTTCTCTCAGTTGATCCAAGTGCATGACGAATGGCACCGAAGAGATCTTTACAAAACGAACAAAGACAGTGATGGTTCAGAACAATCAAAAGGACAGGCAGTCAGCATCAAAATTCATAAATGAAAAGCCCAAAAAGTCTAAACCTATGAAAAGAGACTTATGAAACTGGGGCATCCCGCTGACTGTAATTCCAAAAAGGAAACGGTTCAGGCAAAAAAAGAAAGGGATAACAAAAATCAAGAAAGAGGTCTCACAAACCCTCAACAAAAAATGACTGCCTAGTCAGAATAAATCATCAATGTTTGAACCATCACCGGAAAATCAAAGCAAAGACTCGAACGAGGTCTAACGTATGATCAACTGAGTTTAGGTTTGAAGAACATCACGAAGAGCGGGTGGGTACAAATAAAATTTGAGCCTTTATCCTTTGTTTCTTAAAACCGTGAACCAGGCCACGTTATAACCCTAAAAAGTCCTAGCTGAAGCATGGGTTAGTTCAAAAGCATATTGTGACAAAAGGTATCCTGACTCCTTAAGGCTTACTATAAAGGAGTTGACATCACGTTTTACAAACATTCATTTGTTTTATGAAAAAAAGAACGCATTTTCAAAATCTTCAAGACAGACATAAGCTTTGCATTTTTGATATAACATTGTTTGCATATAACTTTTGTTTGAACAGCAGGGAAATCCGCACGATGAATACCTAATGAACAAGAGTATCTCCAATCAAGGGGCATGACATGACTATTGCCCATCATCTGGGGCAATCCAGTCAAGATTCGGAGAATCTCTCAAAGGCCAGATAGCCTGGGGCAAACCTCCGCCTGAGTCACTTGGGGCATTCCAGCAACGAATCTTACCCGGTCAGACATCTTTTGGTGACATGACAAAACACTTCTAAACAGGGGCAACTCCCTACATTCTAAAAGCGTGGACATAGTCGAAAAATACGCATAATCAAAGACCCGCTAGGTTGACACACCTAGGCAAAAATAAGGGCTTCCCGGCGAACCAAAAGGGTTCGGGCAAAATGAAGGGATGAAATGAAAAAATCTGTACACCCGGCAAGTCGAAAACCTGAAAAGGCGGCTTGGGCAAAAATGGGTATCCCGGTGGACTGAAAACCCGAAAGGGCGGTCCAGGCAAAAGTTAGGGATCAAAGCGTACGACTATGTCCTGTCATCTTGTCACCTGTCTACCAGAAGAAAGTTTGTCCATCAACAACTATCAAACATTTTCACAGGTGCCTCCTCCCATAGAAACAGGGGCAATAAAGAGTTGTCTGAGCGGTCTAATTGACCTATCCTCCAAGGTACCAAGGTAGGTTCAGCCAAAGAACACGACCAAGTACATCTTAATTCCCCAGAGAGTAGTTCAGTAAAGCAGTATATCTCTCTCCAAGCAAAATTGTCAAATATCAAGGAAATTGAGTATCCTCCTGTAGATCTCAAATACCTCCCCAGCAGCACGCATTCTTAACAAGCATCCCCGGCAGTCTTGGTCTAAAGATTGTTCCCCGGCGGTATCTCAATATTCAAAGGAATCACTTCCCCGCAGTCTCAAACTCCCCAGAAGAGTCCAATCCAGCTTCACCAACAAAGTTGGAAGTCATATCCCTCAAGCAGTAAGCTTATCCCCAGTAGATTCTGGAAGCTTATCCCCTCGCAGAGCACGAATGCGTCGTCCCGGCTTGATTTAAAGAGTTATTTCCGTAACAGGATATAACTGGGTTATCCTCAGCCAAAAGCCACGGAAAGAGCGTCCTCGGCAAAATATCTTCCTACCCCCAGCGAAGTCTATCAACACTTCCAGCATAACAAGGATATCCCCAGCATGACTCATCAACGGTATCCCCAGCGGAGTTATCTTCATCAATTCAGCAAAGCATCGCTATCCCCACAGAGTAACACTCCCCAACATGATCGCTAGAGTATCTTTTCTCCCGCATAATTATTTCGTTTGCCAAGTTTATTCCCCAACGGAGTTATCTCCTCCTACCGGCATTCTTGCAACGATCATCCACAGCGGAAGCAAAATCTCTTCCTCAAACATCAGCCCAGGATATGACTTCCCGGCACCCGTCAAGGATTTATTTTCCTAGACAAAAACATACATAAAACTTTACATACATCATCATAGCATGCATAACGCACTGCATCATATCATACAAATCTCATTTATGTTGAGAACATCATTGCTTGATCCATATCATGCATTGCATATGACTGATCTTTACCTTTCAGGAAAGGTGCAGTTGAAATTCTCAAACATATTTCAAGGATTTCTCTAGTCCAGTTAAATCGACTCCAAACAGATTTTTCTGATGAAGACTCAGTAGAAGTTCTCTTATGGTCCCCTCTCCAACGGCGTGTGAGGTGGTAATTCCTTTTTCAGATGTTTCCCTCTCCGGCATGAGCGTGAGGTGATATTCTCTTATGGTCCCCTCTCCAACGGCGTGTGAGGTGGTAATTCCTTTTTCAGATGTTTCCCTCTCCGGCATGAGCGTGAGGTGATATTCTCTTGTGGTCCCCTCTCCAACGGCGTGTGAGGTGGTAATTCCTTCTTCAGATGTTCCCCTCTCCGGCATGAGCGTGAGGTGATATTCTCTTATGGTCCCCTCTCCAACAGCGAGTGAGGTGGTAATTCCTTCTTCAGATGTTCCCCTCTCCGGCATGAGCGTGAGGTGATATTCTCTTATGGTCCCCTCTCCAGCGGCGTGTGAGGTGGTAATTCCTTCTTCAGATGTTCCCCTCTCCGGCATGAGCGTGAGGTGATATTCTCTTATGGTCCCCTCTCCAACGGCGTGTGAGGTGGTAATTCCTTTTTCAGATGTTTCCCTCTCCGGCATGAGCGTGAGGTGATATTCTCTTGTGGTCCCCTCTCCAACGGCGTGTGAGGTGGTAATTCCTTCTTCAGATGTTCCCCTCTCCGGCATGAGCGTGAGGTGATATTCTCTTATGGTCCCCTCTCCAACGGCGAGTGAGGTGGTAATTCCTTCTTCAGATGTTCCCCTCTCCGGCATGAGCGTGAGGTGATATTCTCTTATGGTCCCCTCTCCAGCGGCGTGTGAGGTGGTAATTCCTTCTTCAGATGTTCCCCTCTCCGGCATGAGCGTGAGGTGATATTCTCTTATGGTCTCCTCTCCAACGGCGTGTGAGGTGGTAATTCCTTTTTCAGATGTTTCCCTCTCCGGCATGAGCGTGAGGTGATATTCTCTTATGGTCCCCTCTCCAACGGCGTGTGAGGTGGTAATTCCTTTTTCAGATGTTTCCCTCTCCGGCATGAGCGTGAGGTGATATTCTCTTGTGGTCCCCTCTCCAACGGCGTGTGAGGTGGTAATTCCTTCTTCAGATGTTCCCCTCTCCGGCATGAGCGTGAGGTGATATTCTCTTATGGTCCCCTCTCCAACGGCGAGTGAGGTGGTAATTCCTTCTTCAGATGTTCCCCTCTCCGGCATGAGCGTGAGGTGATATTCTCTTATGGTCCCCTCTCCAGCGGCGTGTGAGGTGGTAATTCCTTCTTCAGATGTTCCCCTCTCCGGCATGAGCGTGAGGTGATATTCTCTTATGGTCCCCCCTCCAACGGCGTGTGAGGTGGTAATTCCTTTTTAAGATGTTGCCCTCTCCGGCATGAGCGTGAGGTGACATTTCCTTCCAGATTATAATTTCCTATAGTTCCCTCTCCAACGGTGAATGAGGTGACTCCCTTTGAGATTATAATGTCCTTTGGTTCTCTTCCTGACACTACGAAGATGGTAATTCTCACCAAGATTTTCTCAACGAGCGTTGTTGAGATTGAAATCATTCAGGATTCTCTTACCATCCGTGCTAAGGCAGTAACCATCCCTGGTTCATTCATCAGCGTTTGAAGCTCCAGATCTCAGCTCCTGTAATCAGCCAGGACACATCTATATCAAGCATCTAAAATCAGCTCCTGCGACGTGTCAGGTACTCATTTTTCTGTTTTGCAGGTATGCAGGTTCTCGCTAAGGAATCTCCTACGCAATCAACATCCAGATGGCATCTATAAGCCCATCATCCTATCCAAGCAACATCCAAATGGCGTCTATAAGCCCATTCCCTCATCAGCACCGCTACTATGTGAGCGCAAATTTCTGGGCACTTTAGTGTTCAATCATCTTCTACCCTCGGATTACGAAAGGCACGTCAGCCAATCTGCATCCTCAGGTCTAACAAGATTGAACAGGGGCAACTGTTGTACCCCAAAATTTGCCCTCCCATATTCATCAAGAATTGCCAAAGTCAAGGTCACAAAATTCCCCAAGGGTTGTGCAGTTCAACTGTCCCCTATACAGTCAAAACTAGGATTTGAGTTCTGGTCAAGCAAATGAACTTCTCAAAGGCCCAATCAAGTCTCATATGCCTACAAAGATGGTCAAGTGTCCTCATATCAAGTTTCAAGGCATTCAGCTCAAGATTGCACAGTCAAAACCCTAAATTGCACTACAGTCAACTGTAGGGGCAAAATGGTCATTTGGCAGTCAAAAGTTCAAATTTTTGGTCAATATATCATTTTGAAGCCACAAACATCATTTGATCAATGCTTGATCATGATTCTCAAAATTTGGCTCAGAAATCATCAAAGATGCAAAAGTTGCTATATTTGGACAGCTGAAAAAGTCAACTGAAATTGACCAGGGCATAACTTTCACATGGATTATCAGAAAAATTCCATCCAAAGCTCATCTTGAAGAGAAAGACATTTCCTACAATTCATCTTCATGTTCCAAGTCCAAGAAATGCTCTCACAAAAAGTTATCAATTTCCACATTATAGGTCATCTTCAAAAGTCAACAAAAAGTGACTTTAAGTCAAAAGCCATAACTTGAGATTGGTAAATCAAAATGACATGGGACCAAAGGCATTGGTTAAAGGACTCAAAGACCTTTCCAAAATGTCCAAGAACATGTGAAAAGCTTAAAAATTGACCAAGTTATGCCTTGTGGAAGTTGGGAAATTTTTGGAAATTTTTGAAAGTCAACAATGATGCAAAAGGCCTAAAAATGCAAATGGGCCCAATTATCTTCCAAATTTCTTCATGCCAAGCCTATGCACGACCACTAGGCCCAAGGGGAAGTATTCTCATATTTTTTAATTATTTATTTGAATTAATATTAATTTATATTCATTTAAATCATTTTAATTCATGAAAAATATAAACCTAACATGGAAAAATCTTTTTATGCATGATTTGGCCTCTATAACTCGTGCACATGCTGATTGGGAAGAATTGGATTGAATTGGATATGATTTGCACAAAAACCATGTGAAAAAGATTGAAAGTATAATGGAAGAAAATCAAATCTTTAATCTTTGAATGCAAGAGATTTTGTTGAAAATTGTTGACCTAAAATGCTCCATACATATTCAGAACCACAAACCTAATGCCTCAGGACTCCAAGCTGCGCTCAGAACCTCATTACAAAATTGCAAAAATTCTCAAAAAGTTGAATTCTGAAATCAAGGTTATAGGGCGATTCAAGGCATCAAACCAATTGCAATAGCTTCCTTGGACCATTCAGAACCTTTCTCAATCAATAACAACAACAAAAAGACCCTGAATTGTCACCTACGCGAATTCACCATTGACGGATTTCTAGGGTTACAGGTTGTAATTTTGGGGCTTTTGTCAAGAGGAAAAATCACAGCTTTAGACCTTGGCCATTGGACTCAGTGTACCTAGACGGAGAGATTCCAACCCTCGCGCTCAATTTATGAGCGTCGAGGGTCTAATCGCTATTTTCTGAAATATAGCTTTAGGCCACGCTCCATAAACCGTTGCCCATGAGTTTCTTGTTTCAGGAAAGTGAAGAAGATGACCCCGTGTCACCATGTGATAGGCCCTTTTGAAATTCGCGCGTGTTTCATCAGTTAGCGTTATTTTTCTTTTATATTATTTATGATGTATTATATATTAAATGAATTCGCTTAGCTCAGCTGGCAGGGACTAACACTTATGACCTTCAAGACCTGGGTTCAAGTCCCAGGTCTGGCCAAAACTCCATATTATTTTTCAATATGTCATTCAATGCAGCGTTAACATGAAAGACCACCATATTCCATCAGCATCCTATTGAACACGCGTCCAGCTGCTTACAAATCAAGGGTCTAGGATGGATGAGCACATAAACCCTAGTCAAACGCATTGCATGGAATTCAAGAAAGTCAACAAATCAACTCTTTATTGGGCCAGGCTTTTCACAAAAACACCTCCTTATTTGGGGCATCACCCCACCCTGGTTTGTATTTTTTTATTTTTCTTCTTACATTTATTTTTATTGTATTATTTATTTTTGTTGCTATCAATTAATTTATTTTTTCTACAAAATACAAAACTCCATTAAAAATACAGAAAAGACAAAAAATATAATTTTTATATTATAAGTATTTTCACAAATTAATATGTAAATAATTTAGTAAATTAGGTTTAACTTTTAATTCTTTTTTTTTTATAAATAAAAATCCAAAAACAATTAGAATTAGGTTAATTAATAGTTTCCACTCTTTTAATTTTTTTTTCCTTTTGTTTCATCATATTATTTATTTATTTATTTATTTTCCTGTTTAAATTGTACATAAATTTTAGGTTAATTTAGATCTTATTTTAATTCTTTCTTAATAATTAAAAAATATTAGAATTAGGGTTTGCTTCTTAATTTAATTTTAATTAATTTCTTTTTTCATTAAATCTAAAAAATACAAAATACCAAAAAAACATTTAATCATTTAATTTTTAATTCTCATTAATTTTTAATTATTTGCAAAAGGGTCCAACGCCCTAATTTTGTTAATTTCTTTATTTCTCGCGTTTATTTTATTATCGCTCATTATAATTTTGTAAATATCCCAAAGCCATGTAATTTAAATTTCTCGCACTTTTATTTATTCGCTTTATTTATTTTTCGCTAAATCGGGTCCGGTTTAATTTTGGCGATGTGGACCCGCGCCTTTGTAATAGTCTAGCTTTATTTCCTCGCAATTTATAACTGTTAAATATGCATGCAAGAATGAATGGACTTAAATTAAAATCAAGCGTAGAACACGACAAACATGAATAAGACAAAATAACTAAACATGACACACAATTCGCACACACCACCCCTAGGGTACGCCTCACTGTTGCCTTTCGAAAGGTGATCGTCGAGTAGAGGATGTCTTAGTAAGTCCTCATGATCCGGGAACCTGGCATGAGGGTAGCTTCTAAGGTATCTTCCCATTGCTCTGGTGATCACCACGTCCCTAAAATCGAATTGACCCGAACACCTCCAACGGTGGTGCTACCTACCTCTCAATGGTGGGATGGCACTACTTTAAAGGACTCTTACACAGACGAATTCCTTAGGGTAGGTAGGTTCTCAAGGATACTTGCTCTAATCTCAAACAACTCAAAAGACTTTTCACACTGACACATTTTCAAAAGCTTTCAAAGCAAACTTTTCAAACACTCTGACGTACGAGTCGATCTGAAATTTTTTCAAAAGAAACTTTTAAACCCACATTGAAAAGCAAGCACACAATTTTGAAAACACATTGAGCAAGTATCTAAGAGCCCATGGATAACCATGGATAGAAAGGGTGCTAACACCTTCCCTTTCTATAACCTACCTCCCGAACCGAGAGCGATCTCTTAAAAGGAATTTTTCTGTGCTTTTGTCCTTTCCATTTGGAGAAAATAAAAGACGGTGGCGACTCTTGCTTCCGCGACATTTCGCGAACCAGCGTTAAACAGTCAGTTCCAGATCCACCGATCACATCTCCCAAGGCCTTGTAAATTAACCTGTCGCACTTTTAATTCTTTATTTTTCTTTTAATTCATTTATTTTCTGTCAAATCGGGTTCTGGAAAATTTTGGCGATGTGGACCCGCACCTTTTGTAATAGCTTAGAATCTTTTACTTTTCGCAACTTTCAACTGTTAATCAAGGCATGAAAGAATGAATGGACAAAAATAAAAACAAGCGCTAGATCACCAATGACATGACAAAAGACAAAAATATCTGAAAACGACACACAAATCGCACACACCACCCCTAGGGTACGCCTCACTGTTGCCTTGCCTCGAAAGGTGATCGTCGAGTAGAGGATGTCTTAGTAAGTCCTCATGATCCGGGAACCTGGCATGAGGGTAGCTTCTAAGGTGTCTTCCCATTGCTCTGGTGATGACCATGTCCCGAACCTCGAATTGACCCGAACACCTCCAACGGTGGTGCTACCTACCTCTCAATGGTGGGATGGCACTACTTTAAGGACATCTACACAGACGAATTCCTTAGGGTAGGTAGACGACTCTAGATACTTGCTCTAATTTCAAAAACAAATCAAAAATACTTTTCACACCGACACCTTTTCAAAAGCTTTCGAAAGCAATTTTTCAAACACTCTTGAGGACCGATACAAGAGTCGAACTGAAATTTTCAAAGAAACTTTTTAAAACCCACAGTTGAAAAGCAAACAACCATTTTTGAAAACACAATGAGCAAGTATCTAAGAGCCCATGGATAACCATGGATAGAAAGGGTGCTAACACCTTCCCTTTCTATAACCTACCTCCCGAACCGAGAGCAATCTCTTTAAGGAATTTTTCTGTGCTTTTGTCCTTTCCATTTGGAGAAAATAAAAGACGATGGCGACTCTTGCTTCCGCGACATTTCGCGAACCAGCGTTAAACAGTCAGTTCCAGATCCACCGATCACACTCACGCCTAAGCTTGCCAAGCGCTCATGATGATCAATCCAGTGGTTACAGAATGAAGCCCATGGTATACTCCAGTCAACCATCATGCACACAACCAAAAAGGTCAACAAGGTCTTGTGCTAATGGGCCTGAATTCCTCAAAATTCACCTCCACATGGGCCAGACACCCCATTGGTTTGCAATATTTTTCTTATTTTTATATTCTTTTATCTTATTTCTTTTAATTTGTTCTAATTATAATTAATTCACCACAAATAATTTTTCATAATAAAAAAACAGAAAATCAAAATTGTAAATATATTTAGTTATTTATTAATTTCATCATTAATTTATTTTTATAAATAAATGTCAATAATTAACTTAGTTAATTTAGGTTTAAAATTTAATCTCTTTTCTTAATAAATAAAAAATACATAGAATTAGGTTTTGACACTTTTATCTTTTTCTTAATTAATTATTATCATTATTCATTATTATTATTAATTACTATTATTTTTGTACATAAATATGCAAATTAATTAATTAGTAAATTAGGTCAACTTTGACATTTTCTTTAATAATTAAAATAATTTAGAATTAGGGTTGTTTACTAACTTTTAAATTCTCTTCTTTATTTTCATAAATACCAAAAACATAAAAAACACTTTCTTTTCTTTAATTAAATAATTAATTAGGTTTTAATTCAATTTAATTTCAAGCAAAGGGTCAAAACCCTCGGACGTCCAGTTTAATTTCTATTTTGCGCATTATTTTCTTATTGATTATTATGTAACTGCTTTCCGGATGTAATAGTAATTAAGTATTTTTTACTTTCCGCATTTTTATCAAAAAACGGGTCTTTGTATTTTGGCGATATATAGACCCGCGCCTTGTAATAGCGTAGCTTTTACCTTTCTGTATTTTACTTTCCGCACTCTTAAATTCTAAATTGCATGGAAGAATGTATGTTAATTAAAAACAACTCGTAGCTCACAATGCCCTGATCAACAATAAAATATAACATGAAAACAACACACAATACACACACCACTTCTAGGGTACGCCTCACTTGTTGCCTTCGAAACGTGGTCGTCAAGTATAGGACGTTTTAGCAGTCGCTCTTATGTCCAAGATCCAGTTGCCTCGAAACAGTTGCCTCGAAACGGTTGCCTCGGATTAAAAAGGATCTAGGATATTAGGGTTGCTTCTAAGGTGTCCTAACTGTTGCTTCAGTGACCACACTGTGCCTATAATCGAATTGACCCGAACACCTCCAACGGTGGTGCTACCTACCTCTCAATGGTGGGATGACACTACCTTAGGGACTCTTACGCAGCCTAATTCCTTAGGGTAGGTAGATGACTCATGGGTACTTGCTCTTTTCAAAAACAAATCAAGAATCTTTTCACACTGACACTTTCAAAAGCTTTCAAAGCAAATTTTTCAAACACTGTTGAGGACAGATACAAGAGTCACTCAGAAATCTTTCAACGAAACTTTTTTCAAACCCACTCACATTTTGAAAAGCAAACACTTTGAAAACATAAGAGCAAGTACCTAAGAGCCCGTGGATAAACACGGATAGAAATGGTGCTAACACCTTCCCTTTCTATAAATCTACCTCCCGAACCGAGAAACGTTCTCATAAGGAATTTTGCTGTGCTTTTGTCCTATCCATGTTGGAGAAAATAAAAGACGGTGGCGACTCTTGCTTACGCGACATTTCGCGAGCCAGCTAAAAACAGTCAGTTCTATTTCCACCGATCACAGAACTGGCGACTCTGCTGGGGATTAAACTTTAAAGTGAGGTGTACCTTAGGATAAATCATATTTATGTTTTCAATTGAATGTTTGTGTGCTTTATTATTGTGGGCATTGTCTTGGAGTTTCATAGATCCTAACCCGGATCTGGGGATACCCTGTTAGGTAGCATAAGCTGTGAGGGACCTGTCCGGCGTAGACCGACACGGGTGAAGCAGTGGCTACATTGGTGTGGCACCTTGGTCTGTACCGATATCCCTTGTGTTGCAACAAGGAGAATATGGGTCTTCTGAGGAGTCATTAAGCACCAACCGACCTTAGAACCCTAATGTGACCCAACTTGGCCATAGAACAGTAGCAGTATGCTACACCGATTGAGGATAAACTCTCGGGATGGTTCTGGCTGCAAGAAAAGATTGCGATGCTGGAGTTATGACCGATTGAGGGTAGTCAGTGATATTGGGATCCTCTAGAACCCGGTTACTTTTGATAGGATAGGTCTTAACCAACAAACTGAAAGAGGGTAGTACCTGAACTTCATGCTGGCCTAAACCCTAAGGGTTGTCTTGTGTGATTTGTGTGTCTTATCATGTTTGCCTTTGTGAATATTTGTAGTGTGCTTTATCACGACATCATACCATCATAGACATTGCATGCATCCTGCATAAGGACTGACCCATTTCAAAGACAAGAGGGTTTCACCTTTTCTCTATTTTGTAGGACATCATGATGCCTGTGCGAAGGAACACTATCCGGTTCAATTTTCTTCACCCACCTGAGTTGCTTGAAGAGTTGGTTAGCAGAATTCCAAATACCACTTCCTTCATCCAGAGACATGGTTCTCTTCTCGGTTTAGTCACTGCAAAGTGGGACCAACAACTGATGAGTGTCTTGACCCAGTTTTATGATCCCTTGTATAACTGCTTCACCTTTCAAGACTTCCAGTTGGTCCCTACCCTGGAAGAATTCTCTGATTTGCTGGGTATCCCTATCTTGGATCAGACTCCCTTCACTGGTTGGGAAAAGACTCTTAGGCTTGAGGATATTGTTGCAGCCCTTCCCTTAACCCACAAAGAGGTAATGGACAACTGGGTGACTAGAAGCAGAGTTAAGGGTTTCTTGGCCAAGTTTCTGATCGGTAAAGCTAACAGTTTCTGGAATGACTTAGACTTCAGGGCGTATGAAGAAATTCTGGCCCTCTTAATCTATGGTCTAGTTTTGTTTCCTAATCCTGATAACTTCGTTAACGTCATTGCCATAAGGATCTTCATGTCTCGGAACCCTGTGACCACTCTCTTGGGTGATATCCTGCAACAAATTTATGCTCGTACTGCCCGAAGACGAGGAACTCTGTGGTGTTGTATTCCTTTGTTAGTGAGGTGGTTTATTTTGCACCTCCCTAAGTTCGTGCTGAAGAACAAAGAGGGAAGAGGTTGGGCTCATAGGTTAATGTCTCTCACTGATAATGACATCATTTGGACTTTTAGGGGTTTGGATGAGGTAGCTGTTATTGATCATTGCGGAGAATATCCTAATGTTCCTTTGATTGGTACCCAAGGAGGAATCTCTTATAATCCATGTCTAGCTCTCCGTCAGTTTGGAAGAGCCAGAAGAGCATGGCCTCATGAGATGTTGGTGCCTCACATCAGTTTTGAGTTTCAGGTAGATAGTGACGAGCTGCGTCGTAGGTTCATCAAGGCTTGGGACAGAATTCACAAAGCTGGCCCACATGAGTTGGGACCAAAGACTTCTCTACCTATGGAACCCTACTACAGATGGGTCCGCATCCGTGCTCAGAATTTAGGTATGCCATATGAAGCTGTCAGACCCATCATTCTTGAATATCCTGATAGAGATGGGGCTCCTCCAACTGTTCTCCCTCCTCAGATACCTACTGATGTTGATACACTAAAGAGGTCTTGGGCGCAATTACAAGAAGAACGGGATTCTTATCGGGAAAAGTTCAAAGAGCAGGAATTGAAAATCCAGAAGCTGACAAAGCAGTTGGAGAACGAGCGGGCCTTGAATGACTACATCCGTACTGAGAAGAGGAGACCTTGGGATCACTGATGAGCTTTGGATGTTCTTTTACAGTTTTTATTTCCCTTTTCAGTAGTTCCATTTTATGTAACGCCTAAGGGTAATCTGTTGAACAATCTAAATTCCAAAGTTTAAATCTAATAAAGTGTGTTCCTTTTTTGTTTACAAAGTTGAATCCCGATTGTCTTTGAAAACATAAATCATACGCATTCCATTCATCATGTGCATCATAGGTACTCTTCTTTTCAGGTTGCTTAATGTTCTTCGCTGTTTATTTCAGCAGCCATCATGAATCCTGAATCATCTACTGAGCAATCCATCAAGGCCCTCCAGGCTCAAAACGCCCAGTTCCAAGAGTTGATCATGAGTTTAGCCCAAGGTCAAGAGGAATTGAAGGCTCTACTGGTAAAGAAGAAGAAGAAGAGAACTGTACTATTCAACACTGGCCGGAGGTTTGGCAATACACTGCAGAATGAGGTTGATCAAGCTGGTTCTTCTGTAGGGAAAGGCAGTCCCCAAGGGGGAAGGGTTCCTAGTCCTGTGGTCTCTGATAACGAGACTGATTTCAATGAAGAGCAGTACCATCCAGCTGAAGACAAGTACAAGCAGTTAGAGGATCGCCTGAATGCCATGGAAATTCAACAGGTGCCTGGGTTGGATTTTGGAGACCTGGGTCTATCTTCTGGTGTGGTGATCCCACACAAGTTCAAGGCACCATCTTTCGCAAAGTATGACGGGGCATCCTGCCCTAAGCTACATCTCAGATCTTATGTGCGGAAGATCCAACCATACACTGTGGACAAGAACTTATGGATCCATTTCTTCCAGGAGAGTCTTTCAGGGACTCATCTCGAATGGTTCTATCAGCTGGATGGAACCAAGGTTCGCAACTGGGAGGACTTGGCTAATGCTTTTTACAAGCAGTATCAGTACAATGCCGACCTCGCTCCTACACGTACCCAACTCCAAGGTATGTCGCTAGGATCGGGAGAAGGTTTTAAAGAGTACGTGCAGAAGTGGAGGGACCTGGCTGGCAGGGTGCAACCACCATTAACCGACCGTGAACTCGTGGACATGTTCTTGGGGACCCTACCCGGGCCGTTCTTCAATCATCTCATTGGCAATTCGTCTGCAGGGTTTACAGATCTCATTCTGACTGGTGAGAGGATAGAAGCTGGGATGAAATCAGGGAAGATACAGAAAGTTGCGTCCTCAAGTTCTGAGAAGAAGCCTTTCAAGAAGGAAGCCAGTGCTGTGTATGGGCCCCAGGAGGTAAAATAAACCGGAATGCTGCCAAACTGTCAACGCGGTGGTAATTGCAAAGCCTGCTGCCGCTCCTCGGCAACCTAACCAACCAAGGGGTGAGAGACCCAGAAGAGAATATACTCGGCTTAGTATGACCTTGTCGCAGATCTTGCCACAACTTCTATCGACCAACTTGGTAACCGTCAGAGAAGCTCCGAAGGTGGTAAACACAACCTCCCCGAAGTATAATCCCAACGCCCGCTGTGCTTATCACTCTGATAGCCCGGGGCATTCTACTGATGACTGCTGGGCCCTGAGGAATAAGGTCCAGGATCTTATCGATGCCAAGGAAATACAGTTTGAGGCGCCCGAAAGGCCCAACGTTGTGACTGCTCCTATGCCCCAACATGGAGTAAATGCTATTGAGGAAGATCTATATGTAGTCTCGGTGGATGAGATTGCTACCCCTTTATTGACTGTCAAGAGGAACCTGTTGCTAGCCGGTTTATTTCCGGGTTGTGGCAAGGGTTTCCTTCTGTGTGTTGTTTCCCCTGCTGGTTGTCCGTTGCTGAAGTCAGGCGTCCAAAACCTGATGGATAGCAAAGAGATCTTGTTCAAGAAGACCGCTGTTCCTATTGTTCCTACTGAAGAAGTATCCGTTGTCACCATTTTCAACAATCCTACCAAGGCTTCCCCGAGGAAGCCCGTCAAAATCATGTCTGTTGCACCTATCATCATTACTGTTCCGGGGCCCCTCCCCTATAAATCTGACAAGGCTGTCCCATGGCACTATGGGGTAGATGTGTATGTGCTCGGAGTAAAACAGGAGTTCAACACTAGTACCGGTATCAGTAACATCACCGGTCCCTCTAAAGTTACTCGCAGTGGCAGGCTCTTCTCGCCTGACATTGCGCCACCAGTTATCCGAAGACCTCTTATCATCACGCCTACAAGTGCGCCTGTTTCTCCCCCTGATCAAGTTTCTACCCCTGCTACCGAGTCATCTGACACTCGGGGCAAGGGGATTGTTACTGATATGCCTGCCCGGATGGAGGCACCAAAGACTGTTAATGTTGAAGCCTCCCAGCAAGAGATGGAGGAAATTCTCAAGATCATCAAGAAGAGTTATTTCAACATCGTTGAACAGCTGGGGCATACCCCCTCTAAAATCTCTATGCTATCACTGTTGTTGTGCTCGGAGGCCCACGCCAAGGCCCTGATTTCCTTCCTAAAGACGGCCCATGTTCCACAAGAGACGTCTGCTGATCAATTCACTGATTGTGTGGCCAACTTGACCGCCGACAATGGGTTGGGTTTCTCTGATGCTGATCTGACCACCAAGGGAAAGAACCTCAACGATGCCCTGCATGTCTCCATTGAATGCAGGGGCACTACTCTTGCACACGTGTTGGTAGACACCGGTTCTTCACTGAACGTACTGCCCAAGAAGGCCTTAGACAGGTTGGATTGTGAGGGTTTGGAGTTGAGGCCTAGTAACATCGTTGTCCGAGCCTTTGACGGGTCGAAGAGGATGGTACATGGTGAAGTGGACATTCCAATCCGGGTTGGTTCTCAAGTCTTTGATTCAACGTTCTATGTGATGGACATTCGTCCATCTTATTCCTGTTTGCTGGGTCGACCTTGGATCCACAAGGCTGGGGCTGTGACCTCCACTCTACACCAAAAGCTTAAATACCCTGTCAGAGGGAAGATTGTTACAGTGCAAGGGGAGGAAGAATACATGGTTAGTCATCTGAACTCGTTCCGGTATATAGAGATGGACGGGGAGTTCATTGACACCCCCTTTCAACATTTTGAAGAGGTACTCCAACATTGGCGTCAGCTGAGACAGTGATTGAAGAAGACTCTCCTTTGAAGATGGCTTCCTTGCAGGACGCCCGGGCTGTGATTGAAAAAGGTGAATGCGCAAACTGGGGCAGGCTCCCTGATTTTACTCCAAAGACTGACAAGTTTGGGCTGGGTTTCACTGCAGAGGCTCAGAGGGTTGTACGGAAAGCAAGGATCGGAAGACCTCCCGTGTTCATCACCAGCCCGGGAGTGAATGCTATTGAAGGCGATGCGGAGGAATCAGAGTTTGATAGCTGGATCTATCCGACGACCGGCGGTGGACTAAACAATTGGACTGCAAAAGACTACATACTTGTTACTTTTGTTACTCAGTAATGAATTCCTTTGTTTTAAATTTGTAATGAACAATAAATTGAAACTTTATGGCCCGGTGTCTTACCCGGGGCACCGTGGCTTCATTTGTGAGGGCTTATTACTTGTCATTTCCATATATCATGAATAAAAACATTGGACGTTTTTCGAATTTCAAATCTTGTGCTCCTTTTCTTTCTTTATATATTGCAAAACAGCTATATTTACACACACTCACCTATACAGGTTTCAATCCACTCTGGATCTCATTGGTAACGACTCTGCTACTGCCAGTTATGACTTCGAAAATCCGATCAACTTAGCCGAAGACGAAGGTGAAGATGATTGCGAGGTTCCTGGCGAGCTTGTAAGACTGTTACTCCAAGAAGAGAGGGCCATTCAGCCACATGAAGAGCCAGTGGAAACGGTAAATCTGGGTACTGAGACAGACAGAAAGGAAGTTAAGATTGGTGCCAATCTAGAGCTCAGCGTAAAACAACGGTTGATTCAGATGTTGCATGATTATGTAGAGATCTTCGCCTGGTCTTACGAAGACATGCCTGGGTTGGATACCGACATTGTGGTCCATCACTTGCCTACCAAGGAAGAATGCCCTCCGGTTAAACAGAAGTCCGCCGTATGCGTCCAGAGATGTCCGAGAAGATCAAAGCTGAGGTTATGAAACAATTTGATACCGGGTTTCTAGCAGTGACTTCTTACCCTCAGTGGGTTGCCAACGTGGTTCTGGTGCCGAAGAAAGATGGTAAGGTCAGAATGTGTGTTGACTACAGGGATTTGAATAGGGCAAGCCCCAAGGATGACTTCCCTCTGCCTCACATCGACGTTCTGGTTGACAATACTACTCAGCATAAGGTGTTCTCCTTCATGGATGGTTTTTCAGGTTATAATCAGATCAAAATGGCTCCTGAAGATATGGAAAAGACTACCTTTGTTACTCAGTGGGGCACCTTCTGTTACAAGGTCATGCCATTCGGGTTGAAAAATGCTGGGGCAACCTACCAACGTGCCATGGTTGCTTTATTTCATGACATGATCCACCATGAGATAGAAGTATATGTCGATGATATGATTGCAAGGTCCCAAACTAAGGAGGAACACCTTGACCATCTACAGAAGCTGTTTGACCGTCTGAAGTTGTACAAGTTGAGGTTTAACCCAAACAAGTGCACATTTGGGGTAAGATCTGGAAAGTTGCTAGGCTTTGTCGTGAGCGACAAAGGTATTCAAGTAGACCCTGCCAAGGTTAAAGCCATACAAGAGATTCCAGTTCCCAAGACAGAGAAAGAAGTCAGAGGCTTTCTAGGACGTCTGAATTACATTGCTCGATTCATCTCGCACCTAACTGCTTCCTGTGAACCAATCTTCAAGCTGCTGAAGAAAGATCAAGTAGTGCGTTGGAACGATGAATGTCAGGCCGCTTTCGACAGAATCAAAGAGTATCTCCAAGAACCACCCATTCTTATGCCGCCGGTTGAAGGGAGACCTCTGATACTATACTTGACGGTACTTGACAGCTCAATGGGGTGTGTGCTGGGGCAGCATGATGAGTCTGGCCAAAAAGAGCACGCCATTTATTACCTTAGAAAAAAATTTACCGACTGTGAGACCCGATACTCACTGCTCGAGAAAACTTGCTGCACTTTGGTATGGGCTGCTCGCTGGCTGAGACAGTATATACTGACTCACACTACTCTCTTGATTTCAAAAATGGATCCAATCAAGTACATATTCGAAAAGCATGCTCTGTCTGGAAGAATAGCAAGATGGCAGATGATCTTGACAGAATACGACATCCAGTACACGATTCAGAAAGCAATCAAGGGAAGTGTATTGGCAGACCATTTGGCACACCAGGCAGTGGACGACTACCAATCTATGAACTTTGAATTTCCAGACGAGGATATCATGGTAGTAACTGATTGTGAAGTACCTGGACCGGATGAAGGACCTGAGGAAGGATCCCGATGGTCTATGCACTTTGACGGAGCCTCCAACGCTTTGGGTAACGGTATTGGCGCTGTGATCATATCCCAAAAAGGCACTCATACTCCACTCACTGCCTGGCTATGTTTCAACTGCACCAACAACATGGCAGAGTATGAGGCATGCATCATGGGTCTTCAAGCTGCGATTGACTTAAGGATCAAGTTTCTGAGTGTCTTCGGAGATTCCGCTCTCGTGATCAATCAGATCAAAGGCGAGTGGGATACGAAACACCCAAACCTTATTCCTTACAAAGAATGTGTGCTGACATTAATCCCCCATTTCACGGAGATAACTTTTGAACATTTCCCAAGAGAGGAGAATCAGTTGGCGGACGCGCTGGCTACGATGTCTTCTATGTTCAAAGTCAAATGGGATAACGAGGCTCCCCGGATCATTATCTGGAAGTTGGACAAACCTGCATATTGCTGTGATCTTGAGGCTGAGGTGGTAAGTGAAAAACCTTGGTATCATGAAGTGAAGAGGTACTTGGAAGCTCAAGAATACCCTGAGGGTGCATCTGTCAATGACAAGAAGTTTCTAAGAAGGTTCACTGCAAAGTTCTTCCTCAGCAACGACATTCTCTACAAGCGAAACCATGATTCAACCTTACTGCGTTGTGTGGATAAGACTGAAGCAGAAAAGATCATGGCAGAGCTACATGAAGTTACCTTCGGGACGCATTCCAGTGGACATACCATGGCAAAGAAAATCCTTCGGGAAGGATATTATTGGTCCACTATGGAAGCCGACTGTTACCAACATTCTCGGACGTGTCATAAGTGCCAAATTTATGCAGATAAGGTGCATGTTCCTCCAGTCCCTCTGAACGTCTTGACCGCACCGTGGCCTTTTGCAATGTGGGGCATTGATATGATCGGCGAGATTAAACCTACGGCATCCAACGGGCATCGCTTCATCCTGGTAGCGATTGATTACTTTACAAAGTGGGTTGAAGCGGCTTCTTACGCTACCGTAACCAAGAACGTCGTGGCACGGTTCATTCGACACAACCTGATCTGTCGATACGGCGTCCCGGAGAGGATCATTACGGACAATGGTAACAATCTCAATAACAAGATGATCACTGAGCTCTACGAGCAATTCAAGATACAGCACCACAACTCTTCTCCTTACTGGCCGAAGATGAATGGGGCTGTAGAAGCGGCGAATAAGAATATCAAGAAGATTGGGCAGAAGATGACAGTGACCTATAAATATTGGCACGAGATGTTACCGTTCGCTCTTCATGGGTACCGTACCTCAGCAAGAACGTCAACCGGGGCAACTCCCTTTTCCTTGGTCTATGGCATGGAGGCAGTCTTGCCGATTGAAGTCCAGATACCCTCTCTCCGGATAATGAAGGATGCAGATTTGAACGAAGATGACTGGATCCAGACTCGGCTTGATCAATTAAACCTAATTGACGAAAAGAGACTCGCTGCTATTTGTCATGGTCAAACGTATCAAAAACAGATGATCAGGGCATTTAACAAGAAAGTCAGACCATAAGAGTATCAAGATGGGGACCTGGTAATCAAGCGCATCATTCTTCCTCAAAGTGATCCCAGGGGAAAATGGACCCCCACATATGAAGGGCCATTTGTGGTTAAACATGTCTTCTCAGGAGGAGCCATGATTCTAACCACCATGGATGGTGACGACCTTCCTCATCCTGCCAATGCAGACATAGTAAAAAGATACTACGCATGATAAAAGACCCGCTAGGTTGCCATACCTAGGCAAAAATTAGGGCTTCCCGGCGAACCAAAAGGGTTTGGGCAAAAATAAGGGATGAAATGAAAAAATCTGTACACCCGGCAAGTCGAAAACCTGAAAAGGTGGCTTGGGCAAAAATGGGTATCCCGGTGGACTGAAAACCCGAAAGGGCGGTACAGGCAAAAGTTAGGGATTAAAGCGTAATACTATGTCTCATTGGATCACCTTGCATCCATAATCCGATTTCAACATCAAGTTCAGACGGCATCGATCAATCAGCTTCATCTTCAACTAAGCAGCCAAGTGATGAGACGCTCGAAAACATAAAGGCGATAGCAGAGTTGGAACCCAGTGGGATTATTCCTTTCACATAGCTGTTTTGTTTTCCTTTCACAAAATTGTATAAACTCTGTTGTTCGGCGGCGTCCTCTTACTAGGGCGTCAGCCTCTTGTACATAAACGCCTATTTTCGGGCAAATTCAAAAATCAATACAAATTCACTTTTCAGACCAATTGCCAATTGTTTTTTTTCCTTTTTCTGTTTTGTTTTGAGAAGAACGTCCAATGTTCAATTGTGATATATGCATTTGACACTAATTGCTAACTCATAAATATTTGAATACGAAACAAAGGATTAATTACAGGTAACATCAGAAACAGGGGCAATAATGAGTTGTCTAAGCAATCTAATTGCTCTGTCCACCGAGGTACCAAGGTAAGTTCGGCTGAAGAATGTAACCCAGATACCTTCACTCCCCGCTGAGTGAGATAAGACTCAGCAATACTCTCCCAAGCAGTTGGTCTCCCATCAACCCTAACAAGGCGCCGTATCTCCAGCAAGTTCGCAATACTCTCCCCGAGCAAAGTTATCCTCAGTCAGCCTTAAGGAAGTTGGATTATCCCCCGAAGATCTCAACATTCCCCAACAGAGTATACAAACATTCCTAACAAGCATCCCCGGCAGTCTTAATATAAGATTGTTCCCCGGTGGAGTACCAGACATCCAGTGGAGCCACTTCCCCAGTACAGTCCAAAAGTCTCCCCAGGAAAGTTGAATCAATCTCCCTAGTAGACTCTGGAAGCTTATCCCCAGTAGATTCTGGAAGCTTATCCCCTGCAGGGTACGAACGCCTATCCCCGGTTTTATTCAGAAGGTTATTCCTCACTAGAGCTTATAACTGGGTTATCCTCAGCCAGTTGCCACGAAAAGATCGTCCCCGGCGAAGTCTTCCTATCCCCAGCGGAGTTCATCAAATCTTCCAACAGAGCTCAACAATGGTATCCCCAGCGGAGTTATCATCAACATCTCAGCAAAATATCTCTCCCCGCAGAGTATTTCCCTGCAGAGTAATCTCTTCAACGAAGCTTATTCTCCAACGGAGTCATCTTCTTCTACAGGTTTATTCTCGCAGCCATCATCCCCAGCGGAGACGAAGAATTCTACTCTTCAAACATCAGCCCAGGATTCAAGCTCTCGGAATTCGTCAAGGATTTATTTTCCTAGACGAAAATACACTCATAAACATCACATCTTCACAACATCATAGCATGCACATACGCATCATGAACATACAATCTCATTTATTTTTGAGCATCACGACATCATGCATCTCATACATCATGACATTGCATACAACTAACGTTTTGTCTTTTCAGGAAAAAGGTTAATACAAAGATGATTACTATCAACTGTCGCAATTCCAGATTCGATACCTGTATCTAGCCAGGTCATATCTATGAGCGATTACTTGTGGATTCAACACCTGTATCCAGCCAGGGCATATCTGCATAAAGAAATTCCAGATCCGATTCCTGTATCCAGCCAGGGCGTATCTGTTGACGACTATTTCCGGACTCGATTCTTGTATCCTGCCAGGGCACGTCTGAAGAGTTTGAAGATCCGATTCCTGAATCCAGCCAGGGCGTATCTGTTGACGACTATTTTCCGGACTCGATTCCTGTATCCTGCCAGGGAACGTCTGAAGAGTTTGAAGATCCGATGCCTGAATCCAGCCAGGGCGTATCTGTTGCCGACTATGTAGAAAAAAGAAAAACAAAGAGCGTAAAATTTGCATAAAAAACGTCCATGATTCATTGATGACATATGAAAATGAAGTAACAACCCTTACAAATGGACCGTTGTGCCTCGGGTAAGACACAAGGTTTTAAAAGTCTAAATTGTTTAATTATTACAAGTCCGACAATAGTTTAAAGATGATTACTGTTGGATAAAAGTAATAGGGACAAATTCTTTGGCTTCCTAGTTGTTGAGTCCTCCACTGATGGTTGGAAAAATCCATTCTTCCAGGTCACAACTGTCATCACTATCCTCCACTGCGTTGATTCCATGGTTACTGATACGCAAAGGTGGTCCCCTGGTACGAGCACGACGGACATCTTTTTGGGCTCCTGAAGTGAAACCCAAACCAAATTTGTCAGACTTGTAGGAAATATCCGGGAGTTGGCCCCAAATAGTACAGCCACCTTCTTCGACTACTGCCTTGGCATCTTTCAGAGAAGACATCTTCAGCGGAGGTCTGGCAATCTTCGGGACTTGGGAAACAGTCTTGGTTGCCGCAACTGTTTGTGGGACTTCCTCGAAATGCTGACACGAACTTTCAATGAATTCACCATCCATTTCCACATATCTGAAGGAGTTCATGTGACTGACCATATATTCCTCCTTTCCATGAATAATGGTGATTTTTCCCTTGGTTGGGTATTTCAACATTTGATGTAATGTAGAGGTGACAACACCAGCGTCATGAATCCAAGGTCGGCCCAATAAATAGGAATAGGAAGGGCGAATATCCATTACATAGAAAGTTGAATCAAAGGTATGAGTTCCAACTTTAATGGGGATGTCCACCTCCCCGTACACCATTATCTTCGAACCGTCGAAGGCCCTTACCACTATGTTGTTGGGTTTTAAGGTCAAACCTTCACAGTCTAGTCTATCCAGAGCCTTCTTAGGCAGCACATTCAAAGATGAACCAGTATCTACCAGGACATGGGCCAAAGTAGTTCCCCTGCATTCGGCAGAGACATGCAATGCCTTGTTGTCTTTCCTCCCTCTAGGTGTAAGATTAGCATCAGAAAAGTCCAAACCATTATCAGCTGTCAAACTGGCCACACAATCTTTGAATTGGTCAGCAGAGGTTTCCTGTGGCACATGGGAAGTTTTAAGAAATTTCACCAAGTCATTCGCATGAGCCTTAGAGGACAATAATAAAGATATCATAGAGTTCTTTGAAGGGGTCTGCCCTAGCTGTTCGACTACATTGTAATAGGTTCTCTTTATAATTTTCAAAATTTCTTCCATCTCCGTCTTGGAGGCCTCTGGGATAGATACTGATTGCGCCCTCATTCAGACAGGTTTAACCAAAATGCCTTTGCCCCGAGTCTCGGTCGACTCGGCGATAGGGGTGTCAGTAGAGGTAACCACGAGAATTATAGTAGTAGTATCAACAGGAACAAAAGTAGGGATGATCACAGGACCGATAACCGTTTTCAGAGGAGAAATCTCTGGTGAGAACACCCTTCCACTTCTGGTTATTTTGCCGGTTCCTATAATGTTGCCGATGTCAGGGTCAGCCTTCTCAAAAATCGAGTCTTCATCAGCCATCCAATCTTGCTTGACACCTTGGTAGTAGAAGTCACCCCTATAGTTCCAGGGGACCGTTTTATCTGAGGAGTAAGGGATTGGCCCTAGCATAGTAATTATCAGTGGAGTCACCTTCGGAACAGATGTAATCCTAACGAGTCTTTTGGTGGAGACCCTAGAAGGATTGGCGGAAATGGTTACTATTGAAACATCCTTGTTAGAAATGGTTGGAACATGAGTCTTTTCAAACAAAATCTCTTTGTCATCCATCAGGCGCTGGACACCTGCTTTCAATAAATGACAACCAGTTGGTAGGGATAAACAGAGGTGGCAGCCTTCGCCACAACCCGAAAATAAACCGGCCTTTAACAGGTTCCTTTTGACGGTCAAGAGAGGAGTAACAAGCTTATCAACAACAGTAACAAACACATCATCTTAAACAGTGTTAACGTCACGGCCGTGCTTGGGCATAGGAGCGGTGATAACATTTGGGATCTCAGGAGCATCAAATTCAATTTCTTTTGCTTCGAGAAGGTCTTGCACCTTGTTTTTCAAAATCCAATAGTCGTTTGTATCTTGACCTGGACTTTCTAAATGGTAAGCACAACGTGCGTTTGGGTTGTAACGGGGAGAGGCAGTGTTGGGATTCTTCGGAGCTCCCCGCAAGGTTACCAAATTAGATCTCAACAAATGTGGCAAGACTTGAGACAACGTCATATTTATTCGGGTAAATTGTCTTACTGGTCTTTCCGTTCTAGGCTGGTTGTTCCTTTGTTGAGTAGGTGCAGGCTTAGGGATCATGACGTCCTCTACCATTGGACGATGTTCAATTCTGTCCTGATTCCTTTGATGGTATGTAGTACCAACCTCTTTCTTCCCAGTGAATGGTTTTCTCATGGCACTAGAAGATGCGTCCTTTTGGATCTTCCCACTCTTAATCCGAGCTTCCACTCTCTCCCCAGTCAAGATTAATTCAGTGAAGCCGGCTGAGGAGCTTCCAATTAGATGATTAAAGAAAGGACCGGACAGGGTACCTAGAAACATGTCCACTAGCTCCCTGTCAGACAGAGGAGGTTGGACTCTTCCTGCTAAGTCCCTCCACTTCTGAGCGTAGTCTTTGAAACCCTCGCTCGAACCCATAGCCAGACTCTGGAGTTGAGTACGGGTGGGAGAAAGGTCTGCATTGTATTGATACTGCTTATAAAAAGCAGCAACCAGGTATTCCCAATTATGGATATTGGCCCTCTCCAGTTGATAGAATCAATCTAGCTGAGTCCCGAATAGACTATCTTGAAAGAAGTGGACCCACAAATCTCAGTCAACAGTGTGAGGCTGTATCTTCCTCACATAAGATCGGATGTTCATCTTGGGACACGAAACCTCGTCGTACTTAGAAAACACTGGTGTTGTACCCCAAAATTTGCCCTCCCATATTCTCCAAGATTTGGCAAAATCAAGCTTCAAAATCTCCTAAAGGTTGCACAGTCCAATTGCCTCCTAACACAATCAAAATTAGGGTTTTGGTTCTTGAAATGAAGTTGAGGTTTCCCATGGTCCAATCAAGTCATATATGCCTATATACATTGTCAAGCATCCATATGTCAAGTTTCAAGACTCACAGCATCAAATTGCATAGTCAAAAGCCCTAATTGCTCCACAGTCAACTACAGGGGTAAAATGGTCATTTGACAGTCAAAAGTCAAAATTCTTGGTCAACATCTCATTTTGAAGCCACAATCATCATTTTATCAATTGTTGATCATAATTCCACAAGCATGGCTCAAAAAGTCTCAAGATGCAAAAGTTTCTATTTTTGGACAGTTGAAAAGTCAACTGCAAATTGACCAAGGCATAACTTCTTCATGGTTTATTATAAAAATCCCATCCAATGCTCATTTTGAAGGGGATGACATTTCCTACAACGCATCTTCACACTCCAAGTCCAAGAAATGCTCTCACAAAAAGTTATCAATTTCAACATTATAGGTCATTTTCAAAAGTCAACAAAAAGGCACTTTAAGTCAAAGACCATAACTTGAGATTGGTAAATCAAAATGACATGGGACCAAATACATTGGTTAGAGGACTTCAAGACCTTTCCAAAATGTCCAAGAACATGTCCATAGCTTCAAAATTGAGCAAGATATGCATTGGAGAAGTTGGGAAATTTTTGGGAACTTTCAAAAGTCAACTTTGCCTAAAAAGCTTCAATTTTGCTAATGGGCCTCAAATTCTTTCTTGAATCATTACCCAAAGCCTATGCACGACCCATTAAGTTTAATTTGATTTATTTTCTTATTTTTAATTAATTAATTGAATTTATATTTATATTAATTCATTTAATTAGTTTTAATTATAGGAAAATTCAAAGATATGCTTTTTTAGATCTTTTTGTGCAACAAATATGACTAGGGCAAGCTGGCAACTCGTTTCTCAATCAGCAAGGCAAAAAAATCCATGATTGCCAAGGTTTCATGAAAGAAAAGATTGAAAAAGATATGATTAGGCAATCAAATATTCAAGTCATAATGCCATGGACTCTTGGGCTTATTCTTGACCTAATTCACATCACATACATATGCTGAGTGAAACCCTACTCAAGGACACGAAAAATTGCTGCAAGAACATCATATGCAACATTGAAAAAAAGTGAAAAAACTCAAAAACTGTTTTCTAATTTACAGTCCAATTCCAAGAAGTTTGTTGATTCTAATCCCTTGCTGAGAGTTCCCTGAACGTATTGCAAGCACTTTCCAGCTCTCATACTCTAAGAAACGGTAAAACAAAGTCATGGTTTGAACGAATATTTTCATAATCGAAACCTAATTCCTATGCATCATTGACATGTTTTGCTCATTGATTTGTATTACTGACATCTCCCTGAAGCTTTTGGTATAGTTGAATTGTGCTGAAACTGCCTAAATCAAAATCCACCATGGGCGATATCTAGGGTTTCAAGGTTCGAAAATTAGGGCTTTGTGTATGCTGTAAAATTACACCTCAAGCCATATATGGACAAATTCGTTGCAACAAGACGAATCGAATGAGATACTCGTGCTCAATTTATATAATCTGTGTGCGTAATCGCTATTTTTTGGACTTGTGCTTTGTGGGGGTTTAAAACCCCCACTATCTTATTCTTGTTTGCAGGTGAAAACGAAGAAGAAAGGTGAGCTGTCCAAGTGCTACTGGAGCATTCAAATCTTAGCGCGTTTTTTTAATGTCCCAGCATAATTGGCATTTTTCATATATTATATTTGTTGTCTATTAGTTTAACAAACGCGCTTGGTAGCTCAGATGGTGGAGGACGTATCTTGCAAGTATAGGGACCTGGGTTCGATTCCCAGGTCCCCCCATATAATTGTTGATTTTTGTTTTAACATGTTCTAGTGCAGCATTCGTTCAATATCCCACCATGCATCCTCACGCCTAAGCTTTCCAAGCGCTCATGATGATCAATCCAGTGGTTACATAATGAAGCCCATGGTATACTCCAGTCAACCATCATGCACACAACCAAAAAGGTCAACAAGGCCTTGTGGTAATGGGCCAGAATTCCTCAAAATTCACCTCCACATGGGCCAGACACCCCCTTGGTTTGCAATATTTTTCTTATTTTTATATTCTTTTATCTTATTTCTTTTAATTTGTTCTAATTATAATTAATTCACCACAAATAATTTTTCATAATAAAAAAACAGAAAATCAAAATTGTAAATATATTTAGTTATTTATTAATTTCATCATTAATTTATTTTTATAAATAAATGTCAATAATTAACTTAGTTAATTTAGGTTTAAAATTTAATCTCTTTTCTTAATAAATAAAAAATACATAGAATTAGGTTTTGACACTTTTATCTTTTTCTTAATTAATTATTATCATTATTCATTATTATTATTAATTACTATTATTTTTGTACATAAATATGCAAATTAATTAATTAGTAAATTAGGTCAACTTTGACATTTTCTTTAATAATTAAAATAATTTAGAATTAGGGTTGTTTACTAACTTTTAAATTCTCTTCTTTATTTTCATAAATACCAAAAACATAAAAAACACTTTCTTTTCTTTAATTAAATAATTAATTAGGTTTTAATTCAATTTAATTTCAAGCAAAGGGTCAAAACCCTCGGACGTCCAGTTTAATTTCTATTTTGCGCATTATTTTCTTATTGATTATTATGTAACTGCTTTCCGGATGTAATAGTAATTAGGTATTTTTTACTTTCCGCATTTTTATCAAAAAACGGGTCTTTGTATTTTGGCGATGTATAGACCCGCGCCTTGTAATAGCGTAGCTTTTACCTTTCCGTATTTTACTTTCCGCACTCTTAAATTCTAAATTGCATGGAAGAATGTATGTTAATTAAAAACAACTCGTAGCTCATAATGCCCTGATCAACAATAAAATATAACATGAAAACAACACACAATACACACACCACTTCTAGGGTACGCCTCACTCGTTGCCTTCGAAACGTGGTCGTCAAGTATAAGACGTTTTAGCAGTCGCTCTTATGTCCAAGATCCAGTTGCCTTGAAACAGTTGCCTCAAAACGGTTGCCTCAGATTAAAAAGGATCTAGGACATTAGGGTTGCTTCTAAGGTGTCCTAACTGTTGCTTCGGTGACCACACTGTCCCTACAATCGAATTGACCCGAACACCTCCAACGGTGGTGCTACCTACCTCTCAATGGTGGGATGGCACTACCTTAGGGATTCTTACGCAGCCTAATTCCTTAGGGTAGGTAGATGACTCATGGGTACTTGCTCTTTTCAAAAACAAATCAAGAATCTTTTCACACTGACACTTTCAAAAGCTTTCAAAGCAAATTTTTCAAACACTGTTGAGGACAGATACAAGAGTCACTCAGAAATCTTTCAACGAAACTTTTTTCAAACCCACTCACATTTTGAAAAGCAAACACTTTGAAAACATAAGAGCAAGTACCTAAGAGCCCGTGGATAACCACAGATAGAAAGGGTGCTAACACCTTCCCTTTCTATAAATCTACCTCCCAAACCGAGAAACGTTCTCATAAGGAATTTTGCTGTGCTTTTGTCCTATCCATGTTGGAGAAAATAAAAGACGGTGGCGACTCTTGCTTCCGTGACATTTCGCGAGCCAGCTAAAAACAGTCAGTTCTATTTCCACCGATCACAACTGGTGCCTTGAACTTTGGTGGAATAAGAATCCCAGACACCAAACCCAACTCTTTAAAGTCCAGCTCGGGCACTTTCTGAATCTCCATTGCAATTAGACGCTTTTCCAGTTGCTTGTACTTCTCATCAGCTGGAGGATATTGCTCTTCAGAGTAGTCATCCTCTTCTTCCTCTTCAGATTCTGGATGGTCACTCACTTCCTTGTTTTTCCTTTGTTGATTGTCCCCTTCACCTGATGATGTTATGAAGTCTAGGGTCTGGCTGGCTGGCCCTGGGAACCTTCTTCCCATATTCAAAACACCGGTCAATTTCTTCGCTTTCTTCTTCTTTTCTTTGATCAGCAAAGTTTTCAAATCCTCTTGTCCTTTGGCCAGAGTCAAGAACATTTGTTGAAACTGAGTGTTCTGCACCTGAAGATATTTTACTGTCTATTCCATATCCATCTCACTGAAATAAACAGTAGAAAGATAAAAAGACCTGTTGTAAGAAACATGTTTGTGTTATGATGAATGAAGATGCATATGCAATGATTTCAAGGAAATTAGAGATTTAAATTTGGTTTAGACAAAAAAGGAACACACGTTATATAAATAAATCAAAGTTTGAGTACATCATGCCTCTTTGGGCTTACAAAGAAATACAAAACTCTAAGATAAAAAGGTTGAACGCATCCTTTTTGGTGCGATGTAGGCGTTCAGACTCCGCTCCTTACGAAGCTGCTTGGTGAGTTCCAGAACTTTCTTCTCGCTGGCGTAGAATTGGGCCTCGAAAGTGTCTCGCTCCCCCTTAAGCTATATCCAATCCATTTGCAAGTCTTCGATAAAGGTGGGCATGTTAGGATGAAGGATAGTGTATGGGACATCTCCTTCCACAACAGGCTCTATGATAACCGGGAGAATGGAGGGGTAAGGCATCATAAGACTTTGAGCACGGGCTTGTACCCATTTGAGATAAGGCTCATGAGGGATGGAGTTATTATCCCCCAATGTCTTGCTATCTACCTTGTTCAACATCCTCCAAGCTCAGATAAACCTCTGGCGGTAACCTTGATCGTCATTCTCATAGTCAAATACCAACCCTTGAATAAGAATCTCATGTGGACCATCCCTTCAGGCGTAACCAAACTATCGCAAGGCTAAGCAGGGGTTGTAAGTGATACCTCCTCTAATGCCAAGTAAGGGTACATTAGAGAATTCTCCACAACGGTCGATGATAGTAACATTCTCCAAAGATTGGTAACACCAATGAATATCTGAATGTCTGAGCGTCATTAACCTATGTGAACACCTTGAGCCTTGCTCGTTCTTCAATACAGATTGGGGAAGATGCGAAATAAACCATCTTTCCAAAATAGGAGTACAACACATGAGGATACCTTTTTTCCTCATAGTGCGAGAGTGAAAAGAATGTAGGATATCTCCTAACAAAGTAGGTAACGGGTTACGAGACATGAAGATTTTGACGGTGTTTATATCTATGAGTTGGTCAGGATTTGGAAACAAAACCATCCCATAGATGAGAAGATCTACAATTTCCTCAAAAGCTTGCAAGTCCAAGGAGTTCCAACAGTCTTGAGCTTTCTCAAACAAGAACTTGGCTAAGAAACCTTTGACACCACTCCTTGTTTCCCAATTAGTTGTGACATCAGATTGTTGCAAGTGTAGGGCTTGAGCAATCTCTTCTGGTTTTGGATCTCTTTCTATAACGTTGAAGGGTAGTTGATTGAGAATGGGAATCCTCAAGAGTTGGGAGAATTATTCCAAATTTGGCACAAGTTGATAATCGGGAAATGTGAAGCAATGGTGTAGAGGATCAAAGAATTGGAAGAGCACCTTCATCATATCTTCATCCGTGTTGGAGGTAACCAAGTTTAGGAGGCGACCATGTCTTTCGGTAAATGGAGAATTATCAAGAACCCTTGATGCTAACTCTTTAAGTTGAGGATGGATCCTTACGAGAGTGACTTGAATGGTTTTCCTGCGAATAAAATACATGTCCTACAAAACAGAACAAAGATAAATCCCAAAAATCCTTGAAATGGTTAGTGAATATGAGTATGATATTATGATGTTTATGATGTTATGTACGAGTAAATATATACAAACAAAACAAACAAGTCCTTAGGTTTAGGCTTGCATGGAGTCTCATAGGTAAGTACCCTCTTGAAATTTAGTTGGCTCAAACCTGTCCTAGCAATAATAATCGGGTTCTAAGGGAGCTCAATATCACTGGTTTGTCTTCTCGGGCATTATTTCAGCGTAAGCCTCTTTAATGGCGACCGAAATATCCCAAAAAACCAAACCTCAATGAGTGTAGTATCGAGTATCTACCAACTTCGAACTGCACCAAAGCCGGTCATCTCACTACGTCCTAATGGCCAAGTTGGTCAAGTAAAGGTTCTAGAAGTTAGTTAGTGCTTCATGATATCACTCAGCGGCCCCGTATTCTCATTGACTACTCAAGGGATACCGGTACCCACAAATATGTCATACTAACGTAGCTATTGCTTAGACCATGTCGGTATACCGCGCGCAGTTTCCACAATGTATTGCTACTTACCTATAAGGTACCCCAAATCCCGGTAGAGGATTCAAACCCAAACAAAGAACTAAAATGTAAAGCAAACAAATCAAATAATTAAAGCAAGTAAATGTGATCTAGCCCTAAGGTAACACCACTTTTAAAAAAATTCCCCAGCAGAGTCGCCAATTCTGTAACACGGTGGGAGAACTGACTTGGTTGTTTTGCATTTGATCGTAAATGTTTCCGTTAGCAAGAGTCGCCACCGAATTTTATTTTATCCAAAAGGAAAGGTTGAAAAAAAACTGGAAAGACCTTTAGAGATGTTTTCTTGAGTTTGGGAGTATATTATGAAAAGGGAAGGTATTAGCACCCTTTTCATCCGTAGTTATCTACGGGCTCTTAGTTGCTTGCTAGATCACTTGCTTTTGTTTGAAAATATGCTTTGTGTGGTTTTTGAAAGTATTTTGAAAAGGCGCCATCGTTTAGGCAAACTTTCTAATGATTCTCGTTTGTAAGAATGTATACAAAGTGTTGATCTTTTGAAAAGTGTTTCAAGTTTGAAAGATGTTTTTGAAAGTGTTGGTGTTTGTTTTAAAAATAGCAAGAATGTTTTGGTTTGAAAATAAGCAAGCAACTAGAAACATTCTACCTACTTAAAAGTCTTTCATGTTTATTTCCTCCTTCCTTTGACATTGTTATCTTACCATTGATTTGGTAAGAAACCCTATCCTTGGATGTAAAGGGACAGACAAGGGTCATTGTATAGTCATGAATAGCAATGTTGTAAGATATCTTAGCATTTTCTTTAAGGGACTAAGATCATTCGTAAGACAACATTTGTAGCGTCATCGAGGGACTATGATCTTGTATTTTGTTTGTTTTTGCTAAGACATCTTACATGCATAACATGACCCTTTTCATAAGGCAACAAAGTGGATTTACCCTAACGGTGTAAGTGTGAAAGTGTATTGATTCACATGCATTGTTTTGTCTTTGAATTAGGGTTTTCTAAGCATTGGTTTTATCTTTCCATACAAACCCTAATTACTAGTATTTATATATAAAGCATTAAATTGCGGAAAATAAAAATACTAAGATATTACATCAATAGGGGAGAGGGTGTACAAATTTACAAATGGGGATTTTTGCAAAAAAAATTAAATCTAATCAACTATTACAACCATATTGAATATTGTACAAAATTGAAAATAAAAATGCAAGAATTTAAATGGAAAAAAGAAATGATTTTGTTTTTTATGAAAGGGTTTAGTCTTGACCTAATTAAAAAATGATTAATGAAAATTAAATAAAATTAACTTAAACTAAATAAGAAAAGAAATTAACTAAAAAAGGATTTTTTTAGGGTTTTATTTATGAACAGGTTTTTGAATTAATAAAAATAATTTGGACATTAATTAATTTAAAGAAACCTAAGTTCTTAATTAATTTTAATTGCAAGAAAAAATATAATAGTTAAACCTAAACCTAAATATTAATTATTAAGAAAGAAATTAATTTATTAAGAAAATGTTTTTGTTATTTTAGTTTTATAAAACAAAATAAACTAATAAAATGTCAAAATAATAAATAAAATATTTTTTGGATTTTTATTAATAACAAAAATATATTAATAATGATAATAATAATAATAATAATAATAATAATAATAATAATAATAATAAAGAAAAAAAGAAATAAAAAATAAGAAAAAGAAAATAATAATGAAAATTGGGCCAGGGGGGTGCTGAAGTAAGTCACGGGTTAGTAAAAGAAAAGAAAATACTTAGGCCCAAGTTGGAGGCCCCACCTGTTCAAACAAAAAAAAAGAAAACAGAAAAAATTTGAAAAAAAAGTGGCAAAACGGACGTTAGGGCTCAAAGCCAGGTCCAAGGGGTGACAGACGCGCGCTTTAACCACTGGGGTGGTGATACATCCGTTAAAGTTTGCACAATAATAAATATATAACAGATATTTTGCCCCGGATGTACTTCATCTTCAACCTCCAGCCAAAGGATTTCAAACTTGCTCATTTCTTAACCATTTTCAAAAATGTAAACATGAAACTTGTGCATTTTTCCAACACGAATCCAACCATGTAACTCATATAAGCTAACATTCAAAGATAAGGATGAATTTATGAAAGTACCAAATTCTAACCTAAAGGTTTCAGCAAGTTCAAACTCAAAATTCTCCATGATTAAGCAACATAAATGACATCTATGGACATGTATAGTTTCAGGGCAATGATATCTACATTCTATCTTCACAAATGCAAGCCTAACAATGCCTAAATAATGAGATAGAAGTTCAAGAAAAATACCTCAAAACTGGAAATCGTGAAATGAGTTTGAGCTTGTTTCAAGTGATGGTGATGATCAGGTTAGCTTCATTGGACCTCTAGGAAGCTAATGCAATGGCTGGCTTGAGCTGAAGGTGGCTGGAATGGTTTGGAGAAGTCCAACGTGATGCTCTGTTTTTGAACTTGGAAATGGGTGAAGATGGTGTTACAGTCGTGTAACAGGGATAAGGATGGCTTATGTATGATGTTTGGAAGCTTTTGGAAGCAAAAGGCCAAGAAACGCACGAGTAGTTTTTGATTTTGGGATTTCTGGCCAGAATATGCAACAATGGAGTTTTTGTGTATGCTTCTGAGTTCTAGGGAGTTTGAGGGCTTAAGCATGCATGTGTTCTCTTGCAAATAGTATCTCTATTAATAGAGGAAAGGTTTTGAGGTTTTAAATGATTAGAAACAAAGAATCACATGTTATGAGTTCTTCACTTGTTTTTGAAGTTATCTTGACAAACAAGGTTTCAATGCAAGGTACATGTCTTGTAGGGTGGCTAGAAACTTTAAACATGTTTGTTCTGAGTTTATAGAGTATGCTTGTGCAGAAAGAACAAGTGCAAAGCTCCATACAAGTTGACTTTGTGATTATAGTCACTTTTCAATAATAGCAATGGTGCCTTTCTTCCAAAAAATGGAAATGCAACTTGGATAATGATTCAAATGCTTGGACAATAGCTCTATATGTTGTGTAAACATTTAATTAAGGAGTGGATTACAAGTTTGAGGCCTGTAAAGTGAATATTATGCAACATGGCTATGGATTTGGTTCATTGTGCATCACAAATTTTGCCTTGCAAAACAACTTGAAACCCTAACTTCTGGCCTTCGATTCTCCTTGCTCACAAGTGATCTCAAGGAGTTCTTGGACATTTTAGAAATCTTGTAATGCGCTATACAACCCCTCTTTGAATTAATTTTTCAAAACCAAATGGAACTATGTGAAACATGGCTCAAAAGTTAGGTCAAAATCCTCACCAAAATGCTCAAAATTTTACAAGTATTTTAGTTTCATGACCATGATTTCATGGATTAATAACTTGAGATCCAATAATTTCTAGGAAGAGTTGTGTAAATAAATGTTTTAGATCTCATTGAGATCTACAACTTTCATGTTTAAAGTTTCCTTTGAATCATCTTGCATCATGGTGAACAATTGGCTCAAAGTTGTGAAAAATATGAAGTTTCCAACACTTAGAAAAAATTTCTAAGTTTGGAAACTTTGACTTTTCACAATGAAATCTTGACTTTTTGATTTCTTGATAAACAAGTTTCATATTTTGAATTTTTTTGATGAATTGTGATCTTTGACACTTGATTTTGACCAAAAAGTCAAAGTTTGACTTTTCAGTGTGCAGTTGACTTTTGATTAGTTGACTGAAAATCAACTATCAATCAATTGATCTTGAGGAATGTTTTGAGTCATGCCATTAGGTAAAAATGATGAAATTGAATCCTTGAGATCATATTTCCAACCAATCAACCATTTTCCAGGTTAAAAATCAAAAATTGCCTTTTCTCAATCAAAACCCTAATTTTGACCATTTTGCCCTTTTGATGATCTGATCAAATTTCTTGAGGAATTGTTATCCAAACTTGATCAAATGACATATATGAGTTCACAGTGTTGATATGGATAAAAAATTATGATCAATTGACTGAGAAAAAATATGATCCAAGACTTAAAACTTGACATGAGAAATCTTGATGGTCCATAATGATCCATGAAAGTCATATGAGGCATTAAAAGTTCAATTATCCTTGTGCAATCTCAAACCCTAATTTTCAGTCATCAGAGCTTGAGGAGGTGTCTTGAGCTGATCAACCCTAATGCAGTCTTGAACCAAAGGAGATCTTGTGAGAAAATACTTGATAAATGAGAGGGTAAATTTTGGGGTACAACACTAGGAGTTCGGTCTCTTTGTATAAAACTTTGTGTTTATAGACAAGCTTTCTAAATCAATGCAATCAGATTCAATTTCAAAAAGCTTTTTTATTTTCTATGTTTTGTTTGCAACATTCAATGATTATATTGAATGAACATATGCATTTGAATATGATTACCATTTACAAATATATACATGAAAATAGGATTAGCATTTACGAAAGATTCCAAGAGTTGGGATAAGCGTTCGAAGCTGACCATAAATTCCCATAGAGCAATTTCCTCAGATCTTTCCTCACAAGTTAATCCCCATCAAAGGTTATTTCTCCAGTAAAGTCGCCATAACCTATAGGGTTTATTTCCCCAATAGAGTTTATTTCTCCAGTATAGTTATTCCTCGACAAGATTCTCTTCTCCGACCAGATAACATTCAACATTGTCCTCCCCAAAAGAATAACACATCAAGGAATTTCAATTCTTTCATCTCCAGTCAGAATATAAGTCTTACAAGGAATAATGAATGTCTAAATCTCCTTGAATTCTTCTATCCCCAAGCAGAAGTCGAAAATCCCTAACAGAGTGTCCTCAAATGGAAAGCATAAATCCCCAGTAGATATATTCTAAACCAACTTAAAGAAATACTATCTTCACCACCAACAACAATCAAGGATTTATTTTCCCCAATCAGACGTTATTATACGAGGCTACTGATACGCTCCAATAACACATTGCATCCATATATCATTTACAAAAAAAATCATAACATATGCATACAAAATGTATATAACATTCTCATTTATTTTGAGAGTATCATTACACAATGCATTGCATACATCATAAAGTTGAACAAGAATAACTTTGTCTTTTCAGGTCGCGTTTGCAAAGAAGAAAGATATTACCAGTAATTTACAGATAGGTTATGGATAAATTCCCAAAACAAGACGGGGTGACTATCTATATGACTAAGTGATCTCCTTCAGCGCTTTATTTTGAAAAGCATGTCCCCTTCAAAGATGGAACCCTAAAAAGAATTTCCCCTAGAGGCCGAGTTCTGGCGAGCATTACCTTCAAAGGAGTTTTGAAACGCATTTCCCCTTCAGTACTTCATTCTTAAAAGCATCTCATTCAGAAGTATATTATGAAAAGCATCACCTTTAGCACTTCGTTCTAGAAAGCATTTCCTCTTCAGATACGGAATCCTGAAAAGCATTTCCCCCAGAGACCGAGTTCTGGCGAGCATTTCCTTCATATGAGTTCTGAAACGCATTTCCCCTTTAGTACTTCATTATGAAAAGTATCTCCTTCGTAAGTTTATTCCGAAAAGCATCTCTTTCAGCGCTTCATTCTGGAAAATATTTCCCCTTCAGCTACGAATCCTGAAAAGCATTTCCCCCAGAGACCGATTTCTAGTGAGCATTTCTTTCAGAGGAGTTCTGTAACACATTTCCCCTTCAATACTCCATTCTGAAAACCAGCTCCTTCAGAAGTTTATTCTGAAAAGAATCTCCTTCAACGCTTCAGTCTGGAAAGAATTTCCCCTTCAGATACAGAATCCTGCAAAGCATTTCCCCCAAAGACCGAGATCTGGTGAGCATTTCCTTCAGAGGAGTTATGAAACGCATTTCCCCTTCAGAACTTCATTTTGAAAAGCATCTCCTTCGTAAGTTTATTCTGAAAAGCATCTCCTTCAGCACTTCGTTCTGGAAAGCATTTCCCCTTCAAATATGAAATCCTGAAAAGCATTCTTCTGATACTCCTATCAACGGTTACTTTGGATGGCATCTATAATCCCATCTTCGATGACACTCCATCACTTCTCCAAATGGAATCTTTAAGTCTATTCAAGTAAAACAACCAACCAACAAGTGTTACTTCGTGCGCAGGCGAGTGCAAATTTTTGGGCACTTATGTGTTCAATCCTCTTCTACCTTCAGATCCCGAACGACCAGCATGCCAATCTAACTCTTCAGGTTTAAGAAGATTGAACTAGGGAAGCTGTTGTACCCCAAAATTTTCCCTCTCATTTCCAAAGACTTTCTCATGCCCTTAAGGTTATCAAGTGTTCAAGACTACTCAAGAATGATCATATGATCCTCCTCTTAAGAAGTGGCCTATAATTAGGATTTTGGTTTTCTCAGAATAAATTGGACTTCTAATGCCTCAAGTGGACTTCATGGTTTCTCATATACTTCAAAGAATCCACATGTCAAGTTTCAAGCCTTACATCATATATTTGCTCAGTCAATGGTCCATATGATTGAAAATCAACTATATTGAGTAAAAAGTCAACTGGGGTCAACATAAAGTCAAACCTCAATATTTTTGGTCAAAATCAATGTTTTGAAGTCACATTCATCATTTGATCAAGGGTTGATCATAAATCATCAAGAAAACTCAAGATTCACCAAAAGTTAAAAGTTGATAGATTATGGTTTTCTTTAGGAGAAGTCAACTAAACTTTGACCAAGCATATAATTTCACATGCTTCATAATAAAATTCTCAACCAAAGCTCATGTTGATCAAAATTCAATTCTATACAACTTTGTCTCTCTAAGCTCAAGGCCCAAAAATGCTTCATTTGAGAGATATGGGCTACAATATTATAGGTCATTTTAAAAGTCAACAAAAAGACACTTTTTGTTAAAGCAACTTACATCAAGATAAAATAATAAAATGGAAAATTATCAGCATGATAGTTTTAGGTGACATCTAGAGATTTCCAAAAAGTCCAAGATCACCTTCATACGATAAATATTGAGAGAGTTATGAGTTGCACAAGTTGGGCAATTTTGAGAAAATGCATGAAACCCAAATTGAGCAAACTTGAATTTTTGGGCTAATGGGCTTATCTTTCAAGGTCCAAACGTGTTCTTGACCTCATAATGGACCTCTAAAACCATTCATTCACCATGATAATTTTTATCTTATTTATTTTGATTTTTATTCACTTAAATTTAAATTAAATAAAAAATATATCAAAGGGAGGTGCAATGCTTAAGAGGCCTTTTATTTAAACATGTTGGAGGCCTAATATCATGAAGAGATCGTGTGTAATTTATCTTTGCATGAAATCTTCAGATTTTGAATTATTCAAATTCTATTTTTAAACAAAAATCAAAGGTTTGTTTTGCAAGGTATCCAACCCCATTCCTTTAACCTAATCTTCTCATACACACACACACACACACACACATATATATATATATATATATTCTTCTAATTACGACAAGTGAGGGGATAAAAACCCTTGCAAGAGAACTCCCTAAAAAAATCAAAATTTGTCCAAACTAGGGAAAACTTGAAAACTCTCATACAACCACTTTCAAGGCCAAACAACCATCCAAATCAACTCTAGGTACATTATAAGTAAGTATTGATCACTCTTGATGATCAAAGAAGCCTGAAACTCACATCCATGCATCACCAGTTTCTATGTTTACATGAAATTCGTATTTTATTTTTTGTGATGTTTTGATATGAAGTAACACTGCTGATGTGTTTCTGAGGTGTATTAGTACAGGTCTAAACCATCGCATGAGTCCCATAATGCCAGGATGATGCATCATCATAGTTGCACCGGTTTGCTTTATTTTCTTTATATCTCTGTGTACAGGACGATTCAATAAAAACCAAGGGAACCATTAAACTCGCAAGGGTCAAATTAGGGGGTGGGTTTCCTTTGGATTACTAACAGTTTCTATTTTTCAAGTTGAAGAAAACGCTTCATCGGAGAAGACGATCAGAGCTAGGGCTCTGACGCCTCTCCGACCCATTCATTTGTTTTTATTTTATTTTCATTTGTTTTTATTCTAATACCGGATGTAATAACCACCCTAGTGGGAAGAGCGCACACGTTAAGATATTGATCTATAAGGGTGTGGGTTTGATCCTTGCATTTTGCTATTTTTTCTTCATATTTTCCAATTTTTGAATGTTTAATATATTTTATGCAGCGCTCACCTTCCTAAAACCAATGCACGCTTGGTGCAGTGGCGAGCAAGGTAGGAGAAAACCTAGAGGGAGTGGGTTCAACACCCACCCCAGACAATTTTTTCCTTGTTTTGGTTTTCTACATATTTTCCTTGATTTTTTTCCTCTAACCATAATTCCTTTTTAATTAACCATTAACAAACCTTTTTTAAACCCTAATTAATTAGGTTTAGGTTTTTTAATTAACCTTTAATTAATTAACCCTTTTTTAATACTAAAATTAATTAGAACTTTTAGATTTTTATTAATTATTATCATAAACTATTTTCTTCATAAAAAATCACCAAAAACATTTTCTTTTCTATTTTCCTCTTTCCTTTTTCTTATTTATATTTGCCTAGATCAATTTTATAGGACGCTTCCTCAAATGTAAATAGCTTAGGTTTATTTTTCTTATTATGTAACTTCTTTGAGTATGTAATAGTTTTAGGGTTTACTTCCCCGCATCTTTCATTATTATGTAACTGCCCCAAAACCTTGTAATAGTTTTAGGTTTACATTCTGCATTTTACATTCCGTATTATATTTTTTTATGAAATTTCTAGTAATTAGGGTTTGTATGGAAAGACTAAAATCAATCAATAGTGAAACCCCAAATTCAAGACTAAATAATCGAACTGAACACACTTTCATACTCGCACCTCTAGGGTAACCTCTTTTCATCTCCTTTCGGAAACATTGGTCACTCCCCTCGAAAATAGGGATACTTTAGCAAAGTCCCTCCAAATAAAAGATCATAGTCCCTCAATGAACCTTCGATGTTGCCTACGAAAATTGATCTAGTCCCTCCGATAAATTGCTAAAGTATCCTTATTTGTTGCCTATGATGACCATACCATAACCTCTATTGTCCCGTCACATCCAATAGATGGGGCTATCTACCAACTAATGGTACGGATAACACTATCTCTAAAGGAGAAAGAAAAGAACAAGAACGACCTTGAGTGGGTAAAATTGTTAATCGCTTTCTCACAACCTTTCTAAAAAACATTTTCCAACATCACTTTCAAAAATATTTTCTAAAACACTTTGTACGCGTTCTTGAGGATTGATACAAAAACCATTACAAAGATAGTCGTACTTTGGCTTTTCAAAATATTTTCAAAACACTTACACAAAAAAACAATTTTCAAAAGTGAGCTAGCGATTAAGAGCCCGTAGATAACTATGGATCAAAAGGGTGCTAACACCTTCCCTTTTCATATCTTACCCCCTGAACTCAAAATCTATGAGGTCTTTCCCGTTCTTTTCACCCTTTCCTTATTGGATAAAAGAAAATTCGGTGGCGACTCTAGCTATCCGCATATTTGGATAAAATGGAAAAGTCAGTTCTCCCACCGTATTACAATATGGCTCGTGCATATTCGAGTTTCCAATAACTAGGTTCGTTTAGACTACTATATTGATCTAGGTCAAAAACCTTCCGCTCAACATTGTTTTTCAAGTAAGTTTTAAATAACCATTTTAAAAGGTAGTTTTTATTTGGGTATCTATCCAGCCCCCTCTAAATCCGGTGCCATAGTCTAACAAGTGGTATAAGAGCTCCCATTGATTCCGTGCTTCAAAACTCTTATTAGAAAATGGCATACGAACCTAAAGGGATTTACAAAACAACCCCAAATTTTTTCCAGAAGAAAACTATAGTTATTGGAAAGCTTGTATACACATTTATGTTTATTCATATGACAAGGATATGTGTGATGGTATTACTCAAAACAATGCTAATGGCGTTGTCACATCTAAGTCTGAAGCACTATGGAATAATGAAGATAAAAAACTTTCATCAAATCTCATTAATTGTTTGAACGCACTTGGTATGCCGATTTCCAATGCAATTACTACTAATTTTTTTTTAAGATGTCTCATTAGGAATTACAACCGAAGGTCACCGCAATCAAGGAAGCTAATGATCTTACAACACTTGATCTCACTACATTGTTTACTAAGTTTGAAGAACATGAGCAAGAACTTAATTTCTTAGACAAGCATGAGAAAAGGCTTGATAAGAAGAATAAAAAGAAGAAAGACACGAATAATAAGGAAAGAAAAAAGCCTAAAGCTTTTAGGGTGTCAAGTTCAAGGTCATCAAATTGTGTGCACGTATACGATAGTGATTTTAGGGATGTTGAAAATTTAAATTGTCACTATGCTTGTAAGATTCCCCAAATACAACCAATTGTTTCATTGACCCCAAGGACTCAATGAAGATTGGGTACCTAGCTTGTCTTGTTGTTTTTGTAGAAACATTATTTTGAATCTATAAAGAGAATATGGGTTCTCATTTATGGTGGTGCAAGGCATATAAAGATATTCTAATTCTATTATTATGGGGAAAGATGATGGATTATGTGATCTAGAAAACAATAACAAGTTTTGTTTTATTGGTAAAAGATGTGTATGTTACTTTTTGATGTTGTATCCGAGAATACTCGGAAAAGGTATTTTAATCTCGTGATGTAGGTTTATCTTCAAGAGACATACTCAATGACACCGAAGAAGGAATTGATCAATTCGAATCGATGAAGCATGAGGAGGAGAAAGATAACTAACATGAAAAGGATAAAGATGAGAGTTCAATCAAAATGAATTTTTCATCAAATCAATGACCTTCTTGGATTCATCACAAGGTATACTTTTGGGTACTTTGTCAAAGTGAAAAGTGATAAGACCGTGTTGTTCTAAAACCCTTGTGGCATACTTTTCATTTGGTGCAACTTTTTTCGAGAGTCCCGTGTGAAATGAAAGTGCATCCTCCGTCATATTATACGATGAGGTAGTATCGATTTAACTTTCATTTGTTAGTCAGTTCTATCTTTTACTTATTTATTTCTCTAAATACATGATATACTTGGTGTATAGTATATATTATGAGTACTCATTTGCATCATGATTCTTAATTGATAATGATAGTGACTTATCAATTTATATACTTGAAATAACCTCATCATATTATATTTTCATGTATTTATAATAAACACTTATGTGTACATAAGCATGTTTAGGTTCTTTAAACATCAAGCATAACACATTTGACATTATATCATATTTGATTCTACTAACATGTAACTTGTCAAAGAGTTCTCTAGTTTATGTAGGGAGTGTTTGAAATGAGTGTTATTGGAAGTTGAATTACTTTCCCGTACACGAAATAAAGTAGCTCAAGGAAGGAACACATGCATGGGGAATTACCTTCGCGATCATGTTGAAAAAGGGGATGTTGTGTTTGAGAATTTTGATATTGAAAATCAACTTTCTGACATAGTCACAAAAATGTTTGCAACTAAACCGTTTTTCATAAAACCCGAGGAATTGGGTATTATTAATGTCTTCAATATTGCCTTCTTTATTATGATGCTTGCAATTTTATACATTTTGATCTAATACTTTGTTTGAATATTTACATCATGTGAGTTCAACTTCCATTCTATCAAGAGTGAGGTAATACTGTTCCAAATTTCTCATTGAAAGTGAGATTTTCTTAGTGAAATTCAGGCTATCACATTTTGGATGTCCTACAAGATGTTGAGACACCGGATCCGACTTCACACACAGCAAGAAGATGTATAAAGAAAAATAGAAATGCTGAAAATAAATAACACATGATATGTTTACCCAATTCGAAACAATTTTCCTACTCTGGGAGCTACCAAGCGAGAGACGAAATCAACTAGATAATATCAATTTGCAGACCTTACAGCAAACCTCTAGTTTATAGTCTACACACTTAATCACTACCCTTTGCTTAACTTCTACCTAAGACACACCTAGGTATGAGGCCCTCCTTAAATCCCTCTTCAATTACACTCAACAATTGGAGCAAACTCTAAACACAAGTAGAGAACAAAAACCAACCGGAAGCTATACCTCCAAAACACGCAAGACTCAATGCTTAAAAGCTTATGAGAATTGACACACAATATGTTCAGTGCTTAAAAGCTTATGAACATCTAAAAAGAGAACTTACAACCTAACAAAACAATCCCACTCTTCTATCAAGATGATATTAGAGAGGCTAAAAAAATAAGGATTCTACAACCCTAAAAACACACATGTAAGTTCTACCTAATACTAGGTATACACCAGTCTATTTATAACTTTATTCTAGACTGGGTTGGGCTCCAAAACCCCAGCAGTGAGGCTGCACAAAGTCTGCAAAAAGTCCTCCAAGAAAATAGGTCTTGAATAATTAGTTTCTTAATAAATCTCCATATTTAGAAACTGATCAAGCATACACATCAGAGGTACAACAGCAGAAAAACACACATGCAAGGTCAGCAACACAAACAATAGAAGCATACGCACATAGTTAGTAGTTAGTTGATCTACTAACATAGCTGCAAAAATAGAGAAAACTTAAGTTCTCTCACCAAGATGTCACACCATGATGTCAAGACATCATATCTTACACCTTCTTCATAAACAAGCAGGAACTCCCCCTCAAAACCTGCTATCACAAACAAAGAATCAGAAGATTCTCCCCCTTAGTAACTGCCAACTCACACACCCTCAATATCATACTACTCTCCCTTTGTAGCCATAATGTGACAAAGGCAATTAGAGAATATTATCAAAAAAAATAAAGCACCTAAAGTTATAGAGTCAGGGTGCAAAAATTTAAAAATATCCTGTGAATTTTGTCCTTACACAATCATAAACCAAAATAAAACAAATGTTGCAAAAAAAAACTACATTCGTTTTGATGCTCCAGTAGCATCAATATCACTTTCCTCCTCAGATCCATATTCTTCAATCGCTTCACTATTTGAAGTGGCATCATCACAAGACGAGTTCTTATCAGACGCATCAGATGTATTAGATACATTATTGTCTTCACCATCAACAACTTTAGATTCCTTTTCTAATTCCTCCATTAAGGCTTCGATGAGATCCTCAAGCTTAGCCTTTCTTGCTGTATCAGTTCTGATAGTGTCCTCTAGCTCTCTGTAGGTTTCCTTCAATATGGAGATTATTTCCCCTCTTTATATTTTAGGTATATGAGCTTCTAAGGTTGCAATGGAAATGTCTGGATCATGGGTTCCACCAAAACATTTATGATGCAGAGACATCGAGGATGCTCTCTTCTTGACCCTGTCAATGGGTAATAAGATCCTAGGATGTTGAGTTAGCACTATTCCATATATAAGAGAAGGGAAACAAATGGGCAGCTTCACGACAGTAGATGCAGCCTGCTTCATGACTTGATTAAAAATATATCTTCCATAATCAAACACCCTTTCAGTACCAATAGCAGAGATAAATTTCACAAGACCAGTGGAGATGGTGGAGCTATGCTGAGTGGGCATCCAGTTAATAGTAGCAATCTTATGAAGAATGACATACTTCACAGTGAGTCTACCTAATGACAATTTTCCATTCTCACCCAAGTGTTGCACCTGTCCTCTTGTAATTTCACTGCATATTTAATCATTTCTTACTGCAAGTTCTGCTTGAGGTTCTTCTTCTCTTCCTAGATATATGTTAATCATCCTTGGGGAAAAATTCACAGATTTACCTGTGACCACTATCTTTCCACATTTTTTACTCTTTTCATCATTGCACTTATCAGGGATGCTAACAACAAATTCTTTGACCAACTTCTTAGAGCACGAACCAATGTTTGTGACTGTTTTTATTAGGCCAAAAACCTTTATCAACTTCACAATGTCAGGACATTTATCAAAATCCTTTCTAATTTCTCTCCCCAATTCTACCCTTCTCTTACCAACATATTTAAGTTTCTCAGCATGTTCTTCAGACTTGAAGGAAGCTTTCTTCACTGATGAGTTCTTCTGAGACGCAGAATAGGCCTTCTTGTGAGCATATTTCTTATGAGAGATTATGTTCTAGACATCTTCTTCAACATCATATTCTGAATCACTGGAAGGAACCACCTTCATTTTCTTGATTGGTACAACACCTTTACTCCATGGCTTTCTGGGACCAATGGGAGCCTTTTTCTTGAAAATCTTTGGAGAAATGTTCTTTTTCTTATTAGCCTCTCCTTGATCCTTTACAGTAGGAGAACAATCCATCACTGCACCCTTTCCTATTTTTGAGTCTGTTGGCTATACCTGGAGCTAGTCTTTTGATAGCGGGTTCCTCATCAAATTCTAAGTTGTCATCCTCAATCACATCTCTGACCATAACATCAGCTTTTTTCTTACTGCGTATATCTCAAACAGCTTGATCATGGGTAAATTCTTCAATCCTTCCCTTAAATGTCTCATTAGTACCTGCTTCTTTACATGTTATAGCATTGGAATCGACAATTACACCAACTTATTTTAATACTCTTATCACAAATTTCCTACGTCCCATATCAAGATTACAACTCTCATCCTCATATAGGTTTTCATCAATAGTAACGGGTCCAATAAGGTTTCTCTTCTCAGATTCCTTTTCTATGTCATTATTGATCCTATCTTTATCAATGTTAGAGATATGAGACTTACCAGAACCTTTGACATCTTTAGAAGCATAAGGCCTTGCTTCCTGTCTAGTGAAAGCTGGGACGATTGATAAAGGAACAAGATCCAAAACTAGGTCAGAGGGGTTTACCTCCTCATTAGTACCTTCGACCCTTGGATTCGATTATGATGGTACACAGTCTTTAGATAAAGCATGCATGGAATCAGATGAATAATGTTGAGACATTGTTGGCCTTTGTTGAAATAGATTAGTAATTGAGACAAAGATGTACAACCTTACTAATAGATTCTTTTGAATGAAAGCAACCGTTTTGAGAAAACAACTTATTTGATATAAGTAGTGTGCCTAATAGTCTAAGTTGAGAAGGAATGTGTTTAAATAGTCGTTGGATTCATAAAATTTGAAAATCCGACTGTCCAACAAAGATATCACTAATTGTGATAATTTCCTCTGCTTAGTCACTTTTACCTTTTTAATGTTTACACATCTAACAGTTACCTCTTTAATTTTGACTTGACTCCTCACATACTGTAACTTGATTCTCAAAAGTCTATTCATACTATGTTGAGCACCAGGTTCTTCAATTTTTATTTCTCCCAAGATGTCATAGGACTGTTCTGACATCTTGTGTGACTTTGTAAGCACACAACATTTATTTTGACTTCATAATCCTTTCAACAGCTTTCTTGGCCCTCAGGCAAGTTGCAAAACATCCTGTTTCTTTTGAACTCTACAAGTAGCAACTGTCTCTTGATCTTTTACCTTTCATGATGACCTCATTCTTCTCATTTGTTATTATGCATTCAGAGTTTATAATGTTGACTTTGAGGCTCTGATCACACAGTTTACTTATACTAACTAAGATATTAGTTAAACCTTCAACAAACAACACATCATCAATACTAGGTCGTCTTTCATAATTATGTTTTCCAACACATATTACTCTTCCTTTAGATCCGTCTCCATATGTCTTGAACAACCACTATCAAAATACCGAGCTTCTCCAGCTGAATTTGTGTGAATCAATTCTCCAGATGTACCCCTTTTTTAGGTCCATTTTTATTTGTGTTGTTGTAATATGGTGGGACATCTGGTTCTTGTTGTTTTGCGTTTTATCACAAATGTCACTGATAGCAAGATTCGCCACCGACTTTTTTTTATCCAATAAAGGAAAGGGTGAAAAGAACAGGAAATGCCTTTTGAGAATTTTCTTGAGTTCGGGGGGTAGGTTATGAAAAGGGAAGGTGTTAGCACCATTTTCATCCATATTTATCTACGGGCTCTTAATTTCTAGCTCACTTTGAAATGATTTGTGTTTGTGTAAGTTTGAAAATATTTTGAAAATTCCTTCGCGCGGAAAACTTTGTAATGATTCTCGTATCGTTGAGAACGCATACAGAGTGTTGGTTTTGAAAATATTAGTTGAAAGGGAGTGTTTTGAAATATGTTTTGAAAATGCCAATGTAGGGCCATTTTGTAATGATTCTCGTGTCGTGGAGAATGTATACAAAATGTTTGTTTTTGGAAAGCGTTTGAAAGTGTGAGGTGCAAGGATTGTTTTAATTTATAAGCAAGCAATTACGAGCATTCTACCTACTCAAAAAGTATTTTTTTTTTCTTTTCCACCTCCTTTAAATAGTGCTATTTTACCATTGATTGGTAGAGAGCCTTATCATCTTTTGCATAAGTAATCAGAAATCAAAGATCACATGTTATGGTTATGTGACTTAGTTTTGAAGCAAACTTGAAATACATTGTTCCAATGCATAGTACAAGGGATTGTAGGGTGGTTAGGGCTGTAGGTATGTTGCTTCTGGCTTTGAGATTGTGTATTCTTAGAAGAAACAAGTGCAAGGCTCAAGGAGAGTGGACTTTGTGATTAAAGCCACTTTTCCAAAATGGAAGTCTTGGCTTTCTTCCTTAAATGGAAAATCAACTTGGACAAAGCTTGAATCACTTGGAAAATGGATCAATCAGTTGTGTAAACATTAAATTATTAAGTGGTTTGCAAGTTAGAAGTCTTGCAAAGAAATATTATGCAACATGGTTGAAGATTGGATCATAAGGTCAACACAAAATGACCTAAAATTCAAGTTTGTGATGCCATCTTCATCTCTTCGAAACTTCTAGCTCAAGCATGATGTCTTCAAGTTCTTGGATATTTTGCAAATCTTGAAACATTATCTACAAAATTCATGTTTACCATTTTTTCTAAATCAACTTTGAACTTGGTGAACAATTACCAAGAAGTTGGGACAAAAATCTGACCAAACTTGTTGAAAATTTCACTAAGTATTTTGTTAAAAATGTTTGACTTTATGGGCCTATATATCCAAATCTAAGCATTTTTTGGACATCCACCCTCAAGGAAAAAGTTGTATAATTCATCAAGATCTACAACTTTAATGTTGAAAGTTTTCCTTGAATCATCTTGCATCTTGGTGAAAAATTGTCATAAAGTAGTGAAATTATCAAGGTAAAAAAACACTTAGAATTTTTCTAAGTATTGAAAATCTTGACTTTTCTTGACTTTCTTGATTCTTGATGGTCAAGTTTGATATTTTTGAATGGCTTGATGGATTTTGATCTTTGAAATTCAATGTTGACCAAAAAGTCAAAGTTTGACTTTTGTGTATCTGATCGCACTGAATCGCACTATGTTTCTGACTCAAATATCACATGTTTTCCTTAGTTTTTATTATCATTTTCTCGTATTATGTTCCTTTTTCCTTTGTTTTCAGGATTCTTGTCATTTCAGAGCCTTCTGTGAAGAAACGAGCCAAAACGCCAAGAAATTAGGGTTTTTCAAGATGTTTTGCACTTATGGCGTTCAGCGCCGCGCTGGCTACAGGGAACGCGATAACGTGGCCCACTTTCACCCAGAGACCAACTGCCACGTTCCCATGATGTGGCAGTTCCAGCCACCGCGCCCGCGGCCACCCCCACCGCGCCCGCGGCCTTCACAACAAGCTTCCCGCTCAAAAGAAGTTAAGGGGCATGCTGGTCTTTACGCACCTCAAGGATCCTCTATAAATAGTTTTCGATTTTCATTCTTTAGTTTCATCCAAGCTTAGTACAATCTTAAGCCATATACTATCAGTTTCTGTAAAGTGATAATCTCTTCACATCGGGGAGTTATTGCGGTGTAGATTGAGTTGTAATCGAGTCTTGGAGCACTTTGGTTGAAGTTCATCATACCAGCCTTACCTTTCCGTAGATTTGTATCAGATTCAAGTCTCCGACTGGAGCAAGGTTCTATTTTATTGCATTTCTTTACTTATAATTGCTCTTACCATAGTCTACACGTTTTATAGACTTTAAATGCTCTTACCATAGTCTACACGTTTTATAGACTTTAAATGCTCTTACCATAGTCTACACGTTTTATAGACTTTAAATGCTCTTACCATAGTCTACACGTTTTATAGACTCGCACTTATTATGTCTGGATAAACTATAAAGGTTTGGATGTAATGATTGTCATCATGGTCACGTTCCAATTATCATGCTAGTGAGAATACTCTGGGGATGTTTTGCTTTTAACTTAAGTCAATTATGTTTAAATGTTTATTGGGTAAGATCGAAAGCCGTCCAAACTAATGATACGACTTGATTATTATTTAACCAAACAAAACCAGCGAAAGCCATTGATTGGTTAAATAGGAATCATTGACCTTTTTAGAAAACGATTTTGAAACTATTTTCGGACGCGTTTGTAGGTTTGAAATTTGACTCTTGGTCAAAAGCCAAAAGTCTCTTTAAGTTAATCTTTCCAAGTAAAATCACTTTTCTGTTAAGTCAAAACTATCAATTTCTTAAAAATATGTTTACCTCTTTAACGCGGAAGGCACCCTTTATATGTGACAATAAAGGAATTTAATTTAAAGAGTAAACTCGGTTCTTAGTAGTCAAAAGCTACAAGTTCCTGTTAAATTGATTCTTTGCTATCAATAGAAAATACTGCCCCATAAGTAGTTTTATCTACGCATGACCGGACCAATATCTAATTACATGATTTACATTCCAACCTGTCCTTTAAACTATTATTTACCTCGCTCATTTACTTTGTGCACTGCACTCACATCAATATTCTTGTTCGCCTTAGATAAGCACCTTAGCAATAGAGTTGATAGATTGACAATTGGTCTCTGTGGTTCGATAATCTTATATATTACTTCGATAGGCTGTACACTTGCAGTACTACATTTAGGCTATACGTTACAGATTAAACCCATCAGTATCAGTTGATGCAAATTTCAACTATCAATCACTTGATCTTTGAGATGATTTAAGCCATGAAATTAGGTCAATATGTTGTGTTTGAGTCCTTAAAATCATGCTTCAAGACATTAACAAGCCCTTCATATAATTAGTTTTGAATGATAGAAAATATGTGTGAAATAATCAATGAATGTTGAAAATGCTTTACCTATATGTGTGTATTATAAAAATACAGTATAACATGTTTAAAAAGAGTTAAAAATGTGTTTTACACATAAAACACTGTTATGAGTCGACACAAAGAGCTTTGCATCGACACATACTTAAGCAAAGAATCATAAAAACGATTCTGCTTCAGTATGAATCGACACATCCATGCCATGCATCGACTCATAACATGTTGATACTCATGGAATACAATTTTCAACTTTTATTCATTGATACATAACTCCATGCATCGAGACATAACACGTTTTATCTTCAAAAATCAAAATTCAATTCAATATCTGTCGACACATACGTGTTATGTATCGACTCATGTAAAATGGCTGACTCTGTAATATGTTGTAGTATCAGTTTGCATCGACTCATAACAACTCGCATCGACTCATTTTTGTTGTATAACTAACATGAGTCGACTCATGCTAACATGTATCGACTCATAATGCGAATTCCTGTCTCTAACTGTTTTCTATTACATATATAAGTAAGTTTTCAGCAGCAAATCAAGTGTGACACATTGTTACAATTGTGAGCATCAATTACTGAGCAACAAGAAGCCTGAAAGATACTTCATCTTTATCATCTTATAAATCATCTTAATTCAACAACAACAATGAAAGTCAAACATCTCTGTTCAATTGGATCAAGAGATCAAGAGATAATGTTCAGTTGTTTATTCAAGGGATCTTAACTGGGTTGAAGATTCAAAAGGGGCTTCGAGGGGTTTTTCCTTCAAGAATGGGTGTGTTCTTAAGGGTTTGTTAGTCACGACCACACAAGTAAGATTCAGCCATAGCGTGGAGTTTGGAAATCAGAGGGATTTTTGCAAACAGGTCGTGGAAGCGGAGGATTGATTGTGGATCTTGCAGGGAATCTTGATAGGCTCATATTAATTGAAGGTTCATATAAGAAGAAGAAGATCATAGGGGTTTAATTCTGTCTTTTTAGTGTAACCTTATATACAAACTTTTAGCAAAATTGATATAAGAGTTTTCAATTTCAATTTTGGAATTGAGAGGGAGATGTACCCACACGCGAGCACGACAATGGGGAACTTCCTTACCAAACTTCCTGCGTATTATTTTTTTCTCTCTATCTCTTTACATTTTCCGCAATTTTGTGATTCAATTGGCTTCCTGAGTTTTCCGTTTAATGATAAAATAGTGGTTCAAATACTTTCATGAAATCACCATTATTAATCATCAAACAAGCATATGGCAACCGTTTGACAAAATTGCCTGCAAGTTTTAATTCATTGGAAACATTATTCTAGTGATAAGTGCATTAAAAACGTTAATCAATATGTGTTTAAGATTCATATATTTCATACTAATAAAATCCAGCAAGTTTATCATATGTTCGGTTTTCTAGTAGTTGGTTCAAAATAGACAGAAGTTGATTATAGACCTTACTTTTTTGCTGCTTTTAACAAACTTTGATAAAAGATTTTAAATCCTTGATAAATAAGGAGGTGATTTATTCACCCCCTCTAGATCACTTGCCACATCGTCTAACAAGGGGTATCAGAGCGCCGGTTCGCTGGTGCTTTGTGTCTAATAGTAACGCTATGGCTTTTGAACCAAATGGGGCGTATAATAGAGCTCATGTTTTCAATGGTGAAAACTGTGGCTATTGGAAAGACTGCATGTGAGTACACATAAATTCATGTGTCGATGCATGAAGTTATCTATCGATGCATAAAGGTTGAAAATTGTATTCCAGGAGCATCAACATGTTATGAGTCGATGCATGACATGGATGTGTCGACTCATACTAAAGTAGAATCGTTTTTATGATTCTTTGCTTAAGTATGTGTCGATGCAAAGCTCTCTGTGTCGACTCATAACAGTGTTTTATGTGTTAAACACATTCTTAACTCTTTTTAAATATTTTATACTGTGTTTTTACAATGCACACATATAGGTAAAGCATTTTCAACATTCATTGATTATTTCACACATATTTGCTATCATTCAAAACTAATTATATGAAGGGGTTGCTCATAAACTCCCCCTTTTTGATGATGACAAATATTTGATGATGTGTGATGATACAATATGGATGAATGAGCTCCTCCTCCTGAGTTTGTGCATATTAAGAATCCTTTTCTAACACCATCTTCTTCTCCCCCTTTGACAACATCAAAAAGAGAATAAGATAACTTTTCAACAATTTCAGTACACATATGAATTGAGATGCAATCTCAACAAACTTGTAACAAAAGGAACCAATGTCATTCACACTAAATCAGTCTTGGTATAATCATGGTAATAGATAAATGTAATAACCAAGTAAACATAAAATAATTACAGTGATCAGTCATTCTCAGTCAATGATCAGTCATTCTCAGTCAATGATCAATCATTCTCAGTCAAAACCCTAATTTTGATAATTTTTCCCCTTTAATAATTTGAATGCTTTTCTTGAGGAATTGTGATCAACCCTTGATCAATTTATGAATATGAATTCAAAATGTTGATGTTGGAAAAAAATCATGAATTTTGACTATATATTGACCACAATTTATTTTTTACCCAATACAGCTGATTTTTAGTCATATGAGCAATTGACTGAGAAAAATTATGGTGAAAGACTTGAAACTTGGTATGAGAATTCTTGAAGACCTATAATGAACCATGGAAGTCACTTGAGGTATTAAAAGTCCATTTTTCCTTGAGAAAACCAAAAACCTAATTTGGACCCAGTGCTTAGGAGGTGAGCTTGTCTGATCAACTCTTGAGGATCCTTGAGCATTTGAGAACTTTTTGTGAGAACTATCTTGAAGAAAAGTGAGGGGAAATTTCGGGGTACAACAATTGCCTACATTTTGTATTCTTCCAGGTTGATATTTAGATTTGGGATAACCATGTAATTTGTAGTAGTAGAATTTTTTATGACCAAATCCACCATAATAATAGCACCTCCATCTCTGATTTATGCCTCCTTTATGTTTCATCTGATGTCTAAGTTGATGTTGGGACATGTTCTCATAAATCTTCTGTTCTTGTTTCCCTTTTGGAGGTACAAACTTTACAACATGCTTTGTGTCTTTGTTCATTACACCTTGACTTTCATAGTCCAGTCCTCTACCATTCCCATCATTCCTTCCTGTTGTACCCCAAAATTTTCCCTCCCATATTCTTCAAGATTGATCAAGAATCATCTTCAAATAGGTTCAAGATTCCTCAAGGGTTGCACAGTCCAAATGCCTCCTAAGCCAGTCAAAATTAGGGTTTTGATTATTTCAAGGAATTTGAGGTTTTCAATGGCTCAATCAAGTCTCATAGGCCTCTATACATTGTCAAGCACCTACATGTCAAGTCTCAAGGCTCACAATGTCAAATTGCACAGTCAAAAGCTTCATTTGATCCACAGTCAACTGTAGGGGTAAAATGGTCATTTGGCAGTCAAAAGTCAAATTTTTTTGGTCAACATCTTATTTTGAGGCCACAATCATCATTTGATCAAGCCTTGATCATGATTCCTCAAGGATGGATCCAAAATCATCAAGATGCAAAAAGTTACTATTTTTGGACAGCAGAAAAGTCAACTGTATCTTGACCAGGGCATAACTTTTTCATGGTTCATCAGAAAAATCCCATCCAATTCTCATTATTAAGGGGATGACATTTCCTACAACTCATCTTCACATTCCAATTCCAAGAAATTCTCTCATAAAAATTTATCAATTTCTACATTATAGGTCAATTTCAAAAGTCAACAAAAATGGACTTTAAGTCAAAGGCCATAACTTGAGATTGGTAAATCCAAATGACACGGGACCAAAGGCATTGGTTAGAGGACTTAAAGAACTTTCCAAAATGTCCAAGAACATGTTCATATGATCAAAATTGAGCAAGATATGCATTGGAGAAGTTGGGAAATTTTTGTGAATTTGCAAAAGTCAACTTTGCTCAAAACACCTTGTTTTTGCTAATGGGCCTCAAATTTCTTCTTGAAACTTTATCCAAGGCCTATGCACGACCCATCAAGCCTATTTGAATTTATTTTCTTATTTTTATTAATTAATTAGATTTTTTAATTGATTTTAATTCATTTAATTAATTTAAATTGTAGGAAATTCAAAGATATGGTTTTTCAATCTTTTTTTAAAGCAAGAATGACCTAATCATGCTGGCAAATTCGTGTGCAAATCAAAGGGACAAGAATCTCCAAGTTTGGCAAGTTTTTTCAATCAAAAAGATTCAAAAATATATGATTGCAAATCAAATATTCAAATCATTATTCAATGGATATTTGCTCAAGGATTTAACCTAAATTCAGTCCTCTATAAATACACATCCTAACCCTAATCATGCAGACGTGAAAATTGCTGTAGAAAAGCCATAACCACTTTGAAAAAAGTCAAGAAATTTGAAAACTGATTTCCATATTCTAACGTGATTCAAAGGCTTTTATTGTTTCTAATACATTGCAGGGGTTCCCAGAGACGTATTGCAATCAAAACCAAGTGCTAAAGCTCAAGGAATCACCAAGAACAGTTTCACGGTTTGCTTGATATTTTGAAAATCGAATAGCTTATTTCATGCATAATTAACATGTTTTATTCATTGTTTTGCATTGATTGAATTCATATAAAGTTAATGGTATTGGTTAATTGCATTATAATGCCCAGAATCACAAGTTACCATTGAAGAATTCTAGGGTTCATGAGTTCTTAAATGAGGGTTTTCCAAATCTAGTAAAATTGAGACCCCTAATGCATATGGTTGGAATCGTCAAGGCCAGACGAACACAAAGCTACCATCGCGAAATATTTATATAGAGCACAACTCTATTTGCTATTTTTGGTCATCCTGTTTTGTGGGGGTTAAAACCCCCCGCTATTTAATGTGTTTTTATGCAGGCGAAGGAAGAAGATGATGTGTTGTTGATATATCATTGGTTCATTCAAATAAAAAGGCGCGCGTGTTTTGTTTTACAGCATATGCGTTGATTTTTATATATTATATTCATTGTTCATCATAATAACAAATGCAGGCACATGGCCTAGTGGATGGTGCGCTGGACTTTGATCATTGGGACCTGGGTTCGATTCCCAGGTCCCCCAAAACTCTTATCATATTTTTCATAACATGTTCACATACAGGTTCCTTAATAGTGTCTACCATGCACTGCCAACCTCCAAGCGCCATGTGTCTCTAAGCCCAGATCTGAAGGCCAAGCGTGAGTGATCATGGTACTCCCAGTCAATGAACACGCAGCTGATCCAAAAAGTCAAACAGACTGGCAAACTAATGGGCCACAAAATTACTTCCAAACCTCCAAAAAGGCCCAGCACCCCCCTGGTTTCTTTATTCTTTTCTTTTTTAATTTCCATTAATTATTATTATTAGTATTTAATTAAAAAATTAATTATTTTCACAATAAATTCAGAAACCTAAAATATTATTTATTTTTATTATTTATTGTTGTACCCCAAAATTTGACCTCCCATTTCTCAATGATTTCTCATCACAAAACCTTTGAAGCCCAAGATCCAGTTAGGGTTTCATCTGCTCAAGACTTCTCCTTGCACTATGGACCCAAATTAGGGTTTATGTTTGCACAAAGATGTTTTGACCCAAAATGCCTAAGATGACTTTCATGCTTCATATTGGACTCCAAAGTTTATCCTTACAAAGTTTCAAGCTTTGATTCCATGTTTTGCCCAGTCAATTGGACAGTTGACCTAAAAATCAGCTGTATTGGGGAAAAAGTCAACTGTGGCCAATTGACAGTCAAACCTCATGAAAATTGACCCACATCAACATTATGAACTCATATGGACCATTTGATCAAGTTTGGATCACAATTCCACAAGAAATCTGATCAGATCACCAAAAGGGCAAAATGGTCATTTTTAGGGTTTTGACTGCACAAAGGCAATTTTTGACTGTTTGACCTAGCCAATGGCAAATCAAGCTCATACATGGACTCAAGGACCCCATGGAATTATCTTGACATGCTCAACAAACTCAAAAAATCCCAAGTACACAAGATTGACAATTGAATTTCCCAGTCAATTGACCAATTTTGACTGTATACTGAAAAGTCAAACTTTGACTTTTTGGTCAAAATCAAGAGTCGAGATTCATTTTTCATCAAAACATGCCAAATCATGAAAATTGTTCACCAAGAAATCACAAAATGCAAATTAGGGTTAGAAATTAGGATTTTTCATAACTTAGAATTTTTCTAAGTTATAAAAAACCCTAATTTTTTCCCAACTTTGCCCCACTCTTTCACCAAGATCCATTTGGATTCAAACAAAAGTCAAAACATGAAAGTTGTAGCTTGTTGCATAATCTACAAATTTTATTCACAAAGTTTTCCCATTTGAGGCTTGTATCTCAAGTTACAAAGTTTTGAATAAGGGCACTAAACCATTCTTAACTTAGTGAATTTTTGACCTATTTTGACAAGGTTTTCTACCCCACTTCAAGGCCATTTTCCATACACTTCCACTTGGAATTTAAAATTGCATTTCAAAGATGGATTGTATTACACATTCCAAGCTTTCCAAAATGTCCAAGAACTCATCAAACAACCTCATGACTTGAGAGATTCTAATTTCACAAATTGGCAAAAACTCACTTTTGAATTGGCCATTTTTCATGTTCATAATTTGTGCAAACTTCTCAAAACCAGCATGCCCTTGATTACAGGTCCTAAAACCATCCAACACTCAATAATTTAATGCATGTTCATTGTGCTAAGACCTTGTTTCATGAGCTAAAGCATTGTATGATGGATTAATCCCAAACTAGATAAAGCATTCTTTCTATTTTTGCAAAAGTTTCACTTTATGTCCAATTACAAATCCACAAGTACAAACCATATCTAATTGGCACAAGTTTAGGGGCAAATCACTCTGATCAAGGAGAGGTTATGCAGCTCATTAGAGGTCCCCTACTTGCCTAAAACACCAAGTTGGTTTTGCTTGCTTAAGTGTGAAGTAAAGTGCCATAACACAAGACAACTCTCATATCAGCTTAGGCACACTTAGACAAACTTATCAAACACATTCCAAAGATTAGAACCAAGCTTTTGCCCGACCCTAGCACCTCTCAAACACTCCCCTTGCCATAATCACTCTCAAACTGCAAAAACAGGGCAAGGCCTGCAGTTTGAGTGCCAACTTCCATTTCTCTCAAGTTCTCTTGCCCAAACCAGTTCACATACATTCTCTAGCACCTATGCAAGCTAACCAAAAGCAAAAGCACGACCTGTAATCCCTCTAACCACTTCCACCATTTTCAGTTTCTTGTTTTGCAGGTGAAGTGCTCTAGCACGATTCAGAAGCTTTCAAAATAAAGTAAATATTGGAATAGCATCTCTGGACCTCAAGGAAGCTTTTCCAATCATCACCTTGCACTGAAAGCTACCTCATTGCCAGATAGAACTTCAGCTGAACAGGTATCTTGGTGAACTCGTATCTCTCTTATTATGCATCATTAGCTTTAAGTTTGTGAATAAACAATGTTCTACTCATGCCACTGAACATGTACATGTTTTTACTTTTCATTTCTTTTGCTTGAGCTGTGAGAATTTGAGGTTTGAAAATGGCAGAAAATCTAGGTTAGGATTTGGGGGAGAAGAAATTCTCCCTCATCTTAGAGAGTTAGATCAAGTTCTGCATATGGTTGGATTCGTCTCTTCATGCTGAACATTTTTTATGTTATGAGTTTTCATTGAAAAGCCAGGAATCAGGAGTTAGAAGATGGAGTACAGGGCGCACGGTTTTTTGAATGTTGTTGTACAGAGGTTGAAGAAGGGTCTTCATGGGCTGGGCATATGTTGACTTTCCTTTTCACACCATGATTTTTGTTTTGCACCCCCTGAGCCCATTTCATTCATTTTTAATATTTTTGACTTTTGCTTTTTTTGATTGGTTCATTTATTTTTTCTCAACATATTAAAAACATAAAAATATTTTTCTCATCATTTTTTGAATTTATTGAGTATTTATTTGATTGTTTCTTTTGTTTGTACATAAATAAATAAACATATATATATATATATATATATATATATATATATATATATACTTTTTGTTTAAAATATTAAGATAATACAAAACATATTTTTATACACATTTTTATCTTATTTTTACTTCCTGAAAATATTTTATAAAAAAAAAATACTTTTTATTTAAATATTAAATATTATTAATTAATACATATAATGCATATTTTATAAACAATATAAATATATAGGTATATATTAATATGCTTAAGATAAAAATACCAAAAAATGTACATATTTTATTTTTTATATTTAATACTAAAAAATACCCTTTTTTACAAATATACCATATTTTATTTTATTTTTGTATGTAAATAATAAATAATTGATCAATACCCCTTTGATTAAAAATAAGGGTTTTTACCCTAAATTTGAAAATACTTCAAAAGTAATACCTTTTTATTTTATTTTTTTATTTTACATAAATAATACTTTTTTTCATACATATAAAAATTCTTTTTTACATTCTTGCATATTTGTTTTATTTTTATTTTATTTATGCTTTTAATCATATTGTAAATATTCAAAGCCAATGATGTAATAGCTTAGATTCAATTTCTTGTCTAATATCTCCCCATTTGAAACATTGTACCCCCTCCCCATATTATTGTGTTGTAATAGCGTAGGAATTTAAATTTCGCACTTTAAATGCTTTCTAAACATACCATGCTAGAATTAGGGTTTGTATGCGAATAAAAATGAACAAAATAGTTTGACCTAATACAAGACAAAAAAGTATGAAAATGAACAACACATTTCACACTTGCACCCCTAGGGTATTCCACTTTGTTGCCTTCAAACAATTGGGCCATATTGCATGTTGAATTTCTTTGGGTAAAACAAACAATCAAATGATCATAGTCCCTCAAAATGTTGCCTAATGAATGGTCAAGTCCCTTTTAAAGAAAAATTGCCCAATGACATTTAACACTATTGCAATTATGGTCTAAACGATGACCCGCGTCCGCCCCTTTCACCTCCTAAGACAAGATTGTCCACCAAATGCAATGGTGGAACAAAATTGTCAAAAGATTTAAAACATAACAAAAATCTTTGAGAAAACTTTAGGGTAGATAACTCCTAAGTACTTGCCAATTTGCAAAGAAAACACTTGCCTATTTTCAAAACCCACTTCACAAACACTTTCAAAATCAACTTTCAAAAACCTTGAAACATCTTTTCAAAAGACAAAACACCTTTCGTAAAACATTCGAGTAAAGAATTGTTACAAGGGTAGCCTATACAAGGCATCTTTTCAAATCATTTTCAAAACCACACACCAAGCACCATTTCAAACAATTGAAAACCAAGGCAAGTTGATCTAAGCAAGTACCTAAGAGCCCATGGATAACCATGGATAGAAAGGGTGCTAATACCTTCCCTTTCTATAATCTACTCCCCGAACCCAAGAAAAATCTCAAAGGTTTTTGCTGTGCTTTTTAAACCTTTCCTTAGGATAAAATAAAAAGTCGGTGGCGACTCTTGCTCAACCGAAACATTTGCGAAAACAAACGCAAAACCCTAGTCAGTTCTCCCACCGTATCACAGAACTGGCGACTCTGCTGGGGAGAATTTTATAAGTGGAGTAACCTTAGGGCTTAGATCACCCTCTTGCATGACTAATTGTTTGATTTGTTTGCTTTATACTTTGGCTCTATTGTTTGGGTTTGCAATCCTCCACCCGGATTTTGGGAAACATTCATAGATAGCAATACGTTGTGGAAACTGTGCGGGGTATACCGACACGGTCTAAGCAATAGCTATATTAGTGCGACATATTTGTGAGTACCGGTAACCCTTGAGTTCAATCAAGGAGAGTACGGGGCCGCTGAGTGATGTCACTAAGCACTAATGACCTAGAACCTTACTTGACCATCTTGGCCTTTTATTAGGGGTAGTGAGATGACCGGCTTTGGTGCAGTCCGAAGTTGGTAGATACTCGATACTTCACTCATTGAGGGTTATTTTCTTGGAATATTTTGGTCGCTAGTTAAGTGGCTAAACCAAAACAATGAACATTGAAAACAATCCAGTGATATTGAGCTCCTTAGAACCCGGTTACTATTTATAGGACAGGTTTTTAAGCCAACTACACTTAAGAGGGTACTCACCTATGAACCCCCATGCAAGCCTGAAACTAGGGTTTGGTGTGATTTGCTTGTACATATGTTTTGTGCATACATCATAAACATCATGAAGCATCATATGCATTTACTAACCATTTCAAGGGTTTGGATCTTCATCTTTGTTCCTGTTTTGTAGGTCATGGAAATTCCTCGCAGAAATACCATTCAGGTCAACCTTGTGAGAATCTCTCCTCAACTCAAGGAGCTCACCTCAAGAATTCCGGAAAATTCATCCTTCAGTGAAAGACATGGTAGACTGCTCAGCCTAGTCAACACCAACATTGAAGAAGACATGATGAAAGTACTATTCCAGTTCTTTGACCCCCTTCACCACTGCTTCACCTTCCCTGATTATCAGTTGGTACCCACTTTGGAGGAGTTTTCTCAACTCCTAAGAATCCCTATCCTTAATGAACTACCCTTCAACGGTATGGAAAAGGAACCAAAGCCGGAAGATGTTGCTCGAGCATTACATCTACAACCATCCGACATCAAGGGGCATTGGGAAACCAGAAGCGGCGTCAAAGGATTCTTAGCAAAATTCTTGTTTGAGAAGGCACAAGAATGTTGGAATTCATTGGACCTACAAGCCTTTGAAGAAATTGTGGCACTCCTTATCTATGGGTTGGTCTTGTTCCCAAATCCTGACCAATTGGTAGATGTCAACACCGTCAAAATCTTCTTGTCCAGAAATCCAATACCAACATTGCTTGGGGACATCCTTCACTCATTTTACACACGAACAATGAGAAAGAGGGGTGTTCTCATGTGCTTCACTCCTATCCTTGCAAGGTGGTTTATTTCGCACCTTCCACAATCTGTCTTGAAGAATGACCAAGGTACAAGGTGGTCCCAACGATTGATGACTCTTACTCATTCTGATGTGCATTGGTGTTCTCGGTCCAGAGAAAATGTCATCATCGTCGATCGTTGCGGAGAATTTCCTAATGTTCCTTTACTTGGAATTAGGGGAGGTATCACCTACAACCCTTGCCTAGCTTTGAGGCAATTTGGATATGCACGGAGGGATGGCCCTCATGATATGTTGATTCCTAGCCTAGTTTTTGACTTCGACAATGATGCACAAGGACTTCGCCAAAGATTCATCAGAGCTTGGGGAAAACTCAACAAGGTTGATAGCAAGACTCTGGGACACAAGAACTCCATCCCTCTTGAGCCCTATCTCAAGTGGGTGCGAGCCCGAGCCCAAAGTCTAATGATGCCTTATCCTCATGTACTCCCAGTGATTAAAGAGCCTGTCAATGAAGGAGAGGTTCCCTACACCATCCTGCATCCAGACATGCCTACATCGTGGGAGGAAATGCAGAAAAGTTGGATTCAGCTCAAGGAGGAACGAAACACTTTTGAAGCTAACTACTACGCCAGTGAAAAGAAGGTTCTAGAGCTTACCCGCCGACTCCACGAGCAAGAGGCCCTCAACAACTACATCGCACCAAAGAGGATGCGCAATGTCTTTCTGCCTTAAGAAGTTTATTTTGTAATATTTGGCCCATGGGCCATTTATGTACTAACAAATTTCTTCTTATTAATATGACATGCGTTCTTCTTTGTCTGAAACAATTTTGAATGTTCTAAATCCTTGAATGCATTGCATACATCCGCATACCATTCATCATGTGCATAAGCAGGTCTCACTCCAGGTTTCCTTATCTGTCTGCTGTTTATTTCAGTAGGATGGATCTCGAGCAAACAGTCAAAGACCTACAAGCCCAGAATGCACAGTTCCAGCAACTCCTGATGACTTTGGTTAAAAGCCAGGAGGATATCAAGACTCAATTGGGGAATAAGGACCCAGTGAAGAAGAAGAAAAAGAGGATTGGGGTGGCTACTTTGGGGAGAATATTTGACAGAGAAGCTCGGAGAGTGCTTGAATTTCCTCCTACTTCTGATGAAGGGACTAGTAAAAGAGATGGAGTTGCGGTGCCTTCCGAGTCTGATGCAGAGGAAGAGGAGGTTGAAGAGGATGAAGATTATTATGACCAGCAATATCCTCCAGCTGATGATAAATACAAGGGCTTAGAAGACAGATTGGCTGCCATGGAACTACAGAGAGTACCGGGTTTGGATTTTGAAGACTTGGGCTTGGTTGCCGGGATTGTGATTCCCCCAAAATTCAAAGTACCAATGTTTGTAAGGTATGATGGGTTGTCCTGTCCCAAAATGCATCTCAGGTCCTACGTAAGAAAGATTCAACCCTATACAGCAGATAAAAATCTCTGGATTCATTTCTTTCAAGACAGCCTGTCGGGAGCTCAGTTGGAGTGGTTTTATCAGCTAGAAGGAACCAGTGTCAGAAATTGGGAAGATTTGGCCACCGCTTTCTACAAACAATACCAGTATAATTCTGATCTTGCTCCTACTCGTACCCAACTTCAGGGTATGTCACTAGGAACAAGTGAGGGATTCAAAGAATATGCACAAAAGTGGAGGGATTTTGCTGGCAGGGTGCAGCCTCCTTTAACCGATCGTGAACTCGTTGATATGTTTCTCGGGACCCTATCTGGGCCATTTTTCAATCATCTAATTGGTAACTCTTCCGCGGGGTTTACCGATTTGATCTTAACAGGCGAAAGAATAGAGGCTGGCATTAAGTCAGGAAAGATTCAGAAGGGGGTTGCTGCAAGTGTTGAGAAGAAACCTTTAAAGAAGGAGACAGCTATGGTATATTCTCAGAGAAGAGCAGGGAAGATGGAGCGTCGGCCAACTGTGGGGGCCGTAATGATTCAAAACACTCCGAGTGAGCAGCCTCGCTATAACCAATCCAGACCAAATCAACAACGAGTGGAACGGCCACAACGGCAGTTCACCCGTATTAATATGACTCCAGCGCAAGTGCTTCCCCATCTATTGAAGTTGAACCTCGCCACCATCAAGGAGGCACCAAAGAATGTGAATACGTCCTCTCCGCATTATCATGCCAATGCTAAATGCGCCTACCATTCCGACAGTGTTGGACACGACACCAATGATTGTTGGGCACTCAAACATAAAATCCAAGACCTGATAGATGCTAAGGAGGTAGAGTTTGACGCTCCAGAGAAGCCTAATGTGATATCTGCACCTATGCCGAAGAACGGCCGAAATGTCAATGCCATTGAAGAAGATTTGTATGTTGCTGCTGTCAGTGATCTGACTACTCCACTGCTAACCATTAAATTGAATCTGTTGAGGGCCGGGATCTTTCCGGGATGTAAGGAAGACTGCTATTGTTGCTACTCTCTGCCGTTTGATTGTCCGCTACTGAAGAAAGGCATCCAAGGCCTTATGGATAGTCGACAAATTTTGTTCGAAAAAGTTTCTGCTGTTCCAGTTCATACTGAAGATGTCTCAATCATAACCATTCACGCCAATCTTTCCAAGGCCGTCAAAAAGCCTGTTAAGATTACACCAGCTGCAAAATCTGTTCCTTTGAAGATAACAATGCCAGGGCCTGTTCCCTATGTTTCTGAGAAGTCGATACCTTGGAACTATGGCGGTGACATCTACTACCATGGTATCAAGAAGATCGAGGTAATTGAAGAAAGTTCGGATGATGAAGAAGCCAGCATTAGTAACATTGCGGGCACCAGCAAAATCACTAGGAGCGGGAGAATATTTTCTCCAGAGATTGCCCCTCCAAGAGCAGTCTTTGGACCCTCATCAGCCAATAAGGTCGTCCCTGCACCAATAAAACTTTCTGCTAAAACTCCTCTGATTGAAGACGTTGTTGTTCCCAGTACTGTCTCTCCTACCGCTGCTGACAAAGGTAAGGGAATCCAAGATGAGCCCGTCAGGACGAGGGCTCAACCCTTGGTAATCCCGGAAACCTCCAAGAAGGAAATGGACGAGATTTTGAGGATAATCAAGAGAAGTGATTACGATGTGGTGGAAAAATTGGGGCAAACCCCCTCCAAGATCTCCATGCTGGCACTACTACTTTGCTCAGAAGCACACGCTAAAGCCCTGATAAAATTCCTGAAGGCAGCTCATGTGCCCCAGGAAACCTCTGCGGATCAGTTTCAAAATTGCGTGGCTAGCCTGACTGCGGACAATGGACTAGGTTTTTCTGATGCCGACCTAACCCCTAAAGGCAGAAACCACAATGATGCTTTGCATATTTCAATCGAGTGTCGCGGAACCACTCTTGCACATGTTTTGGTTGATACCGGTTCGTCGCTGAATGTTTTGCCTAAGAAGGCCTTGGACCGACTAGATTGCGAAGGGTTGGAATTGAAGCCGAGTGATATTGTTGTCAGAGCTTTCGATGGTTCGAAGAGAATGGTCCATGGAGAGGTTGAAATTCCCATCAAGATAGGCGCCGAGGTGTTTAAATCCACTTTTTATGTGATGGACATCCGTCCATCATACTCTTGCCTGCTGGGTAGACCTTGGATACACCATGCTGGGGCAGTCACCTCCTCCTTACATCAGATGTTGAAGTATCCTGTCAAGGGAAAGATCATCACTGTCCATGGCGAAGAAGAGTACATGATTAGCCACTTAAATTCTTTCCGGTATGTGGAGGTTGAAGGAGAGTTCATTGAGACACCGTTTCAACATTTCGAAGAAGTCCTTCCTGAAATAGCAGTAGCGAAGTTGACAGCTGAGGCACCAAGACAGATGGCCAGGATGGCATCTCTGGAGGACGCGAGGGCCGCAATAAAAGAAGGGAAGAATTCAGCATGGGGGCAGTTACTCGACTTTCCGCATAAGACTGACAAGTTTGGGTTAGGGTTCACAGCCGCCGGCCAGAAAGCTATGCGCCGTGCGAAGATTGAAAGGGCGCCAGTCAAAATTTCTCCCTACGGAATCAACGCTTTGGAGGATGAGGACAAAGAGAGAAACATTGAAGAGTGGATCTATCCAACTATCAAAGGAGGATTGAGCAACTGGGAGGCAAAGGAATTTGTCCCCATCACTTTTATTCATCAGTAATTTATCTGTTAAACATTTCCTATTTGGTCTGTAATATTTGCTTTCAAACAATCTGTACACTATCTTTTCACCTCCTGCCTTGCCCGGGGCATGTAGGTCCACTTGTAAGGGTTTTGACTATTTTTCATATTCATATGCCATGTTTAATGATTCATTGAACGTTTTTCATTTGATAAACTGCTTATGTTCATTTTCTTTCCTTTTGCATTTTTTGTTTAAGGATGGCTATCCCTTACACACACCCACACTCACCAATGCAGGTACCCATCCACTCCGGATTCCATGGGTAACTATTCTGCTGTATCTTTCAATAACTCTGAAGATCTGGTCAATCTAGCCGAGTATGAAGATGACGAAGGTTGTGAAGTACCCGGGGAATTAGCCAGACTTCTGCAACAAGAGGAAAGGGCCATCTTACCGCATGAAGAGCCACTGGAAACTGTCAACTTAGGAACCGAGGAGGACCGGAAGGAGGTGCAAGTGGGTGCCAATCTGGAACCAAAAGTCAAAGAGCGCTTGGTACAGTTGTTGAATGAGTATGTTGAAATCTTCGATTGGTCCTATGAAGATATGCCGGGTCTAGACACAGACATCGTGGTTCACCGTCTCCCGACAAGAGAAGACTGTCCACCAATCAAGCAAAAAGTTTGCCGAATGAGGCCTGACATGTCCGAAAAGATCAAAGCAGAAGTAATGAAACAATTCGATGCTGGCTTTCTGGCTGTTACGTCCTACCCTCAATGGGTCGCTAACATCGTGCCAGTACCGAAGAAAGATGGCAAAGTCAGAATGTGTGTGGACTACAGGGATTTGAATAGGGCCATCCCTAAAGATGATTTCCCGCTACCTCATATTGACATCTTGATCGACAATACAGCTCAGCATAAAGTGTTTTCCTTCATGGACGGATTCTCGGGCTACAATCAAATCAAAATGGCTCCCGAGGATATGGAGAAAACAACTTTTGTCACACAATGGGGCACTTTCTGTTACAAGGTGATGCTGTTCGGGCTGAAGAACGCAGGGGCAACTTATCAACGCGCCATGGTAGCTTTATTTCATGATATGATACATCATGAGATTGAAGTTTACGTAGACGATATGATAGCTCGGTCACAAACAGAGGAAGAGCACCTTGAACATCTGGAAAAGCTGTTTTCCAGGTTAAAAGAATACAGGCTCAGGCTGAATCCAAGTAAATGCACTTTTGGAGTTAGGTCTGGTAAACTCCTGGGATTCATTGTAAGTAACAAAGGCATTGAAGTCGATCCGGCAAAAGTGAAAGCAATACAAGAGATGCCTGCTCCCCGTACTGAAAAGGAGGTTAGAGGATTCTTGGGACGCATAAACTATATTGCCAGATTCATCTCACATCTGACTTCTACCTGTGAGCCAATTTTCAAACTCTTGAAAAAAGATCAGGTAGTGGAATGGAACGACGATTGTCAAGCTGCTTTTGATAGAATCAAGGAGTATTTGCTAGAACCTCCCATTCTGATGCCACCCGTCGAAGGAAGACCATTGATCACGTATTTGACCGTCTTGGATAACTCAATGGGGTGTGTTTTGGGCCAGCATGATGAGTCTGGTCGAAAAGAGCATGCTATTTATTACCTTAGCAAAAAGTTTACTGACTGTGAGACTCGCTACTCACTGCTCGAGAAAACTTGCTGCGCTTTGGTATGGGCTGCTCGCCGACTAAGACAGTATATGTTGACTCATACTACCTTGTTGACTTCCAAGATGGATCCTATCAAGTATATCTTCGAAAAGCCCGCTTTATCTGGAAGGATAGATAGATGGCAAATGATCTTAACTGAGTATGACATCCAATACACCACCCAAAAAGCTATAAAAGGGAGTTTATTAGCTGACCATCTGGCTCATCAGGCTATTGAAGATTATCAACCCATGAGATTTGACTTCCCAAATGAGGACATCATGAATTTGGACAACATTGAAGGTGGCGGACCGTATGACGGACCCGAAAAGGGATCCCGATGGACCCTGTACTTTGATGGTGCTTCAAATGCACTTGGAAACGGCATTGGCGCAGTACTCATTTCTCCGGAAGGTTGTCACACGCCTTTCACGGCCCGACTTTGCTTCAGCTGCACAAACAACATGGCTGAGTATGAAGCTTGCATCTTTGGTCTCAAGGCTGCTATAGACTTGGGAATCAAATCTTTGGTCGTATTTGGGGACTCAGCCTTGGTTATCAGTCAAATCAAAGGAGACTGGGATACCAAACATCCTAATCTTATCCCATACAAAGAACATGTCCTGACATTGTTGCCGCATTTCGAGCAAATTACCTTCGAGCATTTCCCACGAGAAGAGAATCAGCTAGCAGATGCTCTAGCCACAATGTCCTCCATGTTTAAACTCAACTGGGATAACGAGGCTCCCCAAATCACCATCAAGCGAATGGATGAACCTGCGCATTGTCATGAGATTAATACCGAAGAAGTAGTGGAACAACCCTGGTTCCATGAAATCAAAAGGTATCTCGAGACTAGAGATTATCCTAAAGGAGCTTCCGTAAATGACAAGAAGTTCTTAAGGAAATTCGCTGCTAAGTTCTTCCTGAGCAACGACATCCTTTACAAACGAAGCCATGATTGCGTATTACTCCGATGCATAGATAAAGCTGAGGCAGAGTTGATCATGACTGATATACACAGCGGCACATTTGGAACTCACTTGAGCGGGCATACAATGGCTAAGAAGATCCTGAGGGCAGGCTATTACTGGTCTACCATGGAAGCTGACTGCCATCAACGTTCCCGTACTTGCCACAAGTGTCAAGTCTATGCTGACAAAGTTCATATCCCTCTGGTTCCTCTTAACGTCCTGACTGCTCCGTGGCCCTTTGCAATGTGGGGCATTGATATGATTGGAGAGATCAAGCCCACGGCTTCCAATGGACATCGCTTCATCTTGGTTGCCATTGACTATTTCACCAAATGGGTCGAAGCAGCTTCCTTCGCCTCTGTTACTAAAAATGTGGTTGCCCGCTTTATCAAGCAAAATCTCATATGTCGGTATGGTGTTCCAGACAGGATCATCACAGACAACGGTACAAATCTGAATAACACAATGATCACCGCGTTGTGCGAACAGTTCAAGATTTATCATCACAATTCATCTCCCTATCGGCCGAAGATGAACGGTGCTGTTGAAGCTGCGAACAAAAACATTAAGAAGATCATTCAGAAAATGACAGTCACTTATAAAGACTGGCATGAGATGCTACCGTTTGCTCTGCATGGATACCGTACGACGACACGTACTTCAACTGGGGCAACCCCATTTTCTTTGGTTTATGGCATGGAAGCTGTTTTGCCTATGGAAGTCCAGATCCCTTCTCTAAGGATTATGAAGGATGCGGGTTTGAATGAAGATGATTGGATGCAGACCCGACTTGATCAACTCAATCTGATCGACGAGAAGCGACTTGCTGCTATATGCCATGGTCAGACGTATCAAAAGCGGATGATCAAGGCCTTCAATAAGAAAGTCAGACGTCAAGTGTATCAAGTCGGAGACCTCTTAATCAAGCGGATTATCTTGCCGCAAAGTGATCCCAGGGGCAAATGGACTCCTACATATGAAGGACCATTTGTGATCAAGAGGATATTTTCTGGTGGTGCAATGATTCTGACCACCATGGACGGCGACGATTTGCCGCACCCTGCGAACGCAGACATAGTCAAAAGATACTACGCATAAAATAACCCGACAAGTCGAAAACCCGAAAGGGCGGATTAGGCAAAAATGGGCATCCCGGTGAACCGAAAACCCGAAAGGGCGGTTCAGGAAAAAATTAGGGATAAAAACAAAAAAATTTGTACACCCGGCAAGTTGAAAACCCGAAAGGGCGGCTTGGGCAAAAAGGGGTTTCCCGGTGGATCGAAAACCCGAAAGGGCGATTCAGGCAAAAGTTAGGGATTTAAAGCGTATGACTATGTCTCGTCGGATCACTTCAAAGACAATCTCTTCATCAACCAGTTCCGGGTTTCGGATCAACCCAGTCATCGGCAAACGAAGCATTTGAATGGACAGATATTCAGAGTTGTGAAGGCTATAGTAGAATGGAATCCCATGGAATTATTTCACATAGCCATCTTTATTTTGTATAAATCTTTCAATATTGACGACATAATCCTCTTACTAGGATGATTGTCTCCTTTGTACAAATATACTCATAGAAAATCAATACAAATACTTTTCCCAGAAATTTGTGTCATTTCCTTTTCTTTTCTCTTGCATTATTTGTCTATTTTGAGAAACGTCCAATGTTTTGTTAAATAGGCATATGCATTTGAAACATAATCATTTCCTTATAAACCAAGAAAGAGGATTACTGATAAGTCAAAGGTACAGTTGGATACCTGATACCCTTTCAAAGGAAACCCCCGGGAGATTTGGAATTCATCTATCCCTAGCAAGTCTTGAAGCTCATCCCCAGTAGATTCTGGAAGCGTATTCCCCGCAGAGAATGGACGTCTCTCCCGAGTTTTATTCAAAGTTATTCCTCCCAGGGACTTATAACTGGGTTATCCTCAGCTAACAACCACGGAAGATCGCACTCGCCAAAATTCTTCCTATCCCCAACGGAGTTCATCAAAATTCCCCAGCAGTAACTTATCTTTGCAAATCCCCAGCCAGAGAATCCTCCGGAATTCAATTCCCCTCAGAGTTTAAGTTTCAGTGTCCCCAGCCGAGCTAAAGCTTCAAATTATCAATCCCCAGCAGAGCCAGACTAATGAACCTTCTCCCCGCAGGGTTTTAGGAGAATAAATCTTGAGTTCCCCAGTGAAGTCGCCAGAGATACTTCCCACCAAACTGAAGATTCCCGGTCTTGTATCCCCAGCATAAGTCTGCTAGATTGGTGCTCCCCAGTAGAAGTCATCAGGAATTCCCCAGAGATTTGGTATGCAACCCAAGCTCCTTATTCCCCAGTCACAGCCAAGGATTTATTCTTCCCGGCAGCAGTCACGATGCTTTTATCTTCAGCCATCCAGGATTCATCTATCCCCAGCAAGACAGCTCATCAGCTTACATGCGCATTCATTACATTCATATCATAAACATTGATATCACATATATTGCATCATACATTTCATGCAACATAATTTTGGGTCTAGCTAACACTTTGTCCTTTACAGGATAAGAATAAAAAGCTATCCTTAACAGTTTCAGATGCAGTTTTACACGGACTCATTGTCAAGTAACCCTACACCGGTTCTTATTCAACTTCAAGATTTCTGAAAACAGTTCACGGGTTCTCCAAGTAACGGATGTTAACCTATCGCTTGTTCAGTTTCTTCTCAAGACTTCTGAAAACAGTTTACGGATTCTTCCCAACAACGGATGTTAATCTACCAACTTGTTCAGACTCTTATCAACCTTTGAAAACAGTTTACGGACGCTTCCCAACAACGGACGCGGCTCTATTGCTTATTCAACTTCAAGACTTCTGAAAACAGTTTACGGGTTCTCCAAGTAACGGATGTTAACCTATCGCTTGTTCAGATTCTTCTCAAGACTTCTGAAAACAGTTTATGGATTCTTCCCAGTAACGGATGTTAATCTATCGACTTGTTCAGATGCAACTTTCTGAAAACAGCTTACAGACGCTTCCCAACAACGAATGCTGCTCTATTGCTTATTCAAACTTCAAGATTTCTCAAAACAGTTCACAGGTTCTCCAAGTAACGGATGTTAACCTATCGCTTGTTCAGACTCTTCTCAAATTTCTGAAAACAGTTCACGGATTCCTCCCAACAACGGATGTCAATCTATTGCTTGTTCAGACCCCCAGTTCAGAGACGGTCCAAAGCTTGGACACCTTCCTGATATTCCCTTCCAGATGGCATCTCTAAGCCCATCCCCGATAAGATTTCTGTCACTCTCCCAGATGGCATCGTTAAGCCCATCTCCAAATGGCATCTGTAAGCCCATTCCCGCATTCATTGCTTTGACGAGTGCAAATTTCCGGGCACTCTAGTGTCCAATCTCCTTTTACCCTCGAGTCACGAAAGGCAAACTTGCCAATCTAACTCTTCGGATTCAAGAAGATTGAACAGGGGCAACTGTTGTACCCCAAAATTTGCCCTCCCATTTCTCAATGATTTCTCATCACAAAACCTTTGAAGCCCAAGATCCAGTTAGGGTTTCATCTGCTCAAGACTTCTCCTTGCACTATGGACCCAAACTAGGGTTTATGTTTGCACAAAGATGTTTTGACCCAAAATGCCTAAGATGACTTTCATGCTTCATATTGGACTCCCAAGTTTATCCTTACCAAGTATCAAGCTTTGATTCCAAGTTTTGCCCAGTCAATTGGACAGTTGACCTAAAAATCAGCTGTATTGGGGAAAAAGTCAACTGTGGCCAATTGACAGTCAAACCTCATGAAAATTGACCCACATCAACATTATGAACTCATATGGACCATTTTATCAAGTTTGGATCACAATTCCACAAGAAATCTGATCAGATCACCAAAAGGGCAAAATGGTCATTTTTAGGGTTTTGACTGCACAAAGGCAATTTTTGACTGTTTGACCTAGCCAATGGAAAATCAAGCTCATACATGGACTCAAGGACCCCATGGAATTATCTTGACATGCTCAACAAACTCAAAAAATCCCAAGTACACAAGATTGACAGTTGAATTTCCCAGTCAATTGACCAATTTTGACTGTATACTGAAAAGTCAAACTTTGACTTTTTGGTCAAAATCAAGAGTCAAGATTCATTTTTCATCAAAACATGCCAAATCATGAAACTTGTTCACCAAGAAATCACAAAATGCAAATTAGGGTTAGAAATTAGGATTTTTCATAACTTAGAATTTTTCTAAGTTATAAAAAACCCTAATTTTTTCCCAACTTTGCTCCACTCTTTCACCAAGATCCATTTGGATTCAAACAAAAGTCAAAACATGAAAGTTGTAGCTTGTTGCATAATCTACAACTTTGATTCACAAAGTTTTCCCATTTGAGGCTTGTATCTCAAGTTACAAATTTTTGAATAAGGGCACTAAACCATTCTTAACTTAGTGAATTTTTGACCTATTTTGACAAGGTTTTCTACCCCACTTCAAGGCCATTTTCCATACACTTCCACTTGGAATTTCAAATTGAATTTCAAATATGGATTGTAGTACACATTCCAAGATTTCCAAAATGTCCAAGAACTCATCAAACAACCTCGTGACTTGAGAGATTCGAATTTCATAATTTGGCAAAAACTCACTTTTGAATTGGCCATTTTTCATGTTCATAATTTGTGCAAACTTCTCAAAACCAGCATGCCCTTGATTACAGGTCCTAAAACCATCCAACACTCAATAATTTAATGCATGTTCATTGTGCTAATACCTTGTTTCATGAGCTAAAGCATTGTATGATGGATTAATCCCAAACTAGATAAAGCATTCTTTCTATTTTTGCAAAAGTTTCACTTTATGTCCAATTACAAATCCACAAGTACAAACCATATCTAATTGGCACAAGTTTAGGGGCAAATCACTCTGATCAAGGAAAGGTTATGCAGCTCATTAGAGGTCCCCTACTTGCCTAAAACACCAAGTTGGTTTTGCTTGCGTAAGTGTGAAGTAAAGTGCCATAACACAAGACAACTCTCATATCAGCTTAGGCACACTTAGACAAACTTATCAAACACATTCCAAAGATCAGAACCAAGCTTTTGCACGACCCTAGCACCTCTCAAACACTCCCATTGCCATAATCACTCTCAAACTGCAAAAACAGGGCAAGGCCTGCAGTTTGAGTGCCAACTTCCATTTCTCTCAAGTTATCTTGCCCAAACCAGTTCACATACATTCCCTAGCACCTATGCAAGCTAACCAAAAGCAAAAGCACGACCTGTAATCCCTCTAACCACTTCCACCATTTTCAGTTTCTTGTTTTGCAGGTGAAGTGCTCTAGCACGATTCAGAAGCTTTCAAAACAAAGTAAATATTGGAATAGCATCCCTGGACCTCAAGAAAGCTTTTCCAATCATCACCTTGCACTGAAAGCTCCCTCATTGCCAGATAGAACTTCAGCTGAACAGGTATCTTGGTGAACTCGTATCTCTCTTATTATGCATCATTAGCTTTAAGTTTGTGAATAAACAATGTTCTACTCATGCCACTGAACATGTACATGTTTTTACTTTTCATTTCTTTTGCTTGAGCTGTGAGAATTTGAGGTTTGAAAATGGCAGAAAATCTAGGTTAGGATTTGGGGGAGAAGAAATTCTCCCTCATCTTAGAGAGTTAGATCAAGTTCTGTATATGGTTGGATTCGTCTCTTCATGCTGAACATTTTTTATGTTATGAGTTTTCATTGAAAAGCCAGGAATCAGGAGTTAGAAGATGGAGTACAGGGCGCGCGTTTTTTTGAATGTTGTTGTACAGAGGTTGAAGAAGGGTCTTCATGGGCTGGGCCTATGTTGACTTTCCTTTTCACACCATGATTTTTGTTTTGCACCCCCTGAGCCCATTTCATTCATTTTTAATATTTTTGACTTTTGCTTTTTTTGATTGGTTCATTTATTTTTTCTCAGCATATTAAAAACATAAAAATATTTTTCTCATCATTTTTTGAATTTATTGAGTATTTATTTGATTGTTTCTTTTGTTTGTACATACATAAATAAACATATATATATATATATATATATATATATATATATATATATATATATATATATATATATATATATATATATATATATATATATATATATATATATATATATATATATATATATATATATACTTTTTATTTAAAATATTAAGATAATACAAAACATATTTTTATACACATTTTTATCTTATTTTTACTTCCTGAAAATATTTTATAAAAAAAAATACTTTTTATTTAAATATTAAATATTATTAATTAATACATATAATGCATATTTTATAAACAATATAAATATATAGGTATATATTAATATGCTTAAGATAAAAATACAAAAAAATGTACATATTTTATTTTTTATATATAATACTAAAAAATACCCTTTTTTACAAATATACCATATTTTATTTTATTTTTGTATGTAAATAATAAATAATTGATCAATACCCCTTTGATTAAAAATTAGGGTTTTTACCCTAAATTTGAAAATACTTCAAAAATAATACCTTTTTATTTTATTTTTTTATTTTACATAAATAATACTTTTTTTCATACATATAAAAATTCTTTTTTACATTCTTGCATATTTGTTTTATTTTTATTTTATTTATGCTTTTAATCATATTGTAAGTATTCAAAGTCAATGATGTAATAGCTTAGATTTAATTTCTTGTCTAAATATCTCCCCATTTGAAACATTGTACCCCCTCCCCATATTATTGTGTTGTAATAGCGTAGGAATTTAAATTTCGCACTTTAAATGCTTTCTAAACATACCATGCTAGAATTAGGGTTTGTATGCGAATAAAAATGAACAAAATAGTTTGACCTAATACAAGACAAAAAAGTATGAAAATGAACAACACGTTTCACACTTGCACCCCTAGGGTGTTCCACTTTGTTGCCTTCAAACAATTGGGCCATATTGCATGTTGAATTTCTTTGGGTAAAACAAACAATCAAATGATCATAGTCCCTCAAAATGTTGCCTAATGAATGGTCAAGTCCCTTTTAAAGAAAAATTGCCCAAAGACATTTAACACTATTGCAATTATGGTCTAAACGATGACCCGCGCCCGCCCCTTTCACCTCCTAAGACAAGATTGTCCACCAAATGCAATGGTGGAACAAAATTGTCAAAAGATTTAAAACATAACAAAAATCTTTGAGAAAACTTTAGGGTAGATAACTCCTAAGTACTTGCCAATTTGCAAAGAAAACACTTGCCTATTTTTAAAACCCACTTCACAAACACTTTCAAAATCAACTTTCAAAAACCTTGAAACATCTTTTCAAAAGACAAAACACCTTTCGTAAAACATTCGAGTAAAGAATTGTTACAAGGGTAGCCTATACAAGGCATCTTTTCAAAACATTTTCAAAACCACACACCAAGCACCATTTCAAACAATTGAAAACCAAGGCAAGTTGATCTAAGCAAGTACATAAGAGCCCATGGATAACCATGGATAGAAAGGGTGCTAATACCTTCCCTTTCTATAATCTACTCCCCGAACCCAAGAAAAATCTCAAAGGTTTTTGCTGTGCTTTTTAAACCTTTCCTTAGGATAAAATAAAAAGTCGGTGGCGACTCTTGCTCAACCGAAACATTTGCGAAAACAAACGCAAAACCCTAGTCAGTTCTCCCACCGTATCACATTTATTAATTTCACTATTAATTATTTTTTGTAAATAAATTCTAAATATAATTAATTTAGTTAATTAGGTTAACTTTGACTTTTTTCACAATAAATAAAATCAATCTAGAATTAGGGTTTTTTCTTTTGACAATTTTAATCCTTTTTATTTTATTTTCATTAAAGACCTAAAAAACTAAAAAAAACTTTTTTCTTGTAATTATTTAATTAATTAGTAAATTAGGTTAAATATCAATTAATTGCAAAAAGGACCAAAATTCCATTCTTTTCTCAAAAAGGGTCAAAACCCTAAGACTTTTCCCGATTCAATTTTTCTCACGCATGTTTATTCTTGATTCCTATTTTGATAATATTTATGTAACTGTTCCGAGGATGTAATAGATAATTAGGACCTTTTATCGCTTTCTTTAATTTCTTGCATTTACTTTTCAAGGGTTATGTTTTTGGCGATGTAAATACAAGACGCCTTGTAATAGCGTAGATTTCCTTTCTGCAATTTACTTTCCGCAAATTATTAACTGTTAATTATGCATGATAAGACTTGCCTGAAATTAAAATCAACCCGTAGCTCACAATAACATGTACAAAGACAATTTAACATGAAACCTGACACACGTGCACATGCCACTCCTAGGGTACGCCTCACTTGGTTGCCTCGACGTGGTCATTGAGTATAGGGTGTTTTAGAGGTCGCCCTCCTGTCTAAAGATCCAGTTGCCTCGAAACGGTTGCCTCGGATAAAAAAGGATCTAGGACGTTAGGGTTACCGCTAAGGCGTCCTACTATTGCTTTGGTGACCACACATGTCCCATATAATCGAATTGACCCGAATAACTCCAACGACGGTGCTACCTACTTCTCAATAGTGGGATCGTACTGTCTAACGGACATTTACACAGCTTAATTTCTTTTGAGTAGGTAGAGGTTCTCAGGTACTTGCTCTTTCAAACAAAAACAACTTTTCGCACTTACACTTTTCTGACAAAACTTTTCAAATAATACTTCATACACTCTTGAGGACAGATACAAGAGTTAAAACGAAGTTTTCAAACAAACTTTTTCAAAACCCACAAACACAAGAAAAGCAAAACATTTTTGAAAACATAGTGAGCAAGTACCTAAGAGCCCGTGGATAACCACAGATAGAAAGGGTGCTAACACCTTCCCTTTCTATAATCTACCTCCCAAACCAAGAAACATCTCGAAAAGGAATTTTGCTGTGCTTTTGTCCTTTCCTTGTTGGAGAAAATAAAAGACGGTGGCGACTCTTGCTTACCGCGACATTTCGCGAACCAGCATTTCAAAACAGTCAGTTCTATTTCCATCGATCACAGAACTGGCGACTCTGCTGGGGATTTTAATAAGTGAGGTGTACCTTAGGATTAGATCATTCTATGTTTTCAATTGTATTGCCTTGTATGCTTTAAAATTGTGGGCTTGCATCGGAGTTTTATAGATCCTAACCCGGATCTGGGGATACCCTTTAGAAGTAGCAACAAACTGTGAGGGAACTGTGCAGGGTATACCGACATGGTTGAAGCAGTTGCTACGTGGATGTGGCACTTTGGTGAGTACCGGTAACCCTTGAGTCAAGTCAAGGAGAGTACGGGGCCCCCGCGTGGTGTCATGAAGCATCAACTGACCTTAGAACCTTACTTGACCATCCTGGCCTCTTTAGGGGTAGTGAGATAACCGACTTTGGTGCAGTCCGAAGTTGGTAGATACTCGATACTACACTCATTGAGGGTTGTTTTCTTGGAATATTTTGGTCGCCAGTTAAGTGGCTAAATCAAAACAATGAACATAGAAAATAATCCAATGATATTGAGATCCTTAGAACCCGGTTACTTTTTATAGGACAGGTTTTGAGCCAACCAACTTCAAGAGGGTAGTACCTAAACTTCATGCTGGCGTAAACTCTAAGGGCTGTCTGGTGTGACTTGTGTGCCTTATCATGTTTGCTTTTTGTGAATACTTGTGGTGTGTCCTTATCATAACATCATAACATCATAAAGCATCATATGCATTTACTAACCACTTCAAGGGTTCAAATCTTCATCTTTGTTCTTGTTTTGTAGGATATGGAATCTCTCCGCAGAAAAACAATTCAGGTCAACCTTGTAAGGATCCCTCCTCAGCTTAAGGAGCTTACATCCAGGATTCCCGAAAGCTCTTCCTTCAGTGAAAGACATGGTAGACTCATCAGCTTGGTCAATACCAGCATTGAAGAGGATATGGTAAAAGTGTTGTTCCAGTTCTTTGACCCCCTGCACCACTATTTTACTTTCCCGGATTATCAATTGGTGCCTACTTTGGAAGAGTTTTCTCAACTTCTAAAAGTTCCTATTCTTAGTCAACTACCCTACAACGGTACGGAAAAGGAACCAAAACTTGAAGAGGTTGCTCATGCATTACATCTGCAACCATCTGACATCAAGGGGAATTGGGAAATCAGAAGTGGTATCAAAGGATTCTTGGAAAAGTTCCTGTTTGAGAAGGCCCAAGAATGTTGGAATTCTCTCGACCTACAAGCCTTTGAAGAGATTGTGGCACTCCTTGTCTATGGGTTGGTCTTGTTCCCAAATCCGGATTAACTTATAGATATAAATGCTGTCAAGATTTTCATGTCCAGGAATCCTATACCTACATTGTTGGGGGACATCCTCCACTCATTTTACACTCGAACAATGAGAAAAAGAGGTGTTCTCATGTGCTGCACTCCTCTCCTGGAAAGGTGGTTTATTTCTCACCTTCCACAATCAGTTTTGAAGAACGAGCGGGGTTTGAGATGGTCACAACGATTAATGACTCTTACACATTCTGATATACATTGGTGTTCTCGGTCCAGAGAAAATATCACTATCATTGATCGTTGCAGAGAATTTCCTAATGTTCCTTTACTTGGAATTAGAGGAGGCATTACTTACAACCCTTGTCTGGCTTTAAGACAATTTGGACATGCTCGGAGGGATAGCCCTCATGACATGCTGATCCCTGACATAGTTTTTGACTTCGACAATGATACGCAAGGACTTCGCCAGAGGTTTATCAGAGCTTGGAGGATGCCTAACAAGGTGGATAGTAAGACACTGGGGCACAAGAACTCCATCCCCCTTGAGCCTTATCTCAAGTGGGTACGAGCCTGCTCCCAGAAGCTTGTGATGCCATATCCTCATGTTCTCCCCGTGATCAAAGGGCCAGTTATGGAAGGAGAGGTCCCGTACACCATCCTACATCCTGACATGCCAACATCTTGGGAAGAAATGCAGAAGAGCTGGATCCAACTCAAGGAAGAACATAATTCTCTTGAAACCAGTCTACATGCCAGTGAGAAGAAGGTCTTGGAGCTCACCCTCCTACTGCACGAGGAAAAGACCCTCAACACTTACATCGCTCCAAAGAGGATGCACAGTGTCTTTTGGCATTAAGTATTTTGTAATGTTTTGCCCATGAGGCCCTGATGTACTAAATAGATTATTTCTTAATATAACGTGTGTTCCTTTTTTGTTTACAACGAATTTGAACTTCCGAACCCTTGAATGCATTGCATAAATAGCATACCATGCATCATATGCATAACAGGTACACTTTTTACAGGTCACCCATCTTCTTCGCTGTTTATTTCAGCAATCATCATGACTTCTAAACCTACTACTAAACAAGCTATCAAGGCCCTCCAAGTCCAGAACGCCCAGTTCCAAGAGTTGGTAATGAGCCTAGCCCAGGGTCAACAGGAGTTGAAGACTCTGATTCTGAAGAAGAAGAAGAAGAGGACTGTGTTGTTCAACACTGGACGCAGATTCGGGAATGGACTACAAAATGAGGCTGATCTAGCTACTTCCTCTGTAGGGAAAGACAATCCCCAAGAGAGAAGGGTTCCTAGTCCCGTGGTCTCCGACAACGAGACGGATTTCAATGATGAACAGTACCCTCCTGCTGAGGATAGGTACAAACAGCTGGAGGACCGCCTAAGTGCTATAGAGATTCAACATGTACCCGGGTTGGACTTTGGAGACCTAGGCTTATCCTCTGGGGTGGTGACCCCACATAAGTTCAAGGCGCCTGCTTTTGCAAAGTACGACGGAGCTTCCTGTCCTAAGCTGCACCTCCGATCGTATGTAAGGAAGATTCAACCTTATACAACTGACAAGAATTTATGGATCCATTTCTTCTAAGATAGACTTTCAGGGACTCAACTCGAATGGTTCTATCAGCTGGATGGAGCCAGTATTCGTAACTGGGAGGACTTGGCTACTGCGTTTTACAAGCAGTATCAGTATAACTCCAACCTCGCTCCTACGCGTACCCAACTCCAGGGTATGTCACTAGGGATGGGTGAAGGATTTAAGGAATATGCTCAAAAGTGGAGAGGCCTGGCTGGAAGGGTGCAGCCACCTCTGACGGACCGTGAGCTTGTTGATATGTTCTTGGGGACCCTGTCTGGTCCGTTCTTCAACCATCTGATTGGGAATTCTTCTGCTGGGTTTACAGACCTCATATTGACCGGTGAGAGAATAGAAGCTGGTATCAAGTCTGGGAAGATACAAAAGGGTGCCTCCTCGAGTACTGAAAAGAAACCCTTCAAGAAATAATCTAGTGCTGTTTATGGTTAAAGGAGACAAAATAAACCAGAACGCCGCCAAGCTGTCAACGCGGTGGTAATTTCAAAGCCGGCTGCTGCTCCTCAGCAATATAACCAACCAAGGGGTGAGAGACCCAGAAGGCAGTTCACTCGACTCAGTATGACCTTGTCCCAGATATTGCCGCAACAACTGTCAACCAATCTGTTAACTATAAAAGAAGCTCCGAAGGTTGTGCACACAACTTCCCCAAAGTACAATCCCAACGCCCGCTGCTCTTATCACTCTGACAGCCCGGGGCATACTACGGATGATTGTTGGGCACTGAGGAATAAGGTTCAGGACCTTATTGATGCTAAAGAGATAGAGTTCGAGGCGCCCGAAAGGCCCAATGTTGTGACTGCTCCCATGCCCAAGCATGGAGTGGATGCTGTAGAGAAAGACCTGTATGTAGCCTCCGTGGATGATATTATTACTCCGTTGTTGACTGTCAAGAGGAACCTGTTGTAAGCCGGTTTCTTTTCGGGATGTAGTACAGGGTGTCATCTATGTTCTGTTTCACCTGCTGGTTGTCCTTTGTTGAAGTCAGGCGTCCAAAACCTGATGGATAACAAACAGATCTTGTTCGAGAAGATTGTTGTTCCTGCTATCCCTGCTGAAGAAGTTTCCATTGTCACCATTTTCAACAATTCTCCCAAGGCTCCCCTGAAGAAGCCTGTCAAAATCATGTCTACTCAGAAGGTTGCACCTATCATTATCACTGTTCCGGGGCCCATCCCCTATACATCTGACAAAGCTGTCCCTTAGCACTATGAGGCAGATGTTTATGTTCTGGGAGTTAAATAAGAGTTTGATACTAGTACCGGCATCAATAACATCACCGGGCCTGCCAAAGTCACTCGTAGTGGTAGACTGTTCTCACCAGATATTGCGCCACCAGCTATCCAGAGACCTCTTGTCATCACACCTGCAAGTGTGCCTGTTTCCCTTCCTGACCAAGTTCCTATTTCTACCCCTGCTGCCGAGTCATCTGACGCTCGGGGAAAAGGGATCGCTACTGATGTGCCTGCCCAGACGGAGGCACCAAAGACAACCAATGTTGAAGCTTCCAAGCAGGAGATGGAAGAGATCCTTAAGATTATCAAGAAGAGTGATTTCAATGTAGTTGAGCAACTGGGGCACACCCCATCTAGAATTTCTATGCTATCACTGTTGTTGTGTTCAGAGGCCCATGCCAAGGCCCTGATTACCTTCCTGAAGATGGCCCACGTGCCACATGAGACATCTGCTGATCAATTTACCGATTGTGTGGCCAACTTAACTGCTGATAATGGTTTGGGTTTCTCTGACGCCGATATGACTGCTAAAGGGAAGAACCATAACGATGCCCTGCATGTCTCCATTGAATGCAGGGGCACTACTCTTGCCCATGTGCTGGTTGACACTAGTTCCTTGTTGAATGTATTGCCCAAGAAGGCTCTAGATAGGTTGGACTGCGAGGGGTTGGAACTAAAGCCAAGTAACATTGTTGTACGGGCCTTTGACGGGCCGAAAAGGATGGTACATGGTGAAGTTGATATTCCAATCAGGGTTGGTTCGCAGGTCTTTGACTCTACATTCTATGTGATGGACATCCGACCATCCTACTCTTATTTGCTGGGTCGTCCATGGATCCACAAAGCTGGAGCTGTGACCTCCACACTGCATCAGAAGCTGAAATACCCGGTCAGGGGGAAGATTGTGACAGTTCAGGGGGAGGAAGAATATATGGTCATCCACCTTAACTCGTTCCGGTACATAGAGATGGATGGAGAGTTCATTGAGACCCCCTTTCAACACTTTGAAGAGGTTCCTCCGACACTGGCGTCAGCAGAAACTGTGATTGAAGATCCTCCTTTGAAGATGGCTTCCTTAAAGGATGCCCGGGCTGTGATTGAGAAGGGTGAGTGGGAAAACTGGGGCCGACTTCCTGATTTCACTCCGAAGACTGACAAGTTTGGTTTGGGTTTCACTGCAGAAGCTCAGAGGGTTGTTCGTAAGGCAATGATTGAAAGACCTCCTGTATTCATCACCATCCCGGGAGTAAATGCTATTGAAGATGACGTGGAGGAATCTGAATTCGACAGCTGGATCTACCCAACGACCAACGGTGGACCAAGCAACTAGACAGCCAAAGACTTCACACCTATTACTTTCGTCACTCAGTAATGAACTCCTTTGTTTTGAATTTGTAACAAACAATAATTTGAAACTTTATGGCCCGATGTCTTACCCGGGGCACCGTGGCTTCATTTGTGAGGGCTTTTGTGTGTCATTTTCATATATCATTAATAAAAGCATTGGACATTTTTTGCATTTCAAATCTTGCGCTTCTTGTCTTTCTTTATATATATTGCAAAACAGCTATATTTACACACACTCACCTATACAGGTTCCAATCCACTCTGGATCTCACTGGTAATGACTCTTCTACTGCCAGTTATGACTTTGAAAATCCGATCAACTTAGCCGAAGACGAAGGTGAAGATGATTGTGAAGTGTCGGGTGAGCTTGCCAGACTGCTACTCCAGGAAGAGAGGGCCATTCAGCCGCATGAAGAGCCAGTGGAAACGGTAAATCTAGGTACTGAGACAGACAAAAAGGAGGTCAAGATTAGTGCCAATCTGGAGTCTAGTGTGAAACAGCGGTTGATTCAGATGCTGCATGATTATGTGGAAATCTTTGCCTGGTCCTACGAAGACATGCCTGGGTTGGATACCGACATTGTGGTTCATCACCTGCCTACCAAGGAAGAAATAAATTTTTGATAAAATTCAATTTTTTAAAAAATATTTTAAAAAATAAAAAATAATTTCCCCTCCCCCCCCCCCACTCCCCCTCCTCCCCCCCCCTCCCCCCCCTCCCCTTCCCTCACCCTCCATAATGTGGTTCCAGTACCGAAGAAAGATGGTAAGGTCAGAATGTGTGTTGATTACAGGGATTTGAACAGGGCGAGCCCTAAGGATGACTTCCCACTGCCTCATATCGATGTTCTGGTTGACAACACTGCTCAACATAAGGTATTCTCCTTCATGGACGGGTTCTCAGGTTATAATCAGATCAAGATGGCTCCTGAAGACATGGAGAAAACCACTTTTGTTACTCAGTGGGGAACCTTTTGCTACAAGGTCATGCCGTTTGGGTTGAAAAATGCTGGGGCAACCTACCAACGTGCCATGGTTGCTTTATTTCACGACATGATCCATCATGAGATTGAAGTATATGTCGACGATATGATTGCAAGGTCCCAAACTGAGGAGGAACACCTTGACCATCTATAGAAGCTGTTTGACCGTCTGAAGTTGTACAAGCTGAGGTTAGACCCGAACAAGTGCACCTTCGGGGTAAGATCTGGAAAACTGCTAGGTTTCATCGTGAGCGACAAAGCTATTCAAGTGGATCCCGCAAAGGTGAAAGCCATACAAGAGATGCCAGTTCCCAAGACAGAGAAAGAAGTCAGAGGCTTTCTAGGATGGTTGAACTACATTGCCCGATTCATTTCACATCTAACTGCTACCTGTGACCCAATCTTCAAGCTACTTAAAAAAGATCAAGTAGTACGTTGGAACGATGAATGTCAGGCCGCTTTCGAAATAATCAAAGAGTATCTCCAAGAGCCACCCATTCTCATGCCACCGGTTGAAGGGAGACCTTTAATCTTATACTTGACAGCTCAATGGGGTATGTGCTGGGGCAGCATGACGAGTCTGGCCGAAAAGAGCACGCTATTTATTACCTTAGCAAAAAGTTTACTGACTGTGAGACCCGATACTCACTGCTCGAGAAAACTTGCTGCGCTTTGGTATGGGCTGCTCGCCGGTTGAGACAGTACATGTTGACTCACACTACTCTGTTGATTTCAAAAATGGATCCAATAAAGTATATCTTCGAAAAGCCTGCCTTGTCCAGAAGAATAGCAAGATGGCAGATGATCTTGACATAATACGACATCCAGTACACGACGCAAAAAGCAATCAAGGGAAGTGTATTGGCAGACCATTTGGCGCACCAGGCAGTGGATGACTACCAATCGATGACCTTTGAATTTCCAGACAAGAATATCATGGTAGTGACTGATTGTGAAGTACCTGGACTGGATGAAGGACCTGAGGAAGGATCCTGATGGTCTATGCACTTTGACGGAGCCTCAAACGCTTTGGGTAACGGCATTGGCGCTGTGATCATATCTCCAAAAGGCACTCATACTCCACTTACCGCCCGACTATGTTTCAACTGCACCAACAACATGGCGGAGTATGAAGCATGCATCATGGGTCTTCGAGCTGCAATTGACCTAAGGATCAAGTTTCTGAGTGTCTTCGGAGATTCCGCTCTCGTGATCAGTCAGATCAAAGGCGAGTGGGATACGAAACACCCAAATCTTATTCCTTACAATGAGTATGTGTTAAAATTGATCCCCCATTTCGAGGAGATAACCTTTGAACACTTCCCAAGAGAAGAGAATCAGTTAGCGGACGCGTTAGCTACGATGTCTTCTATGTTCAAAGTCAAATGGGACAATGAGGCTCCCCTGATCATTATTTGGAAGTTGGATGAACCTGCACATTGTTGTGATCTCGAGACCGAAGAGGTAACAGAAAAGCCTTGGTATCATGAAGTGAAGAGGTACCTTGAAGCTCAAGAATACCCCGAGGGTGCATCCGTTAATGACAAGAAATTTCTGAGAAGGTTCGCGGAAAAGTTCTTCCTCAGCAACGGCATTCTTTACAAACGAAACCATGATTCAACCTTACTGCGTTGTGTGGATAAGACTGAAGTAGAAAGGATCATGGCAGAGTTGCATGAAGGTACCTTCAGAACGCATTCTAGTGGACATACCATGGCAAAGAAAATCCTTCGGGCATGATATTACTGGTCCACAATGGAAGCCGACTGTTATCAACATTCTCGGACATGTCACAAATGCCAAATCTATGCTGATAAGGTGCACGTTCCTCCAGTTCCTCTGAACGTCTTGACAGCACCTTGGCCTTTTGCAATATGGGGCATCGATATGATCGGCGAGATCAGACCTACGGCATCCAACGGGCATCGCTTCATCCTGGTAGCAATCGATTACTTCACGAAGTGGGTTGAAGCAGCTTCCTTTTCCACCGTAACCAAGAACGTCGTGGCACAGTTCATTCGGCACAACCTGATCTGTCGATACGGTGTACCTGAGAGGATCATTACGGATAATGGTACCAATCTTAACAACAAGATGATCACTGAGCTCTGCGAGCAATTCAAGATACAGCACCACAACTCTTCTCCCTACCGGACGAAGATGAATGGGGTTGTAGAAGCGGCGAACAAGAACATCAAGAAGATTGTGCAGAAGATGACAGTGACCTACAAAGATTGGTGTTGTACCCCAAAATTTGCCCTCCCATATTCTTCAAGATTTGCCAAGGTCAAGGTTCAAAATCTCTCAAGGGTTGCACAGTCCAATTGCCTCCTAACAGTCAAAAATTAGGGTTTTGGTTATGACAAAGAAATTGAAGTTTCCAAGGGTCCAATCAAGTCCCACATGCCTACATACATTGTCAAGCATCCATATGCTAAGTTTCAAGACTCACAACACAGGATTGCACAGTCAAAAACCCTAATTGTTCAAGAGTCAACTGCAGGGGCAAAATGGTCATTTGACAGTCAAAAGTCAAAATTTTTGGTCAACATCTTATTTTGAAGCCACAAACATCATTTGATCAATTCTTGATCATGATTCTCAAAGCATGGCTCAAAAAGTCTCAAGATGCAAAAGTTTCTATTTTTGGACAGTTGAAAAAGTCAACTGCAAATTGACCAGGGCATAACTTCCACATGGTTTATCAGAAAAATTCCATCCAAAGCTCATTTTGAAGAGAATGACATTTCCTACAACTCATCTTCACACTTCAAGTCCAAGAAATTCTCTCACAAAAAGTTATCAATCTCAACATTATAGGTCATTTTCAAAAGTCAACAAAAAGGCACTTTAAGTCAAAGACCATAACTTGAGATTGGTAAATCAAAATGACATGGGACAAAAGGCATCGGTTAGAGGACTTCAAGACCTTTCCAAAATGTCCAAGAACATGATCAAAGCTTAAGAATTGAGCAAGATATGCCTTGTGGAAGTTGGGAAATTTTTGGGAATTTTCAAAAGTCAACTTTGCTTCAAATGCCTCAAAATTGCTAATGGGCCTCAATTTCTTCCATGAATCATCACCCAAAGGCTATGCACGACCCATTGACCCAAAGGGGATTTATTTTCTTATTTTTAATTAATTAATTGAGTTTTAATCCTATTAATTCATTTAATTAAAATTAAATATGAGAAAAATACTAAAACATGTTTTCCAAATCTTTTTATGCAGCATTTTCATCCATCATGACCTCAAGATTTCGTGCACACTCAATAAGGAAAGATTCTATGCAATTGGCAATGGTTTGATGGCAAAAAAGATTGAAAAATATCATGAAAATCAAATATTCAAAATCATTGAATACAAGGCTTTGGGCTTGATTTTTCTGACCTAATGCATTCACACATATATACACATTGCAACCCTAATGCAAAGAACAAGGAAGCTGCGCCTCAAGCATAAGAACAAAACTTACATTTTTCACAAAAAAAGTTGAAACTGAAAACATAGTTCCAGTGTGATTCAAAGCCTACAATCCATTCCAAATGCTTGTTGGGACTTTCTTAAACGTGTCTCAATCCTTTTCCACTCCCCTAACCTCAAGAATTGGTAGAATGAAGTTTCCATGTTCATAAATTTTTTCACTTTCGTGTTTGAATTTGCATACATTTTTTTATACGTTTTAAGCATTGATTTATACTAATGTGCACTTTCTGAAGCTAATGACACAACCCAATTGAGTTATTAGGCCCTGTATCAAAAATTTCCATGGAAGCGTTTTAGTGTTTCAGAGCTCCAGATTTGGGGATTCCCTCATAAGGCAAAATTGGACCATCAAACTAATACAGGCAAACTCGTCAGAACAAGACGAAACGATTGATGTCATCGCGCTTTTTTTATATTGATTGTACATCTAATCGCTATTTTGACGTTTTCAGTTTGTGGGGGTTTAAAACCCCTGCTATTTAAATGCTTTTTATTTCAGAACAATTGAAGAAGATGATGCGTGGAGGAATGTGAGTTGTGCATTCAAATCATTGGCGCGTTTTTTCGTTTGTTCCAGAATAATTGCACTTTTTGCATATGTTGATCAGTGTCCATTAAGTTAACAAATAAACGCGTTTGGCTTGGTGGAAGATGACTTGGCTGGCAGGTATTGGGACCTGGGTTCGATTCCCAGGTCCCCCATATTTCTCCATATTTTTTGTGTTAACATGTTCAGGTGATTATCTCACTCAAAGGAGTACCATGCACCCAACGCCTTGGCTTGCCAAATGTCCCAGGAGATGAATCCAAAGGTCAGGATGTGAGGTCCATCATGCACATTAGTTGACCATGCCATACGCAAGCGCTGAAAGTCAACATGGGCTTGGGATCAGTGGGCTAAATTACTTCAACAACACCTCCATAACTGGGCCAGAAACCCCTCTTGTTTGTATTTTCTTTCCCTCTTTTTATTCTCTTTTATTTATTTTAACTATTTTAATTGTTTTAATTAATTCACCAAAATAATAACATAAAACCAAACAAAATCAGAAAAGTCAAAAATAAAATATGTTTATTTAATTTTTAATTCACTAATATTTTATTTTGTAAATAAATTCCAATAATCAATTTAGTTTAATTTTAGGTTTAACTTTAATGTTTTCTTAATAACTAAAAAAAAATAGAAAAATAGGTTTTTAGCATTTCTTATTCTTTTTCTTAATAAATAACCTTTTTATTTCTTATCATTATTAATTATTAATTATCTTTGTAGATAAACTTGTAATTAAATAATTTGAGTAAATTAGGTTTAAACTTTAAATTCTTTTCCTTAAATAATTAAAAACATGTAGAATTAGGGTTTCTTTTCCTTTTAATTTTCTTTATTTCCATTAAATAAAAAAACATAAAAATAATTTCTTTTCTTTATTTAATCATTAATTAACTTTCAATTTCGATTTAATTTCTTTAAAGGGTCCAACGCCCTCGCACTCGATTTTAATTTCTTTTTGCACGTTTATTTTTATTTCCTTTTTAAATATTGTGTATTTGCCCCAAAGCTTTGTAATAGATAATTAGGACATTTACTTTCCGCATTTTATTTAAAATCGGGTCTTTGTTAATTTGGCGATGTATAGACCCGCGCCTTGTAATAGCGTAGGACTTTTATTTTCCGCATTTTAATTCCCGCACCTTTTAACTGCTAATAATTGTATGAAAGAATGAATGGCCCAAATAAAAATCAAAGCGTAGATCACCAAATGCATGACAAGACAAAGATTATCTGAAAACGACACACAATTCACACACCACTCTTAGGGTACGCCTCACTGTTGCCTTGCCCCTCGAAACGTGGTCGTCGAGTATAGGACGTTTTAGTAAGTCCTCATGTCCATGAACATGGCATGGGGGTAGCTTCTAAGGTGTCCTACTATTGCTCTGGTGACCACACTGTCCCTACAAACGAATTGACCCGAACACCTCCAACGGTGGTGCTACCTACCTCTCAATGGTGGGATGGCACTACCTTAAGGACTTTTACACAGCTTAATTCCTTAGGGTAGGCACATGACTCATAGATACTTGCTCTCTTCAAAAACAAATCAAAACTCTTTTCACACCGACACATTCAAAAAAGCTTTCAAAACAATTTTTCAAACACTCTTGAGGACTGATACAAGAGTTATTTCGGAATCTTAAACGAAACTTTTTCAAACTCACTCACATCTTGAAAAACAAACACTTTTGAAAACACAATGAGCAAGTATCTAAGAGCCCATGGATAACCATGGATAGAAAGGGTGCTAACACCTTCCCTTTCTATAAATCTACCTCCCGAGCCGAGAGATAATCTCATAAGGAATTTTGCTGTGCTTTTGTCCTGTCCATGTTGGAGAAAATAAAAGACGGTGGCGACTCTTGCTTCCGCGACATTTCGCGAACCAGCGTTAAACAGTCAGTTCCAGATCCACCGATCACAGAACTGGCGACTCTGCAGGGGACAACTTATAAAGTGAGGTGTACCTTAGGATAGTTCATAACTGTGTTTTCAATTGTCTGAATTGCTTGCTTTATTATTGTGGGACTGTCTCGGGAGTTCTATAGATCCTAACCCGGATCTGGGGGATACCTTCTTAGAAAGTTGCAACAAGGCTGTGAGGGAACTGTGCGGGGTATACCGACATGGTTGAAGCAGCCTGCTATGTTGATGTGGCACTTTGGTGTGTATCGGTAACCCTTGAGTTCAGTCAAGGAGAGTTCAGGGCCTCCGCGTGGTGTCGTGAAGCATCAACTGACCTTAGGAACCTTAATTGAACCATCTTGGCCTCTTTAGGGTAGTGAGATAACTGACTTTGGTGCAGTCCGAGGTTGGTTGATACTCGATACTACACTCAATTGAGGGTTGTTTTCTTGGAATATTTCGGTCGCCAGTTCAGTGGCTAAATTGAAAAGATGAACAATGAAAGCAATCCAATGATATTGGGACCCTTAGAACCCGGTTACTTCTGATAGGACAGGTTGAGCCCACCAACTTCAAGAGGGTAATACCCAGACCCCATGTTGGCCTAAACTCTAAGGGATTCTCTTGTGTGACTTGTGTGCCTTCCTACTTGACTATTTGCATGCTTGTTATCTGACACTTGAGTTTCTTGTAGGTTTTGTTTACAGTCCTTAATTGGGACTCATAATAGGATTTGCCTACACTACTCCATGCATAGCATAACATCATACCATTGCATACATCCTACATAAGGGCTAACCCATTTTAAGGATCTCAAGGGCTTGTGATGCAGGTCATGATGAACCAGAATGTCTAGCAAGGGGCAAGGGGATTTATTTTCCTCTAGCCAAGGTTGTCAGGGGCTATGACCCACTGGATATGGTGAGCCTTTGACCCTTGAAGAAGGACTCTCAACAACATGAAGTTCCTTCAATCAAACTACCGGTTTCCATTTCTGGCAATTTTCTTGTTTATCCCGCGAGATCCTTGAAAACATTGCATACATACGTACATATCATTGCATTACAGGTACCCTTGTTACAGGTTACTTACCATCTGCGCTGTTTATTTCAGCAATGGCTTCCCAACAATACAACCAGGACTTTCATGCTCAAGAGACTCGGTTCGGGGAAATCCTCATGAATCTATCCAAGGGGAAGGAAGAGCTGAGGACACTTCTCATGGGGACTTTGGTCAGGAACAGTGCTGAGGATGAACGGCTGAAACACCTGCAAGCGGAGGTGGATACAATGAAAGCCCAAATGCTGGGGCAGATGACTATCATTCAAGGCTTAGCTCAAAGACAAGAAGAGCTCGGGGTTCTCGTCAACCAACTGCTTCGGGGTAACCAACTGGGGCAAACATCTAAGGGTAAAGAGCCAGTCATCATTCAACCACCTTTGAGACAAGAAGACAAGGGGAGAGCTCCTCAAATGGCTTTAGTGCCACAAATTCAGCATCAACCTCACCAGCTTCAGGCAGACAAGCCCAAAAGGCAATTCACCAAGCTCAACGTGTCGCTGCCTCAAGCTTTACAACAACTGTTGAGGTTGAATTGGGTAACTCTAAGGGACCCTCCCAAGAATCCCAACAGGACACCTTCAAGGTATAACCCCAACGCCCGCTGCGCTTATCATTCTAACAGCCCGGGACATGCTACAGATGATTGTTGGACCTTGAAGAATAAGATCCAGGACCTGATCGATGAAGGAGCTGTGGAATTCACCCAAGATGGCCAGGCTGAGTGCTTCTACCATCCCTACAGTATTCACCAGTTGAAGTAACAAGCCCTGAGATGAAAAGACTTTTGTTCATTAGGATTTTCAAGTTGTAATTTTCTTTTGTTCAAACATTTACTCATGTTAGACGTTGTCATTTCATTAATGCATCGCATATGCCTGTTTTGAAGCAATATATTCGTATTCACTATGTGCAAATTATTTTCATATTTTTTCTGATGATCAACGCTCGATTAATAATTCTAAGCCTCTTGAGGGAGGATGACGAAAACGATACCACAATCTTTATAGTATGCTTTTGAACAGACCCCGCTGATGAGGTACAAGCATTGTTTCAATTCCTAAACACTGGAGTTATAAGGAAGATAATCCCTCGTCAACCCCTCTGAGCCAAATAAGTAGGAGTTTTTTCTTTTTGAAAATTAAAACCCTTTATCATAACCTGGGGCAGGGTAGTTCTCTCAGTTGATCCAAGTGCATAACAAATGGCACCAAAGAGGTCCTTACAAAAAAAAAGAAGACAGTGATGATTTCGAATAATCATAAGGATAGGCAGTCATTATATCTCAAAAATAAAAACCCAATAAGTCAAAACCTACGAAGGAGACTTACAAAACTGGGGCATCCCGCTGACTGTAATCACAAAAGAAACAGTTCAGGCAAAATTTAGGGATAGCAAAATCAAAAAGAAAGAGGTCATATAAACCCTCAACAAGAACAAAAATGACTGCCTATTCAGAATAAATCATCAATACCTGAACCATCATTGGAACATCAGAACAAAGACTCAAACAAGGTCTAACGCACGATCAACTGAGCTTAGGTTTGAAGAACATCACGAAGAGTGGGTGGGTACAAATAATTTGAGCCTTTATCCTTTGTTTCTTAAACCATGAACCAGGCCACGTTATAACCCTCAAAAGTCCTAGCTGAAGAATGGGTTAGTTCGAAAGCATACTGTTACGAAAGGTATCCTGACTCCTTAAGGCCTACGGTAAATACGGAGTTGACATCACATTTTACAAACATTCACTTGTTTTAGGAAAAAGAATGCATTTTCAAAATCTTCAAGACAGACATAAGCTTTGCATTTTTGATATAACATTGTTTGCATATAACTATTTGTTTGAACAACAGGAAAATTCGCACGATGAATACCTAGTGAACAAAAGCACTTCCAATCAAGGGGCAGACATGATCATGGGCTACCATCTGGGGCTGTTAAGTCAAGATTCGGAGAATCTCTCAAAGGCCAAACAGCCAGGGGAAAATCTCCGCCTAAGTCACTTGGGGCATTGGACAGGAATTCCAGCAACAAATCTTGCACGATCAGACATCTTCTGGTAATATGGCTACACAATGCTACTGACAGGGGCACCTCCCTACATCCTAAGAGTTTGGACATAGTCGAAAAAATACTACGCACAATCAAAGACCCGCTAGGTTGACACACCTAGGCAAAAATAAGGGCTTCCCGGCGAACCAAAAGGGTTCGGGCAAAATAAGGGATGAAAATGAAAAATCTGTACACCCGGCAAGTCGGAAACCTGAAAAGGCGGCTTGGGCAAAAATGGGTATCCCGGTGGACTGAAAACCCGAAAGGTCGGTCCAGGCAAAAATTAGGGATCGAAGCGTACGACTATGTCCCGACATCTCGTCACTTGCCTACCAGAAGAAGATTTGTCAATCGGCAGTCATCAAGCACCTCCACAGGTATCTTCTCCCACATCAGAAGCAGGGGCAATAATGAGTTGTCTAAGCAATCTAATTTCTCTGTCCACCAAGGTACCAAGGTAAGTTCAGCTGAAGAACGTAACCAAGATATCTTAAGTCCCCAGAGAGTGAGCTAGCAAGTCAATGCACTCTCCCCAAGCAGAGCTATACTATCAGCTTTAAGGAAGTTGGATTATCCCCCGAAGATCTCAATAGTCCCCGGCGGAGTACAAACATTCGTAACAAGCATCCCCGGCAGTCTTGATCTAAGACTGTTCCCCGGCGATATACCAGACATTCAGCGGAGCCACTTCCCCAATATATCTCAAAATTTTCCCCAGGAGAGTCCAAGATTTCCCCAGGAAAGTTTGAATCCATCTCCCCAGCAGGAAGCTTATCCCCAGTAGATTCTGGAAGCTCCCCCCCTGCAGAGCACGAACGCGTCTCCCGACTTTATTCAAAGGTTATTTCCCTACCAGGATATAACTGGGTTATCCTCAGCCAATAGTCACGGAAAGATCGTCCTCGGCGAAATCTTCTTATCCCCAGCGGAGTCTATTAACACTTCCAACATAACAACGGTATCCCCAGCGGAGTTATCATCAACATCTCAACAGAGTACCTCTCCTCCCACAGAGTACTGTTCCCCAGCAAGGTAGCTAGAGTAATTTTTCCCCGCAGAGTAATCCATTCGCCAAGTTTATTCCCCAACGGAGTTATCTTCTCCTACCGGTATTCTTACAACTATCATCCCCAGCGGAAACAACAAAGCACTATTCTCCAACATCAGCCCAGGATGTGACTTCCCGGCACCCGTCAAGGATTTACTTTCCTAGACAAAAACATACATTCATAAACATCACATACATCATGATACATGCATGAACGCATCGCACAATCTCATTTATGTTGAGAACATCATTGCTTGATCCATATCATGCATTGCATATGACTGACCTTTACCTTTCAGGAAAGATCCAGTTAAGTTCTCAGCTATATCCCAAGACTTTAGTCTGGTTCAGTAAATCGACCCTAAGATTTTTCCGATTCTTATCCAGTCAAAGACACCCCAAGACCTTCTCTGGTTCAGTTAAATCGATTCTAAGATTTTTTTGATTATTATCCAATCAAAGTTAATCCAAGACCTTCTCTAGTTCAGTTAAATCGATTCTAAGATTTTTCTGATTCTTATCCAGTCAAAGTTAATCCAAGACCTTCTCTGGTTCAGTCAGATCGACGCTAAGATCTCTCATATTCTTATTCCAGTTGAAGATTCCAAGACCTTGCCTGGTTCAGTTAAATCGACTCCTAAAGATTTTTCTGATGCCGATCCAGTCAAAGGCCTTCTCTGGTTCAGTCAGATCGACCCTAAGATCTCCCTGATTCTTATTCCAGTTGAAGATTCCAAGACCTTGCCTGGTTCAGTTAAATCGGCTCCTAAAGATTTTTCTGATGCCGTTCCAGTCAAAGGCCTTCTCTGGTTCAGTCAGATCGATGCTAAGATCTCCCTGATTCTTATTCCAGTTGAAGATTCCAAGACCTTGCCTGGTTCAGTTAAATCGACTCCTAAAGATTTTTCTGATGCCGATCCAGTCAAAGGCCTTCTCTGGTTCAGTCAGATCGATGCTAAGATCTCCCTGATTCTTATTCCAGTTGAAGATTCCAAGACCTTGCCTGGTTCAGTTAAATCGACTCCTAAAGATTTTTCTGATGCCGATCCAGTCAAAGGCCTTCTCTGGTTCAGTCAGATCGACGCTAAGATCTCCCTGATTCTTATCCCAGTTGAAGATATTCCAAGACTTTCGTCTGGTTCAGTTAAATCGATCCTAAGATTTTTCTGATTCTTATCCAGTCAAAGTTATTTCAAGACCTCCTCTGGTTCAGTTGAATCGACCCTAAGATTTTTCTGATTCTTATCCAGTTGAAGTTATTTCAAGACCTCCTCTGGTTCAGTTAAATCGACCCTAAGATTTTTTTGATTCTTATCCAGTTGAATTTATTTCAAGACCTTGCCTGGTTCAGTTAAATCGACTCCTAAATATTTTTCTGATGCCGATCCAGTCAAAGGCCTTCTCTGGTCCAGTTAAATCGATTCCTAAAGATTTTCCTGATGAAGACTCAGTAGAAGACGTCCAAGGTTCTCTCATCGTTACTGTTGAGGTAGTAATCGCCCCAGGTTCTCTCATCGTTACTGTTGAGGTATTAATCTCCCAAGGTTCTCTCATCGTTACTGTTGAGGTAGTAATCGTCCAAGGTTCTCTCACCGTCCCGTTGAGGTAGTAACCATCCCTGATTCATTCATAAACTTTTGAAGCTCCAGACTCGATTCCTGTATCTCGCCAGGGCATGTCTGAAGAGTTTAAAGATCCGATTCCTGTATCCAGCCAGGGCGCATCTACACAAAGAATTTGAAGATCAACTCCTGTAACAGGCCAGGTAATCATTTTCTTTTTCAGGTACGCAAGTCCTCGCTAAGGAATCTCTTACGCGATCGACACCCAGATGGCATCTATAAGCCCATCCACCTATCCATCACCTCTCAACATGGCATCTATAAGCCCATCCTCCTATCCACCAATCTCCAAATGGCATCTGTAAGCCCATTCTCACCATCACTGCTAACATGTGAGCGCAAATTTCTGGGCACTCTAGTGTTCAATCATCTTCCACCTTCGGATTACGAAAGGCACGTCAGCCAATCTACATCCTCAGGTCTAAGAAGATTGAACAGGGGCAACTGTTGTACCCCAAAATTTTCCCTTCCATATTCTTCAAGATTTACCAAGGTCAAGGTTCAAAATCTCTCAAGGGTTGCACAGTCCAATTGCCTCCTAACAGTCAAAAATTAGGGTTTTGGTTCTGACAAAGAAATTGAAGTTTCCAAGGGTCCAATCGAGTCCCACATGCCTACATACATTGTCAAGCATCCATATGCTAAGTTTCAAGACTCACAGCACAAGATTGCACAGTCAAAAACCCTAATTGCTCAACAGTCAACTGTAGGGGCAAAATGGTCATTTGACAGTCAAAAGTCAAAAATTTTGGTCAACATCTTATTTTGAAGCCACAAACATCATTTGATCAATTCTTGATCATGATTCTCAAAGTATGGCTCAAAAAGTCTCAAGATGCAAAAGTTTCTTTTTTTGGACAGCTGAAAAAGTCAACTGCAAATTGACCAGGGCATAACTTCCACATGGTTTATCAGAAAAATTCCATCCAAAGCTCATTTTGAAGAGAATGACATTTCCTACAACTCATATTCACACTTCAAGTCCAAGAAATTCTCTCACAAAAAGTTATCAATCTCAATATTATAGGTCATTTTCAAAAGTCAACAAAAAGGCACTTTAAGTCAAAGACCATAACTTGAGATTGGTAAATCAAAATGACATGGGACGAAAGGCATTGGTTAGAGGACTTAAAGATCTTTCCAAAATGTCCAAGAACATGATCAAAGCTTAAAAATTGAGCAAGATATGCCTTGTGGAAGTTGGGAGATTTTTGGGAATTTTCAAAAGTCAACTTTGCTTCAAATGCCTCAAAATTGCTAATGGGCCTCAATTTCTTCCATGAATCATCACCCAAAGGCTATGCACGACCCATTGACCCAAAGGGGATTTATTTTCTTATTTTTAATTAATTAATTGAGTTTTAATCCTATTAATTCATTTAATTAAAATTAAATATGAGAAAAATACTAAAACATGTTTTCCAAATCTTTTTATGCAGCATTTTCATCCATCATGACCTCAAGATTTCGTGCACACTCAATAAGGAAAGATTCTATGCAATTGGCAATGGTTTGATGGCAAAAAAGATTGAAAAAGATCATGAAAATCAAATATTCAAAATCATTGAATACAAGGCTTTGGGCTTGATTTTTCTGACCTAATGCATTCACACATATATACACATTGCAACCCTAATGCAAAGAACAAGGAAGCTGCGCCTCAAGCATAAGAACAAAACTTACATTTTTCACAAAAAAAGTTGAAACTGAAAACATAGTTCCAGTGTGATTCAAAGCCTACAATCCATTCCAAAGGCTTGCTGGGACTTTCTTAAACGTGTCTCAATCCTTTTCCACTCCCCTAACCTCAAGAATTGGTAGAATGAAGTTTCCATGTTCATAAATTTTTTCACTTTCGTGTTTGAATTTGCATACATTTTTTTATACGTTTTAAGCATTGATTTATACTAATGTGCACTTTCTGAAGCTAATGACACAACCCAATTGAGTTATTAGGCCCTGTATCAAAAATTTCCATGGAAGCGTTTTAGGGTTTCAGAGCTCCAGATTTGGGGATTCCCTCATAAGGCAAAATTGGACCATCAAACTAATACAGGCAAACTCGTCAGAACAAGACGAAACGATTGATGTCATCGCGCTTTTTTTATATTGATTGTACATCTAATCGCTATTTTGACGTTTTTAGTTTGTGGGGGTTTAAAACCCCTGCTATTTAAATGCTTTTTATTTCAGAACAATTGAAGAAGATGATGCGAGGAGGAATGTGAGTGGTGCATTCAAATCATTGGCGCGTTTTTTCGTTTGTTCCAGAATAATTGCACTTTTTGCATATGTTGATCAGTGTCCATTAAGTTAAAAAATAAACGCGTTTGGCTTGGTGGAAGATGACTTGGCTGGCAGGTATTGGGACCTGGGTTCGATTCCCAGGTCCCCCATATTTCTCCATATTTTTTGTGTTAACATGTTCAGGTGATTATCTCACTCAAAGGAGTACCATGCACCCAACGCCTTGGCTTGCCAAATGTCCCAGGAGATGAATCCAAAGGTCAGGATGTGAGGTCCATCATGCACATTAGTTGACCATGCCATACGCAAGCGCTGAAAGTCAACATGGGCTTGGGATCAGTGGGCTAAATTACTTCAACAACACCTCCATAACTGGGCCAGAAACCCCTCTTGTTTGTATTTTCTTTCCCTCTTTTTATTCTCTTTTATTTATTTTAACTATTTTAATTGTTTTAATTAATTCACCAAAATAATAACATAAAACCAAAAAAAAACAGAAAAGTCAAAAATAAAATATGTTTATTTAATTTTTAATTCACTAATATTTTATTTTGTAAATAAATTCCAATAATCAATTTAGTTTAATTTTAGGTTTAACTTTAATGTTTTCTTAATAACTATAAAAAAAAATAGAAAAATAGGTTTTTAGCATTTCTTATTCTTTTTCTTAATAAATAACCTTTTTATTTCTTATCATTATTAATTATTAATTATCTTTGTAGATAAACTTGTAATTAAATAATTTGAGTAAATTAGGTTTAAACTTTAAATTCTTTTCCTTAAATAATTAAAAACATGTAGAATTAGGGTTTCTTTTCCTTTTAATTTTCTTTATTTCCATTAAATAAAAAAACATAAAAATATTGTGTATTAGGGTTTCTTTTTCTTTATTTAATCATTAATTAACTTTCAATTTCGATTTAATTTCTTTAAAGGGTCCAACGCCCTCGCACTCGATTCTAATTTCTTTTTGCACGTTTATTTTTATTTCCTTTTTAAATATTGTGTATTTGCCCCAAAGCTTTGTAATAGATAATTAGGACATTTACTTTCCGCATTTTATTTAAAATCGGGTCTTTGTTAATTTGGCGATGTATAGACCCGCGCCTTGTAATAGCGTAGGACTTTTATTTTCCGCATTTTAATTCCCGCACCTTTTAACTGCTAATAATTGTATGAAAGAATGAATGGCCCAAATAAAAATCAAAGCGTAGATCACCAAATGCATGACAAGACAAATATTATCTGAAAACGACACACAATTCACACACCACTCTTAGGGTACGCCTCACTGTTGCCTTGCCCCTCGAAACGTGGTCGTCGAGTATAGGACGTTTTAGTAAGTCCTCATGTCCATGAACATGGCATGGGGGTAGCTTCTAAGGTGTCCTACTATTGCTCTGGTGACCACACTGTCCCTACAAACGAATTGACCCGAACACCTCCAACGGTGGTGCTACCTACCTCTCAATGGTGGGATGGCACTACCTTAAGGACTTTTACACAGCTTAATTCCTTAGGGTAGGCAGATGACTCATAGATACTTGCTCTCTTCAAAAACAAATCAAAACTCTTTTCACACCGACACATTCAAAAAAGCTTTCAAAACAATTTTTCAAACACTCTTGAGGACTGATACAAGAGTTATTCTGGAATCTTAAACGAAAATTTTTCAAACTCACTCACATCTTGAAAAGCAAACAATTTTGAAAACACAATGAGCAAGTATCTAAGAGCCCATGGATAACCATGGATAGAAAGGATGCTAACACCTTCCCTTTCTATAAATCTACCTCCCGAGCCGAGAGATAATCTCATAAGGAATTTTGCTGTGCTTTTGTCCTGTCCATGTTGGAGAAAATAAAAGATGGTGGCGACTCTTGCTTCTGCGACATTTCGCAAACCAGCGTTAAACAGTCAGTTCCAGATCCACCGATCACAATTGGCACGAGATGTTACCGTTTGCTCTTTATGGGTACCGTACCTCAGCAAGAGCGTCAACAGGGACAACACCCTACTCCTTGGTATATGGCATGGAGGCAGTCTTACCCATTGAAGTTCAGATACCCTCTCTCCGGATAATGAAGGATGCAGGTTTGAGCGAAGATGACTGGATCCAGACTCGGCTTGATCAATTAAACCTAATCGACGAAAAGAGACTCACTGCTATTTGTCATGGTCAGACGTACCAAAAACGGATGATCAAGGCATTTAACAAGAAAGTCAGACGACAAGAGTATCAAGTTGGGGACCTGGTAATCAAGCGCATCATTCTCCCTCAAGGTGATCCCAGGGGAAAATGGACCCCTACTTACGAAGGTCCATTTGTGGTTAAAAACATCTTCTCAGGAGGAGCAATGATATTAACCACCATGGATGGTGACGACCTTCCTCACCCCGCCAATGCAGACATAGTAAAAAGATACTACGCATGATCAAAGACCCGCTAGGTCGACTGGACTAGGCAAAAATAAGGGCTTCCCGGCGAACCAAAAGGGTTCGGGAAAAAATAAGGGATGAAATGAAAAAAATATGTACACCCGGCAAGTCGAAAACCTGAAAAGGAGGCTTGGGCAACAATGGGTATCCCGGTGGACTGAAAACCCGAAAGGGCGGTCCAGGAAAAAGTTATGGATTAAAACGTAATACTATGTCTCATTGGATCCACCTGCATCCAGACTTCGGTATCGACCATCAGGCTCGGACGACACCGATCAATCAGCTTCATCTTCAACTAAGCAGCAAAGTGATGAGACGCTTGAAGACATAAAGGCGATAGCAGAGTTGGAACCCAGTGGGATCTTTCACATAGATGTTTTGTTTTCCTTTTCACAAATTGTATAAATTCTATTCGGCGACGTTCTCTTACTAGGACGTCAGCCTCTTGTATACAAAATGCCTATTTACAGGCAAATTTCAAAAAACTCAATACAAACTCATTTTCAGACAAATCGCCAATTGTTTTTCCATTATCTGTTTTGTTTTGCAAAAACGTCCAATGTTCATTTTTGATATATGCATTTGACATTAATTGCTTCTCATAAATATTTGCATGTGAAACAAAGGACTAATTACGGGTGATATCAGAAACAGGGGCAATAAGAATTGTCTAAACGATCTAGTTGCTCTGTCCACCAAGGTACCAAGGTAGGTTCGGCTGAAGAATGTAACCAAGATATCTCCACTCCCCGCAGAGTAAGACAAATCAACAATACTCTCCCCAAGCAGAGTTGGTCTCCCATCAGCCCTAAGAAGGCACAGTATCTCCAGCAAGTCAGCAATACTCTCCCCCGAGCAGAGTTGGTCTACTGTCAGCCTTAAGGAAGTTGGGTATCCCCAGAAGATCTCAACATTCCCCAGCAGAGTATGCAGATGTTCCTAAGCAAGCATCCCCGGAAGTCTTAATATTCCTCGACGGAAATATAAGATTGTTCCCCGGCGGAATACAGACACCCTAGTGGAGTCATTTCCCCAATACAGTCCAAAAGTTTCCCCAGGAGAGTTGAACCATCTCCCCAGTAAGACTCTGGAAGCTTGTCCCCTGCAGAGTATAAATATCTCTCCCAACCATATTCAGAGGTTATCCCCACCAGAGCCTATAACTGGGTTATCCTCAGCAAATTACAACGGAAAGATCGTCCTCGGCGAAGTTCTTCCTATCCCCAGCGGAGTTCATCAAAATCCCCAACAGAGCTTATCGACGGAATCCCCAGCGGAGTTATCGTTAAAATCTCAGCACAACATCTCTTCCCACTGAGTGATTCCCCGCAGAGTAATCTCTTCACCAGGTTTATTCCCCAATGGAGTCATCTTCTCCTACAGGTTTATTCTTGCAACCATCTTCGTGCATCATCCCCAGTGGAAATGAAGAACTCTACTCTTCAACATCAGCCCAGGATTTAACTTCCCGGCATCTGTCAAGGATTTATTTTCCCAGACGGAAATACATTCATAAACATCGCACATGTCATACTTCCTGCTTACATACATGATAAAGTGCATACGACACAATCTCATTTATTTTTGAGAACATCATGACATCATGCATTTCATACATCATGACATTGCATACAACTAATGTTTTACCTTTTCAGGAAAAGGTCAATCAAAAGATGATTACCATCAACTTTTGAAGTTCCAGATTCGATACCTGTATCTAGCCAGGGCATATCTGTGAGCGACTGATTGTAGATCTATACCTGTATCTAGCCAGGAAATTATCTGCATGAAGAGATTGAAGATCAATACTTGTATCTAGCCAAGAAGTCATCTTTCATTATCAGGTCAGAGGTCTACACCTGTATCCAGCCAGGAAAGCTATCTCGACCAACCTTTTGAAGTTCCGGATTCGATACCTGTATCTAGCCAGGGCATATCTGTGAGCGACTGATTGTAGATCTATACCTGTATCTAGCCAGGAAAGTATCTGCATGAAGAGATTGAAGATCAATACCTGTATCTAGCCAGGAAGTCATCTTTCATTCTCAGGTCAGAGGTCTACACCTGTATCCAACCAGGAAAGCTATCTCAACCAACCTTTTTGAGTTCTAGATTCGATACCTGTATCTAGCCAGGGCATATCTGTGAGCGATTGATTGTAGATCTATACCTGTATCTAGCCAGGAAAGTATCCGCATGAAGAGATTGAGGATCAATACCTGTAACAGGCCAGGAAGTCATCTTTCACTCTCAGGTTAGAGATCTACACCTGTATCCAGCCAGGAAAGCTATCTCGACCAACCTTTTGAAGTTCTAGATTCGATACCTGCATCTAGCCAGGGCATATCTGTGAGCGATTGATTGTAGATCTATACCTGTAACTAGCAAGGAAAGCATCTACATGAAGAAATTGAAGACCAACACCTGTAACAGGCCAGTAAATTATCTTTCTTTCTCAGGTACGCAAGTTCTCGCTAAGGAATCTCTTACGCGATCGACACACATTTCCAGATGGCATCTATAAGCCCATCCCCAACAAGATTCTGTCACATTTCCAGATGGCATCTATAAGCCCATCTTCCTACCCATCATCTCTCCAAATGGCATCTGTAAGCCCATTCCCGACATCACATTGCTGATATTCTACTATGCGAGTGCAAATTTCTGGGCACTTTAGTGTTCAATCATCTTCCACCTTCGGATCACGAAAGGCACGCAAGCCAATCTACATCCTCAGGTCTAAGAAGATTGAACAGGGGCAACTGTTGTACCCCAAAATTTGCCCTCCCATATTCTTCAAGATTGATCAAGAATCATCTTCAAATAGGTTCAAGATTCCTCAAGGGTTGCACAGTCCAAATGCCTCCTAAGCTAGTCAAAATTAGGGTTTTGATTCTTTCAAGGAATTTGAGGTTTTCAATGGCTCAATAAAGTCTCATAGGCCTCTATACAATGTCAAGCACCTAAATGTCAAGTCTCAAGGCTCACAATGTCAAATTGCACAGTCAAAAGCTTCATTTGATCCATAGTCAACTGCAGGGGTAAAATGGTCATTTTGCAGTCAAAAGTCAAATTTTTTGGTCAACATCTTATTTTGAGGCCACAATCATCATTTTATCAAGCCTTGATCATGATTCCTCAAGGATGGCTCCAAAATCATCAAGATGCAAAAAGTTACTATTTTTGGACAGTAGAAAAGTCAACTGTATCTTGACCAGGGCATAACTTTTTCATGGTTCATCAGAAAAATCCCATCCAATGCTAATTTTGAAGGGGATTACATTTCCTACAACTCATCTTCACATTCCAAGTCCATGAAATGCTCTCATAAAAAGTTATCAATTTCTACATTATAGGACAATTTCAAAAGTCAACAAAAATGCACTTTAAGTCAAAGGCCATAACTTGATATTGGTAAATCCAAATGACATGGGACCAAAGGCATTGGTTAGAGGACTTAAAGACCTTTCCAAAATGTCCAAGAACATGTTCATATGATCAAAATTGAGCAAGATATGCATTGGAGAAGTTGGGAAATTTTTGTGAATTTGCAAAAGTCAACTTTGCTCAAAACACCTTGTTTTTGCTAATGGGCCTCAAATTTCTTCTTGAAACTTTATCCAAGGCCTATGCACGACCCATCAAGCCTATTTGAATTTATTTTCTTATTTTTATTAATTAATTGGATTTTTTAATTGATTTTAATTCATTTAATTAATTTAAATTGTAGGAAATTCAAAGATATGGTTTTTCAATCTTTTTTTGAAGCAAGAATGACCTAATCATGCTGGAAAATTCGTGTGCAAATCAAAGGGACAAGAATCTCCAAGTTTGGAAAGTTTTTCCAATCAAAAAGATTCAAAAATATATGATTGCAAATCAAATATTCAAATCATTATTCAATGGATCTTTGCTCAAGGATTTAACCTAAATTCAGTCCTCTATAAATACACAACCTAACCCTAATCATGCAGACGTGAAAATTGCTGTAGAAAATCCATAACCACTTTGAAAAAACTCAAGAAATTTGAAACTTGATTTCCATTTTCTAACGTGATTCAAAGGCTTTTATTGTTTCTAATACATTGCAGGGGTTCCCAGAGACGTATTGCAATCAAAACCAAGTTCTAAAGCTCAAGGAATCACCAAGAACAGTTTCACGGTTTGCTTGATATTTTGAAAATCGAATAGCTTATTTCATGCATAATTAACATGTTTTATTCATTGTTTTGCATTGTTTGAATTCATATAAAGCTAATGGTATTGGTTAATTGCATTATAATGCCCAGAATCACAAGTTACCATTGAAGAATTCTAGGGTTCATGAGTTCTTAAATGAGGGCTTTCCAAATCTAGTAAAATTGAGACCCCTAATGCATATGGTTGGAATCGTCAAGGCCAGACGAACACAAAGCTACCATCGCGAAATATTTATATAGAGCACAGCTCTATTCGCTATTTTTGGTCATCCTGTTTTGTGGGGGTTAAAAACCCCCGCTATTTAATTTGTTTTTATGCAGGCGAAGGAAGAAGATGATGTGTTGTTGATATATCATTTGTTTATTCAAATAAAAAGGCGCGCGTGTTTTGTTTTACAGCATATGCGTTGATTTTTATATATTATATTCATTGTTCATCATAATAACAAATGCAGGCACATGGCCTAGTGGATGGTGCGCTGGACTTTGATCATTGGGACCTGGGTTCGATTCCCAGGTCCCCCAAAACTCTTATCATATTTTTCATAACATGTTCACATGCAAGTTCCTTAATAGTGTCTACCATGCACTGCCAACCTCCAAGCGCCATGTGTCTCTAAGCCCAGATCTGAAGGCCAAGCGTGAGTGATCATGGTACTCCCAGTCAATAAACACGCAGCTGATCCAAAAAGTCAAACAGACTGGCAAACGAATGGGCCACAAAATTACTTCCAAACCTCCAAAAAGGCCCAACACCCCCCTGGTTTCTTTATTCTTTTCTTTTTTAATTTCCATTAATTATTATTATTAGTATTTAATTAACAAATTAATTATTTTCACAATAAATTCATAAACCTAAAATATTATTTATTTTTATTATTTATTAATTTCACTATTAATTATTTTTTGTAAATAAATTCTAAATATAATTAATTTAGTTAATTAGATTAACTTTGACTTTTTTCACAATAAATAAAATCAATCTAGAATTAGGGTTTTTTCTTTTGACAATTTTAATCCTTTTTATTTTATTTTCATTAAAGACCTAAAAAACTAAAAAAAACTTTTTTCTTGTAATTATTTAATTAATTAGTAAATTAGGTTTAATATTAATTAATTGCAAAAAGGACCAAAATTCCATTCTTTTCTCAAAAAGGGTCAAAACCCTAAGACTTTTCCCGATTCAATTTTTCTCGCGCATGTTTATTCTTGATTCCTATTTTGATCATATTTATGTAACTGTTACGAGGATGTAATAGATAATTAGGACCTTTTATCGCTTTCTTTAATTTCTCGCATTTACTTTTCAAGGGTTATGTTTTTGGCGATGTAAATACCTGACGCCTTGTAATAGCGTAGATTTCCTTTCCGCAAATTATTAACTGTTAATTATGCATGATAAGACTTGCCTGAAATTAAAATCAACCCGTAGCTCACAATAACATGTACAAAGACAATTTAACATGAAACCTAACACACGTGCACATGCCACTCCTAGGGTACGCCTCACTTGGTTGCCTCGACGTGGTCATTGAGTATAGGGTGTTTTAGAGATCGCACTCCTGTCTAAAGATCCAATTGCCTCGAAATGGTTGCCTCAGATAAAAAAGGATCTAGGACATTAGGGTTACCGCTAAGGCGTCCTACTATTGCTTTGGTGACCACACATGTCCCATATAATCGAATTGACCCGAATAACTCCAACGACGGTGCTACCTACTTCTCAATAGTGGGATAGTACTGTCTAAAGGACATTTACACAGCTTAATTTCTTTTGAGTAGGTAGAGGTTCTCAGGTACTTGCTCTTTCAAACAAAAACAACTTTTCGCACTTACAGTTTTCTGACAAAAGTTTTCAAATAATACTTCATACACTTTTGAGGACAGATACAAGAGTTAAAACGAAGTTTTCAAACAAACTTTTTCAAAACCCACAAACACAAGAAAAGCAAAACATTTTTGAAAACATAGTGAGCAAGTACCTAAGAGCCCGTGGATAACCACGGATAGAAAGGGTGCTAACACCTTCCCTTTCTATAATCTACCTCCCGAACCAAGAAACATCTCGAAAAGGAATTTTGCTGTGCTTTTGTCCTTTCCTTGTTGGAGAAAATAAAAGACGGTGGCGAATCTTGCTTACCGCGACATTTCGCGAACCAGGATTTCAAAACAGTCAGTTCTATTTCCACCGATCACACTTCCCGATTCAAGAATCTCATCCAGAGCATTAGAACCATTATTTAGACCCAGTGCTTAGGAGGTGATGCTGTACTCTTCTTGTTCTCAGAACATTCATTTATAGTAGATTCAAAGGTCTTAAGGGAGCTTAAAAGTTCATCCACAGTCATAATACTTATGTCATTAGATTCTTCAATGGAAATCACCTTCATGTCAAATCTCTTTGGAAGAGATCTGACCTTTTTCGTGATCAGCTTATCCTCTGATATCTTTTCCCCAAGTCTTTTGAGTCATTAGAAATGTCTAGAACAACCATGTAAAAGTCTTGAATACTCTCATCCTCCTTCATTTTCAAGTTCTCAAATTTAGTAGAGAGAAGTTGAATTTTTCACATCTTTACCTATAATTTCCTTCATGAACCTTCCTTAAGGTCTCCCATGCAACTCTTGCATATTTATAGTTCTTTATCAGTTTAAATATATTTATATCAACACCATTGAATATGGAATTCAATGTTTTGGAGTTCCCTTTAGCTGATAGTTCCTCAACATAATTCCATTCCTCTTCAGGTTTTAGCACTTTAGTCACATTTCCTTCTGCATCAATAACTTTTGATGGTTTCCATCCTTTGACAACATTTTTCCAGGCCTTGTTTCCTAGAGATTTTATGAACATTTTCATACGGGGTTTCCAACTGTCATAGTTGGTACCATCAAGCATAGGTATTTTAACCTTAATTCCTCCATCCTTGTCCATTGCACCAAAAAGTATCTTCCCGAAATCTCACCCAAAGTTAGAGCAGGATGCCTTCTCTAATACAAATTGAAATGCTATCAGATTCTAGATATCCTACGAGATACCAAGACACCGGATCTGACTTCACACATAACAATAAGATGTATAAACAAAAATAACAGTGCTGGAAGTAAATAACAAATGATATGTTTACCCAGTTCGGAATAACTTTCCAACTCTAGGGGCTACCAAGCCAAGGACGAAATCAACTAGATAGTATCAATTTGTAAACCTTACAACAAAACTCCAGTTTACAATCTACGCACTTAATCACTACCCTTTGCTTAACTTTACCTAAGACACACTTAGGTATGAGGCCCTCCACAAATCCCTCTTCAATTACACTCAGCAATTGGAGAAAACTCTAAACACAAGTAGAGAACAAAAACCAACCAGAAACTAAGATAATTGACACACAATATGTTCAGTTCCTAAAAGCTTATAAACATCTGAAAAGAGAACTTACAACCCAACAAAAGAGTCCTACTCTTCTATCAAGATGATCTTAGAGAGGCTCATAAAATAAGGATTCTACAACCATAAAAACACACACGTAAGTTCTACCTAATACTAGGTATACACTAGTCTATTTATAACTTTATTATAGACTGGGTTGGACGTCAAAACCCCAACAGTGAGGCTGCACAAAGTCTGCAAAAAGTCCTCCAAGAAAATAGGTCTTCAATCATTAGTTTTCTAATAAATCTCCATATTAGGAAACTGATCAAATATTCCAAAACCAATCACAAAATATTCTGATGCCACATAAGCTAACTGAATACTCCCTAAATACTCAATAGCTACAAATCAGCTAATTCATACTGTCATGTTGCTGCAAACACGATGTTCTATCCCCTTGTTGGTACATCTTACTCGACATGTTGAAACAGAATGTTGAAACATCTTGTTCAACATGTTGTTGTTAAACCGGTTTTACCAAAATGTAAGTCAACCATAATTTCATATAAATAACACTTAGTACATGATTAGTTGGTGAAAAATGCTTGTTATATCCTCAAATGATGAAAACCATGAATGTTCATTTCCAAAAATTTTGATTGATAACAATTTCATGTTCTCAATGTGTATGCTTATAATGACTTCATGTATTAATTCTTTCACATTTGTATAAGTTTGTTCTTATATGTTCAACTATGTGTTTCTATTATTATTTCTTGCATTTGTGCATGAGTTGAGTGTAAGCATGTTAATTGCATGTAGGATTCTTGTTATAGTTGAGTCACATTTTATGGAGATATTTTCATTTTGGATTGAGTAGTGACATGTTCTTGTTGCTATGCTAGGAACATGCGTATGTGGCATCGGGAGTTCTATTATATTGTGTTACATAATCATGACGCTATAGAAGCAACTTGACTAGTTTGCTCTTGCATCGCTTTCATTATTATTCATACAATTGCATTACATGTTTGGTAATATTTTATGCTTTTTATCTTTTAGTTTTTGCATCATTACATGTAATTGTATGCTCTTCTTTGCAAAAATGTCTTTGTGTGATATATTAGTATTGGTATTGAAATATGATACTTCTCACAATTTTCCTTATTTCTTTTTGATATTGTCAAAGGGGAAGAAGCATATGCGAGATGAAGTTGGAAAGAACAAAGTCAGGGGGAGACTTCGATAACTACATGAAATGCATCGTCGTAAGTTTTGCCATTATAAAAAAGGGGAAGTTTCTGAGTGCAGCTACACTATTAGATGTTTTGCATGATGTCAAAACTCGGAAAGCTAACATTTTAGTATGGTGGATGGTATCCTTATGTCTGGTGGCACTCCCTTGCATTAGAGGTTTTATGAATAATTTAAAACAACTTTTGAATTGGTCCCAATCATGAAAAATTAGTTTTTGCACAAAATAAGCACTTATGTGTCGACCTGAAAATTGTATGAGTTGACACATAAATTCTGTATTTATGCATTTTCTTAATAGCTTCAGTATAGGTCGACACATATGATTTTCAGGTCTGCACATGTACTTCATTATTAAAGCTTTCAACATTTCTACTTTAAAACACTAACACATAGGTCGACACATACGATTTTAGGGTCAGCACACGTACTGCATTTTTAAAGCCTGTAGCTACTGTTTTGTATTTGCCGACACATAACTTTTTCAGGTCGACACATATTATTTTGTGGGTTATTTTTTCATTCCTAAACTATCCTCTTTTACCTAAAAAGAGTCCAACTATAAATATATCATTTATGCATCATTCCAACTTGGTGAAACCATAAAATTAGCCTATTTTTGTCTTCATCTCTAACCTCCAATCTATGCATAGATACATGCATTATATTGTAACGATGTTCCATTGGGGTTCCATATAGACGAGGATTTATAGTGTCCAAATTGTGTATTGGGTGGAGTTTTGTAAGGATTTTCATCCAAGAAAAACATTGGAGTTGTCCTCCAAGATCATTGGTTGATTTGGGGGGTTTTTGGGCAAGATCGTTTGAGAGGGAATCGTGATCAAGTGAACAACCTTGGAGTGCTTAAAATATTTACAAGGAACCTTGGAGTGTTTAAAATCTTTGAAAGTAAGCAGCTTAAAGTGCCGAATACAATTGAAGATCTTTTGTTGATATATTGCAATCAGATTTTCTCGAGTGAACAACCTTGGAGTGTTTGAAATATTTGCAAGGAACCTTGGAGTGTTTGAAATCTTTGCAAGGAAGTAGCTTAAGTGGAAAATAGATTAAATATATTGTGTGATTGATCTTTTTGAAGATAAAAAGAATAGAATGGGTTGAATCAACATCAAAAGGTTAGGGTTTGTAGGATTGCTCTTGAACACTTCTCTTGTAACCATACTTTTGCAAAGTAAGAAATTATCCTAATTCCAAATTTGGAATTGGGGGGAGATGTAGACATAGCGAGGACGATTAGTGAACTTACTAAAAAAATCCCTGTGTCTCTTATCTTTTATTTCTTTACTTACTTTAATCTCCATACATCGATTTGTCAAATAGCATTGAGTAATTTATTGATGCGTAGGAATTTTTCGAAACTGTTTTTGTTTTGAATTGTGTGTTGAGTTGCTTATAATCACTTTTGATTATAAGTGTTTTTTCATATCAGCATAACACAAAGGAAAATTCTGAAACTTTGATCGCACACCAAGTGTTTGAAATTTTTTTTAGCTTGTTTAACTCAAAGGAAAATTACAATGTTCTATCTCTTACCTTCATTTACTCACTATATACGATTTATTGAATGTGTTGTTTGATTGATTGGTTTATATAGAATTTATCTTTTATTATTAAAGTTTAAATTTCTTTTTTGATTATCTTATAATCACTTTGATTGTAAGTTCTTTTGTATATCAACAAATCTCAAAGAAAATTCTGAAAATTTGATTGCGCGCCGCATGTTCGATAAATTGTTAAGTTATGTTTTTAATATGATTTCATTGAAAATAGGAAACCGTTGTGTTGCATATTGAACGGCTAATTGAGATATTATTATGTTGATTAATTTTATCACTATGTTAATTCTATATGGCTCGTGCATATCTGAGTTTCCAATAACTAGGTTCGTTTAAACTACTATATTGATCCAGGCCAAAAACCTTCCGCTCAATATTATTTTTCAAATATGTTTTAAATAACCATTTTGAAAGGTAGTTTTTATTTGGGGATATATTCACACCCTCTAGATCTGATGTTGTAGTCTAACAATATGCATGCTCTAAGAACTTTAAACTATATCAAACGAACATTAAAAGTGTGTTCCTTAATGGATACATAAATGAAGAGGTGTATGTTTCACAACCTCCCGATTTTGAAAATTATGAGTATCCTAATAATATTTTTAAGCTAAAACGTGCTACGTATTGTCTTAAACAAGCCCCAAGGGCATGGTATGACTGCCTTAGCAAGTTCTTACTTGATCAAGTATACTCTAGAGGGAAGGTAGACACTACTCTCTTTATTACTCCCTTTGTCTTATAATAGGTGTCCTCTTTCCTATATTTATTTGTCTAAAATCATTTATCCATTTAGAATATCAATGTATTATTTATTATTTCTTTCCACTAACTTACCCTTATTTAGTGTATTTTAAATCATATAACTACTACACTACCTATTATTAATAAGGCTATTTTAGTAAATGATATTCATTTTATCATTGAAATCAACACAATTAATCATTATCTTAAAAAGTGTGAAAATCTCAAAGAGGATACCTACTGTGAGACAGAGGGAGTAAATGTCAAGGAAAACATATTTTACTTGTTCAAATTTATGTTGATGATATCATTTTTGGATCAACTAACATGCATCTTGTCAAGGAGTTCTCTACGCTTATGCAGGGGGAGTTTGAAATGCGTCTAATGGTGGAGTTGAACTACTTTCTCGGACTTTAAATTAAGCAACTCGAGGAAGGAACACTTGTATGTCAAACCAATTATTATCTCAAATTACTGAAATGATTCGGAATGGACGGTGCAAAGGAAACTGACAAACCTATGGGAACAATGTCAATTTGGATAGATATGAAAAGCGTAAGGATTTTGAGGTCATGAAATATAGAGGTATGATTGGATCTCTTCTATATCTTGTAGAATCTAGGCCCGATATTGTGTTTAGCATTTATATGGGTGCACGATATCAATCAGCGCCCAAGAAATCGTACTTAAAAGTGGTTAAGCGTATTCTTAGATACCTTATGGGTACCTCTAAGTTTTTACTTTGGTATTCCAAGGGAAGCAATTTTAGCTTGGTTGGTTACTACGATTCTGATTTTTCCTGTTACAAATCAGATATGAAAAGTACTAGTGGAACTTGTCACATGTTTTCAAAATCCTTGGTTAGTTGGCGTAGTAAAAAGCAAGTTTTCGTAGCTTTGTCAACGGCCGAGAAGGAATATGTGGTTGTTGGTAGTTGTTGTGCCCAAATATTATGGCTTAAGAAACAATTACTTGATTTTAATATTAAACTTTTATGTATTCATATCATGTGCGACAACACTAGTGCCATTAATCTAACCAAGAATCATGTGCTATATTATCACACTAAACATATTTAGATACGTCATAACTTCCTTCGCGATCATGTTGAAAAAGAGGATATTGTATTTGAGCGTATTGATAGTAAAAATCAACTTGCCAATATTTTCACTAAACCTCTTGCAACCAAACTGTTTTTCAACATACATGGAGAATTGGGGATCATTGATATCTCCAATGTTGCTTAATTTTACTTTGTTTCTTGCACTTTATACTCTTGCTCTAACTCTTTGTTTGAGTATTTTACATAATGTGAGTGTAACTTCCATTCCATCAAGAGTGAGATAGTATTGTTTCAATTTCTCCCTGAAAGTAAGACTTCTCTTAATACACATTATTTGTTGGTTAAAAATGCTTGATATTTTCTCATATGATGAAAACCATGAATGTTCATTTCCAAAAATTTTGATTGACAACCATTGTGTGTTTTCAATGAATATGTTGATAATGAATTCATATATTAATTCTTTCTCATTTATATAAGTTTGTTATTAATGTGCAAGAATGTGTTCTTATTAATGTTATTTCTTGCATTCATGCTTGAGTTAAATGTATGCGTGTTAGTTGCATATATGTCTCTTGTTGTAGTTGGTCACATGTTATGACAATATTTTCATTTTGTATTTAGTAGTGACACGTTCTTGTCGCTATGCTAGGCACATACATGTGCGACATCGGGAGTCCTATTATTTATCTTTCATCATATTCATTATTCATCATGCATAGCATTACATATGTTGTAATTTTGTTTGCTTGTTATTTATCAAATTCGCATCATTACATATATATGGGGATATGTGATTGTTTCTCTTCTATGCAAAAATGCGTCTGAGTGATATATTAGTATTTGTATGGAAATATGATACTTCTCACGGTTTACTATATTTATTTTTGATGTTGTCAAAGGGGTAGAATCATATGCGAGATGAAGTTGGGAAGCACAAAGTTAGAGGGAGCCTTCGATAACTACATGAAATGCATTATCACAAGTTTTGCTATTATAAAAAAGGGGGAGTATGTGAGTGCAACTTCACCATTAGATGTTTTGTGTGATGTCAAAAATAAGAAAACTTAGCATTTCTATATATTTGACGGTATCTCTATGTCTTGCTGCACTCCCTTGCATTAAAGGTCTTAGGAATCTTTAAAAACCATTTTGAAATTGACCAAAGTCTCGAAAAACAATATTTTGCATAAATTTTTCTTGCATGTGCCGACACATACATGTTTCAGGTCGGCACATGCAACTCAATATTGAAACATGTAGCTTATGTGTGTCATAGGCCGATACATGCATCCATACAGGATGACACATACATCTATACAGGCTAGCACATACTATAACTTTCAATTTTTATATTTTATGTGTCGGCCGGTATATACCAATTTAAGGCCAGCACATCCACTACAGTATTTAAGCCAGAAGCTACTGCCATGCATAGGCCCACACACCTGCCTTTTCAGTCCGACCCATATAATTAGTTTTTATGTGTCGATACATGCATATTTCAGGTTGGCACATACTGTTTAATTGGGTTAATTTTTCAACTCTTTTTAATTCCGAAAGTTACCTCTTTGCATTTAAACATCCACAACTATAAATACATCATTCTTGCATCATTCCAACTTGATGAAACTATAAACACTTAATGCATTTGCTCTTCACCTTCAACCTATAACCTAAGCATACACATTGATAAACCATACATAATCATCTTTTACCGGGGAACCATCTAGGCGAGGTTTGATAACGTCCAATTAGGTTCATGTTTAGCCATGAATATTGGGTTGACATATGCAAGGGGTTTCCTCCAGAAAAACCACGGGTTTGTCCTCCAACATATTTGGTAGATTTGGGGGTTTTCATGCAGGACATTCAAGAGAAGATTGCAGCCTAGTGAAAAACCTTCAAAGTTTGGTACCCAAGGAAGTAGCGTAAGAACAACGAATTGAATTGAAGTGTCTTGTATGCAATAGGTACAATTGATCATGCACAAAAGATCTTTGGATTTTGGTACCCAAAGTAGAAGCAAGATTCGATAAATCAATTGGTATGTTATTGTGTCATATCTTGCTCAAGATCAAAAGAAGAGAAGGTGTTGAATCAACAACAAACGGTTATGGTTTGTAGGGTCACTCTTGGAACACTTCTCTTGTAGCGAATTTTTGCATAGTAAGAAATTATCATAATTCCAAAATTATAATTTGGGGGAGATGTAGACATAGAGAGGAAGATTTTCGAACTTACTAAACAAATCCTCGTGTCTCTTTTTGTTATCTCCTTACTTTCTTTAGTTTTTATTAAATAATTTGTCAAATATCATTGATTAAACGATCGACTCATAAGAAATTTTTCGTTCCTTTTTTTTTTGAATTAGTTGTTGATTAGCTTACAATCAATTTTAATTATAAGTGCTTTTTTATATCAACACAAATCAAAGGAAAATTCTGAAAATTCGATTGCACACCAAGTGTTTAACAAATTGCATAGTTTGTTATTTTTGCTAGTTACCATTGGAAATATTATTGCTAGTAACTTGCTACAAACGATTAATAGTGTGTTACTTTATTGAAGTTTATAAATTATATTATTATATTATTCATTCCATAAAGCACTTTATTTTTCATATCTGAGTTTCAATAGCTAGATTCGTATAGACGACGTTTTAAATTTATATCAAAACCTTCTCCATGCACTCTTTTCAGTTACTTTTAAATATCAAATTTTTATATAGAATTTTGGTTTGGTGATCTATTCACCCCCTCTAGATAAGGCTCTGTTGTCTAACAAGTTAAAGACCATTTGATCTAGTTCTTTTTTTGTTACTGGGTTTTTTGCAGATGGTGCAGTCGAGATCAAAGATCCGGGAGATTCCCATACTCTGACGGTAAAAAGAGAAAGGTTAAAAATCGTTTTAGGAAGTGAATTTGCATCAAAGAATGTATCTTTAATTATTGTAGGGCCGTATTAAAAAAGTCAAGCTAATACCTTTAAAGAAGCACTTAATGGAAGACAATCCATTAAATTTTATTTTATCGTAATTTAAATTGTGTGCAGTTAATTTGTCATTGATTTACTTTATTTAATTGAGTTTTAATGTTATAATATGTTGTTGGAGAGGAAGGAATAATACAAAAAGGAAAAGGCAGGAAGTGAAAAAGAGAAAACAAAAAAAAATTAAGTAGAAAAAAGAAATTGGTTATAGAATCAACTCGCATGAGTTGCGGATGCGTTGAACACCCATCGTGGTGCAATGTATACAACACGGGCACGATATGATCATTGAATAAATCCGTTGGAAAAGATAGATTGAAGTGACTATTGTGGGGCTATTATTATGTATCGCACTGCGATGCAATGCAAGGCGGGCACGATGGGGCGTGATCAACACGTATAAAAAGGCCATATTTGGCTTTTCATATGTACAGTTACCTTATTCTAGTCCTTTCTATTTGCGTGTTGAAAATTTTGTTGCTTTTGTTATGTATATCTTGTTCATGGCCATGTCCCCCAAAAGAAGCTGACTCAACCAAGCCTTAACTTCATATGCACCTTGTCATATTCAAAATGCTCCAACATTCCCAAATTTTCGTTTCTTCAATGAAGATCATGCCAAGAGATACCTCACGGTCAAGAATTTTAATATGGTGAAAGAGATAGCTTTTGATGTGGTGAAAGAGAAATCTTTTTATGCCAATTCCACTTTGTGTCTGTGATACGGTGGGAAGAACTGACTGTTTTTGGAATGCTGGTTTGCGTTTTGCGTTTGTGTTTGCAAAATGTCGCGGTAAGCAAGAGTCGCCACCGACTTTTATTTTATCCAACAAGGAAAGGAAAAAAGCACAGAAATATTCCCTTTTTGAGATTTTCTGAGTACGGTGGGTAGATTATAGAAAGGGAAGGTATTAGCACCCTTTCTATCTGTAGTTATCTACGGGCTCTTAGGTACTTGCTCATCATTTTCAAAATTATTTTCTTTGTGTTTGTGAGTTTTGAAATTTTTTTGTTTTAACTTCGATTTAACTCTTGCTTCTGTCTTCAAGAGTGTAATGAAGTCTTTTTGAAAAACTTTGTTTGAAAAGAGTGTAAGTGTGAAAAAAAAGAGTTTTGTTTTGAAAGAGCAAGTACTTAAGAGCTAATCTACCTACTCGAAAAAGGAATTGTTCTATGCTAATTTCCTTTAGACGATGCTATCCCACTATTAGTGAGTGGGTAGCACCTCAATGATCGTGTACGAAGGCAACCAAGTGGGGTGTACCCTAAGAGTGTGCATGTGCGAGTGTGTCGTGTTAAGTTATTTTTATCTTTGCACTTGTTAAGGGTGATCTAATTTGATTTTAAGATTAAACATTCAGTCTTGTCATGCAAACCCTATTATCAAACATCTAGCAGTTGTAATTAGCAGAATTAAAGGTGCGGAATTTAAACTAACTATTACAAGGCGTCGGGTATTTACATCGCCAAAAGCAACCCTTTGAAAATAAAATAAAGCGGTAAAATAAATAAATAAAAAAGTCCTATTTAAAACTGTTACAAACCGGGAGCAGATACATCAATAATTAAATAAGGACAAATAAATCGTGCGAGGTGAAGTTGAATCGATTGTGAGTTAGGGTTTTGACCCTTTTAAAAGAAAATGCTTTTTTGTTGTTTTTATTTAAGAAAAGAAATTAATCCTAAAATTAAATACTAAATTAAATATTAAATAAATTTAAAAAAATAATTAATGACATATTTTTGGAGTTTTGATTATTTTAAGAAAGAAAATAAAAATAATTAAACTAAGGTTAAAACCTAATGATTTCTAATTGATTTTATTTATTTACAAAATAAATTAAAGTTTCCTAGAATTAAAAACCTAATTAATTAATTAAAATTTATTAAAGAAAAATAAAGTTCTTAATTTTTATTGGGGTAAAACTATTTTTGTGATTTTTTGATAAAAAAAGAAATTAATTATTGGTTAGAAATTAATTAAACAAAATTAAATGAAAATAAAAAAAATAGAGAGTTAAAGAAATGGGCCTGATTATGGAGGTGTCAAAAGCAATTAGCTGGCCCATTTGAAGCTGACCCAATGGACTTTTTGGGATCCTGTGTATGCGCGTTGACTGGCTTTATGGTGCTCCTTCAATTTTTGACCACCAGATCTGGCCACCTGGCCATCTGGCACGCTGAAGAGTGAGGCGCATGGTGGATTATGGACTTGAATGCACACCAGATTACCTGAAAAAAAAATGTGAAAATGCAAATTGCTGGAGGCAGGGATCGAACCCCTGACCTCCAGCCTTTGGGTCCTTAAGGCCAACGTGGCTGCCACTGGAGCGCGTTGTTGTTTTTGTTATAATAATACAAATGAAATATAATATATAAAACAAAGTCCATTGCCAGAAAATAAAAAAAAAACACGCGCGTAATTTGAACAAGCCTAGGGATGGATGCCACAACTGCTTCTTCTTCCTCTCTCCGTGGCAAAAAATAATACACCTATACCAACGGACAAAAGTCTGTCGCTACAAGCTTGTTCATCCCCAAAACTATGTACAGGCCATGAAAACAGATTCTAAGAGCATGGTTGTGTTCGTCTCAACCCCCTAGATGCAACCATGCCCATATCTGGGGCCAATTATCCCTGAAACAAGAAACCCCAAAAACAAGAACAAAACCCTAATAATGGTGGATCTTGCTACAGGTCAGATAAACAAAATCAAATGATGCCAAAAGCTTGTAAATGATATGGTGATCATAAATATGCAATTATTTTATTCAATGGATGTAAGAATAGTGCAAATCGAATTCAAGAATATGGCGGATTCGTGAAGGACTTACAGTGCTCTGGGAAGCTAGAAAATGCGTGGTTTGGATTGGTTTTGCTTCTGGAGATGGCCAGGAAGAGATTGAGACCAATATTAAGCCTTGAAAATGCCTCTAGGGTTGATTTTGAAGTCACACTTTTTCCTTGTTTTTGCAAGTTTTGTTCTGCCTCCACAATTGATTTCCAACCTTTGTTTTGGTCTGTACACGACCTTTATGTATTACTCAATGCATTAGGTTTGAATTAGCTGTCCAAATCTTCTTCTATTAATGCTTTGATATTTGATTTGATCTTCTTTTACCACCTTCCAATTTTGGCTTGATTTCTATCTTTTTGTACCCTTATGCCATGATACGAATTGGGAATGGTTTTCTAGCTGTGATTAAAGCCTAAAACAGTCAAAAAATCCATTGGTATCAATGCTTTGGATTTTATTTGATTTTATTTGATTTAAATCAAATTAATTCAAATCAAAATAAAAATAATTAATAAAAATGTGATATGGACACATGGATAAAGCTAGAGCACGTGGGAAATAATGCAAACTCAAAACAAGTGAAAATGAATGGGCCCATTTGGCAAAATTTGAAGTTTTGTAGATAGTTGAATTTTGGCAATTTTGCAAAAAAGTCCAACTTCAACAATGCATAACTTCCTCAATTTTGAACTTTTGGAGGTGTTCTTTGAGTTTTTAGAAAGCTTGATATGTCCTCTAATCAACCATTTTGGTCTCATCTCATTTTGATATTCCATGCTCAATTTAGAAGCTTTGACAAAAAAGGTGTTTTTGTTGACTTTCAAAAATGACCTATAATGTCAAAATTCATAACTTCTTGTGAGTGCATATTTTGATCTTGGGGTATGAATATGGATTGTAGGGAATTGAATCCTCTTCAAAGTGAGATTTGGATGGGTCATTTCTCATATAGTATTATAAATTTATGCTTGGTCAAAGTTGGGTTGACTTTTCCTTCAAAACCCTAATTTAGCAACTTTTGAGTCTTGATGAATTTTGAGCAATCCTTGATGAATCATGATCAACCCTTGATCAGATGATGAAACATACTTCAAAATGATAATGTTGACAAAAAATCTTGAAGTTTGACTGTTTGTAGGTCACAATTGACTTTTTCCCTAACACAGTCGACTTTTGGACTTTTGAGCAATTGACTGAGCAAACTTCCTCTGCAAGGCTTAAAATTTGATGTGGATGATCTTGAGAACATATTAGGACGTTGGGGAGCACTTGAGGTCATTTGGAATTAAGGATCTTGATGCAACCCAAAACCCTAACTTGGGGTAGACTGCCTTATGAGAGAGCTTGTATAACCAACTCTTGGACTACCTTGAGCAACTTGGAGATTTTTCTTGCAATGTTTTGAGAAATATGGGAGGGAAAATTTTGGGGTACAATAGTTGCCCTTGTTCAATCTTCTTAAACCTGAGGATGTAGATTGACTTTCATGCCTTTCGTGATCCAAAGGTGGAAGATGATTGAACACTAGAGTGCCCAGAAATTTGCACTCACATGAAGTGGTAATTGCTTTGTGATGTTGGGAATAGGCTTACAGATGCCATTTGGAGATTGCTGACGAGGGGATGGGCTTAAAGATTCCATCTGAAGGAGTGTCGACCGCATAAGAGATTCCTTAGCTGGAGCTTGTATACCTGTTGTTTGAGGAAGATTCCGTTGGGGAAGTCTGATCTTTGTTGGGATTTAGGAACTTGCCCGTAATTCAACTGAGGTGTCGAGATTTAGGAACTTGCCTGTAATTCAACGGAGGAACTTTGTCGAGATTTAGGACTTTTCCTGTAATTCAACTGAGAAAAACTGTTGAGATTTAAGAACTTATCAGTAATTCGACTGGAGGGAAACATCTCCATCGAGATTTAATAACTCGCCCGTAATTCAACTGAGAAAACTTCTCTGTTGAGATTTAGGAACTCGTCTGTAATTCAACGGAGGAACTCTGTCGAGATTTAGGACCTTGTCTGTAATTCAACTGAGAAAAACATCCCTGCTGAGATTTAAGAACTTGTCAGTAATTTGACTTGGAGGGAAACATCTTCATCGAGATTTAAGAACTCGCCCGTAATTCAACTGAGAAAACTCTGCTGAGATTTAGGAACCTGTCTGTAATTCAACAGAGGAACTTTATCGAGATTTAGGACTTTGTCTGTAATTCAACTGAGAAAACTTCTCTGCTGAGATTTAAGAACTTGTCACTAACTCGACTTGGAGGGAAACATCTTCATCGAGATTTAAGAACTCGCCCGTAATTCAACTGAGAAAACTCTGCTGAGATTTAGGAACCTATCTGTAATTCGACGGAGGAGCTTTGTCGAGATTTAGGACCTTGTCTGTAATTCAACTGAGAAAAACTCTATTGAGATTTAAGAACTTGTCAGTAATTCGACTTGGAGGGAAACATCTTCATCGAGATTTAAGAACTCGCTCGTAATTCAACTGAGAAAACTCTGCTGAGATTTAGGAACTTGTCTGTAATTCAACGGAGGAACATTATCGATATTTAGGACCTTGTCTGTAATTCAACTGAGAAAAACATATCTGCTGAGATTTAAGAACTCGTCAGTAATTCGACTAGGGAAATATCTTCATCGAGATTTAAGAACTCGCCCGTAATTCAACTAAGAAAACTTCTCTACTGAGATTTAGGAACCTGTCTGTAATTCAACGGAGGAACTTTGTCGAGATTTAGGACCTTGTATGTAATTAAACTGAGAAAAACTCTGTTGAGATTTAAGAACTTGTCAGTAATTCGACTTGGGGGAAACATCTTCGTCGAGATTTAAGAACTCTCCCGTAATTCAACTGAGAAAACTTCTCTGCTGAGATTTAGGAACTTGTCTGTAATTCAACGGAGAAACTTTGTCGAGATTTAGGACCTTGTCTGTAATTGAACCGAGAAAACTATCTCTGCTGAGATTTAAGAACTTGTCAGTAATTCGACTGAGGTAAAAGCTTCAAAACTTTAAATTTTGTGAGAATTTAACCGCAACCTTCCTAAAAGGTAAAGGTTAGTGGTATGTAATGCATGATATGTATCTGGCAATGATGTTCTCAAAATAAATGAGATTGTGTTGTATGATGCATATATGCATGTGTTATGATGTATGGAAATGTAATGCTTTTAGCTGGGGAAAATAAATCCCGGATAACTGCTGGAGAAAAAGAGTTGAATTCTTCATTTCCGCTGGGGATAGCGAACGAAGATGCTTGTGAGAATAAACCTGCAAGAGAGGAAAACTTCGTTGGGGAATAAACTGATGAGGAGAATACTCTGTGGGGAAGAGATGCTCTGTTGAGGATTTCGCTGATAAATTCAACTGGGGATAAATTACCGTTGCTGGTGATACTGAATCCTGTTGGGGATTGAATTCCTGTTCGTGAAAGGAATGAACTCCGCTGGGGATGATCTTCAATTACGACTTCACTGGGGATAACCCTTTAGGCTCTACTGGGGACAATCTTCCAAAGTCTACTGGGGATGATTCTCCGCACTCCATTGGGGAAGCTTTTTCAGACTGCGCTGGGAAAATTTCAAACTCCACTAGGGATATTTTATATTCCGCCGGGGATGATAAGAATTTTCAGTGCTGATGGTAGATAAACTCTGCTTGGGGAGAATATCACCAATTCGTTCGCGGTTGTGAGTCTTAGCTGGGGAGAGTTAACATTAATGTCCTTTTCTTACTCTGCGGTGAGTGAATGTAACTGGGACGCGTGCTGAGGATATAACGATGGTTTTGCATTGAGACTTTTCTTCCGCTGTTATCTGCGGGAGAAGGTGCCTGCAGAGGCCTTGTGGATCGAGCATTATCCCAACCTATGAGGTTCTTAGTATCTTTCGATCGAAATGACAAGTCTTCTTCTGGTAGGCAAGTGACGAGATGACGGGACATAGTCGTACACTTTAATCCCTAACTTTTTCCTAGACTGTCTTTTCATATTTTCAGTCCACCGGGATACCCTTTTTTGTCCAAGCCGGCTTTTCGGGTTTTCGACTTGCCGGGTATACAAATTTTTCATTTTCATCCCTTATTTTTGCCCGAACCCTTTTGGTTCACCGGGAAGCCCTTATTTTTGCCTAGGCCAGTCGACCTAGCGGGTCTTTGTTTATGCGCAGTATTTTCTGACCATGTCCACGCTCTCAGAGCGTAGAGAGTTGTCATTGTCGGTAGTGTCGTGTTTCCATACTTCTAGAAGATGTTCGTTTGATCATGCAAGATTCGTTGCTAGAATTCATGTCCAATGTCCCAAGTGATTCAGATGGAGATTTGCCCCTGGCTATTTGGCATCTTTGAGAGATTCCTTGAATCTTGACTTAACTTCCCCAAATGATGGACAATGATCATGTCTGCCCCTTGGTTGGAAGTGCTTTTTTCCACTTGAGGTCCTTTTTATTGAGAAGGTTTTTGTTCACTAGATATTCTTCGTGCGAATTTCTCTGTTGTTGAGAAAATAGTCATATGCAAACAATGTTATTTTAAGAATGCAAAGCTTATGTCTATTTTGAAGTTCTTTGAAAATGCATTTTTTAGTAAATCAAGTTTTTGTAAAATGTGACGTTAACTCAGGATTTACAGCAAGCCCTATAGGAGTCAGGACACCTTTTGTAATAGTATGCTTTCGAACTAACCCATGCTTCAACTAGGACATTTAAGGGTTATAACGTGATCTGGTTCATGGTTCAAGAAACAAAGGATAAAGGCTCAAAATTTATTTATACACACCCGCTCTTCGTGATGTTCTTCGACCCTAAACTCAGCTAATTGTGCATTTAGATCCCGTTTTGAGTCTTTGCTCTGATATTCCAGTGATGGTTCAGATGCTGACAATTTATTTTGAACAGACAATCATTTTTGTTGAGAGTTTGTAGGATCTCTTTCTTTTTTATTTTTATTATCCCTGTCTTTTACCTGAACTGTTTCTTTTTGTGATTACAGTCAGCGGGATGCCCCAGTTTTGTAAGTCTCCTTCATAGGTTTTGACTTAATGGGCTTTTTATTTCTGAGAGATAATGACTGCCTGTCTTGAAGATTATAAGAAACCATCACCGTATTTTGTTTCAGGAGGACTTCTTTGATGCCATTCATTGTGCACCTAGATTAATTGAGAAAACTACCCTGCCCCAGGTTATGATTAAGGGTTTTAATTTGTGAAAAGAAAAAACTCCAACTTCTTTGGCTCAAAAGGGTTGACGAAGGATTATCTTCCTTATAACTCCACTATTTAGGATTTGAAACAATGCATGTACATCGTCAGCGGGGTCTGTTCAAAAGCATACTGTAGAGATTTTGGTATCATTTTTGTCATCCTCCCTCTAAAGGCTTAGAATTTTTTAATCGAGAGTTGATCATCACAAAAATGAAAGCAATTTGAATATAGTGAATACGAATGGATTGATTCAAAACAGACATATGCGATCCATTGATAAAGTAACAAAGTTTGACATGAATAAATGTTTGAACAATCAAAAGAAAATTACAAATTGAAAATTCTAATGAACAAAAGTCTTCTCGTCTGGACTTGTCACTTCAGAGGACGTGCCTTGGAGGGATGGTAGAAGAACTCAGCCTGACCATCTTGTGTGAATTCCAATGCTCCTTCATCAATCAGGTTTTGAATTTTGTACTTCAACTTCCAACAGTCGTCAGTATCATGCCCCGGGCTGTTAGAATGGTATGCACACCTTGCATCAGGATTGTAGTTAAGTGAAGAAGTCTTGGGATTTGGATGAGGCCCTACCAACGTCACCAGATTCAATCTCAACAGGTGTTGCAAAGCTTGGGACAGCGGCATGTTGAGCTTGGTAAACTGCCTCTGATTAACCCGTTGTTTATGGCAAGGTTGTTGTTGGACCCGTGATGTAGTAGAAATTTGGAGAGGTCCATTCTTCACCATAACAGACCCTTGTCTTCTTGGAGGATGATTAATGACTTGGTCCCCGGCCCCGATTGTTTACTTCATGCTGTTGTATTTGTCTTGATGAAGCTGGTTGATAATGGTTCTCAGCTCTTCTTGTTCCCGAGCTAAGCCTTGGATAAGAGCCATCTGCCCTAGCATCTGGGTTTTCATGGCACCTAACTCAGCTTGCAATTGTTCCAGCCGTTCTTCCTTATTATCTTTAGGACTTTTCTTGACCAAGTTCCCGATGAGGAGTGTTTTCAACTGTTCCTGCCCCTTGGATAGGTTTAGGAATACGTCCCTGAACTGAGCTTCTTGAGTTTGAAGATCTTGGTTGTCTGGTTTGAAAGCCATTGTTGAAATAAATAGCGAGAATATGAGAGACCTGTAATGGTACCTGTAATGAGGTGCATGGGAATGTAATGCGTATGATATGATTTCAAAGACTTTAGGGATTCAAATTCGTAAACCAAAATGAAACACACTTTTATTAGATAAAACTTGAATACAATGTTCAACAGATGCCTTTAAGGCATTACAAAAAGAAATACTGAAAAGTAAATCAAAACTAGAAACAACAAAAGACATCAGCGCTCCCATGACCATTTTCCTTTGGTGCTGAAATAGTCATTGAAGACCCACTCATTCTCCAGCTGCCTTGTAAGCTTCAGAATCATCTGCTCCTGCTCGTGATACTTTTCTCTGTAAGTATCTCTCTCTTCCCTTAGCTGGATCCAAGACCTCTTTAATGCCCCAATGTCAGTGGGCATATGAGGATGGATGATGGTAGGGGGAACCCCTTCTTTATCAGCATGTTCAACTATTACTGGCAAGAAAACTTCGTATGACATTCCCAGCTTTTGGGCACGAGTTCGAACCCACCGGAGATACGGTTCCATCGGAAGAGAGGTCTTCATTCCTAGCTCATGCGGATCAGACCTGTGTACCCTGTTCCAAGCTTGTATGAACCTGCGACGATGCTCCTCACTATCCCCTTGGAAGTCAAAGACAATGCTTGGCATCAGCAACTCATGAGGTCCGTCCCTCCTAGCTCGCCCAAACTGTCGTAAGGCCAAACAAGGATTATAGGTGATCCCCCCTCTGATTCCCAATAATGGAACATTGGGGTATTCCCACAGTGATCAATAATAGTTATATCTTCCATGTCCTTGGTACTCCAGATGATGTCTGTGTGAGCAAGGGACATAATCCTGTAAGCCCAACCCATGCCTTCCTTGTTCTTCAAAACTGATTTGGGGAGGTGAGAAATAAACCACCTCGCCAGCAATGGTGCACATCACATCAGGGTTCCCCGTTTCCGAGCAGTACGGGCATATAGGGTATGTAGGATATCACCCAAGAGAGTGGGCACTGGATTACGGGATATGAAAATCTTCACTGCATTCACGTCGACAAAAGAATCTGAGTTTGGAAACAGAACCAGACCATAAATGAGAAGAGCCAGGATGTCCTCGAACGCATAAAAGTCTAAATTATCCCAGAACTGATTAGCCCGATCAACCAAGAACTTAGTCAAGAAGCCTTTTGTCCCACTCCGAGTTTCCCAATTAGACATTACCTCAGCCTTTGTCAGATGGAGGGCTGAAGCAATCACTTTCGGCTTAAGGGGTACCTCCCAACCTGTAAATGGGGTCTGCTCTAGAATGGAGATACCAAGTATATCAGAGAACTCTTCCAAGGTGGGGACCAACTGGTAATCTAGAAAAGTGAAGCAGTGGTACAGTGGATCAAAGAACTGGAATAAGACACTCATCATCTGTTCATCCATCTTGTAGGTGACTAGACTGAGGAGGTGCCCGTATCTTTTGATAAAGGAGGAAGTATCTGGAACCTTTGCAACCAAATCTCTAAGCTGAGTGGGAATCTGTACAAAGTTGATCCGAATAGTGTTTCTACGCATAGATGCCAGGATCTGCAAAACAGAACAAAGATGAATCCCATTTGTCTTTGAAATGTTTAGTCCAATGCAATATGTATGCAATGTCATGATGCATGATGTCATGATAGAAACACACCACAGGTATTCACAGATGGCAAACATGGTAAGGGAAAACAAGTCATACATATAGCCCTTAGATTTCAGGTTGCCAAGGAGTTTAGGTACTACCCTCTTTCAATATAGTTGGTTCAAACCTGTCCTAGAAATAGTAACCGGGTTATAGAGGATCTCAATATCACTGACCATCCTCGATCGATCATAATTCCAGTTTAGCAACCTTTTCTTGCGGCCGAAATCATCGCAAGAGTTTGGTCTCAATAAGTGTAGCATACTGCTACTTTTCTATGGCCAAGTTGGTCAATTATAGGTTCTAAGGTCAGTTGGTGCTTAATGACCCCTTAACAGACCCATATTCTCCTTGTTGCGCCACAAGGGATCTCGGTACAAACTAAAGTGTCACACCAACATAGCTACTGCTTCAATCGTATCAGTCTACACCGTACAGTTCCCTCACAGTCTATTGATACTTACCTAAAAGGTATCCCCAGATCCGAGTTAGGATCTATAGTAACTCCGATTCAAACCCACAAAGATAAAGCAAATAGATCAAACAATTGAAAACAATATGAACTATTCCTAAGGTACACCCCACTTATTAAGTCCCCAGCATAGTCGCCAGTTCTGTGATACGGTGGCCAGAACCGGACTGTTTTGAAATGCTGGTTTGTGTTTTGCGTTTGTGTTTGCAAAATGTCGCGGTAAGCAAGAGTCACCACCAACTTTTATTTTATCCAACAAGGAAAGGAAAAAAGTACAGAAAAATTCCTTTTTTGAGATTTTCTGAGTACGGGGGGTAGATTATATAAAGGGAAGGTATTAGCATCCTTTCTATCCGTAGTTATCTACGGGCTCTTAGGTACTTGCTCATCATTTTCAAAAAAAATTTCTTTGTGTTTGTGGGTTTTGAAAAGTTTTTGCTTTAACTTCGATTTAACTCTTGCTTCTGTCTTCAAGAGTGTAATGAAATGTTTTTGAAAAACTTTGTTTGAAAAGAGTGTAAGTGTGAAAAAAAGAGTTTTGTTTTGAAAGAGCAAGTACTTAAGAGCTAATCTACCTACTCGAAAAAGGAATCGTTCTATGCTAATTTTCTTTAGACAATGCTATCCCAATATTAGTGAGTGGGTAGCACCGTCGTTGGAGTTTGAGGGTCAATTCGAATAGGGACATATGGTCACTAAAGCAATGTTAGGACGCCTTAGCGGTAACCCTAATGTCTTAGATCATTTGTTTGAGGAAATTATATTCGAGGCAACCGTTTCAAGGCAACTATGATTTTTTAGACAAGAGGACGACCTCTAAAATGACCTATACTCAATGATCGTGTACGAAGGCAACCAAGTGGGGTGTACCCTAAGAGTGCGCATGTGCGAGTGTCTCGTGTTCAGTTATTTTTATCTTTGCACATGTTAAGGGTGATCTAATTTGATTTTAAGATTAAACATTCAGTCTTGTCATGCAAGCCCTTTTATCAAACATCTAGCAGTTGTAATTAGCAGAATTAAAGGTGCGGAATTTAAACTAACTATTACAAGGCGTCGGGTATTTACATTGCCAAAAGCAACCCTTTGAAAATAAAATAAAGCGGTAAAATAAATAAATAAAAAGGTACTATTTAAAACTATTACAAGTCGGGAGCAGATACATCAATAATTAAAAAAGGACAAATAAACCGTGCGAGGTGAAATTGAATCGAATGCGAGTTAGGGTTTTGACCCTTTTAAAAGAAAATGCTTTTTCATTGTTTTTATTTAAGAAAAGAAATTAATCCTAAAATTAAATACTAAATTAAATATTAAATAATTAAAAAAATAATTAACGACATATTTTTGGAGTTCAGATTATTTTAAGAAAGAAAATAAAAATAATTAAACTAAGGTTAAAACCTAATGATTTCTAATTGATTTTATTTATTTACAAAATAAATTAAAGTTTCCTAGAATTAAAAACCTAATTAATTAATTAAAATTTATTAAAGAAAAATAAAGTTCTTAATTTTTATTGGGGTAAAACTATTTTTGTGATTTTTTGATAAAAAAAAGAAATTAATTATTGGTTAGAAATTAATTAAACAAAATTAAATGAAAATTAAAAAAAAATAGAGAGTTAAAGAAATGGGCCTGATTATGGAGGTGTCACAAGCAATTGGCTGGCCCATTTGAAGCTGACCCAATGGACTTTTTGGGATCCTGTGTACGCGCGTTGACTGGCTTTATGGTGCTCCTTCAATTTTTGACCACCAGATCTGGCCACCTGGCCATCTGGCACGCTGAAGAGTGAGGCGCATGATGGATTATGGACTTGAATGCACACCAGATTACCTGAAAACAAATGTGAAAATGCAAATTGCTGGAGGCAGGGATCGAACCCCTGACCTCCAGCCTTTGGATCCTTAAGGCCAACGTGGCTGCCACTGGAGCGCGTTGTTGTTTTTGTTATAATAATACAAATGAAATATAATATATAAAACAAAGTCCATTGCCAGAAAATAAAAAAAACGTGCGCGTAATTTTAACAAGCCTATGGATGGATGCCACGACTGCTTCTTCTTCCTCTCTCCGTGGCCAAAAACAATACACCTATACCAACGGACAAAAGTTCGTCGCTACAAGCTTGTTCATCCCCAAAATTATGTACAGGCCATGAAAACAGATTCTAAGAGCATGGTTGTGTTCGTCTCGACCTCCTAGATGCAACCATGCCCATATTTGGGGCCAATTATCCCTGAAACAAGAAACCCCAAAAACAAGAACAAAACCCTAATAATGGTGGATCTTGCTACAGGTCAGATAAACAAAATCAAATGATGCCAAAAGCTTGTAAATGATGTGGTGATCACAAATATGCAATTATTTTATTCAATGGATGCAAGAATAGTGCAAATCGAATTCAAGAATGTGGCGGATTCGTGAGGGACTTACAATGCTCTGGGAAGCTGGAAAACGCGTGGTTTGGATTGGTTTTGCTTCTGGAGATGGCCAGGAAGAGATTGTGACCAATATTAAGCCTTGAAAATGCCTCTAGGGTTGATTTCAAAGTCACACTTTTTCCTTGTTTTTGTAAGTTTTGTTCTGCCTCCACAATTGATTTCCAACCTTTGGTTTGGTCTGCACACGACCTTTATGTATTACTCAATGCATTAGGTTTGAATTAGTTGTCCAAATCTTCTTCTATTAATGCTTTGATATTTGATTTGATCTTCTTTTACCACCTTCCAATTTTGGCTTGATTTCAATCTTTTTGTACTCTTATGCCTTGATACGAATTGGGAATGGTTTGCTAGCTGTGACTAAAGCCTAAAACAGTCAAAAAATCCATTGGTATCAATGCTTTGGATTTTATTTGATTTTATTTGATTTAAATCAAATTAATTCAAATCAAAATCAAAATAATTAATAAAAATGTGATATGGACACATGGCTAAAGCTAGAGCACGTTGGAAATAATGCAAACTCAAAACAAGTGAAAAAGAATGGGCCCATTTGGCAAAATTTGAAGTTTTGGGGATAGCTGACTTTTGGCAATTTTGCAAAACAAATCCAACTTCAACAATGCATAACTTCCTCAATTTTGAACTTTTGTAGGTGTTCTTGGACTTTTTAGAAATCTTGAGATGTCCACTAATCCACCCTTTTAGTCTCATATCATTTTGTTATTCCATGCTCAAGTTAGAAGCTTTGACAAATAATGTGTTTTTGTTGACTTTCAAAAATGACCTATAATGTCAAAATTCACAACTTCTTGTGAGTGCATATTTTGATCTTGGGGTATGAAGATGGATTGTATGGAATTGCATCCTCTTAAAAATGAGCTTTGGATGGGTCATTTATCATAAAGTATGTGAAAGTTATGTTTGGCCAAAGTTGGGTTGACTTTTCCTACAAAACCCTAATTTAGCAACTTTTGAGTCTTGATGAATTTTGAGCAATCATTGATGAATCATGATCAAACCTTGATAAAATGATGAAACATAATTAAAAATGAGAATGTTGACAAAAACTCTTGAAGTTTGACTGTTTGTAGGTCACAGTTGACTTTTGCCCTAGTATAGTCGACTTTTGGACTTTTGAGCAATTGACTGAGTAAACTTCCTCTACAAGGCTTGAAATTTGATATGGATGATCTTGAGAACATATTAGGACATTGGGGAGAACTTGAGGTCATTTGGACTCAAGGATCTTGATGCAACACAAAACCCTAACTTGGGGTAGACTGCCTTAGGAGAGAGCTTGTCTGACCAACTCTTGGACTACCTTGAGCAACTTGGAGATTTTTCTTACAATGTTTTGAGAAATATGGGAGGGCAAATTTTGGGGTACAACAGTGTACATTCAAAAACTACACATTTTATATGGAGGTAAGAATATTGACTATAGCCCTTCTAGAATTAATGCTTTTTTCATCTCTTACCTCTTTATCGATGTATTTTCCAAAATATAATGGGTGAAAGCATGACTCTAAGAATGTATGAGATGATGTTGGAAGAGTTTTGATAATTGGGGGCTTAATGGGTGATTATTAATGAGAAGCCACTGAGGTTGTGTGTTGTACCCCAAAATTTTCCCTCTCATATTTCTAAAAACATGGCAAGAAAAATCTCCAAGTGGCTCAAGATTGCTCAAGAGTTGGACAGTCAAGCTATCTCCTAAGGCAGTCAATCCAAAATTAGGGTTTTGTGTTGCATCAAGGTCCTTGCATATAAATGACCTCAAGTGATACCCAATGTCCTAATATGCTCTCAAGATCATCCATGCCAAATTTCAAGCCTTGCAGAGGAAGTTTGCTCAGTCAATTGCTCAAAGGGACCAAAAGTCGATTGTGCTAGGACAAAAGTCAACTGTGACCCAAATACAGTCAAACTTCAAGATTTTTTGTCAAAATTCTCATTTTAAAGGATATTTCATCATTTGATCAAGGGTTGATCATGATTCATCAAGGATTGCTCAAAATTCATCAAGACTCAAAAGTTGCTAAATTAGGGTTTTGTAGGAAAAGTCAAGTCAACTTTGACCAAGCATAACTTTCTCATACTTTATGAGAAATGACCCATCCAAAGCTTATTTTGAATAGGAAGCAATTTCCACCAATCCATCTTCATACCCCCTGTGATCGGTGGATCTGGAACTGACTGTTTAACGCTGGTTCGCGAAATGTCGCGGAAGCAAGAGTCGCCACCGTATTTTATTTTCTCCAAATGGAAAGGACAAAAGCACAGAAAAATTCCTTATTGAGATTAGTTCTCGGTTCGGGAGGTAGATTTATAGAAAGGGAAGGTGTTAGCACCCTTTCTATCCATGGTTATCCACGGGCTCTTAGATACTTGCTCATTTGTGTTTTCAAAATTGTTTGTTTGCTTTTCAGAGTGGGTTTGAAAAAAGTTTCGTTTAAAATTTCAGTTCGACTCTTGTATCGGTCCTCAAGAGTGTTTGAAAAGTTGTTTTGAAAGCTTTTTGAAAAGTGTCGGTGTGAAAAGAAGTTTCTGATTTGTTTTGAAATTAGAGCAAGTATCTACGAGTTCTCTACATACCCTAAGGAATTAGTCTATGTTAATGTCCTTAAGGTAGTGCCATCCCACCATTCAGAGGTAGGTAGCACCACCGTTGGAGGTGTTCGGGTCAATTCGAGGGTTCGGGACAGTGTGGTCACCAGAGCAATAGGAAGACACCTTAGAAGCTACCCTCATGCCATGTTCATGGACATGAGGAGTTACTAAAACATCCTCTACTCGACGACCACGTTTCGAGAGGCAAGGCAACAGTGAGGCGTACCCTAGGGGTGGTGTGTGAATTGTGTGTCATTTTCAATTACGTTTATCTTGTCATGCATTGGTGATCTGTGCTTTGTTTTTATTTTTGACATTCATTCTTTCATGTGGTTATTAACAGTTAAAAGGTGCGGGAAGATAAAAGTCCTACGCTAATACAAAGGCGCGGGTCTACATCGCCAAATTAAACCAAGACCCGATTTGAAATAAATAAAATGCGGAAAGTAAATATCCTAATTATCTATTACAAAGCTTTGGGGAAATTACATGAACTTTAAAAAAGGAAATAAAAGTAAATGTGCGAAAAGAAATAAAATCGAGAGTGCGAGGGCGTTGGACCCTTTTAAAGAAATTAAATCGAAATCGTAAATTAATTAAATTAAATAAAAGAAAGAACTTATTTTTTGGAGTTTTTGTATTTATGGAATTTAATGAGAAAATTAATTGGAATTAAAAGTTAATTAAAACCCTAGTTCTAAATTGTTTTTAATTTATTAAAAAAAATGTTTAAATTGTAACCTAATTTAACCCTAATTAATTAAATGGCATATTTATTTACAAAAATGATTAATAATTAAATATGGTGAAAAAGGAAAAAAAAGAATAAAAGTATCAAAACCCTAATTTCTACATTTTTTAGTTTATTAAGAAAAGCATTAAAATTAAACCTAAAATTAAAACTAAGTTAATTATTAAATTTATTTACAAAATAGAACATTAGTGAATTAAATAGTAAAATATATTTTTATTTTTTTACTTTCTGATTTTTTTGTATTTTTATATTATTTAAAATTAATTTAAAGAATTAAAAGAAAATAATTAAAACAAAATAAAAAAGGAAAAGAATAAAGGAAAGAAGTACAAACAAGAGGGGTGGTAGACCCAATTATGGAGGTTTGTTCATAGCAATTTGGCCCATTTGAAGGAGGCCCTTTTGACTTTTCTGGCTTGCATATGGATGTGTTGACTGATGCGTATGGTGGATAGCTGGTGACAGCCACTAGATTGATCTTCAGGGACATGTGGCAAGCTTTGGCGCTGGGGAATTTGGTGGACTTCTGGGCGTGTTGGACACCTAATCATGTTATGAGAAAAAATAGAAGGAAATATGGGGGACCTGGAAATCAAACCCAGGTCCCAATATCCGCAAGCCAAACGCACTAACCGCTGAACCACTCAAGCTTCTTTGTTATTATAATGGAGCACAATTAATATAATAGAAAATATGCACTAGTGATGTTAGAACAAAAATCAGTGCGCGAATGTTCAAATTCCCCAGTCATGTATGGACACGTCTACCTTATTCTTCATTTACCTGGAAATACAAAGCAGATAGCGGGGGTTCTAAACCCCCACTAATTCAAACCTGCAAAAATAACGATTAGGCCATACGCAAACATAAAAAGGGCGCAACTAGTGGGATTGAATCGTCCAGATGCACTGAGTTCAATGGTCCTGGTCTTGTTGCCTAATTTTTCCATATGCAAAAGTCCCCAATTTCAAACTTCTGCAACCCTAACGAGCTCCCATGGTGGATTCTCATACATGCCTTAAAAACTCAATTGAATGGTACTGTTAGCTTTAGAATGATTAAATTAGTACAAATCAACAAGAAAAATGCATGGATAATGCGTATAAATCAAAACACGAATATGAGAAATATCAAGAACAGGGCGACTTCATTCTACCGATTCTTGAGGTTAGAGGCTGTGGTTTTGATTGGAATAGATCCCTGGTAACCTTGGCAAGCTTGTGGGATCGTTCTTTTGCCTTGAAACACCCTGCAATACAGTTTTCAGTTTTGAAAATTTTGGTGAAAAGTGCAAAGTTTGTTTGCGATTCTGAGCGCAGCTTTTTGGTCTTTTTTGATTAGGTTTGCATTATGTATGTATATGGAATGAATTAGGGTAGAAATCCAAGTCCATAAACCTTTGCAATCAATGTTTCAATATTTGATTTTTAATGGTATCTTTTCCAATGTTTTTCATGTGAAGAACATGTCAATCATTTCCAATCACCTTGATTCTTTCCTTATTGAATAGTGCACGAAATCTTGAGTGAATTCTATGCACAAAAAGATTTGAAAAGCATGGATTAGTATTTTGTTATAATTAATTTTAATTAAATGAATTAAATAGATTAAATATTCAATTAATTAATTAAAAATAGGAAAATAACTCCCCTTTGGGTCAATGGGTCGTGCATAGCTTTTGGATGATGATTCTTGGAAGAAATTGAGGCCCATTAGCAATTTTGAGGCATTTGAAGCAAAGTTGACTTTTCAAAATTCCCAAAACTTTCCCAACTTCCACAAGGCATATCTTGCTCAATTTTTAAGCTTTGATCATGTTCTTGGACATTTTGGAAAGGTCTTGAAGTCCTTTAACCAATTACTTTGGTCCCATGTCATTTTGATTTACCAATCTCAAGTTATGGTCTTTGACTTAAAGTGCCTTTTTGTTGACTTTTGAAAATAACCTATAATGTTGAGATTGATAACTTTTTGTGAGAGCATTTATTGGACTTGAAGTGTGAAGAGGAGTTGTAGGAAATGTATTTCTCTTCAAAATGAGCTTTGGATGGAATTTTTCTGATAAACCATGTGGAAGTTATGCCTTCTTCAAGTTAAAGTTGACTTTTTCAACTGTCCAAAAATGGAAACTTTTGCATCTTGAGACTTTTTGAGCCATGCCTTGAGAATCATGATCAAGAATTGATCAAATGATGTTTGTGGCTTCAAAATAAGATGTTGACCAAAAATTTAATCTTTTGACTATCAAATGACCATTTTGCCCCTACAGTTGACTGTTGAGCAATTAGGGTTTTTGACTGTGCAATTTTGTGCTGTGAGTCTTGAAACTTAGCATATGGATGCTTGACAATGTTTATAGGCATGTGGGACTTGTTTGGACCCTTGGAAACTTCAACTTCTTTGCCAGAACCAAAACCCTAATCTTTGACTGTTAGGAGGCCATTGGACTATGCAACCCTTGGGGAGATTTTGAAGCATGCTCTTTGCAAATCTTGAAGAATATGGGAGGGCAAATTTTGGGGTACAATAGTTGCCCCTGTTCAATCTTCTTAGACCTGAGGATGTAGATTGGCTGACGTGCCTTTCGTAATCCAAAGGTGGAAGATGATTGAACACTAGAGTGCCCAGAAATTTGCGCTCACATGTTAGCAGTGTGATGATGGGAATGGGCTTACAGATGCCATTTGGAGATTGATGGATAGGAAGATGGGCTTACAGATGCCATGTTGAGAGGTGATGAATAGGTGGATGGGCTTATAGATGCCATCTGGGTGTCGATCGCGTAAGAGTTTCCTTAGCGAGAATTTGCGTACCTGAAAAAGAAAATGATTACCTGGCCTGTTACAGGAGCTGGTCTTCAAACTCTTTGTGTAGATGCGTTCTGGCTGGTTATAGGAATTGAATCTTCAACCTCTTCAGACGTACCCTCAACAGTAATGATGAGAGAACCTTGGGTGATTACTACCTCAACAGTGACGATGAGAGAACCTGGGGCGATTACTACCTCAACAGTAATGATGAGAGAATCTGGGGTGATTACTACCTCAACAGTAACGATGAGAGAATCTTGGATGTCTTCTACTGAGTCTTCATCAGGAAAATCTTTAGGAATCGATTTAACTGGACCAAAGAAGGCCTTTGACTGGATCGACATCATAAAAATCTTTAGGAGTCGATTTACTGAACCAGGAAAGGTCTTGAAATAACTTCAACTGGATAAGAATCAGGGAGATCTTAGGGTCGATCTGACTGAACCAGAGAAGGCTTTTGACTGGATAAGAATCAGAAAAATCTTTAGGAGTCGATTTAACTGAACCAGGCAAGGTCTTGGAATCTTCAACTGGATAAGAATCAGGGAGATCTTACGGTCGATCTGACTGAACCAGAGAAGGCCTTTGACTGGGTAAGAATCAGAAAAATCTTTAGGAGTCGACTTAACTGAACCAGGCAAGGTCTTGGAATCTTCAACTGGATAAGAATCAGGGAGATCTTAGGGTCGATATGACTGAACCAGAGAAGGCCTTTGACTGGATAAGAATCAGAAAAATCTTTAGGAATCGATTTAACTGAACCGGACAAGGTCTTGGAATCTTCAACTGGATAAGAATCAGGGAGATCTTAGGGTCGATCTGACTGAACCAGAGAAGGCCTTGGATTAACTTTGACTGGATAAGAATCATAAAAATCTTAGGGTCGATTTAACTGAACCAGACGAAAGTCTTGGACATAGCTAAGAACTTAACTGGATCTTTCCTGAAAGGTAAAGGTCAGTCATATGCAATGCATGATATGGATCAAGCAATGATGTTCTCAACATAAATGAGATTGTAAGATATGATGCGTATATGCATGCTATAATGTATGGAAGTGCGATGTTTATGAATGTATGTTTTTGTCTAGGAAAGTAAATCCTTGACGGGTGCCAGGAAGTCCCATCCTGGGCTGATTGAGAGCTTCTATTTCCACTGAGGAGTGATGGTTGCAAGAATACCGGCATGAGGCGATGACTCCGTTGGGGAATAAACTTGACGAATGGATTGCTCTGTGGGGAGAAAATTATTCTAGCGATCTTGCTGGGGAACAATAATCTGTGGGGAGAGAGGTGCTTTGCTGGGATGTTTGATGATAACTCCGCTGGGGGATACCATTGATATATTATGTTGAAGGAATTGATAAACTCCACTGGGGATGGGAAGACTTCGCCGAGGACGATCTTTCCGTGGCTTTTGGCTGAGGATAACCCAGTTATATCCTGGTAGGGAAATAACCTTTGAATAAAGCCGGGGGACGCGTTCGTGCTCTGCGAGGGATAAGCTTTCAGAATCTACTGGGGATAAGCTTCGTGCTGAGGAGATGGATTGAACTTTCCTGGGGAAACTTCTGGACTGGACTCTCCTGGGGAAATTCTTGAGATGTAATTTTTGTAAGTTGAAAGAGGGAACCTATGTAGGGTTGCCTGATAATGAGCTCGTGTAACACCGCATCTTGGAAAGAAGGACACCTGTGTAGGGTTACTGATGACGAGTTTGTGTAAAACTTCATCTTTGGAAAGAGAGAACCTGTGTAGGGTTTCTTGATGGCGAGTTCGTGTAAAACTTCATCTTTGGAAAGAGAGAACCTATGTAGGGTTTCTTGATGGCGAGTTCGTGTAAAACTGCATTTGGAATTGAAGGAAACATGTGTAGGGTTTATTGATAATGAATCCGTATAAGACTTCTGGAGGAACCGGGGTAAGGTTACTTCGGGATAAGTTCGTGTAAAACTTCTTGATAAATCCGTGTAAGACTTTAGGAGGAGCCGGTGTAGGGTCACTTTGATGATAAGTCCGTGTAAGACTTCTGGAGGAACCGGGGTAAGGTTTCTTGAGATGGGTCCGTGTAAGACTTTATTTGAGAAGGAGAAGGAACCGGTGTAGGGTTATTTTGATGATAAGTCCGTGTAAGACTTCTGGAGGAACCGGGGTAAGGTTGCTGCAGGATAAGTTCGTGTAAAACTTCTTGATGAACCGGGATAAGGTCATCTTGAGATAAGTCCGTGTAAGACTTCGGGAGGAACCGGGGTAAGGTTACCTTGAGATAGGTCCATGTAAGACTTTTTCTAAAAGAAAAGGAACCGGTGTAGGGTTACTCTGATGATAAGTCTGTGTAAGACTTCTTCTGGAAGAAAAGGAACCGGTGTAGGGTTACTTTGATGATAAGTCCGTGTAAGACTTCTTCTGGAAGAAAAGGAACCGGTGTAGGGTTACTTTGATGATAAGTCCGTGTAAGACTTTGTCTGGAAGAAAAGGAACCGGTGTAGGGTTACTTTGATGATAAGTCTGTGTAAGACTTCTTCCGAAAGAAAAGGAACCGGTGTAGGGTTGCCTGAGGATGAGTCCGTGTAAGACTTTGTCTGAAAGTTGAGAAGGAACCGGTGTAGGGTTGCCTGGTGATGATCAAGTGGATGATTGTCCTGTTTGGCTTCAGATATTAACCCACGATCAGTCGTCACTGATTTTTCTTGGTTTGTTACCAATGTTGATCTGGAATTTGTAAAGGTAGATGGTAATCATCTTTATATTGATCTTTCCTTAGTACTTTGGTTGACAGGGAAACTGGATCGTCTGGACGACTCATTATTGCCCCTGTTTCTGAGGTGAGGGGAGAAGATACCTTGTGGAGGTGCTGGATGACTGCGGATTAACAAATCTTCCTTTTGGTAGGCAAGTGACGAGATGCCGGGACATAATTGTACGCTTTTGATCCCTAACTTTTGCCTGGACCGCCCTTTCGAGTTTTCAATCCACCGGGATACCCATTTTTGCCCAAGCCGCCTTTTCAGGTTTTCGACTTGCCGGGTGTACAGATTTTTTTCATTTTCATCCCTTATTTTACCCGAACCCTTTTGGTTCGCCGGGAAGCCCTTATTTTTGCCTAGGTGTGTCAACCTAGCGGGTCTTTGATTACGTGCAGTATTTTTCGATTATGTCCATGCTCTCAGGATGTAGGGAGGTGCCCCTGTTAGAAGTGTTTTGCCATGCCACCAGAAGATGTCTGATTAGGCAAAATTCGTTGCTGGAATGCTCCAAGTGACTCGGGCGGAGATTTTCCCCAAGCTGGTTAGCCTTGAGAGATTCCTCGAATCTTGACTGGACTGCCCCAGATGATAGACACTGATCATGCCATGCCCCTTGATTGGAAGTGTTTCTGTTCACTAGGTATTCATCGTGCGAATTTCCCTGCTGTTCAAACAAATAATCATATGCAAACAATGTTATATCAAAATGCAAAGCTTATGTCTGTCTTGAAGTTTTTGAAAATGCATTTTTTACTAAAAACAAGTGAATTTTGTAAACTGCGATGTTAACTCGTTGTTTTACCGCAAGCCTTAAGGAGTCAGGATACCTTTTGTAACAGTATACTTTCGAACTAACCCATGCTTCAGCTAGGACTTTTAAGGGTTATATCGTGGCCTGGTTCACGGTTTAAGAAACAAAGGATAAAGGCTCAAAATTTATTTGTACCCACCCGCTCTTCGTGATGTTCTTCAAACCTAAACTCCGCTAATCGTGCGTTTAGACCTTGCTTGAGTCTTTGCTTTGATATACCAGTGATGGTTCGAACATTGACAATTTATTTTGAATAGGCAGTCATTTTTTGTTTTTGAGGGTTTGTGTGACCTCTTTCCCTTTTTTTTCTCGTTATCCCTGTTTTTTGCCTGAACTGTTCTTTTGTGATTACAGTCAGCGGGATGCCCCAGTTTTGTAAGTCCCCTTCATAGGTTTTGACTTAATGGGTTTTTATTTTGAGATATAATGACTTCCTATCCTTATGATTATTCGGAATCATCATTGTCTTCTCTTTTTTTTTGTAAGGACCTCTTTGGTGCCATTTGTTATGCACTTGGATCAACTGAGAGAACTACCCTGCCCCAGGTTATGATAAAGGGTTTTAATTTTCGAAAAGAAAAACTCCTACTTCTTTGACTCAGAGGGGTTGACGAGGGATTATCTTCCTTATAACTCCAGTGTTTAGGAATTGAAACAATGCCTGTACCTCATCAGCGGGGTCTGTTCAAAAGCATACTGTAGATTGTGGTATCGTTTTCGTCATCCTCCCTCAAGAGGCTTTAGAATTATTAATCAAGAGTTGATCATCACAAAAAATATGAAAGCAGCTTTAAGTATAGTAAACATAATTAATTCAAGACAGACATGTGTAATGCATTCATGAAATAAAAGAGTTTAACATGATAATTATTTGTTTGAACAAGAAAAGAAAAATACAACTTGAATTCAAATGAACAAAAATCTCTCCATCCTAGCCATGTTCTGGCAAAGGAGCAGTGGTCGCAATGGGAGTCTCAGCAGGCTCGAATTCGATCTCTTTAGCGTCGATCATATTCTGGATCTTATACTTCAGCGCCCAACAGTCCTCAGTGTCGTGCCCCGGGCTATCAGAATGATAAGCACACCTCGCCTCTGGATTGTAGTTTGGAGAGGAGGTCTTGGGATTTGCAGGAGGGTTGATCACCGCAATTTGGTTCATTTTCAACATGTGTTGCAATGCTTGTGACCATGGCATGTTGATGTTGGTGAATTGTCTTTTAGGCTCGTCCGGCCTTCGCTGATTTCCCTTTTGTGGTTGGCGGCATGGTGCAGAACAAGAGATCATGACTGCCCCTGCCTGTTGGTCACGACGACTCTTTTGACCGTATGCAGCATTAGACTCTTTCTTGCCCATGTAAGGCTTTTGGTGAGTATCCGAAGGTGTGGCCTCCTGAATCTTCCCACTCTTGATACCAGCTTCAATTCTTTCCCCAGTCAAGATCAAATCTGTAAACCCAGCAGAAGAATTCCCAATCAGATGGTTGAAGAAGGGACCAGACAGGGTCCCCAAGAACATGTCAATGAGCTCACGGTCAATCAGAGGTGGTTGCACCCTTCTAGCAAGGTCTCTCCATCTCTGCGTATATTCTTTGAAACCTTCTCCCGATCCTAACGACATACCCTGGAGTTGGGTACGTGTAGGAGCGAGGTCGGCATTATACTGATACTGCTTGCAAAAAGCAGTAGCCAACTCCTCCCAGTTACGAACCTTGGTTCCATCCAGCTGATAGAACCATTCGAGATGAGTCCCTGAAAGACTCTCCTGGAAGAAGTGGATCCACAAGTTCTTGTCCACAGTGTATGGTTGAATCTTCCGCACATAAGACCTGAGATGCAGCCTGGGACAGGAGGCCCCATCATACTTAGCAAAAGAAGGAACCTTGAATTTGTGTGGGATCACCACACCAGAAGATAGACCCAGGTCTCCGAAATCCAACCCAGGCACTTGTTGAATTTCCATGGCATTCAGACGATCCTCTAGTTGCTTGTACCGGTCCTCAGCAGGGGGGTACTGTTCATCATTGAAGTCTGTCTCGGTGTCAGAGACCACAGGGCTAGGAACCTCTCTCCCTTGGTGACTGCCTTCTCCCACAGATGGAGTAGTCCTCTCAGCTTCATTCTGCAGTGTGTTCCCAGATCTGCGTCTAGGGTTGAACAAAATAGTCCTCTTCTTCTTCTTCTTAATCAGAGTCTTCAATTCCTTTTGACCCTGGGCTAGGCTCACAATCAACTCCTGGAACTGGGCATTCTGGGCCTGGAGGGCCTTGATAGCTTGTCCATTGGATGATTCAGGATTCATGACGATTGGCTGAAATAAACATCGAAGAGGGTAAGCAACCTGTAAAAGGGATACCTGTAATGCAATGATATGTATGATATGCATGCAATGTTTTCAAGGACCTCGCGGGATAAACAAAGAAGCTTGTTAGAATTTGAATCCAGTGGCTTGATTCAAGGAACTGCATATTGTTGAGAGTCCTTTTTTCAAGAGTCAAAGCTCACCATATCGAGTGGGTCATAGCCCCTGACAACCTTGGCTAGAGGAGAATAAATCCCCTTTGCCCCTTGCTGGACAGTTGGTTCATCATGACCTGCATCACAAGCCCTTGAGATCCTTGAAACGGGTTAGTCTTTATGCAGGATGCATGCAATGGTATGATGTTATGATATGCATGGGGTAATGTAGGTAAACCCTGTTATGAGTCCCAATTAAGGACTGTAAACAAAACCTGCAAGAAACTCAAATAAACCCTGTTATGAGTCCCAATTAAGGACTATAAACAAAACCTGCAAGAAACTCAAGTGTTAGATAACAAGTATGCAAGTAGTCAAGTTGGAAGGCACACAAGTCACACAAGAGAAGCCCTTAGAGTTTAGGCCAGCATGAGGTCTAGGTATTACCCTCTTTCAGTTTGTTGGTTCATACCTGTCCTATCAAAAGTAACCGGGTTCTTAGAGGATCCCAATATCATTGACTACCCTCAATCGGTCATAACTCCAGCATCACAATCTTTTCTTGCGGCCAGAACCATCACGAGAGTTTAGCCTCAATGGGCGTAGCATACTGCTACTGTTCTATTGGCCAAGTTGTGTCATTTAAGGTTCTAAGGTCTGTTGGTGCTTAATGACTCCTCAGAAGACCCATATTCTCCTCGTTGCAACACAAGGGATATCGGTACAGACCAAGGCGCCACACCAATGTAGCCACTGCTTCACCCATGTCGGTCTACGCCGGACAGGTCCCTCACAGCTTATGCTACCTAAACAGGGTATCCCCAGATCCGGGTTAGGATCTATGTAACTCCGATGCAGCCCACAATTTAAAGCAAACAAGTCAAAACAATTGAAAACACAGTTATGAACTATCCTAAGGTACACCTCACTTTATAAGTTTGTCCCCAGCAGAGTCGCCAGTTCTGTGATCGGTGGATTTGGAACTGACTGTTTAACGCTGGTTCGCGAAATGTCGCGGAAGCAAGAGTCGCCACCGTCTTTTATTTTCTCCAAATGGAAAGGACAAAAGCACAGAAAAATTCCTTATTGAGATTAGTTCTCGGTTCGGGAGGTAGATTTATAGAAAGGGAAGGTGTTAGCACCCTTTCTATCCATGGTTATCCACGGGCTCTTAGATACTTGCTCATTTGTGTTTTCAAAATTGTTTGTTTGCTTTTCAGAGTGGGTTTGAAAAAAGTTTCGTTTAAAATTTCAGTTCGACTCTTGTATCGGTCCTCAAGAGTGTTTGAAAAGTTGTTTTGAAAGCTTTTTGAAAAGTGTCGGTGTGAAAAGAAGTTTCTAATTTGTTTTGAAATTAGAGAAAGTATCTACGAGTTCTCTACCTACCCTAAGGAATTAGTCTGTGTAAATGTCCTTAAGGTAGTGCCATCCCACCATTGAGAGGTAGGTAGCACCACCGTTGGAGGTGTTCGGGTCAATTCGAGGGTTCGGGACAGTGTGGTCACCAGAGCAATAGGAAGACACCTTAGAAGCTACCCTTATGCCATGTTCATGGACATGAGGACTTACTAAAACATCCTCTACTCGACGACCACGTTTTGAGAGGCAAGGCAACAGTGAGGCGTACCCTAGGGGTGGTGTGTGAATTGTGTGTCATTTTCAATTACGTTTATCTTGTCATGCATTGGTGATCTGCGCTTTGTTTTTATTTTTGACATTCATTCTTTCATGTGGTTATTAACAGTTAAAAGGTGCGGGAAGATAAAAGTCCTACGCTATTACAAAGGCGCGGGTCTACATCGCCAAATTAAACCAAGACCCGATTTGAAATAAATAAAATGTGAAAAGTAAATATCCTAATTATCTATTACAAAGCTTTGGGGCAATTACATGAACTTTAAAAAAGGAAATAAAAGTAAATGTGCGAAAAGAAATAAAATCGAGAGTGCGAGGGCGTTGGACCCTTTTAAAGAAATTAAATCGAAATCGTAAATTAATTAAATTAAATAAAAGAAAGAACTTATTTTTTGGAGTTTTTGTATTTATGGAATTTAATGAGAAAATTAATTGGAATTAAAAGTTAATTAAAACCCTAGTTCTAAATTGTTTTTAATTTATTAAAAAAAATGTTTAAATTGTAACCTAATTTAACCCTAATTAATTAAATGGCATATTTATTTACAAAAATGATTAATAATTAAATATGGTGAAAAAGGAAAAAAAAGAATAAAAGTATCAAAACCCTAATTTCTACATTTTTTAGTTTATTAAGAAAAGCATTAAAATTAAACCTAAAATTAAAATTAAGTTAATTATTAAATTTATTTACAAAATAGAACATTAGTGAATTAAATAATAAAATATATTTTTATTTTTTTTACTTTCTGATTTTTTTGTATTTTTATATTATTTAAAATTAATTTAAAGAATTAAAAGAAAATAATTAAAACAAAATAAAAAAGGAAAAGAATAAAGGAAAGAAGTACAAACAAGAGGGGTGGTAGACCCAATTATGGAGGTTTGTTCATAGCAATTTGGCCCATTTGAAGGAGGCCCTTTTGACTTTTCTGGCTTGCATATGGATGTGTTGACTGATGCGTATGGTGGATAGCTGGTGACAGCCACTAGATTGATCTTCAGGGACATGTGGCAAGCTTTGGCGCTGGGGAATTTGGTGGACTTCTGGGCGTGTTGGACACCTAATCATGTTATGAGAAAAAATAGAAGGAAATATGGGGGACCTGGGAATCAAACCCAGGTCCCAATATCCGCAAGCCAAACGCACTAACCGCTGAACCACTCAAGCTTCTTTGTTATTATAATGGAGCACAATTAATATAATAGAAAATAGGCACTAGTGATGTTAGAACAAAAATCAGCGCGCGAATGTTCAAATTCCCCAGTCATGTATGGACACGTCTACCTTATTCTTCATTTACCTGGAAATACAAAGCAGATAGCGGGGGTTTTAAACCCCCACTAATTCAAACCTGCAAAAATAACGATTACGCCATACGCAAACATAAAAAGGGCGCAACTAGTGGGATTGAATCGTCCAGATGCACTGAGTTCAATGGTCCTGGTCTCGTTGCCTAATTTTTCCATATGCAAAAGTCCCCAATTTCAAAATTCTGCAACCCTAACGAGCTCCCATGGTGGATTCTCATACAGGCCTTAAAAACTCAATTGAATGGTACTGTTAGCTTTAGAGTGATTAAATTAGTACAAATCAACAAGAAAAATACATGGATAATGCGTATAAATCAAAACACGAATATGAGAAATATCAAGAACAGGGCGGCTTCATTCTACCGATTCTTGAGGTTAGAGGTTGTGGTTTTGATTGGAATAGATCCCTGGTAACCTTGGCAAGCTTGTGGGATCGTTCTTTTGCATTGAAACACCATGCAATACAGTTTTCAGTTTTGAAAATTTTGGTGAAAAGTGCAAAGTTTGTTTGCGATTCTGAGCGCAGCTTTTTGGTCTTTTTTGATTAGGTTTGCATTATGTATGTATATGGAATGAATTAGGGTAGAAATCCAAGTCCATAAACCTTTGCAATCAATGTTTCAATATTTGATTTTTAATGGTATCTTTTCCAATCTTTTTCATGTGAAGAACATGCCAATCATTTCCAATCACCTTGATTCTTTTCTTATTGAATAGTGCACGAAATCTTGAGTGAATTCTATGCATAAAAAGATTTGAAAAGCATGGATTAGTATTTTCTTATAATTAATTTTAATTAAATGAATTAAATAGATTAAATATTCAATTAATTAATTAAAAATAGGAAAATAACTCCCCTTTGGGTCAATGGGTCGTGCATAGCTTTTGGATGATGATTCTTGGAAGAAATTGAGGCCTATTAGCAATTTTGAGGCATTTGAAGCAAAGTTGACTTTTCAAAATTCCCAAAAATTTCCCAACCTCCACAAGGCATATCTTGCTCAATTTTTAAGCTTTGATCATGTTCTTTGACATTTTGGAAAGGTCTTGAAGTCCTTTAACCAATGCCTTTGGTCCCATGTCATTTGGATTTACCAATCTCAAGTTATGGTCTTTGACTTAAAGTGCCTTTTTGTTGACTTTTGAAAATGACCTATAATGTTGAGATTGATAACTTTTTGTGAGAGCATTTATTGGACTTGAAGTGTGAAGAGGAGTTGTAGGAAATATCTTTCTATTCAAAATGAGCTTTGGATGGAATTTTTCTGATAAACCATGTGGAAGTTATGCCTTGGTCAAGTTACAGTTGACTTTTTCAATTGTCCAAAAATGGAAACTTTTGCATCTTGAGACTTTTTGAGCCATGCCTTGAGAATCATGATCAAGAATTGATCAAATGATGTTTGTGGATTCAAAATAAGATGTTGACCAAAAATTTGAACTTTTGACTTTCAAATGACCATTTTGCCCCTACAGTTGACTGTTGAGCAATTAGGGTTTTTGACTGTGTAATTTTGTGCTGTGAGTCTTGAAACTTAGCATATGGATGCTTGACAATGTTTATAGGCATGTGGGACTTGTTTGGACCCTTGGAAACTTCAACTTCTTTGCCAGAACCAAAACCCTAATCTTTGACTGTTAGGAGGCCATTGGACTGTGCAACCCTTGGGGAGATTTTGAAGCATGCTCTTTGCAAATCTTGAAGAATATGGGAGGGAAAATTTTGGGGTACAACACCCCAAGATCAAGAAATGCACTCACAAAAAGTTACAAATTTGGACATTATAGGTCATTTTTGAAAGTAAACAAAAACACCTTTTTTTCCAAAGCTTATAACTTGAGCATGGAATATCAAAATGAGATTAGACCAAAATGGTTGGTTAGAGGACATCTCAAGCTTTCTAAAAAGTCAAAGAACACTTCCAAATGGGAAAAATTGAAGAATTTATGCATTGTTGAAGTTGGGCATTTTTGCAAAATTGCCAAAAGTCAACTATCCCCAAAACTTCAAATTTTGTCAAATGGGCCCATTCTTTTCCACTTGATTTGATCTTGTCACACTACACACGTGTCCTAGCTTCATCCTTGTGACCATTTATCAATTTTATTATTTAATTTGATTTTTTAATGAATTATTTCATTTTAAATTAATTTAAATCAAATAAAATCCAAACATTGATTATTTGATCTCCTTTTGGCTATTTCTGGATTGAATCATCATCATCAAGTGTATCAAATTTGTATCAATCATTCCATATGCAAAAAGATTGGATTTTGGACAAAATAGGCAAGCTTTCAATGGAGGATCAAATCCAATCTCAAGGCATTGATTTGGAAGGATTCAGCCCACATTTGTTGACCTAATGCATTGCATATTACTTATACAAGCCAAAGCATACGAGATCAGGACCTAGAGGCTACAGAATCATCAAGAACAAAACATGGAAAAAAGCAAAAAAGTGTGAAACTGAAATCGTTCTTAGAGGCAAATTCAGGAGCAAATCTCAACACCAATCCATTGTTGGGTGTCCATTGAACCTCCTGCAATCAAAAGAAAGCTCTCACGCCCTCTCAAACGCACTGTAAGCACCATGTTTCACCACCATGTATTCGAAATCGTAACCTCATATTCTTGCATTTTTTTGGCAAATCGTTGACATATTCATCATGCTTGTGAAATTTCTGAACTGTTGGCATTATTTGATTGCATTTATCTGGCCTCTAAACCCATAACCGTATGGCTAGGGTTTTGCATTAGATTTTAGGTCTTTCTTTTTCAGGGGAAATCAAGGTCCAAGAATGGTATAGATTTTTTCAGGAAGCCTAGACGAACATAACCATGGTCTTGGAAGGAGTTTTCATGGCCTAGAATCAATTTTTGGAATGTCCTGCGAATTTAGCTGCAGATATAAATCCGCAGGTAAATGTTCAGGGTTGAACGAAGAAGACGAAGACATGTCCCTCTCCCAATGTGGATTCAAACTTGGCGCGTTTTCTTTTTTATTTCTGGCATATTAATGTTTTTTTCCATATTGTGATACGGTGGGAGAACTGACTAGGGTTTTGCGTTTGTTTTCGCAAATGTTTCGGTTGAGCAAGAGTCGCCACCGACTTTTTTATTTTATCCTAAAGGAAAGGTTGAAAAAGCACAGCAAAAACCTTTTGAGATATTTCGTGGGTCCGGGGGGTAGATTATGAAAAGGGAAGGTATTAGCACCCTTTTCATCCATGGTTATCCATGGGCTCTTAGTTACTTGGTTTTTAGATCACTTGCCTTGATTCTTGATTGCTTGAAAATGGTGGTGTGTGTTTTTGAAAATGTTTTGGAAGAAGATGCCTTGTCTTAGGCTAACCTTGTAACAATTCTTTACTCGAATATTTTACAAAGGCGTGTATCTTTTCGAAAAGATGTTTCAAAATGTTTTGAGAGTTTGTTTTGAAAGTGCTTGTGGATTGTGGTTTTTTGAAAGGAAGGCAAGTGTTTTTGCAAGTTGATCTCAAGTAACTAAGAGTTTTATCTACCCTATTGTACTCAAAGGTTTTCTCTATGTTTTTAACCCTTTTTAACAATTTTGTTCCACCATTGAATTTGGTGTACAATCTTGCGTTTAGGAAGTTTATTCGGGACGGGCGCGGGTCATCGTATGGACCATGAATGCAATGGTGCCAAGTGTCTTTGGCAATTTGCTTTGAAGGGACTATGATCATTCCATTTAGGCAATATTCGAAAGCGTCATCGAGGGACTTATGATCATTTGAATTTGTTTTGCCAAAGATACTCGACGTGCAAGCATGGCCCATTCTGGAAGGCAACATGTGGGATTACCCTAGAGGGTGCAAGTGTGATTGTGTATTGATTTCATGTATTTGTCTTGTATTAGGTTATCTAGCGTTTGATTTTATGTACATGCAAACCCTAGGTCTAACCATGGTATAATTGAAAGCGGTAAATTGCGAAATGCAAAATCTACGCTATTACAAAATGAGTATCCGGGAGTGGGGGTACAATATTCACAAATGGGGATGAGACTTATAGTATCCAATAAGTTACAACCAAATCGAATTTGCGATCAAATGTAAATGACGAATATCAATGTATAAGATAAACAAATGTGTATAGGAGCAATGTGAATGTATTTGTATTGTGTAAGTGTGAGATGTATTGTGTAAGTATGTGATTATTTACAGGTGCGACAATACGAATTTAAGAAAGTATTGTTAGGTTTTTGTTTTGACCTAAAGAAAAATTAAGTGTCCTTTTAATGATCTTGTATTTTTTTAATATGTACAAAGAAAAGTTTTAATGAAAAGAACATGTTTTCTTGTTTAATTATATTGTGTATGAAAATGATGTTTTAAGAAAATATTTCTAAATTTTAATCATGTATACAAAAAGTATTTTTTCATTTTGTTATATACAAAAATTTCTTAAGAAAGGAAAATGTATTTATTTTAAAAAAGAGTTTATGTACAAAGTATGTTTTAAATAAATAAAAAAAGAATTTATGTACAAAGTATGTTTTAAATAAAAATCAAGGATTAAATCAGAAAAAATGTATTTTTCATTTGTTTGTACAAATAAAATTTAAATTAGAAAATGAAAAGTTAGATATAAAAAGAAAAGTTAGTGTTAACAAAATATTTGTTAGAAAAATTAAGTTAGTAAATTAATAATTTGTTTTATAAAAGAAAATGATTTAAAGCTCTAAATGGGCCTTAAAGGCAATAAGTCCCAACCAAAACTGAAGACAAAAAAAGGGGGAGGGGGGTGTACGAGGAATTGTCTTGGGCTTAGGTGTCTCAGAAACGCATTAGGCCCATTGTTGAACGAACAGTTTTAGGGTTTTGTTAATTTTCTTTCAGTTGGGACAATTGGCTTAGGGTTTGAGAATGTGGCAGTGGCAGCATTCGTTCGCTTCCATCTTCTCCGATCGTTCTATCTTGCCAGCTTCTGAGTTCGTCAGCCCAAGGCCACCGGTTCTCCATCTTCCTCCTCCCTCCAACCGGACGCTAGGGGGCAACGGATATACGGTACATTCATTTTCTTATTCGTTTTGGTTTTACATGCATTGATTTGTTAATCTTTTTGATTCTGATTCCCTCGTTTGTTAATGGTTGTTGGAGGTTTTGAAAAAAGAAAGAAGGAAAGGGTTACCTTTGGAGATGGAGGAGGGAGATGAAGAAAGCTAGGAGGCCAAGGGCGGAGGGAGAGACGGAGGCGCGATGCTGGACTCTCTGAGCTTCCTGGTATTTCTGCACTACCCTTTTTGTTTAGGGTTTCATGATGATATGGACTGAAAACCCCGGTTTGCGTATTCCTTCCTCTTCTTCTTCTTTGCCACTGTATGCTTGCTGCTTCTTTTTCCACCCTATGATGAACTCAGAGTTCTGAGGGGGCCTCGCCTGTATGCTTGAAATGTTATTGTTGAGCCACTTTGTATGCTTTGAATGTTGCTTTCTGAGATTGATGCCTGTGTTGCCTTTTGATTCACTTCCTTTTACTTTCTTCTTCTCTTTTGCCTCGAATTTGCCTTTGGAATTGTTGAGCTTGATAGTTTATGTTGGCCAATGATGAGATAATCTGAGGCTTAGAGTTGGTTGTTTCGATTTACCAAGAAAAAAAACCCTTTTTTGAGGGCTTGAGGGTCACAGGCCTTGGCCTTTTTTAGAGCTCAGGTTTGGATATCTCTAGGCTTTATTTTGGGTTGTTCAGACAAGTATTGGCCTATGCAGGTTATCTGGTTTTTAGGGCATATGCTGGTTTTGAATGGTTTGATGCAATAGGAAGGTTTTAGGTTCTGATAGGGTTTATGCAGTTGGTTTCAGGTTTGGCCTTGAACAGGTTTTTTGATGTTTAGGCCAAGATTTTGGTGATGCTTAGGTAGGCTGTGGCAATCCAGACAGTAAGTTTTTTTTAACTCTTTGCAGGTTTAGGCTAATGAAGGTTATGTGTTTTGAGGTTCTGGTTAAGCTGGTGCAAGTTTTTATGTTTGACAGTAGGTAATGGTTTGGCTTCAGGTTTAACTGGTTTAAAGTGTTTGACAGGTGAAGCAGGTTGGGGTGCTTGAGGTTTCTTGCTTAAGGTTCATGGCTTTTGACAGTGGATAGAAAATTTTATCCCTTGTTTGGTGATTTATGTTGTAGTTTTATATGGCTTGCTTTGAGTTTTAGCAGGTTTTTGTTCCAGCAGGTTATGCTGGTTCAGCAGTTTGTGTGCATGGCTGGTATATGCTTTGGTTGTTTGGTAGTTCAGGTTTTGGAAATGGTAAGGTTTTGAAGCTTTGGTTGGTCACTGGTTTTATGAACTTGAACAAGTTTATTATGCTTCAGGTTTGAGGCCTAGCGGGTTCTCTCTTTTTTTGAGGTTATGCTCGTTTGGCAGTTTTATATCCCTTGTGTTGGTTTTCTTGGGCCCCCTCTTATTCTACTGTGCTCTTTCTTTTGTATATCTTTCTTCCTGCCTAAAAGCCTAAAAACCTGCTTACTTTCCTCCTTTTTTTCTCTCTCTCAGTACAGTTAAATATTTTAATATGCTTGTGCTGTTCCTTTTTCTGAAAGGGCCATTGGGAAATGATGAAAAATATAGCTTGCTTGCATAATAGATTTCCTCTGCATTCTTTTCTTTTCTTGACAAATTTGAGTAGACTTTGTATATTTTGAACTTTCCATATCTTTGCCAAATCTTCTTTTGACAGCTTGGGTACCTTTGGCATATTTGACAGAAAGTTGCAATTTGGATTTTTCAGTTTGATTTGAACTTGGAGTTTGAGATTTTGAACTTATGCATTTTGACACTTTGCATTTTTGCATTCATGATTAGCAAATAAAACTCGTCCCTCTTTGTGAACCGGGAGAAATCCCGTGATTTGCAGAGAGGGTTAACTGATCCCAATCAGTGGCTCTTAATGATGAATTCCTTTATCTGTCTTTATTTATTTATCAGTCACTGACTTTTCTTCTTTTCTTTTTGCAGATGAATAATTGAATGGAGAGGGGTACTAAATGAAGACTGAAGAATTAGAAGAAATAGGATAGTTTTCTTTTTTATTTAAATTTAAATTGATGTAAAACCATTGTTTGTAATTAAATTATAAACAATAATTGTACAGTTAATTTAAGAATAAATAAAAGTTTCCATTATCCGATTAATTCTGTTTTTCTCTTTATTGTTTATTTATTATTTAAAACTCTTTGAATTAAAATAATTGAAAAATAAATTTCAATCACTTAATTTAGAATAATAAATAATTTAAATAAAACAATGCCTTAGTAATTGATCAGTTAATCCTGGCCTTTCCAATATCCAAAGCAAAGTAACAGTTAACCGAAACAAACCAAACAGGCGCATTCCCTCTTTTCACTGATTTTTAACAAACACTGTAATTCCAAACTGCGTATATCTTTGGACTGGTGAATTCAAACCAACTGCCTTCTTTTACTGATTAAATCAAAACAAAGCGAATTCAACCCGAATCTTGGAATAACTTGCAAAGTGCTGTGGAATTTAAATCCTTCTGAGAAGGCGCGCACAAACCCGAATTCCTGATTAAATGCCAGAGAGCATTCGCCTGATCAAAATTGAGCCAGAATCAACCAAAACCCTAAGCCAATTGTGTGAAAAAAATCCAGAGCCCTGAAAAATCAATAAAACCCTAATTTTTGTTTGACTGACGAGAAAAGTCCGTTTGTACGATTCTTGAGCCAGTTTGAAAAATCAGGAAATGCCTGAAGCTGTGATTTCTTGTGGAAAAATGCGAGGGCAAATTTTGGGGTACAACAGTTGCCCCTGTTCAATCTTCTTGGACCTGAAGAGTTAGATTGGCAAGTTTGCCTTTCGTGACTTGAAGGTAAAAGAAGATTGGACACTAAAGTACCCAGAAAATTTGCACTCGGCGATGTGATGGTAGAGGTGAATGGGCTTAAAGATGCCATTTGGTGATGGGCTTAAAGATGCCATCGGGTGCGATAGAATCTTGTCGGGGAATGGGCTTAGAGATGCCATTTGGTGATGGGCTTAAAGATGTCATCTGGCGACTGCTGGTAGGAGGATGGGCTTATAGATGCCATCTGGTTATGTTAAACTGTATGTCAATGGTGAGTGGACAAGTATCAGAAAGGCATCCATGTTTCGGAACATCTCTGAATTGGGGGTCCGAATAAGCAACAGATTGACGTCCATGTCTGGAGAATCTGTAAACTATCTGAGATTGAATAAGCAATAAAGCAGCATCCGTTGTTGGGAAGCGTCCGTAAACTATTTTCAAAAGTTGAGAAGAGTCTGAACAAGTTGGTAGATTAACATCCGTTGTTGGGAAGAATCCGTAAACTATTTTCAGAAGTCTTGAAGAGGAACTGGTGTAGGGTTTCCTGATAATGTGTCTGAATGGATCTGGAATAAGTATCAGAATGTCGCCGTGTCCGGGTCACATCTGAACTATTTCTGGATGAATCTCGGGAGGTGATCTTTGTCTGTCGACTGATCTTACCTGAAAAAGTAAAGGGTTAGTTGTATGCAATGTCATGATGCATGATGCAATGTATGTGACATCAATGTTTATGACATGAATGTGATGAATGTGCATGCAAGCTGATGAGCTATCTTGCTGAGGATAAATGAATCTTGGACGGCTGAAGATAAAAGAATCTTGACCGTTGCCGGGAAAATAATCCTTGGCTGCTGCTGGGGAAGAGAATTCCTGATGACCTCTACTGGGGGGTTCCAAACTAGTAGACTCATGCTGGGGAGGTAAGATTGAGAATCTTCAGCTCGGTAGGAAGTAACTCTGGCGACTTCACTGGGGAACTCAAGATTTGCCCTCCCAAAACTCTGGGGGGAGAAGGTTAAATGGTCTGGCTCCGCTGGGGATTGATAATTTGAAGTTTTAGTTTTGCTGGGGATCATGAAGCTTGACTCTGAGTGGAGTTAGCTTGAGAAGAATCTGAACAAGTGATAGGTTAACATCCGTTACTTGGAGAACCCGTGGACTGTTTTCAGAAATCTTGAGATTGAATAAGCAATAGAGCAGCATCCGTTGTTGGGAAGCGTCCGTAAACTGTTTTCAAAGGTTGCATCTGAACAAGCTGATAGATTAACATCCGTTGTTGGGAAGAATCCATAAACTGTTTTCAGAAGTCTTGAGAAGAATCTGAATAAGTGATAGGTTAACGTCCGTTACTTGGAGAACCCGTGAACTATTTTCAGAAATCTTGAAGTTGAATCAGTAATAGAGCAACATCCGTTGTTGGGAAGCGTCCGTAAACTGTTTTCAAAAGTTGCATCTGAACAAGCTGATAGATTAACATCCGTTGTTGGGAAGAATCCATAAACTGTTTTCAGAAGTCTTGAAGAAGAATCTGAACAAGTGATAGGTTAACATCCGTTTACTTGGAGAACCCGTGAACTATTTTCAGAAATCTTGAAGATTGAATAAGCAATAGAGCAGCATCCGTTGTTGGGAAGCGTCCGTAAACTATTTTCAAAGGTTGCATCTGAACAAGCTAATAGATTAACATCCGTTGTTGGGAAGAATCCATAAACTGTTTTCAGAAGTCTTGAGAAGAATCTGAATAAGTGATAAGTTAACGTCCGTTACTTGGAGAACCCGTGAACTATTTTCAGAAATCTTGAAGTTGAATCAGCAATAGAGCAACATCCGTTGTTGGGAAGCGTCCGTAAACTGTTTTCAAAAGTTGCATCTGAACAAGCTGATAGATTAACATCCGTTGTTGGGAAGAATCCATAAACTGTTTTCAGAAGTCTTGAAGAAGAATCTGAACAAGTGATAGGTTAACATCCGTTTACTTGGAGAACCCGTGAACTATTTTCAGAAATCTTGAAGTTGAATCAGCAATAGAGCCGCGTCCGTTGTTGGGAAGCGTCCGTAAACTGTTTTCAAAGGTTGCATCTGAACAAGTTGGTAGATTAACATCCGTTGTTGGGAAGAATCCGTAAACTGTTTTCAGACGTCTTGAAGAGGAATCTGAACAAGTGATAGGTTAACATCCGCTTACTTGGAGAACCCGTGAACCGTTTTCAGAAATCTTGAAGAGGAACCGGTGTAGGGCTTCCTGAAGATGAGCTTGTGTAAAATTGCATCGGGTTTTTGAACACTTTTGACATTCGAATGCCCCAAGTGGTGATGTAGATAATTTCCTGGCTTGTTACAGGTGTTGGTCTGGAATTCTTCAGACATGCCCTGGCTGGATACAGGAGTCGAGTCTGGAAATAGTCGTCAACAGATATGCCCTGGCTGGATACAGGAATCGAATCTGGAATTGTGACAGTTGATAGAAATGCCCTGGCTGGATACAGGAATCGAATCTTCAAACTCTTCAGACGTGCCCTGGCTAGATACAGGAATCGAGTCTGGAAATGTGGTCAACAGATATGCCCTGGCTGGATACAGGAGTCGAATCTGGAATTGTGACAGTTGATAGACATGCCCTGGCTGGACACAGGAATCGAATCTTCGAACTCTTTAGACGTGCCCTGGCTGGATACAGGAATCGAGTCTGGAAATGTAATAGTTGATTTGTTGAACACTTTTGACATTCGAATGCCCCAAGTGGTGGTGAAGGAGTCTTGAATCAGATTACTCTGCCTATTGAGAGATTTCTTGAAATCTTGACTGGACTGCCCCAGGTTAATTGAACTTTGAAAGATCTGTTGGACCTTGACCGGACTGCCCCAGGTTAACTGAACTTTGAAAGATCTGTTGGACCTTGACTGGACTGCCCCAGGTTAATTGAATCGTGACATGTCATGCCCCTTGCGGATAGGAGATTTGTAAAGGAAGTGTCGTCCCTTTGAAGTGATTTTGCTCATTGAGAGAGTTTCCGTTCCTCCGAACATTCGTTGTATGAATTTCTTCGCTGTCAAACAAAAAGTCAAATGCAGACAGTGATATTCAAGCAATGCAAAGTTTATGTTTGTCTCGAAGTTTTGAAAAATGCGTTTTTTAGCATAAAACTTTTCATAAGACAAGTCAACACAAGATTTAGAGCAAAGCCCTACAGGAGTCAGGATACCTTTTGTAATAGTATGCTTTCGAAATAACCCATGCTTCAATTAAGACTTTTGAAGGGTTGTAACGTGGCCTGGTTCACGATTTAAGAAACAAAGGATAAAGGCTCAAAGTATATTTGTACCCACCCGCTCTTCGTGATGTCCTTCAACCTAAACTCAGTTAATTGTGCGTCACACTCTGCTTTGAGTTTGGAATGACTTTTGGGCGATGGTTCACCAGTTGAATTTGGGGAGACAGTCATCATCTCTTCTTTTCTTTTTCAACATTTTTCATGTTGCTGAGGATTTTGTAATGACCTCACTATTTTGATTTTGATTTGTTATCCCTAACTTTTGCCTGACTGTTACCGTTTTCTTTTTCGGGATTTCTGTCAGCGGGATGCCCCAGCTTTCTTAAGCCTCCTTTATAGGTTTTGGCTCGGCGGGATTTTCTCTTTTGAGAGATTGACTGTCTATGTGATAGGGAACCACCCTTGTCTTTTGATTCCAAAGGAATGCTTTCCTTTTTTTGACATCGTTCGTTGTATTAAGAACTGGGAGTTTGCGACTTCAATGCGCATTTTCTTTTGAATTAACTGAGATACTACCCTGCCCCAGGTTTATTTCAAAGGTTTTGATCATTTAGAACAGAAAACTCCTACTTCTTTGGCTTGAAGGGGTTGACTAGGGATTAACTTCCTTATAACTCCAGTGTTTGGGAATTGAAAGAAATGCCTGTACATCATCAGCGAGGTCTGTTCAAAAGAATACTGTATAAGATCATGGTATTATTTCGTCATCCTCCCTCTAAAGGCTTACAGCTTTTTATCAAGAGTCAAATATCATAAAGAAAAGCATAAGAGTAGTGAAACGAATGGATGGATTCAAGACAAACATATGCAATGCATTAATGAAAACAGAGCTTAACATCAACAGATAATTGTTTGACAGCAAAAGAAATTACAACTTTGAAAATTCAAAAAGAAGCAAAAGTCTTTCAGCTTGAGCTTCGTCACTTCAAGTGGAGAACCCTTTAACGGAAGATTTTCATCTTGCCGTCTGGCATGAATTCCAGAACCCCAATGCCAATCAGATCTTGAATCTTGTTCTTCAAGGCCCAACAGTCGTTGGTGTCGTGTCCTGGGCTGTAGGAGTGGTAAACACAGAATGCGTCGGGATGATAGTGATGAGAGGAGGTATTGGGCTTCTGAGGAGGGTCCTTTAGGGTGAGCAGGTTGACCTCCAACAGGCGCTTCAGTATGAAAAATGATGGTATTTCAGTCTCTGTGAACTGTCTTCCCGACGTTTCTTGCTTACGCCGATTACCCCGTTGACGCTGGCGAGGTTGTTGATGGGCTTGTGACCCCGAAGCAAGCAAAGGAGCTTTCCCCTTATCTTCTTGAGTGGATGGAGGTTGAGAGGTGACTTGCTCTTCAACCTTAGATGTTTGCCCCAGTTGGTTGTTTTGGAAGCAGTTGGCGGACAAGAATTCTGAGTTCCTCTTGTCTTTGAGATAGGTCTTGGATGAGAGCCATCTGGCCCACCAATTGTCCCACCATTTGAGTCCTCAAGGTTGTCAGATCAAACTGCAGCTCCGCAAGCCGGTCACTCCTGGAATTGTTGGAATTCTCCAAACCCTTTGTGAGGAGAGCTTTCATCTCTTCTTGCCCCAGAGACAAGTTCAGGAACATCTCCTGCAGCTGAGCAGTCTGGTCTTGAATGTCTTTGACAGACCTTTCTAGGGCCATCTCTTGCTGAAATAAACAGCAGGAGAGTAAGGAAACCTGAAAAAGGAAAGATTGTCAAAATGCAATGCATGATATGTGGATGCATGCTTTCAAGGATCTCTTGGGGTAAACACAAGAAAATGTTAGAGGTTGAACTCTGCTCTTGGATTGGAGAACTTTGCACCGGCGGACGTCTTTCCACGAGAATCAAGCTCACCATGTCGAGTGGGTCATAGCTACTGATTCAAGTTGTTGTACTTGAACTTTGGTTGGCATTGGTTAGAGGGGAAACCTCTTGTCTGGTTCAACGTAACCCTGTATCAAAAGAACCCTCGAGAGCCTTGAAATGGTTATTGAAAATGCTATGGTATGATGTCATGATGTTATGTACATGTATGCGCAAGCAAGTGAGTGTATATGCAGACAAACATATTCACATAAAGCAAACCAGTCCTTAGGTTTAGGCTTCCATGAGGTTCAGGTACTACCCTCTTTCAGTTTGTTGGTTAAAACCTGTCCTATCAAAAGTAACCGGGTTCTAAGGAGCTCAATATCATTGGATTATTTTCTGTGTTCATTGGTTCGGTTTAGCCATTTAATGGCGACCAAAATATTCCAAGAAAACAATCCTCAAAAGAGTGTAGTATCGAGGATCTACCAACTTCGGACTGCACAAAAGTCGGTCATCTCACTACCCCTAAAAAGGCTAAGATGGTCCATTAAGGTTCTAAAAGTTCGTTAGTGCTTCATGACATCACACAGCGGCCCCGTACTCTCCTTGACTACTCAAGGATTACCGGTACTCACAAATATGTCACACTAACATAGCTTACTGCTTCAACCATGTCGGTATACCCCGCACAGTTCCCTCGCAGTTTTTTGCTATTTACCTAAAAAGGTGCCCCAAATCCGGGTAGAGGATTTATAACAAACCCAAACAAGGACCCAAAAAGATAAATCAATCAAGTCAATCAAAGTAAGAAAGTAAAGGTGATCTAAACCCTAAGGTAACCCCACTTTCAAGTTTATCCCCAGCAGAGTCGCCAGTTCTGTGATACGGTGGGAGAACTGACTAGGGTTTTGCGTTTGTTTTCGCAAATGTTTCGGTTGAGCAAGAGTCGCCACCGACTTTTTATTTTATCCTAAAGGAAAGGTTGAAAAAGCACAGCAAAAACCTTTTGAGATATTTCGTGGGTCCGGGGGGTAAATTATGAAAAGGGAAGGTATTATCACCCTTTTCATCCATGGTTATCCATGGGCTCTTAGTTACTTGGTTTTTAGATCACTTGCCTTGATTCTTGATTGCTTGAAAATGGTGGTGTGTGTTTTTGAAAATGTTTTGGAAGAAGATGCCTTGTCTTAGGCTAACCTTGTAACAATTCTTTACTCGAATATTTTACAAAGGCGTGTATCTTTTCGAAAAGATGTTTCAAAATGTTTTGAGAGTTTGTTTTGAAAGTGCTTGTGGATTGTGGTTTTTTGAAAGGAAGGCAAGTGTTTTTGCAAGTTGATCTCAAGTAACTAAGAGTTTTATCTACCCTATTGTACTCGAAGGTTTTCTCTATGTTTTCAACCCTTTTTAACAATTTTGTTCCACCATTGAATTTGGTGTACAATCTTGCGTTTAGGAAGTTTATTCGGGACGGGGGCGGGTCATCGTATGGACCATGAATGCAATGGTGCCAAGTGTCTTTGGCAATTTGCTTTGAAGGGACTATGATCATTCCATTTAGGCAATATTCGAAAGCGTCATCGAGGGACTTATGATCATTTGAATTTGTTTTGCCAAAGATACTCGACGTGCAAGCATGGCCCATTTTGGAAGGCAACATGTGGGATTACCCTAGAGGGTGCAAGTGTGATTGTGTATTGATTTCATGTATTTGTCTTGTATTAGGTTATCTAGCATTTGATTTTATGTACATGCAAACCCTAGGTCTAACCATGGTATAATTGAAAGCGGTAAATTGCGAAATGTAAAATCTACGCTATTACAAAATGAGTATCCGGGAGTGGGGGTACAATATTCACAAATGGGGATGAGACTTATAATATCCAATAAGTTACAACCAAATTGAATTTGCGATCAAATGTAAATGATGAATATCAATGTATAAGATAAACAAATATGTATAGGAGCAATGTGAATGTATTTGTATTGTGTAAGTGTGAGATATATTGTGTAAGTATGTGATTATTTACAGGTGCGACAATACGAATTTAAGAAAGTATTGTTAGGTTTTTGTTTTGACCTAAAGAAAAATTAAGTGTCCTTTTAATGATCTTGTATTTTTTTAATATGTACAAAGAAAAGTTTTAATGAAAAGAACATGTTTTCTTGTTTAATTATATTGTGTATGAAAATGATGTTTTAAGAAAATATTTCTAAATTTTAATCATGTATACAAAAAGTATTTTTTCATTTTGTTATATACAAAAATTTCTTAAGAAAGGAAAATGTATTTATTTTAAAAAAGAGTTTATGTACAAAGTATGTTTTAAATAAATAAAAAAATAATTTATGTACAAAGTATGTTTTAAATAAAAATCAAGGATTAAATCAGAAAAAATGTATTTTTCATTTGTTTGTACAAATAAAATTTAAATTAGAAAATGAAAAGTTAGATATAAAGTTAGATATAAAAAGAAAAGTTAGTGTTAACAAAATATTTGTTAGAAAAATTAAGTTAGTTAATTAATAATTTGTTTTATAAAAGAAAATGATTTAAAGCTCTAAATGGGCCTTAAAGGCAATAAGTCCCAACCAAAACTGAAGACAAAAAAAGGGGGGGTGTACGAGGAATTGTCTTGGGCTTAGGTGTCTCAGAAATGCATTAGGCCCATTGTTGAACGAACAGTTTTAGGGTTTTGTTAATTTGCTTTCAGTTGGGATAATTGGCTTAGGGTTTGAGAATGTGGCAGCGGCGGCATTCGTTCGCTTCCATCTTCTCTGACCGTTCTATCTTTCCAGCTTCTGAGTTTGTCAGCCCAAGGCCACCGGTTCTCCATCTTCCTCCTCCCTCCAACCGGACGCTAGGGGGCAACGGATATACGGTACATTCATTTTCTTATTTGTTTTGGTTTTACATGCATTGATTTGTTAATCTTTTTGATTCTGATTCCCTCGTTTGTTAATGGTTGTTGGAGGTTTTGAAAAAATAAAGAAGGAAAGGGTTACCTTTGGAGATGGAGGAGGGAGATGAGGAAAGCTAGGAGGCCAAGGGCGGAGGGAGAGACGGAGGCGCCATGCTGGACTCTCTGAGCTTCCTGGTATTTCTGCACTACCCTTTTTGTTTAGGGTTTCATGATGATATGGACTGAAAACCCCGGTTTGCGTATTCCTTCCTCTTCTTCTTCTTTGCCACTGTATGCTTGCTGCTTCTTTTTCCACCCTATGATGAACTCAGAGTTCTGAGGGGGCCTCGCCTGTATGCTTGAAATGTTATTGTTGAGCCACTTTGTATGCTTTGAATGTTGCTTTCTGAGATTGATGCCTGTGTTGCCTTTTGATTCACTTCCTTTTACTTTCTTCTTCTCTTTTGCCTCGAATTTGCCTTTGGAATTGTTGAGCTTGATAGTTTATGTTGGCCAATGATGAGATAATCTGAGGCTTAGAGTTGGTTGTTTCGATTTACCAAGAACAAAACCCTTTTTTGAGGGCTTGAGGGTCACAGGCCTTGGCCTTTTTTAGAGCTCAGGTTTGGATATCTCTAGGCTTTATTTTGGGTTGTTCAGACAGGTATTGGCCTATGCAGGTTATCTGGTTTTTAGGGAATATGTTGGTTTTGAATGGTTTGATGCAATAGGAAAGGTTTTAGGTTCTGATAGGGTTTATGCAGTTGGTTTCAGGTTTGGCCTTGAACAGGTTTTTTGATGTTTAGGCCAAGATTTTGGTGATGCTTAGGTAGGCTGTGGCAATGCAGACAGTAAGTTTTTTTTAACTCTTTGCAGGTTTAGGCTAATGCAGGTTATGTGTTTTGAGGTTCTGGTTAAGCTGATGCAAGTTTTTATGTTTGACAGTAGGTAATGGTTTAGCTTCAGGTTTAACTGGTTTAAAGTGTTTGACAGGTGAGGCTTCAGGCTTGCTTAAGGCAGGTTGGGGTGCTTGAGGTTTCTTGCTTAAGGTTCATGGCTTTTGACAGTGGATAGAAAATTTTATCCCTTGTTTGGTGATTTATGTTGTAGTTTTATATGGCTTGCTTTGAGTTTTAGCAGGTTTTTGTTCCAGCAGGTTATGCTGGTTCAGCAGTTTGTGTGCATGGCTGGTATATGCTTTGGTTGTTTGGTAGTTCAGGTTTTGGAAATGGTAAGGTTTTGAAGCTTTGGTTGGTCACTGGTTTTATGAACTTGAACAGGTTTATTATGCTTCAGGTTTGAGGCCTAGCAGGTTCTCTCTTTTTTTGAGGTTATGCTCGTTTGGCAGTTTTATATCCCTTGTGTTGGTTTTCTTGGGCCCCCTCTTATTCTACTGTGCTCTTTCTTTTGTATATCTTTCTTCCTGCCTAAAAGCCTAAAAACATGCTTACTTTCCTCCTTTTTTTCTCTCTCTCAGTACAGTTAAATATTTTAATATGCTTGTGATGTACCTTTTTCTGAAAGGGCCATTGGGAAATGATGAAAAATATAGCTTGCTTGCATAATAGATTTCCTCTGCATTCTTTTCTTTTCTTGACAGCTTTGAGTAGACTTTGTATTTTTTGAACTTTCCATATCTTTGCCAAATCTTCTTTTGACAGCTTGGGTACCTTTGGCATATTTGACAGAAAGTTGCAATTTGGATTTTTCAGTTTGATTTGAACTTGGAGTTTGAGATTTTGAACTTATGCATTTTGACACTTTGCATTTTTGCATTCATGATTAGCAAATAAAACTCGTCCCTCTTTGTGAACCGGGAGAAATCCCGTGATTTGCAGAGAGGGTTAACTAATCCCAATCAGTGGCTCTTAATGATGAATTCCTTTATCTGTCTTTATTTATTTATCAGTCACTGACTTTTCTTCTTTTCTTTTTGCAGATGAATAATTGAATGGAGAGGGGTACTAAATGAAGACTGAAGAATTAGAAGAAATAGGATAGTTTTCTTTTTTATTTAAATTTAAATTGATGTAAAACCATTGTTTGTAATTAAATTATAAACAATAATTGTACAGTTAATTTAAGAATAAATAAAAGTTTCCATTATCCGATTAATTCTGTTTTTCTCTTTATTGTTTATTTATTATTTAAAACTCTTTGAATTAAAATAATTGAAAAATAAATTTCAATCACTTAATTTAGAATAATAAATAATTTAAATAAAACAATGCCTTAGTAATTGATCAGTTAATCCTGGCCTTTCCAATATCCAAAGCAAAGTAACAGTTAACCGAAACAAACCAAACAGGCGCATTCCCTCTTTTCACTGATTTTTAACAAACACTGTAATTCCAAACTGCGTATATCTTTGGACTGGTGAATTCAAACCAACTGCCTTCTTTTACTGATTAAATCAAAACAAAGCGAATTCAACCCGAATCTTGGAATAACTTGCAAAGTGCTGTGGAATTTAAATCCTTCTGAGAAGGCGCGCATAAACCCGAATTCCTGATTAAATGCCAGAGAGCATTCGCCTGATCAAAATTGAGCCAGAATCAACCAAAACCCTAAGCCAATTGTGTGAAAAAAATCCAGAGCCCTGAAAAATCAATAAAACCCTAATTTTTGTTTGACTGACGAGAAAAGTCCGTTTGTACGATTCTTGAGCCAGTTTGAAAAATCAGGAAATGCCTGAAGCTGTGATTTCTTGTGGAAAAATGCGAGGGCAAATTTTAGGGTACAACACATATTATAATTGTTGTCCATTACACTAACTAAAGCGCGTTGGTTGAGTGGTAGTGGAGTGTATGCAATGACTTACAGGACCTGGGTTCGAATCCCAGGTCCCCTATGCATTTGTTATATTTTTTCTACAGATATTCCAATGCGTATAAGGAACAACAATGCATCATGTACCATCACTCTATCACTTGCCAGATGGCCCCAGGCCAGATCTGGTGGTCCAGATGGGATATCCACCATGGGATTGAGTCAATGGGTGCATAGGAAATCAGGAAGGTCAACACAGGCCTGCACAATTGGGCCATCAAATTGCTGAATAAACCTCCTTTCAGGCCCATAACCTCCTAATCCTTTCTCCTTTTTTTATTATTTATTTCTTTTAATTATTTATTATTATTATTTTTATATTAACTAACCAATTAAATCTTTTTCTTCATAAAATTAAAAATCAAAAAAATATATTTTATTTATTAAATTAATTTTCAGCATTTTATTTTTGTTAATAAATATTAATTGAATTAATTTAGTTTTAATTAGGAATAACTTTTAATATATTTTGCAATAATTAAAATTAACTTAGACAATTAGGTTTTATTAACTTTGAGAAAATTTATTTTTATTTCTTTAAATACCAAAAACCCAAAAATATTTTTATTAATTAATTAGTTTATTAATTTAATAATTAGTTTAGTTTAATTTCTTTTTAGTTCAAAAATAACCAAAAAAACCTTTCTTTAATAATCAAAGGGTCAAAACCCTAAAAACTTGAGCCCGATTTAATTTCCCGCACGTGATTCAGTTTATTTCAATATTGTATCTGTTTCCTGGAATGTAATAGCTTAATAGGACCATCTTTATCGCTTTATTTATTTTCCGCATTTTAATTTCAAGGGTTGCTTTTGGCGATGTAAATACCCGACGCATTGTAATAGTTAGTTTTAATTTCCGCAATTTAATTTCCGCAACTTATAAACTGTTAGATGTTTGGTAATAGGGAATGCATGACAAGATCGAATGTTTGAACCTAAAATCAACATAGATAACCACTAACATGTACAAAGATAAAATAAACTGAAAACAACACACTCGCACATGCGCACTCTTAGGGTACACCTCACTTGGTTGCCTTCGAACATGGTCATTGAGTACAGGAAGTTTTAGAGGTCGCCCTCTTGTCCAAAGATCATAGTTGCCTCGAAACGGTTGCCTCGGAAAAATGATCTAAGACATTAGGGTTACCGCTAAGGCATCCTAACATTTCTTTAGTGAACACACGTCCCTTAATCGAATTGACCCTTAAACTCCAACGACGGTGCTACCTACTCATCAATAGTGGGATAGCACTGTCTAAAGGACATTAGCACAGATTGATTCCTTTTTCGAGTAGGTAGATGGTTCTTAAGTACTTGCTCTTTCAAAACGAAACAAATTTTCACTTACACTCCTTTTCAAACAAAAAACTCTTTTCAAACCCACAAACACAAAGAAAAGAAATTTTTAAAACACTTTAAGCAAGTACCTAAGAGCCCGTAGATAACCACGGATAGAAAGGGTGCAAACACCTTCCCTTTCTATAATCTACCCCCCAGACCCGAGAAACATCTCGAAAGAAGGAATTTTTCTGTGCTTTTTTGCTTTCCTTGTTGGATAAAATAAAAGACGGTGGCGACTCTTGCTTACCGCGGCATTTTTCGAAAACAAACGCAAAATGCAAACCAGCATTCCAAAAACAGTCAGTTCTCTCCCACCGTATCACAGAACTGGCGACTCTGCTGGGGACATCTTAATAAGTGGGGTGTTCCTTAGGATTAGATCATTGTGTTTTCAATTGTTGGCTTTGTATGCTTTATATTTGTGGGCTTGTATCGGAGTTACTATAGATCCTAACCCGAATATGGGGATACCCTTTAGGTAAGTAACAATAAACTATGAGGGAACTGTACGGCATAGACCAATACGGTTGAAGCAGTAGCTACGTTGGTGTGGCACTTTAGTCTGTACCGATATCCCTTATGTTGGAACAAGGAGAATATGGGTCTTCTAAGGGGTCATTAAGCACCAACTGACCTTAGAACCTTTAAATTGACCAACTTGACCACAGAACAGTAGCAGTATGCTACACTCATTGAGACTAACTCTCGCGATGATTCTGGCCGCAAGAAAAGGTTGCTAAACTGGAATTATGACCGATCGAGGGTAGTGTAGCGGTAAAAATCGGAGATCAAGCTATTAATTAACTTGACTCGCAAAAGCAAGAGTCGCCACCGCGCTTTATTATTTCCAAGGGAAAAGGGAAAAGAGCGAAATAAAACCCTAAAATATGCAATGTAAAATAATACTAAAAAAGTAATAAAAATACAATGCGTTTTTTTTTTAAAGAGATCGAGAGTTCGGGGGTTGGTTATACAATGGGAAGGTATTAGCACCCAATGCATCTGCGGTACTCCGCAGGAACCTTTTGAAATATTTGTTTTTTTGTTAAAATTGTTCGTTTGATTAAAATGGTTCGTTTGGCTAAAAATCGGTGTTGGAGAGATTTTGAAGATACGACGACCTAGTGTCGAAGTTTTGACTTAAAAAGTGTGAGTTTGAAAATGGGGTCTTTTGGGAAAATTGTCTTAAGTTTGAAAAAATAGTAAGCAAGCAAAACATGAATGAGGCTATTCGCACGATTGTAGAAGATGTATTTGATGACGTGAAGTCAACAAAATTAAAATATTTCCCTTGGAATAAATGGAGCGAGCAAAATAAAATAGACATCGAAATATAAGCAATCAAAATTCACAAGAAAATAAATATAACTAAACAGATTAATGACCTAAGGGCGCCGAGAAATTAAAATGGCAAAGAATTTTTAAATACAAATAAAGAGGATATAATTAATTATCTAGAAAAATTGTTTAAACTAAATTAAAATCCTAAGGTTATTTACTAAAATAATTCTACTAATTACAAAATTCTAAAGTTATAAAATTATTAAAGCTCTAAAATTAATAAATTATATCTAAACTAATTTAACTATAAACTAAATTAATCTCAAGATTGCCAATTTAAATTTGAACTAAACTAATTATGAGAAAAGGTGAACCAGAAAATTGGGAGGGTGTATAGATAGCAAGCTCTGTATTGAGAGCAAAACCCATCCAGAAAAGGCCCAGGAGTTATCTTTTTTATTGTAAACAATTTCCGAATTAAAAATTCAATGGGTCTCAGATGGCCCGACCGGCCCAATCAATAACATCCATCCACATTACTTAATCATATTAGGATTATTGAATTAAATTAATAAATGAAAAAGAGTTATAATAAAACAATAATTATAAAAGGGATTAGGGTAAAGAAAGGTTACATTTTTCACCTCTTTGCAAATGAACAGAGTCTCCATCCTCTCAAACTTGCAAACGCGACGACCGGCTCCGACTCCAATCGTCCTCAGCTTTTGAAACGCTTCTCCTTTCTTCCTCGCGCCGCAAGTCGTCGATTTTGATTTCACGGTAACAGGCAAGTCTCGGTGTGCTTCTCGCGATTTCGGTTCAACATCAAGCATGTAGGTGAAGTGATTTTCTCCGGAGATTGTTCAGGTATCTTCAATACTAACTCTCTGGATCTCCACGGGGCTCCGAGTTTGAATGATTTAGGATGAGATTCTGTTCAAAACTTTTTTTACTGTAATTTATTTATGTATTTTTCTGTTGGGATGAGTGGTTAGCGGTGAGAATGAGAAATCGGAAGAGGAGTTGCCTGTGGCGGTGATGGTTGAAAGTAAGGGATTGTTGAAAATGGTGATTGGGAGTTTTGCTGTCATTATTTGGGTTTGTTGGTTTTCGTTGGTGTTGTGGAATTTGAGGGAGAGCTTCATGGTGAGTTGTTGTTTGTCGGGTTGTAGAAGTTGGAAGTTAGAAGATGGAGAAAAGGTGAAGTTGAAGAACCGCCATAAGAGCTAGCTATAGAGAGATGATGATTTTTTGTATATGGTGGAGGAGGAAGGTTGGTGGAATTGGTGGTGGTGGAGGTTGAAAATAGTTTGATGGCTGGAAGGGTGAAGGTTTACAATTTGTAGTATGATGCAAACTGGACGGGTGGATATGTGTTGTCTGCAGATGGCTTTGGTGCAGGACGGCTGCGGAGGTGATGAAATCGCGGTTGTCAATTTGCATTGGTCAAAAGGGGTGGTTCATGGTGATGATGGTTGTCTTTGTGAGCAAAAAGAATAAGTGGAGATGTGGTGGATATTGTGAAGGTTGACAGAGGTGGAGGGAATTGGAATAACGTTGGCATGTTAAAGGGAGATGGAGTATGCTGGGTTTACTGTGAATGGTTTTTTTATCAAGTTAAGTGAGATTAGATGAGAGGTAGTGTGTAGTTTTTGTTGTTTTGTCTTTTTTTTTTTTTACAGCAGGTCCCGTTCTCCTGTTTTGTTCTAAACTTGGAGGTTTTATTAGAAATTTTTACAGTTTTTTACTTTGTTTTCCCCCCTTCAGAATGAAATTTTTTGGAGGGAAAATGTGTGGGTCTTGGACAAATTGATATGCTGATTTTTCCCTTTCTGATGCAGGATTTGCATCCTCTATTTTTGTGAAATTTTATACTGCTTTTGGACAGGTTTTTGGCATTATTTGTGCAGAATTTTGACTTGTTTTTGGACAGGTTTGACAGGATTTGGAGCAGCATCCAGTATGGATGATTTTGAAGCATGATTTGGACTGATATGCAGAGTTTAAATGTGGAATTTGAAGATTAGAAAGAAGAAAAACTTTAGGGATTTCCATGTATTTCGTGATTGCTTTGTAACATGGTGATGAACCATAGTATCTTGATGAAACTTGTATGCTAAGATGACATTCATTCTTGACTTTTGAGTTTGTAATGATTCTTGCTGAACATGATATGTCCATAAAAATTCTTGAATAAATGTCGACTTGCGAGGTGCATTTTGAAATTATGAATCTTGAATTAATACAGAGCATCACTTTTGAAGAGAACCTTGAAAGAATCTTGCACAATTTGAATTTGAATATGATTAAATGAGACTTGAATTGAAATTGAACTTTGAATAAAGTCTGGACTTGAAATAATTATTGAATAACATAGTCAAATAAGACTTGAATGTCTTTCATAAACTCTTGAATTTAGAATTTAATGAACTTGGATTCCTTGAATGTTCTTTTTTACTTTGAAATGCATTCCAAATAAAACACCTAAACCTTTTACCATGAACCGAACCTTGATGAACAAACGAAGAGACTTGATCTGTATCCAATTTCAATTCACTAATTACTAATGCCCGAATACAAGCAACTTGTATTATAGAAATATATCATCAATGAATCCTCAAACTCAACATCTTGCCTTTACCCTTGACTTAGTGAAGAACAATCTCAATACAAAATCAATTCTAAGCCTAAAATGTTCAAGCGAAATTCATGGCTTTCCAAACGCAATCGGATGTCGATCCTTGAAGCAATCTTGCAGACGACATCATTTGTGACATGTTGCAAAAAGAACCATCCCGAAATGATGAAAATCGAAATAGTTACGATCCTTGAAAATCGAGTAATTGTTACTTGAGATTAGGCCACAGTCATCAAAGTGACCTCTAAGTATCCGAACTTTTGATGATCCTCCGCACCTAATCAGACCTTGACTGGTAAAGAGGGGTTAGAGATGACGTCAAAGAAAATTGTACGCAAAAGTAACCATTCAAAAATGTTGAATAATGAAAAGTTACGATCGTTTGAACTTGGATGTGTAAGTATTGACTTTGGTCAAAGTGCTTTGAATTGAAATGCAAACTTGATCTTTCTTCGCATTCTAAAGCATCTTGATACACATGTGAACCAGTGATGATGAAATCTTGTCTGTGCTCTGAGAGAGTTGTAGAGAAGCTCGAGACCACTTGTCGAACAAGGCGTGGAAATAAACGCACGATTCTCCTGATGAATCAGCCTTCACGAACCAATGATTAACTGTACTTCTGGCTTGAGAGATTCTGAACCCTAATTGAGGCATGACGCCTGGTGCTCTTGATTCAGATCTGTTTCCTGCAAATGAAAACAAAGAAACGAGAAATACACATGCTGGAGTAGAAGTTAATGATACATAGGCTGAGAATGTTCAAAACACTTGACAATCTTCGCATAGTCAAAGCTCGAAGGTGATACGTTAAAACCGACCGTATTTCGTGACCTTGACTTAACTTAAAAAATGCAAAAATAAAAATGGGATCTTAGGTAAAAAATTGGGGTACAACAGCTGCCCCTATTTAAGTTTCTTCTATCTGGAGATATGAAGATTGGGATCTTCATTTCGACGAGATTGAAGGGACTTAAATATAGAATACACAATTTTTGGCCTTAAGATACCACGATTACGTTTACGATGTGATATGAATGTGATGTTTTGAATTTTATGGGGAAAGACGCCATATGAGACAAACTATGGTGGAGAAACCAAGCACATTATAGTAATCCTACAGGGGAACAGATTATGACACCACTGGGGAAACAAAGTCATAGACTTCAAATGAGAGACTCTTGAATGATTTACATCAGTATTGGGACTGGAAAAGGTAATGATTTACATCAGTAATGTGACTAGAAAAGCATATGATTGACATCAGTACTGTGACTGGAAAAGAAAATGATGGACATCAGTACTGTGTCTGGAAAAGAAAATGATGGACATCAGTACTGAGACTGGAAAGTTATGATTTACATTAGTACGAAGACTGGAAAAAGAAATGATTTACATCAGCACTGTAACTGGAAAAGCATATGATTGACATCAGTACTGAAACTGGAAAATGATTGACATCAGCACTGTGGCTGGAGATAAACATCTCTGATTTCTGAATTTTACCAAGAACGGTAGCATATTTCTTCTTTAACCAAGATATCGCTTGAAAAGGATAAAATAACAAACTTTCCCACGGGACTTTTCCGAAGGGATGCCATTTGCTGAGTAAACATTATTGTTGGGGATACACAAGCTGCTCAAATAAAGAGGCCGCCACTTTCTTCCTTTCAAAGGTGTCAGTAACATACAAGTTGCTCATGAAGAGACCGCCGCTTGCTGTTTTTCGATGACACACAAGTTGCTCGTGAAGAGACCGCCGCTTGCTGTTTTTCAATAACACACAAGTTGCTCGTGAAGAGACCGCCGCTTGCTGTTTTTAAAGGTGACAGTAACACACAAGTTGCTCATGAAGAGACCGCCGCTTGCTGTTTTCTTTTCAAAATTACCAATAACACACAAGTTGCTCATGAAGAGACCGCCGCTTGTTGTTTTCTTTCAAGGTATCAATAACATACAAGTTGCTCATGAAGAGACCGCCGCTTGTTGTTTTCAAAGGTGACAATAACATACAAGTTGCTCATGAAGAGACCGCCACTTGTTGTTTTCTTTCAAGGTATCAATAACATACAAGTTGCTCATGAAGAGACCGCCGCTTGTTGTTTTCAAAGGTGACAATAACATACAAGTTGCTCATGAAGAGACCGCCGCTTGTTGTTTTCAAAGGTGACAATAACATACAAGTTGCTCATGAAGAGACCGCCGCTTGCTGTTTGTCAAGAGTGTCCATAACACACAAGTTGCCTCATGAAGAGACTGCCGCTTGCTGTTTTCTCTAAGGTATCAGTAACATACAAGTTGCTCATGAAGAGACCTCCGCTTGCCGTTTTCAAAAAGTGTTGATAACATACAAGTTGTCCATGAAGAGACTGTCGCTTGTTGCTTTCTCAAGGTATCAATAACACACAAGTTGTCTCATGAAGAAACTGCCGCTTGTTGTCTTTTCAAGGTATCAATAACACACAAGTTGTCTCATGAAGAAACTGCCGCTTGTTGTCTTTTCAAGGTATCAATAACACACAAGTTGTCTCATGAAGAAACTGCCGCTTGTTGTCATGTCGATATTCCAGCAGAAGGTTGTGATAACACTGCTGAGGAATAAAGTTCGTCTTCAATGGGGAACTATGAATAAATCCTTCTTGAGGAGACCAAGTATTTACGTTGCAAAATAAATGCACTCTCCATCTAGGTTTTATAGCCTAGAGAGATCCACAGGGTATCGTTCACAAGAGACAAAGCTCAATCCAGGAATAAACTGGAGAGAAAATAGTCAAACAAGACTCCACCCAATGAGGAAACAACTCAAATGGGGATTTATCCTATCCATAGATGGAAAAGGAAAGCTAAAGCAAGGTTCTTCAACGAGAGTTAACTCAGTGGGGAATTAGAAAGGAGGCGCACTTTCTGCTTAAGTTGACACTCTATTTGGAAAGATCAAGTACACTATTTGAATAGACATAACCGAGGTATACAAACTCAATGACATCAACAAATACAACTGTGTGTGCATGATGCAAGTGTGAATGAATAAATGAATGTCATGTATATGCTGACAAAACAGACAGGGGAGATAGACAGAAGATGATAAGGCGTCATAGCACAACCCAACACTCGGCTAATCTCAACAGGATGGGAACATTACTGGAGATAAAACACAGGCCATCATTGGAGCAAGGTCCTTTTACAAGGCTTAAATATCTCTGGAGAGGAAGATATTTTCAGGTAGAAAACCCAAAGTCCAGTCTTCTATTGCAAACAATCCATCGAAAGGATAACAACACAAACAAAGTTTCAGCTGGAAAGAAGTCTTGCTTAGCTGGAGATACTGGGAACACCACCCTCTGATAATGTGTGAAAAACATATCTTGACAAATCTGGATTGCCCCGGGGATTAATTTTGGAGGCCCCAAGTTTACTGCTGATAAGCTGCATGTTGCACGATAATTCTTGCGAATACCTTCACTTCTAACATGCCCCAAGCTATCTGGTTGATGAGGAGAAATCGTCTCAAGAGGATTTTACAAAAGACCTGGCATTCACCATGCTTCGGTGTCTTCAAACTCTTAGAGAAATTCATCAAATCTCGACATGATTTCCCCGGATTGACTGTAGTTGGCACAACAAAGTCTTTAAATTTTGCCCCAAAAGAGTAAACAAGTTGGGAAAGCATTAATTAGGAGAAGCAACATGTCCGTGCTTAAGGTCTTCAGGTGACATGCCCCTGCATATGATTTTTTCCTGAAATGATTCGCCAATTACTCAACATAGTTTCAAGCCTTAAAAGAATAAACTCATCACTGGTGCTTATGTGGGCTTCCTTGATATCAAACAAATGTTTTACAGTTAAAAAAAGTTTACAATGAGAATGAAAATTCTAATGCAACAGTTATGTAAGTCTCGAAGATTTTGAAAGATATCGCACAAATTTTGCGAGCTAAAGCACCATTTATTTTTGTATAGGAAAAACATATGATACCAACATAACTATTTAGACATTCATGGGAGTCAGGAACACTATCTCATTGAAGTATGCTTTCAAAATAACCTTGCTTCAATTAGGACTTTTGAAGGTTGTAACGTGGTCTGGTTCATGGTTTTTTAGAAAAAAGATTTTAAGGCTCAAAATATTTGGTGCCCACCCATTCTTCATGATGTTCTCCAACCCTATGTTCAGTTAATTCAACATGAGTGTTCATCTCTCAAAAGGATTTTGTGACGGTCAAGGAAACGACGAGGCTTTCGGAGTAGAAACCACCCTCATGTCTTCGTGTTTGTAGTCACCAATTTGTTCTTTGTTGAGGACTTTTCTTTGCAGTCCTTTTCTTTGCGATTTTATTTTCCCTAACTTTTGCCTGAACTAATTCTTTTGAATTGATAGTCCAGCGGGATGCCTTAATTTTGCCTAAGTCACACGTTTTCATGTTTTTTGACTTAGCAGGCTTTTCTTTTTCTCAATTTTTGACTTTTTGAACAAAATGTGTGACATTAGCTTGCATTTGCTTATTGAGAAGATTGTGATTGCCTCGTTTCTTGATGAATGAGGGATAACATTATGATTCCACATCTTCTGGCTTCATTATACATGAAAGATAGCCCTCGTAGTTTCTCTTCAAAAAACATCTTCCTTATGAATTTCGAACACTCAGTCAGATTAACTAAAAACTACCCTGCCCCAGGTTAAAATTCAAGGTTTTTTCGTATAGAAAAGAAACTTCTGCTTCAAAGGCTCAAAAGGGGTTAGCAAGGGATTATCTTCCTTATATCTCCGGTGTTTAGGGATTTGAAACAATGCCTGTACATCATCAGCAAGATTTTATCCAAAAGCAAACAAACAGAGATTTTGTGTTCTTTAGATCATCATCCTCCCTTCAATCTCTGCCTAGGCAAGAGAATGAGCAACAAGTTGGTATCATAATGCAAAAAGAAATTTAAAATTTGAAAACAAATATGAGTGAAACGAATGAATTTCTTCAAGACAAACATACCCATTGTATCAAGATAATCATTCAGATGCAAACAAGCTCTTACATGCAAACAATGTTTTGATAAACAAGAAAAATTACAAAAAGCATGAATAAGTTAATAATCTAGGAAGGCTTTCCATCTGGACTTGAATTACCGAAAACATCCTTCAAAAATCAAAGTCACCATCAATCGTGTTTACTCTTCGGCGCATGCTTGATTTGAACTTCAAAACCAACGTCCTTGAATGACAAGATACCACTTCTGACCAACTTCTGAACCTCAATCTTCAAAGCAAAGCAACCCTCCAAGTCATGCCCAGGAGCACCTTGATGAAAGGTACAAGCCAAATTAGCTTTGTAGTACCAATGTATCTTCTCAGGAACCTTCGGTGGAGGTCAGGTTTGAACCAAATTCCTCTGCATCAGGATAGGGAACAACTCTGCATAGGTAATTGGAATTGGATCAAACTGGGTTTTCCTCTGATTAGGAACTTGCTGATTCTGTTGATGAATAGGAGAAACATGATGATTCTGATGATGATTATTTCTTCCTCTGGTTCTCTTCTTGGAAAAGTTATTATCAAACTTCTTCACACCATTAGCTGAGCTACCATCTTCATATAAACATCCCTTTCCGACATCTTCTTCTAGACGCACTCCCACATTCACCTTGTCAGGAAAGTCAGTAAGTGCATTAATCCCCACCTTCTCGTGAGAGAATGATTTTAGAGTTTCAGTGAAGACTTTTATCATCGCTTCGTCCCTCCTAGAAGGATTGATTTGGGCGGCAAGCAAAATTTCGACCAAACCAGTCGAGTGATCCATACCAGCTTTCAAATTAGTCACCTCTCTGTGGAGTTCATAAATCTCTTGCTTGATATTCTCCATTGTTCTCTTAGCGTCAGTGTTGTACTGGTGAGACCAAAGGAAAAATAAGACTTGGAAAAAGACCAAAAAATGTAGAATGATGCTTGATATGCAAAAGAGAGTTTTTATTTGATTTTCAAGGAACTCAAGATATTAAGTTGTAAACATCAAAGTATGAAGATAGAAGATGAATTTTAAATTGGCTCCAAACATTGATCAAGTTATCATCAAGATCAATCATCCATTTTGGTGGATTAAGGTTTTCGCCCTATCAACACCCAAGATCCATTGAGCTTGACGAAACTTGTGATGTTTACAAAGAAAGACCTCCAAATTCCTTCAAAGTCAAGTGAAAAGGGTTTTATGGATGCATGAATGCATGGCTATGCAACAACCACAAGCAAGGTCACAAATAAAGTCGAAAGGTTCAACGTCATGAGCATGGAGTTAAGGTAAGGAACACCCCCAAGGTATGTACTAACGGTTTAATCACACATGTAGAACAAGGTTCTAAGAGTTCCCGGAGTCTTCATTCCTCCTTCGGATATTACCAACGTCTTGATTACTCAATAATTAGCAATATTCTCAAGAGAAACTCATCCGGGCGTAGCATCGCGTAACAATTACTTCAGGATTACTCTGTTATAAACTCCGCGCTACACCTAAAAGGCCAAGATGGGTTAGGGTTCTACGGTTCCCAGCTTCTCTGGCTCCCAGGTCGAAAATAATAATGTCTTCCCGATTACTCGGTAAACAAATATTACATTCAAAAGGGCCTTCCACTGAGTGGGGGATCTCATGCCTCCTTCTTCGGGATTACTCCCTCAAAGTTAACATGACTATACCGCCCGTCCTATTCCTAAGTGTAACTTAGTCCGGGTATAGGACTTGTCCTTTGCAAAAATTATCAACACCCAAATAATCACAATATATACGTATAATCAAACAATCAAATAATGATAAAACAGATAAAACAAATTAGGCTTAACCCACTTAGGGATGGACCAGCAAGAGGTCAATCTTTCCCCAGCAGAGTCGCCAATTCTGTAGCGGTAAAAATCGGAGATCAAGCTATTAATTAACTTGACTCGCAAAAGCAAGAGTCGCCACCGCGCTTTATTATTTCCAAGGGAAAAGGGAAAAGAGCGAAATAAAACCCTAAAATATGCAATGTAAAATAATACTAAAAAAGTAATAAAAATACAATGCGTTTTTTTTTGAAAGAGATCGAGAGTTCGGGGGTTGGTTATACAATGGGAAGGTATTAGCACCCAATGCATCTGCGGTACTCCGCAGGAACCTTTTGAAATATCTGTTTTTTTGTTAAAATTGTTCGTTTGATTAAAATGGTTCGTTTGGCTAAAAATCGGTGTTGGAGAGATTTTGAAGATACGACGACCTAGTGTCGAAGTTTTGACTTAAAAAGTGTGAGTTTGAAAATGGGGTCTTTTGGGAAAATTGTCTTAAGTTTGAAAAAATAGTAAGCAAGCAAAACATGAATGAGGCTATTCGCACGATTGTAGAAGATGTATTTGATGACGTGAAGTCAACAAAATTAAAATATTTCCCTTGGAATAAATGGAGCGAGCAAAATAAAATTGACATCGAAATATAAGCAATCAAAATTCACAAGAAAATAAATATAACTAAACAGATTAATGACCTAAGGGCGCCGAGAAATTAAAATGGCAAAGAATTTTTAAATACAAATAAAGAGGATGTAATTAATTATCTAGAAAAATTGTTTAAACTAAATTAAAATCCTAAGGTTATTTACTAAAATAATTCTACTAATTACAAAATTCTAAAGTTATAAAATTATTAAAGCTCTAAAATTAATAAATTATATCTAAACTAATTTAACTATAAACTAAATTAATCTCAAGATTGCAAATTTAAATTTGAACTAAACTAATTATGAGAAAAGGTGAACCAGAAAATTGGGAGGGTGTATAGATAGCAAGCTCTGTATTGAGAGCAAAACCCATCCAGAAAAGGCCCAGGAGTTATCTTTTTTATTGTAAACAATTTCCGAATTAAAAATTCAATGGGTCTCAGATGGCCCGACCGGCCCAATCAATAACATCCATCCACATTACTTAATCATATTAGGATTATTGAATTAAATTAATAAATGAAAAAGAGTTATAATAAAACAATAATTATAAAAGGGATTAGGGTAAAGAAAGGTTACATTTTTCACCTCTTTGCAAATGAACAGAGTCTCCATCCTCTCAAACTTGCAAACGCGACGGCCGGCTCTGACTCCAATCGTCCTCAGCTTTTGAAACGCTTCTCCTTTCTTCCTCGCGCTGCAAGTCGTCGATTTTGATTTCACGGTAACAGGCAAGTCTCGGTGTGCTTCTCGCGATTTCGGTTCAACATCAAGCATGTAGGTGAAGTGATTTTCTCCGGAGATTGTTCAGGTATCTTCAATACTAACTCTCTGGATCTCCACGGGGCTCCGAGTTTGAATGATTTAGGATGAGATTCTGTTCAAAACTTTTTTTACTGTAATTTATTTATGTATTTTTCTGTTGGGATGAGTGGTTAGCGGTGAGAATAAGAAATCGGAAGAGGAGTTGCCTGTGGCGGTGATGGTTGAAAGTAAGGGATTGTTGAAAATGGTGATTGGGAGTTTTGCTGTCATTATTTGGGTTTGTTGGTTTTCGTTGGTGTTGTGGAATTTGAGGGAGAGCTTCATGGTGAGTTGTTGTTTGTCGGGTTGTAGAAGTTGGAAGTTAGAAGATGGAGAAAAGGTGAAGTTGAAGAACCGCCATAAGAGCTAGCTACAGAGAGATGATGATTTTTTGTTTATGGTGGAGGAGGAAGGTTGGTGGAATTGGTGGTGGTGGAGGTTGAAAATAGTTTGATGGCTGGAAGGGTGAAGGTTTACAATTTGTAGTATGATGCAAACTGGACGGGTGGATATGTGTTGTCTGCAGATGGCTTTGGTGCAGGACGGCTGCGGAGGTGATGAAATCGCGGTTGTCAATTTGCATTGGTCAAAAGGGGTGGTTCATGGTGATGATGGTGGTCTTTGTGAGCAAAAAGAATAAGTGGAGATATGGTGGATATTGTGAAGGTTGACAGAGGTGGAGGGAATTGGAATAACGTTGGCATGTTAAAGGGAGATGGAGTATGCTGGGTTTACTGTGAATGGTTTTTTTATCAAGTTAAGTGAGATTAGATGAGAGGTAGTGTGTAGTTTTTGTTGTTTTGTCTTTTTTTTTTTACAGCAGGTCCCGTTCTCCTGTTTTGTTCTAAACTTGGAGGTTTTATTAGAAATTTCCACAGTTTTTTACTTTGTTTTCCCCCCTTCAGAATGAAATTTTTTGGAGGGAAAATGTGTGGGTCTTGGACAAATTGATATGCTGATTTTTCCCTTTCTGATGCAGGATTTGCATCCTCTATTTTTGTGAAATTTTATACTGCTTTTGGACAGGTTTTTGGCATTATTTGTGCAGAATTTTGACTTCTTTTTGGACAGGTTTGACAGGATTTGGAGCAGCATCCAATATGGATGATTTTGAAGCATGATTTGGACTGATATGCAGAGTTTAAATGTGGAATTTGAAGATTAGAAAGAAGAAAAACTTTAGGGATTTCCATGTATTTCGTGATTGCTTTGTAACATGGTGATGAACCATAGTATCTTGATGAAACTTGTATGCTAAGATGACATTCATTCTTGACTTTTGAGTTTGTAATGATTCTTGCTGAACATGATATGTCCATAAAAATTCTTGAATAAATGTCGACTTGCGAGGTGCATTTTGAAATTATGAATCTTGAATTAATACAGAGCATCACTTTTGAAGAGAACCTTGAAAGAATCTTGCACAATTTGAATTTGAATATGATTAAATGAGACTTGAATTGAAATTGAACTTTGAATAAAGTCTGGACTTGAAATAATTATTGAATAACATAGTCAAATAAGACTTGAATGTCTTTCATAAACTCTTGAATTTAGAATTGAATGAACTTGGATTCCTTGAATGGTCTTTTTTAATTTGAAATGCATTCCAAATAAAACACCTAAACCTTTTACCATGAACCGAACCTTGATGAACAAACGAAGAGACTTGATCTGTATCCAATTTCAATTCACTAATTACTAATGCTCGAATACAAGCAACTTGTATTATAGCAATATATCATCAATGAATCCTCAAACTCAACATCTTGCCTTTACCCTTGACTTAGTGAAGAACAATCTCAATACAAAATCAATTCTAAGCCTAAAATGTTCAAGCGAAATTCATGGCTTTCCAAATGCAATCGGATGTCGATCCTTGAAGCAATCTTGCAGACGACATCATTTGTGACATGTTGCAAAAAGAACCATCCCGAAATGATGAAAATCGAAATAGTTACGATCCTTGAAAGTCGAGTAATTGTTACTTGAGATTAGGCCACAGTCATCAAAGTGACCTCTAAGTATCCGAACTTTTGATGATCCTCCGCACCTAATCAGACCTTGACTGGTAAAGAGGGGTTAGAGATGACGTCAAAGAAAATTGTACGCAAAAGTAACCATTCAAAAATGTTGAATAATGAAAAGTTACGATCGTTTGAACTTGGATGTGTAAGTATTGACTTTGGTCAAAGTGCTTTGAATTGAAATGCAAACTTGATCTTTCTTCGCATTCTAAAGCATCTTGATACACATGTGAACCAGTGATGATGAAATCTTTTCTGTGCTCTGAGAGAGTTGTAGAGAAGCTCGAGACCACTTGTCGAACAAGGCGTGGAAATAAACGCACGATTCTCCTGATGAATCAGCCTTCACGAACCAATGATTAACTGTACTTCTGGCTTGAGAGATTCTGAACCCTAATTGAGGCATGACGCCTGGTGCTCTTGATTCAGATCTGTTTCCTGCAAATGAAAACAAAGAAACGAGAAATACACATGCTGGAGTAGAAGTTAATGATACATAGGCTGAGAATGTTCAAAACACTTGACAATCTTCGCATAGTCAAAGCTCGAAGGTGAGACGTTAAAACCGACCGTATTTCGTGACCTTGACTTACCTTAAAAAATGCAAAAATAAAAATGGGATCTTAGGTAAAAAATTGGGGTACAACAGGTAGTCAGTGATATTAAGATCCTCTAGAACCCGATTACTATTTTTAGGACAGGTTTAAACCAACTTAACTGAAAGAGGGTAGTACCTAAGCTCCTTGCCAGCCTGAAATCTAAGGGCTCTCTGTGTGACTTGTGTGCCTTTACCATGTTTGCTGTTTGTGGATACTTGTGATGTGATTTTTATCATGACATCATGACATCGTAACATTGCATACATCTTGCATTGGACTAACCTATTTCAAAGACAGGAGGGATTCATCTTTGTTCTGTTTTGTAGGTCATGATGCCCATGCGTAGGAATACCATCCAAATCAACTTTGTCCAGGTTCCCACCATGCTTAAAGAGTTGATTGCAAAGATGCCTGATACCACCTCTTTCATCAGAAGACATGGGTATCTTCTCAGTTTGGTCACCTCCAAATTGGACGAGCAGATGATGAGTGTTTTGGTCCAATTCTATGATCCGCTGTACCATTGCTTTACTTTCCAGGACTACCAGTTGGTTCCCACTTTAGAAGAGTTCTTTGATCTGCTCGGTATCTCTATTCTGAAGCAGACCCCATTTACTGGTTGGGAGAAGATCCTTAGGCCAGAAGAGATTGCTTCAGCCCTTCATTTGACAAAGGATGAGGTAATGGCTAATTGGGAGACTAGAAGTGGAGCAAAGGGCTTTCTGACTAAGTTCTTGGTTGGTAAGGCTAATTATTTCTGGGATAGTCTAGACTTCAAGGAATTCGAAGATATTCTGGCTCTTCTGATATATGGCTTGGTATTGTTTTTGAATCCTGACTCCTTTGTTGATGTGAACGCGGTGAAAATATTCACCTCTCGTAATCCTGTACCCACTCTCTTAGGTGACATTCTTCATCAGCTTTATGCCCGTACTGCTCGAAAGTGGGGAACCTTGATGTGCTATGCTCCATTATTGGCGAGGTGATTTATTTCGCACCTCCCTAAGTCAGTGCTGAAGAACAAAGAAGGCATGAGCTGGGCCTATAGGGTTATGTATCTCTCTCATAATGACATCATCTGGACTATCAAGGGTATGGATAAGGTGGCTATTATTGATCGATGTGGGGAGTACCCCAATGTTCCACTGATAGGAACCAATGGAGGAATTTCTTACAATCCATGCTTGGCCTTACGTCAGTTTGGGAGAGCCAGAAGAGAAGGGCCTCATGAGCTGCTAATGCCTAGTATCATCTTTGATTTTCAAGGGGATAGCGACGAGCAACGTCGCGGATTCATAAGGGCTTGGGATAGAGTTCATAGGTCTGATCCACACGAGCTGGGTCCAAAGACTTCTCTTCTGATGGAGCCATATCTCAGATGGGTCCGTATCCGTGCCCAATAGCTGGGTATGCCGTATGAAGCCGTCATGCCTATCATTGTTGAAGTTGCTAATGAAGAAGGGGTTCTTCCGACCATCCTCCATCCTCATATGCCGACTGACATTGGGGCACTAAAAAGGTCTTGGATGCAGCTGAGAGAGGAATGAGATTCTTACCGGGAAAAGTTTAACGAGTAAGAGCAGAAGATCCAAAAGTTGACTAGGCAGCTGGAGAACGAGCGGATTCTCAATGACTATGTCCGCATCGACAAGAAGCGAACATGGGAGCACTGATTGTCCTTTGTTTATTTCCTTTCCAGTTTTTATTTACTTTTCAGCATTTCCTTTCTTGTAACCCCTTAAGGGCATCTGTTGAACAATTTGAATTTCAAATTTTATCTAATAAAAGTGTGTTTCATTTCTTGTTTACAAATTTGAATCTCTCGATTGTCTTTGATATCATATCATACGCATTTCATCCAATGCACTTCATAACAGGTACCCATTACAGGTCTCTTATCTTCTTCGCTGTTTATTTCAGCACTCATCATGTCTGCTGAACCTTCAACTGAGCAAGCAATCAAGGCCCTACAGGCCCAGAATGCCCAATTCCAAGAGTTATTCATGAATCTAGCTAAGGGTCAGCAAGATCTGAAGACCTTGATTCTGAAAGAGAAGAAGAAGAAGAGGACAGTCCTGTTTAACACAGGTCACAGGTTTGGAAATAGGCTACGAGATGAAGTTGATTTGACCACCTCGTCTAGAGGGAAAGATAGTCAAGAAGAAAGGAGGGTTCCTAGCCTTGTGGTCTCAGACAATGAGACAGATTTTGACGAAGACCGGTATCCTCCGGCCGAGGATAGATACAAACAACTGGAAGACAGATTGAGTGCGATGGAAGTTCAGAAAGTGCCTGGTCTGGACTTTGGTGATCTGGGTCTATCATCTGGGGTGGTGATTCCCCACAAATTCAAAGCACCAGCCTTTGCTAAGTATGACGAAGTTTCTTGTCCGAAGCTGCACCTCCAGTCATATGTAAGGAAGATTCAGCCGTACACCGCTGATAAGAACCTACGGATCCACTTCTTTCAAGACAGTCTCTCAGGGACTCAGCTTGAATGGTTTTACCAGTTGGACGGAGCCAATATCCGCAGTTGGGAAGATTTGGCTACTGCTTTCTATAGGCAGTATCAATACAATTCTGACCTCGCTCCCACGCGTACCCAACTCCAGGGTATGTCAATGGGAACGGGTAAAGGTTTCAAAGATTATGCTCATAAGTGGAGGGACCTCGCCGGATGAGTGCAACCACCCTTGGCTGATCGGGAGCTTGTGGATATGTTTCTGGGGACCTCGTATGGTCCATTTTTCAACCATATGATTGGGAGCTCTTCGTCTGGGTTTACAGAGCTAATTATGACAGGTGAAAGGATTGAGGTTGGTATTAAGGCTGGTAAGATACAGAAGGGTGCTTCATCGAGCACCGAGAAGAAGCCTTTTAAGAAAGAGTCCAGTGCTTTCTACAGTTCGAAAAGCCAGAATAGACCTGAATGCCGCCAAGCTATCAATGCGGTTGTTATTTCAAGACCTGCTGGTGCTGCTCAACACAACAATCAACAAAAGGACGAGAGACCTTGAAGGCAATTCACCCGTCTCAGCATGACTTTGTCTCAGATTCTGCCGCAGTTATTGAAAATTAATCTGGTGATTCCAAGGGAAGCCCTGAAGAATCCAAATACAACATCACCAAAGTACAACCCTAATGCCCGCTGTGCTTTTCACTCTGATAGCCCGGGACATAATACAGATGATTGTTGGGCTTTGAAGAACAAAATACAGGACCTAATTGATGCTAAGGAGACTGAGTTTGAGGCGCCCGAAAGACCTAATGTTGTGAGTGTTCCTATGCCCAAGCATGGAGTGAATGCTATAGATGAAGACTCGTTTGTGGTTTCTATGAATGACATTGTTACCCCTTTGATGACTGTGAAGAAGAACCTTTTTCTAGCCGGGTTATTTCCGGGATGTGACGAAGGTTTCCGTATGTGTTCTGTTCTACCTACCGGTTGCCATCTTTTGAAATCAGGTGTCCAGCGCCTGATGGATAGTAAAGAAATTTTGTTTGAGAAGACTGTTGTTCCTTTAGTTCATACTGAAGAAGTTGCCATTATCACCATTTTCGACAATTCTTCCAAGGCTTCCTCGAGAAAGCCTGTTAGAATTACATCTGTTCCAAGAACCGCACCATTGATCATCACCGTTCCTGGGCCTATCCCCTACACCTATGATAAAGCTGTCCCTTGGCACTATGGGGCTGATGTTTATTTTCATGGAGTTAAACAAGAGTTAGATGCTGATACTGACGTCAGCAATATTGTTGGACCTGCCAATGTCACCCGCAGCGGAAGACTTTTTTCACCTGATATCTCTCCACCAATGGCCCGAAAACCTGTTGTTATTACACCTGCCAGTGTACCTGCTACTATTCCTGTTCAAGTTCCTATTCTTACCCCTGTCGCCGAGTCATCTGACACTCGGGGCAAGGGGACCACCAGTGAGCCTGCCCAGACGGAGGAACCAAACATGATTACTGATGAAGCTTCTAGACAAGAGATGGAAGAGATTCTGAAGATCATCAAAAAGAGTGACTACAATGTAGTCGGGCAGTTGGGGCAAACCCCGTCCAAGATCTCTATGTTGTCACTGTTGCTATGCTCAGAGGCCCATGCCAAGGCTCTGATTGCATTCTTGAAGACTGCACACATACCGCCAGAAACATCAGCTGATCAGTTCAAAGATTGTGTGGCTAGTCTGACTGCTGATAATGGATTGGGCTTCTCTGACACCGACCTGACTGCTAAGGGGAAGAATCACAACGATGCCCTGCATGTCTCCATTGAATGCAGGGGCACCCCTCTTGCTCATGTATTGGTGGATACTGGTTCCTCGTTGAACGTTTTTCCTAAGAAAGCTCTAGACCGGTTGGATTGTGAAGGGTTGGAGATGAAACCAAGTAACATTGTTGTCAGGGCCTTTGATGGGTCTAAGAGGATGGTGCACGGAGAAGTTGATATCCCGATTAAGGTTGGTTCTCAGGTTTTCAACTCTACATTCTATGTGATGGACATTCGGCCATCTTATTCCTGTTTGTTGGGCCGTCCATGGATACACAAAGCTGGGGCAGTAACGTCAACGCTCCACCAGAAACTAAAGTACCCGGTCAAAGGGAAGATTGTGACAGTACAAGGAGAGGAGGAGTACATGGTGATCCACCTCAACTCTTTTCGATATGTAGAGATGGATGGGGAGTTCATTGAGACCCCATTTCAGCATTTTGAAGAGGTTCCCCAGACGCTGGCATCAACTGAGACTGTTGTTGAAGATTCTCCTATGAAGATGGCCTCCTTTAAGGATGCCCAGGCTGTTGTCGAGAGAGGTGGGTGTGCAAATTGGGGCTAACTCCCCGATTTTACACAGAAGACTAACAAGTTTGGTTTGGGTTTCACTGCAGAAGCTCAAAAGGCTGTTCGGAATGCACGGATAGGAAGACCTCCCCTGTTCATCAGCAATTCAGGAGTAAATGCCATTGAAGACGACGTTGAGGAGTCTGAGTTCGACAGTTTGATCTATCCTACGACCGACGGTGGACCAAGAAACTGGACAACAAAGGACTTCATCCCTATTTCTTTTGTTACCTAGTAATGAAACTTTTTGTTTTGAATTTGTAACAGACAATGTCTTAAACTTTACGGCCCGATGTCTTACCCAGGGCACTGTGGCTTCACTTGTGAGGGCTTTATGTTTGTCATTTTCATATATCATTAATAAAAGCATTGGAAGTTCTTGCATTTCAAATTTTGCGCTCCTTGTTTTTCTTTATTATATATTGCAAAACAACTATTTTACACACACTCACATATACAAGTCTACATCCACTCTGGATCCTACTGGTAACGACTCTGCTACTGCCAGTTATGACTTCGAAAATCCGATCAACTTATCCGAAGACGAAGGTGAAGATGATTGCGAAGTTCCTGGTGAACTTTCAAGACTGCTACTCCAGGAAGAGAGGGCTATACAGCCGCACGAAGAGCCAGTGGAAACAGTGAATCTGGGTACAAATATAGACAAGAAGGAGGTCAAGATCAGTGCAAATCTGGAGCTTAGTGTGAAGCAACGGTTGATTCAGATGCTGCATGACTATGTTGAGATCTTTGCCTGGTCTTATGAAGATATGCCTGGGTTGGATACCGATATTGTGGTTCATCGCCTGCCTACCAAGGAAGAATGTCCTCCAGTGAAGCAGAAGGTCCGCCGAATGCACCCAGAGATGTCTGAGAAAATCAAGGCTGAAGTGATGAAACAGTTTGACGCCGGTTTTCTAGTAGTTACTTCTTACCCTCAGTGGGTGGCCAATGTGGTTCCTGTGCCGAAGAAGGACGGTAAGGTTCGAATGTGTGTTGACTATATGGATCTGAATAGGGCAAGCCCCAAGGATGATTTCCCTCTACCTCATATCGACGTTCTGGTTGACAACACTGCTCAACATAAAGTCTTCTCCTTTATGGATGGTTTCTCCAGTTATAATTAGATTAAAATGGCTCCCGAAGACATGGAGAAGACAACCTTTGTTACTCAATGGGGTACCTTTTGCTACAAGGTCATGCCTTTTGGATTGAAAAATGTTGGGGCAGCGTATCAGCGTGCCATGGTTGCTTTGTTTCATGACATGATCCATCATGAGATTGAAGTATATGTCGATGACATGATTGCAAGGTCCCAAACTGAAGAAGAACATCTAGACCACCTTCAGAAGTTATTTGACAGGCTGAAGTTATACAAGCTGAGGTTAAACCCGAACAAGTGCATCTTCGGGGTGAGATCTGGTAAATTACTGGGTTTCATCGTAAGTGATAAAGGTATTCAAGTGGACCCTTCAAAGGTAAAAGCCATACAGGAAATGCCGGCTCCCAGAACAGAGAAATAAGTCAGAGGCTTTCTGGGACGACTGAATTACATTGCCCGATTCATCTCGCACCTGACTGCTACTTGTGAGCCAATCTTCAAGTTATTGAAGAAAGAACAAGTGGTACGTTGGAATGATGAATGCCAGGCCGCGTTCGAAAGAATCAAAGAGTATATCCAAGAGCCACCTATTATGATGCCACCAGTTGAAGGGAGACCTTTGATCTTATACTTGATAACTCAATGGGGTGTGTGTTGGGTCAGCATGGCGAGTCTGGCCGAAAAGATCATGTTATTTATTACCTTAGCAAAAAGTTTACCGACTGTGAGACCCGATACTCACTGCTCGAGAAAACTTGATGCGCTTTGGCATGGGCTGCTCGCCGGCTGAGACAGTATATGTTGACTCACACTCTCTGTTGATATCAAAGATAGATCCAATCAAGTATATCTTCGAAAAGCCTGCCTTGTCCGGAAGAATAGCGAGATGGCAGATGATCTTGACTGAGTATGACATCCAGTACACGACCCAAAAGGCAATCAAAGGAAGTGTGCTGGCAGACCATTTGGCACATCAGGCAGTGGATGATTACCAGTCTATGAACTTTGAATTTCCGGACGAGAATATCATGTTGGTAACTGATTGTGAGACACCTGGACCGGATGAAGGACCTGAGGAAGGATCCCGATGGTCTATGTACATTGATGGAGCTTCGAACGCTTTGGGCAATGGCATTGGCGTCGTGATCATATCTCCTAAAGGCTCTCAGACTTCGTTCACCGCCCGACTATGTTTCAACTGCACCAACAATATGGCGGAGTATGAAGCGTGCATTATGGGTCTTCGAGCAACAATTGACCTAAGGATTGAGTTTCTGAGTGTTTTCGGAGATTCTGCTCTCGTGATCAGTCAGATCAAAGGTGAGTGGGATACGAAACACCCAAATCTTATTCCTTTCAAGGAGTATGTATTGACGTTGCTTCCCCATTTCGAAGAGATAACCTTTGAACACTTCCCTAGAGAGGAGAATCAGTTGGCGGACGCGCTAGCCACGATGTCTTCTATGTTCAAGGTCAATTGGGACAACGAAGCTCCCCGGATTATCATTGAAAGACTGGACGAACCTGCATTGCTGTGACATTGAGACTGAAAAGGTAACAGAAAACCCATGGTTTCATGAGGTGAAAAGGTATCTTGAAGCTCAGGAGTACCCCGAGGGCGCATCTGTTAATGACAAGAAGTTTTTGAGAAGGTTCGCAATGAAGTTCTTCATCAGCAATGGCATTCTTTACAAGCGTAACCATGATTCGACCTTACTGCGTTGTGTGGATAAGAATGAAGCAGAAAGGATCATGGCGGATTTACATAAAGGTACCTTTGGAACTCATTCTAGTGGACACACCTTGGAAAAGAAAATCCTTCGGGCAGGATACTATTGGTCCACAATGGAAGCCGATTGTTATCAGCATTCTCGGACATGTCATAAGTTCCAAGTCTATGCTGATAAGGTGCACATACCTCCAGTTCCTCTGAACGTCTTGACAACGCCTTGGCCTTTTGCAATGTGGGGCATTGATATGATCGACGAGATCAGACCTACGGCATCCAACAGGCATCGTTTCATCCTGTTAGCAATTGATTACTTTATGAAGTGGGTTGAAGCATCTTCCTTTGCTACTATAACCAAGAACGTCGTGGCACGGTTCATTCGGCACAGTCTGATTTATCGATACGGTGTACTAGAGAGGATCATTACAGACAATGGTACCAATCTCAACAACAAGATGATCACCGAGCTCTACGAGCAATTCAAGATACAACATCACAACTCTTCTCCCTACCGGCCGAAGATGAATAGGGCTGTTGAAGCGGCTAATAAGAACATTAAGAAGATTGTGCAGAAGATGACGCTGACATACAAAGATTGGAACGAGATGTTACCATTTTCTCTTCATGGGTACCGTACCTCAGCACGAACGTCAACAGGGGCAACACCTTATTCCTTGGTATATGGTATGGAGGCAGTCTTGCCCATCGAAGTTCAGATACCCTCTCTTCGGATTATGAAGGATGCAGGTTTGAGCAAAGATGACTAGATTCATACCCGGCTTGATCAGTTGAACTTAATCGACGAAAAGAGACTTACTGCTATTTTTCATGGTCAGACGTACCAAAAACGGATGATCAAGGCATTTAACAAGAAAGTTAGACGACAAGAGTATCAAGTTGGGGATCTGGTAATCAAGGGCATTATCCTACCTCAAGGTGATCCCAGGGGCAAATGGACCCCTACTTACGAAGGGCCATTTGTGGTTAAGAACATTTTCTCAAGAGGAGCCATGATTCTAACCACTATGGATGGTGACGACCTTCCTCACCCTGTCAATGCAGACGTAGTGAAAAGATACTACGCATAATTAACGACCCGCTAGGTTGACTGTCCTAGGCAAAAATAAGGGCTTCCTGGCGAACCAAAAGGGTTCGGGCAAAAATAAGGGATGAAAATGAAAAACTGTACACCCGGCAAGTCGAAAACCTGAAAAGGCGGCTTGGGCAAAAAAGGGTATCCAGGTGGAATGAAAACCCGAAAGGGCGGTCCAAGCAAAAATTAAGGATCAAAGTGTAACACTATGTCTCATTGGATCACCTTGCATCCAGACTTCGGTATCAACTATCAAGCTTGGACGGTACTAATCAATCTGATCTACCTTCAACTAAGTAGCAAAGCGATGAGATGCTCGAGGACATAAGGCAATAACAGAGTTGGAACACAGTGGGACTATTCACATAGCTGTTTTGTTTATTTTTTTCAAAATGTATAAACTTTCTGGTTCGGCGGCGTTCTCTTACTAGGACGTCAGCCTCTTGTACAAAAGCTCCTATTTACAGGCCAAACTTCAAAATCAATACAATTCATTTTCAAAGAAATTTCAAACTGTTTTTACTTTATCTGTTTTGATTTGAAAAGAACGTCCAATGTTCATTTTTGATATATGCATTTGACATTAATTGCTGCTCATAAATATTTACATGCGAAACAAAATGATTACGGGTAAAATCATAAACAGGGGCAATAAGAATTGTCCGAACTGTATAGTTGCTCTGTCCACCAGGTACAAGGTAAATTCAGCTGAAGAATATGGCTAAGATACTTTCACTCCCCGCAGAGTAAGACATTAATGGTAGCTCTCCCCCAGCTGAGACTTGCAACTATGAACGAATCAGTAATGCTCTCCCCAAGCAGAGTTTATCTACCATCAGCACTAAAAAGGCTTGATATCCCCGGAAGTCTTAATATTCCCTAGCGGAGTATAAAGAATGTTCCCCGGAAGAATACAAGATACCCTCCAGTGGAGTCAATATTTCCCCAGCACAGTCTGAAAAAGCTTCCCCAACGGAGTTGAAGCATCATCCCCAGTAGACTCTGGAAGTTTATCCCAAGCGGAGTACAAAATAAATCTCCTCAGCCAAGTTCAAAGGATCATTCCCAGCGGAATTCAGAGGATTATCCCCACAAGAGTCTAAAAGTTTATCCCCAGCAAGTCGCAACTGAAAGATCATCCCCAGCGAATTTATTTCCTTTCACAAACAGGAATTCAATCCCCAACAAGATTCAATATCACCAGCAACTGTAATTCATCCCGACAGAATTTATCAGTGGAATTCTCAACAGAGCATCTCTTCCCCATAGAGTAATCTCCTCATCAGTTTATTCCCCAACGGAGTTATCTTCTCTTGTAGGTTTATTCTCGCAATCACCTTCATTCACCATCCCCAGCGGAAACGAAGAATCCAACTCTATTCTCCAGCAGCTATCCGGGATTTATTTTCCCTAGCTAAAACATTACATTTCCATACATCATGATACATACATATGCGCATCATACCACACAATCTCATTTATTTTGAGAGCATCATTGTTTGATATATATCATGCGTCATGACATTGCATATGACTAACTCTTTACCTTTTTAGGGAAAGACAGAGCAATAAATACCGCTGACTACTCATATGACCTGGTAGTCCCCTCAAAGAAACTACATCTATGGAAGACTTTTGTATGGTCCAGTTAAATCGACCCTAAGATTTTTCTGATGCCGATCCAGTCAAAGTTAATCCAAGACCTTCTCTGGTTCAGTCAGATCAACCCTAAGATCTCCCTGATTCATATTCCAGTTGAAGATATTCCAAGACTTTTGTCTAGTCCAGTTAAATCAATCCTAAGATTTTTCTGATGCTGATCCAATCAAAGTTAATCCAAGACCTTCTCTGGTTCATTCAGATCGACCCTAAGATCTCCCTGATTAGTATTCCAGTTGAAGATATTCCAAGACTTTTGTCTGGTCCAGTTAAATCAATCCTAAGATTTTTCTGATGCCGATCTAGTCAAAGTTAATCCAATACTTTCTCTAGTTCAGTCAGATCGACCCTAAGATCTCCCTGATTCGTATTCTAGTTGAAGATATTCCAAGACTTTTGTCTGGTCCAGTTAAATCGCTCCTAAGATTTTTCTGATGCCGATCTAGTCAAAGTTAATCCAAGACCTTCTCTGGTTCAGTCAAATCGACCCTAAGATCTCCCTGATTCGTATTCCAGTTGAAGATATCCCAAGACCTTTGTCTGGTCCAGTTAAATCAATCCTAAGATTTTGCTGATGCTGATCCAGTCAAAGTTAATCCAAGACCTTGTTTGGTCCAATTAAATCGATCCTAAGATTTTTATGATGTCGATCCATTCAAAGTTAATCCAAGACCTTCTCTGGTTCAGTCAGATCGACCCTAAGATCTCCCTGATTCGTAATCCAGTTGAAGATATTCCAAGACTTTTATCTGGTCCAGTTAAATCGATCATAAGTTTTTTCTGATGCCGATCCAGTCAAAGTTAATCCAAGACCTTCTCTGGTTCAGTCAGATCGACGATAAGATCTCCCTGATTCCTATTCCAGTCGAAGTTCAGACCACCTATCAACAGTCTCCAAATGGCATCTGTAAGCCCATTCCCGACATCACAAGGCTGACACCACTTCATGTGAGTGCAAATTTCTGGGCACTCTAGTGTTCAATCATCTTCCACCTTCGGATCACGAAAGGCCCGAAAGCTAATCTATATCCTCAAGTTTAAGAAGATTGAACATGGGCAGCTGTTGTACCCCAAAATTTGCCCTCTCATATTTCTCAAAACATGGCAAGAAAAATCTCCAAGTGGCTCAAGATTGCTCAAGAGTTGGACAGTCAAGCTATCTACTAAGGCAGTCAATCCAAAATTAGGGTTTTGTGTTGCATCAAGGTCCTTGCATCCAAATGACCTCAAGTGCTCCCCAATGTCCTAATATGCTCTCAAGATCATCCATGCCAAATTTCAAGCCTTGCAGAGGAAGTTTACTCAGTCAATTGCTCAAAGGGTCCAAAAGTCGACTGTGCTAGGGCAAAAGTCAACTGTGACCCAAATACAGTCAAACTTCAAGATTTTTTGTCAAAATTCTTATTTTGAAGTATATTTCATCATTTGATCAAGGGTTGATCATGATTCATCAATGATTGCTCAAAATTCATCAAGACTTAAAAGTTGCTAAATTAGGGTTTTGTAGGAAAAGTCAACTCAAATTTGACCAAGCATAACTTTCTCATACTTTATGAGAAATGACACATCCAAAGCTAATTTTTAAGAGGATGCAATTTCCTACAATCCATCTTCATACCCCAAGATCAAGAAATTCACTCACAAAAAGTTACAAATTTGGACATTATAGGTCATTTTTGAAAGTCAACAAAAACACCTTTTTTTCCAAAACATATAACTTGAGCATGGAATATCAAAATGATATTATACCAAAAGGGTTGGTTAGAGGACATCTCAAGATTTCTAAAAAGTCAAAGAACAATTCTAAAAGTGCAAAATTGAAGAAGTTATGCATTGTTGAAGTTGGGCATTTTTGCAAAATTGCCAAAAGTCAACTATCCCAAAAACTTCAAATTTTGTCAAATGGGCCCATTCTTTTCCACTTGATTTGATCTTGTCACACTACACACGTGTCCTAGCTTCAGCCTTGTGACCATTTATCAATTTTATTATTTAATTTGATTTTTAATGAATTATTTCATTTGAAATCAATTTAAATCAAATAAAATCCAAACATTGATTATTTGATCTCTTTTTGGCTATTTCAGGATTGAATCATCATCATCAAGTGTATCAAATTCGTATCAATCATTCCGTGTGCAAAAAGATTGGATTTTGGACAAAATAGGCAAGCTTTCAATTGAGGATCAAATCTAATCTCAAGGCATTGATTTGGAAGGATTTAGCCCATATTTGTTTACCTAATGCATTGCATATTACTTATACAAGCCAAAGCATACGAGATCAGGACCTAGAGGCTGCAGAATCATCCAGAACAATACTTGGAAAAAGGCAAAAAAGTGTACTGAAATCGTTCTTAGAGGCAAATTCAGGAGCAAATCTCAACACCAATCCATTGTTGGGTGTCCACTGAACCTCCTGCGATCAAAAGAAAGCTCTCATGCCCTCTCAAACACACGGTAAGCACCACGTTTCACCGCCCTGTATTCGAAATCGTAACCTCATATTCTTGCATTTTTTTGGCAAATCGTTGACATATTCATGATGCTTGTGAAATTTCTGGACTGTTGGCATTATTTGATTGCATTTATCTGGCCTCTAACCCCATAACCGTATGGCTAGGGTTTTGCATTAGATTTTAGGGCTTTCTTTTTCAGGGGAAATCAAGGTCCAAGAATGGTATAGATTTGTTCATGAAGCCTAGACGAACATAACCATGGTCTTGGAAGGAGTTTTCACGGCCTAGAATCAATTTTTGGAATGTCCTGCGAATTTAGCTGCAGATATAAATCCGCAGGTAAATGTTCAGGGTTGAACGAAGAAGACGAAGACGTGTCCCTCTCCCAATGGTGGATTCAAACTTGGCGCGTTTTCTTTTTTATTTCTGGCATATTAATGTGTTTTTCCATATTATAATTGTTGTCCATTACACTAACAACTAAAGTGCGTTGCTTGAGTGGTAGTGGAGTGTATGCAATGACTTACAGGACCTGGGTTCGAATCCCAGGTCCCCCATGCATTTGTTATATTTTTTCTACAAATATTCCAGTGTGTATGAGGAATAGTAATGCATCATGTACCATCACTCCATCACTTGCCAGATGGCCCCAGGCCAGATCTGGTGGTCCAGATGGGATGTCCACCATGGGATTGAGTCAATGGGCGCATAGGAAATCAGGAAGGTCAACAAAGGACTGCACAATTGGGCCATCAAATTGCTGAATAAACCTCCTTTCAGGCCCATAACCTCCTAACCCTTTCTCCTTTTTTTATTATTTATTTATTTTAATTATTTATTATTATTATTTTTATATTAACTAACCAATTAAATCTTTTTCTTCATAAAATTAAAAATCAAAAAAATATATTTTATTTATTAAATTAATTTTCAGCATTTTATTTTTGTTAATAAATATTAATTGAATTAATTTAGTTTTAATTAGGAACAACTTTTAATATATTTTGCAATAATTAAAATTAACTTAGACAATTAGGTTTTATTAACTTTGATCAAATTTATTTTTATTTCTTTAAATACCAAAAACCCAAAAATATTTTTATTAATTAATTAGTTTATTAATATAATAATTAGTTTAGTTTAATTTCTTTTTAGTTCAAAAATAACCAAAAAAACCTTTCTTTAATAATCAAAGGGTCAAAACCCTAAAAACTTGAGCCCGATTTAATTTCCCGCATGCGATTCAGTTTATTTCAATATTGTATCTGTTTCCTGGAATGTAATAGCTTAATAGGACCATCTTTATCACTTTATTTATTTTCCACATTTTAATTTCAAGGGTTGCTTTTGGCGATATAAATACCCGACGCCTTGTAATAGTTAGTTTTAATTTCCGCAATTTAATTTCCGCAACTTATAAATTGTTAGATGTTTGGTAATAGGGAATGCATGGCAAAAATCGAATGTTTGAATCTAAAATCGACATAGATAACCACTAACACGTACAAAGATAAAATAAACTGAAAACAACACACTCTCACATGCGCACTCTTAGGGTACACCTCACTTGGTTGCCTTCGAATGTGGTTATTGAGTACAGGAAGTTTTAGAGATTACCCTCTTGTCCAAAGATCATAGTTGCCTCGAAACGGTTTCCTCGGAAAAATGATCTAAGACATTAGGGTTACCGCTAAGGCATCCTAACATTACTTTAGTGACCACACGTCCCTTAATCGAATTGACCCTTAAACTCCAACGATGGTGCTACCTACTCATCAATAGTGGGATAGCACTGTCTAAAGGACATTAGCACAGATTGATTCCTTTTTTGAGTAGGTAGATGGTTCTTAAGTACTTGCTCTTTCAAAATGAAACAAATTTTCACTTACACTCCTTTTCAAACAAAAAACTCTTTTCAAACCCACAAACACAAAGAAAAGCAATTTTGAAAACACTTTGAGCAAGTACCTAAGAGCCCGTGGATAACCACGGATAGAAAGGGTGCTAACACCTTCCCTTTCTATAATCTACCCCCCGGACCCGAGAAACATCTCGAAAAGAGGAATTTTTCTGTGCTTTTTTCCTTTCCTTAACAGGCACAAAAGCTTTCGAGGGTCCGAAGACTGCTCGTGGGGGAGCAATCTCCGGAGAGAATATCCTTCTGTTGTGAGTTATCTTTCTTGTTCCCGCAATGTTCCCTATATCAGGGGTTTCATCATCAGAATTCTCTTGGACTGATTCAATTTGTTTGATACCATGATAGAAGATTTCTCCTCCGTAGTTCCATGGTATCGTCTTATTAGATTCATACGGGACAGGCCCCGGCATGGTGATTTTCAACGGCACAAACTTAGTATCAGGCGTAATCTTGACAGGCCTTTTGCAAGCCTTGGGAAGATTGTCGGAGATGGTTATTATTGCAATGTCATTGGTTGAAGTATCAAAGGTAGCAGGAGTAACAGGAGTGAAGGTATCAACATGAGTCCTTTGGAAGAGTATCTCTTGGGTATCCATAAGGCGTTGGATGCCTGATTTCAACATTGGACAGTCAGCTCGTATGTTTAAACAAAAGTAACAGTCTTTTCCACAGCCTGGGAATATCCCGACTCTCATCAAATTCACTTTAATCACTAGTAACGGAGTCAAAATCTCAGCAACATTGGTAACATGAAGATCTTCCATAATGGCATGAACATTATGATCGTGCTTGGGCATTGGGGCAGAAATCACATTTGGCTTTTCGGGTGCATCGAATTCTACCTCCTTGGCGTCGATCAGGTCTTGGATTTTGTTCTTAAGAGCCCAACAGTTGTTGGTATCATGCCTTATACTGTCAGAGTGGTAAGCACATTTTGCATTGGAGTGGTAATGTGGAGAAGATGTATTAGGGTTCTTTGGCGCTTCCTTCAAATTGTGAGATTCAGCTTCAACAAATGAGGGAGTACTTGAGCTGGTGTCATGTTGATTCGGGTGAACTGCCGTTGTGGCCTTTCTATCCTTTGCTGATTAGATCTTGGTTGATTGCTGCGAGGTTGATCATTTGAAGAGTTTCGGATCATCACAACCCCCACAGTTGGTCGACGCTCGGTTCTTCCTTGGCTCTTCTGAGAATAAACAGCAGAATCTTCCTTCTTAGCCGGGAAGGTCTTCTTAATAACAGTGGACGCAGAGGCATATTTCTAAATCTTACCATTTTTTATGCCATCCTTGACCCTTTCGCCGGTCAAAATTATTGATGAAAGGGCCAGACAGGGTCCCTAAAAACATGTCAACCAGCTCTCTATCCGACAATGGTGGTTGCACCCTTCCAACCAGATCACGCCACTTCTGGGAATACTCTTTAAATCCTTCATTAGAAGCCATACCCATACTCTGTAGCTGAATACGAGTGGGCGCTAAATCAGTGTTGTATTGGTATTGACGGTAGAAAGCAACAACTAAATCTTCCCAGTTATGAACCTCCAATCTCTCAAGTTGATAGAACCATTCCAATTGCGTGCCTGACAAACTGTCTTGAAAAAAGTGTACCCAGAGGTCTTTATCAGATGAGTGGGGTTGGATCTTTCTGACGTAGGATCTCAGATGCATCTTTGGGTAGGACAGACCGTCATACTTAGCAAATGTAGGAACTTTGAACTTGGTAGGAATGACGATCCCAGCGACCAACCCTAGTTCTTCGAAATCTAAACCAGGTACCCTTTGCAACTCCATGGCTGCCAACCGATCCTCAAGATTTTTAAACTTATCATCCGTTGGGGGATATTGCTGTTCGGAGTAATCTTCGTCTTCTTCCTCTTCCTCCTCTTCAACCTCAAATTCAAAAGGGATCGCCGTTCCTTTTCCTTTACCAGCCCCTTCATCAGACATCGAGGGGAAGTCGAGAACTTTTCTAGCATTTCTTTCAAACCTTTTTCCCATGATGACTACACCAGGTCTTTTCTTCTTTTTCTCTTTATCTTTCTCCAACAGTGCTTTGAGGTCCTCTTGACCCTTTGTTAAGGTCATGAGGAGTTGCTGGAATTGAGAATTCTGTGCTTGCAGATCCTTAACCGTCTGCTCCAAATCCATCTTGCTGAAATAAACAACAGAAAGATAAGGAAACCTGGCGTGAAGACCTGTTTATGCATATGATGAATGATGTGTTATTCATGTAATACATTCAAGGATTCAGAAATTCAAATTTGTTGCAAACAAAAAAGAACACACGTCATATTAAGAAGAAATTTGTTAGTACATAAGTGCCCCATGGGAAAAATATTACAAAATTCTTAATGTAAAAAGACATTGCGCATCCACTTTGGTGCGATGTAAGTGTTGAGAGTTTCCTCCTCATGAAGTCGACGGGTAAGCTACAAAACCTTCTTCTCACTGGCATAGAAGCTGGCTTCAAAAGTATTATGTTCTTCTTTGAGTTGGATCCAACTCTTTTGTAATTCCTCCAATGATGTTGACATGTTTGGATGTAATAGGGTGTATGGAACCTCTCCTTCCATAACAGGCTCTTTGATCAAGGGGAGAATGTGAGGGTATGGCATCATAAGATTCTGGGCGCGGGTTCGTACCCACTTGATGTAAGGCTCAAGGGGGATGGAATTCTTGTGTCCCAGTGTCTTACTATCCACTTTTTTGGGCATCCTCCAAGCTCTGATGAACCTTTGTCGAAGTCCTTGCACATCGTTGTCGAAGTCAAAAACTAGGTCAGGAATCAGCATGTCATGAGGGCCATCCCTCCGGGCATATCCAAACTGTCTTAGAGCTAAACAGGGGTTGTAGGTAATGCCTCCCCTAATGCCAAGTAATGGGACAATAGGGAATTCTCCACAACGATCAATGATGATGACATTTTCTCTAGACCGAGAACACCAATGTACATCAGAATGTGTTAAGGTCATCAATCGTTGTGACCAACTTAAACCCTACTCATTCTTCAGAACTGATTGGGGAAGGTGATAAATAAACCACCTTGCTAGAAGAGGATTACATCACATGAGAACACCTCTTTTCCTCATTGTTCGTGTGTAAAATGAGTGTAGGATGTCGCCAAGCAATGTAGGTACAGGATTCCGAGATATGAAAATCTTGACAACATTCACATCTATAAGTTGATCAGGGTTTGGGAATAGGACCAACCCATAGATGAGAAGTGATATAATCTCCTCAATAGCTTGTAGATCTAAAGAGTTCCAGCAGTCTTGTGCCTTCTCAAACAGAAACTTTTCCAAGAAACCCTTGACACCACTTCTGGTTTCCCAATGTCCTTTGATATCAGATGGTTGCAAGTGTAATGTTTGAGCAACATCTTCAGGCTTTGGTTCTTTTTCCGTACCGTTGTAGGGTAGTTGATGAAGAATAGGAATTCTCAAGAGTTGAGAAAATTCCTCCAAAGTAGGTACTAGTTGGTAATCAGGGAATGTGAAACAGTGGTGTAGGGGGTCAAAGAACTGGAAGAGAACTTTCACCATGTCTTCTTTAATGTTGGAGTTGACTAAGTTGAGAAGTCTACCATGTCTTTCACTGAAGAGAGAATTCTCTAGAATCTTGGAAGTAAGTTCCTTGAGTTGAGGAGGGATTCTCACAAGGTTGACTTGAATGGTTTTCCTGCGAAGAGATTCCATGACCTAGAAAACAAGAACAAAGATGAAGATCCAAACCCTTGAAATGGTTAGTGGATGCATATGATGCTTTATGATGTTCATGATGTATGCACAAACACACGTACAAGCAAGTCACACAAGATCCTAGTTTCAGGCTTGCATGAGGTTTCATAGGTAAGTACCCTCTTGAGTTTAGTTGGCTCAAACCTGTCCTATAAATAGTAACCGGGTTCTAAGGAGCTCAATATCACTGGATTATTTTCTGTGTTCATTGTTTTGGTTTAGCCACTTAACTGGCGACTAAAATATTCCAAGAAAACAACCCTCAATGAGTGTAGTATCGAGTATCTACCAACTTCAGACTGCACCAAATCCGATCATCTCACTACCCCTAAAAAAGGCCAAGATGGTCAAGTAAGGTTCTAAGAGTTCATTAGTGCTTCATGACATCACTCAGCGGCCCCGTATTCTCTTTGATTGACTCAAAGGCTACCGGTACTCACAAATATGTCGCACTAATATAGCTATTGCTTCAACCATGTCGGTATACCCCACACAGTTTCCACAACGTATTGCTATTTACCTATGAATGTTTCCCAAATCCGGGTAGAGGATTTGAAGCCCAAACAAGAGAACCAAATGTAAAGCAATCAAAGCAATCAAGATAAGCATGTAAAGTGATATAGACCCTAAGGTTACTCCACTTTTAGAATAATTCCCCAGCAGAGTCGCAGTTCTGTGATACGGTGGGAGAACTGACTTGAGGTTTTGCGTTTGTGTTCGCAAATGTTTCGGTTTAGCAAGAGTCGCCACCGACTTTTTATTTTATCCTAAGGAAAGGTCAAAAAGCACAAGAAAGACCTTTGAGATGTTTTCTTGGGTTCGGGGAGTAGATTATAGAAAGGGAAGGTATTAGCACCCTTTCTATCCATGGTTATCCATGGGCTCTTAGTTACTTGTTTAATACACTTGCTTTGCTTTTCAATTGTTTGAAATGGTGCTTTTCAATTGTTTGAAATGGTGCTTTGTGTGTGGTTTTGAAAGATGTTTTGAAAATAGGCCATCGGTTTGGCAACCTTTGTAATGATTCTTGTTTGAATGTATACAAAAGTGTTTTTGTATTTTGAAAAGTTTTCAATGTTTGAAAGTTGGATTTTGAAATTGTGTTGTGAAGTGTGTTTGAAAATAGAAAGGATGTTTTTGTAAGCTTTTGATCAAGTAACTAAGAGTTGTCTACCCTATTTTACTCAAAGATCTTTCTTATGTTTTTAACCCTTTTAACAGTGTTGTTTCACCATTGCATTTGGTGAACAACCTTGTGTTAAGATGTTAAACGGGACAGGCGCGGGTCATCGTATAGACCATGATAGCAATTGTGTCAAGTATCTTTGGCAATTTTCTTGAGGGACTTGATCACTTTGTTTAGGCAACTCAGATAGCGTCATCGAGGGACTATGATCTTTTGTTTTGTTTTTGCTTTGCCAAAGTACTTAACATGCATACCATGGCCCATTTTTTGAAGGCAACAAGTGGATTGTAACCCTAGGGGTGCAATTGTGCATTGTGTTTGTTTTTCATGCATTTTTGTCTTTGATTAGGTCAAATTATTTGTTAATTTGATTTTTGCATACAAACCCTAATTCTCTAATCATGGCATAATTGAAAGCGTTAAGTGCGATAATTTAAATTCTAAGCTATTACAACATGATTATGGGGATGGGGGTACAAGTTTTTAATAGAGGATTATTTTGCAAGAAATTTAAACCCTAAGTTATTACAACCAAATTGAATTTACAATACAATCAATATTTAAATGTACAATATTTAAATAACAAATTAAACAAATATTAAATAAAATGTATTATGCAAAAAAGAAGTTTTTATTTGTTTATGTATGTAAAGCATTTTTTAATGTGAAAAAAAAGGTGTAAAGAATTTAAAATAAAAAGTTGATTTTATTTAATTTAAGGGGTAAACCCTAGTTTTTCTTAAGAAAATAATATTATATATTATTTATATACAAAAATATACTAATATGTACCAACATGAAATATATTGAAGAAAAATGTATTTTTTAGTATAAAAAATAAAAAGGTAATATTTTTATATTTTTTATTCTAATTATTTAATAAAATAAAAGCATATATATATTATATTAAATATGTACTAAATAAAATAAAATATTTACAAAAATAAAATATATTCAAGAAAATATTTTCAGTGTGAATAAAAATAAGAAATGAAAATAAAAGTATTATTTACATTATTCTTAAATTTAAACAAATAATAAAAGGTATTAAAATGTTTTCATGTTAGAAATAATTAAAATAAATACCAAATAAAATGTAAAAAATTATGAAAATATTTTTTAAGCATTTTTTATGTTTGGAAATAAAGTAATAAAGTCAGAAATGAAATTAAAATGCAAAAATAATAAAAATACAAGAAATTGGGTCAGGGGGTGTGAAAAGAAAAGAGGGAGGTGCAAAAAGAAGAACAAAACAGACCCAGTCCATTTCCACTTCATCTTCTTCCTTGTGACAAAACACGCGCTTGCCCTGTACAAACTACTAACTCCTGGAAACGTGATCTTTTGCCAAAACTCAAAACATGAAACTTGTAGAGCATTAAACCACGATTCTAACCATATAAAAAACTTGATCTAACTCTCAAAGACCAGAGAGAATTTTTCTGGCCCTAAAATCTGACCTAGTTTTTTCAGCATGTTCATGGATGAAATTCTCTTAGCACGTTTAATATAAATGAAAACTGAGCATATGTACATCTTAAGTTGGACACGAGTATGGCAATGTAGAGCTTTTCGGTGAGGCCTGAGATGCCTGGTAGCTTTCCTGAAGTTCAATTGGTCTTTTCCAATAGCTAGTTTGCTTCGAATATTCCTGAATCAGCCTCCAGAAGTCAACCTGCACAAGCTTGAAATGAAAATGGTGAACACTGTAAATGGAGTTACAGTTGGCAATGGAGGTTTGGGGTAGCTTGAGTGAGTTGAATGGAAGGTATTGGAACAAGTTTGAGGCAAAACGCACGAGGCAAAGTGAAGATGGAAGTGATTCTGCAGGGCCTGCCATGTTTTTGCAAGAAAATGTGATTTTTTTGTACAAGGGTGTTTGAGGGATGAATGGATCATGTTTCTGGCTCCAAGGGATGTGAAAAACTTGTTTGAAATGTTGGCTTCAGTTGATTATATCAGATTCACAAGATATGGACTTTTGGCAAGTTGACTTGTTTTGAAAGAAAAGTGTGAAGTGAAATGAGATAGGCCTGTACATGCTATCTCCAAGCATGCACAAGTTTCTTGTACCTTTGCCTGAGTTTGTGGAACTTGTTTGCTGCAAAGAAAGAGGTCCAAGGCTCAAGAGAAGCAATGTTGACAAAAAGTTGCCTTTATCAAAATGGAAGTGTCATCTTTATGCCAAAAATGGATTTGTTCATTGTATAATTCTTCCTTGATTAGAACAATGCCTCTAACCAATGTGTTTGCATTCAATTTTTGAGTGTTGTAGGGTTTAGAGACCTGTAATTAAGTACAAAGCTAGTTTGGTCAGATCTTGCAACTTGTATGAACATGTATTGGCCATGGTTACAAAGTGAGTTTTTGCCAACTTCAAGCATTCGATTCTCCCTAACCACAAAGGTGTTTGAGGAGTTCTGGGACAATTTGGAAAGCTTGAAACATGTAATATAATACATATTTAAAATTCAACTTGATACTTCAAGAGGAACTATGTGAAAAATGGCCAAGAAGATGGGTCAAAATCTTGCCTAAATTAGGGCAAAATTTCTCTAAGTTAAAAGTTTTAGGGACCCTTGTTCCAAAAATCATAACTTGAGATACAAGCTTCCTTTGAGAAAACTTTGTGAATCAAAGTTGTAGACTTTGTGGAGGAATACAACTTTAATGTTGTAAGTTTTGTTTGAATCCATTTTCATCATGGTGAAAATATGGGGCAAAGTTAGGAAAAATTAAGAAAATTTGATAACTTAGAAAATTTCTAAGTTATGAAAATTTTCAATTTCAAACCCTAATTTGAAATTTTGGGTTTCTTGATGAACAAGTTTCATATTTTAACATATCTTGATGAAAAATAACCCTTGGCACTTAATTTTGACCAAAAAGTCAAAGTTTGACTTTTCAGTGTACAGTCAAATTTTGATAAGTTGACTGAAAAATTCATTTGTCAATCCCATGCATTTAAGATATTTTGAACTTGTTGAATAAGTAAAGATGATGCCATTGAGTCCTTGAGTCCATGGTTGAACTTGATTTGCCATTGGCTAGGTCAAACAGTAAAAAATTGCCTTTGTATAGTCAAAACCCTAAAAATGATCATTTGCCCTTTTGGCGATCTGATCAAATTTCTTATGGAGTTGCGGTTCAAACTTGATCAAATGGTTCATATGAGTTCATAATGTTGATGTGGGTCAAAATTCATGAGGTTTGACTGTAAATTGGCCATAGTTGACTTTTTCCCCAATCCAGCTGATTTCTAGGTCAATTGTCCAATTGACTGGGCAAAAATTTGATTCAAGGCTTGAAACTTGGTATGGACAAACTTATGAGTCCAACATGAAGTATGAAAGTCACTTTGGGCATTGAAGGTCCAAAAATACTTGTGCAAACTCAAACCCTAATTTAGGTCAACAATGCAAGGAGATGTCTTAAGCAGAGCAAACCCTAACTTGGTCTTGAGTTCCAAGAGCCTGGTTATGGGAAATGTTGATAAAATGAGAGGGAAAATTTTGGGGTACAACAGTTTCCCTTGTTCAATCTTCTTGAACCTGAAGAGTTAGATTGGCAAGTTTTCCTTTCGCGACTCGAAGGTAAAAGAGGATTGGACACTAGAGTGCCCGTAAATTTGCACTCGTCAAAATATTATTGAGGGAATGGGCTTAAAGATGCCATTTGGAGATGGTAGAATCTTGCTCGAGATGGGCTTAAAGATGCTATCTAAGATTTGTTTGTTGAAAATCAATAGAATGAACATCAGAATGGTATCCGTATTTGGAACGTATCTGAGTTGTATCCGGAGATTGGATTCGTATGAGCAAGGGAATGGCGTCTGTGTCTAGAGCGTATCCGAGATGTAACTGTATTTGATCTTTGAATGAATATAAGAATGACTACTGTGTCTGGAGTGTATCTGTATTCTGAATGGGTAACAGAGAAAAATCAATGTATGGAGCAACTGTGTGTCGGGGATAAATTCCGAATGAGTGACAAAATGGCAACCGTGTGTGGAGCGTATCTGGACTGTATCTGAAGTTGAGATATATATGAGTAGCATAATGATTTCCGTGTCTAGAGTGTATCTGAAACTGTAAATGGGATCTGAGTAAGTGATAAAATGACTTATGTGGCGACTGCACTGGGGAGAATCAAACTTCTAGTGTAAGGGCCAGAATGGCATCCGTGTTTGGAGCGTATCTGAACTTGAAGTTGATAGTTGAATCTGAATGAGAGATAAAATGGCCGATGTGTCTGGAGCGTATCTAGTCTGTATCAGATTGCTGAAGTCTGAATGAGTAGCAGAATGACCACCGTGTCTGGGGTGTATCTGTAACTGTATTTTGACTTGAAATTCTGAATGAGTACTAGAATGACCGTCGTGTCTGGGGTGTATCCATACTGTATCTGAAATATCTGAATAATTGTTAATGATAGCTTTTTAATCTTATCCTAAAAAGGATAAAATGTTAGCTAAAACACAAAGTTATGTTGCATGATATGTATGATGCAATGAACTGTGTTTCATCAATGTTTATGATATATGAATGTAATGGATGTGAATGTAAGCTGAGTAGCTATCTTCTTGAGGAAAATAAATCCTTGATAACTGGAGATAATGAAATCTTAGCCTGCTGCCGGAGAAAGTAAATTCTTGACCGATGCTGGGGATTCAAAAATCTTTGATTGCTGAAGATGAGAAATCCTTGCTGATTGCTTGGGGATTAAAGATCTTTGGTGATTTGTGGGGATTTAACAAGAGCTTTGACAACTTCTGCAGGGAATGACCTTCCTGTGAAATAAGGAAAACTCTGAAGACCTCTACTAGGGAATTAAAACCTGGGAGGCTTTTGCTGGAGAAATGAGACCGAGAATCTTCGATCTGCTGGGAAATAAATCTGTGGGGAGAGTGTTTACTCGGCCGGGGAAATTAGGAACTTGGGTTGTATGCCAAACTGCTGGGGAATCATCCTAGTTGGGGATAAGCCAAGAAGTTAAATGTTATCTTCTTGGTTCTCAGACTTTTAAGGTAACCTGTTGGGGAAGTTGGTTTAGAATATTCTAGCTCCGCTGGGGATATGTATTTCAGGGTTTTCGGGCTCCACTGGGGATCGAGAGTTTAGAGACTTAACTCTGATGGGAACTTTGAAACTTAACTCCGCTGGGGGATAAAGTTTAGAATACACTGGCTCCACTGGGGATCTTGAAATTTAACTCCGCTGGGGATATATACTCCAAGGTTTTAGCTTTGTTAAGGATCTGAATGGCATACCACAGAGGATTTCTGGAATAGCACAAGGATATCTTCCTACACCTCCAACCTATCAGTAATTATCCTTTCCCAATTTCATTTCATTTGTAAGTAGTGATTATATTCAAATGCATATGCCTATTTAACAAAACTTTGGACGCTTTCAAATAAAACATAAGTGTAAAAAGAAAGGAAAGGCAAGCAAATTTTTGCACTTAGAAGTATTTTTGTATTAACTTTTATAAGTATCTTTGTACATAGGAGACAAACATCCTAGTAAGAGAATGTTGTCGTAGAAATTGAGAAAAATTTTATACAAAAGAAAGATGTCTATGTGTAACAATTCCATGGGATTCCCATTCTGATATAGTCTTCACGACTCTGAGTATCTTGTCCATTCGCTGCTTCGTCCGTCGATGATTGGATTGATCAGAAGCTTGGAGCTTGTTGGTGAAGAGATTATCCTTAAAGTGATCCGACGAGACATAGTCATACGCTTTAATTCCCTAACTTTTTCCTGGACCTCCCTTTCGGGTTTTCAGTCCACCCGGAAACCCTTTTTTGCGCAAGTCGCCCTTTCGGGTTTTCAACTTGCCGAGTGTATAGATTTTTTTTGTTTATCCCTAATTTTTGCCTGAACCGCCCTTTCGGGTTTTCGATTCACCGGGATGCCCATTTTTTCCCAAGTCGCCCTTTCGGGTTTTCAACTTGTCGGGTCATTTTATGTGTAGTATCTTTTGACTATGTCTGCGTTCGCAGGGTGCGGTAAGTCGTCGCCGTCCATGGTGGTCAGAATCATTGCCCCACTAGAAAAGATGTTCTTGATCACAAATTGTCCTTCCGAAGTAGGAGTCCACTTGCCCCTGGGATCACTTTGCGGCAAGATGATCTGCTTGATTACAAGATCTCCGACTTGATATACTTGACGTCTGACTTTCTTGTTGAAAGCCTTGATCATCCGTTTCTGATACGTCTGACCTTGACAAACAACAGTGAGTCGCTTCTCGTCGATCAAATTAAGTTGGCAAGCCGGGTATGAATCCAATCGTCTTCATTCAAACCGGCATCCTTCATGATCCTCAAGGAAGGAATCTGAACTTCCATAGGTAAAACAGCTTCCATGCCATATACCAAAGAAAAGGGGGTTGCCCCTGTTGAAGTACGTGTCGTGGTACGATATCCATGCAGATCAAACGGTAACATCTCATGCCAGTCCTTGTAGGTGACTGTCATCTTTTGAATGATTTTTTGGATATTTTTGTTCGCGACTTCAACAGTACCGTTCATCTTTGGCCGATAGGGAGATGAATTGTGATGATAAATCTTGAACTGCTCGCACAGGGCGGTGATCATAGTGTTATTCAAATTTGTACCGTTGTCCATGATAATCTTGTCGGGGATACCATATCGGCATATGAGGTTCTGCTTGATGAAGCGGGCAACCACATTCTTTGTAACGGAGGCGAAGGAAGCTGCTTCGACCCACTTGGTAAAATAATCAATAGCGACAAAGATGAAGCGATGTCCATTGGATGTCGTAAGCTTGATCTCTCCAATCATGTTAATGCCCCACATTGCGAATGGCCAAGGAGCTGTTAGAACATTGAGAGGAACAGGAGGAATATGTACTTTGTCGGCATAGACTTGGAATTTGTGGCAAGTACGGGAATGTTGATGACAATCATCTTCCATGGTAGACCAGTAGTAGCCTGCCCTTAGAATCTTCTTAGCCATCGTATGTCGGCTTAAGTGGGTGCCAAAGGTGCCACTATGTATTTCGGTCATGATCAAGTCTGCTTCAACCTTGTCAACACAACAAAGTAGAACACAATCATGGCTGCGCTTATAAAGGATACCATTGCTCAGGAAGAACTTGGCAGCAAATCTCCTTAAGAACTTTTTGTCATTGACTAAAGCTCCTTTAAGATATTCTCTAGTCTGGAGATACCTTTTGATCTCATGAAACCAGGGTTGTTCCACTACTTCTTCGGTATTAATCTCATGACAGTGCGCAGGTTCGTCCATTCGATCGTTGGTGATTTGGGGAGCCTCATTATCCCAGTTGATTTTAAACATGGAAGACATTGTAGCCAGAGCATCTGCTAGGTGATTTTCTTCTCGCGGGAAGTGCTCGACGGTAATCTGCTCGAAATGAGGCAATAATGTTAAGACGTGTTCTTTGTATGGGATAAGATTAGGATGTTTAGTATCCCAGTCTCCTTTGATTTGACTGATAACCAAAGCTGAGTCCCCAAATATGACCAAAGATTTGATTCCCAAGTCTATAGCAGCCTTGAGACCAAAGATGCAAGCTTCATATTCAGCCATGTTATTGGTACAGCTGAAGCAAAGTCGGGCAATGAAGGGTGTATGGAAACCTTCTAGAGAAATGAGTACCGCACTGATACCGTTGCCAAGTACATTTGAAGCACCATCAAAGTACAGGGTCCATCGAGATCCTTGTTCAGGTTCGTCATACGGTTTGTTACCTTCAATGTTGTCCAATGTCATGATGTCCTTGTCAGGGAAGTCAAATCTCATAGATTGGTAATCTTCGACGGCTTGATGAGCTAGATGGTCAGCTAGTACACTCCCCTTTATAGCTTTTTGGGTAGTATACTGGATATCATACTCAGTCAGGATCATTTTCCATCTAGCAATTCTTTCGGATAAAGCAGGCTTCTTGAAGATATACTTGATCAGATCCATTTTAGAAATCAGCAAAGTGGTATGTGTCAACATATACTGCCTTAGCCGGCGAGCAGCCCATACCAAAGCGCAGCAAGTTTTCTTGAGTAGTGAGTAACGGGTCTCACAGTCGGTAAACTTTTTGCTAAGGTAATAAATGGCGTGCTCTTTTCGGCCAGACTCATCATGTTGGCCCAGTACGCACCCCATTGAATTATCCAAAATAGTCAGATACATGATTAAAGGTCTTCCCTCGCCGGACGGCATCAAGATAGGAGGTTCCAGTAAATACTCCTTGATCATATCAAAAGAAACTTGACAATCAATGTTCCATTCAACCACCTGATCTTTCTTCAACAGCTTGAAGATTGGCTCTCAGGTAGATGTTAGGTGAGAGATGAACCTTGCAATATAGTTTAAGCGTCCCAAGAAACCCCTAACCTCCTTTTCAGTGCGGGGGGCAAGCATTTCTTGTATAGCCTTTACTTTAGCTGGATCAACCTCAATGCCTTTGTTGTTGACGAAAAATCCCAAAAGTTTACCAGACCTGACTCCAAAAGTGCACTTGCTCGGGTTTAATCTAAGCTTATACTCCTTCAACCTGACAAACAGCTTTTACAGATGATCAAGGTGTTCTTCTTCTGTCTGTGAACGGGCTATCATGTCGTCTACGTAAACTTCAATTTCATGATGTATCATGTCATGAAACAAAGCTACCATGGCGCGTTGATAGGTTACCCCGGAATTCTTCAGTCCGAATGGCATCACTTTGTAGCAGAAGGTACCCCATTGCGTAACAAAAGTAGTCTTCTCCATGTCTTCGGGGGCCATTTTGATCTGGTAGTATCCCGAGAATCCATCCATGAAGGAAAAAAACTTGTGTTGAGCTGTGTTATCAACCAAGATGTCGATGTGTGGCAGTGGAAAATCGTCTTTAGGGGTAGCCCTGTTTAAATCCCTGTAGTCCACACACATTCTGACTTTGTCGTCCTTTCTAGGCACGGGCACAATGTTAGCAACCCATTATGGATAGGAAGTAACAGCCAGAAAAACAGCGTTGAATTGCTTCATTACCTCAGATTTGATCTTCTCAGACATGTCGGGCCTCATTCGGTGGACCTTTTGTTTGATCGGTGGGCAGTCTTCTCTTGTAGGGAGACGGTGAACCACGATATCCGTGTCTAGTCCCGACATGTCTTCATAGGACCAGGCGAATATTTCAACATATCCATTCAACAACTGCATTAAGCGCTCTTTGACACTTGGTTCCAAGTTGGCACCCACCTTTACCTATTTCTTGTCTTCCTCCGTTCCCAAGTTGATGGTTTCTAGCAACTCTTTATGGGGAAGAATAGCCCTTTCCTCTTGTTGCAGAAGTCTGGCTAGCTCACCAGGCACTTCACAGTCTTCCTCACCTTCGTACTCGGCATGATTGACTAAGTCTTCAGAGTCACCGAAGGCTAAAGTAGAATAGTCACCCATGGAATCCGGAGTGGATGGGTACCTGCATTTTGTGAGTGTGGGTGTGTGTAAGGGATAGCCATCCTTAAACAAAACAAAATGCAAAAAGGAAAGAAAATGAACACAACAGTTTATAGATGAAAACGTCAAATGATTCATTTAAACATGGCATATGATAATGAATAAATCAAGCCCTTACAAATGGACCTATATGCCCCGGGCAAGGCATAAGGTGAAAATACTTTAGAAATTGTTTAGTTATTACAGACCAAAATAGGAAATTGTTCAAAGATAAATTACTGGATGATGAAAGTGATGGGAACAAAGTCCTTCGCTTCCCAGTTGCTTAATCCTCCTTCGACGGTTGGAAAGATCAAATCTTCAAAGTTGTCTTATTCATCATCATCTTCTAAGGCAATAATGTAATTGCAAGCTTCTCAAGTCATGTTTAAAGCATTGGTTTTGATGAAGACAACATGGATATCAACATTCAAAGGATGTGCAAAAAGTTTATCAATATCATATAAAACCTTGTTACAAGTCTTGAAGATTAGAAGAAGAATTATTAAAGAAACAACAAATGTCAAAAGGTATAAATAATTCTTAAACTTGAATATAGATGTTCACAAATATGCATTCATAATCATATACATATCCCACATTTTTAACAATAAGAAAAACTATGTTTGAAATCTTTTTCAAAAGGATTTTTTGAAAATAAACTTTCAGGAACCGGTTCCTACCTAACAGGGAACCGGGTTCCATACTTGTTCAAAAATCACTTCCCTGGAATTTGTACCAGGAACCGGGTTGTACCTATAGGGGAACCGGTTCCTGCGTGTTATTTTTGAATTCTGGGTTATAACATTCACTAGGAACCGGGTTCTGCCTAGGTCGGAACCGGTTCACAGCGAACTAGTACAGATTTTCTTTTGTTTTTTGAACATAATTCAAATGGTATTCTTTCATGATTGCATTGCATCTTTTCATATCAAATGGAATGAATGAAGAGGTATTTGTGACATTATAAATTGTGCAGATTTTCAAATTCAAATAACCTTCTTCAATTAACAATTTTCATCATTCAAATTTGCATACTCTTACAAACTTTCAAGTGTTCTTATAAATCATAAATTTTGTGAAACTTGCCATATACATTTTCATTAAGAAATCATTACAAGTTTCATACATTCATTGTGAACATTTATAATCATTGCTTGAGAATTGTTTCTTTCTTGAAGAAGAAGATCAATCAAAGATTGATAGTGCTCTCCATCTCTTTCAAATAAATCATTGTATTACAAAAAGAAAGTATTCCCTTACTATCCAGGATTGTTGGAAGTAAGTGTTGTGATTTGAAGAGGATTGTTCTTCATTCACATTAGTGTTTGTTTGACCTTAAAAGTATTCCCTTACTATCTAGGATTGATGGAAGTAAGTGTTGTGATTTGAAGAGGATTGTTCTTCATTCACATTAGTGTTTGTTTGACCTTAAAGGTGTTAAGAACCTTTGGTCACCCTATAGGTTAGATAGTAAGCATAGGCTGTACAATCATTCTAAACTATAGTGAAATCTCTTTCGTGTTGGAAAGGGGACTGGAGTACTCTCAGATTATGAGGGGAACCAGGATATATCGCCGTGTTCTTTACTTTTCCGCTTTTATCGTTTTCATCACCATAATCAAGAAAAGATAAGATATAGTCAAAAACCTTCAAACACTTAACCACAAATTACTACAAGTATTCTCATAAAACCGAATAAATTTTTATATACCTAATTCACCCCCCTCTTAGGCACTCTTAGAATTACAATTAATTCCATGGTGAGTGATTTTTACGGGTGGTCCTCCAGCCCTGGAGAGACGCACAGCTTTTTGTCCAGCAGCAGTAAAACCTAGTCCGAACTTGTCCGTCTTGTGAGGAAAATCAGGCAGTTTCCCCCACACTATACTCCTTCCTTCTTTGATTACAGCCTCTGCATCTTTGAGAGATTCCATCCTAGACACATGCTTGGAAACGATAGGCACATCAACCATTGTCTTTGCAACCGCGACTTCAGGAGAGACTTCCTCAAAATGTTGGAAAGGCGTTTCTATGAATTCTCCATCCAACTCCACATAGCGGAAGGAGTTGAGGTGACTTATCATGTACTCTTCCTCGCCGTGCACCGTTATAATCTTACCCTGAACAGGATACTTTAGCATTTGGTGCAAAGAGGAGGTAACTGCCCCAGCATAGTGGATCCACGGCCTTCCTAATAAACAAGAATATGAAGGACGGATGTCCATCACATAAAAGTTAGAGTTGAAGGTCTCGGTGCCCACTTTTATAGGAATGTCTACCTCTCCATGAACCATCCTCTTAGAACCGTCGAAGGCTCTAACAACGATGTTACTAGGTTTGAGGGTCAATTATTCGCAGTCCAACCTATCCAACGCCTTTTTCGGCAGCACATTCAAAGATGAACTGGTATCAACTAGGACATGGGCAAGTGTGGTTCCCATGCATTCTACTGAGACATGCAGCGCATCGTTGTGCTTCCTTCCCTTGGGGGTCAAATCAGCATCGGAAAAACCAAGACCATTATCAGCAGTAAGACTGGCCACACACTCTTGAAACTGGTCAGCCGAAGTTTCTTGAGGCACGTGTGCCGTCTTTAAAAATTTGATTAAGGCCTTAGCATGGGCCTCAGAGCAGAGTAGAAGAGCCAACATGGAGATTTTGGAAGGGGTCTTCCCTAGCTGTTCCACGACATCGTAGTTGCTCCTCTTTATTATTTTTAAGATTTCTTCCATCTCTTTCTGGGTGGTTTTGGGGATTACCACAGTCTGAGCCTTCATCCTGACAGGCGCTTCTAGTATCCCCTTACCCTTATCGGTAGTATCAACAGAGGGTCTAACTTCAGGAGTATCCAATTCTTCAATTATCGGGCTTTGCACAGATGGCTTAACAGGCACAGAAGCTTTCGAGGGTCCGAAGACTGCTCGTGGGGGAGCAATCTCCGGAGAGAATATCCTTCCGCTGCGAGTTATCTTTCTTGTTCCCGCAATGTTCCCTATATCAGGGGTTTCATCATCAGAATTCTCTTGGACTGATTCAATCTGTTTGATACCATGATAGAAGATTTCTCCTCCGTAGTTCCATGGTATCGTCTTGTTAGATTCATACGGGACAGGCCCCGGCATGGTGATTTTCAACGGCACAAACTTAGGATCAGGCGTAATCTTGACAGGCCTTTTGCAAGCCTTGAGAAGATTATCGGAGATGGTTATTATTGCAATGTCATTGGTGGAAGTATCAAAGGTAGCAGGAGTAACAGGAGTGAAGGTATCAACAGGAGTCTTTTGGAAGAGTAACTCTTGGGTATCCATCAGGCGTTGGATGCCTGATTTCAACATTGGGCAGTCAGCTCGTATGTTTAAACAAAAGTAACAGTCTTTTCCACAGTCTGGGAATATCCCAGCTCTCATCAAATTCACTTTAATCACTAGTAACGGAGTCAAAAGGTCAGCAACATTGGTTACATGAAGATCTTATATAACGACATGAACATTATGACCGTGCTTGGGCATTGGGGCAGAAATCACATTTGGCTTTTCGGGCGCATCGAATTCTACCTCGTTGGCGTCGATCAGGTCTTGGATTTTGTTCTTAAGAGCCCAACAGTTGTTGGTATCATGCCCTATACTGTCAGAGTGGTAAGCACATTTTGCATTGGAGTGGTAATGTGGAGAAGATGTATTAGGGTTCTTTGGCGCTTCCTTCAAATTGTGAGATTCAGCTTCAACAGATGAGGGAGTACTTGAGCTGGTGTCATGTTGATTCAGGTGAACTTCCATTGCGGCCTTTCTACCCTTTGCTGATTAGATATTGGCTGATTGTTGCGAGGTTGATATTTTGAAGAGTTTCGGATTATCACAGCCCCCACAGTTGGTCGGCGCTCGGTTCTTCCTTGGCTCTTCTGAGAATAAATAGCAGAAGCTTCCTTCTTAGCTGGGAAGGTCTTCTTAATAGCAGTGGATGCGGAGGCATCTTTCTGAATCTTACCACTTTTGATGCCAGCCTTGACCCTTTCGCCGGTCAAAATTAATTCGGTGAATCCTGCAGAGGAACCCCCGATTAAATGATTGAAGAAAGGGCCAAACAGGGTCCCTAAAAACATGTCAACCAGCTCTCTATCCGACAATGGTGGCTGCACCCTTCCAGCCAGATCACGCCACTTCTGGGCATACTCTTTAAATCCTCCATTAGAAGCCATACCCATACTCTGTAGCTGAGTACGAGTGGGCGCTAAATCAGCATTGTATTGGTATTGACGGTAGAAAGCAACAGCTAAATCTTCCCAGTTATGAACCTCCAATCTCTCAAGTTGATAGAACCAGTCCAATTGCGTGCCTGACAAACTGTCTTGAAAAAAGTGTACCCAGAGGTCTTTATCAGATGAGTGGGGTTGGATCTTTCTGACGTAGGATCTCAGATGCATCTTTGGGCAGGACAGACCGTCATACTTAGAAAATGTAGGAACTTTGAACTTGGGAGGAATGACGATCCCAGCGACCAACCCTAGTTCTTCAAAATCTAAACCAGGTACCCTTTGTAACTCCATGGCTGCCAACCAATCCTCAAGATTTTTAAACTTATCATCCACCGGGGGATATTGCTGTTCGGAGTAATCTTCGTCTTCTTCCTCTTCCTCCTCTTCAACCTCAAATTCAGAAGGCATCGTCGTTCCTTTTCCTTTACCAGCCCCTTCATCAAACGTCGAGGGGAAGTCAAGAACTTTTCTAGCATTGCTTTCAAACCTTCTTCCCATGATGACTACACCAGGTCTTTTCTTCTTTTTCTCTTTATCTTTCTCCAACAGTGTTTTGAGGTCCTCTTGACCCTTAGCTAAGGTCATGAGGAGTCGCTGGAATTTAGAATTCTGTGCTTGCAGATCCTTAACAGTCTGCTCTAAATCCATCTTGCTGAAATAAATCGCAGAAAGATAAGGAAACCTGGCGTGAAGACCTGTTTATGCATATGATGAATGATGTGTTATTCATGTAATGCATTCAAGGATTCGGAAATTCAAATTTGTTGTGAACAAAAAAGAACACACGTCATATTAAGAAGAAATTTGTTAGTACATAAGTGCCCCATGGGTAAAATATTACAAAATTCTTAATGTAAAAAGACATTGCGCATCCTCTTTGGTGAGATGTAAGTGTTGAAAGTTTCCTCCTCATGAAGTCGACGGGTAAGCTCCAAAACATTCTTCTCACTGGCATAGAAGTTGGCTTCAAAAGTATTCTGTTCTTCTTTGAGGGTGTATGGAACCTCTCCTTCCATAACAGGCTCTTTGATCAAGGGGAGAATGTGAGGGTATGGCATCATAAGATTCTGGGTGCGGGTTCATACCCACTTGAGGTAAGGCTCAAGGGGGATGGAATTCTTGTGTCCCAGTGTCTTACTATCCACTTTTTTGGGCATCCTCCAAGCTCTGATGAACCTTTGTCGAAGTCCTTGCACATCGTTGTCGAAGTCAAAAACTAGGTCAGGAATCAGCATGTCATGAGGGCCATCCCTCTGGGCATATCCAAACTTTCTTAGAGCTAAACAGGGGTTGTAGGTAATTCCTCCCCTAATGCCAAGTAATGGGACATTAGGGAATTCTCCACAACGATCAATGATGATGACATTTTCTTTAGACCGAGAACACTAATGTACATCAGAATGTGTTAAGGTCATCAATCGTTGTGACCACCTTAAACCCTGCTCATTCTTCAGAACTGATTGGGGAAGGTGATAAATAAACCACCTTGCTAGAAGAGGAGTACAGCACATGAGAACACCTCTTTTCCTCATTGTTCGTGTGTAAAATTAGTGTAGGATGTCCCCAAGCAATGTAGGTACAGGATTCCGAGATATGAACATCTTGACAGCATTCACATCTATAAGTTGATCAGGGTTTGGGAACAGGACCAACCCATAGATGAGAAGTGCTACAATCTCCTCAATAGCTTGTAGATCTAGAGAGTTCCAGCAGTCTTGTGCCTTCTCAAACAGAAACTTTCCCAAGAAACCCTTGACACCACTTCTGGTTTCCTAATGTCCTTTGATATCAGATGGTTGCAACTATAATGTTTGAGCAACATCTTCAGGCTTTGGTTCTTTTTCCGTACCGTTGTAGGGTAGTTGATGAAGAATAGGAATTCTCAGGAGTTGAGAAAATTCCTCAAAAGTAGGTACTAGTTGGTAATCAGGGAATGTGAAACAGTGGTGTAGGGGGTCAAAGAACTAGAAGAGAACTTTCACCATGTCTTCTTCAATGTTGGAGTTGACCAAGTTGAGAAGTCTACCATGTCTTTCACTGAAGAGAGAATTCTATGGAATCTTGGAAGTAAGTTCCTTGAGTTGAGGAGGGATTCTCATAAGGTTGACTTGAATGGTTTTCCTGCGAAGAGATTCCATGACCTAGAAAACAAGAACAAAGATGAAGATCCAAACCCTTGAAATGGTTAGTGGATGCATATGATGCTTTATGATGTTCATGATGTATGCACAAACACATGTACAAGCAAGTCACATAAGATCCTAGTTTCAGGCTTGCATGAGGTTTCATAGGTAAGTACCCTCTTGAGTTTAGTTGGCTCAAACCTGTCCTATAAATAGTAACCGGGTTCTAAGGAGCTCAATATCACTGGATTATTTTCTGTGTTCATTGTTTTGGTTTAACCACTTAACTGGCGACCAAAATATTCCAAGAAAACAACCCTCAATGAGTGTAGTGTTAGAACAATGTTTGAATCTACTACCCTATATTTAAGTTTTGATGATAACAAAGTGAAAAGATATAGTATTTATAAGTTTCATGTTTGAACTATCTGCTGCCTAAAATTATTATGTTCTGACTTGCAGATACGTTGATTGAAATAAGCAAGATCACATCTATTCAGCATCAGAACTTGATTTCAGACACCAGCATCAGAAGTTGCTACATCAGAACGTCAAAATCAGATGATCAACTCACGTACATGCTGAAGCCTGATGAACAAGACTGCGCTCAACACTCTGATACAGAAACACAATAGTTCATCAGCAGCGGAGCAGAATCAGAATGAGCCAAGCCAGAACTTGCATTAAGTAAGCAACGGTACTGTGCATTGAAAGAAAATTAATTCCAACGGCCTCATTCCAGACAAGATCTGCTCAATAAGGAAAGTTTGTTATTAGCATTGAATCAAGAATATTGCATCCAACGTTCATCATCTCAGTGCTATATAAACAAGGCTTTGAAGATTGAAATGGTTAATGCTCTAAAAATCTCTACACGCACAAAAGCTGAACCATAATCTTTGTTCTACCAGTTTTGCTAAACCACACACTCTGATATTCCATTACTGTTTAGCAATCTAGTTTCTAAGCTTCATTTTGTGTATACATCACAGTTGTGATACAGTTTTGTAGAAAACATCCACACACATAGTTTTATCTCTTTGTAAGAAAGTGTTACCTTGACAAACCGAGTTGTGGTTTGAATCAAGAAGGCTTTAGCAGTTGTTAAAGCAGTCTGTAATATTCAGTTGAATATAGTGGATTAAGACCTCGTTGGAGAGAGGAGAAATCACCTTGACGGGTGGACTGGAGTAGTTTGAGATCAAACGAACCAGGATAAAAATATCTTGTCAATTTCTTTAGATTTCAGTTTTACAATTCAACCCCCCCCCCTTCTTGTGTTTTTCACCTCTTCAATTGGCATCAAAGCGCCTGGTTCTGAGCTAAAACACTTAACCGTGTCAGTACAAGATCCAGCGTCAGAAAAACACAATGGCAGGAAACAATTCTCACATCAGCAATGACAACAATGAGGACAGAGACAGATTCAGTGGCAAACCTCCAGTCTTTGATGGAGAAAACTTTGATTACTGGAAAGACAGAATTGAAAGCTTCTTTCTGGCACATGATGCTGATCTGTGGGATATGGTGACAGATGGATACACGCACCCTGTGAATGCAAGTGGTCAGAAGATTGATAGAAAAACAATGTCTGACCAACAAAAGCGTGACTTCAAGAATCACCACAAGGCCAGAACCATCCTCCTCAGTGCCATCTCCTATACTGAGTATGAAAAGATCTCCAACAGAGATACAACAAAGAATATTTTTGATTCTCTCAGAATGACGCATGAGGGCAACGTTCAGGTCAAAGAAACAAAAGCTCTGGGGCTCATTCAGAAGTATAAGGCGTTCAAAATGGAAGAATCTGAATCCATTGAAACTATGTTCTCTAGATTCCAGATTCTGGTAGCTGGTCTCAAAGTTCTGGACAAAGGATACTCTACTGCTGACCATGTCAAGAAAATCGTCAGAAGTTTACCCAAGAAGTGGAGGCCTATGGTTACTGCTCTGAAGCTAGCTAAAGATCTCAACAAAATCACTCTGGAGGAACTTATCAGCTCCCTCAGAAGTCATGAGATAGAGCTAGAAGCTAATGAGCCTCAGAAGCAAGGTAAGCCTTTAGCATTAAAATCTAACAGAAAATTTGAGTCTAAAGTTTTGCAGGCAGTTGAAGAAACATCTGATGGATCCTCATCAGAAGAAGACGAACTTTCCCTTCTCTCCAGAAGAGTAAATCAACTGTGGAAGCAAAGACAAAGGAAGTTCAGGAATCCCATAAGATCTGATCAGAACGAGTCTTCTTCCAGATACAGAAGGACAGATTCTTCCTCTGGATATAGAAGATCTGAAGGGTCCTCCAGTAGCAAAAAGCCAAACACCAAAGACATCATCTGCTATGAGTGCAATGAGCAAGGACACTACAAGAGTGACTGCCCAAAGCTTCAGAGGGAAAAGCCCAAAAAGAAGTTTGGAAGAGAGAAGAAGAAAAGTCTCATGGCCACATGGGATGACTCTGACTCGTCTGAAGCTGACTCAGAATTAGATGATGAAAGGGCGAACATAGCTCTCATGGCTAACATTTCAGAAGATAGTGAAGCTTCTGAATCAGACTCAGAATCAGACACTGAAGAGATATCTTTAGCAGCAAGTCAGAAACACCAGTCATGGTACCTGGACTCTGGCTGCTCACGACACATGACGGGAAGAAGGCATATGTTCCAAAGCCTGGAACTTAAGCCTGGAGGCCACGTTGGCTTTGGAGGCAATCAGAGGGGAAAGATAATTGGCTCTGGAACTGTAGGTAATGGAAATCTTCCCTCTATTAATAATGTTCTGCTAGTAGATGGATTGATGCATAATCTGTTATCCATAAGTCAATTAAGTGATAACGGTTATGATATAATCTTTAATCAAAAATCATGTAAAGCTGTTAGTCAGAAAGATGGGACTATCCTGTTTAATGGTAAGAGGAAAAACAACATTTACAAAATCAAACTTTCTGAACTAAAGAGTCAGAATGTAAAATGTCTTCTGTCTGTTAACAACGAGCAGTGGATCTGGCACAGAAGATTGGGGCATGTTAGTATGAGAAGAATATCTCAGATTAACAAACTCAATCTGGTCAGAGGACTTCCTAATTTGAAGTTCAATTCAGATGCTCTGTGTGAAGCATGTCAGAAAGGCAAATTTGCAAAATCTTCTTTTAAATCCAAAAATGTTGTTTCCACCTCTAAGCCATTAGAACTTCTGCACATTGACTTATTTGGACCAGTTAAAACTGCCTCAGTCAGTGGTAAGAAGTATGGGTTAGTAATCGTAGATGACTATAGCAGATGGACATGGCTAAAGTTCTTAAGACACAAGGACGAGTCACACTCTGTGTTTGTTACCTTCTGTAACCAAGTTCATAATGAAAAGGATCTTAGAATCGTTAAAGTCAGAAGTGATCATGGTGGAGAATTTGAAAATAAAGATTTTGAGTCATTCTTTAATGACAGAGGCATTCTGCATGATTTCTCTTGTCCTAGAACTCCCCAACAAAATGGAGTTGTAGAACGAAAGAACGGAACATTGCAAGAAATGGCCAGAACCATGATCAATGAGACAAACGTTGCTAAGACCTTCTGGGCAGAGGCAATAAACACAGCGTGCTACATTCATAATAGAATCTCAATAAGACCTATTCTGGAAAAGACTCCATATGAATTGTGGAAGAACAGAAATCCCAACATTTCATATTTTCATCCATTTGGATGTACTTGCTTTATATTAAATACAAAGAATTATTTGAACAAGTTTGACTCTAAAGCACAGAAGTGTATTATGTTAGGATACTCTGAACGCTCAAGAGGGTACAGAGTATACAATACAGAAACACAGATTGTGGAAGAATCAATCAGTGTTCGTTTTGATGACAAGCTTGACTCTGAAAAGTCAAAGCAGAATGAAGTTTTTGCAGGTATAGAAATTGAATTTGCAGGTTCTGAAGACAAGTCATCAGAAGCTCTCAACACAGACATTCCTTCAACGTCTGAAAGAAGCACTACTAGAAATCCTACAACAGCTGCTGATCAACCTCAGAAGAGATTACCCAGAAGCAGCTTGGATCACCCAGAAGAGACTATCCTAGGAAGAAAGGAAGATCCAATCAGAACAAGAGCAAGCTTCAGAAACTCTGAAGAAACTCTTATGGGACTGGTGTCTCTGATTGAACCTTCTTCTATTGATGAAGCACTCCTGGATAATGACTGGATTCTGGCAATGCAAGAAGAGCTGAATCAATTCACCAGAAACGACGTATGGGATCTCGTTCCCAGACCAAAAGGATTCAGCGTCATTGGAACAAGATGGGTGTTCAGAAACAAGCTAAATGAACAAGGTGAAGTCATCAGAAACAAGGCACGACTGGTTGCACAAGGTTATAGTCAGCAAGAGGGGATAGACTATACAGAAACCTTTGCCCCAGTCGCCAGGTTAGAATCTATCAGACTTTTAATTTTATTTGCTGTTAATAGAGGCATCACTCTGTATCAGATGGATGTCAAAAGTGCATTCTTAAATGGTTATATAGAAGAAGAAGTTTATGTTCACCAACCCCCAGGTTTTGAAAATACAAAACATCCAGAACATGTTTTCAAACTAAAGAAGTCACTGTATGGTCTGAAACAAGCTCCCGGAGCTTGGTATGAAAGGCTAAGTAACTTTCTGCTTGAAAATGAATTCACCAGAGGGAAAGTGGACACTACTCTATTCTGTAAAACAGTTAAGAGTGACATCTTAGTCTGTCAAATTTATGTTGATGATATCATTTTTGGTTCTACTAATCCTTCTCTTGGAAGAAAATTTGCTAAGTGTATGCAGGCAGAATTTGAGATGAGCCTCATGGGGGAACTGAAATTCTTTCTAGGAATTCAGATCAATCAAACTCCAGAAGGAACTTACATTCATCAGAGCAAATACATCAGAGATCTTCTGAAGAAATTTGACCTCTCAGAATGTAAGCCATCAAAGATTCCAATGCATCCCACGTGCATTCTGGAAAGAGAAGAGGTAAGCAAAAAGGTAGAACAGAAAGTCTACAGAGGTATGATTGGTTCTCTCCTCTATCTGACTGCTTCAAGACCTGACATATTATTCAGTGTTTGTATCTGTGCTAGATTCCAATCAGATCCTAGAGAATCTCACTTAACAGCTGTTAAGCGAATTTTCAAGTATCTGAAAGGTACTACTAATCTGGGTTTGTTTTATAGAAAATCTAGTGATTACAGCTTAGTAGGCTACTGTGATGCTGATTTTGCTGGAGACAGAGTGGAACGTAAAAGTACTTCTGGAAGCTGCCAGTTTCTGGGAGAAAATCTGATCTCTTGGTCCAGCAAAAGACAATCAACAATTGCTCTGTCAACAGCAGAAGCTGAGTACATAGCAGCAGCAGGATGTAGCACACAAATGCTCTGGATGAAAAGTCAGCTTGAAGACTTCCAGATTTTTGAGAGTAACATTCCTATACTTTGTGATAATACTTCTGCTATTTGCTTAAGTAAAAATCCTATTTTACATTCTAGAGCTAAGCATATAGAAATAAAACATCACTTCATTAGGGACTATATTCAGAAAGGTATTTTGAACTTAAAATTTATAGATACAGACCATCAATGGGCTGATATCTTTACTAAACCCCTTTCAGAAGATAGGTTTAATTTCATTCTGAAACATCTCAGCATGAAAGTGTGTCCAGAGTGAAAATGTTTTAATTCCATATATTTACTTTCAGAATGTAATTATTTTACTGTGAACTTCTGATCAATCTCCTTTCAAAAAAATAGAACATGCAGATTGTATCAGATGCAAGTCTAAAGATCTGAGAGTCTAAGCTCAAAGACAGACGTGCTGATCACTACATCAAACAAGTGTCATCCAATCATCAGCATATCTCTGAAGCAGAACGCGTGCATGCTTCTGAGAAGGCAAAGCGCTGATTGGGTGCATTGAGACACATGTCTGGTAACCGTTGTTAAGTATCTTTCTCAAATCCCCCAAAATCAGCAAGCATTTAATGAAAAGTAATCATGCTTTTAAATGGCAATCATGATTTTTCTCTCTCTTAAAAAATGTTTATCTTTTCAAAATAGTTTTGAAAACTCTATTTAAGCACATTAATCTCTCATTCTTATTCTTTACGCTTTCTCACTAACACTCAAGCATTTTCTGCATATTTCTGAGTTCATCTCTTGCAAACCTTTTTCCTCAGTTCATTCTCAAAACCCTTTTAGTGTGAACATGGCAACCTCCAGTAGGGTTTCTGCAGGTAATCAGAAGAAAGCATCATCTGAGCAATATCAAGTGCCACTCAGAACTCTCCTCACTCCGGTGAAGAATCTTGAAGTGCTCTCTGAGTTAATCATTGATTTTGAAAGCTTGAAGGAGAATGGTTTTGACCTAACTAAAGAAGTTAGGGCTCAAAAGTGGGAAAGGTATTTCGATAGGTTGGTTGGACCAACATTCCCAGCGCTGGTCAAGGAATTTTGGATTCACGCCAAGGTTTCAACACATCTAGTCATCTCCTCTGTTATGGGGAAGAAGATTGTGATTAATGAAGATCTCATTGCAAGACTAATCGGTCAAAGTGGTGGTGGCATCCGTTGTGTGGACATGGCTGAAAGATGTGCTGATATAGGTGTGGTAGCTAACAGGATTTTCACTCTTGGGATGCCCAGCAGCAAGATTAAAGATCTGAAGGATCATTTCAGAGTATGGGCTAAGATTGTTCTGGGGTGCTTCAACCACAGGAAACCAACAAGTTCTCCTGATTACATAAATGTGGATCAGCAGTTTCTGATCTACTTTATTGATAAGAAGATAAAGATCAATCTGGCTCACTTCTTGTTCAACCACCTCAGAACCAGTGTGAAAGAAACAAGGGAAGAAGAAAGAACCAAGAGGGACTGGATACCTTTTGGAAGGTTGATATCAGATATTCTGACAGAGAATAGGCTGATTGAACATCTGATAGAAGCTCAAGAGCTGAGCACTATTGAACCAACAATTGGAAAACCTCTGAACGCAAAGAACCTGAAAAAGATGAAGCTGATAGAGAATATTCAGAAGGAACCCAGAGCTACTTCCACTGCTGATATCTCCAGCAGAAGAGTGCCTCTGAGTGATTTTCCGTTATTCTCTGAAACTGAATCCAAACCAGAGATGATTCTCAGGTACTTGGATGCGTACAAGGCAGATGGTACAGATCCAAAGCTGAATATCAGAGATCTGCATCAACCCCAACCAGAAGTGACTCTGAAGAAGACAAAGAAGAGGAAGGCGCCATCAGAAGGATCATCTCAGCAGACTCCAAAGAAAAGAGGTATTTCATCTGCTGCCCCTATTTCAAATTCTTTTACTATTCCAGCATCTATCCCTCCTCAAACCTCTCATAGAATATCAATTCCCATCCCTACCATTGATGAAACCGTACAAGAAGAAGACCCTTCTGAGGCATTAAAACTCAGAAGACCTAGAACCAAACACCCCAAACAACCAACAATTTCAACAACAACAGCACTTGACCAAGTGCTGTCTGATATTGAGCGTCAACATGCCTCTGCTCAACCAAACTCTGAACCACAAAATGTTCCTCCTCCACAACCAGAACAACAACAACAACCAGAACCAGAACCACAACAACCACTCTCAGAAGAACCTATGATCCCTGAGCAATCAGAGATTCCACCTCCCTCTCCCCAACCAGAAATAAATCCACCTTCACCACAAACAGAGTTTCACCACTCTGAAACTCCTTCTCCTCATCAACCTGACCCTCACTCACCTCAACCATCACCGCTGGCAATCCAACTGCCATGTGGAACCATTGTTGTCATGCCCCAGTTACCATCCTCATCAGAATCGACACCACCAAATACTCCCAAAACACCACACACTCCAATCGAAATATTTGACTCTAATACCCCTTCTCCAAAACAAACAGCCTCTCAGAAAACCTCTGAAAACCCCAGCAGGACTTTCATTGACTTAACCAGTCTTGACCGTCTTGCTGATCTAAAACACAAAATTGCCATCCCAAAACCAAAGCAACCAGATGTTGGCTCTGGTATTTTGAATTTTGAAACAGGTGTGCTGCAATGGATTGCTTCCTTGAAGCAAGTCTGTCCGGGAATGATTGACCCAGCTGCTTCTGATCAGCTCTGGTCACAGTTCAGACTTTGGGTACGTGCTGAAGCCCTCAAGTTGCAGGATATCAACTATGAGCAGGCACAACAAAATTTCAGCAAGCTTCTGAATGAAGTTGGAAGTATGCTTCTGAAAGAGGACGTGCTCCCTCTGGACAGTGAACCTTGGTCTGAGAAACAGCAAGCTGCAAAGGTACAGGACAAGACCACTCAATCAGAAGAAGACAAGACCATTCAAGCTGAAGAAAGTCAAGCAGAGGATGTCGCTGAAAGTTCTCAGAAGCTTCCTGCTTCTGATGCTTCTCAAGCTGCCTTGGACAGGCAGACTTTGGAAGAACTAAGGCTGAATGACATGCGTCTACAGCAGCGAATGGATGAAAACGATCAGAAGATGAAAGAGAGAATGGATGTGCAGGACAGCAAGATTGACACTGTTGTCAGCATGGTGCATAAGCAGAATGAGACTTCTGAAAAGATTCAAGCCATGCTGGAGAGCCTATTCACACGCTTGCCTCCTCAACCTTAAATCTTTTCTTTCATGCATGACCTTTTTCATGTTTTCCTTGATTTTCTGATGTACTGTTTGATTATGTTTTGTAATATTTTCTTGTTTTAACTCTGAACTATATTAATATGATTAGTTTTTCTGATCTTAATTGTTTTAGCACATCACCAACACTTTTTGATTGCTGACAAAAAGGGGGAGAACAAGAATGATATTTAAATCAATAACGGCTAACTAGACAGAAATTCTCAAACATTCTAACTCTATTACTTGAAATGTTTTTTTTCTGTTTTGCTTAAAGTCTACAGGCACAAGGAAGCTCCTGAACACTCTGAAGACTAGAAGCTCTGATCACTAAGCTATGATCACTATGAAGTTCTGATCCGCTCTAATATTCTGATCCAAAGCAAAGCTCTGACAAGAAAAGCTCTGAAGCTCTGCTCTGACATAAAGCTTCTGATAAGTCAAAGACTCTGATACTCTGATGTTCAAAGAAAGGCAAAAAGATCTGATCCTGAAGAACGCGTATTATCAAAGGGAAGTAATAAACTCAGGGGGAGTATTTCCTTACTCCTTATTCTTTTACTTCTTATTCTGATACATATTCCAGATACCTTTTCACGTTATTTTCATTTAAAATATCTAGTTTTTGTCATCATCAAAAAGGGGGAGATTGTTAGAACAATGTTTGAATCTACTACCCTATATTTAAGTTTTGATGATAACAAAGTGAAAAGATATAGTATTTATAAGTTTCATGTTTGAACTATCTGCTGCCTAAAATTATTATGTTCTGACTTGCAGATACGCTGATTGAAATAAGCAAGATCACATCTATTCAGCATCAGAACTTGATTTCAGACACCAGCATCAGAAGTTGCTACATCAGAACGTCAAAATCAGATGATCAACTCACGTACATGCTGAAGCCTGATGAACAAGACTGCGCTCAACACTCTGATACAGAAATACAATAGTTCATCAGCAGCGAAGCAGAATCAGAATGAGCCAAGCCAGAACTTGCATTAAGTAAGCAACGGTACTGTGCATTGAAAGCAAATTAATTCCAACGGCCTCATTCCAGACAAGATCTGCTCAATAAGGAAAGTTTGTTATTAGCATTGAATCAAGAATATTGCATCCAACGTTCATCATCTCAGTGCTATATAAACAAGGCTTTGAAGATTGAAATGGTTAATGCTCTAAAAATCTCTACACGCACAAAAGCTGAACCATAATCTTTGTTCTACCAGTTTTGCTAAACCACACACTCTGATATTCCATTACTGTTTAGCAATCTAGTTTCTAAGCTTCATTTTGTGTATACATCACAGTTGTGATACAGTTTTGTAGAAAACATCCACACACATAGTTTTATCTCTTTGTAAGAAAGTGTTACCTTGACAAACCGGGTTGTGGTTTGAATCAAGAAGGCTTTAGCAGTTGTTAAAGCAGTCTGTAATATTCAGTTGAATATAGTGGATTAAGACCTCGTTGGAGAGAGGAGAAATCACCTTGACGGGTGGACTGGAGTAGTTTGAGATCAAACGAACCAGGATAAAAATATCTTGTCAATTGCTTTAGATTTCAGTTTTACAATTCAACCCCCCCCCCCCCCCCCCCCTTCTTGTGTTTTTCACCTCTTCATGTAGTATCGAGTATCTACCAACTTCGGACTGCACCAAAGCCGATCATCTCACTACCCCTAAAAAAGGCCAAGATGGACAAGTAAGGTTCTAAGAGTTCATTAGTGCTTCATGACATCACTCAGCGGCCCCGTATTCTCTTTGATTGACTCAAATGCTACCGGTACTCACAAATATGTCGCACTAATATAACTATTGCTTCAACCATATCGGTATACCCCGCACAGTTTCCACAACATATTGCTATTTACCTATGAATGTTTCCCAAATTCGGGTAGAGGATTTCAAGCCCAAACAAGAGAACCAAATGTAAAGCAATCAAAGCAATCAAGATAAGCATGCAAAAGTGATCTAAACCCTAAGGTTACTCCACTTTTAGAATAATTCCCCAGCAGATTCACCAGTTATGTGATACGGTGGGAGAACTGACTTGAGGTTTTGCGTTTGTGTTTGCAAATGTTTCGGTTTAGTAAGAGTCACCACCGACTTTTTATTTTATCCTAAGGAAAGGTCAAAAAGCACAAGAAAGACCTTTAGATGTTTTCTTGGGTTCGGGGAGTAGATTATAGAAAGGGAAGGTATTAGCACGCTTTCTATCCATGGTTATCCATGGGCTCTTAGTTACTTGTTTAGATCACTTGCTTTGCTTTTCAATTGTTTGAAATGGTGCTTTTCAATTGTTTGAAATGGTGCTTTGTGTGTGGTTTTGAAAGATGTTTTGAAAAGAGGCCATCGTTGTGGCAACCTTTGTAATGATTCTTGTTTGAATGTATACAAAAGTGTTTTTGTCTTTTGAAAAGTTTTCAATGTTTGAAAGTTGGATTTTGAAATTGTGTTGTGAAGTGTGTTTGAAAGTAGCAAGGATGTTTTTGCAAGCTTTTGATCAAGTAACTAAGAGTTGTCTACCCTATTTTACTCAAAGATCTTTCTTATGTTTTTAACCCTTTTAACAGTGTTGTTTCACCATTGCATTTGGTGAATAACCTTGTGTTAGGATGTTAAACGGGACAGGCGCGGGTCATCGTATATACCATGATAGCAATTGTGTCAAGTATCTTTGGCAATTTTCTTGAGGGACTTGATCACTTTGTTTAGGCAACTCAGATAGCGTCATCGAGGTACTATGATCTTTTGTTTTGTTTTTGTTTTGCCGAAGTACTTAACATGCATACCATGGCCCATTTTTTGAAGGCAACAAGTGGATTGTAACCCTAGGGGTGCAAGTGTGCATTGTGTTTGTTTTTCATGCATTTTTGTCTTTGATTAGGTCAAACTATTTGTTAATTTGATTTTTGCATACAAACCCTAATTCTCTAATCATGGCATAATTGAAAGCGTTAAGTGCGAGAATTTAAATTCTAAGCTATTACAACATGATTATGGGGAATGGGGTACAAGTTTTGAATAAGGGATTATTTTGCAAGAAATTTAAACCCTAAGTTATTACAACCAAATTGAATTTACAATACAATCAATATTTAAATGTACCATATTTAAATAACAAAATAAACAAATATTAAATAAAACGTATTATGCAAAAAAGAAGTTTTTATTTGTTTATGTATGTAAAGCATTTTTTAATGTGAAAAAAAAGGTGTAAAGAATTTAAAATAAAAAGTTGATTTTATTTAATTTAAGGGGTAAACCCTAGTTTTTCTTAAGAAAATAATATTATATATTATTTATATACAAAAATATACTAATATGTACCAACATGAAATATATTGAAGAAAAATGTATTTTTTAGTATAAAAAATAAAAAGGTAATATTTTTATATTTTTTATTCTAATTATTTAATAAAATAAAAGCATATATATATATATATATATATATATATATATATATATATATATATATATATATATATATATATATATATATATATATATATTAAATATATTAAATATGTACAAATTAAAATAAAATATATTCAAGAAAATATTTTCAGTGTGAATAAAAATAAAAAATGAAAATAAAAGTATTATTTACATTATTTTTAAATTTAAACAAATAATAAAAGGTATTAAAATGTTTTCATGTTAGAAATAATTTAAATAAATACCAAATAAAATGTAAAAAATTATGAAAATATTTTTTAAGCATTTTTTATGTTTGGAAATAAAATAATAAAGTCAGAAATGAAATTAAAATGCAAAAATAATAAAAATACAAGAAATTGGGCCAGGGGGTGTGAAAAGAAAAGAGGGAGGTGCAAAAAGAAGAACAAAACAGGCCCAACCCATTTCCACTTCATCTTCTTCTTTGTGACAAAACGCGCGCTTGCCCTGTACAAACTGCTAACTCCTGGAAACGTGATCTTTTTCCAAAACTCAAAACATGAAACTTGTAGAGCATTAAACCACGATTCTAACCATATAAAAAACTTGATCTAACTCTCAAAGACCAGAGAGAATTTCTCTGGCCCTAAAATCTGACCTAGTTTTTTCAGCATGTTCATGGATGAAATTCTCTTAGCACATTTAATATAAATGAAAACTGAGCATATGTACATCTTAAGGGCTATGAGTACTATATTTTTCATTCACAAACCTAAGCCTAATGATTCCTAAATAGAGAGATAGGAAGTTTCAAAATACTTGTTTCAGTTGGACACGAGTATGGCAATGTAGAGCTTTTCAGTGAGGCCTGAGATGCCTGGTAGCTTGCCTGAAGTTCACTTGGTCTTTTCCAATAGCTAGTTTGCTTCGAATGTTCCTGAATCAGCCTCTAGAAGTCAACCTGCACAATCTTGAAATGAAAATGGTGAACACTGTAAATGGAGTTACAGTTGGCAATGGAGGTTTGGGGTAGCTTGAGTGAGTTGAATGGAAGGTATTGGAACAAGTTTGAGGCAAAACGCATGAGGCAAAGTGAAGATGGAAGTGATTCTGCAGGGCCTGCCCTATTTTTGCAAGAAAATGTGATTTTTGTGTACAAGGGTGTTTGAGGGATGAATGGCTCGTGTTTCTAGCTCCAAGGGATGTGCAAAACGTGTTTGAAATGTTGGCTTCAGTTGATTATATCAAATTCACAAGATATGGACTTTTGGCAAGTTGACTTGTTTTGAAAGAAAAGTGTGAAGTGAAATGAGATAGGCCTGTCCAGGCTATCTCCAAGCATGCACAATTTTCTTTTACCTTTGCCTGAGTTTGTGGAACTTGTTTGCTGCAAAGAAAGAGGTCCAAGGCTCAAGAGAAGCAATGTTGATATAAAGTTGCCTTTATGAAAATGGAAGTGTCATCATTATGCCAAAAATGGATATGTTCATTGTATAATGCTTCCTTGATCAGAACAATGCCTCTAACCAATGTGTTTGCATTCAATTTTTGAGTGTTGAAGGGTTTAGAGACCTGTAATTAAGTACAAAGCTAGTTTGGTCAGATCTTGCAACTTGTATGAACATGTATTGGCCATGGTTACAAAGTGAGTTTTTGCCAACTTCAAGCATTCGATTCTCCCTAACCACAAAGGTGTTTGAGGATTTCTGGGACAATTTGGAAAGCTTGCAACATGTACTATAGTACATATTTGAAATGCAACTTGAGACTCCAAGTGGAACTATGTGAAAAATGGTCAAGAAGATGGGTCAAAATCCTGCCTAAATTAGGGCAAAATTTCTTTAAGTTAAAAGTTTTAGGGACCCTTGTTCCAAAAATGATAACTTGAGATCCAAGCTTCCTTTGAGAAAACTTTGTGAATCAAAGTTGTAGACTTTGTGGAGGACTACAACTTTCATGTTGTAAGTTTTGTTTGAATCCATTTCATCATGGTGAAAATATGGGGCAAAGTTAGGAAAAATTAAGAAAATTTGATAACTTAGAAAATTTCTAAGTTATGAAAATTTTCAATTTCAAACCCTAATTTGCAATTTTGGGTTTCTTGATGAACAAGTTTCATATTTTGACATATCTTGATGAAAAATAACCCTTGGCACTTAATTTTGACCAAAAAGTCAAAGTTTGACTTTTTAGTGTACAGTCAAATTTTGATAAGTTGACTGAAAAATTCATTTGTCAATCCCATGCATTTGAGATATTTTGAACTTGTTGAATAAGTCAAGATGATGCCATTAATTCCTTGAGTCCATGGTTGAACTTGATTTGCCATTGGCTAGGTCAAACAGTCAAAAATTGCCTTTGTATAGTCAAAACCCTAAAAATGACCATTTGCCCTTTTGGTGATCTGATCAAATTTCTTATGGAGTTGTGGTTCAAACTTGATCAAATGGTTCATATGAGTTCATAATGTTGATGTGGGTCAAAATTCATGAGGTTTGACTGTAAATTGGCCACAGTTGACTTTTTTCCCAATACAGTTGATTTCTAGGTCAACTGTCCAATTGACTGGGCAAAAATTTGATTCAAGGCTTGAAACTTGGTATGGACAAAATTATGAGTCCAACATGAAGTATGAAAGTCACTTTGGGAATTGAAGGTCCAAAAATCCCTGTACAAACTGAAACCCTAATTTAGGTCAAAAGTGCAAGGAGATGTCTTGAGCAGAGCAAACCCTAGCTTCGTCTTGAGTTCCAAGAGCCTGGTGATGGAAATGTTGATAATTGAGAGGGAAAATTTTGGAGTACAACAATCAAGATCAAATTTCATGAAGACAATCCAAAAAGAAAATTAATAATCATTAATCATTTTATGCGTGCTAAAATTAATCAAGAAAGATATCAAGACTAATTATCAAGTAATCACATCTCAAAGCATCAAGATTATCATGAAAATTAATCAAGAAAGATCAAGAAAATTCATCAAGCAAAATTAAGAGTCATGGCATCAATATTTTTATGATTTAAAATCAATTAAGAAAACAAAAGAAATTAATTGCAAAAATATGGAAAATAAATGCCAAAAATAAAATGGGAAATAAAATCAAGATGAAAATATTTTAAAGTTTTTTAGGAATTAAAATAATATAAAAAAACAATTAAAGTGAAAAAAAATTAAAATAAAAGAGAAAGAAGTAAAGGGGGTGTAAGTATGAAACTGGATCTGTGAAAAGCAGAAAGCCCAATGCGTTAGGTCGAATACAATTGTTCTAAAAATTGTTTTAGTTCAAACAAAAATGTAATGCATGGGCTTGAGGGGGGTGTAAATAGCTGAGCCCAAACAAACTTGTCAAAGCCTGACCCACATCATACTTTTCTATTTTCCATTTCATTTTCAAATATCCAGAAAATATTATAAAATAAAAACTAAAAAAAATCAAAAGAAAACTGTGTGGACATATCATGTGATGACACCTAAAAATTTTGAATTCAAATTGGAAGAAACTGCGCGCCATCACCATCATCTTCTTCCTCAGGCTCCCGACCACCACCTCCACCGTACACGATGATGACAAACCTCAAAACACAAAACAATCTACATGATTGTTGCTTAGAATTTCATGAGGATTTTGAAACTGACATCAAATTAAACTGAAACTGATTGTCTCTTAAGAAATCATGAAATAATCACCTAACCCCTAATTCAATCAATTCAAAATTAAATTCCAGTCACGCAAGGTAACTGAACCAAATGTTAGGGCTAAGACTAACAACATCAACGCAAGCATATTCACAACAATTTTTAATCAAAATGATGAAATTATGTAGATTGAAGGTTGAGAAAGCTTACTAATCAGAGTGCGTATGATATGACTTCTCAAGGTGTTTCTAGATAAGATAGAGATCAATTAAGCTTCAGAGATATGTGAGGAACAAGAATACGTGATTGGTTTTTCTTGAATATGCCTGAATTGTTTTGACCAAGTCACCTTGCTCAAGGAATAAGATGAAGTGGAAATGCTTGATTCAATAGACCCATATACGAATTCATACTTGTTGAAGTTCACTAATGACTTGTAGATGATGATAGAATCAATAGATCCAAGAAAACCTTGAAGAATAAGTGTAATATTATGGGAGAACTGACTTTTAGGTTTTATCCAAATGTGCAGATATCAAGAGTCGCCACCGAATTTTATTTTATCCAACAATTAGAAAAGGTGAAAAGAATAGGAAAGACCTTTGATAGATTTTGAGTTTGGGGGAGTAGATTATGAAAAGGGAAGGTGTTAGCACCCTTTTCATTTGTAGTTATCTATGGGCTCTTAATTTCTTAGCTCACTTTTGAAACTTGCTTTGTGTGTGTATGATTTGTTTGAAAATATTTAGAAATGCCAATTTAAGGAATACTTTGTAACGATTCTTGTATCAGTCCTCAAGAATGTATACAAAGTGTTTCTTTTTAAATATTTGTTTAAAAGTGTGATGTGAAAAAATGTATTTGTTTGTGAGAAAGAATTTAAGAGTCATACCCACTAAGTATGGTCTTTATTATTCTTTTCCTTCTCCTTTGGATATAATACTAGCCATACCATTAGTTGGTAGGTAGCCCTGTCTATTAGATGTGAAGGGACAAACATAGGGTCATTGTATGGTCATCAAAGGCAACATGTAAGGATACTTTAGAAATTGTATCATAGGGACTATCATCTTTTTGTAGGCAACTCGGAGGGTCATCGAGGGACTGTGATCTTTATTCGAAGGGACTATGATGATTTGATCGAGGGTCTTTTGCTAATGTATCCCCACTTTCGAGGGACATGACCAATATTTGTAAGGCAATAAGAGTGGTTACCCTAAAGGTGAAAAGTGTGCAAAGTGTGTATTTTCAGTTATTTAATCTTGGGAATTTAGGATTTTTTAGATTTCTTTTAGTCTTTCCATACAAACTCTAGTTACTAGCAATTAAATATATACGGAAAGTTAAAGTGCGGAATGTAAAACCTAAGCTATTACATGGCTTTGGGAGAGATACATATGTATAAAACTTTGCGAGAAAGTAAACCTACGCTATTACATCCTCGGAGCAGATACATAATAGGGAAAATACAGGAATGTAAATCTAAGCTATTACATTGATAATGCGACCTATAAAATTGTTCTACGAATTTAAATAGAGAAAAGAAAGAAAATAAGAAACATGTTAGAAAAAATGTTAAAGAGCTAGAATCTAAGTGTTAATGTTTTTGGTGTTTTTGTAGAAAATAATTTAAGTGATAATAATAGTAATTAAACCTAAATTATAATTGATTTTAATATTAATAAGAGCTAATTAATTAATTAATTAGTAAATAAAAATATATCAAAAAAATTAATTACTAATTAAAAACCCTAACCCTAATTTGTTATAGTTTTGAAAAAGATTAGGTTAGTTAAAGATTAATTAAAAAGGAATTAATTAAGAAAAAAAAGAAACTTAGGGTTAGTAGAAAATAAAACAAAATAATACATAGGGTGGGACTTGAACCCACGCCCTTGGTCTCAAAGGCATGTCATGCATCCAATGTGCCATGCTGTATTTTATGATTGAGAATAGGAATAAATCAATATATTAAAAAACCTGCGTGTTATCCAAAAAATGAAACAAAATAATTTCAAAACACAGGGATCAAACCCACGCCTTTCATGTTACAAGTCTCTGTCTCCAACCATCTGTGCTACGCTAGGCTTTTGTTATTCAAACATAATTGAATCAATATATAATAAAAACAACTGGATTAGAGAAGTTCCAGAGCCCTAGCTCTGGTCGTCTTCTCCAGTGAGGATTTTTTTTTAAATATGAAAAAAAACATGCTTTAGATCATAACAAAGACCCTATCCCCCTAATTTTTCCCTTGCGAACCCAATGGTGATCTTATTTTGTCCTGAAAACGCCTGCAATTTGAGATTCAATGGAAATATTTCAAACTACCATAACAATGGAAGATCTTTATTCCTGCGTCAAAGCTTGCAAACGATGGATCAAAATAGTCCCAAACATCACCACAAACACATATGTATGCATCAAATCATTCAACAATGTGTATATTAAAAGTTTGAAATTCAAGAATTTTACCAACCGACGATGTTAAGGGAGAGAGTTCTGGCGTGCTTCAAGCTTAAACGATGGTTGAGATGAGGGTTTAAAGAGCCTGAAGATAAGGGTTTATGTTTGCCCTAGGTCTTGACAATTTTGATATTTTAGGGCTTGTTCTTGAGGCAGTTTTTCGTGGTTCTTGATGTTTGAAAATGTTATGTATATATAGAGGAGAAGATTAGGTTAAGTGGTGTCTTGGACATCTCATGCAACTATATCTTTAATTTTGTTTGAAAATAAGTTCAAATCTTCCAAAACCATGAAGATTTGCTTCAAACATAAGCCACACGGTTTCTTGAGCTTCAAGGTAGTTTTTTTGGGCCTCCAATATGATTAGAACAAAAGTCCACATACCTTATATCAACGCTTTCATATTTGATTTGATTTAATTTGCATTTAAATGAATAAAATCCAAATAAAAGAAATAAAAATCATAAAAAATATATAAATGGATTTAGAAGTCTCTTATGATGCCATGAACACGTTCGAACCTGAAAACTTAGGCCCATTAGCCTAAATATTCAACTTTGCTCAACTTGCACCAATCATAACTCTTCCAATTTTTATCATATGAAGGTGATCTTTGACTTTTTGGAAACCTAAAGATATCTCCTACAACTTTTAAGTAGGTCATTTTTTCATTTGAAGTCTTTAACTTGATTTAAATTACTTTGACAAAAAAATTTCTTTTTATTGACTTTTAAAATGACATGTAATGTTTTGGCTCATATCTCTCAAATGAAGCATTTTTTGTCCTTGAGAATTGAATTTCCTTCAAGATAGGCTTTGGTTGAGGAAATTATGATGAAGTATGTGAAAGTTATGCTTGGTCAAAGTTCAGTTGACTTCTCCTAAAGAAAACCCTAATTTAGTAACTTTTGACTTTTGATGAATCTTAAGTTTCCTTGATGAATCATGATCAAACCTTGACAAAATAATGAATATGAGTTCAAAATATTCATGTTGACCAAAAATATTGAAGTTTGACTGTAAATTGGTCAAAGTAGACTTTTTGTCCACTATAGTTAATTTTCAATCATCTTCTAATTGACTGAGCAGACTTGTGATGTAAAGCTTGAATCTTGACATGGGGATTCTTTGAAGCATATGAGGAACCATGAAATCCACTTGAGGCATTAGAAACTCAATTTCCTTTGAGAAAATCAAAACCCTAGTTATAGGTTAATTGCTTAGGAGGAGAGTTTGTATGGTTAACCCTTGAGTAATCTTGAGTGTTTGAGACCTTCATGAGCACGAGGAGACCTATTGAAATATTTGTCTTGAAAATGGGAGGGAAATTATTGGGGTATAATAGCTTCCCCTGTTCAATCTTCTTAAACCTGAAGAGTTAGATTGGCATGCTTGCCTTTCATGATCTGGAGGTGGTAGAGGATTAAACACGTAAGTGCCCAGATATTTGCACTCGCGTGTGCACAAAGTAACACTGTTGGTTGATTGTACTTCTTGAACGTTCTTAAAGATGCCATTAGGAGAGGTGATAGAGTGTCGTCGAATATGGGCTTATAGATGTCATCCGGAGTAAATGTTGATAAGAGTATCAGAATGAGTCTATGCTCGACTGTATCTGAAAAAGTTTACTAGAATGAGTTTGTGTCCAAATGTATCTAGCAGACGTGCTGGGGAGTATCAGAATGAATATTATGTCTTGATTGTATCTGAATGATATTCTAGAATGAGTCTACGCCCGACTGTATCCAGAAGTGGATCAGAATGAGTCTACGCACGACTATATCTGAAAAAGTACTAGAATCAGTCTATGCCCGGCTTATCTAGAAGTGGATCAGAATGAGTCTTCTCCTGACTATATCTGAAAAATGTACTAGAATGATTATACGCCCGATTGTATCTAGAAGTGGATCAGAATGTGTCTTCGCCTGACTGTATCTGAAGAATGTACTAGAATGAGTATCAGAATGGTCGTATCTGAACTATATCTAGAAGGGAATCCAGGGTGATCCTATTTGAAATATGTGTTTATCAGAATGAATCACTGCCTAATTGTATCTGAAAGGTGATAAACTGTTGAAAATATCTATCTGTTCGAGAACTAACCTGAAAAGACAAAGTTAGTTTTATGCAATGTCATGATGCGTGAAATGTACTTTATAACGATGCTCTCAAAATAAATGAGAATAGTATATGTGTTTTGTATGCATATGTTATGATATCTTGTAAATGATGTATGGATGCAATATGTCGTTGGATTGTATCGATAGCTTCTTGTAACAATGTTTAGCTAGGGAAAATAAATCCCTGACTATTGTTGGGAATGAAGAAAGTAATTCTTCAATTTTTGTTTAGAACGAATTTAATGGGGATTCCCGCTTTTTGTTTGAGGACACTCCGCTGGGGATGTTCAACTTCTGCTTAGGGATAGAAGAATTCAAGGAGAATTGGTAGTTCATCATTCTTTTTTATTGAAGGATTTGATTCCTATGTACCCTGACTGGGGATAAAAGAGGTGGATTTTCTTCTGATGTGCTATCTGACCAAGTTTCAGATATGGGTATCAAATCTTCTGGGGAGGAAAACATTGAATGATATCTGGCTGGAGAAGAGAATTATGTCGGGGAATTTTCAGTGCTGGAGAAATAAACTTAGTTGGGGAATTAAATCTTGTAGACTACGTTGAAGAAATAATCTCTGATATGGATTGGAAATTCATAGGCTGCACTGAGGTAGTTTCCACTGTATGCTAGGGAAATGATCCAACTTCCTTATCTACTAGGGGAACTATTAGGGAAGATGATCATGTTAAGCTATCCATCAGGGATTTGGAGGTGAACTGCTGGAAGATGCCCCAATTTCTGTCTAAGGGCATATTAGTCTTGCTGGAGAATATATCTATGTTGGGTATGAGCTTGTGAAAATATCTCTGTAGAGATAGTTCCATGGAGATTTCTCTATGGGGATTTGTGGATAACTTGAACATTATCCCAACTTCTAGAGTCTTTAGTAAAGGCTAATCTTGTTTTCATGCATATGTTTTGTAAACAGTAATCATATTCAAATGCATATGTTCATTCAATGTAATCATCGGACGTTTTTGCAAACAAAACAGAGAAATTAAAAACAATTTTTAATTTTGAAATTTAAATGCATTGATTCTGAAAGTTTTCCTATAAGCAGACAGTTTTATACAAGGAGACAAAAATCCTAGTAAGAGGAAATCGTCATAAAAATTGAAAAAGGGGTACAAAGAAAAACAGCTATGTGGAAACGATCCCATCGAGTTTCAACTATGATATCGCCCCTATGTCTTCAAGTATCTCATCACTTGCTATCAGAATAAGATGATTGAATTGATTTGTACTGTTTGAACTTGACGCTAGTAATAAAGCTGGATGTAAGTAGATGGGTGATCCAACGGGACATATTCGTACACTTTAATCCCTAACTTTTTCCTGGACCGCCCTTTTGGGTTTCCAGTCCACCAGGATATCCTTTTTTTCCCAAGCCTCCTTTTCAGGTTTTTGACTTGCCAGATGTACAATTATATATATATATATATATATATATATATATATATATATATATATATATATATATATATATATATATATATATATATATATATATATATATATATATATATATATATATATATATATATATATATATATTCTTAATTTTTGCCCGAACCCTTTTGTTTTGTCGGATGCCCTTATTTTTTCCTAGGCCTATCAACCTAGCGGGTCTCTTTTATGCGTAGTATTTTTTGACTATGTCCGTGTTCACAGGCTGCGGAAAATCTTCACCGTCCATGGTGGTAAGTGTCATAACACCGCCAGAAAATATATTTTTGATCACAAATGGCCCTTCGTATGTGGGAGTCCATTTGTCCCTGGGATCACCTTGTGGTAGAATGATGCCCTTTATTACCAAATCACCAGCCTAATACAGCTGATGTTTGACTTTCTTGTTAAAGGCCTCAATCATGCATTTTTGATACATCTGTCCATGACAAACAGCCGCAAGCCTTTTTTCATCAATCAAATTTATTTGGCCAAGTCGAGTCTGAATCCATTTGTCTTCATCTAAACTTACGTCTTTAACAATCCTTAGGGAAGGAATCTGGACTTCAACAGTTAAGACAACCTCCATACCGTGGAATAGAGAGAACGGGGTTGCTCCAGTTGATGTACGTACTGAAGTGCGATAACCATGAAGAGGAAATGGTAGCATCTCATGCCAATCTTTTTATGTCACTATCATCTTCTGCAAGATCTTCTTGATATTCTTGTTGGTGGCTTCCACTGTGCCATTCATCTTTGGTCAGTGCAGAGAAGAATTGTGATGCTTAATCTTGAACTGCATGTAGAATTCCATGATCATAGCATTGTTAAGATCAGTAAAATTGTCTGTAATGATCCTTTCAGGGTTGTCATACCGACATATATGGTTATACTTAATGATCCGAGCCACAACATTCTTGGTAACAGAAGCAAATGAGAATGCCTCTACCCACTTCGTGAAGTAATCAATAGCGACAAGGATAAAACGATGTCCATCGGAAGCAATAGGCTTAATCTCTCCAATAATATCAATACCCCATATTGCAAACGACCAAGGAGTAGTCAAGACATTCAAAGGAACCAGAGGCATATATACTTTGTCAGCATAAACTTGGCATTTGTGGCATGTTCTGGAATGATGATGGCAATCGGTTTCCATGGTAGACCAATAATAACCTACTCTCAGAATCTTTTTATCCATTGTATGTCCACTGGAGTGAGTACCAAAGGCACCTTCGTGCTTATCTTCCATAATTTTCCCAGCTTCCTTCTTGTCTACCCAACGAAGCAGAGTCGAATCGTAGTTGCGCTTGTACAAGATTTCGTTACTCAAAAAGAACTTGGCAGAGAACCTCCTTAGATATTTCTTGTCATTGATAGATTCCCCTTCAGGATACTCTTGAGTTTTGAGGTATCTTTTTACTTCGTGGTACCAAGGCTTTTCCTCTACTCTATTAGAATCAACTTCGTAGCAATGCGTCGTTTTGTCTAGTCTCTCAATATTAATTCGAGGTGCTTCATTATCCCATCTGACTTTGAGCATAGATACCATGGTAGCTAGTGCGTCTATAAATTGATTCTCTTCTCATGGAATATGTTCAAAAGTGATTTCTTCAAAGTACGGAATTAATGTCAACACATGCTCTCGATAAGGGATGAAATTTGGGTGCTTCGTGTCCCATTCTCCCTTAATATGACTGGACACTAGGGTTGAGTCCCCATATACATTCAGGAATATAATTCTCATATCGATGGCAGCTTTGATACCCATGATGCATGCTTCGTACTCGGCCATATTGTTAGTACAGTCAAAACATAATCTGGAGGTGAATGGTGTATGGAACCCTTGGGAGAGATAATCACAACACCAATTCCATTACCAAGCACATTGGAAGCTCCATGAAAAACCATAGTCCATCGGGATCCTGGTTTAGGTCCTTCAGATGGTCCAGGTTTTTCATAATCAGTAACTAGCATGATATTTTCATCTGGGAACTGAAAATTCATATACTGATAGTCATTTACAGCTTGATGAGCCAAGTGATCTGCCAATACACTTCCTTTAATTGCCTTCGGAGTAGTATACTGAAAGTCATTTTTTTTCAAGACCATTTTCCATCTTTCTATTCTTCCGGAGAGAGCGGGTTTCTCGAATATGTATTTTATCAGATCCATCTTAGAGATCAACAAAGTAGTACGAGTCAACATATATTGTCTTAGTCGGCGAGCACACCATTCCAAAGCGCAACAAGTTTTGTCAAGCAGTGAGTATCTTATTTCACAGTCGGTAAACTTTTTGATAAGGTAGTATATTGCATGCTCTTTTTGACCAGACTCGTCATTTTTCCCTAATACACACCCCATTGAGTTCTCTAATACTGTCAAGTACATGATCAGATATCTTCTTTCAACTGTTGGCATCAGAATTGGAGGTTCCTGGAGGTACTCCTTGATTTTTTCAAAGGCTATCTGACAATCGTAAATCCATTTAATTACTTGATCTTTCTTTAGTAACTTGAAGATTGGCTCACAAGTAACGGTCAAATGGGAAATAAATCTGGAAATGTAGTTCAATCATCCCAAGAAACCTCTGACGTCCTTCTAAGTACAGGGAGCTGGCATTTTGTGAATGGCTTTAACATTGGAAGGATCAACTTTAACACCTTTATCACTGACGACAAAATCTAGGAGTTTAGCGGATCTTACCCCAAAGGTGCACTTGTTTGGATTCAACCTCAACTTGCATTTCTTCAATCTCTCAAACAACTTGTGCAGGTGATTGAGATGTTGTTCTTCCATTTGAGACCTGGCTATCATTTCATCAACGTAAACCTCTATCTCATGATGGATCATATCATGGAACAAAGCTACCATGGCACGCTGATATGTTGTCTCGGTGTTCTTCAAACCAAAAGGCATAACTTTGTAACAGAAAGTGCCCCACTGTGTGACACTTTTCCATGTCTTCAGGTTCCATCTTGATTTTATTATAACCATAGAAACCATCCATGAAGGAAAATACTTTATGCTGAGCGGTGTTATCAACCATAACATCATTATGCGGAAGCAGAAAGTCATCTTTGGGGCTTTTCCTATTCAAATCCCTGTAGTCTATAAACATACGCACCTTACCGTCCTTCTTAGGTACCGACACCACATTTACAAGCCATTGAGGATAGGAAGTAACAACTAAGAAACCTGTATTGAATTACTTCATGACCTTAGCTTTGATCTTTTCAGACATCTCGGGATGCATACGATGAACCTTATGCTTTATAGCAGGACAACCTTCCTTCGTCGGACAATGGTGAACCACAATATCAGTATCAAGCCTTGTCATGTCTTTATAAGACCAAGAAAATATCTCAACATAGTCACGCAACATTTGGATTAACCTCTTTTTGATATTGTCTCCTAGGTCGGCACCTATCTTGATTTCTTTCTTGTCCTCTTCAGTACCCAAGTTCACAACCTCGACTGGCTCTTCATATGGTTGTATGGCTCTTTCTTCCTGCTCTAACAGTCTAGAAAGCTCTCCAGGTACTTCACAATCTTCTTCACCTCTGTCCTCGGCCTGGTAGGTCAGATTTTTAATGTCATAATTGGCAATCGCCGAATTGTTATCAATTGGACCCGGGGTGCATGTGGATCTGCAATTTGTTATGTGGGTGTGTACAAGAACATATAGCTATTTGGAAAGAAATAAAGTAAAAGAAAGACAAAGAGTGCAAAATTTTAATGTAAACACCCAATGATTTATTAAATGAATATATGTGCATGAAAAATGACAACCCTAACAAATGGACCGTTGTGCCTCGGGTAAGGCACAAGGCTTAAAGTTATAGTTCAAGTTACATAACCAAAAACTTGAAAGCAAGAAAACAGAAAATAGAATTTACTCCTGACTAAAGGAGATTGGTATAAATTATTCAGCCTTCTAATTGTTGAGCCCATTGTCAGTAGTAGGGAAAATCCAACTATCTATGTCATAGTCGCTATCAGCATCTTCCACAACATTGACATAAGGAACATTATCAATAGCATTAATGCCCTTGTCATGATTAGGAATAGGTGAAGTGATCACATTAGGAGTCTCAGGAGGATCAAATTCAATATCCTTAGAGTCAATCATATCTTGAATCTTATTTTTTCAATGTCCAACAACTATTAGTGTCATGTCCAAGAATGTTGGAGTGATATGCACACACTGCATTGGGATTGTAACGGGGAGAGGAAGTATTGGGGTTTTGAGGAGGATCTTTCAATGTAATCATCTCTGCCTTCAACATATGTTGCAATGCTTGAGACAATGTCATGTTGATTTTGGTGAACTGTCTCTTGGGTGCATCATGCCTACGCTGATTATTCTGTTGTTGTTGCACTAGCGCAGGATTAGAGATCATAACTTCCCCCAAAGATTGGTTGCAGTCACTTTTATTACGACCCTTCTATCCATACACAACATTGGATTCTTTCTTACCACTGTATGAATTCTTCGCAGTATTCGAAGATGTAGCCACCTGAATTGTACCACTTCTGATTCCATTCTCAATATGTTCCCCTGTCAATATCAGTTCAGTGAAACCCGCTAAAGAATCTCCAAATGGGTGATTATAGAAAGGACCTGTTAGTGTACTCATGAACATGTCAACCAATTCCATATCAACCAAAGGGGGTTGAACTCTGCCTGCAAGATCTCTCTATTTCTATGCGTACTCTTTAAATCCTTCCTCAGAACCCATGGACATACTATGTAGTTGCATGCGGATTGGTTCCAAATCAGAATTATACTAATACTGTCTATATAAAGCTGCAGCCAGATCTTCCCAGGTATGGATATTGGCACCTTCGAGTTGATAATACCATTCCAGTTGTGTTCCAGACACACTTTCTTAAAAGAAATGCAACCACAATTTCTTGTCAACAGTTTGTGGTTGAATTTTCCAATCATATTATCTCAAATGAAGTTTCTGGAAAGAAACGCCATCATACTTAGCAAAGGTAAGAGTTTTGAACTTAGGAGGAATGACGACTCCTGAGACTAAGCCCAATTCTTGAAAGTTCAAGCCAGGCACCTTCTGGATCTCCATATCTTTTAGACGCTCTTCTAACAACTTATACTTCTCGCCAGCAAGGGGATATTATTCATCCAAATATTCTTCCTCTTCATCAGAATATTTTTCAGAACCATGATTGCTTTTTTTTTAGTTTTAACAATCTTACCATCTCCATCCCGTTCGTCATCTTCGTCCAATGGGATATCAAAATCTTGAGCTCACTTGACTTGACCTCTGAAATTTCTCCCCATGTTAAGGATGTCGATTGGTTTCTTTGTCTTCTTCTTCTTCTTCCCATTCTCGATGAGCACCTTCAGTTCTTCTTTCCCCTTGGCTAAGTTTAGGAACATCTCTTGGAACTGAGCATTCTGAGCCTGGTGTTTTTTAACTGTTTGTTCGAGAGCCATTTCTGCTGAAATAAACAGTAAGAGGATGAGAATCCTATCTTGGAAACATGTTATACAATGATATGTATGGCATGTAAATACATATGCAATATTTTCAAGGACCTCGTGGGATTTAAATTTGTTATTCAAAAGTGAACAAAAATAAAGACTCTTATTAGTAAGTTCAAATTATAACTGTCTCTTAGGCTTACAATGAAAACAAAAAAGGGTTACAAGGAAACAAATTATGAACTCCTAAGACCTAAGACTCAAGTCTCCCATTGACGCTTCCTATTTGTGTTGACATATGAATTAAGGGTCTTCTCTTTATGAAGTTATTTTTTCAGCTCCAACACTTTCTTCTCACTAGCATAGAACTGAGTCTCAAAGGCATCCCTTTCTTCTTTCAACTGAATCCAAGAATTTTGTAGCTCTTCAAGGTCAGTAGGCATATCTGGATGAAAAATGGTATGAGGAATATCTCCTTCAACAATAGGCTCCACAATTATTGGTATGACTGCAGGATATGGCATTATAAGATTTTGAGCACGAGATCACACCCATCTTAGGTAGGGCTCCAAAGGGATGAAGTTTTCATGTCCCAAAGTCTTGCTATCAATCTTATTCACCATGACCCAAGCAAGTATAAACTTTTGACGGTAACCTTAAGGATCATTCTCGTAATCGAATGCAATACCCTGGATAAACATATCATGAGGATCGTCTCTTCGAGCATAACCAAATTGACTTATAGCTATATAATGGTTGTAAGTAATACCTCCCCTTATGCCAAGGATAGGCACATTAGGGAATTCCCTACAGCCGTTAATAATAGGGATGTCCTTCTGAGATCGAGAACACCAATAGATATCTGAATGAGAGAGTGACATAATGATTCAAGACCACCTCAAACCTTGTTCATTCTTCATCATGGATCAGGGATGGTGCGAAATAAACCACCTGGATAGTAAAGGAATGCAACACATGAGAACCCCTCATTTCCTCATAGTGCGAGTGTGAAGAGAGTGTAAAATATCTCCAAGTAAAGTAGGCACATGATTATGAATAAGAAATATTTTGATGGAGTTCACATATATGAGTTGGTCTAGATTAGGGAATAGTACCAAACCATAGATCAGAAGAGCCAAGATCCCCTAAAAAGAATGAAAACTCATAGCATCTAGAAACAACTGAGCCTTCTCTATCATAAATTTAGCAAGAATACCTTTAACTCCCCTTCTAATTTCCCAATTAGACACAATGTTTGACCGCTTCAGATGTAAGGCTGCTGCAATAACTTCAGGTTTTAGAACTTTCTCTAAACCGGTGAAGGGTGTCTGATCAAGAATAGTGTTGTACCCCAATTTCCCCCCCTAAGATCCCTTCATCATACCATGTTAATTCAATCACAACAAAATCACATTAAGGCTTTTGGTTCTCCTCCCTATCTTTAGCTTTGCTCTTTGAGAAATCACCCAGAACTTTGACTTGTTTTCTTTTGTGATCATGAATATTTTGTCTTGATTTTCCTTTTAATTAATAAAATAAAATGTTGGTTTTTCTTACTTGTTAATAATGTAGGTAAGGGCAATGTGGCTTATCAAGTTGATCCATGGGTTCATGAGTTTATTTCCATGCCCTAGTAAATAAAGCTTGAGAACTTTAAAACTCACCATTGAAGTTGTTTTGGAAGAAATGGCATTGCAAGGTTTATTTTGGTTCATCACATTTCAAAGTTATCAAATTGATTCAAAATAACAAGGGGTTGATGGAAGAAGTTGTCATGGTCGGATAAGGTCTTGTTCCCATTGATCACAAATGCATATTTCTCTCAATTATCAAGATATGGAAGCGGTTTTTGTGGCTATGAGTTCTCATTATCATCCTCAACAACTTCTATTTACAAAGAAAGAGTGTTTGTATAAGAAGGTTGTTCAAAATTGTCAAAGTTCCTCAAAGCATTTTCTTGATCTAGGAGCTAGGGTTTTGAACTTCAAAGAAGTATATCTTGCTCATCTTTTGGTATTTTTGAGTCATTCCAAAAACATCCTTCTCTTCAAAGGGTTATTAACAAATCACTTCAAAAGTTTCAAGGAGTTTTCAAGTGGAAGAAACTTGATGATGAAGAAAGATTACAAGTCCTCCAGATGAACCCCCAATTTCTCTGGTGTGACTTCAAATGATCATAACTTAGGAAATTTTTATCACCTTGAGCCCACTCTTTTTCCAAAATCATATTAGGGATGTGAACTCTGTTCCTTATTTTATATGCAAAGTGATAAAATGGATAGAAGATGCCCTAAGTATGCAAACGTTTATAGGTCATTTCATGATTTTTTTTCCAACTTCAACAATTCATAACTCTCTCAATTTTTGGATATTTTGAATGTGTAGTTGTTTAGTTATTGGCATGCATTTTTGGTAAAACCAGGTGTGTGAATGTCATGACTGATGTCATAACATTCTAGTTTATTAGGTATTGATTTATTAGGTACCTTTGCAGAAAAATATTGTCATACAGGTACTGCTGTTTATGAGTGTGTATCTGAGCATTTTGCAAAAAGATCACATTTACCAAAATCAGTAGACAGGAATTCAGATGTCATAACAAATGTTAAGACATCCTATTCTGAACTAACAGTTATGCAGTTTGGGTAATTCTGAGTTTTTTCAGGAAAATGACTCAGTCTTTCAAGAACAGAAAATCTCGTGGACTTGGGGTTAATCTAGCTCAACCCTAACCTGGTTGATAAATTCCTGTGACCAAATCTTAAGGTCAAACGGAATTAACCCTAGCCTTTTGTGGAAACCCTAACTGAAGATGCAGCTGCTATATATTCAACAGGGCTGCTGTTTGGAATTAATCCCTTTTTGACAGAAGATCATTTAGAAGTTGTATAGTTTTAACTATTGTAATCCAAGCAAGTATCATTGTGATAAGTGACTTGGAATAGGTTTTAATTGTAAGGGTTGTGTATCACTCAAAGCTTTGAAGCAAGAGTGTTTTTGTGTCTCTTGACTAAAGCTTTGAAGCAAAGTCAAATTAGGTTTATGTATCACTCAAAGCTGTGAAGCAACAATGTTTGTGTTGCTTGATTAAAAAGCTGTGAAGCATAATCAAGTGTATGTTTTGAAGAGTGTCTTCATCAATTCATTAGTCAATTGTTTTAAGTATCACTACTGTGATTGAGGGGGAGTGAGTAGGAACTCAGGTTTAAGTTGTACTTAGATTGAAGTTGCATTGGGTAGGTCTTAAGTGAAGGAGATAAACTGGTTGGTTTATTCCTGAATTAATATCTCTTATAGTGGATTTCCTCCCTGGCTTGGTAGCCCCCAGAGTAGGTGTTGTTGCCCACTGAACTGGGTGAACAATTGACTGTGTTCTTTACTGTTTTTGTATTTACTGTCTTATAGAAAGTCAGATACGGTGTCATAACATTGAACGTGACATTGAGTATCTGCAGCCAGAATTTCAATTGGCATCAGAGCAGGCACCCTGCCTGTATTACTGGGTGAGATCTAGGGATATCACTTTCTGGCACTATGGACAAAGAAGGAGTTTTTGGAAATAGACCACCCATTCTGGATGGAACAAATTATGACTACTGGAAACCTCGTATGATTGCCTTCTTAAAATCTCTGGACAAAAAGGCTTGGAGAGCTGCTGACAAAGGATGGAACCATCCCACCATAACTGAGAAAGATGGGACAATCAGTCTAAAGCCTGAGGAAGATTGCAGTAAAGAAGAAGATGAGTTAGCCCTGGGAAACTCCAAAGTTTAAATGCCTCGTTCAATGGAATTGATAGAAACATATTCAGACTAGTACATCAATATGAACTGGCCAAGGAAGTTTGGGACACTCTCAAAACTACCCATGAGGGCACTTCCAAAGTAAAAATGTCAAGGCTTCAAATGTTGACTACCAAGTTTGAGAATCTAAAAATGATGGAAGATGAAACCATTCATGAGTTTCACATGAACATCTTGGAGATTGCCAACACCTTAGGAGCACTGGGAGAAAAGATGTCAGAAGAAAAATTGGTGAGAAAGATTCTCAGATCCTTGCCTAAAAGATTTGCAATGAAGGTAACTGCCATAGAGGAAGCCCAGGACATCAACAAGTTGAAAGTGGATGAACTTATTGGGTCTCTTCAGACTTTTGAGATGGGGATCACTGATAATGGTGACAAGAAGAACAAGAGCATAACACTTGTATCCAACTCTGATGTTGAAAACAAGGAGGATGAAGAAGAAAATATTTTAGAAGCTATAGCCATGCTTGGAAGACAATTAAGCAAACTCGTCAAAAGAATAGATCCAAAGTCAAGGTCTAATGTTCATAACATTCCCTCTGACATTGACAGTTCCAGCAGAAGAACAAGGTCAGAAGAGAAGGGAAATCAAGGCAGAGGAATTCAATGCCATGGTTGTGAAGGATATGGGCATATTCGAGCTGAATGTCCTACCTTTCTTAAGAAACAAAAGAAAGGAATGACTGTTACTTGGTCTGACTGTGATTCAGAAAGTAATTCTGAAGAAGAATCTGCCAAACTAGTTACTGCTCTAACTGGTGTTTGTACCTCTGAAAGTGACACTAGTGATGAAGAAGTGACATTTGAAGAACTGGATGATACTTACAAGAAATTGTGTATCAGAAGTGCTGAAGTCTGTGTGCAGAATGAGAAACAATCAAAACTCATCATAAAGCTGGAGGCTGAAAAAAGGGTAGACCTTGAAACTATAAGTCATATAGAAGGGGAAGTTCAATTGCTGAACTCACAATTGAACCAAATGACCAAATCTGTCAAGATGCTGACTAATGGAACAAACAAATTGGAAGAGATCCTTCAGGTTGGACAAAATGTGGGAAACAAATCTGGACTACGATTTGTGGAAGCAAAGAAATCTGGTACAAACAAGAAGATCAGGCCTGATAAGCAAATGTCAAAACAGATGTCTCAACACAACTCTCAACATCAGGAACAAAGACATATGAAGAAAAGGTACCAAAGATGGAGATGTCATCATTGTGGGAGGTAGGGCCACATAAAGCCTTTCTGCTTCAGATTGCATGGATACCCTAATCAGAACTCAGGTGTCAAACCTAAGTCTAAAAAGGTAACACATACTCCTAAATGGAATAAAAAGGCTACTGCCCTGATAGCCCACACTTCCCTGAGGGTATCTACAAAGGAAGACTGGTACTTTAACAGTGGGTGTTCCAGACACATGACTGGAATCAAGAACCTCCTCAATAATGTTAAACCTCACACCACCAGTTTTGTGACCTTTGGAGATGGTGCTAAAGGTGAAATCAAAGGAGTTGGTAATTTGGAATGCCCTGGAGTTCCAAGTCTGAATGAAGTACTGCTGGTAAAAGGGCTGACTGCTAATCTCATTAGTATCAGTCAATTGTGTGATCTAGGATTCAAGGTTAATTTCTCAAAATCTGAATGTCTTGTAATTAATGAAAAACAAGAAATTGTAATGAAAGGAGTCAGATCTAAAGACAACTGTTACTTGTGGGAGCCTGAGAACACTAATTTCTCCTTTGTGTGTTCCATTGCAAAAGAAGAAAAAGAGGTGAAACTGTGGCACCAGAAACTTGGCCATCTTCATCTAAGAGGTATGAAAAGGATTATCTCCATGGAGGCAGTCAGAGGGATTCCAAGACTGCAAATTGATGAAGGAAGAGTTTGTGGTGAATGTCAAGTTGGTAAGCAGACTAGGATGTCACATCCAAAGTCAAGACATCTGACCACCTCTAAGGTTCTAGAACTTCTTCATATGGATCTGATGGGACCAATGCAGGTGGAGAGTCTTGGTGGAAAAAGATATGCCTATGTGGTTGTGGATGATTTTTCCAGATTCACCTGGATTAACTTCATTAGGGAAAAATCTGATGTATTTGAAGTTTTTAAAGAATTGTGCAAAAGAGTTCAAAGATAAAAGGAAGGGTGTATTGTCAGAATCAGAAGTGATCCTGGCAAGGAATTTGAAAACAGCAAGTTTGATGATTTCTGTTCCTCAGAAGGAATTAGTCATGAATTTTCTTCTCCTATAACTCCTCAGCAAAATGGAGCTGTGGAAAGAAAAAACAGGACCATACAGGAATCTGCCAGAGCAATGATACATGCCAAAAGACTTCCTATGTATTTTTGGGCTGAAGCTATGAATACAGCCTGCTATGTCCATAACAGGGTCACCTTGAGAAAGGGAACCTCATCCACCATATATGAAATCTGGAAAGGAAGAAAACCAACTGTGAAGTACTTCCATGTGTTTGGCAGCAAATGCTATATTCTGGCAGATCGTGAACAAAGAAGAAAACTGGACCCTAAAAGTGATGAAGGCATATTTCTAGGATACTCCTCAAACAGCAGAGCTTATAGAGTATTCAATTCCAGGACCAAAGCCATGATGGAATCAATAAATGTCATAATTGATTATTATCATGAGGAAATAGATGTCCCTTGTAATGTTGAGACATTCTTTGAGACTTCAACCCAACAGAATGATCTACCCAACACCACCACAGCAGAATCTGAATCAAAGGAAGCTAGCAAGATCCCTTCCATCAGAATTCAGAAGGATCATCCAAAAGAGCTCATCATAGGAGATCCCAACAGTGGATTCATTACAAGATCTAGAGAAATCATCTTAAACTCTTGTTTTGTGTCTAAAATGGAACCAAGAAATGTCAAGGAAGCTTTAACTGATGAATACTGGATTAGAGCAATGCAAGATGAACTGAACCAATTCAAGCAACATGAAGTTTGGGAACTGGTTCCTAGACCTGAAGGAACTAACATCATTGGCACAAAATGGATTTTCAAGAAAAAATCAGATGCTGAAGGAGTTGTCACCAGGAATAAGGAAAGACTTGTTGCTCAAGGATACACTCAGGTTGAAGGGGTTAATTTTGATGAAACCTTTGCACCTGTAGCCAGGCTGGAATCAATCAGACTCCTATTGTCAATTGCTTGTCTTCTGAAGTTCAAGTTATTTCAGATGGATGTGAAAAGTGCCTTTCTAAATGGGTACTTGAATGAGGAAGCTTATGTGGAACAACCTAAAGGCTTTGTGGATCCAAACCACCCTGATCATGTCTACAAATTGAGAAAAGCTCTATATGGCCTGAAACAAGCTCCTAGAGCATTGTATGACAGGTTAACAAAATTTCTCTCAGATAAAGGATACAGAAAAGGAGGCTTGGACAAAACACTCCTTGTCAAAACTGAAGGAGGAAAGTTGATGGTTGCCCAAATATATGTTGATGACATAGTGTTTGGAGGAATGTCAGAACCTATGGTTAAACATTTTGCTGACCAGATGCAGGCTGAATTCGAAATGAGTCTCATGGGAGAACTAACTTATTTTCTTGGACTGCAAGTCTCACAGATGGAGGACTCAATCTTCTTATCTCAAAGCAAGTATGCAAAGAACATTGTAAAAAAGTTTGGTATGGAGAATGCCAGTCACAAAAGGACTCCTGCTCCTACTCATTTGAAGCTTTCCAAAGATTCAAGTGGGGTTAAGGTGGATCAAAGTCTGTACAGAAGCATGATAGGAAGCTTGTTGTACTTAACATCCAGCAGACCTGACATTGCTTTTGCAGTTGGAGTTTGTGCAAGATACCAAGCTGATCCTAAAGTCAGTCATATCAATCAAGTGAAGAGAATTTTGAAGTATGTGAGTGGAACTTACAACTATGGGTTGCTATATTCTCATGGCTGTGAACCAACTCTGACTGGTTACTGTGATGCTGATTGGGCTGGTAGTGCTGATGATAGAAAAAGCACCTCTGGAGGATGTTTCTTCTTGGGAAATAATCTGGTTTCCTGGTTCAGCAAGAAACAGAATTGTGTGTCTCTCTCTACTGCTGAAGCTGAATACATTGCAGCTGGTAGTAGATGTTCTCAAATGATCTGGATGAAACAGATGCTTACTGAGTATAATGTCACACAAGATGTTATGACATTGTACTGTGACAATCTGAGTACAATCAACATTTCCAAGAATCCTATTCAGCATAGTAGGACCAAACATATTGACATAAGACATCACTTTATCAGAGACCTTCTAGAAGAGAAGACAATTAAATTGGAACATGTTTCCACTGAGCTACAGTTGTCTGACATTTTTACCAAGGCACTTGATGCAAATCAATTTGAAAACTTGAGGGGTAAGTTGGGTATTTGCCAACATGAGGAATTGTAGCAATTAATTTTTCTTAAAACAAGGGTTGAAGGAGTTATGCTTGTTAAGTCAGTTCTGATTGGGTTAAACTTATATTTTCCCATTTCCTTCAATTCTTTTAAGAAGTTGAATAGACACTCCTTTTCTTCCTTCCTCTCTCGTCTCCGCATCAAAACCCAATCTCTCAATCAGAATTTTCTCTCCAGTTGCTATTGGTCTTCTAAGACTATCAAAATGTCTCAAACACCATCATCATCCAATACGACTATTTCATCCTCTTCCTCTGATCAAGATTCTAGGGCAATCTCATCTTGCCTGGATTCTGAAGTCCTGGAGATCGCTCCTCTTAGAGAAGTGGAAACTAACCCCACCAAGGTCAAAGAGCTGAGAACAAGGCATGCAGGAAGGTCCCAAGCTACTGCCTCTGGTAATCCTTCTCATCCTTCTTCTTTTGTTCCCTCTGAAATTGCAAATAGGGAAGGGTCAGCCTATGTTCGTCAAGAAATAGCTAAAATTGTTACAAGAATTCTGAACGAGAACCACTTAGTTCATGGCATTTCTGTTCCTTTAAATCAAGAAAGTTCAAATGCTGAAACAAATCCAGATGTCTCTAAGGATGTTGAGACATCAGACAAAGAGAAGAATGCTGATATTGCTCACAAGAAAAGGAAGAAGCCCGAACCTTCTGAGTCTGATGACAATGCTTAAAGGTTGGTTGAGTTGTTGCTGGTTCCTGGTGGAGTTTGTAAGTGTGTTCAGTTTTTAGTTGTTGTTTTTATTACTTTTGGGATGACTGTATAACTTTTAAGAACATGTATCTTTGGCCCATTTGTGGCTAAAGAGGGGGAGATATTATTTTGTGGTCAATTACTTGATAGACATTCTATTTTTCTGCAGTCATATTTATTCTGCTGCTATCTATCTCTGATTGCTTAGGGGCTTTAGCCAAAAATCTGCCAAAGGGGGAGTTTGTAGTTGTTTAGTTATTGGCATGCTTTTTTGGTAAAACCAGGTGTGTGAATGTCATGACTGATGTCATAACATTCTAGTTTATTAGGTACTGATTTATTAGGTACCTTTGCAGAAAAATATTGTCATGCAGGTGTTGCTGTTTATGAGTGTGTATTTGAGCATTTTGCAAAAAGATCACATTTACCAAAATCAGTAGACAGGAATTCAGATGTCATAACAAATGTTAAGACATCCTGTTCTGAACTAACAGTTATGCAGTTTGGGTAATTCTGAGTTTTTTCAGGAAAATGACTCAGTCTTTCCAGAACAGAAAATCTCGTGGACTTGGGGTTAATCTAGCTCAACCCTAACCTGGTTGATAAAGTCCTGTGACCAAGTCTTAAGGTCAAACGGAATTAACCCTAGCTTTTTGTGGAAACCCTAACTGAAGATGCAACTGCTATATATTCAACAGGGCTGCTGTTTGGAATTAATCCCTTTTTGACAGAAGATCATTTAGAAGCTGTATAGTTTTAACTATTGTAATCCAAGAAAGTATCATTGTGATAAGTGACTTGGAATAGGTTTTAATTGTAAGGGTTGTGTATCACTAAAAGCTTTGCAGAAAGAGTGTTTTTGTGTCTCTTGACTAAAGCTTTGAAGCAAAGTCAAGTTAGGTTTATGTATCACTCAAAGCTGTGAAGCAAGAGTGTTTGTGTTGCTTGATTAAAAAGCTGTGAAGGATAATTAAGTGTATGTTTTGAAGAGTGTCTTCATCAATTCATTAGTCAATTGTTTTAAGTATCACTGCTGTGATTGAGGGGGATTGAGTAGGAACTCAGGTTTAAGTTGTACTTAGATTGAAGTTGCATTGGGTAGGTCTTAAGTGAAGGAGATAAACTGGTTGGTTTATTCCTGAATTAATATCTCTTATAGTGGATTTCCTCCCTGGCTTGGTAGCCCCCAGAGTAGGTGTTGTTGCACACTGAACTGGGTGAACAATTGACTGTGTTCTTTACTGTTTTTGTATTTACTGTCTTATAGAAAGTCAGATACGGTGTCATAACATTGAACGTGACATTGAGTATCTGCAGCCAGAATTTCAGAATGGTTCAAGTTTCAAAATGTCATTCAAGAGGTCTATTTCATTCCATATTTTTTGGTCAAGAGCAAATTCCAAGTGGAAGGCCATGTTTGGATGCAAGACATTATAGGTCACTTTTGAAGAAAAAATTGAAATATTTCTAAGTATGGAAAGTCAACCTTTTTTCCCCAACTTTGACTCAATGCAAATTTCAGCTCAAGCAACTATTTAACTCCATTCTTTTTCCATTGCAAAGCTTGTAACCTCATCTTTCTAAAGCATAAATAATCATGCCTTAAGACCCCTTGAGTTGAAAATGCCATTATTTTGAAATTGGTAACTTGGAACTGAATTTCTCACCAAGTCAGAATTTTGAAATTCATAAGGTGGCCTCTAATCACAAGATGTATGCGTGTTTTTGATTTAAACTTGATTAAAAAACTTTCCAGAAGGGTTTAGCACCTCAAAACGCAAAGATTGGATGAGTTTTTGTGAAAATAAGATCACACTTCACTCGTGCATCAGGTTCACACGAATTCCCTCCAAAATGAATCATTCACTCTTCCTTTTGATCCCATTTTCTTCTCCTATAAATACATGAACTATCCCATTCATTTTCTCAAGCTTGAATAGCCAGAATCACCCTGCCAAACTTGCACCATAACTCAATTTTCTGTAACTTCGTAATTAGTATTTAAGCCTTTTTTAATCCAATTTTTTTATCAATTCACCTTCCTTGATCTTCTCTGAAGCTAACCATACAATTACCTTCAAGAATCGTGCCTTATATTGCTCCATAGAAGTCCAGTTTCAGAGCTCTTCAACTCAATTTCAATAGGTAGATTTCTCCATCAATTCTCCAAAATTTTGATATCATTGTGATGCTCTCATTTCCCTGGTTCTAGTCGCAACACTTACTTTTATCTGGAAAAATGTTTTGACCATGAAATTTAAAATCCCTTTTCAAAACTTTCCTTCCAAATTACTTGAGTAAAGTTTATATAAATTTGTCGCGAAGGTGTGGTTGTCTTCGTCTTGAAGAGACGAAGAAAATGGCATAGGTCTGAGCTTCTGATTTTACAGTTTGAGAGACCTGCAATTCACGTTGCCTGGAGGTTGAAGATTACCAACGTGTCATCTTCCAACCAATGAAGGCGCGCCACTTGTTTTTTTTTAATTTTCTGACTTAATAAGTGATCCAGTGTTTTATTCACTAATGACCATGATATGCACAGCGCACCAGATCCCTTGGATTTGATTACTAACACATTTTGACTCTCATCCATTGGTCCACATCTTTTTGGTTTTTATTTTATTTTCTGATTTTTATATTTAATTGTTTTAAACTTCAAAAAACCATAGAAAATTCATTTTTAGTCCAAAAAATCTGAAAAAAATTATGAAAAATATTTTTGATTCTTCTCTTTCTGGTTTTTATTTTTTCACAATTTTATTTTGTGTTTTGATATTTTTTATAAATTCTCACTTTATTTGAATTGTTTTAAATATTTAAAAATACTTTTATGCATTTTTAAATTCTGAAAAAATTATGGAATGATCCAATAATACTGTGACAAATATTGGTGACCTCATTTAGTTTTTTATTTCTGACTTTGTTGTTTTTTTATCATTTTTTGGTTTATTTTACTCATTTCTTTTAATTTTAAAAATAGTTTCTGACTTTAATATATTACCAAAAATTTTATAAAAATGTTTGAGTCCTTTTCTGATTTTTCTATTGTCTTACTTTTTATTTTTTGATTAATTTGAACATAGTTGATATTTTTCTCTTTTATTTCTATTTAAAAACATTTTAAAACTTTTTTAATGTATATATTAAATGCAATTTATTTTGTGATTATTTTCTGGCTGATCTTGGGTTGAATTTTTGATTATGAACTTTGTTAACATCATTGGATCCATGGTGTTGAGTCTAACTCCATAAAAATGGATGAATGATTTTAATAATAGTATAATTAAAGTTTAATTCAAATGTGGTTTGTATTCTTTCCAACCCTCTTCATCTCATCCCTTTCTTATTGCACTAAGTGTTATTGGAGCATGATATCTATATCATGTCTCAAAACAAATGGTGCATAGATTGCTATTGACCGGCCTCAAAATAGGTGTGACTTCTACATAAGTCCACTTACGATTGCTTAACATAGCGCTAAATTTTGTCCCGATTCGAATAAATGGTCATCCGTGGCCCAAACCTATGTTTGCAAGCCCAAGTATGTTAATTTAATCCCTTTGATCCAATAACTTTGAGATTTATTGTGTGGAGGCTTTGGTTCTACCAATCTTCTAATGAGTTCCAACTGTAAGTTTCAACATGGTCATCCAACTAACCACTAATCATTAAGTTGTTTCACTTTATGCTTTTATTTTTTATGTACCATTTACTTTAAGAATTACATTTCATGTTATTTGTATTTAGCTCACTTGAGCATTTATATCCTTGTTATCTTTGTTTTACTCACTTGAGCCTTTATTTTCTTTTTCAAGACACCTAATAATCAACATGAACCCTAATAAAGGCTTTAATGATACTTGGACTATTTGGTTACTATCCTTGGAATTTTGGAGCATTGGACTTCTTGGTCTTAGAATTAGAAACCTTGGCCTATGTTGGAGACCTTGTGACCTTAATTGATATTTTATCTAGAGCTCTTGAGGTTTTCCTCAAGACATTGGGTTGTTTGTTTGTTTTGTGTGCAGGTTATTGTGATTACATTCTCTGTTTTTAATATGGAATTCCCCCGTATACATCTGTTACTCTGCCAAACAAATTTTGAAGACTTAATACACTTGAAGTTTGGTTCTCAAGAGGTCTAGTATCTTTGCTTGTTTGCTTTCAACCCAAAGAATGGGAATTATATCTTGACTCATAATGTCAAGTATTGGCTTCTTGTTGGTTAGATGGTTCTCATCCCTAGCTTTTACCTTATGCTTTAGGATATTCTCTTCTTCTCCTCCCATCTTCTTTAATTTCAAAAATCTTCTCCCTCCTTTTGAAAACCCTTCTTGTTTCTAAATTTGAACCACTTTCATAATAAACTTGTACTTAGGTCCATACATTTTCAAAACCTTTTTTCATAAATAAAATTCAATCAACTTAATAATACCTTGACATTTTTTGTGAGAAGACTAAAATTCAATCAATCTCATTTCAAACCATGTTGCCCCTTTGGCTTTTTATTTTAAAACCTTTCTCAAAAGATTAGACTCTTGTCAATCCATGTAGTGATGTAAACAACTATACTTATACAATATATAGTGAAGAGAGATATTTTCCACTTGGGTGTTGAGTGAGGTTTTGTTGATTTTAAAATCCAAGCCATATCCTTTACTTTGAGATGATGCAAATTCTCATTTCTCATAATTGTGGGTAGTAAGTATGTTTTCCACACGGACAATGACGATGATGTCTTATCTCGTAAAATTAACCAACACACTTGTGTTTTAAAATTTTAAAAGAGGAACTACGTGTACCTTGATCCCCTATTGCATGAAAGGTGGTACATAGGCACTAAAGGTTTGCAACCGCGACGGGTGCAAAAATTATAAAAAATATATTTCTTTTCTCACCTCCACCATCTATTTTTCATACAACATTTTATAGCCAAAATATACAGATTTTTCAAAGAGGTTCCTGTGGAGTACCGTAGATGTTTAGGGTGATAATACCTTCCCTTTGCATAACCAACCCCCTTACCTTGAATATTTTCCCCCTCTTTTGGGTTACTCGCTCTTTTCTCATTCCTTTGGAAATAATAAAGCGCGGTGGTGATTTTTATTTTGATCTGTATAAGTCTAGTCAATCCAATGGCTTTGTCTTAAACAATTCTACCGCTACAGAAAAAATGGTGACTTCACTAGGAAAGATTGACCTCTTGCTGGTCCATCCCTAAGTGGGTTAAGCCTTTCTTTGTTTATATATGTATATGTGCTATTGTTGTTTATGTGTTATATGTTGTATATATGTTTATTTGGATTTTCTTAGTTTTCAAGGTGCTTGGTGATTACTCATAAGTCTTATACCCAGACTTGGGCAAACTTTAAGATAGGACGGGAGGTATAGTCATGTTAACTTTGAGGGAGTAATCCCAAAAAAGGAGGCATGAGATACCCCACTCAGTGGAGGCCCTTTGACTGTAGTGTCGTCTATCGAGTAATCAGGAAGACGTACTGCTTTCGACCTGGGAGCCTGCTGAAGCTGGGGACCGTAGAATACCTAACCCATATTGGCCTTTTAGGTGTAGCGCGGAAGCTATGACGGAGTAATCCGGAAATAGTTGTCACGCGATACTACATTCGGACGAGTTTTTATTGAGAATATTACTAATTACCAAGTTAATCGGGAAGTTGGTAATATCCGAAGGAAGGATGTAGACTCTGGGAACCTCTAGAACCTTGTTCGGCAGGTGATAACTTTTAGACCATACCTTATGGGTAGTACCTTCGATCTCATGCTCGTGACGTTGAATCTATAAACCCTATATGTGTGATCTTGTGTGTGATTGTTGCATCATGCATCCATGCACTCAAAAGCATCTTTTGAAGAAATTTTATTTCAAGGGACTTAAAAGTTGACCATTTGTGAATATCTCAGGTAATTTTTAACCATGGATTCTGGAAAAAGAAAGACCGGAAAATACAGTTTCAAGGATCCCAAGATAGATGAGTTGATCAGTCTAATTCCCGAGATTGAGTGTTCTGCAGATTTTCGGAAGAAGTATGGATCCATCATTCCTCTCATGAAGCTTAGGATAAAGGAGGGTATATTCTCGACCTTGGTCCAGTTCTATGATCCGATGTATCATTGGTTTACTTTCCCTAACTATTAGTTGATTCCTACTCTAGAGGAGTATTCTTATCTGTTGGATTTACCTATTACCGATCGTGTTCCTTTCACCGGTTTGAAGGGTGAGCCAAAATCACATGAGATTGTTGTTTTGATTCATCTGGGGAAGTCTGAGTTTGAAGCCCATATGACTACTAAAGGAGGGATTAGAGGGTTAGTAGCTCAATTTTTATTGGAGAAAACTCGTTACTTTGCCAGGATGAAGAGTACAGTCGCTTTTGAGGCCATCTTTGCTCTACTTGCTTACGGGTTGTTCTTATTTCCTAATGTGGATAAGTTTGTTAACGTTAATGCTATCAGAATCTTCATGATTGGAAACGCAATTCCTACATTGTTGGGAAATGCTTATTAATCTATTCATCTTCAGAATTCTTATCATGGGGGGATGATTATTTGTTGTACGCCTATTTTGTACCGGTGGTTCATCTCTCATATGCCTCAGCCAGATGCTTTTTGGGATGTCAGGAAGGAACCCCGTTGGGCTCCTAAGATCATGGCACTTACTCACTTGGATATTTATTGGTATCATCGAGCTTACCAGGATGTAGAGATTGTTGACAGTTGTGGTAGTTTCCCCAATGTACTTCTTTTTGGTACAAAGGGAGGAATTAACTATAAACCTGTTCTTGCACGACGACAGCTTGGTTATCCGATGAGGGATAAGCCAAATAGTATTCATTTGAGTAGCTTCTTTCTAAAGGAGGGAGAAGACCATAAGGAAGCTATGGAGCAGATTGCGAAGGCCTGGAGTCACATTCATAAGAAGAGTAGGAAAGATTTAGGACCAAGAGGGGTTGTTTCTTTGGAGCCATATCTTTAGTGGGTCCAAACGAGAGCTATTCAGTTAAAGATGTCATATTCCCGGGAAACACCTATGCCTGATTTGTTTATGAAGACCACGCATCCCTTATTGGATGATATAGAAGAGCTATAACTTTCTTTAGTCGGGATGCAGCAAGAAAAGGATGCTTGGATGAATAAGTGCCAAACTTTAGAGATTTCCTATAGAGCAGACTTGAAGGAGAAAGATGACTTGATTGAGATCCTTGAGAGTCGGGTTGTAGAGATGATGGAGAGGCAATGGGATTTATTTTCTCCCGAGCCTCAGTCAGTTGATAGTTGCTCACCTCCTTATTCAGGTGATTGAAAGGAGTTTGCCACCAGATATTCGAAAGAAAACCAAAGGTTGAAGGCTCAGATCGCCAGGATTACGGGGAAGCGCCAGCGTATAGAGTGATCTCCATCAACTTTGCTTTTTAGGGTTTTAGACTTTACTTTTATCTTGACCTTGGGATCATTGAAACTTGTAATCCATTTTGAAGTTATTATAATAAAAAATTTCAGTATCTCAAATGTGTTATTACTTTGATATTTACAATGTGTCTATAAATCTTCAAGTGTCTTGAAATGTTAAAAATAAATCATGTGCATTGCACATCATGCATAATATTGCACATATTTCTTGCATTTGTTATGCATATCCAGGTGTCTTACCAAGCTTCTTTACTTCGTTCAGCAAGCTGTCTCACCACTACAACACTAGAGCTAATTTCAGAAGGGAGATAAACAACTTAGAATAAGAGAATCACGAGCTGCGCGAGGAGGTTTCTGCTTTGAAGGCCAGTATAGCCAATCTTACTTCTCTGATGGAATCTCTGGTGGCTACTCAGAATCAACCACAGAGTGTTCAACCTCAACCAACAAGGGTTACTACTGAAGCTCTGGCTGTTCCTGCGTCTGCTACTCCAGCTGTTGTTCAGAATCACATGCCTCAAGGCTATCCTTGGGGAACCCCTCTTATTTAAGTAGTCCCTAGTTGAGTCGCCAATTCTGTAATACGGTGGGAAAACTGACTTTTTAGTTTTTTCCAAATGTGCGGATAGCAAGAGTCGCCACATACTTTTCTTTTATCCAACAAAAAGAAAGGGTGAAAAGAACAGAAAAAGACCTTTCGAGAGTTTTCTGAGTAGGAGGGGTAGATTATGGAAAGGGAAGATTTAGCATCCTTTCCATCCGTAGTTATCTACAGGCTCTTAGATGCTTAGCTCATGTTTTGAAAATTACTTGTGCTTTGTGTGTTTTGAAAGTTGTTTCGAAAATGCCTTAGTGCGGCAATTCACTTTGTGATAACTCTTGTATCAGTCCTCAAGAGTGTTGACAAGGCGAATATTTTCGAAAGTGTTTTGAAATGTTTTTGTGTAGGTGTAAAAAGTTGTTTTGAGCAAGCAACATCTAACAACGTATCTACTTATAATCGAAAAGGTCATTCTATTCCTCCTATCCTTTAGATAGTTCTATCCTACTATTAGTGAGTAGGTAGCCCTATCGTTGGATGTATGAGGGACAATTGAAGGGACGTACAGTCATAAAGGCAACATGTGGAGACACTTTAGAAATTTGTTTAGGGACTAGATCATTTACCAAAAGGAAACTGTAGGGTCATCGAGGGACTATGATCTTTTGATTTACGGGTCTTCTCTAAAGCATCCCCGTTTCGAGGGACATGACTGTTTTTCTGAAGGCAACCAAAGTGGGGTACCCTGGAGGTGTGTGTGTGCAAGTGTGTACTTGATTCAGGTATATTATCTTTGAATTAGGTTATGATATGTTCAATTAGTTTATCGGTCTTTCCATACAATCCTATTAGCCATACATCTAAGTAGTTTAGTAGGGTGCAATAAGTAAATTGCGGAAAATAAAACTCCTAAGCTATTCCATGGCCTTGGGGAAGTTACATAATTAGATGCGAAAATATAAACCCTAATTAAAGCTATTAGAAACCAGGAAACAGTTACAGAATTGAAAATAATACGAGAAAGTTAAACTACGAATATTACATGGCTTTTTAAATTTATACAATATCCCAAAAATAATAATAAAAGCAAGCGAGAATTTGAGGTTGAGAAAAAGAGATTGAAACCAGGGTTTGAAAAAATAAGAAATTAATTAATTATGTACAATATTATTAACCCTAATTAACACAAAGTAATTTTAATTAATTAGTGAAAATAATTCTAAGTTAACCTAATTTTATTTACAGGAAAATTAAGCTAATTTAATTATTTACCAAAAAAGCGATTAATTTATTTACAAGAAAAATATTTTTTTTGTATTTTTGAATAACGATTAATTAATAAAAGGCAAAAAACCCTAAATCTAATTAAATTAAATTATATAAAAAAAATAATCAAATAAATAAATAAATAAAATCATGTTAATAAAACCCTAATCCTAACTTTGGTGATTTGTGATTGGTAAAAAAAAGTTAATTAAAAAAGAAATAATTAGTTTTAATTAAAAAAAACTCTTTTCTTTTTTATAAAATAATAAATAATAAAAATAATGGAAGGAAAAAAATAAAAGAACCAAGGGGGGGGGGGGGGGGGGGTGTCGCTGGGACTTGAACCCAGGACCCTTGCTTCATTGGCCTGCAGCTTGACCACTCAGCCACTTTGTTATTTCTGTTAGAAAAATGAAAACAAATAATATATATAAAAAACAATTAAATTTAAATTTGAAAAAATGTGCGCAGGTGACAGCTCATCATCTTCTTCGTTTGAAATATACAGACCCTTTAGTGACGGTCGTTGTCGTCACTAAAGGCTTTAGTGGCGCTCCTCTCCGTAGCTATAGCACCTGCAAACATCAAACTTGTGAAATATCAACAAAAAATTCCCCCTATGCCCATGGTTCGACTCGTCTTGTTCTTCTTATCACGTTGGTGGCCCTAATTTGGCCTGATTTTGCCTGGAACTAGAAAACCCCAAATCTATGTGTGATCGGTGGATCTGGAACTGACTGTTTAACGCTGGTTCGCGAAATGTCGCGGAAGCAAGAGTCGCCACCGTCTTTTATTTTCTCCAAATGGAAAGGACAAAAGCACAGAAAAATTCCTTAAAGAGATTGCTCTCGGTTCGGGAGGTAGGTTATAGAAAGGGAAGGTGTTAGCACCCTTTCTATCCATAGTTATCCATGGGCTCTTAGATACTTGCTCATTGTGTTTTCAAAAGGTTTGTTTGCTTTTCAACTGTGAGTTTTAAAAAGTTTCTTTGAAAATTCCAGTTCGACTCTTGTATCAGTCCTCAAGAGTGTTTGAAAAGTTGCTTTCGAAAGCTTTTTGAAAAGGTGTCGGTGTGAAAAGTATTTTTTATTTGTTTTGAAATTAGAGAAAGTATCTAGAGTCGTCTACCTACCCTAAGGAATTCGTCTGTGTAAATGTCCTTAAAGTAGTGCCATCCCACCATTGAGAGGTAGGTAGCACCACCGTTGGAGGTGTTCGGGTCAATTCGAAGGTTTGGGACATGGAGATCACCAGAGCAATAGGAAGATACCTTAGAAGCTACCCTCATGCCAGGTTCCCGGATCATGAGGACTTACTAAAACATCCTCTACTCGACGATCACCTTTCGAGAAGCAAGGCAACAGTGAAGCGTACCCTAAGGGGTGGTGTGTGATTTGTGTGTCGTTTTCAGATATTTTTTGTCTTGTCATGTATTGGTGATCTACGCTTTTGTTTTATTTTATCATTCATTCTTGCATGCAATTTATTAGCAGTTAAAAAGTTGCGAGAAATATAAAGTTCCTAAACTATTACAAAGGCGCGGGTCCACATCGCCAAATTAAATCCAGGACCCGATTTGTCATAAAATAAAGTAAAGTGCGAGAAATATAAATATCGAATTTACATGGCTTTGGGAGAATTACATAAAAGGAGGAAATAAAATAAACGCGCGAATTGGAATTACGATCGAATGCGAGGGTGTTGGACCCTTTTTAGGAAATTAAATTATAATTAACAAATTAATTAAATCAAACTAAAAAGAAAATATTTTTTTGGAGTTTTTTGTATTTATGAATTTTAATGAGAAGATTATTGAATTTAAACCTAATTCTAGTTATTTTTAATTTATTAAGAAAACATATTAAAATTTAATCTAAAATTAACCTAATTAATTAATACAATTTTATTTACAAAAAATAATAATTAATAATTAATATGGTGAAAAAGAAAAAGGATAAAAAAATGATTAAAACCCTAATTCTACAATATTTAAGTTTATTAAGAAAAACATTAAAATTAACCCTAGAATAAAAGAATTAAATTAATTGATACAATTTATTTACAAAGATATTAAAATAAAGTATATTTTTGTTTTTTTGTCCTTTCTGGTTTTTATATTATTTTTATATTTTATGAAAGTAAATTAATTTAAAGAATTACATTAAAACTAATTAAAACAAATAAAATAGAAAAATATGAAAAAAAAAAGAATGAAAAAGCAAACCAATGGGGGGTTCTGTCCCCAAACTGGAGGTGTGATCCAGCAATTCTGGCCCAATTGATTCCTGGCTTGGTTGACTTCTGAAAATTACGTGTAGACTCGTTGACCAACGCCCATGGTGCTCTTCAAACATTGGCCTTTGGATTGCCCTCAGTGGCCATGTGGCGCTCTTGGATTATGGAGTGCATGGTGAACCCTGAGGCTTGAAACTGCATAGGATTAAATTGAAACAAAATATATGAATAAAGTGAGGGGACCTGGGAATCGAACCCAGGTCCCAGAGGTTACCAAACGCCTTGTCCACCAACGGAGCTGTTAACGCGCGTTGAATATATAATGACAAATAAATAATATAAGAGAAAACTTGGTTAGTGGCCTAGAAACAACAAAAACGCGCGCTAATTTCAAATTGCCCTATCACGCTTTGCCACATGATCATCTTCCTCATTTATCCCTGAAACAAAAAAGAATTAGCGGGGGTTTTAAACCCCCCCAGAATGCACCCTTTTTAAAAATAGCGAATAGCTCGTCTTGCTATATAAATTAGGCGCGATTAGTGGGTTAAGACGTCCAAGCTTCCTTAGTTTAGCCATGGTACTGGGATGTTCTAATTTTACAGTATACGAAAATACCCAATTTGGAGCTTGAGGAACCCTAGCGAGCTTCAATGGTGAAATTGCGTACGATGCATAAAAACTTAATTAAAACAGACGGTTAGCTTCAGAATGGTCAGATTAGTCCAAATCAATAGAAAGAATGCAATGAAAATGCTTATAAATTGAAACCCGAATAGTTACAAAATTTGAAACAGGACCACTTAGTTCTACCGTTTCTTGATGTTAAAGTTGATGATTTTGATTCAGGAAGCTCCCTTGTGTCCTTGGCAAGCGATTGGAATAGTTATTTGATCTTGAAACCAACTCTAATGCAGTTTTCAGTTTTTGGTTTTTTTGATAAAATTGCAAAGTTCTTTCTTCAGATGGGGCGCAGCTTAGAGGTCTCTTGCACTAGTGTTTTGATCAGTCTTATATGAGGATGGATTAGGGTTGAGTTTTTGATCAAAAGATATTTGCATTGATGAGAACAATATTTGATTTTTATGCATAATTCTTCAAATCTTTTTCACATGTTTTTGATGCCAATCATGTCCAAATCACCTTGATTCTTTCCATATCAGATAATGCACGAAATCTTGAAGATATTTCATGCATAAAAAGATTTGAAAAGCTTGCTTTGGTATTTTTCACATATTTTATTTTATTAAATGAATTAATATCAATTAAAAATTCAAATAAATAAATAAAAATGATGAATAAATTCCCTTTGGGCCAAATGGTCGTGCATATGCTTTGGATGATGAATCTTGGATGAAAATGTGGCCCATTAGCAATTTTAAGGCATTTGAAGCAAAGTTGTCTTTTCAAAATACCCAAAAATTTCCCAACTTCCACAAGGCATATCTTGCTCAATTTTTAAGCTTTGATCATGTTCTTGGACATTTTGGAAATGTCTTGAAGTCCTCTAACCAATTCCTTTGGTCCCATGTCATTTTGATTTACCAATCTCAAGTTATGGCCTTTGACTTAAAGTCCCTTTTTGTTGACTTTTGAAAATGACCTATAATGTTGAAATTGATAACTTTTTATGAGAGCATTTCTTGGACTTGAAGTATGAAGAGGAGTTGTAGGAAATGTCTTTCTCTTCAAGATGTGCTTTGGATGGGATTTTTATGATAATCCATGTGGAAGTTATGCCTTGGTCAAGTTACAGTTGACTTTTTCAACTGTCAAAATAAGGAAACTTTTGCATCTTGGGACTTTTGGAGCCATGCCTTGAGAATCATGATCAAGAATTGATCAAATGATGTTTGTGGCTTCAAAATGAGATGTTGACCAAAAATTTTGACTTTTGACTATCAAATGACCATTTTGCCCCTGTAGTTGACTGTTGAGCAATTAGGGTTTTTGACTGTGCAATTTTGTGCTGTAAGTCTTGAAACTTGACATGAGGATACTTGACCATGTTTATAGGCATGTGGGACTTGATTGGACCCTTGGAAACTTCATTTTCTTTGTCAGAACCAAAACCCTAGTTTTTGACTGTTAGGAGGCCCTTGAACTGTGCAACCCTTGGGGAATTTTGAAGCATGCTCTTTGCAAATTTTGAAGAATATGGGAGGGCAAATTTTGGGGTACAACAGTTGCCCCTGTTCAATCTTCTTAGACCTGAGGATGCAGATTGGCTGACGTGCCTTTCGTAATCCGAAGGTGGAAGATGATTGAACACTAGAGTGCCCAGAAATTTGTGCTCACATAGAAGTGTGATGGTGGAATGGGCTTATAGATGCAATTTGGAGATTGATGGATAGGATGATGGGCTTATAGATGCCATGCTAAGAGATGATGGAAGGTGGATGGGCTTATAGATGCCATCTAGGTGTCAATCGCGTAAGAGATTCCTTAGCGAGAACTTGCGTACCTGCAAAAGAAAAGGATTACCTGACCCGTTACAGGAGCTGGTCTTCAGATTCTTTGTATAGACGTGTCCTGACTGGTTACAGGAGCTGGATCTGGATATTCAAAAGGTGATGAATGAACCAGGGATGGTTACTACCTCAACAGGAACGGTGAGAGAACCTTGGACGATTACTATCTCAACAGGAACACTGAGAGAATCTTGGGCGACTTCAACCTCAACAGTAACGCTGAGAGAATCTTGGGCGACTTCAACCTCAACAGTAACGCTGAGAGAATCTTGGGCGACTTCTACCTCAACAGTAACGCTTAGAGAATCTTGGGCGACTTCAACCTCAACAGTAACGCTGAGAGAATCTTGGATATCTTCTACTGAGTCTTTATCAGGAAAATCTGTTAGGGGTCGATTTAGCTGGACTAGAGAAGGCCTTTGACTGGATAAGAAACAGGAAAATCTTAGGGTCGATTTAACCGAACCGGTCTAGGTCTTGAAATCTTCAACTGGATAAGAAACAGGGAGATCTTAGGGTCGATCTGACTGAACCAGAGAAGGCCTTTGACTGGATAAGAAACAGTAAAATCTTAGGGTCGATTTAACTGAACCGGTCTAGGTCTTGAAATGTCTTCAACTGGATAAGAAACAGGGAGATCTTAGGGTCGATCTGACTGAACCAGAGAAGGCCTTTGACTGGATAAGAAACAGAAAAATCTTAGGGTCGATTTAACTGAACCGGTCTAGGTCTTGAAATGTCTTCAACTGGATAAGAAACAGGGAGATCTTAGGATCGATCTGACTGAACCAGAGAAGGCCTTTGACTGGATAAGAAATAGAAAAATCTTAGGGTCGATTTAACTGAACCGGTCAAGGTCTTGAAATGTCTTCAATTGGATAAGAATCAGGGAGATCTTAGGGTCGATCTGACTGAACCAGAGAAGGCTTTGAACATAGCTGAGAACTTAACTGGCTCTTTCCTGAAAGGCAAAGGTCAGTCATATGCAATGCATGATATGGATCAAGCAAATGATGTTCTCAACATAGATGAGATTTGTAAGGCATGATGCGTATATGTATGCTATAATGCATGAAGATGTTTATGAATGTATGTTTTCGTCTTAGGAAAATAAATCCTTGACGGGTGCCGGGAAGTCAATCCTGGGCTGATGTTGAAGAATAGATCTTTGCTTCCGCTGGAGATGATATTTGCAAGAATACCGGTAGGTGAAGATAACTCTGTTGGGGAATAAACTTGGCGAATGGAATATTCTACGGGGAGAAAAGTACTCTAACGATCTTGCTGGGGAGCAATACTCTGGGAGAGAGATACTTTGCTGAAATGTTGATGGTAACTTCGCTGGGGATACCATTGTTGTGTTGGAAGTGTTAATAGACCTCGCTGGGGATAAGAAGACTTTGCCGAGGACGATCTTTCCGTGGCTTTTGGCTGAGGATAACCCAGTTATATCCTGGTAGGGAAATAACTCTTGAATAAAGCCGGGAGACGCGTTCGTGTTCTACGGGGATAAGCTTCGTGCTGGGGAGATGGATTCAAACTTTCCTGGGGAAATCTTGATTGGACTCTCCTGGGGAAATTTTTGAACTGTAATTTTCGTAAGCTGAAAGAGGGAACCTATGTAGGGTTGCCTGATGATGAGCTCGCATCTTGGAAAGAAGGACACGTGTGTAGGGTTGACTGATGACGAGTCAGTGTAAAACTACGTCTGGAGCTTGAGAAGGGAACCTGTGTGGGGTTACTTTGACGATGAGCCCGTGTAAAACTGCATCCTGGAAGAGGTAAAACCTGGGTAGGGTTTCTGATGACGAGTCCGTGTAAAACTGCATCTTTGGGGAGAGAGAACCTGTGTAGGGTTTCTTCGGGATAAGTTCGTGTAAAAATTTTGGCGGAACCAGGGTAAGGTTACTGCGGGGTAAGTTCGTGTACAACTTCTTGATGAACCGGGGTAAGGTCATCTTGAGATAAGTCCGTGTAAGACTTCTGGAGGAACCGGGGTAAGGTTACTGCAGGATAAGTTCGTGTAAAACTTTTTGATGAACCGGGGTAAGGTCATCTTGAGATAAGTCCGTGTAAGACTTCTGGAGGAACCGGGGTAAGGTCACTTGTGGAGGGTGAGTCCGTGTAAGACTTTATCTGAACATTGAGAAGGAACCGGTGTAGGGTTACTTTGATGATAAGTCCGTGTGAGACTTCTTCTGAAAGAAAAGGAACCGGTGTAGGGTTGCCCGATGATGATCAAGTGGATGATTGTCCTCTTTGGTTTCGGATGTTAACCCACGATCTGGAATTTGTAAAGGTAATCATCTTTGTATTAACCTTTCCTTGGTACTTTGGTTGACAGAGTAACTGGATCGCCTGGACGACTCATTATTGCCCCTGTTTCTGAGGTGAGGGGAAAAGATACCTTGTGGAGGTAGTTGACAAATCTTCTGGTAGACAGGTGATTTAGATGCCGGGACATAGTCGTACGCTTAAATCCCTAATTTTTGCCTGGACTGCCCCTTCGGGTTTTCAGTCCACCGGGATACCCATTTTTGCCCAAGCCGCCTTTTCAGGTTTTCGACTTGCCGGGTACACAGATTTTTTCTTTTCATCCCTTATTTTTGCCCGAACCCTTTTGGTTCGCCGGGAAGCCCTTATTTTTGCCTAGGTGTGTCAACCTAGCGGGTCGTAGTATTTTTTTCGACTATGTCCGTGCTTTCAGAATGTAAGGAGTTGCCCCTGTTAGAAGTGTTTTGTCATGCCACCAGAAGGTGTTTGATCAGGTAAGATTCGTCGTTGGAATGCCCCAAGTGACTCAGGCGGAGATTTTCCCCAGGCTATTTGGCCTTTGAGAGATTCTCCGAATCTTGACTGAACTGCCCCAGATAATAGACCATGATCATGTCATGCCCCTTGATTGGAAGTGCTTCTGTTCATTAGGCATTCGTTGTGCGAATTTCTATGCTATTCAAACAAAAAGTCATATGCAAACAAAGTCATGTTAAAAATGCAAAGCTTATGTCTGTCTTGAAGATTTTGAAAATGCATTTTTTCCATAAAACAAGTGAATGTTTGTAAAACGTGATGTCAACTCCGTATTTACCGTAGGCCTTAAGGAGTCAGGATACCTTTCGTAACAGTATGCTTTCGAACTAACCCATGCTTCAGCTAGGACTTTTAAGGGTTATAACGTGGCCTGGTTCACGGTTTAAGAAACAAAGGATAAAGGCTCAAATTTTATACCCACCCGTTCTTCGTGATGTTCTTCAAACCTAAGCTCAGTTGATCATACGTTAGACCTTGTTTGAGTCTTTGCTTTGGTATTCTGGTGATGGTTCAGACATTGACAATTTATTTTGAATAGGCAGTCATTTCTTTTTTGTTGAGGTTTTGTAGGACCTCTTTCTTTTTTGATTTTGTTATCCCTTTTTTTTTTGCCTGAACTGTTTCCTTTTTTGGAATTACAGTCAGCGGGATGCCCCAGCTTCGTAAGTCTCCTTCATAGGTTTTTGACTTAATGGGTTTTTATTTTGAAAGATAATGACTTCCTTTCTTTATTGATTATTCGGAACCATCACTGTCTTTCTTTGTTTTGTAAGGACCTCTTGGTGCCATTCGTTATGCACTTGGATCAACTGAGAGAACTACCCTGCCCCAGGTTATGATTAAGGGTTTTAATTTTCGAAAAGAAAAACTCCTACTTCTTTGGCTCAAAGGGGTTGACGAGGGATTATCTTCCTTATAACTCCAGTGTTTAGGGATTGAAACAATGCTTGTACCTCATCAGCGGGGTCTGTTCAAAAGCATACTGTAGATTATGGTATCGTTTTCGTCATTCTCCCTCAAGAGGCTTAGCATTATTAACCAAGAATTGATCATCGCAAAAATATGAAAACAGTTTTAAGTATAGTAAACATAATTAATTCAAGACAGACACGTGTAATGCATTCATGAAATAAAAGAGTTTATCATGACAATTGTTTATTTGAACAAGAAAAGAAAAATACAACTTGAATTCAAATGAACAAAAATCTCTCAATCCTAGCCATGTTTTGGCAAGGGAGCAGTGGTCACAATGGGAGTCTTAGCAGGCTCGAACTCGATCTCCTTAGCGTCGATCATATTCTGGATTTTATACTTCAGCACCCAACAATCCTTAGTATCGTGCCCCGGGCTATCAGAATGATAAGCACACCTCGCCTCTGGATTGTAATTTAGAGAGGAGGTCTTGGGATTTGCAAGAGGGTTGATCACCGCAATCAGGTTCATTTTCAACATGTGCTGCAATGCTTGGGACCATGGCATGTTGATGTTGGTGAATTGTCTTTTAGGCTCGTCCGACCTTCACTGATTTCCCTTTGGTGGTTGTCGGCGTGGTGCAGAACCAGAGATCATGACTGCCCCTGCATGTTGGTCATGACGACTCTTTTGACTGTATGCAGCATTAGATTCCTTCTTTCCCATGTAAGGCTTTTTGTGAGTATCAGAAGGTGTGGCCTCTTGGATCTTCCCGGCCTTGATACCAGCTTCAATTCTTTCCCCAGTCAGAATGAGGTCGGTAAACCCTGCAGATGAATTACCAATGAGATGATTGAAGAACGGCCCGGACAGGGTTCCCAAGAACATATCGACGAGTTCCCGATCAGTTAAAGGTGGTTGTACCCTTCCAGCCAAGTCCCTCCACTTCTGGGCATACTCTTTAAAACCTTCGTTTGATCCTAGCGACATACCCTGGAGTTGGGTACGTGTAGGAGCAAGGTCGGCATTATATTGATACTGCTTGTAAAAAGTAGTAGCCAACTCCTCCCAGTTACGAACTTTGGTTCCATCCAGCTGATAGAACCATTCGAGATGAGTCCCTGAAAGACTCTCTTGGAAGAAGTGGATCCACAAGTTCTTGTCCACTGAATACGGTTGAATCTTCCGCACATAAGACCTGAGGTGTAGCTTGGGACAAGACGCCCCGTCATACTTGGTAAAAGATGGTGCTTTGAACTTGTGTGGGATCACCACACCAGAAGATAGACCAGGTCTCCGAAATCCAACCCAGGCACTTGTTGAATTTCCATGGCCTTTAGACGATCCTCTAGTTGTTTGTACCGGTCCTCAGCTGGAGGGTACTGCTCATCATTGAACCCCGTCTCGTTGTCAGAGACCACTGGACTAGGCACCTCTCTCTCATGGTGACTGCCTTCCCCCACAGATGGAGTGGTCCTCTCAGCTTCATTCTGTAGTGTGTTCCCAGATCTGCGTCTAGGGTTGAACAAAACAGTCCCCTTGTTCTTCTTCTTTTGAATCAGAGTCTTCAATTCCTTTTGACCCTGGGCTAGACTCATAATCAACTCCTGGACCTGGGCATTCTGGGCCTGGAGGGCCTTGATAGTTTGTCCCTCGGATGATTCAGGATTCATGATGACTGCTGAAATAAACAGCGAAGAAGGTAAGTGACCTGCAACAAGTGTACCTGTAATGCAATGATGTATATGTATGCATGCAATGTTTTCAAGGACCTCGCGGGATAAACAAGAAAATTGATAGCATTTGAATTTGTAGCTTGATTGAAGGAACTCCATGTTGCTGAGGATCCTTCTTCAAGGGTCAGAGGCTCACCATATCAAGTGGGTCATAGCCCCTGACAACCTCGGCTGGAGGAAAATAAATCCCCTTTGCCCCTTGCTAGACATGTTGGTTCATCATGACCTGCATCACAAGCCCTTGAGATCCTTGAAATGGGTTAGTCCTTATGCGGGATGCATGCAATGGTATGATGTTATGCTATGCATGGGTTAATGTAGGTAAACCCTGTTATGAGTCCTAATTAAGGACTATAAACAAGACCTGCAAGAAACTCAAGTGTCAGATAACAAGTATGCAAGTAGTTCAAGTATGAAGGCACACAAGTCACACAAGACAGCCCTTAGAGTTTAGGCCAGCATGGGGTCTTGGTATTACCCTCTTGAAGTTGGTGGGCTCAACCTATCCTATCAGAAGTAACCGGGTTCTAAGGGTCCCAATATCATTGGATTGCTTTCATTGTTCATCGTTTCGATTTAGCCACTGAACTGGAGACCGAAATATTCCAGGAAAGCAACCCTCAATTGAGCGTAGTAGCGAGTATCAACCAACCTCGGACTGCACCAAAGTCAGTTATCTCACTACCCTAAAGAGGCCAAGATGGTTCAATTAAGGTTCCTAAGGTCTGTTGATGCTTCACGACACCACGCGGAGGCCCCGTACTCTCCTTGACTGAACTCAAGGGTTACCGGTACACACCAAAGTGCCACATCAATGTAGAAGACTGTTTCAACCATGTCGGTATACCCCACACAGTTCCCTCACAGCCTTGTTGCTACTTTCTAAGAAGGTATCCCCAGATCCGGGTTAGGATCTATAGAACTCCCAAGCAACCCACAATTTAAAGCAAGCAAGTCAATACAATTGAAAACACAGTTATGAACTATCCTAAGGTATACCTCACTTTATAAAGGTCCGCAACAGAGTCGCCAGTTCTGTGATCGATGGATCTGGAACTGACTGTTTAACGCTGGTTCGCGAAATGTCGCGGAAGCAAGAGTCGCCACCGTCTTTTATTTTCTCCAAATGGAAAGGACAAAAGCACAGAAAAATTCCTTAAAGAGATTGCTCTCGGTTCGGGATGTAGGTTATAGAAAGGGAAGGTGTTAGCACCCTTTCTATCCATGGTTATCCATGGGCTCTTAGATACTTGCTCATTGTGTTTTCAAAAGGTTTGTTTGCTTTTCAACTGTGGGTTTTAGAAAGTTTCTTTGAAAATTCCAGTTCGACTCTTGTGTCAGTCCTCAAGAGTATTTGAAAAGTTGCTTTCGAAAGCTTTTTGAAAAGGTGTCGGTGTGAAAAGTATTTTTGATTTATTTTGAAATTAGAGCAAGTATCTAGAGTCTTCTACCTACACTAAGGAATTCGTCTGTGTAAATGTCCTTAAAGTAGTGCCATCCCACCATTGAGAGGTAGGTAGCACCACCGTTGGAGGTGTTCGGGTCAATTCGAAGGTTCGGGACATGGTGATCACCAGAGCAATAGGAAGATACCTTAGAAGCTACCCTCATGCCAGGTTCCCGGATCATGAGGACTTACTAAAACATCCTCTACTCGACGATCACCTTTCGAGAGGCAAGGCAACAGTGAAGCGTACCCTAAGGGGTGGTGTGTGATTTGTGTGTCGTTTTCAGATATTTTCCGTCTTGTCATGTATTGGTGATCTACGCTTTTGTTTTATTTTAACATTCATTCTTGCATGCAATTTATTAGCAGTTAAAAAGTTGCGAGAAATATAAAGTTCCTAAACTATTACAAAGGCGCGGGTCCACATCGCCAAATTAAATCCAGGACCCGATTTGTCATAAAATAAAGTAAAGTGCGAGAAATATAAATATCGAATTTACATGGCTTTGGGAGAATTACATAAAAGGAGGAAATAAAATAAACGCGCGAATTGGAATTTCGATCGAATGCGAGGGCGTTGGACCCTTTTTAGGAAATTAAATTATAATTAACAAATTAATTAAATCAAACTAAAAAGAAAAGATTTTTTTGGAGTTTTTTGTATTTATGAATTTTAATGAGAAGATTATTGAATTTAAACCTAATTCTAGTTATTTTTAATTTATTAAGAAAACATATTAAAATTTAATCTAAAATTAACCTAATTAATTAATACAATTTTATTTACAAAAAATAATAATTAATAATTAATATGGTGAAAAAGAAAAAGGATAAAAAAAATGATTAAAACCCTAATTCTACAATTTTTAAGTTTATTAAGAAAAACATTAAAATTAACCCTAGAATAAAAGAAGTAAATTAATTGATACAATTTATTTACAAAGATATTAAAATAAAGTATATTTTTGTTTTTTTGTCCTTTCTGGTTTTTATATTATTTTTATATTTTATGAAAGTAAATTAATTTAAAGAATTACATTAAAACTAATTAAAACAAATAAAATAGAAAAATATGAAAAAAAGAATGAAAAAGCAAACCAATGGGGGGTTCTGTCCCCAAACTGGAGGTGTGATCCAGCAATTCTGGCCCAATTGATTCCTGGCCTGGTTGACTTCTGGCAATTACGTGTAGACTCGTTGACCAACGCCCATGGTGCTCTTCAAACATTGGCCTTTGGATTGCCCTCAGTGGCCATGTGGCACTCTTGGATTATGGAGTGCATGGTGAACCCTGAGGCTTGAAACTGCATAGGATTAAATTGAAACAAAATATATGAATAAAGTGAGGGGACCTGGGAATCGAACCCAGGTCCCAGAGGTTACCAAACGCCTTGTCCACCAATGGAGCTGTTAACGCGCGTTGAATATATAATGACAAATAAATAATATAAGAGAAAACTTGGTTAGTGGCCTAGAAACAACAAAAACGCGCGCTAATTTCAAATTGCCTTATCACGCTTTGCCACATGATCATCTTCCTCATTTATCCCTGAAACAAAAAAGAATTAGCGGGGGTTTTAAACCCCCCCAGAATGCACCCTTTTTAAAAATAGCGAATAGCTCGTCTTGCTATATAAATTAGGCGCGATTAGTGGGTTAAGATCGTCCAAGCTTCCTGAGTTTAGCCATGGTACTGGGATGTTCTAATTTTACAGTATACGAAAATACCCAATTTGGAGCTTGAGGAACCCTAGCGAGCTTCAATGGTTAAATTGCGTACGATGCATAAAAACTTAATTAAAACACACGGTTAGCTTCAGAATGGTCAGATTAGTCCAAATCAATAGAAAGAATGCAATGAAAATGCTTATAAATTGAAACCCGAATAGGTACAAAATTTGAAACAAGACCACTTAGTTCTACCGTTTCTTAATGTTAAAGTTGGTGATTTTGATTCAGGAAGCTCCCTTGTGTCCTTGGCAAGCGATCGGAATAGTTATTTGATCTTGAAACCAACTCTAATGCAGTTTTCAGTTTTTGGTTTTTTTGATAAAATTGCAAAGTTCTTTCTTCAGATGGGGCGCAGCTTAGAGGTCTCTTGCACTAGGGTTTTGATCAGTCTTATATGAGGATGGATTAGGGTTGAGTTTTTGATCAAAAGATCTTTGCATTGATGAGAACAATATTTGATTTTTATGCATAATTCTTCAAATCTTTTTCACATGTTTTTGATGCCAATCATGTCCAAATCACCTTGATTCTTTCCATATCAGATAATGCACGAAATCTTGAAGATATTTCATGCATAAAAAGATTTGAAAAGCTTGCTTTGGTATTTTTCACATATTTTATTTTATTAAATGAATTAATATCAATTAAAAATTCAAATAAATAAATAAAAATGATGAATAAATTCCCTTTGGGCCAAATGGTCGTTCATATGCTTTGGATGATGAATCTTGGAAGAAAATGTGGCCCATTAGCAATTTTAAGGCATTTGAAGCAAAGTTGTCTTTTCAAAATACCCAAAAATTTCCCAACTTCCACAAGGCATATCTTGCTCAATTTTTAAGCTTTGATCATGTTCTTGGACATTTTGGAAAGTTCTTGAAGTCCTCTAACCAATTCCTTTGGTCCCATGTCATTTTGATTTACCAATCTCAAGTTATGGCCTTTGACTTAAAGTCCCTTTTTGTTGACTTTTGAAAATGACCTATAATGTTGAAATTGATACCTTTTTGTGAGAGCATTTATTGGACTTGAAGTATGAAGAGGAGTTGTAGGAAATGTCTTTCTCTTCAAGATGAGCTTTGGATGGGATTTTTCTGATAATCCATGTGGAAGTTATGCCTTGGTCAAGTTACAGTTGACTTTTTCAACTGTCCAAATAAGGAAACTTTTGCATCTTGGGACTTTTTGAGCCATGCCTTGAGAATCATGATCAAGAATTGATAAAATGATGTTTGTGGCTTCAAAATGAGATGTTGAACAAAAATTTTGACTTTTGACTGTCAAATGACCATTTTGCCCCTATAGTTGACTGTTGAGCAATTAGGGTTTTTGACTGTGCAATTTTGTGCTGTTAGTCTTGAAACTTGACATGAGGATACTTGAACATGTTTATAGGCATGTGGGACTTGATTGGACCCTTGGAAACTTCATTTTCTTTGTCAGAACCAAAACCCTAGTTTTTGACTGTTAGGAGGCCCTTGAACAGTGCAACCCTTGGGGAATTTTGAAGCATGCTCTTTGCAAATTTTGAAGAATATGGGAGGGCAAATTTTGGGGTACAACACTATGGTTTCGAACCCTAACAATGGTGAAACGTCATACCGGTACCTAAGCTTCAATTGGACAATCCTGAAACCTTCTATGCATCCACACAAACACAAATGTACAATCAAAATTGATTAATAATGCAAGAATGTAAGAATATGAATTTGAAAAAAGTGTGGCAAATCGTGACTTGTAGGGATCGTTTACCGATGCTTCAGGGCTCGAGGGTGATCGTGAAACCTTCAGTGATGCCCAGGGATGGCTGTTGAGTCCTCAAAAGCCTTTGAATTTGCCTCAAACTCCAAAACCAATTTTAGTTTTTCCCTTGAAAATTTGAAGTTAGAACGTGAGTTTTGTGCGGCCAATCCTTGTTCTTTTGGTTTGGTAATGTTATGTTTATATATTGGGATGCATTAGGGCAACAAAAATGGTTTGAATCATGAAGATTGAAAGGAAAAGATTTGATTTGAACCTGGGAATTTTATGTTTCTAAATTTGGCCAAAATTTGCTCATCTCTCTGCAATCACCCTTCACACGAATTCTTGACTCAATCTTCTGACTTTGGGCTCATGATATGATCATAAAACAAATCTTTTGGATTTAATTCATCATTTAACTATTTTATTTGATTTATTAATATTTAAATGAATACAAATTCAAATAAATAAAAGGAAATACCATAAAAATAAAATAATGGATTTAAATGTCTTGAATAAGTCCACGGATATGTTTGAGATCCAAAACCTAGGCCCATTAGTTCAAAAGATCCAATTTACTCATATTGACTTTTGTGCATTTTCATAAAATTCCCCAATTTATAGAAGTCATAACTCTCTTAATTTTTTTTCTATGAATGTGTTCTTAGCCATTTTGGAAATCTAAAGATGTCCTCTAAGAGCTCCTTTTGGTTTCATCTCAATTGAGTCTTCCATTTTCATGTATGCTTCTTTGGAAAAAGATGACTTTTTGTTGACTTTTAAGATGACCTATAATTTCTTAAGCCATATCTCTCAAATAGTGCATTTCTTGGACTTGAGGCCTGAAGAGAAATTTAAGGGAATTGGATTCTCTTAAAAATGAGCTTTGGTTGGAGAATTTTTCATGAAGCATGTGAAAGTTATGGCTGGTCAAAATTCAGTTGACTTTTCCTGAGAAACCCTAATTTAGTAACTTTTGACCTTTGTGGAATATTGGGTTTTTTTGATGAATCATGATCAATCCTTGATAAAATGATGAATGTGACTTAAAAACCTTGATGTTGACCAAAAAACTTGGAGTTTGACTGCATGTTTGACCATAGTTTGACTTGTTAACCCTTATAATCGACTGTTGACCTTTTGAGCATTTGACTGGGAAAACTTGTATTGTTTGGCATGAAACTTGACATGGAGATTCCTTGGAGCATATGAGACAATATGATGTCCATTTGGGATCTTGAAAGTCCAATCTTCCTTGTGAAAACCAAAACCCTAGTTTGAGACCATTGCTTAGGAGGAGGATGTGCATGGCCCATTCTTGAGATACCTTGAGCTCTTGAGATCCATATAAGTGTAAGGAACTTGTTGAGTCAAAATATATCCAAGAGGTGAGGGAAAATTTTGGGGTATGACATCTGGCCCTGTTCAATCTTCTTAAACCTGAGGATTTAGATTGGCTTGTCTGCCTTTCGTGATCTGAAGGTGGAAGAGGATTGAACACTAGAGTGCCCAGAAATTTGCACTCGCGTGAAGTAACACTGATGGTTAATGATGGCGGGAATGGGCTTACAGATGCCATTTGGAGAAGATGACTGAGAGTTGTTGGAGATGGGCTTAAATATGCCATCCAAGGTAGATGCTGACTTCATAAGATGTCTCTTTGTGGGGATTCATGTTCCTGTTGTCTGAGAAGGACTCCGCTGGAGAATGTTGATTTATGTTGTTCTCTTGCTTGAGGACAACTCTGTGGGGAATATAGTTTAGAAGCTTTAGTTGTCCATGGCTCTATTGATGAGTTATCTATGTATTAGAGAGATGGGAGTTTGTTGCTTTCGGGTTGAAATCCAGGTTTCACAGTAACTTGCTGGGGATAATGGAATTAACTGCTATCTGGAAATGTATCAGAAGAAACCTGTGTAGGGATGCTTCAGGATGAGTCTGGGTAAGACTTCATCTGGTCGTGTGTGAGAAGGAGCCTGTGTAAGATTGTTTCATCTGGTCATGTAGATAGTTTTCCTGTCTGGTTTCAGGTATTAATCTACAATCAGTCGTCCACAGAGGGTTGTCCTTGCTTGTTTTAGGTATTAATCTGGAACTTGAAAATTGTCGGTCACTGAGATAGTTATCCTAGCTTTTTATAGGTATTAATCTCTGACCAGAGAAAGAAAGATAGTTTTCCTGGATTGTTATAGGTATTAATCTTCAATCTCTTCATGTAGATAGCTCTCCTGGCTTGTTAGAGGTATTAATCTACAATCAACTATTCACAGATAGTTGTCTTGTCTGGTTTCAGGTATTAATCTGGAACTTGGAATTGTTGGTCACATAGATAGTTTCCCCGTCTGGTTTTGGGAATTAATCCATAACCTTTTGTATTTTTTGGTAAACCTGTCTTGCTTCAGGAGTTCATACCACTTGGTCGTGTAGATAGTTTCCCCGTCTGGTTTTGGGCATTAATCTTTGACCTACTGTATGAATTGATAATGTTTGTCTATCTGCTGATTTAACCTGAAAAGGTAAAGTCTGTTTCATGCGATGTCATGATGTATGAATTGCATGATGATCTCAAAATAAATGAGATTGTGATGTATGCATTTGTGCTGCATATGCTATGATGTTTGTAGAATGATGTATGAATTCCATGTATAAACGCATCAGTTGTTCTGTTGCAATGTTGTTGAACTAGGGAAAATAAATCCCTAATTGTTGCTGGAGGTGAAGAAATGTTAGTCTTCGAATTTTGTTGAAGTTGAAATGATGGGAGACGAACTTCCATTGTTAGAGAAATAAACTCTGTTGGGGAAGGAGAGCTCCACGAACTGCTTGGGGATTTTTTTGAAACCCTGCTGAGGAATCCAGGGAAGTTTGACGACTTCACTAGGGAATTTTTTTGATATTGGAGCAGTAATTGGAGATTCTTGCTCCACCGAGGATATGAGAACACCCGACATCACAAGGATGTAAGCCGAGGATGTGGCAGTGGCCTTGTAGTAGGATGCCCCGGCTTTTGTACCTGCTAGAAAAAGTATCTGCGGGGATTTTGTGGATGGCCTTTAGACATTGTCCCATTTCTTAAAGCCGTTAGCAATTGTCTTTATGTTTTTAGGTGTATATTTGTAAGCAGTAATCACATTTAAATGCATATGTTCAAAAATAATCACTGGACATTTTTGCACACAAAACAGAAAAAATAAAAACAGGAGTTTTGCACTTTCAAAGGAATAGTTTCATATTAACTTGAATAAGTGTTTTTGTACAAGGAGACATACATCCTAGTAAGATAATGTCGTCATAAGAAATGGAAATTATACAAAAATAGTATACAAAGAAAAAAACTATGTGAAATAGTCCCATTGGGTTCCCATTCTACTATCGCCTTTATGCCTTTAAGCGTCTCATCTCTTTCTCTGCTTGTCCGAAGCTGACTGGATTGATTAGCACCAATTGAAATTGATAGTTGATACCGAAGATCGAATGTAAGGTGATCCAGCGGGACATAGTAATATGCTTTAACTCCCTAACTTTTTCCTGGACCGCCCTTTCGGGTTTTCAGTCCACCAAGATACCCTTTTTTGCCCAAGCCGCCTTTTCAGGTTTTCGACTTGCTGGGTGTACAATTTTTTTATGTATATCTCTAATTTTTTCCCAAACCCTTTTGGTTCACTGGGATGCCCTTTTATTTTGCCTAGGACAGTCAACCTAGAGGGTCTTTGTTCATACGTAGTATCTTTTGACTATGTCCGTGTTTACCGGGTGTGGAAGGTCGTCACCGTCCATGATGGTCAAGATCATGGCTCCAGCATAAAATATGTTCTTGATCACAAATGGCCCTTCATACGTGGGAGTCCATTTGCCCCTGGGATCACCTTGTGGCAATATGATGCACTTGATTACTAGGTCACCAGCCTGATATACCTGACGTCTGACCTTCTTATTTAAAGCCTTAATCATACGTTTTTTGTACATCTGACCGTGGCAGATAGACACGAGCCTCTTCTCGTCAATTAGGTTTAATTGATCAAGTCGAGTCTGAAACCATTCATCTTCACTCAGCCCTGCATCGTTCATGATTCTCAAGGAAGGGATCTGGACTTCTATGGGTAGGACAACTTCTATCACGTATACCAGAGAGAAAGGAGTTTCCCATGTTGATGTGCGCATTATGGTGCGGTAACCATGAAGAGTAAATGGTAACATCTCGTGCCAGTATTTGTATGAAACCCTCATCTTCTGTATGATCTTATTGATGTTTTTGGTAGCAGCTTCTACCGCGCCATTCAGCTTCGGCCGGTAAGGAGAAGAGTTGTGATGTTGGATCTTGAATTACGTGCAGAGCTCGGTGATCATAGTATTATTGAGATTGGTACCATTATATGTAATGATTCTCTCTAGAATAACATACCGACAGACAAGGTTATGTCTGATGAAACAGGCAATAACGTTCTTGGTGACAGAAGAAAATGAAGCCGCCTCAACCCATTTTGTGAAGTAATCAATGGCAACGAGGATGAAGTGGTGCCCATTGGAAGTTATAGGTCTAATTTCTCCAATCATGTCAATGCCCCACATTGCGAATAGCCAAGGAGAAGTCAAGAAATTCAGAGGAACCAGAGGCACATGCACCTTATCAACATAGATCTGGCACTTGTGACATGTCCGCGAATGCTGAAAATAGTCTGCTTCCATAGTGGACCAATAGTATCCTGCACGTAGGATCTTTTTAACCATCGTGTGTCCACTAGAATGAGTTCCAAAGGTACCTTCGTGTAAATAGGCCATAATCTTCTCTTCTTCGCTCTTGTCTACACACCGAAGCAAGTTAGAATCATGATTGCGCTTGTAGAGGACCATGTTACCGAGGAAGAACTTGGCAGAGAATATTCTTAGGAACTTCTTATCATTGATGGAAGCTCCCTCGGGATACTCTTCGGTTTCGAGATATCTTTTGACTTCATGGAACCAAGGTTTGTCCACTACTTCTTCAATATCAGTCTCATGGTAGTATGCTGGCTCATCCATTCTTTCAATAGTGATCTGAGGAGCTTCATTATCCCACCTGACCTTGAACATGGATGGCATAGTAGCTAGTGCGTATGCTAGTTGATTTTCCTCTCGCAGAAAATGCTCAAAGGTAATTTCTCCAAAGTGTGGAATCAATGTTAACACATGCTTTTTTTTTAAGGTATGAGATTATGATGTTTCGTGTCCCATTCTCCTTTGATTTGATTGATCACTAAGGTCGAGTCTCCAAATACTCTCAAGAATTTGATCCTCAAGTCGATAGTAGCCTTGAGACCCATAATATATGCTTCATACTCAACCATATTGTTTGTACAATTAAAATATAATCTGGAAGTGAAAGGAGTATGACATCCTTCATGAGAGATGATCACGACATCGATTCCATTGCTAAGTGTGTTAGATGCTTCTTCAAAAATCATAGTCCATCGGGATCCTTTTTCAGGTCCTTCATCCGGTCGAGGTTCTGCATAATCAGTTACTAACGTGATGTTCTCGTCTGGGAACTCAAAATTCATGGATTGGTAATCGTCCATAGCCTGATGAGCCAAATGATCAGCTAGTACACTTCCCTTGATTTCTTTTTGGGTTGTGTACTGAATGTCGTATTCGGCCAGTATCATTTTCCAGCTTGCTATTCTTCCGGAGAGAGCGAGCTTCTCAAAGATGTACTTGATAGGGTCCATTTTAGAGATCAACAAGGTAGTGTGAGTTAACATATACTCTCTTAGTCGTCGAGCAGCCCATGCCAAAGAGCAACATGTTTTCTCAAGCAGTGAGTATCTTGTTTCACATTCGGTAAACTTTTTTCTAAGGTAGTATATTGCATGCTCTTTTCGACCACACTCGTCATGCTGCCCTAACACACACCCCATTGAGTTCTCTAATACCGTTAAGTACATGATTAGAGGTCTTCCTTCAACTTGCATCATTAAAATTGGAGGCTCTTGAAGATATCCCTTGATTTTGTCAAAGGCATTGTGGAATTCATCATTCCACTTCACTGCTTGATCTTTCTTCAGTAGTTTGAAGATTGGCTCACAAGTCGCGGTCAGATGAGAAATGAACTTAGCAATGTAGTTTAAGAATCCCAAGAATCCACTGACCTCCTTCTCAGTGCGAGGAGTTGGCATTTCTTGTATAGATTTAACCATTGCGGGGTCTACCTCCATACCTTTGCCGCTGACAACGAAGCCTAAGAGTTTACCAGATCTTACTCCAAAGGTACACTTATTCGGGTTCAACCTCAGTTTATACTTCTTCAACCTTTCAAATAGCTTCTGTAGGTGATCAAGGTGCTCTTCTTCAGTTTGAGACTTGGCTATCATATCATAAACATAGACCTCTATCTCGTGATGGATCATGTCATGAAACAAATCTTCCATGGCGCGCTGATAGGTTGCCCCAACATTCATTAACCCAAAGGGCGTAATCTTGTAATAGAAAGTGCCCCACTGTGTGACGAAGATGGTCTTCTCCATGTCCTCAGGTGCCATTTTGATCTGATTATACCTGGAGGAGCCATCCATGAAGGTGAATACATTATGCTGTGTAGTGTTGTCAACCAGAGTGTCAATGTGGGGAAGCGGAAAGTCATCCTTGGGGCTTGCCCTGTTCAAGTCTCTGTAATCCACACACATACATACCTTATTGTCCTTCTTATGTACCGGCATTATGTTAGCAACCCATTATGGATAGGTAGTAACAACTAAGAACCTGGCGTTAAATTTTTTCATGACTTCGGCTTTGATCTTATCTGACATTTCAGGGCGCATACGACAAACCTTCTATTTTACTGGAGGGAAGTCTTCATTTGTCGGCAGGCGATGAACCACAATATCAGTGTCAAGTCCTGTCATGTCTTCATATGACCAGGAAAAGATCTCCACATAACCATGTAACATCTGTATTAAACTCTCTTTGACACTATGCTCTAGATCGGCACCTATCTTGACTTCTTTCTTGTCCTTTTCAGTACCCAAGTTCACTGTCTCAACCTGATCTTCATGGGGCTGTATTGACTTTTCTTCCTGTTATAACAGTCTGGAAAGTTCTCGTGGTACCTCAAAATCTTCCTCACCTTCGTCCCCAGCTTGGTAGATTGGATTTTCAAAGTCATAATGGGCCATAGAAGAACCGTTATCAATGGGATCCAGAGTGGATGTGGATCTGCAGTTTGATACATGGGTGTGTGTAATAGCATAACTATATATTTGATAAAGTAAAAAGCAGAAAAGAAAATCAAAGAGCGTAATATTTGCATGAAAAACGTCTAATGTTTTATTAATGACATATGAAGATGAAGTAATGACCCTCACAAATAGACCATTGTTCCTCGGGTAAGACACAAGGCTTTAAAGTTATAATTGTTCAAATATTACATATCCTTAAAAAAAGACAAATTACTCTCGAATAAAAGTAATGGCCACAAAATCTTTAGCCTGCTAATTTCTGAGTCCACTGCCGATGGTTGGGAAGATCCACTTGTCCAGGTCATAATCACCATCACTATCTTCCAGAACATTGATTCCATGGGTGCCGATCTGTAAAGGTGGTTCCCCGGCGCGAGCACGACGAACAGCTCTCCGGGCTCCTGAAGTAAAACCCAAACCAAAATTTTCAAATTTGTAAGGAATATCCGTAAGTTGGTCCCAAATGGTACACCCACCTTCTTCGACTACTGCTTTGGCATCCTTGAGAGAATCCATCTTCAACGGAGGTCTGGTAATTCTTGGCATACTGGTAGTAGTCTTAGTTGCAGCGATGGTCTGAGGAACCTCTTCAATGTTTTGGCAGGGGGTCTCGATGAACTCGCCGTCCATCTCAACATACCTGAAAGAGTTCATGTAGCTCACCATATACTCCTCCTCACCATTAACTGTGACAATCTTTCCATTAACTGGGTACTTCAGCATCTGATGTAGGGTAGAAGTAACAACACCATCCCCGTGGATAGGTCGGCCCAATAAACAGGAATAAGATGGGCGGATGTCCATCACATAGAAAGTCGAATTAAAAGTATGAGTACCCACTTTGATAGGGATGTCCACCTCCCTGTGCCCCATTATTTTATAATAATTGAAGGCCCTCACCATAATATTACTAGGCTTTAATGTGAGTCCTTTGCAATCTAACCCGTCCAAAGCATTATTGGGTAAGACATTTAGTGACGAGCTTGTATCCATAGAACATGAGCCAGGGTGGTGCCCCTGCACTCAATGGAGACATGCAGGGCATCATTGTGCTTCCTTCCTTTGGCAGTTAAATCAGCGTCAGAAAAACCCAGTCCATTATCAAGAGTCAGGTTGGCCATGCAATTCTCGAATTGATCAGCGGAGGTCTCTTGAGGCACATGGGCAGACTTCAGGAATTTTACTAAAGCCTTAGCATGGGCTTCAGAGCACAAAAGTAAGGCCAAAATTGAGATCTTTAAAGGGGTCTGCCCCAATTGCTCTACAACATTATAATTGCTTTTCTTGCTTATCTTCAATATCTCTTCCATTTCCTTTTTAGAAGCCTCAGGAATGACTTTGTTGAGTACCTTCGTCCGGACAGGCTCAACCAGTACCTCTTTGATCCGAGTCTCGGCCGATTCAGTGCCAGGGATAACAATAGGGATATCAGTAGGAGTAGTAATGGGGATGCTGACAGGAGTAGCAGCAGGAATAATCACGGGAGTAGTAATGGGAGTACTTGCAACCGAGATAACCACAGGGCTAGTAATGGTCTTTGGAGAGACCTCGGGGGAGAACACCTTTCCACTTCTCATTGTTTTACTAGTCCCAATGATATTGTCGACGTCAGGACCGGTACCTTTAGCAACTTTGTCTTCAATGTCCAATAGGTCTTGCTTTACTCCATGGTAATAGACGCCAGCCCCATAGTTCCAGGGAACAACTTCATCTGAGGAGTATGATATTGGCCCCGAAATGGTGATGATCAGGAGGGTAAACTTTGGAACATATGTAATCCTGACGGGTATTTCGGTGGAGACCCTGGGAGGATTGTTGGAAATGGTGATTATTGAAACATCTTCACATGAATCTCTGGCAAGAGGAACTTTCTCGAACAGGATTTCCTTATTAACCAACAGGCGCTGAACGCCCATCTTTAGTAACAAACAACCATCTGGTAGAGACATACATAAGTGGCAACCTTCACCACAGCCTGGAAATAAACCAGCTCGCAAAAAATTCTCTTTAACAGTCAGAAGAGGAGTAGTTAATTCATCCACGGAGGAAACAAAACGGTTATCATCAACAGTATTGACACTCTGGCCATGTTTGGGCATTGGCACAATTATTACGTTAGGTGTCTCTGGAAGTTCAAACTCAATCTCCTTTGCATCAATAAGGTCTTGTACCTTATTCTTTGAAGCCCAACAGTCATTTGTATCATGCCCCGGAGTTTCAGAATGGTAGGCACATCGAGCATTAGGGTTGTAGCGAGGAGATGTGGTATTGGAATTCTTAGGAGCTTCCTTTAGAGTCACCAAATTGGGTTTCAGCAGATGTGGTAAAACCTAGGACAAGGTCATGTTGATCTGGGTGAACTATCTTCTGAGCGCATCTGGCCTGCGCTGATTGTTTCATTGTTGGTTTGGTGCAGGATTGGAAATCATGATAGCCCCTACTGTCGAGCGACGTTCAGTTTTATTTTGATTCCTCTGGCCATAGGCAGCACTAACCTCCTTCTTTCCAGTGAAAGGTTTCTTTGCAGTACTGGAGGATGCATCTCTTTGTATTTTACCACTTTTGATGCCCGTTTCTACCCGTTCACCCGTCAGGATTAATTCAGTAAACCCAACAGAAGAACTTCCAATCAAATGGTTAAAGAATGGCCCGGATAACGTGCCCAAGAACATGTCGACCAGCTCCCTATTAGACAACGGAGGCTGGACTCTTCCAGCAAGGTCTCTCCACTTTTGGGCATAGTTTTTAAAACCTTCGCCGGAACCCATAGACATACTTTACAATTGCGTACGAGTTGGGGCGATGTCCACATTATATTGGTACTGCTTTTAAAATGCAGCAGCCAGATCTTCCCAATTACGAATATTGGTTCCCTCTAGCTGATAGAACCATTCCAACTGAGTTCCCGACAAACTCTCTTGGATGAAATGGACCCACAGATTCCTGTCAGTAGTGTGGGGTTGAATCTTCCTGACATACGACCTTAAATGAAGCTTAGGATAGGAAGCACCATCATACTTAGCAAACACAAGAACCTTGAATTTCGGCGGGATGACCACCCCTGAGACCAAACCTAGATCTTCAAAATCCATCTCGGGTACCCTTTGGATCTCCATAGAATTGAGCCGATCCTCCAGCTGTTTGTATTTATCATTAGTAGGAGGATACTGCTCCTCGGAATAGTTAGGTTCATCTTCCTCAGACCCTGGATTGTTGTTTTCTTCCACTGGCTTCTCTTCTCGATTGTCGCCATCATTTGACGGGGTTGCCAAATCTATAGATCGCTTAACCGGTCCTCTGAACCTTCTTCCCAAATTCAATACACCAGCTGGTTTCTTGTCCTTCCTGGTCTTCTCTTTGATGATCAGAGCTTTCAGCTCTTCTTGCCCCTTGGCCAGAGCTATGAACATCTGCCGAAACTGAGCATTTTAAACTTGGAGGTCCTTCACTGTCTGTTCAAGAGTCATTTCTTTTGCTGAAATAAACAGCGAAAAGAATAAGAAACCTGTCTTGAAATACATGTTTATGAAATGAAATGCATGATAATGTTTATGAAATGTTTTCAAGGATTTTTAAGATTTAAATTTTCTTAGCCAAAAAGAGAACAAACATTAATTTCCTTCAATAGTTTAAACAATTACAAAGATTCCTCTTGGGCTTACAATAGTAGGAACAAAGATAAAACAAAACTCCTAAATCAGACAAGACTTAGGCTTCCCATTGGCGCATCCTCTTTGGTGCAATGTAGGCATTCAGACTTTGTTCTTCGTGAAGTAGTCTTGTAAGCTCCAAAACCTTTTTCTCACTTGCATAAAACTGGGTTTCAAAGGTGTCTCGTTCCACTTTGAGCTGAATCCAAGATCTTTGCAACTCCTCGAGAGTAGTCGACATGTCAGGGTGGAGAATGGTGTAAGATACCTCTTCATCAGCAACAGGTTCCATGATGATAGGCAAGATCACAGTATAGGGCATCATAAGATTTTGAGCGCGTGCTCATACCCATTTAAAGTAAGGCTCCAAAGGGATGGAATTCTTATGCCCCAATGTCTTGCTATCCACTTTGTTCACCATGCCCAAGGCTCGTATGAACCGCTGACGACAACCTTGAACATCATCCTCGTAGTTGAACACAACGCCTTGAACTAATACATCATGAGGACCATTCCTCCTAGCATACCCAAACTGTCGCAATGCCAAACAAGGATTATAAGTTATTCTTCCCCTAATTCCTAGGAGAGGGACATTAGGTAATTCTCTACAACGATCGATGATGGTAACATTCTCCAAGGATCAAGGACACCAATAAATATCCAAATGTGTGAGGGAGATCAACCTATTAGACCATCTCATTCCCTACTCATTCTTCACAACAGATTGAGGTAGGTGTGAAATAAACCACCTATCCAGTAGAGGAGTGCAACACATAAGGGTCCCTATTTTCTTTACAGTGCGAGTATGCCGAGAGTGTAGAATGTCTCCAAGTAAAGTAGACACCAGATTGTGAGACAGAAAAACCTTGACCGCATTTACATCTATGAGTTGGTCCGGATTAGGAAATAGTACCATCCTATAGATGAGAAGGGCCAACACTTCTTCAAAAGCTTGTAAATCTAGGGTATCCCAAAAATGACGAGCCTTCTCAAATAGAAACCCTTTGACGCCTCTTCTTGTTTCCCAATTTGCCACGACATCTGACCGTTGTAAAGACAGAGCTTGAGCAATTTCCTCAAGTTTTGGGTCTCTTTCCATACCATTGAAGGGTAACTGATCAAGAATGGGCACCCCTAATAACTGAGAAAACTCCTCCATAGTGGGCACTAACTGGTAATTAGGAAAGGTGAAGTAGCGATGTAAAGAGTCGAAGAACTGAAAGAAAATATTTAACATTTCTTTATCAGGGTTTGAGGTGACCAAGTTGAGAAGTCGACCATGTCTTCCACTGAATGGAGAGCTTTTAGGAATTCTTGATGCTAATTCCTTGAGTTGAGGAGGTACCCTTACGAGGTTGACTTGGATAGTATTCCTACGAGTGGATGCCATGTCCTACAAATCAAGACAAAGGTAAGCCCTTTAAAATCCTTGAAATGGTTAGTATGTCATGCAATGTTATGATGTTATGATATCATGATTATGCTAAGAAAACAAAAATATAGCAAGTAGAAGCAAATCACACAAAGACCTTAGGTTTAAAGCTTGCATGAGTTCCAAAGGTAAGTACCCTCTTGAAATTTAGTTGGCTCAACCTGTCCTAGAAATAGTAACCGGGTTCTAATGGATCTCAATGTCACTGATCGTTCCCACAAGTTTTGTTCCGATAGACAACTGACTTGCCACCAAACAAAACTCGGGAGTCAAATCTCAATGAGTGTAGTATCGAGTATCAACCGACTTAGGACTACACCAAAGACAACTATCTCACTACTTCCTAATGGCCAAGTTGGTCAATTAAAGGTTCTAAGGTCAGTTGATGCTTCATGACACCATGCAGTGGCCCCATATTCTCCTTGATTACTCAAGGGCTACCGGTACCAACCAAAGTGTCACATCAATGTAGCTATCGCTTCAACCGTGTCGGTATACCCCTGCACAGCCCCCACGATCTATTGCTACTTACCTAAAAGGTTTCCCAGATTCAGGTGAAGGATCTATAGTAACCCAAACATACCCTCCAAAGGTAAAGCAAACAAAGCATAAAAAGCAGTTAAATAATGAACTAACTCTAAGGTAACGCCACTTTTTTTTAAGTATTCCCCAAGAGAGTTTCCAGTTCTGTGATACGGTGGCAGAATGATTATTTATAATGGTTTTACGTTTGTATTCGCAAATGTTACGGTAAGCAAGAGTCGCAACCGACTTTTATTTTATCCAACAAAAGGAAAGGGTGAAAAGAACAAAAAAAGACCTTTTCAATAGTTTTCTGAGTAAGGGGGATAAATAATGGAAAGGGAAGGTGTTAGCACCCTTTCCATCCGTAGTTATCTATGGACTCTTAGATTCTTAGCTCATGTCTTGAAAATTACTTGTGCTTTGTGTGTTTTGAAAATTGTTTTGAAAATGCCTTAGTGCGGCGATTCGCTTTGTGATAACTCTTGTATCAGTCCTCAAGAGTGTTGACAAGGCGAATGTTTTCGAAAGTTTTTTGAAATGTTTTTGTGTAGGTGTAAAAATTTATTTTTAGCAAACATCTAAGAACTTATCTGCTTATACTCGAAAAGGTCGTTCTTTTCCTAATATCCTTTAGACAGTGATATCCTACTATTAGTGAGTAGGTAGCCCTATCGTTGGATGTATGAGGGACAATCGAAGGGACGTACAATCATAAAGGCAACATGTGAAGACACTTTAGCAATTTGTTTAGGGACTAGATCATTTACCGAAAGGCAATTGTAGGGTCATCGAGGGACTATGATCTTCTGGCTTACGGGTCTTTGCTAAAGTGCCCCCGTTTCGAGGGACATGACTGTTTTTCCGAAGGCAACCAAAGTGGGGTATCCTAGAGGTGCGCGTGTGCAATTGTGTACTTGATTCAGGTATATTATCTTTGAATTAGGTTATGTTATGTTCAATTAGTTTATCGGTCTTTCCATACAATCCTATTAGCCATACATCTAAGCAGTTTAGGGGTGCAGTAAGTAAATTGCGGAAAATAAAAGTCTTAAGCTATTACAAGGCCTTGGGACAGTTACATAATTAGATACGGAAATTTAAACCCTAATTAAAGCTATTACAAACCGGGAAACAGTTACATAATTGAAAATAATGCGAGAAAGTTAAACTACGAATATTACATGGCTTTTTAAATTTATACAATATCCCAAAAATAATAATAAAAGCAAGCGAGAATTTGAGGTTAAGAAAAAGAGATTGAAATCAGGGTTTGGAAAAATCACAAATTATTTAATTATGTACAATATTATTAACCCTAATTAACATAAAGTAATTTTAATTAATTAGAGAAAATAATTCTAAGTTAACCTAAATTTATTTACAGGAAAATTAAGCTAATTTAATTATTTACCAAAAAAACAATTAATTTATTTACAAGAAAAATATTTTTTTTGTATTTTTGGATAATGATTAATTAATAAAAGGCAAAAAAACCCTAAATCTACTTAAATTAATTTATATAAAAAAATTAATCAAATAAAAAAAAATCATGTTAATAAAACCCCAATCCTAATTTTGGTGATTTGTGATTGGTAAAAAAAATTAATTAAAAAAGAAATAATTAGTTTTAATTAAAAAAAAGTATTTTCTTTTTTATAAAATAATAAATAATAAAAATAATGGAAGGGAAAAAAAGAAAAGAACCATGGGGGGTCGCTGGGACTTGAACCCAGGACCCCTGCTTCATTGGCCTGCAGCTTGACCACTCAACCACTTTGTTATTTCTGTTAGAAAAATGAAAATGTTGTACCCCAATTTTTGCCCCTAAGATCCCTTCATCATACCATATTGTTTCAATCACAACAAAATCACATTAGGGCTTTTGGTTCTTCTACATATCTTTAGCTTTGCTCTTATGAGGAATTACCAAGAACCTTAACTTGTTTTCTTTTGTGATCATGGATATTTTGCTTTGATTTTCTTTCTAATTAACAAAATGCAATATTGGTTTGTCTTACTTGTTAATAATGTAGGTAAAGGCAATGAGGTTTAACAAATTGCTTCATGGGTTCATGAGTTTATTTCCATGCCCTAGTCAAAAGCTTGAGAAATTCAAACCTAACCATTGAAGTTGTTTGGAAGATGGTATGGAAGTGGTTTAGGTGGCCATGAGTCCTCATCATCCTCAACAATATATATTCACAAAGGAAGAATATTTGCACAAAAAGTTTGTTCAAACTTGGCAAAGTTCCACCAAGCATTCTCTTGATATAAAGGCTAGGGTTTTTGACTTCAAAGGGACATATCTTGCTCATCTTTTGGTATTTTTGAGTGATTCCAAAAACATGCTTATCTTCAAAGAGTTACCAATAAATCACTTCAAAATTTCCAAGGATGTGTACTTCATGCCTTCTTTTATGTGCAAAGTGAAAAAATGGATGGAAGTTGCCTTAAGAATGCAAAAGATTATAGGTCATTTCATGATTTTTGGCCAACTTCAACAAGTCATAACTTGCTCAATTTTTGGAGATTTTGAGTGGTTCAAATTGAAAAATGTCATTCAAGAGATCTACTTTATTCCATATTTTTTTGGTCAAGAGAAAATTCTAAGTGGAAGTCCATGTTTGGATGCAAGAGATTATAGGTCATTTTTAAAGAAGAATTTGAAATATTTCTAAGTATGGAAAGTCAACTCTTTTTCTTCAACTTTGTCTCCATGTAATTTTCAGCTCAAGCATCCATTTGATTCCATTATTTTTCCATTGCAAAGCTTGTTACCTCATATTTCCAAAGCATCAAGAATTTTGCCCTAAGACCCCTTGAGGTGGAAATGCCATTGGATTGAACTTGGTAACTTGGAACTGAAGTTTCTCCATAAGTCAGAATTTGAAATCCATGTTTTTCCCTTTAAACATCAAATTAGCATGCGTTTGTGATCTAAACATGTTTAACCAAGTTGCCAAAGTGGATTAGAGCCTTGAAACGCAAGGATTAGACGAGTTTTGATGCAAATCAGATCACACCTTGCTCGTGCATCAGGTTCACACGATTTCCCTCCAATTTGAATCATTCCACACGCTTGAACATTCCATTTGATTCCCTATAAATAGAGGGTCATCCCCCATTCAATTTCCCAAGCTTAGATAGCCAGAATCACCCTGCCAAACTTGCTTCACAACTCAGGATTCAGCTACTTCGAATCCTATTCTCAAGCCTTTTTAAATTCATTTTTTTTATCAATTCACCTTCCTTGATCTTCCCTGAAGCCAACCATATAATCACATTCAAGAATCGTGCCCTATATTTCTCCATAGAAGTCCAGTTTAAGAGCTCCACAACTCAACTTCAATAGGTAGATTCCTTCATCAATTCTTCAAAACTTTGGTATCATTGTGTTGCTCTCATTGCCCTGGTTCTAGTCGCAACACTTATATTTATCTGGAAGCAAGTTTTGACCATGAACTTTCAAATCCCTTTTCAAAACATTCTTTCCAAATTGCTTGAGTTATAGTTTATATAAATTTTGTGCGAGGGTGTGGTTGTCTTCGTCTTCAAGAGACGAAGCGAATGGCATAGGTCTGAGCTTCTGATTTTATAGTTTGAGAGACCTGCAATTCGTGAAGGCTGGAGGTTGAAGATGACTAACGTGTCATCTTCTAACCAATGAAAGTGTGACATTTGTTATTTTCAAATTCAGATTTTATTAATGATTCTGTACATTATTCATTAAAGACCATGATATGCACAGCGCGCCAGATCCTTTGGATTTGATTACTAATGCGTTTTGACTCTCATCCAATGATCCACATCTTTTTCTTTTATTTTCTTTTTCTGATTTTTATATTTTAATTGTTTTAAATTTCAAAAAATCATAGAAAATTCATTTTTAAAATCTAAAAAAATTATGAAAATTATTTTTTTTATTATTCTCTTTCTGATTTTTATTTTTTCACAATTTAATTTTGTGTTTTGGTATTGTTTATGAATTTTACACTTATTTGATTTGTTTAAAATGTTTAAAAATACTTTTACACATTTTTAAATTCTGAAAAAATTATGGAATGATCCAATGATATTGTGACAAATATTGGTGACCTTATTTTATTTTTGTTTCTAAGTTTACTATTTTTTACTATTTTTGTTTATTTTATCCATTTATTTTAATTTTTAAAAATAGTTTCTGACTTTTAAAAATTCCCAAAAATTTTGTAAAATTACTTGGCCTCTTTTCTGATTTTTTTATGGTCTTATTTGTCATTTATTAATTAATTTGAATATAATTGATATTTTCGTCATTATTTTCCTTTTTTTAAAACATTTTAAACCTTTTAATGTACATATTAAATATATATAATTTTGTGATTATTTTCTGGCTGTCTTGGGTTGATTTTTTGATCATGGCTTTATTAACATCATTGGATCTTAGGTGTTGAGTTCAACTCCACCAAAATGGATGAACGATTTTAATAATAGTTTGATTAAATTTTTAATTCAAATGTGGTTACTTTTTTACCCTAATTCCTCTTCATCTCATCCTCTTCTAATTGCACTAAATGTTGTTAGAGCATGATCACTATATCATGTCTCAAAACAAATGGTGCATAGATTGCTATTGACCGGCCTCGAAATAGGTGTGACTTTTATATAAGTCCACTTACGATTGCTTAACATAGCGCTAAATTTTGTCCCGATTCGAATAAATGATCATTCGTGGCCCAAAAAAACTATCCTTGGCACTTGAGCCTTTTCTTTTCCTAAGACACTTAATAATCAACATAAACCCTAAAAAACTCTTAATGGTACTTGGACTATTTGGTTACTATCCTTGGCATTATGGAGTAGTGGACTTTTTCTTGGACTTAGGACTAGAAACCTTGGCCTATCTTGGATACCTTGTGATCTTATCTGATTATTTTGTCTGGAGCTCTTGAGGTTTACCACAAGACATTGGGTTGCTTGTTTGTTTTTGTGTGCAGGTTTTTGTGATCACACTCTTTGCTTATAATCTGGAATTCACCTGTATACATTTGTTACTCTGCCCAATTTTTGTGAAGACTTAATACATTTGAAGAGGTCTAGTATCTTTGCTTTCTTGGTTTCACTCCAAATAATGGGAATTCTATCTTGGCCCATAATGTCAAGTTTTGGCTTCTTGTTGGTTAGGTGGTCCTTATCCTTAGCTTTTACCTTATGCTTTAGGATAGTCTCTTCTTCTCCTCCCACATTCTTTAATTTCAAAAATCTTCTCCCTCCTTTTGAAAACCCTTCTTGTTTTGAAACTTAAACACTTTTACAATAAACTTGGACTTATATCCATGCATTTTCAAAAACATTTTCATAAATAAACTTAAATCAATTTAATAATACTTTGACATTTTTTTTATGAGAAGACTAAAAGTCAACCAATCTCATTTCAAACCATTTTGCCACTTTGATTTTTATCTTTAAACTTTTCTAAAAAGATTAGACTCTTGTCAATCCTTGTAGTGATGCAAACAACTATACTTCTATAATATGTAGTGAAGTGAGATATTTTCCACTTGGGTGTTGAGTGAGGCATTGTTGATTTTAAAATCCAAGCCATTATCCTCCACTTTGAGATGATGCAAATTCTCCATTCTCATGATTGTGGGTAGTAAGTATGTTTTCTACATGGACAATGAAGATGATGTCTTATCTCATAAAATTAACCAACACACTTGTGTTTCAAACTTTGAAAAGAGGAACTACGTGTACCCTGGTCCCCTATTGCACGAAAGGTGGTACGTAGGCACTAAAGGTTCACAACCGCGACGGGTGAAAAAATCATAAAAAATATATTTCTTCTCTCACCTCCACCATCCATTTCATATATAACACATTTTTTTATATAGCCAAAATATACAGATTTTATAAAGAGGCTCCTGTGGAGTACCATAGATGTTTAGGGTGCTAATACCTTCCCTTTGCATAACCAACCCCCTTAACTTGAATCTTTCCCCCTTTTTTGGGTTATTCGCTCTTTTCCCGTTCCTTTAGAAACAATAAAGCACGGTGGTGATTTCTATTTTTGATTTGTACAAAGTCTAGTCAATCCAATGGCTTAGTCTTGAAAATTCCAACGCTACAGAAAAATGGCGACTTCAATGGGGACATATTGGCCTCTTGCTGGTCCATCCCTAAGTGGGTTAAGCCTATCTTTGTTTATTATCTGTATATGTGTTATTGTGTTTATGTATTATATTTTGTATATATGTTTGTTTGGATTTTCATGGTTTTCAAGGTGCTTGGTGATTACTCATAAGTCCTATACCCGGACTTGGGAAAACTTTAAGATAGGACGGGAGGTATAGTCATGTTAACTTTGAGGGAGTAATCCCAAAAAAGGAGGCATGAGATCCCCCACTCAGTTGAGGCCCCTTTGACTGTAGTGTCGTTTACCAATTAATCAGGAAAACATACTGCTTTTGACCTGGGAGCCTGCTGAAACTGAGGACCGTAGAATACCAAACCCATCTTGGCCTTTTAGGTGTAGTGCGGAAGCTATGACGGAGTAATCCGGAAATAGTTGTCACGCGATACTATGCTTGGACGAGTCTTTCTTTAGAATATTACTAATTACCGAGTTAATCAGGAAGTTGGTAATATCCGAAAGAAGGATGTAGACTCTGGGAACCTCTATGTTCGACAGGTGATAACTTTTTAGACCAACACCTTATGGGTAGTACCTTCGACCCCATGCTCATGACGTTGAACCTATGAACCCTATATGTGTGATTTTGCTTATGATTGTTGCATCATGCATCCATGCACTCATAAGCATCTTTTGAAGAAAATAATATTTCAAGGGATTTAAAGGTTGACTATTTGTGAATATCTCAGGTACTGTTAACCATGGATTCTGGAAAGAGAAAGACCGGGAAATACAGTTTCAAGGATCCTAAGATAGATGAGTTGGTCAGTCTAATTTTAGAGATCGAGTGTCCTGCAGACTTTTGGAAGAAGTATGGATCCATATTCCTCTAATGAAGCTGAAGATGAAGGAGGGTATTCTCTCGACCTTGGTCCAGTTCTATGATCCGGTGTATCACTGCTTTACTTTACTCGATTATCAGTTGATGCCTACACTAGAGGAGTATTCCTATCTATTGGATTTACCCATTATCAATCGTGTTCCTTTTACTGGTTTGAAGGGTGAGCCAAAACTACATGAGATTGCTGCTTTGATTCATCTGGGGAAGTCTGAGGTGGAAGCCCATATGACTACCAAAGGAGGGATTAGAGGATTACTAACTCAATTCTTATTGGAGAAAGCTCGTTACTTTGCCAGAATGAAGAGTATGGTTGCTTTTGAGGCCATCTTTGCTCTGATTGCTTATGGATTGTTCTTATTTCCTAATATGGACAAGTTTGTCGACATTAACGCTATCAGGATTTTCATGATTGGAAACCCAGTTCCTACATTGTTGGGTGATGCTTATTACTCTGTTCATCTTCGGAGTTCTTATCATTGGGGAATGATTATTTGTTGCACGCCTTTGTTGTACCGGTGGTTCATCTCTCATATGCCTCAGTCTGATGCTTTTTGGGATGTCAAGAAGGAACCCCGTTGGGATCCTAAAATCATGGAACTTACTCACTCGGATATTGATTGGTATCATCGAGCTTATCAGGATGTGGAGATTATTGACGGTTGTGGTAGTTTCCCAAATGTACCTCTTCTTGGTACAAAGGGAGGAATTGACTATAACACTGTTCTTGCACGACGACAACTTGGTTATCCGATGAGGGATAAACCAAACAGTATTTATTTGAGTAGTTTCTTTCTGAAGGAGGGAGAAGACCACAGGGAAGCTAGGGAGCAGATTGCAAAATCCTGGCATCACATTCATAAGAAGAGTAGAAAGGATTTGGGACCTAGAGGTGTTGTTTCTTTGGAGCCATATCTTCAGTGGGTCCGATCGAGAGCCATTCAGTTGAAAATGTCGTATACTCGGGAGACACCCATGCCTGAACTATTCGTAAAGACGACTCCTCCTTTATTAGATGATCTAGAAGAGTTGCAGCTTGCTTTGGTTAGGATGCAACAGGAAAGAGATGCTTGGAAGAACAAGTTCCAGACTTTAGAGAGTTCCTACAAAGCAGACTTGAAGGAGAAAGATGATTCGATCGAGATCCTTGAGATTCGAGCGGTGGAGTCTATGGAGAGGCAAGTGGATTTATTTTCTCCTAAGCCTAAAACAGGTGTTGATTGCTCGTTTCCTGATTCAGATGATTGGAAGGAGGTTGTCATTAGACAGGTGGAAGAAAACCAGAGGTTGAGGGCTCAGATTGCCAGGCTCATAGGGAAGCGCCAGTGTACAGATTGATCTCTATCAGTTTCTTTCTCTCAGGATTTTTAGATTGTATTTTCATCTTGTACTTGGGATCATTGAAACTTGTAATCCATTTTAGAAGTTATTATAATAAAAAAAATTCAGTATTTCAAATGTGTTATTATTTTGATGTTTGCAATGTGTCTATAAACGTTAAATCCCTTGAAATATTAAATGATAAAGTAAAAATAATCATATGCATTGCACATCATGCATCATATTGCAAATATTTCTTGCATTTATTATGCATATCCAGGTGCCTTACCCAGCTTCTTTACTTTGTTCAGCAAGTTGACTCATCACTACAACACTCGGGCAAACTTCAAAAAGAAGATGGACAACTTGGAACAGGAGAATCGTGAGTTACGCAAAGAAGTTTCTGCTTTGAAGGCCGATGTGGCCAATCTGACTACTCTGATGGAAGCTCTGGTGGTTGCTCAGAATCAGCCATTTAGTGTTCAACCTCGACCAACAAGGGAAATTGTTAAAGTTCCTGCTATTCCTGTATCCATTACTCCGACTGTTGTTCAAAACCGCATGCCTCAAGGTTATCTGTGGGGAATTCCAGAGAATTTTGCACCTGAAGGTTTCAATTTGGACCCCTAAGATGCTCCAGTGGTTCCGAATGTTGTTACTCCAGCACCTCCTGTGGTGCATATTGTTCCTGCTGCACCTCCTTCGGTGAATTTGGTTCCATTTGAAGATGTGTGTCGTCCTTTCCCTCCGCCGAGTGAAGATTTGAGTCTTTATGACAGAATGGATGATTTCCAAGAGCAGTTTGATAGAATTCAAAGAGATATGAAGGCTCTTAGGGGAAAAGAGCTATTTGGGCATAATGTGAATGAGTTGTGTTTGGTCCCGAATGTTAAAGTTCCTTCTAATTTCAAGGTCCCGGAGTTTGAGAGGTACAAGGGCAAGACTTGCCCTCGTGCTCACTTGGTGATGTATGTGAGGAGAATGTCTACCCACGCCGATGATCAGTGTCTACTGATTCACTTTTTCCAGGATAGTTTGATCCGCGCAGCGTTGAAATGGTACATGAGTTTAGACAGCGCCAACATCCATACCTTTAATGATTTGGGAGAAGCATTCCTTAAACAATACAAGTACAATATGGACATGGTGCCCGACCGTGACCAGCTTAGGGCCATGGTTCAGAAAGACAGGGAATCATTCAAAGAGTACGCGCAGAGATGGCGTGAAGTGGTTGTACAAGTGATTCCTCCCATGGAGGAGAAGGAAATGACTAAACATTTTCTGAAGACGCTAGGCGCTTTCTACTATGAAAGAATGGTAGCAAGTGCCCCAAGTGATTTTACAGAGATGGTAGGAATGGGTGTCCGTCTAGAGGAGGCAGTAAGAGAAATCCGTTTGACAAAGGGTGAAGGATCCGGAGGTGTGAAGAAGCCAGTTTATGGGTTTAGAAAGAAGAAAGAAGGGGATACCAATGTCGTTATGCAAGAGAGGAGGGTAAACACTCCTAGAAGGAATTATCAACGTCACCAGTAAGTTGCTTCAGTGACTCCTGTTTTGAATGCCGCTCCAACTACCATTGCTTATCAAAGACAGTCCCAGCATGGGAACCAAGGGAATAATCAGAGAAGGGAGAACTACGACCCTATTCCCATGAGTTATGCAGAGCTACTACCAGCATTGATTCAGAAGAAGTTGATCCAGACACGACCACCTCCAGCAGTACCATCACCATTGCCTTGGTATTACAGAGCAGACCAGACGTGTGCCTTTCATCAGGGAGCACTAGGGCATAGCGTTGAAAATTGTTATCCTTTGAGGACTGAAGTGCAAAGATTGGTGAAGTATGGAATTTTATCTTTCAAAGACATGGGACCTAATGTGAAAGACAATCCCCTAACCAAGCACGGGGGAGTGAATGTTGTGAATATGGTGGTCGGTTGTCCAGGTGACTTCCAGATTTTTGACATCAATCTGGTTAGAGGGGATTTTGTAAAGATGCACGCAGACCTCTGTGAATTCAGTTATTATACGCATGACCACGCCGGTTGTGCTATTTGCAATACAAACATACAGGGTTGCGAGAAGATAAAGGCTGATTTATAGGAGATGATGGATGAAGGTCTAATTCATATAATCAGACCTAGGGCAGAATATGAAGAGGAAGTGAATATGGTTTCTGGATGTCCGGGTGAATTCATAATTTTTGAAGTATAGAATTTGGATGAAGATCTCGTACAGTTGCATGCTACTTTCAGCCGTACTGCTGGTCAGGTGGAACACCAATATGGGTCTTGCATAGTTTGCTATCAAGACCCCCGAGGATGTTCTACTGTGAGAGAATATGTCCAGCTGCTGTTAGACAATGGAACTATCAAGATCACAGGTCAGAGAGATGATTATCACGAGATTGATATGGTTGAAGTTTGTTTGATGGGAGAAGAGTCAGAGGAAGAGTATGCCTCTGCGGATGAGTATTTCTCTTCAGACGAAGATTTGTTTGCCAGAAATGACCTTTTGAGGGCTGATTGTGTTGAGGAAAGTGTAAACATCATTGTACCTTGTTTTGGTGCACCCGCTCATCTTGAGGTGGAGTACCATAACAAACCAGTTGTTACCCCATTGGTAATTAGTCTGCCAGGACCTGTTCCCTATAAATCAGATAAGGTTGTGCCTTACAAATACAACGCTACAATCTTAGAAGATGGGGTGGAAATTCCCATCCAGCCAATTCCAGATGTTGGAAATATAGCTGATAATAGCAGGGTGACTCGTAGTGGTCGTGTGTTTGCGCCGGTTATTCAAAGAGATGTTGTTGCGGGAAAGAAAATTGCTGAGAACGATGAGTCTAAGAAGGCTGCAGGAGAGACTACTGGAGCTACATTGGGGAAAGAAGTGGATGATATCTTGAAGATAATTAAAATGAGCGACTACAAAATTGTAGACCAGCTATTGCAGACTCCTTCAAAGATATCCATCTTAGCTTTATTGATGAATTCCTCCGCTCATAGAGAATCACTGATGAGAGTACTAGATCAAGATTTTATAGATAATGACATGTCGTTAGATCAATTCAGCAGTGTAATTGGAAACATTACGTCATGTAACAATTTGAGTTTCTGCGATGATGAGTTACCAGATGAAGGGAGGAATCACAACCTGGCCCTCCACATATCTATGAACTGCAAGAATGACTCGCTATCCAATGTGCTAATTGATAACGGATCCGCGTTGAATGTTATACCGAGAAGTACCCTCATGAAGTTAAAGTATCAAGGAACACCTATGCTCCCGAGTGGCATCATTGTAAAGGATTTTGATGGGTCGAGGAAATCTGTCATCGGTGAGGTGGACTTACCCATCCACATAGGACCACATTTGTTCTTGATAACCTTCCTGTTTATGGATATTATTCTTGCGTATAGTTGTTTGCTAGGACGGCCATGGATATATGAAGCAGGGGTTGTCACTTCAACTCTGCATCAGAAGCTAAAGTTTGTGCGTGAAGGGAAGGTAGTGATCATAAATGAGGAGCAAGCGTTGTTGATATCCCATCTATCCTCTTTCAGTATTGTAGAAGCGGATGAGGCTGCTGTCAGAATCCAATTCCAAGCCTTATCCATTGACAACATAAGGAAGAATTAGAATTTTGTGGTCTCCCTGAAGGACGCGCAGTAGGTTGTACGCATTAGTCATAATGCAGTTTGGGGATGACTTGTGGATCCACCTATGAACAAGAACATAATTGGTTTGGTTTCTCTCTGAAGATTGGTAAAGGTGAAAGTTTGAAGCCAAAGTCTTCTGTGAACAATTATCATGATGTTTTCCATAGTGGAGGCCACCTCCATCCGATTGGTTCTGGAATTAATGCTGTTGAAGAGGATGAAGCAGAGCAGGAATTACCGAATTATGTGACGCATGGAGTCCGAGTTCATAACTGGGTCACCATTGATGTTCCTTCTTGCATACATGTTTCAAAGTAATTTTCTTTGTTAATATGTTTCTTTCTTTTTAAAAGCTTTCACTCTGCCCAAGATGGAAGTATTAATGTTGTAGGGCTTATCTGTTTGCTATAATTGTTAAGATCATTAATAAAAGTTGTCTTTGCTTCCAAATTATGTCTTTAATTTTTTGCTTTTTCCTAGGAAATGGTAAAAAATAACCTTTCAAAATAAATAATAACTGAAAATTAATCTTCATGATCACTTGTTATATGTGTCAGTTTCTAAAAACAATCATAAATCACATGTGCAGATTAATTTAAAAACCTGTCGAATACAATGACCCTGCACCCTCTCCCAACTTTGATTGTCCTGTGTTTAGGGCTGAAGAAGAAGATTATGATGAGATTCCAGAAGAGGTCTCACGGTTGCTTGAGAACGAGGAAAATACCATTCAGCCATATAAAGAGCCTCTGGAAGTGGTTAATTTGGGTTCAGAAGAAGATCCGAAGGAAGTTAAGATTGGAGCATCGTTGCATCCTGATGTAAAGAGCGGGTTGATTGAACTGTTGAAAGAGTATGTGGATATTTTCGCTTGGTCTTATCAAGATATTCCTGGTCTAGATACAGACATTGTCGAGCATCGTTTGCCGTTGAAGCCAGAGTGTCCGCCAGTTAAACAAAAGTTGAGAAGAACTCACCCGGATACGGCAGTAAATATTAAAGAGGAGGTCCTAAAGCAGATTAATGCTGGTTTTCCTTTGACATCAGTGTATCCTCAATGGATTTCCAATATTGTCCCAGTACCGAAAAAAGACGGAAAAGTCCGCATGTGCGTAGACTACAGAGATCTAAATAAAGCTAGTCCAAAAGATGATTTTCCATTGCCTCACATTGACATGTTAGTGGATAGCACAACAAAATTCAAGGTATTCTCGTACATGGAAGGATTTTTCGGGTATAATCAAATAAGAATGGCTCTAGAGGACATGGAAAAAACAAAGTTTATCACACCCTGGGGAACATTCTATTACAAAGTGATGCCCTTCGGGTTGAAGAATGTTGGTGCAACGTACCAGAGGGCTATGACAGCCCTATTCCATGATCTGATGCACAAAGAAATCGAAGTATATGTTGATGATATGATTGCCAAATTCCAAACTGAAGAAGGGCATATAGCAGATTTGTTGAAGTTGTTTCAGCGTTTGAGGAAGTATCATCTCCGCCTGAATCCAAATAAATGCACCTTCAGAGTTAGATCGAGAAAATTGTTGGGTTTTATTGTTAGCCAGAAAGGAATTGAAGTTAACCCTGACAAAGTCAAAGCAATTCAAGAAATTCCAGCACGAAGAACTATAAATCAAGTCAGGGGTTTCCTCGGGCGTTTGAATTATATATCTAGATTTATCTCCCACATGACTGCAACGTGTGAACCGATCTTTAGGTTGTTAAAGAAATATCAAGGTTGTGTATGGACGGATGACTGCCAAAGGGCATTTGAAAGTATTAAATATTATTTGCTTGAACCTCCTATCTTGCTCCCTCCCGTAGAAGGAAGACTGTTGATTATGTATCTAGAAGTGTTAGATAAATCTATGGGTTGTATTTTGGGACAACAAGATGAAACGGGAAAGAAAGAGTTCGCCATTTATTATCTCAGCAAAAAGTTCACTGATTGTGAGTCGCGGTATTCTATGCTAGAAAAAACATGTTGTGCTTTGGCATGGGCGGCAAAGCGTTTGCAACAGTATATATTGAATCATACCACTTGGTTGATCTCCAAAATGGATCCAATCAAGTACATTTTTGAAAAGCCTGCTCTTACCGGGAGAATTGCCCACTGGAAGATGTTGTTATCTGAATATGATATCGAGTACCGCACTCAAAAGGCTATTAAAAGTAGTGTGTTGGCAGATTACCTTGCTCACAAACCGGTGGAAGATCATCAGTCTGCATAATATGAATTCCCCGATGAGGATGTGATGTTCCTGAAAGTGAAAGATTGTGATGAACCATTGCCTGAGGAAGGACCTGAACCTGAATCTCGTTGGATTATGATATTTGATGGAGCTGTGAATGCTTATGGTAAAGTAATTGGTGTTGTGATTATCACTCCTCATGGATCGCACATTCCTTTTACTGCAAGGTTAACATTTGATTGCACTAATAATATGGCATAATATGAGGCTTGCATCATGGGTCTTGAGGAAGCTATTGATCTCAGAAACAAAATTCTAGATGTGTATGGTGATTCATCTTTGATAATAAATCAGATTAAAGGAGAATGGGACACTCGTCACCCTGGCTTGATCCCTTACAAAGATTATGCTAGAAGATTACTACCCTTCTTCAATAAAGTTGAATTCCATCACATTCCTAGGGATGAAAATCAAATGGCAGATGCTCTGGTAACTCTGGCTTCCATGTACCAAGTAAATGTTTGGAATGATATCCCCCGAATTACAGTTCGACGGCTAGATAGGTCCGCTCATGTGTTTGCAACAGAGGAGGTAGTAGATGAAAAACCTTGGTATTATGATATCAAGCATTTTCTTCAGACTCAGGAATACCTATTTGGTGCGTCAAAGAAAGATAGAAAGACGCTGAGAAGGTTGGCAGGAAGTTTCTTCCTCAGTGAAAATGTATTATACAAGAGAAATTTTGACATGGTCTTGCTCAGATGCGTGGATAGACACGAAGCAGACATGTTGATGCATGAGATCCATGAAGGTTCATTTGGCACTCATGCTAATGGACATTCGATGGCTAAAAAGATGCTAAGGGCAGGTTATTATTGGTTGACAATGGAATCTGATTGTTACAAATTTGCAAAGAAGTGCCATAAATTCCAGATTTATGCAGATAAGATCCATGTACCTCCGACACTTCTCAATGTGATTTCCTCCCTGTGGCATTTCTCTATATGGGGTATTGACATGATCGGGATGATAGAACCCAAAGCTTCGAATGGACACCGTTTCATCTTGGTAGCAATTGACTACTTTACCAAATGGGTAGAGGCTGCTTCATATGCCAATTTTACCAAACAGGTGGTTATGCATTTCATCAAAAACAATCTTATATGCCGGTATGGTGTGTCGAGCAGAATCATCACTGACAATGGCTCGAATTTGAACAACAAGATGATGACTGAACTGTGCGAAGAATTCAAGATTGTCCATCACAATTCATCTCCATACGGGCCAAAGATGAATGGGGCTGTTGAAGCTGCTAATAAGAATATCAAGAGAATTATCCAGAAGATGGTTGTCACTTATAAGGATTGGCATGAAATGCTCCCTTTTGCTCTGCATGGATATCGAACATTTGTTCGCACTTCAACAGGAGCAACCCTGTTTTCCCTAGTGTATGGAATGGAAGTTGTACTCCCTGTCGAGGTAGAGATTCCCTCGTTGCGTGTGATAATGAAAGCCAAATTGACAGAGGCTGAATGGGTTCAGAACAGGTTCGAACAATTGAATTTGATTGAAGAGAAGAGGATGACAGTTTTATGTCACAGACAGTTATATCAAAAAAGAATGAAGAAAGCATTTGATAAAAGGGTCAAATCTCGTGAATTCAGAGAAAGAGACCTCGTGCTCAGGAAGATCATGTCTTTCAACACTTATTCTAGGGGCAAGTGGACTCCCAATTTTGAAGGCCCGTATGTTGTCAAGAAAGCCTTCTCTGGTGGTGCATTAATTCTTCAAACTATGGATGGCGAGGAGTTCCCACGTCCCATGAATGCTGAGGCAGTCAAGAAATACTTCGCCTAAAGAAATAAAAGAACAGCTCGCTAAGTTGAAAACCTGAAAGGGCGACTTAGGCAAAAATGAGCATCTCGGTATGCCAAAAACTCGAAAGGGCGGTCTAGGCAAAAATTAGAGACATAAACAGAATAAATTTCCCACTAAGTTGAAAACCCACGAGGGCAGCTTAGGAAAAAGTTAAGGATTTTCTTGGCAAGTAACTACGTCAGACGAGACTTAATCGTTGAAGCAACAATCTTCTCGGATCCTCACCATACTTCAATGAAAGTTGCTGCTCAGGATTTCAAAAGTTGTTAGGGGGGATAGTGGTCAGTTTATCTCAATGTATCTTTTCCATTATGTATTACCATTTCCCAAACTTTGTAATCATCCATGGAGTCTCGCCATTCGTAGACTACCATTCTATTAATGAAATTCAAGCTTTTGCCCAATTCTTTTTGTTCTTATTTTTATTTAGCTTGCAAAGACTTCATTTATTACTGATAATAACTGTTAAATAAAAAAGATTAAAAGAAGAAAAATTAAATTTTCAAAAAAGAGAAGAGATCTTTACAATTCAATTTACTTTGGGATTTGTGATGAAACAATGACAACAAAAATGGTGATCCCAAGAATGAACAAACTCTATTTGTTTTAAGAGGATTTACTGCTTTCATAAAGGTTTTCTCAGGTCACTTTACTGGTGTGCGCAATCTTTGTGTGTTTCTCATATAGTTAAAGACAATATCAGTGGGTACAAGGTACAGTATTGGGTTTGTGACCCCACTATCCTCAGTCAATTCTTCGTTCATTTTTTTTCGATTTGCATGATCAGAAGCCTCTGTCTCAGATTCCCTAGCAAATTCTTTCCTCATATTATGAAAGGTTTCATTCCCTTGGTGTGCTGGGATGTCGCTCTTTTTGAATTTTTTGGCATTAATGTTGACTTCTTGATTTCCCGGGAAGATTATCTCAGGGCATCTCTTGTTGGAATGAGTATTCGTGATGAAAGTTTCAGTCCGCAGTTTTTCTCCAAGGAGGTAGGCTTGAATCCCCCGGTGAGGCTTGGTTGTTTTGGCATCAGTCTGCTTCATTTGAGATTGATCTTGCAATCTCCAGTAGGCATGTTGCTTTTCGAAACCCTTTTTCTCTGATGAAACAAGAAGAAGGGTGTTCTATCCCGGTTTTTGTTTGATTTAGCTACATCCGGATTATGGTTCTCCTCAGCGAAGTTAAAACAATAGGTTTGGTTTCTGCAGTTGCTTTTACCTTTCTTGGATTGATCTTTCTGGTTGAAGCTTAGCCCAATGTTGTTAGTACCTGAGGCGGTTTTGTTTGTCTGCGCTGATTATATATCCTTTTTACCAGCATATTCACAATAGCACTTATACATTCGTACATACATCATACATTGCTAAAAATCATCGTTCATTGACATTGTGTTCTGACCTTTCCGACAACGCTTTTCACTTAGTTGAATTTGGTTTTCCCTCTTGTGTTTATTTCTCAAAGGATATATTTGCACTAGTCGTGTTGCTCTAGTTTATTTCTGAATTGGATTTGTGGCTACATGACAATATCATTTATTATGGATTTTTGAAAACTTTGAGTTTTGGTTTATGTATTTATTTTGCACAAGAAGACTTTATCTCCTCGGCAGGAATATCAGGACATTTCCCCGGGAAGTCATATTTCAATCCCTAGAAAGTCATTTCTCTTTTCAATTCCACTTGACAATACGTGGAAGTCTCTTTATTTGAGACAGATTACGTATTACCCTTTCCAGGCAAATTTCCTTGGTTAAAGAAGAAGTTGAGACCCGTTCAAGGCGAAACACCTGAATTTTGGGGAAAACTTGATATATTTTCTCTTTCTACCTTCAGTGAATGTTGGTAGTACATCGGAAGTGAACATCATTGTTTCTTATCTTTTTTCTATCTTCAGTGAACGTTGATAGTTCATCGTCAGTTAACAGCGGTGATATGATATATTTTCTCTTTCTACCTTCAGTGAACGTTGGTAGTACATCGGTAGTGAACATCGGTGTTTCTTATCTGTTTGCTATCTTCAGTGAATGTTGATAGTTCATTGTCAGTGAACGGCGGTGATATGATATTTCCTTTTTCTACCTTCAGTGAACGTTGGTAGTACATCGGCAGTGAACGTCAATGTTTCTTATCTTTTTGCTATCTTTAGTGAATGTTGATAGTTCATCATCAGTGAACGGCGGTGATATGATATTTCCTTTTTCTACCTTCAGTGAATGTTGGTAGTACATCGGCAGTGAACGTCGGTGTTTCTTATCTTTTTTCTATCTTCAGTGAACATTGATAGTTCATCGTCAGTGAACGGCGGTGATATGATATTTCCTCTTTCTACCTTTAGTGAACATTGGTAGTACATCGGTAGTGAACGTCAATGTCTCTTATCTTTTTGCTATATTCAGTGAACTTTGATAGTTCATCGTCAGTGAACAGTGGTGATATGATATTTCCATTTTCTACCTTTAGTGAACGTTGGTAGTACATTGGCAGTGAACGTCGGTGTTTCTTATCTTTTTTCTATCTTCAGTGAACGTTGACAGTTCATCATCAGTAAACAGCGGTGATATGATATATTTTCTCTTTCTACCTTCATTGAACGTTGGTAGTACATCGGTAGTGAACGTTGGTGTTTCTTATCTTTTTGCTATCTTCAGTGAACGTTGATAGTTCATTGTCAGTGAACGGCGGTGATATGATATTTCCTTTTTCTACCTTCAGTGAACGTTGGTTGTACATCGGCAATGAACGTCAATGTTTCTTATCTTTTTTCTATCTTCAGTGAATGTTGATAGTTTATCATCAGTGAACGGCGGTGATATGATATTTCCTTTTTCTACCTTTAGTGAATATTGGTAGTACATCGGCAGTGAACGTCGGTGTTTCTTATCTTTTTTCTATCTTCAGTGAACATTGATAGTTCGTCGTCAGTGAACGGCGGTGATATGATATTTCCTCTTTCTACCTTTAGTGAACGTTGGTAGTACATCGGTAGTGAACGTCGGTGTTTCTTATCTGTTTTCTATCTTCAGTGAACGTTGATAGTTCATCGTCAGTGAACGGAAGTGATATGATATTTCCTTTTTATACCTTCAGTGAATGTTGGTAGTACATCGACAGTGAACGTCGGTGTTTCTTATCTTTTTTCTATCTTCAATGAACGTTGATAGTTCACCGTCAGTGAACGGCAGTGATATGATATTTCCTCTTTCTACCTTCAGTGAATGTTGGTAGTACATCGGTAGTGAACGTCGGTGTTTCTTATCTTTTTGCTATATTCAGTGAACGTTGATAGTTCATCGTCAATGAACAGCGATGATATGATATTTCCTTTTTCTACCTTCAGTGAGTGTTGGTAATACATTGGCAGTGAACGTCGGTGTTTCTTATCTTTTTTCTATCTTCAGTGAACGTTGATAGTTCATCGTAAATGAACGACGGTGATATGATATATTTTCTCTTTCTACCTTCAGTGAATGTTGGTAGTACATCGGCAGTGAACGTTGGTGTTTCTTATCTTTTTGCTATCTTTAGTGAATGTTGATAGTTCATCGTCAGTGAACGGCGGTGATATGATATTTCCTTTTTATACCTTTAGTGAACGTTGGTAGTACATCGACAGTGAAGGTTGGTGTTTCTTATCTTTTTTCTATCTTCAGTGAACATTGATAGTTCATCGTCAGTGAACAGCGGTGATATGATATTTCCTTTTTCTACCTTCAGTGAACGTTGGTAGTACATCAGCAGTGAACGTCAGTGTTTCTTATCTTTTTTCTATCTTCAGTGAATGTTGATAGTTCATCATTAGTGAACGGCGGTGATATGATATTTCCTTTTTCTACCTTCAGTGAATGTTGGTTGTACATTAGCAGTGAACGTCAGTGTTTCTTATCTTTTTGCTATCTTCAGTGAACGTTGATAGTTCATCGTAAGTGAACGGAAGTGATATGATATTTCCTTTTTATACCTTCAGTGAATGTTGGTAGTACATCGGCAGTGAACGTCGGTGTTTCTTATCTTTTTTCTATCTTCAGTGAACGTTGATAGTTCATCGTCAGTGAACGGCGGTGATATGATATTTCCTCTTTCTACCTTCAGTGAATGTTGGTAGTACATCGGTAGTGAACGTCGGTGTTTCTTATCTTTTTGCTATATTCAGTGAACGTTGATAGTTCATCGTCAATGAACAGCGGTGATATGATATTTCCTTTTTCTAACTTCAGTGAGTGTTGGTAATACATTGGCAGTGAACGTCGGTGTTTCTTATCTTTTTTCTATCTTCAGTGAACGTTGATAGTTCATCGTCAATGAACGACGGTGATATGATATATTTTCTCTTTCTACCTTCAGTGAATGTTGGTAGTACATCGGCAGTGAACGTTGGTGTTTCTTATCTTTTTGCTATCTTCAGTGAATGTTGATAGTTCATCGTCAGCGAACGGCGGTGATATGATATTTCCTTTTTATAACTTTAGTGAACGTTGGTAGTACATCGACAGTGAATGTTGGTGTTTCTTATCTTTTTTCTATCTTCAGTGAACATTGATAGTTCATCGTCAGTGAACAGCGGTGATATGATATTTCCTTTTTCTACCTTCAGTGAACGTTGGTAGTACATCAGTAGTGAACGTCAGTGTTTCTTATCTTTTTTCTATCTTCAGTGAATGTTGATAGTTCATCATTAGTGAACGACGGTGATATGATATTTCCTTTTTCTACCTTCAGTGAATGTTGGTTGTACATTAGCAGTGAACGTCGGTGTTTCTTATCTTTTTGCTATCTTCAGTGAACGTTGATAGTTCATCGTAAGTGAACGGAAGTGATATGATATTTCCTTTTTATACCTTCAGTGAATGTTGGTAGTACATCGGCAGTGAACGTCGGTGTTTCTTATCTTTTTTCTATCTTCAGTGAACGTTGATAGTTCATCGTCAGTGAACGGCGGTGATATGATATTTCCTCTTTCTACCTTCAGTGAATGTTGGTAGTACATCGGTAGTGAACGTCGGTGTTTCTTATCTTTTTGCTATATTCAGTGAACGTTGATAGTTCATCCTCAATGAACAGCGGTGATATGATATTTCCTTTTTCTACCTTCAGTGAGTGTTGGTAATACATTGGCAGTGAACGTCGGTGTTTCTTATCTTTTTTCTATCTTCAGTGAACGTTGATAGTTCATCGTCAATGAACGACGGTGATATGATATATTTTCTCTTTCTACCTTCAGTGAATGTTGGTAGTACATCGGCAGTGAACGTTGGTGTTTCTTATCTTTTTGCTATCTTCAGTGAATGTTGATAGTTCATCGTCAGCGAACGGCGGTGATATGATATTTCCTTTTTATACCTTTAGTGAACGTTGGTAGTACATCGACAGTGAAGGTTGGTGTTTCTTATCTTTTTTCTATCTTCAGTGAACATTGATAGTTCATCGTTAGTGAACAGCGGTGATATGATATTTCCTTTTTCTACCTTCAGTGAACGTTGGTAGTACATCAGCAGTGAACGTCAGTGTTTCTTATCTTTTTTCTATCTTCAGTGAATGTTGATAGTTCATCATTAGTGAACGGCGGTGATATGATATTTCCTTTTTCTACCTTCAGTGAATGTTGGTTGTACATTAGCAGTGAACGTCGGTGTTTCTTATCTTTTTGCTATCTTCAGTGAACGTTGATAGTTCATCGTAAGTGAACGGAAGTGATATGATATTTCCTTTTTATACCTTCAGTGAATGTTGGTAGTAGATCGGCAATGAACATCGGTGTTTCTTATCTTTTTTCTATCTTCAGTGAACGTTGATAGTTCATCGTCAGTGAACGGCGGTGATATGATATTTCCTCTTTCTACCTTCAGTGAATGTTGGTAGTACATCGGTAGTGAACGTCGGTGTTTCTTATCTTTTTGCTATATTCAGTGAACGTTGATAGTTCATCGTCAATGAACAGCGGTGATATGATATTTCCTTTTTCTACCTTCAGTGAACGTTGGTAATACATTGGCAGTGAACGTCGGTGTTTCTTATCTTTTTTCTATCTTCAGTGAACGTTGATAGTTCATCGTCAATGAACGACGGTGATATGATATATTTTCTCTTTCTACCTTCAGTGAATGTTGGTAGTACATCGGCAGTGAACGTTGGTGTTTCTTATCTTTTTGCTATCTTCAGTGAATGTTGATAGTTCATCGTCAGCGAACGGCGGTGATATGATATTTCCTTTGTATACCTTTAGTGAACGTTGGTAGTACATCGACAGTGAAGGTTGGTGTTTCTTATCTTTTTTCTATGTTCAGTGAACATTGATAGTTCATCATCAGTGAACAACGGTGATATGATATTTCCTTTTTCTACCTTCAGTGAACGTTGGTAGTACATCAGCAGTGAACGTCAGTGTTTCTTATCTTTTTTCTATCTTCAGTGAATGTTGATAGTTCATCATTAGTGAACGGCGGTGATATGATATTTCCTTTTTCTACCTTCAGTGAATGTTGGTAGTACATTAGCAGTGAACGTCGGTGTTTCTTATCTTTTTGCTATCTTCAGTGAACGTTGATAGTTTATCGTCAGTGAACGGAGGTGATATGATATTTCCTTTTTCTACCTTTAGTGAATATTGGTAGTACATCGGCAATGAACATCGGTGTTTCTTATCTTTTTGCTACCTTCAATGAACGTTGATAGTTCATCGTAAGTGAACGGCCGTGATATGATATATTTCCTCTTTCTACCTTCAGTGAACATTGGTAGTACATCGGCAGTGAACGTCGATGCTTGGTATCCTCCTCTCTGATTTTGTTCTCGTGGTTCACCAATGATTTATTTTCCTGATAGGGTTGATCCTTTGTTTCTAAATTTTTTGTTGCATCCCTAATGCTACTTTGCGTCTCTGTTGTTCCATTCATATGCATTCATATTTGCATGGCATCTTAGGGCCAAAAACATGGTTTGTTTTATATTTAAGTGCCTTCGATCACGTCGACACGAAGATTTTTAACCTTCGTATCTCTGGATAGAAGAAAATTAAATAAGGGCTTCTGTTGTACCCCAATTTTTCCCCCTAATATCCCTTCATCATACCATATTGTTTCAATCACAACAAAATCACATTAGTGCTTTTGGTTCTTCTCTCTATCATTAGGTTTGCTCTTCTGAGGAATTACCAAGCACCTTAACTTGTTTTCTTTTATGATCATGGATATTTTGCTTTGATTTTTTTCTAATTAACAAAATGCAATATTGGTTTGTCTTACTTGTTAATAATGTAGGTAAAGGCAATGAGGTTTAACAAATTGCTTCATGGGTTCATGAGTTTATTTCCATGCCTAGTCAAAAGCTTGAGAAATTCAAACCTCACCATTGAAGTTGTTTGGAATTTGGTATGGAATGGTTTAGGTGTCCATGATTCCTTATCATCCTCAACAATCTCTATTCACAAAGTAAGAATATTGGCACAAAAAGTTTGTTCAAACTTGGCAAAGTTCCACCATGCATTCTCTTGATCTAGAGGCTAGGGTTTTAGACTTCAAAGGGACATATCTTGCTCATCTTTTGGTATTTTTGAGTGATTCCAAAAACAATCTTCTCTTAAAAGAGTTACCAACAAATCACTTCAAAAGTTCTAAGGAGTTTTCATGTGGAAGGAACTTGGTGAAGAGGGAAGATTACAAGTCATCCAGATGAAGCCCCAATTTTCCATACGTGACTTCAAATGGTCATAACTTGGTCAATATTTATCACCTTGAGCCCATTCTTTTTTCATTATGATCCTAATGATGTGTACTTCATGCCTTCTTTTATGTGCAAAGTAAAAAAATGGATGTAAGTTGCCTTAATAATGCAAAAGATTATAGGTCATTTCATGATTTTTGGCCAACTTCAACAAGTCATAACTTGATCAATTTTTGGATATTTGGAGTGGTTCAAATTGAAATATGTCATTCAAGATATCTACTTCATTCCATATTTTTTGGTCAAGAGAAAATTCTAAGTGGAAGGCCATGTTTGAATGCAAGAGATTATAGGTCATTTTTAAAGAAGAATTTTCAGCTCAAGCATCCATTTGATTCCATTCTTTTTCCATTGCAAATCTTGTTACCTCATCTTTCTAAAGCATCAAGAATTTTTCCCTAAGACCCCTTGAGGTGTAAATGCCATTGGATTGAACTTGGTAACTTAGAACTGAAGTTTCTCCATAAGTCAGAATTTGAAATCCATGTTTTGGCCTTTAAACATCAAATTAGCACGCGTTTGTGATCTAAACATGTTTAACCAAGTTGCCAAAGTGGATTACAGCCTTGAAACGCAAGGATTAGATTAGTTTTGAAGCAAATCAGACCACACCTTGCTCGTGCATCAGGTTCACACGATTTCCCTCCAATTTGCATCATTCCACACGCTTGAACATTCCATTTGATTCCCTATAAATAGAGGGTCATCCCCCATTCAATTTCCCAAGCTTAGATCGCCAGAATCACCCTGCCAAACTTGCTTCACAACTCAGAATTCAGCTACTTCGAATCCTATTCTCAAGCCTTTTTCAACCCATTTCTTTTATCAATTCACCTTCCTTGATCTTCCCTAAAGCCAACCATATAATCACATTCAAGAATCGTGCCCTATATTGCTCCACAGAAGTCCAGTTTCAGAGCTCTGCAACTCAACTTCAATAGGTAGATTCCTTCATCAATTCTTCAAAACTTTGGTATCATTGTGTTTCTCTCATTGCCCTGGTTCTAGTCGCAACACTTACTTTTATCTGGAAGCACGTTTTGACCATGAATTTTCAAATCCCTTTTCAAAACTTTCTTTCCAAATTACTTGAGTTACAGTTTATATAAATTTGGCACGAGGGTGTGGTTGTCTTCGTCTTGAAGAGACGAAGCGAATGGCATAGGTCTGAGCTTCTGATTTTACAGTTTGAGAGACCTGCAATTCATGAAGGCTGGAGGTTGAAGATAACCAATGTGTCATCTTCTAACCAATGAAAGCGTGACATTTGATATTTTCAAATTCTGATTTTATTAATGATTTTGTACATTATTCATTAAAGATCATGATATGCACAGTGCGCCAGATCCTTTGGATTTGATTACTAACGCGTTTTGACTCTCATCCAATGGTCCACATATTTTTATTTTCTTTTCTTTTTCTGATTCAAAAAATCATAGAAAATTCATTTTTAGTCCAAAAAATCTGAAAAAATTATGAAAAATATTTTTGATTATTCTCTTTCTGATTTTTTTTTTCACAATTTAATTTTGTGTTTTGGTATTTTTTATGAATTTTACACTTATTTGATTTGTTTAAAATGTTTAAAAAAAAATTATGGAATGATCCAATGATATTGTGACAAATATTGGTGATATTGTTTTATTTTTGTTTCTGACTTTACTATTTTTTACTATTTTTGTTTATTTTACCCATTTATTTTAATTTTTAAAAATAGTTTCTGACTTTTAAAAATTCCCAAAAATTTTGTAAAATTACTTGGCCTCTTTTCTGATTTTTCTATGGTCTTATTTGTCATTTCTTGATTAATTTGAATATAATTGATATTTTCCTCATTATTTTCCTTTTTTTAAAACATTTTAAACCTTTTAATGTACATATTAAATATATATAATTTTGTGATTATTTTTTGGCTGTCTTAGGTTGATTTTTTGATCATGGCTTTATTAACATCATTGGATCTTAGGTGTTGAGTTCAACTCCACCAAAATGGATGAATGATTTTAATAATAGTTTGATTAAATTTTTAATTCAAATGTGGTTTCTTTTTTACCCTAATTCCTATTCATCTCATCCTCTTCTAATTGCACTAAATGTTGTTAGAGCATGATCTCTATATCATGTCTCAAAACAAATGGTGCATAGATTTCTATTGACCGGCCTCAAAATAGGTGCGACTTCTATATAAGTCCACTTACCATTGCTTAACATAGTGCTAAATTTTGTCCCGATTTGAATAAATGATAATTCGTGGCCTAAACTTATGATTGCAAGCCCAAGTATGTTAATTTGATCTCTTTGATCCAATAACCTTAAGATTCATTGTGTGGAGGCTTTGGTTCTACCAATCCTCTAATGGATCTACAACACCTTTGGTCAATGAGGATCACTTAAACATTGTTGATCATTAAATGGTACTTGTGAGAATTCCAAATGGATGATATACTTGACAAAAAGAAAATGCAACTTGTTGTGTGGAGGCTTTGGTTCTACCAATCCTCTAATGAGTTCCAAATGCAAGTTTCAAGATGGTCATCCAACTAACCACTAATTATTGACTTGTTTTATTTTTATGCTTTTATTCTTTTATGCTTTATGTACTATTTATTTTTTAGCATTTTTCATTTCATGCCATTTTCATCTTTGCTCATTTGAGCATTTATATTCTTCTCATTTTTACTTTGCTCACTTGAGCTTTTTCTTTTCCTAAGACACTTAATAATCAACATAAAACCTAAAAAACTCTTAATGGTACTTGGACTATTTGGTTACTATCCTTGGCATTATGGAGCAGTGGACTTTTTCTTGGACTTAGGATTAGAAACCTTGGCCTATCTTGAATACCTTGTGATCTTATCTGATTATTTTTTCTGGAGCTCTTGAGGTTTACCTCAAGACATTGGGTTGCTTGTTTGTTTTTGTGTGCAGGTTTTTGTGATTACACTCTTTGCTTGTAATCTAGAATTCACCCGTATACAGTTGTTACTCTGCCCAATTTTTGTGAAGACTTAATACATTTGAAGAGGTCTAGTATCTTTGCTTGCTTGGTTTCACTCCAAAGAATGGTAATTCTATCTTGGCTCATAATGTCAAGTTTTGGCTTCTTGTTGGCTAGATGGTCCTTATCCTTAGATTTTACCTTATGCTTTAAGATAGTCTCTTCTTCTCCTCCCACCTTTAATTTCAAAAATCTTCTCCCTCCTTTTGAAAACCCTTCTTGTTTTGAAACTTAAACACTTTTACAATAAAGTTGGACTTATATCCATGCATTTTCAAAATCATTTACATAAATAAACTTCAATCAATTTAATAATACTTTGACATTTTTTTATGAGAAGACTAAAAGTCAACCAATCTCATTTCAAACCATTTTTCCACTTTGGTTTTTATCTATAAACTTTTCTCAAAAGATTAGACTCTTGTCAATCCTTGTAGTGATGAAAACAACTATACTTCTACAATATGTAGTGAAGTGAGATATTTTCCACTTGGGTGTTTAGTGAGGCATTATTGATTTTAAAATCCAAGCCATTATCCTCCACTTTGAGATAATGCAAATTCTCCTTTCTCATGATTGTGGGTTGTAAGTATGTTTTCCACACGGACAATGACGATGATGTCTTATCTCATAAAATTAACCAACACACTTGTGTTTCAAACTTTTAAAAGAGGAACTATGTGTACCCTGATCCCCTATTGCACGAAAGGTGGTACATAGGCACTAAAGGTTCGCAACCGCGGTGGGTGCAAAAATCATAAAAAATATATTTCTTCTCTCACCTCCACCATCCATTCCATATATAACACATTTTTTTATATAGCCAAAATATAAATATTTTACAAAGAGGCTCTTGCGGAGTACCGTAGATGTTTAGGGTGCTAATACCTTCCCTTTGCATAACCAACCCCCTTACCTTGAATCTTTCTCCCCGTTTTTGGGTTATTCGCTCTTTTCTCATTTCGTTGGAAATAATAAAGCATGGTGGCAATTTTTATTTTTGATTTGTACAAAGTCTAGTCAATCCAATGGCTTAGTCTTGAACATTTCTACCACTACAGAAAAATGGCGACTTCACTAGGGATTCCGATTTTATTAATGATTTTGTACATTATTCATTAAAGACCATGATATGCACAACGCGCCAGATCCTTTGGATTTGATTACTAACGCGTTTTGACTCTCATCCAATGGTCCTTATCTTTTTCTTTTATTTTCTTTTTCTGATTTTTATATTTTAATTGTTTTAAATTTCAAAAAATCATAGAAAATTCATTTTTAGTCCAAAAAATCTGAAACAATTATGAAAAATATTTTTGATTATTCTCTTTCTGATTTTTATTTTTTCACAATTTAATTTTGTGTTTTGGTATTTTTTTTAATGAATTTTACACTTATTTGATTTGTTTAAAATGTTTAAAAATACTTTTACACATTTTTAAATTCTGAAAAAATTATGGAATGATCAAATGATATTGTGACAAATATTGGTGATATTATTTTATTTTTGTTTCTGAATTTACTATTTTTTACTATTTTTGTTTATTTTTCCCATTTATTTTAATTTTTAAAAATACTTTATGACTTTTAAAAATTCCCAAAAAATTTATAAAATTACTTGGCCTCTTTTCTGATTTTTTATGGTCTTATTTGTCATTTCTTGATTAATTTGAATATAATTGATATTTTCCTCATTATTTTTCTTTTTTTAAAACATTTTAAACCTTTTAATGTACATATTAAATATATATAATTTTGTGATTATTTTCTGGTTGTCTTGGGTTGATTTTTTGATCATGGATTTATTAACATCATTGGATCTTAGGTGTTGAGTTCAACTCCACCAAAATGGATGAATGATTTTAATAATAGTTTGATTAAATTTTTAATTCAAATGTGGTTTCTTTTTTACCCTAATTCCTCTTCATCTCATCCTCTTCTAATTGCACTAAATATTGTTAGAGCATGAAATCTATATCATGTCTCAAAACAAATGGTGTATAGATTGCTATTGACCGGCCTCAAAATAGGTGCGACTTCTATATAAGTCCACTTATGATTTCTTAACATAGCGCTAAATTTTGTCCCGATTCGAATAAATGATCATTTGTGGCCCAAACTTATGATTGCAAGCCCAAGTATGTTAATTTGATCTATTTGATCCAATAACCTTGAGATTCATTGTGTGGAGGCTTTGGTTCTACCAATCCTCTAAAGGATCTACAACACCTTTGGTCAACGCGGATCACTTAAACATCGTTGATCATTAAATGGTACTTGTGAGAATTCCAAATAGATGATATACTTGACAAAAAGCAAATGCAACTTGTTGTGTGGAGGCTTTGGTTCTACCAATCCTCTAATGAGTTCCAAATGCAAATTTCAAGATGGTCATCTAACTAACCACTAATTATTGACTTGTTTTATTTTTATGCTTTTATTCTTTTATGCTTTATGCACTATTTATTTTTTAGCATTTTTCATTTCATGCCATTTTCATCTTTGCTCATTTGAGCATTTATATTCTTCTCATTTTTACTTTGCTCACTTGAGCTTTTTCTTTTCCTAAGACACTTAATAATCAACATAAAACCTAAAAAACTCTTAATGGTACTTGGACTATTTGGTTACTATCCTTGGCATTATGGAGCAGTGGACTTTTTCTTGGACTTAGGATTAGAAACCTTGGCCTATCTTGGATACCTTGTGATCTTATCTGATTATTTTGTCTGGAGCTCTTGAGGTTTACCTCAAGACATTGGGTTGCTTGTTTGTTTTTGTGTGCAGGTTTTTGTGATTACACTCTTTGCTTTTAATCTGGAATTCACCCGTATACAGTTGTTACTCTGCCCAATTTTTGTGAAGACTTAATACATTTGAAGAGGTCTAGTATCTTTGCTTGCTTGGTTTCACTCCAAAGAATGGTAATTCTATCTTGGCTCATAATGTCAAGTTTTGGCTTCTTGTTGGCTAGATGGTCCTTATCCTTAGATTTTACCTTATGCTTTAAGATAGTCTCTTCTTCTCCTCCCACCTTCTTTAATTTCAAAAATCTTCTCCCTCCTTTTGAAAACCCTTCTTGTTTTGAAACTTTAACACTTTTACAATAAACTTGGACTTATATCCATGAATTTTCAAAAACATTTACATAAATAAACTTCAATCAATTTAATAATACTTTGACATTTTTTTATGAGAAGACTAAAAGTCAACCAATCTCATTTCAAACCATTTTTCCACTTTGGTTTTTATCTTTAAACTTTTCTCAAAAGATTAGACTCTTGTCAATCCTTGTAGTGATGCAAACAACTATACTTTTACAATATATAGTGAAGTGAGATATTTTCCACTTGGGTGTTGAGTGAGGCATTGTTGATTTTAAAATCCAAGCCATTATCCTCCACTTTGAGATGATGCAAATTCTCCTTTCTCATAATTGTGTGTAGTAAGTATGTTTTCCACACGGACAATGACGACGATGTCTTATGTCATAAAATTAACCAACACACTTGTGTTTCAAACTTTTTAAAGAGGAACTACGTGTACCCTGATCCCCTATTGCACGAAAGGTGGTACGTAGGCACTAAAGGTTTGCAACCGCGGCGGGTGCAAAAATCATAAAAAATATATTTCTTCTCTCACCTCCACCATCCATTTCATATATAACACATTTTTATATACCCAAAATATACAGATTTTACAAAGAGGCTCCTGCGGAGTACCGTAGATGTTTAGGGTGCTAATACCTTCCCTTTGCATAACCAACCCCCTTACCTTGAATCTTTCCCATTTTTTTGGGTTATTTTCTCTTTTCCCATTCCTTTGGAAACAATAAAGGGCGGTGAGATTTTTATTTTTGATTTGTACAAAGTCTAGTCAATCCAATGGCTTAGCCTTGAACATTTCTACCGCTACAGAAAAAATAATATATATAAAAAACAATTAAATTTAAATTTGAAAAAATGCACGCAAGTGACAACTCATCATCTTATTCGTTTGAAATATACAGACCCTTTAGTGACAATCATTGTCGTCATTAAAGACTTTAGTGACACTCCTCTCCGTAGCTATAGCATCTGCAAACATCAAACTTATGAAATATCAACCAAAGATTCCCCCCATGCCCATGGTTCAACTCGTCTTGTTCTTTTGATCACGTTGGTGGCCCTAATTTTGCCTGGAACTATAAAACCCAAAATTTAGGGTTTCGAACCCTAACAATGGTGTAACATTATACCGGTACCTATGCTTCAATTGGACAATACAGAAACCTTCTATGCTTCCATACAAACACAAATATACAATCTAAATTGATTAATAATGTAAGAATGTAAGAATACGATTTTGAAAAAAGTATGGTAAACCGTGACTTGTAGGGATCGTTTTCCGATGCTTCAGGGCTTGAGGGTGATCGTGAAACCTTCAGTGATGCCCAGAGATGGCTGTTGAGTCCTCAAAAGCCTTTGAATTTTACTTAAACTCCAAAATCATTTTGAGTTTTTCCCTTGAAAATTTGAAGTTGAAACGTGAGTTTTGTGCGGCCAATCCTTGTTATTTTGTTATGGAAATGTTGTGTGTATATATTAGGATGCATTAGGGCAACAAAAATGGTTTGAATCATGAATATTGAATGGAAAAGATTTTATTTGAATCTTGGAATTTTATGTTTCTAAATTTGGCCAAAATTTGCTCATCTCTCTCCAATCACCCTTCACGCGAATTCTTGACTCAATCTTCTGACTTTGGGCTCATGATATGATCATAAAACAAATATTTTGGATTTAATTCATCATTTTACTATTTTATTTGATTTATTAATATTTAAATGAATAAAAATTAAAATAAATAAAAACAAATACCATAAAAATAAAATAATGGATTTAAATGTCTGGAATAAGTCCACGAATATGTTTGAGATCCAAAACCTAGGCCCATTAATTCAAAAGATTCAATTTGCTCATATTGACTTTTGTGCATTTTCATAAAACTCCCCAATGTATACAAGTCATAACTCTCTCAATTTTTGTCCTATGAAGGTGTTCTTGGCTATTTTGGAAAGCTCAAGATGTCCTCTAAGAGCTCCTTTTGATTTCATCTCAATTGAGTCTTCCATGTTCATGTATGCTTCTTTTGAAAAAGATGACTTTTTGTTGACTTTTAAGATGACCTATAATGTCTTAAGCCATATCTCTCAAATAGTGCATTTCTTGGACTTGAGGCCTGAAGAGAAGTTTTAGGGAATTGATTCTCTTCAAAATGATCTTTTGTTGGAGAATTTCTCACGAAGCATGTGAAAGTTATGGCTGGTCAAAGTTCAGTTGACTTTTCCTGAGAAACCCTAATTTAGTAACTTTTGACCTTTATGGAATCTTGGGTTTTCTTGATGAATCATGATCAACCCTTGATCAAATGATGAATGTGACTTCAAAACCTTGATGTTGACCAAAAATCTTAGAGTTTGACTGCATGTTTGACCATAGTTTGACTTGTTAACCCTTATAATCGACTGTTGACCTTTTGAGCATTTGACTGGGCAAACTTGCATTGTTTGGAATGAAACTTGACATGGAGATTCCTTGGAGAATATGAGACCATATGATGTCCATTTGGGATCTTTAAAGTCCAATCTTCCTTGTGAAAACCAAAACCCTAGTTTGAGACCATTGCTTAGGAGGAGGATGTGCATGGCCCATTCTTGAGATAACTTGAGCTCTTGAGATCCCTATAAGTCTAAGGAACTTGTTGAGTCAAAATATATCCAAGAGGCGAGGTAAAATTTTGGGGTATGACATATACAAAGTGTTTTTTTTTAATATTTGTTTGAAAGTGTGATGTAAAAAAATGTATTTGTTTGTAAGCAAGCATTTAAGAGTCCTACCCACTAAGTATGGTATTTATTATTCTTTTCCTTCTCCTTTGGAGATAGTACTAGCCATACCATTAGTTGGTAGGTAGCCCTATCTATTGGATGTGAAGGGACATGCATAGGGTCATCGTATGGTCATTGAAGGAAACATGTAAGGATACTTTAGCAATTGAATCGTAGGGACTATCATCATTTTGTAGGAAACTTGGAGGGTCATCAACAGACTGTGATCTTAATTCGAAGGGACTATGATGATTTGATCGAAGGTCTTTTGCTAAAGTATCCCCACTTTCGAGGGGCGTGACCAATATTTGTAAGGAAACAAGAGTGGTTACCCTAAAGGTGCAAAGTGTGTATTTTCAATTATTTAATCTTGGGAATTTAGGGTTTTCTAGATTGATTTTAGTCTTGCCATAAAAACCCTAGTTACTAGCATTTAAATAGATGCGGGAAGTTAAAGTGCGGAATATAAAACCTAAGCTATTACATGGCTTTGGGAGAGAAACTTAGGTATACAAATTTACGGGAAAGTAAACCTACGCTATTACAAACTCGGAGCAGATACATAATAAGGAAATTTTGGGAATGTAAATATAAGCTATTACATTGATAGTGCGACCTATACAATTGTTCTACGAATTTAAATAGCAAAAAGAAAGAAAATAAGAAACCTGTTAGAAAAAATGTTAGCGACCTAGAATCTAAGTGTTAATGTTTTTGGTGTTTTTGTAGAAAATAATTTAAGTGATAATAATAGTAATTAAACCTAAATTATAATTGATTTTAATATTAAGAAGAGATAATTAATTAATTAATTAGCAAATAAAAATATGTCAAAAAATTTAATTACTAATTAAGAACCCTAACCATATTTTGTTATAGTTTTGAAAAAGATCAGGTTAGTTAATGATTAATTAAAAAGGAATTAATTAAAAAAAAAGAAAATTAGGGTTGGTTAAAAATAAAACAAAAGAGTGCATGGGGTGGGACTTGAACACACGCCTTTGGCCTTACAGGCACACCCTTCATCCACTCCGCCGTGCTGAGTTTTGTGATTGAGAATAGGAATAAATCAATATATTATAAACCTGCGTGTTATCCTGAAAAAGAAAAAAATAATTGCAAAACATAGGGAACGAACCCACGCCTTTCATGTTACAGGCATTCGTCTCCAACCATCTACGCTACGCTGGATTTTTCTTATTCAAACACAATTAAATCAATATAATAAAAACTGATGGATCAGAGAAGCGCTGTAACCCTAGCTCCAGTCATCTTCTCCGGTGAGGGTTTTTTTGAAAACCTGAAAAACAACATGCGTTAGATCATAACAAGGATCATATCCCACTAATTTGTCCCTTGCGAATCCAATGGTGATCTTATTTTGTCTGGAAAATGCTTGCAATGTGAGATTCGATGGAAATATTTCAAACTTCCCTAACAATGGCATATCTTTATTCCTGCGTCAAAACTTGCAAAGGGTGGATCAAAATAGTCCCAAACATCACCATAAACACATATGTATGCATCAAATCATTCAATAATACGCATATTAAAAGTTTGAAATTCAAGAATTTTACCAACCGACGATGTTGAGGGAGAGAGTTCTAGTATGCTTCAAGCTTCATTGATGGTTGGGATGAACTCCTGGGAACTTCATGAGGCTGGTGGAATGCTTGAAATGGATTGAAAGAGGCTGGAGATAAGGGTTTATGTTTTCCCTAGTTCTTGACAATTTTGAGATTGTAGGGCTTGTTCTTGAGGCAGTTTTTCGTGGTTCTTGATGTTTGAAAATGTTATGTATATATAGGGGAGAAGATTAGGTCAAGTGGTGGGCTTGTACATCTCATGCAACTATATCTTCGATTTTGTTTGAAAATAAGTTCAAATTTTCCAAAATTATGAAGGTTTGCTTCAAACATAGGCCACATAGTTTCTTGAGCTTCAAGGTAGTTTTTTTGGGCCTCCAATATGATTAGAACAAAAGTGCACACACCTTATATCAATGCTTTCATATTTTACTTGATTTAATTTGCATTTAAATGAATAAAATCTAAATAAAAGAAATAAAAACCATAAAAAATATATAAATGTATTTAGGGGTCTCTTATGATGTCATGAACACATTTGAACCAGAAAACTTAGGCCCATTAGTCCAAATATTCAACTTTGCTCAATTTAGGTTTCTTGCATTTTCTCAAAATTGCTCAACATGCTTCAATCATAACTCTCTCAATTTTTGTCATATGAAGGTAATCTTTGACTTTTTTGAAACCTCAAGATGATTCCTACAAATTTAATGTTGGTCATTTTTTCATTTGAAGTATTTAACTTGATGTAAATTTCTTTGACAATAAAATTTCTTTTTGTTTACTTTTAAAATGACTTGTAATGTTTTGGCCCATATCTCTCAAATGAAGCATTTTTGGTCTTGAGCTTAGAGAGAAAAAGTTGTAGAGAGTTGAATTTCTTTTAAGATAGGCTTTGGTTGATGAATTTATGATGAACTATGTGAAAGCCATGCTTGGTCAAAGTTCATTTGACTTCTCCTAAAGAAAACCCTAATTTAGTAACTTTTGACTTTTGATGAATCTTGAGTTTCCTTGATGAATCATGATCAATCCTTAATCAAATAATGAAAGTGAGTTCAAAATATTGATGTTGACCAAAACTCTTGAATTTTGACTATAAATTGGTCAAAGTTAACTTTTTGTTCAATATAGTTGATTTTCAATCATCTGGCTAATTGACAGAGCAAACTTGTGATGTAAAGCTTGAAACTTGACATGGGATTCTTTTAAGCGTATGAGGAACAATGGAATCCACTTGAGGCATTAGAAACTCAATTTCCTTTGAGAAAAGCTAAACCCTAGTTATAGGTCAATTGCTTAGGAGGAGAGTTTGTCTGGTCAACCCTTGAGTAGTTTTGAGTGTTTGAGACCTTCATGAGCATGAGGAGACCTATTGAAGTAATTTGTATGGAAATTGGAGGGAAAATTGTAGGGTACAATAATAATCAAACTCGATTTTACACCATTGATGAAGAAGTGAAGATGCAGATCTGATTCAGTGATGAATTATGCTTGAAAATGTGCTATAGAAGTAGATTTAGATCATGTTGATGATGAAGGAATGAAGAAAATTGAGAGAGAGTGGAGAATGAGAGAGAATCGAAGAAATGGAAATTTGAGTGATTTTAGTGAATTATGGTAGTTATATAGGGTTTGAGAATATTATAGGGTAAGTTTGGGTTAAGTTAGGATACAAGCCTGAGGTTTTGAGTGAGGGTAGGAGTTAGTTACAAACCAATTTGAACTTGAAATGGTGGATTGGAGATTGCTTCAGATTGCAAGGTTTTGGCATGGAAGAGGGTTTGAAAGCTTCAAGCAAGTTTGTTATGATGTGAGAGAGTGAGCTGGAACAAGTGGAAGGTTATGGAATCAGTTTTAAGCAAGTTTGGTTTTCACATTGCAATGTTATGAATGCATGAACATTTGCATGATATCATGGTTTCTCAAGTGAATTTCATGTGATTTTGGAGTGGATTTGGTGTTTTAGTAAGGATATGATGAAAATAAAATATTTAAATCAAGCAGAAATGGTTTAAAGTTGTTTTGGTCAGTTTTTCATCAGGTCTGAAATAAGGTCCAAAATCTATTATGGACCAAGGATTTTGACCAAGGTTTATACATGGTTCAGTTTCAGCAAGCCAACTTTGCAACATCACTACATCTTGCTCAATGCACCAAATGATCCCATTTTGATTTCAAATTACAGATTTCATGGAAAAGAACAATGTTCAAGTTGGAGTTTTCTTGAAATGGTTCTTGGATAAAAAGATAAATGCCTTTTATAAACCAGGTTTCATAAATTCTTAACACTTAGGAAAAGTTCTAAGTATTTGGCCAATTTGACAATTTGAGTGCTTCACTTTAGCATGACGCTTAAGCAACTTATGAACTCCTTTTGACACCAAATATTTCACCATCTTGTAGTATCAAACATCATATTTGAATTCAACCCTTTATTTCAAATTTTGGTGACCAAATGAGAGGGATATAATCATGAAAAGTCACCCAAATGACCATGCACTTTGACACTTAGAAAAATTCTCAAATTCTTTATTCTTGCCCTTTTTATAAGTTAGCTTGATTTTTCTGATTATGCTTGATAAATCTCATCCACTTGCAAATGTTTCTTTGATATTTTACTTGAACCCTCAACTTTGACCAAAACCCCCCTAAAATTAACCTTTGATTTTTAGGCATTCCTGTTGACTTTTTCCAATTGAATCAATGACTTGAATTTGAATTAAATGGCTAGGGAATCAACCAATTAACCATAATGCCTTGCAAATAATGCTCAAATCAATGTAATTTATAAAGGTAATATCTTGAAGATGTTGTGGATGATCTAAACCCTAATTTCAAACAACCTCAATGAAACAATGATGAAACCCTAAGCTTGGTTCCCTTGATCTTTGATGAAGATGCATTGATATCTTGATGTCCATAAATGAAGGTAAGAGTCTTGAAACTAAAGAGAAACCCTAATTCCATGATCCTTGATCCCAATGCCAAGTTTATTGATGATGCATGATTTATTGTATGACATAATGGAAAGGTACGCAAATGAAAAGTGCAAGATGCATAAGCTAGGTAAAAGTATAAGGGTAAGACAAATTTGGTATATGAAAACTGCCCCTATTTAATCGTCTTAAACTTGAAAGTGAGGTTGGCGTCATTCTTTGAAATATTCAAGGTAGAAGAAGATTAAATACAAAGACTTGAAATTTTTCCTGAAGAGAAAGTGTAGTTGTTTTGATATCTGTTGGGGAAAGAAATTTTCTAGTGAAAGGGTTTGATAAGCAAGTGTGGTTGAATGGTGATAACTTATAACATATCGATGATGCTAATATAAGGATTCCAAGAAAGATGATAGTTACTGAAAAATTAATGTCGATGACAGTGCAATGACATATCATGTTGGATCCACAAAATATAACATTGAAAAAAGTAGGATCAACGACATCAGGGTAATCTATCATATAGGATACATAACCAAAGGAAAGATCGATGATAGAACGGCGACATATCATGTAGGATCTACAACCCAAAAGGAAAGAAAGCAACGAGTAAAATCGACGACAGCAGGGTAATCTATAAAAATATTTCCAACTCAAAAAGGTAAGACAAATGGTAAAATCAACGACAACTGGATAATTTATCAAAGGATTTCCGATCCAAAAAGAAAAGACAAATGGTAAAATCAAAGACAGCAGGGTAATCTATCGAAGGATTTCCGACCCAAAAAGGAAAGGAAAAGGGTAAAATCGAAGACAATGGGATAATCTATCGAAGGATTTCCGACCCAAAAAGGAAATGAAAAGGGTAAAATCGATGACAACGGGGTAATTTATTGAAGGATTTGTGACCCAAAAAGGAAAGACAAAGGATAAAATCTACGACAAAGGGATAATCTATCAAAGGATTTCCGACCCAAAAAAGGAAAGGAAAAGGGTAAAATTGATGACAACGGGGTGATCTATAGAAGGATTTCCAACCAAAAAAAGGAAATGAAAAGGGTAAAATTGATGACACTGGGGTAATCTATTGAAGGATTTCTGACCCAGAGAGAAAAATCTGAAAGATGGTAAGATCGGCGTGTAATTTATGTCCCAGGAGAAAGGATTGAAGGAGACATACGGGATCGATGATAACACAGTGACATACCATGTGGGATCTACTGGGGGAGGTTAACTACATTGTGGTGACTAGACACATATGACAAAGTGTATTGACCTTGCTGGGGAATGGAGAAAGGATTAACACAGACACATGTTTGAAAGGCCGACACATATGAGTGCTTGGAAGTGCAAGGTGTTGGCATCGTGGCTTGAGAAGGTTTTGTAATGTAGTGATGAGTATCATGAGGGTAACATTATTTGCGGGGATGTATCACTATCTTGATTGAAGATTGATTTAGGCTTTCGTGCAAGGGTACCAAATTTGTCTTATGCTACGCATGCATGTTTGAAGTGTATGTCATAATGATATATTTTAATGCATATGTTGCGCATTTGAGGATAAAATGTGATGCAGTGATTATTACTATATGCATAGTTCTAATGATTAGGCTCTAGCGAGACTTTATGTGGGGAATACAATAGGCTTATTGGGACCCATTGCTTGTTGTCTTGAGATACCAATACATATTGGTGCTTGAATGCTTGTATTATCACAAGTCATTGGCAACTTCACTGGGGGATTGATTTGTAGTATTATTCGGAGAAAGTGACTTGATCTGAGTTTCTTTACATCCTGGATTTCCTGGGGTGGTGAAATGTACATGGACTTCCTCAGGTGCCCCGAGCTACTCCACTATTGGGGAAGAAATGCCTCGATCCGACTTTACTTACACCCTGAACTTCTTAGGGGTTAGGAAATGGACATGGACCTCTTTGAATACCACAAGTTTGCTTTATTACTAGGGAGTTACATGCTCAAACATTTGTATGGGATGATGACGAATCTTGCAATGCTGCTAGGTCAAGGTGACCTTCATGACTTGTTACTTGCACATAAAAAACAACACTTGGATGCCATGGAACTCCTTTGGGATGCTTTCATGTCAACGTAAAGTCATGTTTCATTTTTAGCTTGTGATTATTATTTCCCAATGTTATCAATGAGATGTTTAATAAATAATTAAATCACATTTCACATACGAAAAATGGAAAGAAATAACAAAGAAAGCTTTTTGGGAAAAGACAATTTTATAGATAAAGATTGGCTTGTGAATAGGCGTTTGTACAAGGAAGAAAATCCTAAATAAGGTAGTCACGAAAATAATGTAAAAAAATTCGATAGATAAAATGCCAATAATAAACACTCAAATTTCCATTAAGGCTGATTTTTCTATAATTCACATATCCTTGATTATCTCAGTGCTTCACTTTTGAAGAGTGGTAGTTAGATTGATATGCTTATTGTCAAAGGTGTACATCGTTATTCATGAAGAATTTTCAGATTGCTGACTCTCGCTCTTGATATATAATTTTTTTCTTGGATTGCCCTTTCATGTTTTCAATCTAGTGGGATACCCATTATAGCCTAAGTTGCCCTTTAGGGTTTTCGAATTAGAGGGCTATTCTTATTTTTTTTCTTCATTTTTATCCCTAGTGCCTGGATTTTTCTTTTTTATTTTCCACCATGATACCCACTATTGCCTAAGTCGCCCTTATGGGTTTTTAACTTAGCATATCTTTTTATGCATAGTATTTCTTGACTATGTCTGATTTGACCAGAAGTGGAACGCCTTCCCTATCCACGTCTGTCAGGATTAAGGCACCTCCTGACAAAGCTTTCTTAATGATGTACGGTCCCTCATAATTGGGGGTCCACTTTCCTATTGGATCAGAGGGACTAGGAAAAATGACCTTTTTTATGACCAGGTCACCCGTGTGGAACTCTCGAGGTCGAATCTTTTTGTCACATTCTTTTCAAGCTGTTGTTGGTATAGCTGACCATGACATGTAGTTTCTAAGAATTTCTCTTCAATAAGATTGAGTTGGTTAACCCTCATTTGAATCCATTATGCTTCATCAAGCTTGGTATCCATCAGAAACCTTAACGAAGGAATTTCCACTTTGATGGGAAGTACAACATCCATACCATAGATAAGCAAAAAGGGATTTTCCTTAATTGAAGTACGCACATAAGTTTTATAGGCATGTAGCACAGAGGGTAACATTTCATGCCAATCCTGGTATGTTTTCACCTTTTTCTGGATGATTTTCTTTATGTTCTTGTTAGTAGCTTCAACCGTGCCTGTCATCTTCAGCCGATAGTTCGATGAATTATGGTGTTCAATCTTGAACTCTTCACACAACTCTTTCAGCATTTTGTTGTTGATATTTGAACCATTATCGATAATGATTTTGTTAGGAACCATAACGGCACATGATTTCCTTTTTTATGAAGCGAGTGACGACTTTCTTTGTTACATTATTGTATGAATATCCTTCCACCCATTTGGTGAAATAGTCGATAACAATGAGAACAAACATGTGTCTATTAGAAGCACTTGAATCAATTCGTCCAATCATGTCAATACCCCACATTGCAAAGGGCCAAAGTGAAGTCTATACATTCAGAGGAGTTGAAGGGATGTGGATCCTGTATGTGTATACTTGGCATTTATGGCACATCTTTGCATACACATAATAATCACTCTCTATTGTCATCCAAAAGTACCCTTCTCGTAGAATTTTCTTGGCCATAGCTTTGCCCACTGGCATGAGTCCCAAAGGAACCCTCGTGGAATTCTCATATAATTGATTCTACTTCGTGTCTATCCATGCATCTAAGGAGAACTAAATTATAGTTTCTTTTGTACAGGACGTCTTCTAACAATAAGAACTAGGATTATAACTTTCTAAGTGTCCACTTATCATAAATTGTAGCACCTTCAGGATACTCTTGATTCTCAAGGTACCTTTTGATGTCGAAATACCAAGGATTTTCATCACACATGTCTTCAATTGTGAGACAATGAGAAGGAAATACATGTGTTAGCTTCTTGTAATGAATAATTCTTATATCAGGCGCATGATTTGGGAAGATGACTTTGAACATTGCTGCTAAAGTAGCTAAAGCATCTGCCAATTGATTTTCTTCTCTGGGAATGTGCTCAAAGGTGATCTCGTCAAAAGCGGGAAAAAACTTCAATATATAATCCCTATATGGAACTAAATTTGGGTGTCGTGTATCCCAATCACCTCGTACTTGATGTATGACGTATGACTAAGGCAGAATCCCCATAAACTTCATTAATTTTGATCTTCAAATCAATGGATGCTTCAAGGCCCATTACACAAGCTTCGTATTCTGCAACATTATTTGTGCAATCAAAACATATCTTGGATGTAAATGGTATATGAGTATTACGTGGAGAATTCAAAATTGCCCCAATGCCATGGCCTATAGCATTTGATGCACCATCAAACGTGAGATTCTATTGCTCCCCTAGTTTGGGTCCTTCGACATTGTCGATATTCATAACATCCTCATATGGGAAGTCAAATTTCATTGATTGATACTCTTCCAACGGCTGGTGAGCAAGATTATTTTCAAGGATGCTACCTTTAATAGCCTTTTGGGTGACATACTGAATATCATACTTAGATAGAAGCATCTGCCACCGATCTAGTCTTCCTATAAGTGTTGGTTTCTCAAAGAAGTACTTTATTGGATACATATTAGATATCAAAAACGTTGAGTGTGTCAACATGTACTGCCTTAGATGTCGGGCTTCCCACACAAGAGCACAATAAGTTTTCTCAAGTAATGATTACCTTGATTCACAATCGATAGACTTTTTACTTAAATAATAAATGGTGTGCTCTTTACGTCCTGTATCATCATGTTATCCAAGCACACACCCCATGGATCCCTCAAGCTTTATCAATTAAATTATAAGTGGTCTCCCAGAAACTGCAGGCATGAGGATTGGTGGCTTCTGAAGATACTGTTTGATCTTTTCAAAGGCTTCTTGGAAATTATCATCCCAACAGATATCTTGATTCTTGCACAATAACTTAAATATGGGTTCACAAGTAGCTGTGAGATGAGAAATGAAGCTGGCTATGTAATTCAGTCTTCCAAGGAACCCATATACTTCTTTTTCATTTTTTGGTGCTGGAATATTTTGTATTGCTTTTACTTTGTCGGGATCTTCTTCAATTCCTCATTAACTTACGATAAAACCAAGAAGTTTGTCATACCACACACCAAATGTGCATTTATTTGGATTAAGCCTTATCCTAAACTTTTGTAGACGAGCAAACAACTTTTAGAGGTAAACTAAATGTTCTTCCTCAGTTTTTGATTTTCCAATCATATCATCAACATACACTTCGATCTCTTTATGAATCAGGTCATGAAAGAGAGTTACCATAACACGTTGATATGTTGCACCAGCATTTTTGAGACCAAAAGGCATGACCTTGTAACAAAAGTTGTCTTATCCATGTCTTCAGGAGCCATTTTTATCTGATTATAACCAAAAATTCCATCCATGACAGAAAACACCAAGCAATGAGCAGTATTTTCAACCAACACATCAATATGAGGCAACATGAAATCATCCTTTGAGCTTGCCTTATTCAGATCTCGGTAGTCCACATACATACATACTTTCTCATCTTTCTTAGGTACTGGCATAATATTAGAAATCCACGCTGGATAGTTTATCACCTCTAAGAAGCATGATGTAATACGGTGGGAGAACTGACTTGTTTTGCGTTTTATCATAAATGTTGCGGATAGCAAGAGTCACCATAGACTTTTCTTTTATCCAATAAGGAAGGGGTGAAAAGAACATGAAAGACCTTGATAGATTTTGAGTTTGGGGGGTAGGTTATGAAAATGGAATGTGTTAGCACCCTTTTCGTCCATAGTTATCTACGGGCTCTTAATCGCTTAGCTCACTTTGAAAATTTGATATTTTGTGTAAGTGTTTGAAAATATTTTTTGAAAAGCCAAGGTGAGGCATCTTTGTAATGGTTCTTGTATCAGTCCTCAAGAATGCGTACAAATTATTTTAGAAACTATTTTTGAAAGTGATATATGAAAATGATTTTTAGAAAGGTTGTGAGCGAGCGATTAACATCGGTCTACCTACACAAGGTCTTTCTTGTAATTTCCTCCTCCTTTAGGTAGTTGTATCCTACCATTAGTTAGTAGGAATCCCCATCGTTTGATGTGAACGGACATGCATCGGTCATCGTACAATCATCGAAGGAAATTGGTAAGGACACTTTAGCAATTATCATTAAGGGACTAGATCATTTACCGAAGGAAATATCGAAAGGGTCATCGAGGGACTATGATCTTTATATCGAGGGACTTTGCTAAAGCATCCCCACGTTCGAGGGACATGACTGTTTATTTTTCCGAAAGGCAAACAAGGGAGGTTACCCTTGAGGTGCGAGTGTGCGATTTGTATTTCAGTTATTTTTATCTTGAAATTAGGGTTTGCTATCGTTTGTTTTTAGTCTTTCCATATAAGACCTAATTACTAACAGTAATATATCAAAAGTAGAAAAGTAGTAAATGTGCAAAAAGTAAAAGCGGAAAATAAACCTAAACCTATTACATCGCTTTGGGAGAGTTACAAAATTAGAAAAATACGAGAAACTAAACCCTAATTATTATTACATCCCAGGAAATAGTTACAATAATAATGAAACGAAATGCGATAAATAATAAAAAAGTTACGTTCGCACAGTCGATCTAAAAATATATAAAAAATAGAAAAGAAGATATTTTTTTGGTATTTTTACGAAAAATGGTTTGTGAGGAATTTATAAAAAAAAGACCTAAGAAAACTAATTAATTTTAGTAATAATTAATTTTAATTAAAAAAACCCTAAGAAATCTAGTTAATTTTAATTAGAAAATTAATTAGTTAATTAATTAAAAAAGTGATTAAAACTAAATCTAATTAATAAACCTAAATTAATATTTTAGTTTAATTAAAATTAAAAAAAAAACAAATAATTAAAAGGAAAGAAGAAAAATGTAAAAGAGAAAAAGAATTAGGCTTTATTTGAAGCAATTTGAGGGGTGCAGATTGAAATCTGTTAGGCCCAAAGAGGAGAGGCCCAAGATGTCAGTGTTGTATCTCGTGTGCTCATCCATAGAGGGTGCAGCATGTGCTTGTGGATCTGGGATTGTTGGACCATATCTATACAGATTTGATGGTGAGGTGTGGCAGGGTGCATGACTGTTGTGTGGGATGCGCTACACTGGATCTACAAGAATCATAAAACAATATGAAAAATATGCAAGAGGCAGGGATTGAACCCATGCCCTTGCAAATTAATACTCTAACACGTGCTACCTTGCCACTAGGAAGTTATTTGTTTCACATCAATTATACAACATTCAAACAATATATGATAAACGCGCATGAGTCAAACCACCACCTCCGGTGGTCAACTTCATCTTATCCAGTGAGGGAATTTCGTAAACCTGCAAAATCAAGGCAAAGTGAGAAATAAGGGTATCCCTGTCTACTAATTGAGGCCTCACGAATATAATGGTGATGTTAGTTTCAATTGAAACAGCGTGTAGCTAGGGTTTCAAAGATCCACAAACTTGGTGCCCTAACGATGGCAGATCTTTATTCTTGCGTGAAAACTTGCAAACGATGAGTCTAACAAAGTCTGAACATCATTATAAATAAGAATATATGCATGAAATCAATTAATAGTGCATGAAATATAAGTTTGTATTCAAGGAAGTTCCATCAACTGATGATGTTGGGCTGCGGCGATCTGGGGTGCTACGACCTCCAGGAGGTCTAAGGGAGCTGATAGAGTGCTTAAAGTCGATTGAAGCTTACTGGACAAGAGGTTTTTATTGTGCCCTAGTTTTGGAAAATTTGTGAGTTTTTAAGGTTCTTCAAGGAGGCTTGCATGCGTGTGCTTTTTGATCTGATATTGTTGAATACATATAGAAGAATGTATTAGGTCAACAATTATAGAAAATATCTTTATGCATTATGGTGAAAAGATTTGCTTTCAATTTTGCATAAAAAGTTTCTTTTTTAGGACAAACTATATCTTCATGTCTCACACGATCTTGCTAGCTGTACATGAGCTCTTTGGGCTTCAAATTTTGTTCAAAACCAAAGCCATGCGCCTAAATCCAATTAGTTGATATTTTATTTAATTTATTTTGAATTTTAAATAAATAAAAATCGAATATAAATAAATAAACAAACCAATGGGATGCATGAGTAATATGTGAGGTTAATATGAAGTGTATAACTCGTTTGGACTTTTAAACAATAGCCCAATAGCCCAAAATTTCAAGTTTGCTCAATTTGGGTTTCATGCATTTGCTCAAAATTTCCCATCATGCACTAGTCATAACTATCTCAATTTTTATCATTTTAAAGTGATCTTGAACTTTTTGGAAAGCTTAAGATGTCCTATACAATCTCTATTTTGACCATTTTTTCATTTCAAGAATTTATCTTGATGTAAGTTTCCTTGACAAAAAGTGTCTTTTTGTTGACTTTTGAAATGACCTATAATATACTGGCCCATATCTCTCAAATGAAGAATTTTTTGGACTTGAGCTTAGAGAAAAAAAGTTGTATAGAATTGGATTTCCTTCACAATGAGCTTTGGTTGACGAAAATATGATGAAGCATGTGAAAGTTATGCTTGGTCAAAGTTCAGTTGACTTCTCCTTAAGAAAACCCTAATTTGGCAACTTTTGACTTTTGATGATTTGAGAGTTTTCCTTTATGAATCATGGTCAAACCTTGATCAAATGATGAATATGACTTCAAAATATTTATGTTGACTAAAAATCTTAAAGTTTGACTGTATGTTGACCACAATTGACTTTTTATCCAATATAGTTGATTTTCAGTCATTTGAGCCATTGATTGAGCAAACGTGTGATGCAAGGAATGAAACTTAGTATGAGCATTCTTATAGACATATAAGGAACCATGGGAACTACTTGAGGCTTTAGAAACCCAAAATTCATTGAGAAAAATAAAAACCTAGCTGTAAGTCCATTGCTTAGGAGGAGAATTTGTCTTGATCAATTCCTGAGCAACCTTGAGCATTTGGGAACCCTAGGAGAATGTCTTGAATAAAAGGGAGGAAAACTTTTGGGGTACAATAGCTGCCCCTATTCAATCTTCTTAAACATGAGGAGTTATATTGACACGTCCACCATTCGTGATCTGAAGGTAGAAGAGGATTGAACACTTAAGTGCCTAGAAATTTGCACTCGCATGAGCGGGAGGTAATGTTGTTGGTTGATAATATTGATTGAATGAGCTTAAAGATGCCACTCGGAAAGATGGAGGAATGCTTTTGGAGATGGTCCTATAGGTGCCATCAAAGTGACTGTCGGTTGGAGTATCAGAATGAGTCTATGCTTGATTGTATCTGAAGAATGTGTTCAAGAATGAATCTCTGAGGAAGGTGCTTAAGTAGTTGCTTCTAAAACCCTTGTGAACTTGCTTTCCTCAATTAAATTCCCTATGCACTATAATAATACAAGTACCAACTCATATATATCAATTTCAAACACAAACCGAAACAATTTTACAACCTAATCCCACATACCATTCATCACATACCATATTATAGAGTCAAAACCTCATCCTTACCTTGGATTGAAGGTTGCTCTAACTCTTCGATTGCACCTAGCTTTACCTCCTCTTTGCACTTCTAGGTATCTCTTCCAAAACCCTTGTTTTCTTCTTCTACCAAAAACCTATTCTTCTCCTCTTACTGATACTTCTACTTCTTATTATTTCTAAAATAACAAATATAATATAACTACTATATTATTTTCTTAGTTTTCTTTGTTGGGCATAAATTTCCATACCTCCCTTTCTACTACTTCTAACATTAAAATAGGCTCACATAAATAATAATAGTATTATTCAATATTAATTGTACAACTTAATAAACTAATTAACTCAACTAAGAATGACATAACTTAAATCAATATTTCACAACTTCGAAAATTTAATTGGAAAAATATTCGAAAAATATTTAATTAAATAATTAATTAAATACTGCACATTACAACTCTTCCCCACTTAGAATATTTTTGTCCTCGAAAATTTACTCGATACTACCACTCTTAACGTGAATTTCGCATCTCACTCTCTGATCCCCAAGTCGTGTTTGGCAACACTTTGACCATTACTTTCTCGACATATCAATAACTCAACACGATTTAAATCAAATACACACATGTTAATAATTCAACACTTTTGCGACATAATCGTTAATAACTTATCAACCACTTCAACAATATTTTGACATGTCAACATTTAAAGTAGTAACAACCATAATACACTTATACTTGGATATACAACATCACATTATCATCTTAGCAACATTTTCAACACCAAAACACATTCACAATTTCATTCTCATATATATATATATATATATATATATATATATATATATATATATATATATATATATATATATATATATATATATATATATATATATATATATATATATATATATATATATATATATATATATATATATATATATGTGTGTGTGTGTGTGTGTGTGTGTGTGTGTGTGTGTGTGTGTGTGTGTGTGTGTGTGTGTGTGTGTGTGTGTGTGTGTGTGTGTGTGTGTGAGTGTATGCATGTCAATTATCAACAAAATATCAACAACTTTATTCATATCATCATATCACCCTTATAGTGACATCAACATAGCCAACATAATTAACTTCGTCATATTATGGAGTACTATTCATCATTTACGGTAACCAACAACAACAACACCACAACAACGGGAACAAAATTATTATAATGTCAACTTAATAGTATAACTCAACAAATATACACACAACTCACCATCAACCAACAGCCACATTAATATCCTTATAAAATCAGCAAATATTTACGAGAAAACAAAATACCCTGGTACATCATCCCTATATCAACAATCCACCAAATCAAACATGTAGATCAAGACATATCATTCCCATAGGCTTATGATATTTAGTCATTCACTTCTAACGAGTCGTACAAGCATAACATTTGCGCCACATCACGCTTCAGCTGTGCAACTCTGATCATCTATCTTAGGTCACCGTCCTTATTAAAATTTCTGTCAAATATATGGTTTACAAGTTTCAACCTAGTTTCAGACTTTCTTTAACATTCACCATAAAATCACTGTTCACTTGATATTCTCAATCTTTCACTTTGCGACGTTATCTCGCATATAAACCTGCTACTCCGAATTGTTAAATACATCTCAACTCTTTCCTAGCCACTCCTCTATTAATTCATACAAACTAGTGAGTGACTATCCTCACGATATAACATTAATTAACCGTTAAGATAGCAAGACAAGTCTATACCGTCCAACACGATCTCGTCTACTATCAATAAGAGATTAAGGGTGATCAGTTCCTCAATTTGTCAATAGATATCCGACAACCATAATGGAGTATAAATCATCGTTACCAAACTAAAATAGTGTTCCTTTAGAACTTGTACTCAAGACACCTAAATCACCATAACCCAATAATTTCTAATGAGGTTTACAAATACTCCCACAATTTTCCTCTCTTTAGATCTTGTTGATGAGACACCAACACTCAACATATTACACAATCCATATTACACAATCCATATTACACTCCCTTAGCCTCACACGAAGGTTAACTAATGTAATACCCCATTTCTACCCAACGAATTATATAAAATGAGATTTACAAAATTTCCAACAAAAAAATGTAATGGTACACTTTCAACTTGGAAACAACGATATTCAATCACGTATAGTTCATATACATAACACATAAAATTCAGATGAACTAATAATAACCTGTTTAGTCTTTAATAATAAAACAACTTCCGTTGCTATGCAGCGGATTCACAAATTCAACTGAAAACACCATAACATCTTGTCCAACTAAAAACGGATTTAAGACAATAAGTCTTTAATGATAACAACTTAAAAATTCAGCAACATAATGAAAACTAACAATAAAGAAAACATGTGTTCTTCCCTCTGAGTGCTACATATCAGAGCGATAACACCGACTCGAACTAACGAAGGTAACAACTATCTTTCTTGATTACCTGTGCATTATAAATGTTAAACGGTGTGGCAAGTTATCAAGGGGGGGGGGGTGAATATATCACCTCCTTATTATTCAAGAATTTAAAACCTATTATCAAATTTGATTAAAAACAGCGGAAAAACACGGTCCTGAATCGACTTTTGTCTATTTTGAACCGACTACTAGAAAACCGGACATACGATAAACTTGTTGGATTTTTATTAAGATGAAATAGATGAAATTTAACACAAATCAAATGTACGTTTCAATGCGCTTATCACAAGAATGTTATTTCCAATGAGCAAAAAAAACTTGCAAGCACTTTTGTCGAACAATTGGTGTATGCTTGTTCGATGATCAATAATAATGGTGGTTTAACAAAAGATTTTGTACCACCATTGTACCATTGAACAGAAAAACCAGCAGACCAATTGAATCACAAATGTGCTGAAAAATTAAAGAGAAAGAGAGAAAGAAAATGTTACACAGGGAGTTTGGTAAGGAAGTTCCCCACTGTCGTCCTCGCATGTGGGTACGTCTCCCTCTCAATTCTAAACTGAAATTGAGACTTGTTATTTCAATTTGCTAAATGTTATTTACAAGGTTACAATACAAAGTCAGAACCTAATCACTAAGATCTTCTTCTTCTTGTATGAACCTTTACTTGATATGAGCTGATCAAGATGTCACCTGCAAGATCCACAAACAACCCTCCGCTCCATGACTTATTTGCGAAAGTACCCTGATTTCCAGACCCTACACTATGGATGAATCTGGCCTGTTCAATCGTGACTGACAAACCCGCAAGAACACACCCGTTCTTGAAGGATAAACGCTCTGGTTTTTCCTCGAAACCCTCTTCTGAATCTTCAACTTAGCTAAGATCACCAATCATACCACTGAACGTTATCTCTAATATCCCTTGATCTGATGAACAAAGATGATTATGTTTCGATGTTATTGAACCATGGTGATTGAGAAGATGATGAAGATGAAGTATCTTTTAGGTTTCTAATGCTCAGCAAAGTAGATGCACACCAAGTGTATTTGTGACATCCTGTCTAATTTTGACTACAAAACTGACTTATATATGTAACAGAAAAATGTTAGAAGTAAAACCGCAGTATGAGTCGATGCATATCTCATATGAGTCGACTCATGTTAGTTACAAAACATGGGATGAGTCGATAAAAATCATTATGTGTCGATACAAATTGTTGTCCATACAGAATCCAGAACCTTTGATTTCGTATGTGTCAACACAAAATGTGAATGTGTCGATTCATACTGAGTTGGTTTTGATTTCCAGAAAACAAGAAATGATATGTATCGATGCATGAGTTCATATGTCGATTCATAGAGGTTTTAAAACATTTTCCAGAAGCATGATCATGACATGTATCAATGCAAAGTGTGAATGAGTCGACTCATACTAAAGCGTAATTGTTTTTGTGATTTTAGCTTAAGCATGTGTCAATGCAAAGCATTTTGTATTAACCTGAAATCATGATACATGTGTAAAACACATTTTTGACTCTTTTAGAACATTGTACACTATTACCATATCATGCACACATAGAGATCAAACATAATAAACATTCATTAATACTTATATCACACATATTTGCTATCATACAAAACTACTCAAATAAAAGGGTTTCTCACAAACTCCCCCTTTTTATGATGGAAAATACTTACAAGATGTGTGATGATGGAGCATAAATGAATGAGTCGCTCTCCCTGAGTTTGTGCATAACAATACCAATAAGTCTCCTTCTCTAACATCGTATTTTATTCCCCCCTTTGTCAACATCAAAAAAGAGGAAAATAACTATTTTTCAGCAGTTATATTCAGTTAAAGATATACAAAATAAAATGGAGTTGCATACTCAGCAGAATTGCAACGAAAACCAATGACATTCACAAATAACGAAGCTTAGCATGGTAATCACATAAGCACATTCACAAAGAGTGACAAATATAGGCAATAACGAGCAAACACAATAAACACGAATAAGCGAAGTAAAAGTATTAACTAACAAAGTTGCAAATTACATAAGCTGAATCAAAAGCAAACGAAGTTTGAATAGAAATACAAATGAACTAAGAACATGAATAAAATTGTTATGCAATGGATGAGATGATATGATCAAGGATTAGGGCCACCACAGGATTCATCAGCATCTCCAAAATTGTAGCATGGAGGTGGAAGAGGGGGATTCTGATCCAGATTTTGACCCATGAAGCTATATTGCTGAAACATGTTTTGGACTTCATCATTTATGAAGTTATTCATGATGCCAGGGTTGTCGCGAAAATCATCCATAAAACCCGCCATCTCATTATAGAACACTTGGTGCCACTTTACCAAATCCGTATGCCATGAGTGTTGGTTGTGATGCATCCAGATGTGCTCCTCATGCCATTCCATGTGTTCTTTGTGCCACTCATTCTGTTGGATGTGCCAACTCCGCACCTCCTCATGGAGAGCTTGATTTACAATTTCCATTTTTTGGAAAATTTCAGTAAGATAAGCAGGAGCTACCAAGGAAGAACCTACAGCAGCAGCAGTGTAAGGCGGGACAAATGGATCAAACTCATAGTTGGTTGGAGACCACCTATTTGGGACCCAATCACCCCAACCGGTGTTACCGCCATCCGGATTTGCCTCAGGTTGGGCATCATCATTAACATCATGCATTTCTTCATTGATAGGTTCATCATCCATATACACTTGTTTAGAGGGCACATCAAAGTTATACACCCTTGTATTGGAGCCTTTCTTTTTGAAGTAGAGGCATTGACGATTCTTATCCAACCAATATCCCATGTGAGACAAAGTGGCCCTGTTAAATTCTTGGGCAATAGTGGGAGAAACTAGAGGGACAAGAGGTATTTCCATATTCCAGAATTTGATAATCCTCATTATTTGAGCTGTGTACCCTAAATCAATGTTTTACTGGTTATTGCGCATGAGGAACATGCGTTTGAAAAAGTAGTTGGGCCAATTTAGTGCAACTCTATTTTGAAGAATATGCAAGAGGTGAATATCTACTCTATCCAACTTAGAATGACCACCAGATCTTGGACGCAAAATGTGTTGAGACGATCCAATGAAGAATTATAGGAATGCTCTTGATCGCTCCAGTTGTGATTTGTTCAATCTCACCAAGAGGTCTTTCCAATTTCAGAATTGATGCTAGGAAAGCTTCCTCATTAAAATCAGGATCAAAACTCTAATCATGATATCTTTTCAACATTGTCCTACTAAGCAGAATACCAAACACAGTTTGCCAATCGTTAGCGTCAAACACGTGCCTCTTAGTTCTAATTCGTACCCTAAACGTCCAACCTTCACTTGTCTCTAAACCAGTATAAAATGCCCAAATGAAATCCTCATGATAATCCTCTTTAACAGTTAAGAACGATCCTAACTTTTGAGCATCAAGAATATCACAGACATATGTGATGTGAAGAGATGGGACTTCTTCCTTGTTAAATATTTGAGGCTTCATTACTAACCTTGTCTTGAATGATTTCTCAAACTCCTCTGTTGTAGAAGGATGCATGATTGTTAGTGCATTTGGAGGAATTTCTGGATTTTGTGCAGAACCAGATGGGCCTGCAGCAACCATTCCCTTTCCCTTTGTCTAAGGAGGCATTATTGTTGATGGAAAAGTGTAGGCTAGGAGCTTGAGATGAATTTAGTGGGAGATGAAGTAGATGATGAAGATGATGAATGATAATTAGGGTTAGTTGATGTATGAGATGTATGAGATGATTAGAATAATTTCAAGACATAGAGTGGGCTGATGGGTCGACCCAAATCCAACATAAGAAAAAAATTAAAAAAATTATTAGTATGAATCGATACGAAACACGAATGTGTCGATACATATCAGGAAAAATGATGTTTAGAAATTCACATGTGTCGACACGAAACAAGAATGTGTTGACACATACTGAAACAATTTTAAAGAAAACATATTGAAACAAATTACGTATCAACACAAACACTTACGCATCGACCTGAAACCGATCTCAGTTTCTGTTTTAACAATTTTCTTCAATATAGGTCGACTCATACATCTATGAGCTGACTCATATAAAAAACTTGGTTTTTAACAGGTTTTGATGGACAGTTGGATATGAGACCCATTAGCAACTATATGTTTATGCAATATGAGCCATCTAATGATGATTATGCATTCATAAGGATGCAATGTGATATGCTTATGTCAAACCTCAAACAATTAAAAAAAGTATAGACAATATTAATGGAACATTTAAAATTTTTTTATAGGTGATCACAAAAGTTTAGCGAGATGGAGAAAGGAACAATATTACCTTAGTTTATGAACAGTTAAGACGCATGTAAGAAAGCTAGAACATATCTCAATAGCATGGTGAGATATATATATATATATATATATATATATATATATATATATATATATATATATATATATATATATATATATATATATATATATATATATATATATATACATAGATATATATATATATATATATATATATATATATATATATATATATATATATATAATTAAGGTACATGCATGCTTAAGACATCAAGTAAGAGAGATCTAAAATCCCTAACTCACGCTGAATGTTGAAGAAAGGTTCCATTGCTAGTGGTTTCGTGAAAATATGAGCAAGTTGACTTTTAGTATCAACATGCCCAAACACAACATCCTCTTTTTCAACATGATCACGAAGAAAGTGATGCCTAATCTCTATGTGTTTAGTGAATGAATATAAAACAGGATTCTTAGTTAGGTTTACAGCACTTGTGTTATCACACTTTATGGGAATACGTTTTAATTGGATATCGAAATCTTGTAGTTGTTGCTTTAGCCACAAAATTCGGGCGCAACAACTACCAGCTGCAACGTATGCAATAGAAACCTACTTTTTGCTATGACAACTCACTAAGGAGATAGAAAACAAATGGCATGTCCCACTAGTGCTTTTCCTATCTGATTTGCAGCCAGCAAAATCAGAATCGGGGTAACCTACTAAGCTACAATCGCTTCCCTTGGAATACCATAGCCCATACTTAGATGTACCATGAAGATACCTAAGTATACACTTGACTACTTTTAAGTGGGATTCCTTAGGATCCTATTGATATTGTGCACACATACAAACACTAAACAAGATGTCAGGCCAAGATGCAGTAAGATACAAGAGGGATCCATTCATACCTCTATATTTCTTGACATCTACACTCTTACTGTGTTCATCTTTATCTAATTTCCCGTTGGTAGGTGTTGTACCCCAAAATTTTCCCTCTCATTTTACTCAACAAATGTCAAGTGAGGTCCCCAATTTGCTCAAGGTTGCCCAAGAGTTGACCAGACAAACTCTCTCCTAAGGCAGTATACCCCAAATTAGGGTTTCTATTTTCATCAAGATGGGTGGACCACAAAGGTCTCATATGCTCTCCATGGTATTAATATGTTCTCAAGACCCTACATATAAAGTTTCATGCCTTGTATAAGAAGTTTGCTCAGTCAACTGCTCAGATGCTTGGGAAATCGACTATATTAGGTCAAAAGTCAATTGTGACCCACATACAGTCAAACCTAAAGATTTTGGGTCAAATTCAAAATTTTGAAGTGACTTCCATCATTTGATCAAGGGTTGATCATGATTCCTCAAGGAATGCTCCAAATTTATCAAAACCCAAAGTAGCTAAATTAGGGTTTCTTAGTAAAAGTCAACCCAACTTTGACCAAGCATAACTTCTTCATAATTTATCATAAATTTTCCATCCAAGGATCATTTTGTAGAGGATGCAATTACCTACATTTCATTTTCATCTCTCAAGTTCAAAATATGCAATCATAAAAAGATATGAATTTTGACATTATAGGTCCTTTTGAAAAGTCAACAAAAACACCTTTTGGGTCAAAGCTTCATAAATGAACATGGAATATCCAATTGAGATTAATCCAAAAGTTTTGTTTAGAAGACATCCTAAGCTTTCTAAAAAGTCCAAGAACACCCTCTTAGGGTCAAAATTGAGAGAGTTGTGCATTGTCAAAGTTGGCAATTTTTGGAATATTGTCAAAAGTCAATATTGATCAAATTTGCATTTTGTTTTCCAAAGGGATCCATGTTTTCTTGTTTGAAACGTGTTTCTAATAGGACCCACGATCCCTGAGCTTTTACACCTATTATTTTATTATTTTTATCATTTATTTTGATTTTTTATTCATTTAAACCAAAATAAATCAAATTAAATGGTAAAATACTAAAAGCAAATCAAATCTTTGGATTTTTGTGCACATTATGAGTCCATATACAGCTAGCATGCCATGTAATTTGTGCAAGGATGATTTAGATTGAAAAAGTCATGATTGGTGGTATTTTGGAAAGAAATCATACAAGGCCAAAATCAAATTAAATCTTCATAATTCCTCAAGATACCATGAGATTTATTCCATTATTTTTTACCTAAATTCATCCTCTATATAAACATAACACCCTCATACACTAGGGGGCACAAAATTGGCTGCCCAAGAACACTCTCTAAAAACCTCAAATTCTGTCAAAACTAGTGCAAAGTCAAAACCGAAGATCCAACCACTTTCAGTCCAAGCCATCAATTACAAATCATTCCTGAGGTATCTAAGGGTAAAAATAGGTCGAAAGTCATGGCCATTGATGCTTGAAACAAGCATACTCATCTTCTCCGATTTGCTTTTCTTTCAAACATTCATATAATTAATTTCATGCATCGCTAATGTTTATTAACTGTACAAATGAGTTCTTGTTGTTACGTAGAACAAGTTTGAATCACAAACAATAGCTTGGTTTGGTGGATGAGGAGCCTAACTATGACCCTAGGGGCATGGGTTCATCACCCACCCAATACATTTTTTACTTTTTTGACTATTTTCTTTTCTAACCCTTTTCATTTATTTATTTTTCACTTGATTTGTTTTCTATCATTAATTTAATAAACATATAAAATCACAAAAAAATCATTAAATATTAGTTTTAGGCTTTTAATTAATTAAAATAATTTTTGACATAAAAGTTGTTTTGATTTAATCAATATTGATTTTATTTCATAATTAACTTGTAAATTAATCAGAGTTAGGTTTTTAATTATTAATTCACACTTTTATTATTTTCCTAACAATTTACTGCAGATTCAGTACATCACCATTCCATGCGTCCATCATACGCTCACGAATCCTACCCTTTGGATCATCCCTTGGTCTAGATCCAGCGTCCAACCACAACATCCCATGGTGCACTCTCTGAAGCTAATCCATACAGGATCACACACAAGGAAAATGGGCCAACCAATTTGGGCCTAAAAATCTGGCAATGCACCCCCCAGCCTACATTCTACCACACAGGCCCAATCTTTTCTTTTTTATTTTATTTCAATTCTTTTTATTGTTTTAATTTATTTATTTTATTTATTTTCCCAAACTCATTTTTAACCAAAACATAAAAATCAAAAAATCACAAACAATATTAGGTTTAGTAATTTTTTTCATAAAATATTTAATTGCATTAATTAGTTTAATTAGGTTAACTTAAATCTTTTTTTTCATAATTAAAATCAAATAGAAATTAGGTTTAATTCTTAATTTTAATTCCTTCTCAAAATAAAAGTACAAAAATAGGTTAATTCTGTTTTTCTCATTAATATAATGATTTTTCATAATTAAAACTTAATTGGTGATTAGGATATTTTTCAATTTATTCTTTATTTCCTTAAATAAAAATGACAAAAAATGATTTTTTTTTTCTTTAATTAAATTCAATTTGGTCTTTATTTCCTTAAATAAAAATGACAAAAAATGATTTTTTTTCTTTAATTAAATTCAATTTTGTTTTTATTTTCTTAAATAAAAATGAAAAAAAAAATATTTTTTTTTCTCTTTAATTAATCCAATTAGGTAGCCAAGGGTCAAAACCCGAGTTCTCTCATATTTACGATTATCGCGCATATTTATTTTTGATTAATTATGTAACTGCTTACTGGTTTGTAATAGTTAAAACTAGGGTTTTTATTTACTGTTTAAATCCCCGATTTTTGGTTATGTAATTAATCCCCCCTCCCCGAAGCCTTTTAATAATTAGATTTACTTTTCCGCTTTTAATTTCCGCAATATTTAACTATCTAGATGTATGGCTAATAGGATTGTATGTCAAGAATGTTTGGAAAATTAAAACGGTAGATCACCTAATGTGCAAAGATTAAATAACTGAAACAAATCATATGCACATATTCACTCCTAGGGTTTTCCTCACTTCGGCTGCCTTCGGTAAACAATCATTAAGCATAGGAAATTTTAGTGGTCGCCCTCCTGTCTAAAACATCAAATGTCCCTCGATTTTGCCTACGAATATATGATGACAGTCCCTTCGAAATGCTAAGGTATCCTTACATGTTGCCTTCAATGACCATTTGGTCCCTTTTCATAGTCCCTCAAACTCCAACGACGGTGTTACCTACTCCTTAATAGTAGGATAACATTGTCTAAAGAAAATAGAACGAACAATCTTTTTTAGAGTAGGTAGAATCTTAAGTAATTGCTCAATAAAAACTTTTCACACAAACACCTTTCAAAACAAATTTTCAAAACAACTTCGTCACACTCTTGAGGACTGATACAAGGGTTATCACGAAGTAAAAGCATTTTCAAAACAAGCACGCACAAGAAATTTGAAAAAATGAGCAAGTACCTAAGAGCCCATGGAAAACCATGGATAGAAAGGGTGATAACACCTTCCCTTTCTATAATCTACCCCCCGTACTCAGAAACATCTCGAAAAAGGTTTTTTCTGTTCTTTTTCCTTTTCCATGTTTGGATGAAATAAAAGTCGATGGCGACTCTTGCTTACCGCGACATTTTACGAATAAAAAACGCCAAACGCAAACTAGTATTAACAGTCGGTTCTGCCACCATATCACGGAACTGGCGACTCTGATGGGGATCGTTCTATAAAGTGGGGTATACCTTAGGATTTAGATCATTTTAAAATTGCTTCTCTTGATTACTTTACTTTTAAGGGTTTATTTGGGGTTACTATAGATCCTACACCCGGATCTGGGGGCACTCATTAGGTAAACAATAATAGATCGTGGAGACTATACGGCATAGACCGATATGGTTTAAGCGATGGCTGTGTTGGTGTGGCACTTTGATATGTACAGGTATCCTTCGTGGGGAAACAAGGAGAATACGGGGCGGCCGCATGGTGTCGTGAATCACTAACGGACCTTAGAACCTTAGTTGAACAAACTTGGCCATTAGAAAGTAGTGAGATATCCGGCCTCGGTGTAGAGCTGAGGATTGGTTGATACTCGATGCTACACTCATTGAGATCAGACTTTCGGGATATTTTGGCTGCAAGAAAAGATTGATTGAGCTGAAACAATTCCCGATAAAGGATGGTCGTAGATATTGAGATCCCTTAGAACGCGGTTACTATTTATAGGACAGGCTGAACCAATCCAACTTCAAGAAGGTACTACCTTAAACTCAAGCAAGCCTTAAACCGAAGGACTTGGTGTGACTTGAACGTGTTTTCTATACCTGTGTTTGCTATACCTGTGGTTTATCATAACATCATGCATCATAACATGACGTCCATTCTTATTGCACTAACCATTTCAAGGATCTCAAGGGTTTGTGATATAGGTCATGGCGAACCAGACGTCTAACAAGGGGAAAGGGGATTTATTTTCCTCTAGCCAATGTTTTCAAAGGATCTTGAGTCAGGGGCTATGACCCACTCGACATGGTGAGCTTGACTCTTGGAGAAGGACTTTCAACGACATGAAGTTTCTTCAATCAAGCTGCAATCAAATTCTAACAGTTTCTTGTTTACCCCGCGAGATCCTTGAAAACATTGAATGCATATCATACACATCATTACACGTTCCATTACAGGTTTCTCATCTTCTTTATTGTTTATTTCAGCAAAAATGTCTTCCAAACAAAGCATCAAGGACCTTCAGGAACAAAACGCCCAGTTCCAGCAAATGTTCATAAATCTGGCAAAAGGGCGGGAGGATCTGAAAGCCCTCATCCTGAAAGAGAAAAAGAAAAAGAAGAAGGTTGCCGGTATTCTAAATATAGGAAGAAGGTTTAGAGGACCGTTGAAGCGACAAGTCGATATGACCTCTTCATCTAAGGAAGGGGAGAATCAAGAAGAAGAGACAAGGGAGAAAGATCCCAGTCCTGAAGTTTCTGACAATGATACCGGCTATAATGATGAGCAATATCCTCCTGCTGAGGATAGATACAAGCAGTTGGAAGATCGCTTGAATGCTATGGAGGTCCAGAGGATACCTGGGTTGGATTTCGAAGAATTGGGATTGGTGTCGGGAGTGGTCATCTAGCAGAAGTTCAAAGCTCCAATTTTTGCAAAGTATGATGGGGTGTCCTGCCCAAAACTCCATCTCCGCTCTTATGTCAGAAAGATCCAGCCCCACACTGCTGATAGAAATTTGTGGGTTCACTTCTTTCAAGACAGTCTATCAGGGACTCAACTTGAATGGTTCTACCATATAGAGAGAGCCAATGTCTGAAATTGGGAAGATTTGGCTGCCGCTTTTGATAAGTAGTATCAATATAACGCCGACCTTGCTCCTACTCGTACTCAGCTCCAGAGTATGTCCATGGGTTCAAGTGAATGCTTTAAGGACTATGCATAGAAGTGGAGATATTTGGCAGGGAGATTCCAACCCCCTTTGTCTGATAGGGAGTTGGTTGACATGTTTCTCGGGACGCTGTCTGGTCCATTCTTCAATCACTTGATTGGTAGCTCCTCAGCTGATTTCACCGAGCTGATATTGACTGGAGAAAGAGTAGAAGTTGGGATACGGAGTGGTAAGATCCAGAAAAATACCTCTTCGAGTACAAAGAAGAAGTCATTTGGTGGCAATAGGGAAGCCAATGTTGTGCACGGCCAGAAGGGGCGTAGCAAGGCAGACTACCACCAATCTGTGGGGGGAGTGTTGATCTCTAATTCCGCACGCACACAACGACCACAACAATAAAACAATCAGCCAAGGGTGGAAAGCCCTCAAAGGCAGTTCACCGAAATCAACATGCCATTGTCACAAGTATTGCAACACATGTTGAAGATGAATCTGATTATGGTGATAAACCCTCATCTGTACCCTAAGACTTCTTCTCCTAACTACAACCCGGATGCAAGGTGTGCTTATCATTCTGGTAGCCCGGGGCACGATACTAACGATTGTTGGGCGCTGAAATACACGATTCAGAATATGATTGACGCCAAGGAAATCGAATTCGACCCTCCTGAGACTCCCAACGTGATCACTCCTCCCTTGCCAAAACATGGCTAGGGTTGAAAGCATTTTTGTTCATTTGAATTCTGAAGTTCTATTTTCTTTGCTTATTCGAACAATTATTGTCATGTCAAACTTTATTATTTCATTAATGCATTACACATGTATGTCTTGAATTAATTTGTTTTCATTATGCTTAAACTGCTTTATACTTCCTTTTCGTGATATTCAACTCTCGACTAAAAAACTGTAAGCCTTTAGAGGGAGGATGATGAAAATAATACCAAAATCTCTACAGTATGCTTTTGAACAGACCCCGCTGATGATGTACAGGTGTTGTTTCAAATCCTAAATAATGGAGTTATAAGGAAGATAATCCCTAGTCAACCCCTTCGAGCCAAAGAAGTAGGAGTTTTTCTTTTCACACATATTAAAACCCTTAATCATAACCTGGGGCAGGGTAGTTTTCTCAGTTAATTTAGAGGCACATTCAGTCACAATCTGCCACTTCATACACAATGAATAACATCAAAGACGTCCTTCCGAAACAAAAGACGGTGATGGTTCCCTATAATCATCAAGACAGGCAGTCATTATCTCTCGAAATAAAAGCCCATTAAGTCAAAACCTACGAAGGAGACTTAAGAAAAAACACTGGGGCATCCCGTTGATTGTAATCACAAAAAGAAACAGTTCAGGAAAAAGACTGGGATAATAAAATAAAAAAGAAAGAGGTCCTACAAACCCTAAACAAAAAAGAAATGACTGCCTATTCAAAATAAACTGTCAGTATCCGAACCATCACTGGAATATCAGAGCAAAGACTCAAACAAGATCTAAATGCACAATTATCTGAGTTTAGGATCGAAGAACATCACGAAGAACAGGTGGGTACAAATAAAATTTGAGCCTTTATCCTTTGTTTCTTAAACCGTGAACCAGGTCACGTTATAACCCTTAAAAGTCCTAGCTAAAGCATGGGTTAGTTCGAAAGCATACTGTTACAAAAAGGTATCCTGACTCCTGAAGGTCCGTTACAAATCATGAGTTGATATCACATCTTTGAAAAATTCTATTTTTACACGAACTCATCCCAAAGTAACCTTACCCAGGTTCCTTCTGAAGTTTTACACGAACTCATCCCAAATTAACCTTACCCAGGTTCCTCCTAAAGTTTTACACGAACTCATCCCCAAGTAACCTTACCCAGGTTCCTTCTGAAGTTTTACATGAACTTATCACAAAGTAACCTTACCCAGGTTCCTCTTGAAGTTTTACACAGACTTAGCCCAAAGTAACCTTACCCAGGTTCCTGCCGAAGTTGTACACGGACTTATCTCGAGGTAACCCTACCCAGGTTCCTCCTAAATCCCTACACAGACTCATCACGAGCAACCTTTCCCAGGTTCCTTCTGAAGTTTTACACGAACTTATCCCAAAGTAACCTTACCCAGGTTCCTTCTGAAGTTTTACATGAATTTATCCCAAAGTAACCTTACCCAGGTTCCTTTTGAAGTTTTACACGAACTTATCACAAAGTAACCTTACCCAGGTTCCTCTTGAAGTTTTACACAGACTTAGCCCAAAGTAACCTTACCCAGGTTCCTGCCGAAGTTGTACACGGACTTATCTCGAGGTAACCCTACCCAGGTTCCTCCTAAATCCCTACACAGACTCATCACGAGCAACCTTTCCCAGGTTCCTTCTGAAGTTTTACACGAACTTATCCCAAAGTAACCTTACCCAGGTTCCTTCTGAAGTTTTACATGAATTTATCCCAAAGTAACCTTACCCAGGTTCCTTTTGAAGTTTTACACGAACTTATCACAAAGTAACCTTACCCAGGTTCCTCTTGAAGTTTTACACAGACTTAGCCCAAAGTAACCTTACTCAGGTTTCTGCTGAAGTTTTAGACGGACTTAGCCCGAAGTAACCTTACCCAGGTTCCTGCCGCAGTTTTATCCAAACTCCTCACAAAGCAACCTTACCCAGGTTCCTTCTCAGTTCAAATGCAATTTTACCCAAACTCCTCATAAAGCAACCTTACCCAGGTTCCTTCTCAGTTCAGATGCAGTTTTACCCAAACTCTTCACAAAGCAACCTTACCCAGGTTCCTTCTCAATTCAGATGAAGTTTTACCCAAACTCCTCACAAAGCAACCTTACCCAGGTTCCTTCTCAGATCAAATGCAGTTTTACCCAAACTCCTCACAAAGAAACCTTACCCAGGTTCCTTCTCGGTTCAGATGCAGTTTTACGCAAACTCTTCACAAAACAACCTTACCCATGTTCCTTCTCACGACCCTACTATCCAGGCTTTTCATATCGAAGTAACCCTACTATCCAGGTTCCTTCTCACAACCCTACTATCCAGGCTTTGATTTTGAAACAACCTTACCCAGGTTCCTTCTCATGACCCTACTATCCAGGATTTTCATATCAAAGTAACCCTACTATCCAGGTTCCTTCTCATAGCCCTACTATCCAGGCTTTGATGTCGAAACAACCTTACCCAGGTTCCTTCTCATGGCCCTACTATCCAGGCTTTTCATATCGAAGTAACCTTACTATCCAGGTTCCTTCTTACAGCCCTACTATCCAGGCTTTTCATATCGAAGTAACCCTACTATCCAGGTTCCTTCTTATAACCTTACCATCCAGGTTTCTTTTCTCTTATCTCCAGACAGCAGTCCACAACACTGTAAGACCTGGACCTGATCAAACCCGATTGGGTTCTCATTTCCCCAGTAAGTCGTGGTGCAGCTTGTACACTGACCAGACATGCAGTTCACCTCCGGAGTTAATTCCCCAGTAGAGTAACAGACAACTGAAGCTCCTAAAATTCTATATCTCCCAAGACAGATACCAACAATAATCATCAGATTCTTCGTGAACAACAACAGGGACTCTCGTCAAAGGAATATATCAGGAAATCCACATTCTCTAGATGGCATCTTTAAGCCCATCTCCGACGATTCTCCGTCGCATCCAGGATGGCATATTTAAGCCCATCTCTGACAATCTTCCATCATCGACCTCCGAATGGCATCTGTAAGCCCATTCCCGATATGACAAATCAAGTGCCACTTTATGCGAGTGGAAATTTCTGGGCACTCTAGTGTTCGATCATCTTCCACCTTCAGATCACAAAAGGCAGAGCAGCCAATCTACATCTTCAGGTTTAAGAAGATTAAACAGGGGAAACTGTTGTACCCCAAAATTTGCCCTCTCATTTTACTCAACAAATGTCAAGTGAGGTCCCCAATTTGCTCAAAGTTGCCCAAGAGTTGACCAGACAAACTCTCTCTTAAGGAAGTATACCCCAAATTAGGGTTTCTATTTTCATTAAGATGGGTGGACCACAAAGGTATCATATGATCTCCATGGTCTTAATATGTTCTCAAGATCCTACATGTCAAGTTTCATGCCTTACCTAAGAAGTTTTTCAGTCAACTGCTCAGATGTTTGGGAAATCGACTATATTAGGTCAAAAGTCAATTGTGGCCCACATACAGTCAAACCTCAATATTTTGGGTCCACATCAACATTTTGAAGTGACTTCCATCATTTGATCAAGGGTTTATCATGATTCCTCAAGGAATGCTCCAAATTTATCAAAACCCAAAAGTTGCTAAATTAGGGTTTCTTAGTAAAAGTTAACCAAACTTTGACCAAGCATAACTTCTTCATACTTTATCAGAAATTTTCTATCCAAGGCTCATTTTTAAGAGGATGAAATTTCTTACAATTCTTCTTCATCTCTAAAGTTCAAAATATGAACTCATAAAAAGATATGAATTTTGACATTATAGGTCCTTTTGAAAAGTCAACAAAAACACCTTTTAGGTCAAAGCTTCATACATGAACATGGAAGATCCAATTGAGATGAAACCAAAATTTTTGTTTAGAGGACATCCTAAGATTTCTAAAAAGTCCAAGAACACCCTCATAGGGACAAAATTGAGAGAGTTGTGCATTGTCAAAGTTGGCAATTTTTGGAAAATTGTCAAAAGTCAACATTGATCAAATTTTCATTTTTTCCAAAGGGGGGCATGTTTTCTTATTTGAAACATGTTTATAATAGGACCCACGACCCCTGAGATTTTCCACCTATTATTTTATTATTTTTATCATTTATTTTGATTTTTTATTCATTTAAACCAAAATAAATCAAATTAAATGGTAAAATAATAAAAGCAAATCAAATCTTGGGATTTTTGTGCACATTATGAGTCCATATATAGCTAGCATGGCATGTAATTCGTACAAGGATGATTTAGATTGAAAAAGTCATGATTGGAGCTATTTTAGAAAGAAATCATACAATGCCAAAGTCAAATTAAATCTTCATAATTCCTCAAGATACCCTGAGATTTCTTCCATTATTTTTGACCTAAATTCCTCCTCTATATAAACACAACACCCTCATACACTATGGGGAACGAAATTGGCTGCCCAAGAACACTCTCTAAAAACCTCAAATTCTGTCAAAACTAGTGCAAAGTCAAAACCTAAGATCCAGCCACTTTCAGTCCAAGCCATCAATTACAAATCATTCCTGAGGTATCTAAGGGTAAGAATAGGTCGAAAGTCATGGCCATTGATGCTTGAAACAAGCATACTCATCTTCTCCGATTTGCTTTTCTTTCAAACGTTCATATAATTAATTTCATGCATTGCTAATGTTTATTAACTGTCCAAATGAGTTCTTATTGTTACGTAGAACAGGTTTGAATCATAAACAATAGCTTGGCTTTGTGGATGAGGCGTCTAATAGTGACCCAAGGGGCATGGGTTCATCACCCACCCCATACATTTTTCACTTTTTTGACTATTTTCTTTTCTAACCCGTTTCATTTATCTATTTTTCATTTGATTTGTTTTCTATCATTAATTTAATTAACATATAATAAAATCATAAAAAAATCATTAAATATTAGTTTTAGGCTTTTAATTAATTAAAATAATTTTTGACATAAAATTTGTTTTGATTTAATCAATATTGATTTTATTTCATAATTAACTTGTAAATTAATCAGAGTTAGGTTTTTAATCATTAATTCACACTTTTATTATTTTCCTAACAATTTACTGCAGATTCAGTACATCACAATTTCATGCGTCCATCATACGCTCACAAATCCTACCCTTTGGATCATCCCTTGGTTCAGATCCAACGTCCAACCACAGCAGCCCATGGTGCACTCTCTGAAGCTAATCCACATGGGATCACACACAAGGAATATGGGTCAACCAATTTGGGCCTAACAATTTGACAATGCACCCGCCAGTCTGCATTCTACCACACAGGCCCAATCTTTTCTTTTTTATTTTATTTTAATTCTTTTTATTGTTTTAATTTATTTATTTTATTTATTTTCCAAAAACCATTTTTAATCAAAACATAAAAATCAGAAAATCACAAACAATATTAGGTTTAGTCTTTTTTTTTCATAAAATATTTAATTGCATTAATTATTTTAATTAGGTTAACTTAAATCTTTTTTTCATAATTAAAATTAAATAGAAATTAGGTTTAATTTTTAATTTTAATTCCTTCTCAAAATAAAAACACAAAAATAGGTTAATTGTTTTATTTCATTAATTTAATGATTTTTCATAATTAAAACTTAATTAGTGATTAGGATATTTTGCAATTTATTCTTTATTTCCTTAAATAAAAATAACAAAATATGATATTTTTTCTTTAATTAATCCAATTAGGTAGCCAAGGGTCAAAACCCGAGTTCTCTCGTATTTTCGATTGTCGCGCGTATTTATTTTTGATTAATTATGTCACTGCTTACTGTTTGTAACAGTTAAAATTAGGGTTTTTATTTACTGTTTAAATCCCCGATTTTTGGTTATGTAATTAATCCCCCCTCCCCTAAGCCTTGTAATAATTAGATTTACTTTTCCGCTTTTAATTTCCGCAATCTTTAACTATCTAGATGTATGGCTAATATGATTGTATGGCAAGAATGTCTAGAAAATTAAAGCGGTAGATCACCTAATGTGCAAAGATTAAATAACTGAACCAAATCATATGCACATATTCATTCCTAGGGTTTGCCTCACTTCGGTTGCCTTCGGTAAACAGTCATTAAGCATAGGAAATTTTAGTGGTTGCCCTCCTGTCTAAAAGATCAAATGTCCCTCGATGTTGGCTACGAATATATGATGACAGTCCCTTCAAAATGCTAAGGTATCCTTACATGTTGCCTTCAATGACCATTTGGTCCCTTTCGACAGTCCCTCAAACTCCAACGACGGTGCTACCTACTCCTTAATAGTAGGGTAGCATTGTCTAAAGGAAATAGAACGAACAATCTTTTTCGAGTAGGTAGAATCTTAAGTACTTGCTCAATAAATTTTTTTCACACAAACACCTTTCAAAACAACTTTTCAAAACAACTTCATCACACTCTTGCGGATTGATACAAGGGTTATCACGAAGTAAAAGAATTTTCAAAACAAGCACGCAAGCAATTTGAAAAAATGAGCAAGTACCTAAGAGCCCATGGAAAACCATGGATAGAAAGGGTGCTAACACCTTCCCTTTCTATAATCTACCCCCCGTACTCAAAAACATCTCGAAAAAGATTTTTTCTGTTCTTTTTCCTTTTCCATGATTGGATGAAATAAAGTCGGTGGCGACTCTTGCTTACCGCGACATTTTGAGAATAAAAAACGTAAAACGCAAACCAGTATTAACAGTCGGTTCTTCCACCGTATCACAGTAGGCATAGGGGTGTCAATTGACTTTAGGTCGTTCATTCTAAAGCGCTTAAGCAACTCTCTGTAGTATTTTGTTTGACACACAATTGTGCGCTCATTGAGCTTCTTTATTTGGAGACCAAGGAAGTAGTTTAGCTCCCCCATGAGACTCCTCTTTAATTCACCTGCATAACCTTAGAAAACTCTTCGACCAAATGTTTGTTAGTTGAACCAAAAATAATATCGTCTACATATACTTGAACTAAAAGTATGTGCTTTCCTTTACGTTTAATGAAGAGAGTGCTATCCACTTTACCTCTTGAATATCCATTATCAAGAAAAAATTTGATAATTCTTTCATACCAAACCCGATGGGCTTGCTTAAGACCATACAATGCTCGTTTTAATTTGAAAACATAATCTGGATATTTATCACTCTCAAAACCACAAGGTTGTGAGACATATACCTCTTCATTTATGACACCGTTTAGAAAAGAACTATTTACGTCCATTTGATAAAGCTTAAAATTATTAGCACACGCATAAGCAAGCAAGAGTCGTATAGCCTCAAGGCAAGAAACTGGAGCATAAGTGTCCTCATAGTCAATACCCTCCTATTTGTTATACCCTTGTTCCACTAAACGTGCTTTATTCCGGGTTATCACTCCATTTTCATCAAGCTTATTTCTAAAAAATCACTTAGTACCAATGATAGGATGGTCTCACGGACGAGGGACAAGTTCCCAAACATAATTTATTTTAAATGTGATTAAGCTCTTCTTGTATGGCCATTAGCCAAAATTCATCAATCAAGGCCTCTTTGGCGTTTTTAGGCTCTACTTGTGAAATAAAGGCGAAGTGATAACAAAAATTACTTATCTTAGAGCGAGTCATCACTCCTTTTGAAATATCTCCCAATATGTTGTCAATAGGATGGTCATTTTAGGATTTCTAAGGTGGTGGAAGATCATTTACTTCCGCTGGACCTTCTTCCTCATCTTTTGCATGACTAGTATCTTCCTCCTCCTCATTGTCAACTATTTTGGATTGATCAATTTCCTCAACAGTTTCCTTGAGTATGTCTTCTGTAGATACACATGCACCATCAAAAGAAATACCTTTTTCAACATCTTTCAGATAAGACTCATCAAAATAAACATGGATTGACTCCTCAACAGTAATTAAATGCTTATTATAAACTCTATATGCTTTACTTAATTATGAGTATCCAAGAAAGATACCTTCATCCACTTTTGCATCGAATTTCTCAAGGTTTTCTTTACAATTATTCAAAACAAAACACTTACAACCAAATACGTGAAGGTGTGACAAGTTTGACTTTCTTCTTTTTAAAAGCTTATAAGGGGTTTTATCCAAAATAGGACGGATTAATATTCTGTTTAAAACATAACAAGTTGTGCTAATCACATCAGCCTAAAAGTATTTTGGTAATCCACCCTCATTGAGCATTCTTCTTGCCAACTCCTCTAAAACACAATTTTTGCGCTCCACAACCCCATTCTGTTGTGGAGTTCGAGGGGATGAAAATTTATGCTCAATGCCACGCCTGTCACAGTGCTTATCAAAGAGATGGTTTTGAAATTCACCTCCATGATCGCTTCAAATTGTAACTATTGTTGATTCCATTCTATTTTGGGACAGTTTTGCAAAACTCTTAAAAGCAGAAAAGGTTTCATCTTTTCTACGAAGGAATATAGTCCAAGTAAATCTAGAATATTCGTAAACGATTACAAAACCATAGTAATTTCCACCTAGACTCTTTGTCCTAGAGGGTCCAAAGAGGTCTATATCGATAAGCTCAAGGGGTCGTGAAGTAGAAATCACATTTTTAGATTTGAAAGAGACCCTTGTTTGCTTTCCCATTTGGCACGCGTCACATAGGTGATCTTTTGAAAATTTTATTTTTGGGAGACCGACTACTAGATCCCTAGATACAACCTTATTAAGCAAATCAAAGTTAACATGCTCTAGCCGTCTATGCCAAAGACAAGAATCATCGTTCAAGGTGACTAGACACTTAGTGCTTGTTAATGATATATCAAAAAGATCAAGCATATAAATGTTGTTTACTCTAATACCCTTAAACACAATATTTTGTTCAGTATGTTCAATTATGCAGCAAGTGTTTGTGAAATTAACTTTGTAACCCTTATCACACAATTGACTAATACTGAACAAATTATGTTTAAGCCCCTCTACTAAATGGACATTAGAAATAGTAGTTGTAAAGGGATTACCTACACTACTTTTACCGAGTATTTCTCCTTTATTATTGTCTCCATAAGTGACATATCCTTTCTTCTTTTCTTTGAAGTCAATGAAAAGCGATATGTCACCTATCATGTGCCTTGAGCACCCACTATCTAGAAACCATCTTCTATCTACGGATGTAAGCCACTTATCCCGCAATATCAAAAGAGAGAGGTAGGTACCCAATCTTCATTGGGTCCATGTGGGTAAGTGGTAACATGGTTACCTTTATGTCTCCATTGATAAATGCCCTTAGGAACAAGAAATCTCCTAAACTTACATTTCTCAATGGTGTGACCAACATGACAACAATAATGACATAAACCATGATAATGTATTTTCTTACTTTTGCTCATTGAATCCTTTGGAGTCTTTTCTACAAAAGAATATTTTTCATATGGTGGATTCAAAGTTTTCTTAAAAAGCCTAGGATCAACGGAAAATGAAACCTTGGGCTGTAATGCTTTTCCCAATTTGGCATTAAGAGTTCTAACCTCTTGTTGCCAAATGTGACAAACTTCACACTCCCTTCTCGGAATACATCCTTTAACATTCTTATCTTTTGCACTTTCTGCAATACTAGATTTTAGATATTCTAAGTCTTTTTCTGCTTTATAGACTTTACCCTCCAAAAAGGAAAATATTTGTTTATCGGAGAATAGCTTCTTAAAAGCGTCTAAAGCTTTGTTATGCAGTTTTCAAAAGCTAATTTCAGTTCAGATAAAGACATAGAAGAAAAATTATTATAGTAGGCTTTTCTTACTTTCTTGTCGTGGTTGTTCTTCTTGTGGTAAGACTGATTTTTGGTATGTGCCATTAGACATAAGTTTGAAGTATCATCACTATCACTTGAGCTGTCATCGTTTGATGAATCACTCTCGCTCTCCCATGAAATGTAAGCTCTTCTTTGTCTATTGAACTTCTTTGGTGGAGCTATTCCTTTGTCCTTTTTTTAGCATTGGACAATCCGGTTTATAGTGCCTAACTTTACCATAATTGAAGCAAGGTCCTTTATCTCTATTCTTGTTATTCTCTTCTTGTCTTGGTTCTTTGGACTATTTTCAAAAATTTATGAGATTCTTATCGGAGTGCTTGATTCCATTCTTTCGAATAAACCTATTATATCTCCGAACAAAGAGTCCCATTTCTTTATTATCTGAATCTTTGTCACTACTTGAGTCACTATCATTTTGCTCTTTATGTGAGGACTTGGAGCTATAAGCCATAAGAGCTATTGACTTCTTCTCACTCTCCTTGTCTCTATTCTTCTCCGTTTTACTCTTTTTCTCATGCTTTTCAAGACTTTCCAGTTCTTGTTGATGTTCTTCCAGCTTGCCAAACAAAGTTGTGATTGTAACCGTAGTGAGGTCACTGGCTTCCCTGATAGTTGTAACTTTAGGTTGCCATTCCCTGCTAACACATCTCATAATTTTGTTAGTAGCAATTTCGTTGGAAACGGGTTTTCCAAGTGCATTCAAACGACTGATGAGATGAACGAATCTCCTTTGTATGTTGGAGACAGATTCTCCTTGTTTCATGTGAAAGAGCTCAAACTCTTGATTGGGTGTGTTAATGCGGGACTGTTTAACTTCAATAGTGCGCTCCTGGGCAATTTCTAAATATCTTACATTTCTTTAGCAGATGTGCAAAGAGACACCTGATAATACTCATCAACACCAAGTGTTAAAATTATCATATTTCGACCTCTCCAATCGCTTGACCAGTTCTTTTCATCTGTTTCATTCCATTGATCCTCGAGTTTAGGTACCATAGCACCTGCATCATTCCTCATGGTAAAATGAAAAGGAACATTTTGAATGGCAGTCCATACATTCCTGTCAATGGAATTTATGTGTACTCACGTGCAATCTTTCCATGAGCCATAGTTTCCACCATTGAAAGCATGAGCTCTATTATACACCCCCTTAGGTTCAAAAGCCATAGTATTACTAGTATACACAAAGCACCAGCGAACCAGAGCTCTGATACCACTTGTTAGATGGTGTGGCAAGTGATCGAGAGGGGGGGGGGGGGGTAAATAGATCACCTCATTATTATTCAACGATTTAAAATCTTGTATCAAAGTTGATTAAAAACACCAGAAAAACACGGTTCCGAATCAACTTTCGTCTATTTTGAACCGACTACTAGAAAATCGGACATACGATAAACTTGCTGGATTTTTATTAAGATGAAATAGATGAAATTTAACACAAATCAAATGTACGTTTCAATGCGCTTAACATAAGAACGCTATTTCCAATGAGCAAAAAAAAACTTGCAAGCACTTTTGTCAAACAATTGGTGTATGCATGTTCGATGATCAACAATAATGGTGGTTTAGCAAAAGAGTTTGTACCACTATTGTATCATTGAACATAAAAACCAGCAGACCAATTGAATCACAAATGTGCAAAAAACATAAAGAGAAAGAGATAAAGAAAATGTTACACAGGGAGTTTGATAAGGAAGTTCCCCACTGTCGTCCTCGCGTGTGGGTACGTCTCCCTCTCAATTCCAAACTAAAATTGAGACTTGTTATTTCAATGTGTTGAATGTTGTTTACATGGTTAGAATACAAAGATATAACCTAATAACTAAGATTTTCTTCTTCTTGTATGAACCTTTACTTGATATGAGTTGATCAAGATATCACCTGCAAGATCCACAATCAACCCTCCGCTCCATGACCTGTTTGTGAAATCACCCTGATTTCCAAACTCTATGCTATGGCTGAATCTGACTTGTGCAATCGTGACTGAGAAACCCGCAAGAACACACCCGTTCTTGAAGGATAAACCCTTTGGTTTTTCCTCGAAACCCCCTTATGAATCATTAACTCATCTAAGATAGCCAATCGTACCACTAAAAGTTATCTCTAAGATCCCTTGATCCGATGAAGAAAGAAGATTATGTTTTGATGTTATTTAACCATGGTGATTGAGAAGATGATGAAGATGAAGTATCTTTCAGGTTTCTAATGCTTAGAAAAGTAGATGCACATCAACTTTATTTGTGACACCCTGTCTAATTTTGACTACAAAACTGACTTATATATGTAACACAAAAATTTTAGAAGTAAAACCACAGTATGAGTCGATGCATATCTCATATGAGTCGACTCATGTTAGTTACAAAACATGGTATGAGTCGATACAAAGCATTATGTGTCAATACAAAGTATTGTCCATACATAACCCAGAACCTTTGATTTCGTATGTGTCGACAAAAAATACGAATGTGTCGATTCATACTGAGATGGTTTTGATTTCCAGAAAACAAGAAATGATATGTATCGATGCATAAAGGTTTTAAAATGTTTCCCAGAAGCACGATCATGATATGTGTCAATGCAAAGTGCGAAAGAGTCGACTCATACTAAAGCCGAATTGTTTTTGTGATTTTATCTTAATTATGTGTCGATGCAAAGCATTTTGTATTAACCTGAAATCATGATACATGTGTGAAACAAATTTTTTACTCTTTTATAACATGTTACACTATTGCAATATCATGTACACATAGAGATCAAACACAATAAACATTCAATAATATATCACACATATTTGATATCATACAAAACTACTTAAAGAAAATAGTTGCTCACAACCAACAAAGGGCAACATTCAAACAGAAGGGGTGAGATATCGAAACCATATAATTGAGTGTATGTGTTGTACCCCAAAATTTCCCCTCTCATTTATCAAATATTTTCTCACAAGATCTCCTTTGGTTCAAGACTGCACAAGGGTTGATCAGCTCAAGACACCTCCTTAAGCACTGGTGACTGAAATTTGGGTTTGAGATTACACATGGAAAATTGAACTTTTAATGCCCCATATGACTTTCATGTATCATTATGGGCCCCAAAGATTTCTCATGTAAAGTTTTAAGTCTTGGATCACGTTTTTGCTTAGTCAATTGAGCAGTTGACCTAAAAATCAGCTGTATTGGGGAAAAAGTCAACTGTGGCCAATTTATAGTCAAACTTCATAATTTTTTATCCATATCAACATTTTAAACTCATATGTATCATTTCATCAAGTTTGGACCATAATTCCTCAATAAATTTGATCAGATCATCAAAAGGGCAAAATAGTCAAAATTAGGGTTTTGACTGAGAAAGGGTAATTTCTGATTTTTGACCTAGAAAATGGTTAATTGGTTGGAGACATGATCACAAGGTTTCAATTGCATAATTTTGACCTAATTACATGACTCAAAACATCCCTCATGATCAATTGATTGATAGTTGATTTTTAGTCAATTGATCAAAAGTCAATTGTACACTGAAAAGTCAAACTTTGACTTTTTGGTCAAAATCAAGTGTCAAAGATCACAATTCATCAAAACATGTCAAAATATGAAACTTTTTCATCAAGAAATCAAAAATTCAAGATTTGATTTTGAAAAGTCAAAGTTTCCAAACTTAGAAATATTTCTAAGTGTTGAAAACTTCATATTTTTTTCACAACTTTGAGCCAATTTTTCACCATGATGCAAGATGATTCAAAAGAAACTTTCAACATGAAAGTTGTAGATCTCCATAATATATAAAACATTTCTTTACACAACTTCTCATAGAAATGCTTGGATCTCAAGTTATTAATCCATGAAGTCATGGTCATGAAACTAAACACTTAGTGAAAATTTTGCCCTAGTTTAGGCAGGATTTTGACCTAACTTCATGGCAATTTTTTATATATTTCCAAGGGGAATTTTCAAATGTGATTCAAAGATGGGTTGTAGATAATATTACAAGCTTTCGAAAATGTCCAAGAACTCCTTGAGATAATTCTTGAGCAAGGAGAATCGAAGAGAGGAAGTTAGGGTTTGAAACTGAAATTATAGGTCATTTTTGTTATGAACAAGAATTCAAATCTCAAACCTATGCTGCACAATCTTGATTTGTAGGCCTCTAAACCTCAATATCTCTCCATAATCAGGAGATTACACTTGCTTTTAAGCCATTATCCATTTCATTCAAGCTTTATCCAAGATAATTTTCCATTAATGGCACAAAGGCACCATTGCCATTTACATAAAGCAAGCTTTATGCAAAGTCAACTTGCATTGAGTTTTGCACTTGTTCCTTCTGCACAAACTTCCTCTACAAAGTCAGATAAGCATGTTTAAGTTTAGTACCCACTCTAGATAGCTTTGTACTATGCATTAAAACCATGTTTGTCAACCTTACTTCAAAAACAAGCCAAGAAGCCAAAACATGTGATCTTGTACTTCTGACCACCTCAAGTATCCAAAGCTTTTCCATACATATACACAAGTTGTTTTCAATAAAAGACACGCATACACAAGCCCTAAAAGACACAAGAACTCAGAACTGTACAAAATCACCATTGTTGCATATTCTGACCAAAAACTTGAAACTCACATCTCCCTCGTGCGATTTCAAGAATTTTGGTTCCTAAAGCTTCTAAACATCAAATACAACTCATCCATGTCTCTGTTACACAACTGTAACTCCATTTCCATCTTCCTCCATATCCAAAAATAGAGCATTGCACTTTGACTTATCCAAGCCATTTCAGCCACTCTCAACTCAAGCTAACCATTGTGTTAGCTTCCTGGGAACTTGAGGATGCTAACTTGATCATTGCAGCACCTTAAATCAAGCTCATTTGCATTTCACAATTTCCAGTTTTGAGGTATTTTTCTTGAACTTCTATCTCATTACTTAGGCATTGTTAGGCTTACATTTGTGAAGATAAAATGTAGACATCATTGCCCTGAAGCTGCACATGTCCATATATTTTATTTATATTGATTGAGCTAGGAGAATTTTAGGATTGAATCTCTGAAAATAATTAGGTCATAATTTGGTACTTTCAAAAAATTTCATTCATCTTTGATTTATAGTTTATGATATTTGTATGGTTGGATTCGTATGGAAAAATGGAGCAACTTTCATGTTTGCATTTTCCATTTTTATTGAGAAATGAATGAGATACAAGTGGTATGGCTGGAGGTTGAAGATGAAGTGTATTCATGACTCATTTTGTATTATATATTTATCATTTCAATTATGATAACAGATGTATGGCCACCCTAGTGGTAAGGCAGTGCGCTGGTAACCAAGAGGGTGTGGGTTTAACACCCAGCGCGCTGCTTTTTGTCATTTTTTTCTTCATATTTTCCCATCTTTTTGCCTTTTTGCAGCGCCTGGACCAACAACTTTGAGCCTTTGTTTCTTTTTTTAACCTTCTAACCCCTTTAACCATTTCCAAACCCCCCCTGACTTTTCTTTATATTTTATTTTCATTTTTTTATTATAATTATTATTATTGTTATTATTATTATTAATATCATTTTTTTTTTGCTACTAATAAAAAAAAACCAAAACTATTTATATTTTATTATTTATATTTATTTAGCTTATTTTTCTTCATAAAAACTAAAAGAACAAACAAAAACATTTCCTTTAATAAATTAATTTCCTTCTTTTAATACTTAGATAATTAATCTTAATTATTATTATATTATTTTCTTGTAAACTAAAATCAATTTAGAACTTAGGACTTTTATTTTATTTACTAGTTTAATTAAATTCACAAAAACCCTAAAAAAAAATTTTCTTTAATAAATTAATGTATTTTACTAACTTAATCTTAATTTTCTTATTTTTAGTTAATTATTCTATTTTAGTTAACTAGGTCAAAAAACCCTTTTTTCATGAAAATCAAACAAAAATCACATTTCTTTTTACATTATATATTCTTGCATTTTTATCTTCAATTTTTGTACATTTATTCAAATTCAATATGGTTGTAATAGATAATTAGATTTAATTTCTTGCAGTTCGCCATTTGTAAATTTGTACACCCCCTCTCCTAAATGATGTAATAGCTTAGTATTTTTATTTTTCGCAATTTAAATACTTTATATACAAATGCTAGTAATTAGGGTTTTGTATGGAAAGATTAAAACCAACAAATAGCAAACCCTAATCAAGACAAATCAAGCATGTAAATCAAAACACTTGCACACTTACACCCTTAGGGTAAGCCCACTTTGTTGCCTTACAAAAATGGCCGTATTATGCATGTGAGGTATCTTAGCAAAAACAAGCAAAAATACAAGATCGTAGTCCCTCGATGATGCTATCAAAGTTGCCTTTCAAAAATGATCTTAGTCCCTAAAGAAAATGCTAAGATATCTTACAACATTGCTTGGTTATACGATGACCCTTGCCCGTCCCTTTTACATCCAAAGATAGGGATACTTACCAAATCAATGGTAAGATAACAATGTCAAAGGAAAGAAGAAATAAACATGAAAGACTTTTGAGTAGGTAGATTGTTCCTAGTTGCTTACTCAATTTCAAACAAAAAACATCCTTGTTATTTTCAAAACAAACACCGACACTTTCAAAAACATCTTACAAACTTGAAAACATTTTCAAAGGATCAACACTCTTTGTATACATTCTTACGAACGAGAATCATTACAAAGTTTGCCTAAACGATGGCGTCTTTTCAAAATACTTTCAAAAAACTACACAAAGCATATTTTCAAACAAAAGCAAGTGATCTAGCAAGTAACTAAGAGTCCATGGAAAACCATGGATGAAAAGGGTGCTAATACCTTCCCTTTTCATAATCTACCCCCCGAACTCAAGAAAACATCTCAAAGATCTTTCTTGTTCTTTTCAGCCTTTCCTTTTGGATAAAAGAAAAGTCTATGGCGACTCTTGATAAATCGCAACATTTGTGATCAAACACAAAACAACCAAGTCAGTTCTCCCACCGCGTTACAGAACTGGAGGCTCTGCTGGGGAAAATGTTAAAAGTGGGGTTACCTTAGGGCTATATCACATTTATTTGCTTCCATTATTCGACTTGTATGCTTTACATTTTGGTTCTTTGTTTAGGTTTGAATCCTCTACCCGGATTTGGGATACCTTATAGGTAAGTAGCAATACGTTGTGGAAACTGTGCGGGGTATACCGACTTGGTCTAAGCAATAGCTACGTTAGTGTGACATATTTGAGGGTACCGGTAGCCCTTGAGTAGTCAAGGAGAATACGGGGCCGCTGAGTGATGTCATGAAGCACTAACTAACTTCTAGAACCTTTACTTGACCAACTTGGCCATTAGGACGTAGTGAGATGACCGAATTTGGTGCAGTCCGAAGTTGGTATATACTCGATACTACACTCATTAAGGTTTGGCTTTTTGGGATATTTCGGTCGCATTAAAGAGGCTTGCGCTGAAACAATGCCCGAGGAAATAAACTAGTGATATTGAGCTCCATTAGAACCCGGTTACTATTGCTAGGACAAGTTTGAGCCAACTAAACTTCAACAGGGTACTTACCTATGAGACTCCATGCAATCCTAAACCTAAGGACTTGTTTGATTTTTTTGTATATATTTACTTGTACATAACATCATAAACATCATAACATCATACTCATACTCACTAACCATTTCAAGGATTTTGGGATTTATCTTTGTTCTGTTTTGTAGGACATGGATTCTATTCACAGGAAACCCATTCAAGTCAATCTTGTAAGGATCCCTCCTCAACATAAAGAGTTAGCATCAAGGGTTCCCGAAAATTCTCCATTTAACAAAAGACATGGTCGCCTCCTAAACTTGGTTACCTCCAACAATGATGATGACATGATGAAGGTGCTCTTCCAGTTCTTTGATCCTCTACACCATTGCTTCACATTTCCTGATTATCAACTTGTGCCAACTTTGGAAGAATTCTCCCAACTCTTAAGGATTCCCATACTCAATCAACTACCTTTCAACGGTACAGAAAGAGATCCAAAACTAGAAGAGATTGCTCAAGCCCTACACTTGCAACCATCTGATGTCACAACTAATTGGGAAACAAGGAGTGGTGTCAAAGGTTTCTTAGCCAAGTTCTTGTTTGAGAAAGCCCAAAATTTTTGGAACTCCATAGACTTGCAAGATTTTGAGGAAATTGTGGCTCTCCTCATCTATGGGATGGTTTTGTTTCCAAATCCTAACCAACTCATAGATGTAAACACCGTCAAAATCTTCTTGTCTCGTAACCCGGTGCCTACTTTGTTAAGAGACATCCTACATTCTTTTCACACCCGCACTATGAGGAAAAGAGGTATCCTTATGTGTTGTGCTCCTCTTTTGGCAAGATGGTTTATTTCACATCTTCCCCAATCTATATTGAAGAACGAGCAAGGTTCAAGGTGGTCACATAAGTTGATGACGCTCAAACATTCAGACATTCATTGGTGTTCCTGATCTATAGAGAATGTTACTATCATCGACCGTTGTGGAGAATTTCCTAATGTCCCCTTACTTGGAATTAGAGGAGGTATCACCTACAACTCCTGCTTAGCCTTAAGACAGTTTGGTTATTCCCGAAGGGATGGTCCACATGAGATGCTTATTCAAGGGTTGGTATTTGACTACGAGAATGACGATCAAGGTCACCGCCAGAGGTTTATCCGAGCTTGGAGGATGTTGAATAAGGTAGATAGCAAGATACTGGGGCACAAGAATTCCATCCCTCTTGAGCCTTATCTCAAATGGGTACGAGCTTGTGCTCAAAGTCTTGAGATTTCTTACCCCTTCATTCTCTCGGTTATCATAGAGCCTGTTGTGGAAGGAGATGTCCCATACAGTATCCTGCATCTTGACATGCCCACCTCTCTTAAAGACTTGCAAAGGGATTGGATACAGCTTAAGGGGGAGCGAGACACTTTCGAGGCCCAATTCTATTTTAGCGAGAAAAAGGTTCTGGAACTCACCAAGAAGCTTCATGAGGAGCGGAGTCTAAACGCCTACATCTCACCAAAGAGGATGCGTACAACCTTTTTATCTTAGAGTTTTTGTATTTCTTTGTAATCCCAAATAGGCATGATGTACTCAAAGTTTGATTTATTAATATGACGTGTGTTCCTTTTTTGTCTAAAGCAAATTTAAATCTCTAATTTCCTTGAAATCATTGCATATGCATCTTCATTCATCATCACATAAACAAGTTTCTTACAACAGGTCTCCTTATCTTTCTACTGTTTATTTCAGTAAGATGGATCTTGAGCAGACATTAAAAGATCTCCAGGTGCAGAATACTGAGTTTCAACAAATGTTCTTGACTCTAGCCAAAGGATAAGAGGATTTGAAAACTTTGAGGACCGAAGAAAAGAAGAAGAAAGCAAAGAAAGCAACTGGTGTTTTAAATCTAGGAAGAAGGTTCCCCGAGCCATCTAGACGGACCCTAGACTTCGCAACATCATCTGGTGAAAAGGATAATCAAGAAGGGAAAAACAAGGAAGTGATTGCCCATCCAGAATTAGAAGAAGAAGAAGAGGATTACTCTGAAGAGCAATACCCTCTGGCTGACGATAAATACAAACATCTGGAAGAGCGTCTAAGTGCAATGGAGATTTATAAAGTGCTTGGGCTGGACTTTGAAGAGCTGGGTTTGGTGTCTGGGATTGTTACTCCACCAAAATTCAAGGCACCAGTGTTTGCTAAGTACGACGGGGTTTCATGTCCCAAGATGCACCTCCGATCTTTTGTGAGGAAGATACAGCCTGACACCGCTGACAAAGATTTGTGGGTCCACTTCTTTCAAGATAGTTTATCCAGGACTCAACTAGATTGGTTCTATCAACTGGAAGGGCCAATATCCATAATTGGGAAGACCTTGCCGCTGCTTTTTATACACAGTATCAGTACAACACGGATCTTGCTCCCACCCGTACTCAAATCCAGAGTATGGCTATGCTTTCAATCGAAGGTTTCAAAGACTACGCTCAGAAATGGAGGGACTTAGCAGGAAGAGTCCAGCCTCCCCTGTCTGACAGGGAGCTAGTAGACATGTTTCTGGGTACCCTGTCCGGTCCTTTCTTTAATCATCTAATTGGAATCTCCTCACCAGGCTTCACTGAATTAATCTTGACCGGGGAAAGAGTGGAAGCTGGGATTAAGAGTGGGAAGATCCAAAAAGACGCATCCTCCAGTGCCGTGAGAAAACCATTTATTGGGAAGAAAGAAGTTGGTGTTGTATACCCTTAAAGGAATCAGGATAGAACTGAATGTTGTCCAATGGTAGGGGTTGTCATGATCCCTAAGCCTGCACCTACTCAACAAAGGAGCAACCAGCCTAGAACAGAAAGACCGGTAAGACAATTTACCCAGATAAATATGACGCTATCTCAAGTCCTACCACATTTATTAAGATCCAATCTGGTAACTTTGAAGGAAGCCCCGAAGAATCCCAACACAGCCTCTCCTCATTACCACCCTAATGCTCACTGTGCTTACCATTCAGAAAGTATAGGCCATGATACCAACAACTGTTGGGCTTTTAAAAACAAGGTGCAAGACCTTCTCGAGGCAAAAGAAATTGAATTTGATTCTCCTGAGATCCCAAATGTTATCACCGCTCCTATTCCCAAGCATGGTCGTGATGTTAACACCATTGAAGATGATGTGTTTGTTACTGTTGTTGATGAACTTGTTACTCCTCTTCTGACTGTCAAGAGGAACCTGTTGAAGGCCAATTTATTTCCAGGCTGTGACGAAAGCTGCCACCTCTGTTTATCCCTACCAACTAGCTGTCATTTACGGAAAGCAGGTGTTCAGCGTCTGATGGATGACAAAGAGATTTTGTTTGAAAAGACTCCCGTTCCAACCATTTCTTACAAGGATGTTTCAATAGTAACCATTTCTGCCAATCCTTCCAGGGTCTCCACCAAAAGACCCGTTAGGATCACATCAGTTCCTAAGGTGACTCCACTGATAATTACTTTCCAGGACCAATCCCGTACTCATCAGATAAAACTGTCCCATAGAAATATCGGGGCGATGTATACTATCACGGTGTCAAGCAAGATTGGCTGGCTGATGAAGACTCGATTTTTGAGAAGGTTGACCCCGACATTAGCAACATTGCGGGAACCAGCAAAATAACCCAAAGTGGAAGAGTATTCTCCCCAGAGATTGTTCCTCCAAAAACTGTTACCAGTCCTGTATTGATCCCTGCTTCTGTTCCTGTTGACACTACTATAATTCCCGTGGTTACCCCTGCTGATACCCCTATCACCAAATCGACTGAGACTCGGGGAAAATGCATTCTGGTTGAGCCTGTCTGGATGAAGGCGTAATCGGTATCTATCCCGGAAGCCTCCAAAAAGGAGATGGAAGAAATTCTAAAAATTATAAAGAGAAGCGACTACAATGTAGTCAGACAGCTAGGGCAAACTCCGTCAAAGATTTCTATGTTAACTCTACTTTTGTGCTCCGAGGCTCATGCGAAGGCCTTGGTGAAATTTCTCAAAACTGCCCACGTGCCACAAGAAACCTCTGCTGACCAATTCCAAGACTGTGTGGCCAGTTTGGCCGTTGATAATGGTTTAGGCTTTTCTGATGCTGACCTGACACCTAGATGGAGGAAACACAACGAGGCATTGTATGTCTCTGTCGAATGCAGCGGCACAACCTTGGCCCATGTCCTGGTTGATACTGGTTCATCTTTGAATATGCTTCATAAGTGTAATCGGTGGAAATAGAACTGACTGTTTTTTAAGCTGGTTCGCGAAATGTCGTGGTAAGCAAGAGTCGCCACCGTCTTTTATGTTCTCCAACATGGAAAGGACAAAATCACAGCAAAATTCCTTTTTCGAGAATGTTTCTCGGTTCGGGAGGTAGATTTATAGAAAGGGAAGGTGTTAGCACCCTTTCTATCCGTGGTTATCCACGGGCTCTTAGGTACTTGCTCTATGTTTTCAAAAATTGTTTGCTTTTCAAGTGTTTGTGGGTTTAAAAAAGTTTAGTTTGAAAAACTTCTAGGTAACTCTCGTATCTGTCCTCAAGAGTGTATGAAGTATTTGTTTGAAAACTTTTTGAAAATGTAGGTGCGAAAATATGTTTTTGTTTTTGAAAGAGAAAGTACCCAGGATAAATCTACCTACTCTAAGGAATTAGGTTGTGTAAGAGTCCTTTAGACATTACTATCCCACTATTGAGAAGTAGGTAGCACCGTCGTTGGAGTTATTCGGGTCAATTCGATTATTAGGGACATGTGTGGTCACCAAAGCAATAGTAGGACGCCTTAGCGGTAACCCTAATGTCCTAGATCCTTTTTATCCGTGGCAACCGTTTCGAGGCAACTGGATCTTTAGACAGGAGGGCGACCTCTAAAACACCCTATACTTGACGACCACGTCGAGGCAACAAGTGAGGCGTACCCTAAGAGTGGCATGTGCATGTGCGTTGTTTCAGTTTATGTTTATCTTTGTACATGCATTTGTGATCTACGAAATGATTTTATTTTTCATACAAGTCTTTCATGCATTTTTAACAGTTAAGAGTGCGGGAAATAAAGTGCGGAAAAGGTAAATCTAGCTATTACAAGGCGCGGGTATATACATCGCCAAAAACATAACCCGTTTGGAAAATAAAAATGCGAGAAATTAAAAGAAAGCGATAAAGTTCTAATTAACTATTACATTTCTGAGCAGATACATAAATAATCAAAATAACGAATTAAAAATAATATGCGCGCGAAAGATTGAATCGGGATGTCCTTAGGGTTTTGACCCTTTTTTTGAGAAAAAAAATGAGATTTGTCCTTTTTTTGGAATTAATGAAATTAAGCCTAATTACTAATTAATTAATTTATTAAAAGAAAAATGTTTTTATGTTTTTTATGTTTTTAATGAAATAAAAAAAATAAAAAAAGAAATTAAAAGTGTCAAAAGAAAAAAAAAACCTAAGTCTTTGACTTGGAGTATGGTGGCCAGCATCTTTTGATCTTTGGATCTATGGTTGTGACCACATGGCATGCATCTGGGTGAGGCATATGGTAAGATGCTTTGTATAGCGCTGCATGAGATCACATTAAACAAAATATGAAACAATTAATTGGGGGACCTGGGAATCCAACCCAGGTCCCAACGCTCAATACACAAGCGCCTTGGCCATCTGAGTTGCATGCACAATTTGTTATTAAGACAACACGTAGTTATTATATGGGTAAATCAAAACAACGCCTGGAAAAAAAAATATAAAACGCGCTATTTTTTGAAAGAGCGAATAAGAGGGAGACGCGTCAGCGTCTTCTTCGTTTGTCACTGGTTTTTTACCTGCGGATTTCTATCCGCAGGAGGCTCCGTAGGTCCTTCCTAGAATTGTCCCTAGGCCATGAAAACGCCACCTGAGACCATGGGCATACTCGTCTTGGTCCCCTGATCACATTTATGCCCTTGATTGGCTTTGATTTTCCCTAAAACAAGAATACCTAAAATGAAATAATATGAACCCTAGAATCGGGCATCACGATTCAGGGCCTAAAAATGAAATTGGCTAATGCAGTCACGTTAGAAATCAAGCAAGGAGTATGAATATGTTAACGTTTTTGAGAAACAATGCAAGAATAGAGAGTTCAAGTTTCATGTGCAGAGGTGAGTTCGTGAGTACTTACAGTGCTGTATAGGGAGTCTTAGGACGTGGTAATGGTCGCTTTAGCTTCAGGGTATGGCAAGGAAGGGGACCACGTTCCTATTTTGATCTGAAAACCTCTGCAACCTTGTTCTTGATCTCGCACTTTTTTAACAATTTTCCACTTTTGCTCTGGTCGTTTTAGCAATCTCTAGGTCGTGAATTAGGTTTGGCCTCCTTGCATATGTATATGGCAATCAGTCTAGGTTCACATATGGGCTTGCATCCTTGTGTAATTAAGTTTGGAGATTTGGTTGACCACCATTGAAGAACTTTCCAAATTTGAAGCAAATCCAATATTTTATGCACAAAAAACCCCTAGCACGAATTTGTGAATTGGCACATGACATATAAAAGTTATTCAAATCACAAAGATGCTATTCCATTAATTTTTAGATTTTATTTGAATTATTATGGATTTAAAATGAATTAAATCAATAAAAATTAAATAAAATGGAAAAATAAATGTTTGCTCTTGAAATTAATCATGGGACACGTGGGTGGCATGACAAGGCTGAGTCAAGTGGAAGAAAGTGGGCCCTTTTGTCAAAAATTGAAGTTTTAAGGATAGTTGACTTTTGCAAATTCATGAAAATTTCCCAACTTCTCCAATGCATATCTTGCTCAATTTTGATCATATGAACATGTTCTTGGACATTTTGGAAAGGTCTTGAAGTCCTCTAACCAATGCCTTTGGTCCCATGTCATTTGTATTTACCAATCTCAAGTTATGGTCTTTGACTTAAAGTGCATTTTTGTAGACTTTTGAAATTAACCTATAATGTAGAAATTGATAACTTTTTCTGAGAGCATTTCTTGGACTAGGAATGTGAAGATGAGTTGTAGGAAATGTCATCCCCTTCAAATTGAGCATTGGATGGGATTTTTCTGATGAACCATGAAAAAGTTATGCCTTGGTCAATATACAGTTGACTTTTCAGCTGTCCCAAAATGGAAACTTTTGCATCTTGATGATTTTTGAGCCATGCTTGTGGAATCATGATCAAGAATTGATCAAATGATGATTGTGGCCTCAAAATAAGATGTTGACCAAAAATTTTGACTTTTGACTGTAAAATGACCATTTTACCCCTACAGTTGATTGTGAAGCAAATGGGGCTTTTGACTGTGCAATTTGATGTTGTGAGTCTTGCAACTTGGCATGTAGATGCTTGACAATGTATATAGGCCCATGGGACTTGATTGGACCACTGAAAGCCTCAAATTCATTGAAGGAACCAAAACCCTAATTTTGACTGCCTTATGAGGCATTTGGATTGTGCAACCCTTGAGTAGACTTGAGCAAATTGAGATGATGCTTGTAAAAACATTGAAGAATATGGGAGGGAAAATTTTGGGGTACAACAGTTGCCCCTGTTCAATCTTCTTAGACCTGAGGATGTAGATTGGCTTGCGTGCCTTTCGTGATCCGAAGGTGGAAGATGATTGAACACTAGAGTTCCCAGAAATTTGCACTTGCATAGTGGAGTATCAGCAATGTGATGGCGGGAATGGGCTTACAAATGCCATTTGGAAATATGAGGGATGGGAGGATGGGCTTATAGATGCCATCTGGATGTGACAGAACCTTGTCGGGAATGGGCTTATAGATGCCATTTGGAAGTGTAATGGATAGTTGTGGAGATGGGCTTAAAGATGCCATCTAGGGGTGTCGATCGCGTAAGAGATTCCTTAGCGAGAACTTGCGTACTTGAGAAAGAAAGATAATTTCCTGGCCTGTTACAGGTGTTGATCTTCAATCTCTTCATGCAGATAACTTTCTTGGCTAGATACAGGTATACATCTACAATCAATCGTCCACAGATATGCCCTGGCTAGATACAGGTGTCGAATCTGGAATTAGTCGTCTACAGATATGCCCTGGCTGGGTACAGGTATCGAATCTCTAAACTCTTTATGTAGATATGCCCTGGCTAGATACACGTATCGAATCCACAATCAAATCACTCACAGATATGCCCTGGCTAGATACAGGTATCGAATCTAGAATTAGTCGTCTACAGATATGCCCTGGCTGGATACAGGTATCGAATCTCTAAACTCTTCATGCAGATATGCCCTGGCTAGATACAGGTGTCGAATCCACAATTAATCGCTCACAGATATTCCCTGGCTAGATACAGGTATCGAATCCGGAACTGGTCGTCTACAAATATGCCCTGGCTGGATACATGTATCGAATCTCTAAACTCTTCATGTAGATATGCCCTGGCTAGATACAGGTGTCGAATCCACAATCAAATCACTCACAGATATTCCCTGGCTAGATACAGGTATCGAATCTGGAATTGGTCGTCTACAGATATGCCCTGGCTGGATACAGGTATCGAATCTCTAAACTCTTCATGCAGATATTCCCTGGCTGGATACATGTATCGAATCTACAATCAATTGCTCACAGATATGCCCTGGCTAGATACAGGTATAGAATCTGGAATTGCGACGGTTGATAGTAATCATCTTTGGATTGACCTTTTTCCTGAAAAGGCAAAACATCAGTTGTATGCAATGTCATGATGTATGAAATGCATGATGTCCTGATGTTTTCAGGAATAAATGAGATTGTGTGTTATGATGCGCTTTATCATGTATGTAAGCAGGATGTATAAAATGTGATATGTTTATTAATGTGTTTTCGTCTGGGAAAATAAATCCTTGATGAATGTCGGGAGCTTGTTGAATCCTGGGCTGATATTTGAAGAGTGGAGTTCTTCATTTCCGCTGGGGATGATGGTTGCAAGAATAAACCGGTAGGAGAAGATGACTCCATTGGGGAATAAACTTGGCGAAGAGATTACTCTGCAGGGAATTACTCTGTGGGAAGAGATACTTCGCTGAGGTTTTGATGATAACTCTGCTGAGGATTCCGTTGATGAGCTTTGTTGGGGAATTAGATGAACTCCGCTGGGGATAGGAAGAACTTCGCCGAGGACGATCTTTCCGTGGTAATTAGCTGAGGATAACCCAGTTAGACCCTGGTGGGGAATAACCTTTGAATAGAGCCGGGGAGATGCGTTCGTACTCTACAGGGATAAGCTTCCAGAATCTACTGGGGATAAGCTTCCAGAATCTTACTGGGGAGATTGATTCCACTCTCCTGGAGAAACTTTTGGACTGTACTGGGGAAGTGGCTCCACTGGGGTGTCTGGTATTCCGCCGGGGAGCAATATTATATTAAGACTGCCAGGGATGCTTGCTTGGGAATATATGTATACTCCACTGGGGAATGTTGAGATCTTTTGGGGATACCCAACTTCCTTAAGGCTGACAGTAGACTAACTCTGCTTGGGGAGAGTGTTGCTGACTTGCTGGAGATACTGTGCCTTTTCGGGGCTGACGGGAGACCAACTCTGCTCGGGGGAGAGTATTGTTGAACCTTGTCTTACTCTACGGGGAGTGAAGGTATCCTGGTTACGTTCTTCAGTCGAACCTACCTTGGTACCTTGGTGGACAGAGCAACTAAACCACTTAGACAATTCTTATTGCCCCTGTTTCTAATGTCACCTGTAATTAATCCTTTATTTCGCATGCAAATATTTATGAGTTAGCAATTAATGTCAAATGCCTATATCAAAAATGAACATTGGACGTTCTTTGCAAAACAAAACAGATAAAGGGAAAATATTTGGCAATTTGTCTGGAAAAGTGGATTTGTATTGATTTTGAATTTTTCCTGTAAATAGGCGTTTTGTGTACAAGAGGCTGACGTCCTAGTAAGAGAACGCCGCCGAACAATATAGAGTTTATACAATTTTGAAAAGGAAACAAAACAGCCATGTGAAAAATAATCCCACTGGGTTCTAACTCTGCTACCGCCTTTATGCCTTCAAGCGTCTCATCACTTTGCTGCTTAGTTGAAGATGAAGTTGATTGATCGGTGCCGTCTGAACCTGATAGTTGATACCGAATTCTGGATGCAGGGTGATCCAATGAGACATAGTATTACGCTTTATCCTTACCTTTTTCCTGGACTTCCCTTTTGGGTTTTCAGTCCACCGGGATACCCATTTTTGCCCAAGCCGCCTTTTTCAGGTTTTCGACTTGCCGGGTGTACAGATTTTATTTATTTCATCCCTTATTTTTGCACAAACACTTTTGGTTCACCGGGAAGCCCTTATTTTTGCCTAGGTGTGTCAACCTAGCGGGTCTTTGATCATGCGTAGTATCTTTTTACTATGTCTACATTGGTAGGGTGAGGAAGGTCGTCACCGTCCATGGCAGTTAGAATCATAGCTCCTCCTGAGAAGATATGTTTAACCACAAATGGACCTTCGTACATAGGGGTCCATTTGCCCCTGGGATCACTTTGAGGAAGAATGATGCACTTGATTACCAGATCTCCGACTTGATACTCTTGTCGTCTGACTTTTTTGTTAAATGCCCTGATCATCCGTTTTTGGTACATTTGACTATGACAAATAGCGGTGAGTCTCTTTTCGTCAATTAGGTTTAATTGATCAAGTCGAGTCTGGATCCAGTCATCTTCGCTCAAACCTGCATCCTTCATTATCCAGAGAGAGGGTATCTGAACTTCGATAGGCAAGACTGCCTCCATGCCATAGACCAAGGAAAAGGGTGTTGCCCCTGTTGACGTCCTTCCTGAGGTACGATACCCATGAAGAGAAAACGGTAACATCTCGTGCCAATCTTTGTAGGTCACTGTCATCTTCTGCACAATCTTCTTAATATTCTTATTCGCCGCTTCTACAACCCCATTCATCTTCGGTCGGTAAGGAGAAGAGTTGTGGTGCTGTATCTTGAATTGCTCGCAGAGCTCAGTGATCACCTTGTTGTTAAGATTGGTACCATTGTCCGTAATGATCCTCTCAGGTACACCGTATCGACAGATCAGGTTGTTCCGAATGAATCGTGCCACGACGTTCTTGGTTACCGTAGCGAAGGAAGCTGCTTCGACCCACTTTGTAAATTAATCAATCGCTACCAGGATGAAGCGATGCCCGTTGGATGCTGTAGGTCTAATCTCGCTGATCATATAAATGCCCCACATTGCAAAAGGCCAAGGTGCTGTCAAGACGTTCAGAGGAACTGGGGGTATGTGCACCTTATTTGCGTAGATCTGGCATTTGTGACATGTCCGAGAATGTTGGTAACAGTCGGCTTCCATTGTGGACCAGAAATATCCTGCTCGAAGGATTTTCTTTGCCATGGTATGTCCACTGTAATGTGTTCCAAAGGTACCCTCATGCAGCTCTGCCATGATCCTTTCTGCTTCAGTCTTATCCACACAACGCAGTAGAGTTGAATCATGGTTTCGTTTGTAGAGAATGCCGTTGCTGAGGAAGAACTTTGCCGCGAACCTTCTCAGAAACTTCTTGTCGTTAACAGATGCACCCTCGGGGTATTCTTGAGCTTCCAGGTACCTCTTCACTTCATGATACCAAGGTTTTTCAGTTACCTCTTCAGCCTCAAGATCGCAGCAATGTGCAGGTTCATCCAGTTTCCAAATAATGATCTGGGGAGCCTCGTTATCCCATTTGACTTTGAACATAGAAGACATCATAGCCAACGCGTCCGCCAACTGATTCTCCTCTCTTGGGAAGTGTTCAAAAGTTATCTCCTCGAAGTGGGGAATCAACGTCAACACATACTCTTTGTAAGGAATAAGATTTGGGTGTTTCGTATCCCACTCGCCTTTGATCTGATTGATCACGAGAGAGGAATCTCCGAAGACACTCAGAAACTTGATCCTTAAGTCAATTGCAGCTTGAAGACCCATGATACATGCTTCATAATCTGCCATGTTGTTGGTGCAGTTAAAACATAGCTGGGCGGTAAGTGGAGTATGAGTGCCTTTAGGGGAGATGATCATAGCGCCAATACTGTTACCCAAAGCGTTTGAGGCTCCATCAAAGTGCATAGACCATCGAGATCCTTCCTCAGATCCTTCATCCGGTCCATGTACTTCACAATCAGTCACTACCATGATATTCTCGTCTGGAAATTCAAAGTTCATCGACTGGTAATCGTCCACTTCCTGGTGTGCCAAATGGTCTGCCAATACACTTCCCTTGATTTCTTTTTGAGTCGTGTACTGGATGTCATATTTCGTTAAGATCATCTGCCATCTTGCTATTCTTCCGGACAAGGCGGGCTTTTCGAAGATATACTTGATTGGATCCATTTTTGAAATTAACAGAGTAGTGTGAATCAACATATACTGTCTCAGCCGGCGAGCAGCCCATACCAAAGCGCAGCAAGTTTTCTCGAGCAGTGAGTATCGGGTCTCACCGTCGGTAAACTTTTTGCTAAGGTAATAAATAGCATGCTCTTTTCGGCCAGACTCGTCATGCTGCCCTAGCACACACCCCATTGAGCTGTCCAGTACTGTCAAGTATAAGATTAGAGGTCTCCCTTCAACCGGTGGCATAAGAATGGGTGGCTCTTGGAGATACTCTTTGATTCTGTCGAAAGTGGCCTGACATTCATCATTCCAACGTACTACTTGATCTTTCTTCAGCAGCTTGAAGATTGGTTCACAGGTAGCAGTTAGATGTGAGATGAATCGGGCAATGTAGTTCAGCCGTCCTAGAAAGCCTCTGACTTCTTTTTCTGTCTTGGGAGTTGGCATCTCTTGTATGGCTTTCACCTTGGCAGGGTCCACTTGAATACCTTTGTTACTTACGACGAAGCCTAGCAATTTTCCAGATCTCACCCCAAAGGTGCACTTGTTTCGGTTCAACCTCAGCTTGTACAACTTCAAACGGTCAAACAGCTTCTGTAAATGGTCAAGGTGTTCCTCCTCAGTTTGGGACCTTGCAATCATATCATCGACATATACTTCAATCTCATGGTGGATCATGTCATGAAATAAAGCAACCATGGCACGTTGGTAGGTTTCCCCAACATTTTTCAATCCAAACGGCATGACCTTGTAGCAAAAGGTGCCCCACTGAGTAACAAAAGTGGTCTTCTCCATGTCTTCAGGAGCCATCTTGATTTGATTATAACCGGAGAAGCCGTCCATGAAGGAGAATACTTTATGCTGAGCAGTGTTGTCCACCAGAACATCGATGTGAGGCAGAGGGAAGTCATCCTTAGGGCTGGCCCTGTTCAAATCCCTGTAATCAACACACATTCGGACCTTACCATCCTTCTTCGGCACTGGGACCACGTTGGCAACCCACTAAGGGTAAGAAGTCACTGCTAGAAAACCGGCATCAAATTGTTTCATAACCTCAGCTTTGATTTTCTCGGACATCTCTGGACGCATACGGCGGACCTTCTATTTTACCGGAGGGCATTCTTCCTTGGTAGGCAGGTGATGAACCACAATGTCGATATCCAACCCAAGCATGTCTTCATAAGACCAGGAAAAGATTTCTACGTAGTCATGCAGCATCTGAATCAACCGTTGTTTCACACTAGCCTCCAGATTGGCACCAATCTTGACTTCCTTTCTGTTTGTCTCAGTGCCCAGATTCATCGTTTCCAGTGGCTCTTCATGTGACTGAATGGCCCTCTCTTCCTGGAGCAGCAGTCTTGCAAGTTCACCAGGCACTTCGCATTCATCTTCACCCTCATCTTCGGCTAAGTTGATCGGATTTTCGAAGTCATAACTGGCAGTACCAGAGTCGTTACCAGTGGGATCCAGAGTGGATTGGAACCTGTATAGGTGAGTGTGTGTAAATATAGCTGTTTTGCAAAATATAATAAAGAAATAAAAGGAGCGCAAGATTTGAAATGCGAAAACGTCCAATGCTTTTATTAATGATATATGAAAGTGACACACAAAAGCCCTCACAAATGAAGCCACGGTGCCCCGGGTAAGACACCGGGCCATAAAGTTTCAAATTATTGTTCGTTACAAATTTAAAACAAAGGAGTTCATTACTGAGTGACAAAAGTAATAGGTGTAAAGTCTTTCGTAGTCCAGTTGCTTGGTCCACTGTTGGTCGTCGGGTAGATCCAGCTGTCGAATTCAGATTCCTCCACGTCTTCTTCAATAGCATTTACTCCCGGGTTGGTGATGAACACAGGAGGTCTTCCAATCCTTGCCTTACGAACAGCCTTCTGAGCTTCTGCGGTGAAACCCAAACCAAACTTGTCAGTCTTCGGAGTAAAATCAGGAAGTCGGCCCCAGTTTGCACACTCACCCTTCTCAATCACAACCCGGGCATCCTTTAAGGAAGCCATCTTCAAAGGAGAACCTTCTTCAGTCACAGTCTCTACCGCTGCCAATGTCTGAGGCACCTCTTCAAAGTGTTGAAAGGGGGTCTCAATGAACTCCCCATCCATCTCTACGTACCGGAACGAGTTGAGGTGGCTGACCATATATTCTTCCTCCCCCTGCACTGTTACGATCTTCCCTCTGACCGGGTACTTAAGCTTCTGATGTAGTGTGGAGGTCACAGCTCCAGCCTTGTGGATCCATGGACGACCCAGCAAACAAGAATAGGATGGTCGGATGTCCATCACATAGAAAGTAGAATCAAAAACTTGAGAACCAACCCTGATTGGAATGTCAACTTCCCCATGTACCATCCTTTTCGACCCGTCAAAGGCCCGGACAACAATGTTACTTGGTTTGAGCTCTAAACCCTCACAATCCAGCCTGTCTAGAGCTTTCTTGGGTAATACATTCAACGAAGAACCGGTGTCTACCAACACATGGGCAAGAGTAGTGCCCCTGCATTCAATGGAGACATGCAGGGCGTCGTTATGGTTCTTTCCTTTGGCAGTCAGATCGGCGTTAGAGAAACCCAACCCATTATCAGCGGTCAAGTTGGCCACACAATCGGTAAATTGATCAGCAGACGTTTATTGTGGCACATGGGCCGTCTTCAGGAAGGAAATCAGGGCCTTGGCATGGGCCTCTGAACACAATAACAGCTATAGCATAGAAATTTTAGAGGGGGTGTGCCCCAGCTGCTCAACTACATTGAAATCACTCTTCTTGATAATTTTAAGAATCTCTTCCATCTCTTGCTTGGAAGCTTCAACATTGACGGTCTTCGGTGCTTCCGTCTGGGCAGGCACATCAGTAGCAATCCCTTTGCCCCGAGCGTCAGATGACTCGGCAGCAGGGGTAGAAACAGGAACTTGATCAGGAAGGGAAACAGGCACACTTGCAGGTGTGATGACAAGAGGTCTCTGAATAGCTGGTGGCGCAATATCAGGCGAGAAGAGCCTACCACTACGAGTGACTTTAGCAGGCCCGGTAATATTGCTGACGCCGGTACTAGTATCAAACTCTTGTTTTACTCCAAGAACATAAACATCTGCCCCATAGTGCCACGGGACAGCTTTGTCAAATTTATAGGGGATGGGCCCCGGAACAGTGATGATGATAGGAGCAATCTTCGGACTAGACATGATTTTGGCAGGATTCTTTGAGGGAGCCTTAGGAGGGTTGTTGAAAATAGTGACAATAGAAACTTCTTCGGTAGGGGTAGCAGGAACAACAATCTTCTCGAACAAGATCTCTTTATTATCCATCAGGCTTTGGACGCCTGACTTCAGCAAAGGACAACCAGCAGGTGAAACAGAACATAGAAGGCAACCTTTACTACATCCCGGAAATAAACCGGCTAGCAACAGGTTCCTTTTGACAGTCAACAACGGAGTAACAATCTCATCCACAGAGGCTACATACGGGTCTTCTTCCACAGCATTCACTACATGCTGGGACATGGGAGCAGTCACAACATTGGGCCTTTCGGGCACCTCAAACTGTATTTCTTTGGCATCAATAAGGTCCTGAACCTTATTCCTCAGAGCCCAACAATCATCCGTAGTATGCCCCGGGCTGTTAGAGTGATAAGCGCAGCGGGCGTTGGGGTTATACTTTGGAGAGGTGGTGTTCACAACCTTTGGAGCTTCCTTGACAGTTACCAGATTGGTTGACAGTAGTTGCGGCAATATCTGAGACAGGGTCATACTGAGCCGAGTGTACTGCCTTTTGGGTCTCTTACCCCTTGGTTGGTTATAATGCTGAGGAGCAGCAGCAGGCTTTAAAATTACCACCGCGTTGACAGCTTGGCGGAGTTCCAGTTTGTTCTGTCTCCTTGGACCATAAACAGCACTAGCTTCCTTCTTGAAGGGCTTCTTTTCAGTACTCGAGGAGGCACCTTTCTGTATCTTCCCCGACTTGATACCAACTTCTATCCTTTCACCAGTCAGAATGAGGTCTGTAAACCCTGCAGAGGAATTACCAATCAGATGGTTGAAGAATGGACCAGACAGGGTCCCCAAGAACATGTCCACGAGTTCACGGTCAGTCCACGGTGGCTGCACCCTGCCAGCCAGGTCTCTCCACTTTTGCGCGTACTCCTTAAAACCTTCACCCGTCCCAAGTGACATACCCTGGAGTTGGGTACGCGTGGGAGCGAGGTCGGAATTGTACTGATACTGCTTATAAAATGCAGTAGCCAAGTCCTCCCAGTTTCGAATACTAGCTCCATCCAGCTGATAGAACCATTCGAGTTGAGCCCCTGAAAGGCTATCCTGGAAGAAATGGATCCATAAGTTCTTGTCTGCAGTGTAAGGTTGGATCTTCCTTACATATGATCTGAGGTGCAGCTTAGGGCAGGAAGCCCCGTCGTACTTCGCAAAGGCAGGTGCCTTGAACTTGTGCGGGATCACCACCCCAGAAGATAAACCTAGATCTCTGAAATCCAACCCAGGCACGTGTTGAATCTCCATAGCGCTTAGCCGGTCCTCCAATTGTTTGTACCTATCCTCAACAGGAGGGTACTGTTCATCATTGTAATCTGTCTCGTTGTCGGAGACCGCAGGACTAGGAACCCTTCCCCCTTGGGGACTATCCTTCCCTACAGAGGAAGTAGCCTGCTCAGCCTCATTCTGCAGTGTATTCCCAAACCTCCGTCCAGTGTTAAACAGCACAGTCCTCTTCTTCTTCTTCTTCTCCTTCAAGAGCAGAGTCTTCAACTCCTGTTGACCCTGGGCTAAGCTCATGACCAGCTCTTGAAACTGGCCGTTCTGGGCCTGGAGGGCCTTGATAGCTTGTTCAGTGGTAGGTTCAGGATTCATGATGATTGCTGAAATAAACAACGAAGAAGATTAAGCAACCTGTAGAAAAAGGGGTACCTGTTATGCATATGATGCATGATATGCTATTTATGCAATGCATTCAAGGGTTCGAAAGTTCAAATTCATTGTAGACAAAAAGGAACACACGTTATATTAAGAAATAATTTGTTCAGTACATCAGGGCCTCATGGGAAAAACATTACAAAATACTTAATCCCAAAAGACACTGTGCATCCTCTTTGGAGCGATATAGGTGTTGAGGGTCTTTTCCTCGTGAAGTAGACGGGTGAGCTCCAAGACCTTCTTCTCACTGGCATGTAGACTGGTTTCAAGAGAATTCCGTTCTTCCTTGAGTTGGATCCAACTTTTTTGCATTTCCTCCCAAGATGTTGGCATGTCAGGATGTTGAATGGTGTAGGGAACTTCTCCTTCCAAAACTGGCTCTTTGATCACGGGGAGAACATGAGGATATGGCATCACCAGCTTCTGGGAGCGGGCTCGTACCCACTTGAAATAAGGTTCAAGGGGGATGGAGTTCTTGTGCCCCAGTGTCTTGCTATCTACCTTGTTGGGCATCCTCCAAGCTCTGATGAATCTCTGGCGAAGTCCTTGTGCATCGTTGTCGAAGTCAAAAACTATGTCAGGAATCAACATGTCATGAGGGCCATCCCTCCGAGCTTATCCAAACTATCTCAAAGCCAGACATGGGTTGTAAGTAATGCCCCCCCTAATTCCAAGTAAAGGAACATTAGGAAACTCTCCGCAACGATCAATAATAGTGACGTTTTCTCTGGACCGAGGACACCAATGTATATCAGCATGTGTGAGGGTCATCAGTCGTTGTGACCACCTCAAACCCCGCTCGTTCTTCAAAACTGATTGTGGAAGGTGCGAAATAAACCACCTTGCTAGGAGAGGAGTGCAGCACATGAGAACACCTCTTTTTCTCATGGTTCGAGTGTAACATGAGTGGAGGATGTCCCCAAGCAATGTAGGTATGGGATTCCTGGACATGAAAATCTTGACAGCATTGATATCTATAAGTTGATCCGGATTCGGGAACAACACCAACCCATAGACAAGGAGTGCCACAACTTCTTCAAAGGCTTGTAGGTCAAGGGAATTCCAACATTCTTGGGCTTTCTCAAACAGGAACTTTGCCAAGAATCCTTTTATACCACTTCTGGTTTCCCAATGCCCCTTGATGTCAGATGGTTGTAGGTGTAATGCTTTAGCAACCTATTCAAGTTTTGGTTCCCTTTCCGTACCGTTGTAGGGTAGTTAACTGAGAATGGGAACCCTCAGAAGTTGAGAAAACTCTTCCAAAGTAGGCACCAATTGATAATTCGGGAAAGTAAAACAGTGGTGCAAAGGGTCAAAGAACTGGAACAACACTTTCACCATATCCTCTTCAATGTTGGTATTGACCAAGCTGATGAGTCTACCATACCTTTTACTGAAGGAGGAGTTCTCGGGAATCCTGGATGTAAGCTCCTTAAGCTGAGGAGGGACCCTTACAAGGTTGATCTGAATTGTCTTTCTGCGGATAGTTTCCATGTCCTATAAAACACGAACAAAGATGAAGATTTGAACCCTTGAAGTGGTTAGTAAATGCATATGATGTTGTATGATGTTATGATGTTATGATAAAAACACACCACAAGCAAACATGATAAGACACACAAGTCACACCAGACAGCCCTTAGAGTTTAGGCCAACATGAGGTCTAGGTACTACCCTCCTAAAGATGGTGGGCTCAAAACCTGTCCTATCAAAAGTAACCGGGTTCTAAGGAGCTCAATATCATTGGGTTGTTTTCTGTGTTCATTGTTTTGATTTAGCCACTGAACTGGCGATCAAAATATTCCAAGAATACAACCCTCAATGAGTGTAGTATCGAGTATCTACCAACTTCGGACTGCACTAAAGTCAGTCATCTCACTACCCCTAAAGAGGCCAGGATGGTCAAGTAAGGTTCCTAAGGTCAGTTGATGCTTCACGACACCACGCGGCGGCCCCGTACTCTCCTTGACTTGACTCAAGGGTTACCGATACTCACCAAAGTGCCACATCAACGTTGCAAACTGCTTCAACCGTGTCGGTATACCCCGCACAGTTCCCTCACAATTTGTTGCTACTTTCTAAAAGGTATCCCCCAGATCAGGGTTAGGATCTATGAAACTCCAAAACAGGCCCACAATTTTAAAGCAAACAAAACAAGCAATTGAAAACATAAGAGTGGTCTAATCCTAAGGTACACCTCACTTATAATTCCCCAGCAGAGTCGCCAGTTCTGTGATCGGTGGAAATAGAACTGACTGTTTTTTAAGCTGGTTCGCGAAATGTCGCGGTAAGCAAGAGTCGCCACCGTCTTTTATGTTCTCCAACATGGAAAGGACAAAATCACAACAAAATTCCTTTTTCGAGAATGTTTCTCGGTTCGGGAGGTAGATTTATAGAAAGGGAAGGTGTTAGCACCCTTTCTATCTGTGGTTATCCACGGGATCTTAGGTACTTGCTCTATGTTTTCAAAAATTGTTTGCTTTTCAAGTGTTTGTGGGTTTAAAAAAGTTTAGTTTGAAAAACTTCTAGGTAACTCTCGTATCTGTCCTCAAGAGTGTATGAAGTATTTGTTTGAAAACTTTTTGAAAGTGTAGGTGCGAAAAGATGTTTTTATTTTTGAAAGAGCAAGTACCCAGGAGAAATCTACCTACTCTAAGGAATTAGGCTGTGTAAGAGTCCTTTAGACAGTACTATCCCACTATTGAGAAGTAGGTAGCACCGTCGTTGGAGTTATTCGGGTCAATTCGATTATTAGGGACATGTGTGGTCACCAAAGCAATAGTAGGACGCCTTAGCGGTAACCCTAATGTCCTAGATCCTTTTTATCCGAGGCAACCGTTTCGAGGCAACTGGATCTTTAGACAGGAGGGAGACCTCTAAAACACCCTATACTTGACGACTACATCGAGGCAACCAGTGAGGCGTACCCTAAGAGTGGCATGTGCATGTGTGTTGTTTCAGTTTATGTTTATCTTTGAACATGCATTTCTGAGCTACGGATTGATTTTATTTTTCATACAAGTCTTTCATGCATTTTTAACAGTTAAGAGTGCGGGAAATAAAGTGCGGAAAAGGTAAATCTAGCTATTACAAGGCGCGGGTATGTACATCACCAAAAACATAACCCGTTTGGAAAATAAAAATGCGAGAAATTAAAAGAAAGCGATAAAGTTCTAATTAACTATTACATTTATGAGCAGATACATAAATAATCAAAATAACGAATTAAAAATAATATGCGCGCGAAAGATTGAATCGGGATGTCCTTAGGGTTTTGACCCTTTTTTTGAGAAAAAAAATGAGATTTGTCCTTTTTTTGCAATTAATGAAATTAAGCCTCATTACTAATCAATTAATTTATTAAAAGAAAAATGTTTTTGTGTTTTTTATGTTTTTAATGAAATAAAAAATAAATAAATAAATAAATTAAAAGTGTCAAAAGAAAAAAAAACCTAAGTCTAATTAATTTTTATTTATTAAAAAAAAATTAAAATTACACCTAATTAAACTAAATTAATTTAAATTAATGTTTATTTACAAAATAATTAAACTAAAGTGGAATTAATAATAATAAATAAAATATTTACATTTTTTAATTTTCTGAATTTTTATTGTGAAAAATATTAATTAATTTGCTGGTTAGTAATTAATTAAAAAAAACAATAAAAAATAAATAAAGCAATTGAATGAAAGAAAATAAAAAAAATAAAATGCAAACCCAGGGGGGGTTTGGGCCAGCAAGGGGGTTTGTTTAGAAATCTGAGGCCCACTTATTTCTCAATCCATTTGACCTTTTGCCATTGTCCACAGCGTGCTTTGACTTGGAGTATGGTGGTCAGCATCTTTTGATCTTTGGATCTATGGTTGTGACCACATGGCATGCATCTGGGTGAGGCATATGGTAAGATGCTTTGTATAGCGCTGCATGAGATCACATTAAACAAAATATGAAACAATTAATTGGGGGACCTGGGAATCGAACCCAAGTCCCAACGCTCAATACACAAGCGCCTTGGCCATCTGAGCTGCATGCACAATTTGTTATTAAGACAACACGTAGTTATTATATGGGTAAATCAAAACAATGCCTGGAAAAAAATATAAAACGCGCTATTTTTTGAAAGAGCGAATAAGAGGGAGACGCGTCAGCGTCTTCTTCGTTTGTCACTGGTTTTTTACCTGCGGATTTCTATCCGCAAGAGACTCCGTAGGTCCTTCCTAGAATTGTCCCTAGGCCATGAAAACGCCACCTGAGACCATGGGCATACTCGTCTTGGTCCCCTGATCACATTTATGCCCTTGATTGGCTTTGATTTTCCCTGAAACAAGAATACCTAAAATGCAAGAATATGAACCCTAGAATCGGGCATCACGATTCAGGGCCTAAAAATGAAATTGGCTAATGCAATCACGTTAGAAATCAAGCAAGGAGTATGAATATGCTAACATTTTTTAGAAACAATGCAAGAATAGAGAGTTCAAGTTTCATGTGCAGAGGTGAGTTCGTGAGTACTTACAGTGCTGTATAGGGAGTCTTAGGACGTGGTAATGGTCGCTTTAGCTTCAGGGTATGGCAAGGAAGGGGACCACGTTCCTATTTTGATCTGAAAACCTCTGCAACCTTGTTCTTGATCTCACACTTTTTTAACAATTTTCCACTTTTGCTCTGGCCGTTTTAGCAATCTCTAGGTCGTGAATTAGGTTTGGCCTCCTTGCATATGTATATGACAATCAGTCTAGGTTTACATATGGGCTTGCATCCTTGTGTAATTAAGTTTGGAGATTTGGTTGACCACCATTGAAGAACTTTCCAAATTTGAAGCAAATCCAAGATTTTATGCACAAAAAACCCCTAGCACGAATTTGTGAGTTGGCACATGACATATAAAAGTTATTCAAATCACAAAGATGCTATTCCATTAATTTTTAGATTTTATTTGAATTATTATGGATTTAAAATGAATTAAATCAATAAAAATTAAATAAAATGGAAAAATAAATGTTTGATCTTGAAATTAATCATGGGACACGTGGGTGGCATGACAAGGCTGAGTCAAGTGGAAGAAAGTGGGCCCTTTTGTCAAAAATTGAAGTTTTAAGGATAGTTGACTTTTGCAAATTCATGAAAATTTCCCCACTTCTCCAATGCATATATTGCTCAATTTTGATCATATGAACATGTTCTTGGACATTTTGGAAAGGTCTTGAAGTCCTCTAACCAATGACTTTGGTCCCATGTCATTTGGATTTACCAATCTCAAGTTATGGTCTTTGACTTAAAGTGCATTTTTGTTGACTTTTGAAATTGACCTATAATGTAGAAATTGATAACTTTTTGTAAGAGCATTTCTTGGACTAGGAATGTGAATATGAGTTGTAGGAAATGTCATGCCCTTCAAAATGAGCATTGGATGGGATTTTTCTGATGAACCATGAAAAAGTTATGCCTTGGTCAATATACAGTTGACTTTTCAACTGTCCCAAAATGGAAACTTTTGCATCTTGATGATTTTTGAGCCATGCTTGTGGAATCATGATCAAGAATTGATCAAATTATGATTGTGGCCTCAAAATAATATGTTGACCAAAATTTTTGACTTTTGACTGTAAAATGACCATTTTACCCCTGCTGTTGATTGTGAAGCAAATGGGGCTTTTGATTGTGCAATTTGATGCTGTGAGTCTTGCAACTTGGCATGTAGATGCTTGACAATGTATATAGGCCCATGGGACTTTATTGGACCACTGAAAGCCTAAAATTCATTGAAGTAACCAAAACCCTAATTTCGACTGCCTTATGAGGCATTTGGACTGTGCAACCCTTGAGTAGACTTGAGCAAATTGAGATGATGCTTGTCAAAACTTTGAAGAATATGGGAGGGCAAATTTTGGGGTACAACACTAAGAAAGATTTGGATATACTAAATTGTGAAGGTCTGACCTTAAAACCCAATAACATAGTGGTAAGAGCCTTCGATGGTTCAAAGAGAATGGTGAATGGGGGAGGTGGACATCCCCATAAAAGTTGGAACTCAAACCTTTGATTCAACTTTCTATGTGATGGACATTCGCCCTTCTTATTCCTGTTTGTTGGGCCGACCTTGGATTCATGACGCTGGTGCTGTCACCTCTACATTACATCAGATGCTGAAATACCCAACCAAGGGAAAAATCATTACTGTCCATGGAGAGGAGGAATATATGGTTAGTCATCTGAACTCCTTCAGATACGTGGAAATGGATGGTGAATTTGTTGAAACTCCGTTTTAGCATTTCAAGGAAGTCCCACAAACCGTGGCAGTAACCAAGACTGTTTCCCAAGTTCCGAAGAATATAAGACCTCCGCTAAAGATGTCTTCTCTGAAAGATGCCAAGGCAGTGGTCGAAGAAGGTGAGTGTACTATTTTAGGCCAGCTCTCGAATATCCCTTACAAATCGGACAAATTTGGTTTGGGATTCACTTCAGGAGCCCAGAAAGTTGTTCGTCGTGCTCGTGCCGGGGGACCACCTTTGAAGACCAGCAACCATGGATTCAATGCAGTGGAGGATAGTGATGACAGCTGCGACTTGGAGGAATGGATTTTCCCAACTATCGACGGAGGACTCACCAACTGGGAAGCTAAAGATTTTGTCCCAATTACTTTCATCCAACAGTAATTGTCTTTAAATTTTTGTCGGACCTGTAATAATTAAACAATCCAGACTTAAAACCTTGTGTCTTACCCGAGGAACAACAGTCCATTTGTAAGGGTTGTTACCTCATTTTCATATGTCATCAATGAATCATGGACGTTTTTGCATACAAACTTTGTGCTCTTTGTCTTTCTTTTTCTACATATTTATTTCTTTCAAAGATATCCATACTCTTACACACACTCACATTCAAAATGCAGATCTACATCCACTCGGGATCCCATGGGTAACGATTCTGCTATGGCCTATTGTGACTTTAAAAATATAATCTACCAAGTCGGAGACGAAGGTGAGGAAGATTGTGAAGTTCCAGGGGAACTAGCCAGGTTACTATAACAGGAAGAAAGGACCATACAACCCCACGAAGAACCAGTGGACATAGTTAACCTAGGTACTGAAGAGGACAAGAAAGAAGTCAAGGTGGGTGCCAATCTGGAACCCAGTGTCAAGAAGCGTTTAACTCAGTTGCTACATGATTGTGTTGGGGTTTTTGCTTGGTCATACGAATACATTCATGGACTTGATGCTGACATCGTGGTCCATCGTCTACCAACAAAAGAAGACTGCCCTCCGGTAAAACAGAAAGTCTGCCGCATGCGGCCAGATATGTCAGAGAAGATCAAGACGGAGGTCATGAAACAATTCAATGCTGGATTCTTAGCCGTCACCTCCTATCCAAAATGGGTCTCCAATGTTGTTCCAGTGCCTAAAAAGGACGGCAAAGTACACATGTGTGTGGATTACTGAGATTTGAATAGGGTAAGCCCTAAGGATGATTTCCCACTTCCCCATATCGATATTTTAGTTGACAACACCGCACAACATAAAGTGTTCTCATTTATGGATGTTTTCTCAGGTTACAATCAAATCAAAATGGCACCCGAGGTCATGGAGAAAACGACCTTCATCACACAGTGGAGAACATTCTGTTACAAGGTTATGCCATTCGGTTTGAAAAATGTTGGGGCAACTTATCAGCACGCCATGCTAGCTCTATTTCACGATATGATCCATAACGAAATAGAAGTCTATATGGACGACATGATAGCCAGATATCAAACTGAAGAGGAACAACTTGACCATTTGCAGAAACTATTTGAAAGGCTAAAGAAATACAAGTTAAGGTTGAACCCGAATAAATGTACATTTTGGGTAAGGTCCCGTAAACTCCTAGGCTTTTTCGTCAGCGGTAAAGGTATCGAAGTAGATCCTGTTAAGGTGAAAGAAATACAAGAAATGTTTGTTCCTTGCACCGAGAAGGAAGTCAGAGGATTCTTAGGACGACTAAACTACATTGCCAGATTCATTTCTCACTTGACCGCTACTTGTGAACCAATCTTCAAATTATTGAATAAAGATCAAGTAGTCAAATGGAATGATGAATGCCAAGCTGCCTTCGACAAGATCAAAGAGTACCTACAAGAGCCTCCTGTTTTTATGCCGCCAGTCGAGGGAAGACCTTTGATCATGTATCTAATTGTTTTAGAAAATCCAATGGGGTGTGTGCTGGGGCAGCATGACGAGTCTGGCTGAAAAGAGCGTGCTATTTATCACCTGAGCAAAAAGTTTACCGAATGTGAAACAAGATATTCACTGCTCGAGAAAACTTGTTGCGCTCTGGCATGGGCTGCTCGCCGGCTAAGACAGTATATGTTGACCCATACTACCTTATTGATATCTAAGATGGATCCAATTAAATACATCTTCGAGAAGCCTTCCCTCTCTGGGAGAATAGCAAGATGGCAAATGATCCTGGCTGAATACGGCATTCAGTACACTACCCAAAAAGAAATAAAGGGCAGTGTGCTAGCCGATCACCTTGCTCATCAGGCTGTGGATGACTACCAGTCCATGAAATTCGAATTTCCAGATGAAGACATCATGATGATAAATAATTGTGAAGAACTCAGACCATGTGACAGACCTGAACAAGGATCCCAATGGACCTTGGTTTTTGACGGAGCCTCCAACGCACTCAGTAACGTCATAGGTGCTGTAATCATATCCCCTGAAGGATGTCATGCTCCCTTCACTGCAAGACTTTGCTTCAACTATACCAATAACATGGCATAATACGAAGCATGTATTTTTGGTCTCAAAGCTGCCATAGATTTGGGAATAAGTCCTTAAGTGTATTCAGAGATTCAACCTTAGTCATCAGTCAGATCAAGGGAGAATGGGACCGAAGCACCCTAACCTCATCCCCTACAAAGAACATGTGTTGACATTAATCTCACATTTCGAGGAAATTACCTTTGAGAATTTTCCACGAGAGGAAAATCAATTAGCAGACGCGTTATCCACCATGTCATCCATGTTTAAACTCAAGTGGGTTAATGAGGCTCCCCAGATCACCATTTAACGGATGGATGAACCATCTTACTGTCACGAGATTGATACTGAAGAAGTAGTGTACCAGCCTTGGTTACATAAAGTTAAGAGGTATCTCGAGGCTCAATAGTATCTAAAGGGAACTTCAGTCAATGATAAGAAGTTCTTGAGAAGATTCTCTGCTAAGTTCTTCATTAGTAATGGAATTCTCTACAAACGCAACCACTACTCTGTTTTGCTTCGTTGCATAGACAAGGTTGAGGCAGAAAAGATCATGGCTGATCTACATGAAGGCACTTTTGGCACCCATTCTAGTGGGCATACGATGGAAAAGAAGATCCTACGGGAAGGGTACTACTGGTCTACTATGGAAGCAGATTGCTATCAGAATTCACGAACCTGTCATAAGTGTTAGATCTATGCTGACAAAGTGCATATGCCTCCAGTGCCTCTAAACGTCCTGACTGCTCCCTGGCCATTCGCGATGTGGGGTATCGATATGATTGGAGAAATCAAACCTACAGCTTCTAATGGACACCGCTTCATCTTAGTGGCCATTGACTACTTCACGAAGTGGGTTGAGGCAGCTTCTTTCGCTTCCGTTACCAAGAATGTTGTGGCCTGATTCATCAAACAGAATCTCATCTGCCAGTACGGTTTCCCAGAGAGAATCATCACAGACAATGGTATGAATCTCAAGAATACTATGATCACCGTAATGTGCGTGCAATTCAAGATCCAGCACCATAATTCTTCCCCTTACCAGCCAAAGATGAATGGCGCTGTCAAAGCCGCAAATAAGAACATCGAAAAGATCATACAAAAAATGACAGTGACCTATAAAGACTGGCATGAAATGTTACCACTTGCTCTCCACGGTTACCGTACCACGGCGCCCACATCAACAGGGGAAACTCCCTTCTCCTTGGTATGCGACATGGAAGTTGTTCTACCAATCAAAGTACAAATACCTTCTCTAATAATCATAAACGATGCATGGCTAAATGAAGAGGATTGGATCCAAACTCGAGTTGACCAGTTGAACCTAATTGATGAGAAGAGGCTTACGGCTGTCTGTCATGGTCAAATGTACCAAAAATGTATAATCAAGGCTTTTAACAAAAAGGTTAGACGTTAGGTATATCAGGTTGGCGACTTGGTAATCAAGCGTATCATATTACCATAAGGTGATCCCAGGGGAAAATGGACTCCTACATACGAGGGACCATTTGTGATCAAGAACATATTCTCTGGTGGAGCAATGATCCTAACCACTATGGATGGCGACGACCTTCTGCACCCTGTGAATGCAGACATAGTCAAAAGATACTACGCATAAGAGACCCGTTAGGTTGACACACCTAGGCAAAACAAGGGCATCTCGGCGAACCAAAAAGTTTCGGGCAAAAATTAGGGATAGAATACAAAAAAAATATGTACACCCGGAAAGTTGAAAACCCGAAAGGGAGGCTTGGGCAAAAAAGGGTATCCCGGTGGACTGAAAACCCGAAAGGGTGGTCCAGGAAAAAGTTAGGGAATTAAAGCGTATGACTATGTCCCGTTGGAGAACCTTACAGACAACATTTAGCATCGAATGACAAACTCAACAGTTTTAATCAATCCAATCAACTTCGGACAAGGCAGCAAGTGGACAAGACGCTCAGAGATATGAATGCTATAGCAGAATGGGGACCCCATGGGATTATTTCACATATCTATCTTTTCTTTGTATCAAATTTTCATTTTTCTATGACGACATTCTCTTACTAAAATGCTCATCTCATTGTACAAAAAATACTTAGTCAAGTTAATACAAAGATATCCCTTTGAAAGTGCAAAACTATTTGTTTTTTCTTTTTCCGTGTTTTGTTTGCGAAAACGTCCATTGATTTAGTTTTGAACATATGCATTAAAAAATTATTACTGTTTACAAATGAACAAAAAAAAGAACAGAAAATAGAAAGACAATCACTGATGGCTTTAAGAAATAGTATAATGTCTTTAGACTATTCCATAACCCCCCCCCCCCCATAGTGTGCAGCTTAATGATATCAAACTCTCTCGCATCCCCGATGGAACAACACTTCCAGTTACCGCTCCTAAGATTCCTCAGTAAAAGTCACCCAATTTCTCAGGATTCCCCAATAGGATTTCACGACGTCTACAAGCAATACACGACATTTCCCTTACATAACAGAGTTTATTTCTCTAACAAATGGAAGCTCATCAACGCTTCAACTCCAAGATATGAAGACTTGCGCTCCTCATTCCCAGTGGTACTCAGGGATTTATTTTCCCCAACTCCAGCAACACTGCAACGTAACAATTAACACGACCATACATTGCATCTATACGTCATAGCATTAACAACACAAATACATATGATACAATCTCATTTATTTTGAGAACATCATTGTACCATACATTTCATACATCCTGAAATTACATGCAACTAACTTTTCATCTTTTTCAGGAAAGATCAATCAACAGAAAATTATCGTCAAATTTTCAACAAGTCAATTACAGATCAATTCCCAAGAAAGGACTGGTCAACCATCTATACAACAAATATTTCTTTAGACCCTTCCCGATTCAGTTTAAATCTCTCAAAGGTTTATTCTGATTATTTACCGCAGACGCTTTCTCTGGTTCAAATAAATCACTCAAAGATTTACTCTGATTCTTTCTAGTTAAAGAATATTGGAGATCTCTTTTGGGTTCAGTTTAGATCTCTCAACGGTTTATTCTGATTCTTTCCCACAGACGTTGTTGTACTCCAAAATTTTCCCTCTCATTTCTCAAGGAATCACCCTGGATCCTCAAGTTTTCTTCCATCCAATTCCAAGCCTTAACCTGCAATTTTTTCAAGAAAAGTCATCCGCAAGGGCAAAATGGTCATTTGCATGCTGAAAAGTCAAACTATGATTTTTGGATCAAAATCAAGCTTCAAGAATCATATTTCATCAAGACATGTTGGAATGTGAGATTTGTTTCGTCAAGAAATTCAAAAGTCAAAACTACTTTGGGAAAAGTCAAAATTCTAAATACTTAGAACTTTTCTAAGTGTTTAAGAAACATGACAAGCTCAGAACTTCTGACCAGATTTTAACCATGACGCAAGCTGATTTTGGATCAACTTCTGACACAAGAGTTTTAGATCTCAACAAGATCTAAGACATTGCAAAACAGAACTTCTCCTAGAAATGCTGGGATTTCAAGTTATAACTTCTCAAAGACATGTCCATGAAACTGAAACACTCATCAAATTCTGGACACTCTCAAGACAGAGTTTGGTCAGAACTTCTGGAACAGTTTTCATAAAGGCTCAGTCAGATTTTGCAAGAGCAGTTCAAAGAAGGTTTACAAAGCGTGTTACAAACTTCCTGGAGAGCCTGGAAACTCCTTCAGAACATGTTGGAGCCAGAAGATACAAAGATCAGAGGTTGGATGCTACGCTGAAGCATAACTTCTGATCCAGAAGTAAGCCTTGGTGTAGAATCTCACGTTGCAGGATTTCAAGTTGTGATAAGTCTCATCGTCATTTAATGCTCACAACCACTTTCTGAGTCTTTATCCAAAGGATTTTAACCATGTGTACCTCTACTGTCTTGGGATAGCGAACTTTGGTACTAGGCCCATGCTTTGTTTTTCTTTTCCTTAAATCCTGCTGACAACTCCAGCTTAAGCATGGTTAAAAGCTGCTAATCAGTAGCTAGTTCAGCCTACGCCTGCATCCCATAATTGCACCAAACTACCATACAAAAACAGTGATGAAAAAGCAAAGGAGCAGGATGCCAAATTGATTTAAAATCCCATTTGTCTTTTCCCCCAAAATCACAATAAATTTACCTATAAATACTTTTCTCCATCACACGTTCAAGGGGCTGGGCTTTGAGGGAGAGACTGGATTTTGGAGAGAGGGAATCATCAAAGGAGAGAAAATAAATTTGTGGAACCCCTTCATAAAAAATCCAGATTTCCAAAATAGAAAACAAAACCTTTGTTCTTCCCTTTGAATCAAAGAACACAACCACTCTTCCGTCACTCTCGCTAACACCAGAACCTCTGAAGGCAGCAACTCAAAGCTCCAATCCCATGTTTCAGATTCAAGGTAAGTCTTTCTGAATTTGCATCTTTTCATTCAGAACATCATCAAATATGTAAATATCACAGTATTGATGTTGCACATATCATTGCATAAGTAGAAAAACTGTGGATCAGAACTTCTTGATTAGGCCTAGACTCATGATTAGGATTAGAACTTCTATAAATTGTTGTGCTATTATCCTTCTGATTTGTTGTTTAAAAAGAACTGAATAAGTTGTTGACGTGCTGATTAACATGAGAAAAGAGTTGAAATGTAACATAAAACTTCTGATTTTCACATGCTGATAACACACAGAACTTCTATGATTCGCTCACTATTAACACACACTGAACTTCTGATGCTTACATGCTGATAACGCACTAAATTGCTAATGTTCACTCATTGTTCTAACACAAAACATAACTTCTGAGTTCTCCTTACTGTTTAAACACACTGAACTTCTGATTTTTATACGCTGATAACACGCGGACCTGCTGATTGTTCGTTCACTGTCTTAGCACCATACAAAACTTTTGAGTTCTTCCTACTGTTCTGAAACGCACAGAGCTTCTAAGGTTTTCTTATTGTTCTAACATTCAGAAGTTCAGCACATAGTAATCCAGAACTTATGTGTTTTCCCTCTAACGTGTCTTGTAGGACCTCAGAGTGTACCAATCTAGAACTTCTGATTCCATTAACATTCCTTTCTGAGTCATCACGCGCCTGGCTTCAGAACTTCTGATCCTTGTTGTTTTCCTTGCAGCAGCACGTTGTTTCTATCCTTCATTTATTTTCCTTTTCATCATTTTTAATATTAATATAAAAAAGACATAAAAATATTTTTCTTTCATTAATTGATTGATTTCCTCTTTTTTTCATCAAGACAAAAACATTCTCTAAACAAGTCCATTTCTTTCTTATATTGTACATTTCAATATGGTTGTAATAGTAACTTAGGATTTATTTTTTACTTGCAACCCCCATTCATAAATATGTACCCCCATCCCCCTAATATTGTAATAGCGCAGTGTTGTACCCCAAAACTTTCCCTCTCATTTCTCAAGGAATCACCCTGGATCCTCAAGTTTGCTTCCATCCAATTCCAAGCCTTGAACTGCGATTTTCCAAGAGAACCGTTCACAAGGGCAAAATGGTCATTTGCATGCTAAAGGAGTCAAACTATGACTTTTGAATCAAAAATCAAGTTCCAAGAATCATATTTCATAAAGGCGTGAAATTGGTTCATCAAAAATCAGAAGTCAGAAGTTACTTTAAAAAATCAAATTTTCTAAATATTTAGAAAATTTTCTAAGTGTCTAGAGAATATGACACTTCAGAACTTCTGAGCCAGCCTCTATGCAAGTACAGTCAGAAGTTTCAAATACGGTTCAGAATATAACGCTTCAATCAGAACATGTAGAAGTGATGCTCTTTGGTCACAACATGATGCTTCAATCAGAACATGATTCTTCAGCATATGGAGGCTATGTTCAACGCTCCGGTCAGAAGACGCCCCTTCAGCATTTGGAGGTTACGCTTCCGATCTTCTGCAATCAGAACATCGCCAAATCCTAAAACCTTGTTTAAGTAACCTGCTGCCCTGCTATGGCACAGTTCTGTAACCAGCAATTAATCCAGTCCACACCTGCATTCTCCCAAATCCTGTATTTGCACCAAATACAAAAAGCTGTGATCAAAAAGCAATGGAACAGTGTGCCAAAAAAGTCCAAACCCCACTGTTTTCCCCCCCAAAACCACAACAAATTCATCTATAAATAAGTGGCTCCATCACACTTGCAAAGGACTGGCTTTTGGAAAGAGAGAACTATCAAAAGAGAAAAAGAAGCCTGTGAAACCCTTCATAAAAATCCAGATTTCCCAAACAGAAAACCAAAACCTTTGTTCTTCCCTTTGAATCAAAGAACTTGGCATTTTCTCTTCCGTTACTCTTGCTGATTCCAGAACATCCAAAGGCAGCAACTCAAAGCTCCAAGCACGCTCCAGGTTCAAGGTCAGTCTTTCTGACTTTGCTTGTTTTTCATTCTGAACATCATTAACATGTAAATATCATAGTATTAATGTTGTACATATCATTGATTAAGTAGACAAATTATGGATCAGAACTTCTTGATTAGGGCTAGACTCAGATTTAGGATTAGAACTTCTATAAACTATTGTGCTATTATCCTTCTGATTTGGTGTTTATTAAGAACTGAATAAATTGCTGATGTGCTGATTAAGAGTTGAAATATGGCATAGAACTTCTGATGTTCACTCACAACTTTAGCACAACACAGAACTTCTGAGTTCTCCTCACTGTTAATGCACATTGAACTTCTGATGTTCACTCACTGTTTTAACACTTAGAACTTCTGATTTTCATACGCTGATAACATGATGAACTGCTGATTGTTCACTCACTGTTTTAACACTCAGAGTTTCTGATTTTTACATGTTGATAACGCACTGAACTGCTGACGTTTACTCACTGTTTTAGTGTAATACAGAACTTCTGACTTGTGGACCACTGTTTGAATACCACCCAGAACTTCTGTGTTTTCCCTCTAACGTGTCTTGCAGGACCTTAGAGTTTACCAATCCAGAACCTCTGATTCCATCAACGCTCCTTTCTGAGTCATCACGCGCTTGGCTTCAGAACTTCTGATTCCTGTTTATTTTGCTTGCAGTAGCACGTTGTTTCTATCCTTCATTTATTTTCCTTTTCATCATTTTAATATTAACATAAAAGACAAAAAATATTTTCTTAAACAAAACATATTTCTTTTCTTAAATAAATAAGCATTTTACATTTCCTATACATACTTATTTATTTCAATATGGTTGTAATAGTAACTTAGGACTTATTTTTACTTGCAACCCGCATTCATAAATTTGTACACCCCATCCCCTTAATGATTGTAATAGCGTAGGATATTTACTTTCCGCACTTTTATTGCTTTCATATATTGTTAATAATTAGGGCGTGTATGGCAATACATGAAAACAACAAATAGACAACCTAAAAAGCAAGACTAAATGCATGCAATCAAACACACTTGCACACTAGCACCCCTAGGGTAATCCCACCTGTTGCCTATCGGAAAAATAGTCATGTCCTTCAAACATGGGAATTTTTATCAAAAGACCCTCGATAAAATACCGTAGTCCCTCGATGACCCTCGATGTTGCCTTCGGTAAACGATCTAGTCCCTAAAACAACATGACGTTCCATGGATTTCCTTTTATGACTATACAAATGTCCCAATGCCCGTCCCTTCACATCCAACGATGGGGCTTCTTACCAAATCAATGGTAAGATAGCCACATCTAAAAGAGAAGAAAAATCATATTTAAGACCTTTTGAGTAGGTAGGTTCGCTCTTAGCTACTCGCTTGCCCACAACAAAAACATTTTATACACCAACACTTTCATTTTGAAAACATTTTCGAAAGACAACACTTTGTACGCGTTCTTATAGAAACGAGAGCCATTACAAAGGAAACCATTTTCAAAATCACTTTCAAAAACACATCCCACAAACACCTCTTTGAACTATTTTCAAAATAAAACATTGTACGCATTGTTATAGAAACGAGAATCTTTACAAAGTTACATTTTCAAAATACTTTCAAAAACCACACCACAAGCACATTCAAACAAAAGCAAGTGATCTAGCGAGTAACTAAGATCCCAGGGAAAACCATGGATGAAAAGGGTGCTAATACCTTCCCTTTTCATAATCTACCCCCCCCCCCCCCCCCCCGAACTCAAGAAAACATCTCTAAAGGTCTTTCCTGTGCTTTTTCACCTTTCCCTTTGGATAAAATAAAATTCGATGGCGACTCTTGCTAAACCGCAACATTTGCAAACACAAACACAAAACCTCAAGTCAGTTCTCCCACTGTATCACACGTAGGACTTTACATTTTTGTAATTTATCACTTTCGAATGTAAATGCTAGTAATTAGGGTGTGTATGGAAAGACATGAAATTGACAAATAGATAACCCTAATTCAAGACAAAATTATGCATGCAATCAAATACACTTGCACACTAACACCCTTAAGGTTAACTCCACTTGTTGCCTAAAAATGGTCATGTTACGCATGTGGGGTGTCTTAACAAAACCAATTGAAATACAAGATCATAGTCCCTCGATGACGCTATTCAAAGTTTCCTTACAAATGATCTTAGTCCCTAAAAGAAAATGCTAAGATACCTTGCAACATTGCTTTCTATGACTATACAAATGTCCCAACGCCCGTCCCTTCACACCCAATGATGGGGCTTCTTATCAAATCATTGGTAAGATAGCAACATCTAAAGGAGGAGGAAAATAACATTTAAGACCTTTTGAGTAGGTAGATTTGCTCCTAGTTGCTCGCTTGCTCACAACAAAAACATTTCATACACCAACAATCTCATTTTGGAAACATTTTTCAAAAGACAACACTTTGTACGCGTTCTTATAGAAACGAGAACCTTTACAAAGAAAACACCTTTTTAAAAATAACTTTCAAAAACATATCTCACAAAAACCTCTTTGAACTATTTTCGAAACAAACACTTTGTATGCGTTCTTATAGAAACCAGAATCATTACAAAGTTACATTTTCAAAATACTTTCAAAAACCACACCACAAGCACATTCAAACAAAAGTAAGTAATCTAGCAAGTAACTAAGAGCCCATGGAGAACTATGGATGAAAATGGTGCTAATACCTTCCCTTTTCATAATCTACCCCCCGAAATCCAGAAAACATCTCTAAAGGTCTTTCCTGTGCTTTTTCACCTTTCCTTATTGGATAAAAGAAAAGGCGATGGCGACACTTGCTAAACCGCAACATTTGAGAATACAAACGCAATACAATCAAGTCATTTCTCCCACCGTATCATAGAACTGGTGACTCTGCTGGGGATTTTCTAAAAGTGGGGTTACCTTAGGGTTAGATCACATTTACTTGCTTTCTTTGTTTGATTTGTATGCTTTACATTTTGGTTCCTTGTTTGGGTTTGTTTTAAATCCTACACCCGGATTTAGGGACACCTTTTAGGTAAGTAGAAATAGACTGTGAGGGAACTGTGCGGCGTATACCAACACGGTTGAAATAGTAGCTACGTTGATGTGGCACTTTGGTTGGTACCGGTAACCCTTGAGTCGAATCAAGGAGAGTACGGGGCCGCCGCGTGGTGCCGTGAAGCATCAACTAACCTTAGAACCTTACTTGACCAACTTGGCCACTAAGAAGTAGTGAGATAGCCGGTTTCGGTGTAAATTTGAAAATTGGTTGATACTCGATGCTACACTCATTGAGACTTGACTCCTGAGTTTTGTTCGGTTGCGAGTCAATTGCTTATCGAATGAAACCTGTGGGAAAGGTCAGTGATATTGAGATCCCCTAGAACCCGGTTACTATTAACAAGGACAGGTTGAGCCAACTAAACTTCAAAAGGGTACTTACCTACAAACTCCATGCAAGCCTAAACCTAAGGACTTGTCTACTTTGTGTGAATATGTTTTATTTGTATATAAACTTGCTTACCTCGCATATTTGTACATAACATCATAACATCATACCATAGCATTTTCAATAGCCGTTTCAAGGATCTCGAGGGCCTATGATGCACGATCACGTTGAACCAGACGTCTACCAAGGGGCAAGAGGATTTATTTTCTTCTAACCAAACACCGTCAAAAATCAAGTACAACAAACCGAAGTTAAAGGCTACAACCCGCTTGACATGGTGAGCTTAATTCTCGTGGAAGGACATCCACCGATATAGAGTTCTCCAATCCAAATTGTAAGTGACTAATAACCCCACGAGATCCTTGAAAACATGCATCCACATATCATGCATCATATCATGACAGGTTTCTCCCATACAGGTCTCCTTATCTTCTTACTGTTTATTTCAGTAAGATGGATATGGAATAAACGGTGAAAGGAATCCAGGCTCAAAATGCTCAACTTAAAGAGATGTTCTTGAACCTATCCAAGGGACAAGAAGAGGTCAAGGAGATCCTCACTAGGTGCATAATCATGGGGAATCCTGAGGGCAACAAAGATGACCAGTTGGAACAGCTATGAACTGAGATAGCCATAATGAAAATCCAGATTATGGGACAACTAGTGGACCAGATGGCTCTCATCCAAAACTTGGCTCAGGGATAAGAAGAGTTGAGAGTCCTCATCAACAGGCTTCGTCAAGACGGATGTAATCAAATGGGGCAAACATCTAGAATTGGGGATCAGGTCATCATTCAGCCTCCCATGAGACAAGAAGCCAGTTTAAGGGAGAGAAGACCTTCCCAATTTGCTTCCACGTCATGAGCCCAACAATGACTTCATCAACATCAACCGGAAAATCAGCAAAGGCAAAGCGATCCCAAATGACAGTTTACCAACATCAACATACCATTGTCCCATGCTTTGCAACACATGCTGAGGATGAATCTGATTACACCAATAAGACCTCATCCAAATCCCAAAACTTTTTCTCCCAGCTACAATCCTGATGCCAGGTGTGCCTATCATTCTGATAGTCCTGGACATGATACAAATGATTGTTGGGTGTTGAAGTATAAGATTCAAAACCTGATCGACAAAGGAATGCTGGAGTTCACACAAGATGGCCAAACTGAATTCTTCTTCCAAAGGCTCACCACCTAAAGGGACAAGTTCAAACAAAGAGGCTTCTGTTCATTTTGAATTTTCAAGTTGTAATTTCTCTTTTGTTATTCAAACAATTATCTATTAATGTCAAACTTTGTTTCATTAATGCATTGCATATGTTTGTCTTGAATTCATCCATTCATTTTCACTATATTTAAAGTATGCTTTCTACTTTCTTTATGACATTTAACTCTTGCTAAAAGTTACAAGCCTTTAGAGGGAGGAGGATGAAAACAATTCCATAATCTCATACAGTATGCTTTTGGACAGACCTTGCTGACGATGTACAAGAATTCTTTCAAATCCTAAACACTGGAGTTATAAGGAAGATAATCCCTAGTCAACCCCTTCGAGCCAAAGAAGTAGAAGTTTTCTTTTTCACAAAATTAAAACCTTTAAACAAAACCTGGGGAAGGGTTGTCTCTCAGTTAATTCAAACGCGCATTTAGCCGCAAACTCTCATCTCGTAATACAACGAATGACATCAAAAATATTCCTCTGGAATCAAAAGATGGTGATGGTTCCCTATCACATAGGAAGTCACTATTTCTCAAAACAGTAAAGCCCACTAAGTCAAAACCTACAAAGGAGACTTAAGAAAAACTGGGGCATCCCGCTGACTGTAATCTCAAAACAGGAACAATCAGGCAAAAATTAGAGATAACAAATCAAAAGAAAGAGGTCACTATAGATCCTCAACAACATGAAAAAAAATGTTGCAAAATGACTGTCTTCCGACGAACTTAACTTGTCTGAACTATCACCAAAACGTCATTCTAGACTCATTTGGAGTTCAAATGCATAATTAGTTGAGTTTAGGACTGAAGAACATTACGAAGAACGGGCGGGTACAAATACACTTTGAGCCTTTATCCTTTGTTTCTTAAATTGTGAACCAAGCCACGTTACAACCCTTCAAAATTCCTAACTGAAGCATGGGTTAGTTCGAAAGCATACTGTTACAAAAGGTATCCTGACTCCTATAGGGCTTTGCTCTAAATCCTGAGTTTGAATTTTTCTTACAAAATTTCTTTACTCGCTAAAATGCATTTTCAAAATTTCAAGACAAACATAAACTTTGCATTACTTGAATATTACTGTTTGCATATGGTTATTTGTTTGACGGCAAGAGAAATTCACACAATGAATATCCATTGAACGAAAGCTCTCTCAGTGAACAAAATCACTTCAAGTAGGATGACACTCCCATCGACAAATCTCCTATCAACAAGGGGACATGACATGTCACTATCCAGCACACCTGGGGCAGTCCAGTCAAGATTCCAAGAAATCTCTCAAGAATTGCAGAGTAACCAGGGGCAAGTCTCTATCTTCGTCACTTGGGGCATTAAACGTCAATCTCAGCAAAGGGTTACGTACAATCAAACATTTTCTGGCAATACCACAAACATTTGCTGCTAGGGGAAATGTCAAAATTCTTATCATAGGATGATTCCCCAACCATATTTTCAATCTATGATAACCTCTTCCCAGCTAAGTCGACCTCAAGAATCCTCGATGATTTTTCTCCATGAAAGTCGCCGCCTCTCCAACAGATTAAGCAACAGGGTTTATTTCCCCAACAAACGGTAGGAATCCCCAGCATGAGGTGGCCTCTCCGACTACTACAAATAAAAATACCACAACTCCTCTTCCCCAGTAGACTACTCTACAATCCCCAACAAGTTACTGTGAAACCTGGACCCGACCAGATATCAGTTCAACTTCGACTCCCCAGTAGAGAAACGGATGACTAAGACTCCTGAACTCTTTTTCCCCAAGCAGGAATCGACATTCTATACAGAGATTTCAACATCCCCCAGCAGAGTTATCCTCAAACAAAAAAACTGGAATCCCCGGTGGAAACATTTTGAGCAAAGTTTGAAGACACACTTACATCTCAATAACATTCATAGCATATACATACAAAATACATATAACACAAATCTCATTTATTTTGAGAACATCATTACACAATGCATACATAATGACATTGAATACAACTAACTCTTTACCTTTTCAAGAAAGATCGATCGACAAATAAAGGTTATCATCTTCTGAGGTAGTAATCATCCAAGATTCCTTCATCATTCTGCTGAGGTAGTAGTCGTCTCAAGATTCTTTCATCATCCTACTGAGGTAGTAGTCATCTCAAGATTCCTTCATCACCTTGCTGAGGTAGTAATTGTCCAAGATTCCTTCATCATCCCGTTGAGGTAGTAGTCGTCTCAAGATTCCTTCATCATCCTGCTGAGGTAGTAATCATCCAAGATTCCTTCATCATTCTGCTGAGGTAGTAGTCGTCTCAAGATTCCTTCATCACCCTGCTGAGGTAGTAATCATCCAAGATTCCTTCATCATTCTACTGAGGTAGTAGTCGTCTCAAGATTCCTTCATCATCTTGCTGAGGTAGTAATCATCTGATTCCTTCATCATCCTGCTGAGGTAGTAATAGTCCAAGATTCCTTCATCATTTTGTTGAGGTAGTAATCATCCAAGATTCCTTCATCATCCTGCTGAGGTAGTAGTCGTCTCAAGATTCCTTCATCACCCTGCTGAGGTAGTAATCGTCCAAGATTCCTTCATCATTCTGCTGAGGTAGTAATCGTCCAAGATTCCTTCATCATCCTGCTGAGGTAGTAGTCATCTCAAGATTCCTTCATCACCCTACTGAGGTAGTAATCTTCCAAGATTCCTTCATCATCCTACTGAGGTAGTAATCGTCTGATTCCTTCATCATCCTGCTGAGGTAGTAACCATCCAAGATTCCTTCATCATTCTGTTGAGGTAGTAATCATCCAAGATTCCTTCATCATTCTACTGAGGTAGTAATCGTCCAAGATTCCTTCATCATCCCGCTGAGGTAGTAATCATCCAAGATTCTTTCATCATTCTGCTGAGGTAGTAATCGTCCAAGATTCCTTCATCATTTTGCTGAGGTAGTAATCATCTAAGATTCCTTCATCATCCTGTTGAGGTAGTAATCATCCAAGATTCCTTCATCATCCTGCTGAGGTAGTAATCGTCCAAGATTCCTTCATCATCCTGCTGAGTTTTTAGATACAGTTCACATACGCTCCAAACACGGATACCATCCTGATACTCATTCAGATTCATCTCTCAGATACGATTTAGATACAATCCATTTATGGATATTATCCTGATACTCAATCTAACACATCCATTATTCCAGCATAAATCAACCAGAGATTTATTCTGACACTTCTTATATTCCTACCAGCAATAATTTATGGATGGAATCTTTAAGCCCATCTCCAACAACTATCCATTATCTCTCCAAATTTCATCTTTAAGCCCATTCCTTACATAATCAACTAACACATCTTCGAGTGCAAATTTTCTGGGCACTCTAGTGTTTAATCATCTTCCACCTTCAAGTCACGAATGGCAGAATTACCAATCTAATTCTTCAGGTGTAAAAAGATTGAACAGGGGCAGCTGTTGTACCCCAAATTTGCCCTCTCATTTCTCAAGGAATAACCCTGGATCCTCATGTTTGCTTTCATCCAATTTCAAGCCTTGAAATGCAATTTTTTTCAAGAAAAGTCATCCGCAAGGGCAAAATGGTCATTTGCATGCTAAAAAGTCAAACTTTTATTTTTGGATCAAAATCAAGCTTCAAGAATCATATTTCATCAAGACATGTTGGAATGTGAGATTTGTTTCGTCAAGAAATTCAAAAGTCAAAACTACTTTGGGAAAAGTCAAAATTCTAAATACTTAGAACTTTTCTAAGTGTTTAAGAAACATGACAAGCTCAGAACTTCTAATCAGATTTTCACCATGACGCAAGCTGATTCTGGATCAACTTCTGACACAAGAGTTTTAGATCTCAACAAGATCTAAGACATTGCAAAACAGAACTTCTCCTAGAAATGCTGGGATTTCAAGTTATCACTTCTCAAAGACATGGCCATGAAACTAAAACACTCAGCAAATTCTAGACACTCTCAAGACAGAGTTTGGTCAGAACTTCTGGACCAGTTTTCACAAAGGCTCAGTCATAGTTTGCAAGAGCAGTTCAAAGAAGGTTTGCAAAGCGTGTTACAAACTTCCTGGAAGCCTGGAAACTCCTTCAGAACATGTTGGAGCCAGAAGATACAAAGATCAGAGATTGGATGCTACGCTGAAGCAGAACTTCTGATCCAGAACTAAGCCTTGGTGTAGAATCTCACATTGCAGGATTTCGGGTTGTGATAAGTCTCATCGTCATTTAATGCTCAGAACCACTTTATGAGTCTTTATCCAAAGGATTTTCACCACGTGTAACTCTACTATCTTGGGATAGCAAACTTTGGTACTAGGCCCATGCTTTGTTTTGCTTTTCCATAAATCCGGCTGACAACTCCAGCTTAAGCATGGTTAAAAGCTGCTAATCAACAGCTAGTTCAGCCTACGTCTGCATCCCATAATTGCACCAAACTAGCATACGAAAACAGTGATGAAAAAGCAAGGGAGCAGGATGCCAAATTGATTTAAAATCCCATTTGTCTTTCCCCCCAAAATCACAACAAATTCACCTATAAATACTTGTCTCCATCACACGTTCAAGTGGCTGGGCTTTGAGGGAGAGGCTGGCTTTTGGAGAGAGGGAATCATCAAAAGAGAGAAAAAAAATCTATGGAACCCCTTCATAAAAAATCCAGATTTCCCAAACAGAAAACAAAACCTTTGTTCTTCCCTTTGAATCAAAGAACACAACCACTCTTCTGTCACTCTCGCTGACACCAGAACCTCTGAAGGCAGCAGTTCAAAGCTCCAAGCCCATGTTCCAGATTCAAGGTAAGTCTTTCAGAATTTGCATCTTTTCATTTAGAACATCATCAAATATGTAAATATCACAGTATTGATGTTGCACATATCATTGCATAAGTAGAAAAATTATGGATCAGAACTTCTTGATTAGGCCTAGACTCAGGATTAGGATTAAAACATCTATAGACTGTTGTGCTGTTATCCTTCTGATTTGTTGTTTAAAAAGAACTAAATAAGTTGTTGACGTGCTGATTAACATGAGAAAAGAGTTGAAATGTAACATAGAACTTCTGATTTTCACATGTTAATAACACAAAGAACTTCTATAATTCGCTCACTGTTAACACACACTGAACATCTGATGCTTACATGCTGATAACACACTGAATTGATAATGTTCACTCACTGTTCTAACACAACACAGAACTTCTGAGTTGTCCTCACTATTTAAATACATTGAACTTCTGATTTTTATATGCTGATAACACACTGAACTGCTGATTGTTTGTTCACTGTCTTAGCACCATACAGAATTACTGAATTCTTCCTACTATTCTTACACGCACAGAACTTCTAAGGTTTTCTTAGTGTTCTAACATTCAGAAGTTCAGCACATAGCAATCCAGAACTTCTGTGTTTTCCCTCTAATGTGTCTTGCAGGACCTCGGAGTGTACCAATCCATAACTTTTGATTTCACTGACGTTCCTTTCTGAGTCATCACGCGCATGGCTTCAGAACTTCTGATCCTTGTTGTTTTCCTTGCAGCAGCACGTTATTTCTATCCTTCATTTATTTTCCTTTTCATCATTTTTAATATTAATATAAAAAAGACATAAAAATATTTTCTTTCATTAATTGATTTATTTCCTCTTTTTTTCATCAAGACAAAAACATTCTCTAAACAAGTCCATTTCTTTCTTATATTGTACATTTCAACATGGTTGTAATAGTAACTTTGGATTTATTTTTTACTTGCAACCCCCATTCATAAATATGTACCCTCATCCCCCTAATATTGTAATAGCATAGGACTTTACATTTCTGCAATTTATCGCTTTCAAATGTAAATGCTAGTAATTAGGGTGTGTATGGCAAGACATGAAATTTACAAATAGATAACCCTAATTCAAGACAAAATTATGCATGCAATCAAATACACTTGCACACTAACACCCTTAAGGTTAACTCCACTTGTTGCCTAAAAATGGTCATGTTACGCATGTGGGGTGTCTTAGCAAAACCAATTGAAATACAAGATCATAGTCCCTCGATGACACTATTCAAAGTTGCCTTACAAATGATCTTAGTCCCTAAAATAAAATGCTAAGATACCTTGCAACATTGCTTTCTATGACTACACAAACGTCCCAACGTCCGTCCCTTCACATCCAACAATGGGGCTTCTTACCAAATCAATGGTAAGATAGCAACATCTAAAGGAGGAGGAAAAGAACATTTAAGACCTTTTGAGTAGGTAGATTTGCTCCTAGTTGCTCGCTTGCTCACAACAAAAACATTTCATACACCAACACTCTCATTTTGGAAACATTTTTCAAAAGATAACACTTTGTACGCGTTCTTATAGAAACGAGAACCTTTACAAAGAAAACACCTTTTTAAAAATCACTTCAAAAACATATCTCACAAACACCTCTTTGAACTATTTTAGAAACAAACACTTTGTATGCGTTCTTATAGGAACAAGAATCATTACAAAGTTACATTTTCAAAATACTTTCAAAAACCACACCACAAGCACATTCAAACAAAAGCAAGTGATCTAGAAAGTAACTAAGAGCCCATGGAGAACCATGAATGAAAAGGGTGCTAATACCTTCCCTTTTCATAATCTACCCCCCGTACTCAAGAAAACATCTCTAAACGTCTTTCTTAAGCTTTTTCACCTTTCCTTATTGGATAAAAGAAAAGTTGGTGGTGACTCTTGCTAAACTGCAACATTTGCAAATACAAACACAAAACAATCAAGTCAGTTCTCCCACCGTATCACGTACGTCTTCTCTGGTTCAGATAATCTCTTAATGATTTATTCTGATTCTTCTCCAGATCCCTGCTGGTTCAGTTTAAATCTCTCAATGGTTTATTTTGATTCTTTTTCCGTAAATGTTTTCTCTGGTTCAGATAAATCTCTCAATGATTTGTTCTGATTCTTCTACAGATCCCTGCCGGTTCAGTTTAAACCTCTCAATGATTCATTCTGATTCTTTCCCACAGATGCTTTCTCTGGTTTAGATAAATCACTCAAATATTTAATCTGATTCTTTCCAGTTAAAGAATATTCAAGATCTCTTTTGGTTCATTTTAAACCCCTCAATGGTTTATCCTGATACTCTCCAAAGGAACACTTCGGGTTCAGATAAATCTCTCAACAATTTATTTTGATTCTTTCCCACAGACACTTTCTCTGGTTCAGATGAATCACTCAAAGATTTACTCCGATTCTTTCCAGTTAAAGAATATTCAAGATCTCTTTTGGTTCAGTTTAAACCCCTCAATGGTTTATCCTGAAAATTTCCAAAGGAACACTTAGGGTTCAGATAAATCTCTCAATGATTTATTCTGATTCTTCCCAGTCAAACAACATACAAGACTTCTCCTGGTTTAGATAAATCATTCCCAAAGATTTCTTCTGATTCTTTTCCAGTAGAAATCAAATTCAGACTTAGTTCATTCTCTGTCAACAGTCACCCTTGGATGGCATCTAAAAGCCCATCTCCGGTATATCTCCATCATTCCTCCAAATGGCATCTATAAGCCCATTCCCATTTCATCTTCAAGTGCAAATTTTTGGACACTCTAGTGTCCAGTCATCTTCCACCTTCAAGTCATGAATGGAAGATCCGCCAATCTAACTCTTCAGGTTAAGAATATTGAACAGGGGCAGCTTTTGTACCCCAAAATTTTCTCTCTCATTTATCAAACATTTTCTCACAAGATCTCCTTTGGTTCAAGACTGCACAAGGGTTGATCAGCTCAAGACACCTCCTTAAGAACTGATGACTGAAATTAGGGTTTGAGATTACACAAGGACAATTGAACTTTTAATGCCCCATATGAATTTCATGGATCATTATGGACCCCCAATATTGCTCATGTCAAGTTTCAAGTCTTGGATCACATTTTTGCTCAGTCAATTGAGCAGTTGACCTAAAAATTAGTTGTATTGGGGAAAAAGTCAACTGTGGCTAATTTACAGTCAAACTTCATAATTTTTTACCCATATCAACATTATAAACTCATATGTATCATTTTATCAAGTTTGGACCATAATTCCTCAAGAAATTTGATCAGATCATCAAAAGGGCAAAATAGTCAAAATTAGGGTTTTGATTGAGAAAGGGCAATTTCTGATTTTTGACCTAGAAAATGGTTAATTGGTTGGGGACATGATCTCAAAGTTTCAATTTCATCATTTTGACCTAATGACATGACTCAAAACATCCCTCAAGATCAATTGATTGATAGTTGATTTTCAGTCAACTGATTAAAAGTCAATTGTACACTGAAAAGTCAAACTTTGACTTTTTGGTCAAAATCAAGTGTAAAAGATCACAATTCATCAAAACATGTCAAAATATGAAACTTGTTCATCAAGAAATCAAAAAGTCAAGATTTCATTTTGAATAGTCAAAGTGTCCAAACTTAGAAATTTTTCTAAGTGTTGAAAACTTCATATTTTTTCACAACTTTGAACCAAATTTTCACCATGATGCAAGATGATTCAAAAGAAACATTAACATGAAAGTTGTAGATCTCCATGAGATATAAAACATTTCTTTACACAACTTCTCCTAGAAATTCTTGGATCTCATGTTATTAATCCATGAAGTCATGGTCATGAAACTAAACACTTTGTGAAAATTTTGCCCTAGTTTAGGCAGGATTTTGACCTAACTTCATGGAAATTTTTCACATAGTTCCAAGGGGAATTTTTAAAAGTGATTCAAATAGGGGTTGTAGAGCATATTACAATCTTTCCAAAATGTCTAAGAACTCCTTGAGATCATTCTTGAGCAAGGAGAATCGAAGAGAGGAAGTTAGGGTTTCAAACTGAAATTATAGGTCATTTTTGTTATGAACAAGAATTCAAATCTCAAACCTATGCTGCACAATCTTGCTTTGCAGGCCTCTAAACCTCAAGATCTCTCCATAATCAGAATACTACACTCGCTTTTGAGCTATTATCCATTTGATTCAAGATTTATTCAAGATAATTTCCCATTAATGGCACAAAGGCACCATTGCCATTTACATGAAGCAAGCTTTATGCAAAGTCAACTTGCATTGAGCTTTGCACTTGTTCCTTATGCACAAACTTCCTCTACAAAGTTAGATAATCATGTTTAAAGTTGGTAACCACTCTAGATAGCTTTGTATTATACATTGAAACCATGTTTGTCAACCTTACTTCAAAAACAAGCCAAGAAGCCAAAACATGTGATCTTGTACTTCTGAACACCTCAAGCATCCAAACCTTTTCCATACATATACACAAGATGTTTTCAAGAAAATACACGCATACACAAGCCCTAAAACACACAAGAACTCAGAATTGAATCAAAAATCACCATTGTTGCATATTCTGACCAAAAACTTGAAACTCACATCTCCCTCGTGTGTTTTCAAGCCTTTTGGTTCCTAAAGCTTCTAAACATCAAATACAACTCATCCATTTCACTGTTACACAACTGTAACTCCATTTCCATCTTCCTCCATATCCAAAAACAGAGCACTGCACTTTGACTTCTCCAAGCCATTTCAGCCATTCTCAACTCAAGCTAACCATTGTGTTAGCTTCCTGGGAACTTGAGGAAGCTAACCTGATCATTGCAGCACCTTGAATCAAGCTCATTTTCATTTCACGATTTCCAGTTTTGAGGTATTTTTATTGAACTTCTATCTCATTACTTAGGCATTGTTAGGCTTGCATTTGTGAAGATAAAATGTAGACATCATTGCCCTGAAGTTGTACATGTCCATAGATTTTATTTATATTGATTGAGCTAGGAGAGTTTTAGGATTTAACCTCTGAAAATAATTAGGTCAGAATTTGGTACTTTCAAAAATTCTCATTCATCTTTGATTTATAGTTTATGATATTTATATGGTTGGATTCATATGGAAAAATGGAGCAACTTTCATGTTTGTATTTTCCATTTTTGTTGAGAAATGAATGAGATACAGGTGGTCTGGCTGGAGGTTGAAGATGAAGTGTATTCATGACTCATTTTGTATTATATGTTTATCATTTTAGTTAAGTTAACGGATGTATGGCCACCTCAGTAGTATAGCGGCGCGTTGGTAACCAAGAGGGCGTGGGTTCAACATCCAGCGCGCTGCCTTTTGTCATTTTTTCATATTTTCCCACATTTTTGCCCTTTTGCAGCGCCTGGGCCAACAAATTTGGGCCTTTGTTTCTTTTTTTAGCCTTCTAACCCCTTTAACCATTTCCAAACCCCCACTAACTTTTCTTTATATTTTATTTTTATTTTTTTATTATAATTATAATAATAATTATTATTATTAATATCTTTTTTTTGCTACTAATAAAAAAAACCCAAAAATACTTATATTTTATTATTTATATTTTATTATTTATATTTATTTAGCTTATTTTCTTCATAAAAACTAAAAGAACAAAAAAAACATTTCCTTTAATAAAATAATTTCCTTCTTTTATTACTTAGATAATTAGTCTTAATTATTATTATATTATTTTCTTGTAAACTAAAATCAATTTAGAACTTAGGACTTTTATTTTATTTACTAGTTTAATTAAATTCACAAAAACCATAAAAATTTGTTTTCTTTAATAAATTAATTTATTTTACTAACTTAATCTTAGTTTTCTTATTTTTAGTTAATTATTCTATTTTAGTTAATTAGGTCAAAAAAAACCTTTTTCATGAAAATCAAACAAAAATCACATTTCTTTTTACATTTTATATTCTTGCATTTTTATCTTCATTTTTTGTACATTTATTCAAATTCAATATGGTTGTAATAGATAATTAGATTTAATTTCTTGTAGTTCCCCATTTTGTAAATTTGTACACCCCCTCCCCTAAATGATGTAATAGCTTAGTATTTTTATTTTCCGCAATTTAAATGCTTTATATACAAATGCTAGTAATTAGGGTTTTGTATGAAAAGATTAAAACAAACAAATAGAAAACCCTTATCAAGACAAATCAAGCATGTAAATCAAAACACTTGCACACTTACACCCTTAGGGTAAACCCACTTTGTTGCCTTACAAAAATGGCCATATTATGCATGTGAGGTATCTTAGCAAAAACAAGCAAAAATACAAGATCATAGTCCCTCGATGACGCTATCAAAGTTGCCTTTCAAAAATGATCTTAGTCCCTAAATAAAATGCTAAAATATCTTACAACATTGCTAATCATGGTTATACGATGAACCTTGCCCGTCCCTTTTACATACAAAGATATATCTACTTACCAAATCAATGGTAAGATAACAATGTCAAAGGAAAGAGGAAATAAACATGAAATACTTTTGAGTAGGTAGATTTTTCCTAGTTGCTTACTCAATTTCAAATAAAAAACATCCTTGTTATTTTCAAAACAAACACCAACACTTTCAAAAACATCTTTCAAACTTGAAAAAAATTTCAAATGATCAACACTCTTTGTATACATTCTTACAAACGAGAATCATTACAAAGTTTTCCTAAACAATGGCGCATTTTCAAAATACTTTCAAAAAAACACACAAAGCACATTTTCAAACAAAAGCAAGTGATCTAGCAAGTAACTAAGAGCCCATGGAAAACCATGGATGAAAAGGGTGCTAATACCTTCCTTTTCATAATCTACCCCCCGAACTCAAGAAAACATCTCAAAGGTCTTTCCTATTCTTTTCAGCCTTTCCTTTTAGATAAAAGAAAAGTTGGTGGCGACTCTTGCTAAACTGCAACATTTGCGATCAAACCCAAAACAACCAAGTCAATTCTCCCACTGCGTTACAGTATGATAAACAATTTGTTAGATAAGATTATATAAAATCATCACTTCACAACTTTAAACCAACACCAATCATCACAAGTCAACAACACGACATGTTAAATATGCAACACGGAATGCGACTCGTTACAATACACATGCATGTGGTGCCAATGGAGCAAAACTCCCAACTTAGAAATCTTCCAATTAATAGAGGAATCAATAAGGCATAAGCTTTCAACTTAATTTACCAATTCAGGGTAACTTATCGAGCATCATCTCCAACTTGATATGCTATGTATGCGACCCAATATGAATGTCAGGATAACAACAACAAAATTCCATAGCAACGCAACAATAAACCAACATTGGTCATAACCTCATAACTTAATATTTTACCCATAAATAGAGGAAATAACATCACCTGCTAATTCATATTTTTCAACAAAGAACACAATACAACGATTCAATCAAAATTCACTACAAATAAACCGTGTAATTATTCGGGCTATTACGACTATTTCCGATTAATTAATTAGCTAAATGCTTATTTCTAATTACAAAACTTCTACAAATTATTATACTAATAATATTAAATCATTTACTTTTATAATAATTATTATTAATATTACTATTATACTAATGGTATATTATATATTAGTAACTTGAAAACACTTGCAACTAGTTTCTCAATTTAACACCCTGGCTATAATATTACTTGGAACCAAATTGTTATATGCCAAAGCACTATGTCGCTACAATACTATTCACTCATGGAACTTATATTTCTATATCTCATGCTAATATACTACATGAAAATAACTTATATGTAGTACCTAAAATTTTCACTACAGTTGAAAAAGTGTGTCTGTCATTTCAATTTCACAATAGAGTCAAGCATATAATGCTCTCATAGTTCCGCTATAGTATGCCTAACATATAGGTACTAATCATTTTCCCTATAGTATTCAAGTTGGATACTACTACAATTGATTAAAAAAATTTTCATATTGATAATAAATAATAATTTAGCAAAGATGTATTATTATTTGAAAACTCCAACTTACTCTACTGACAACTCTAAACATGTTAGAATTACCCAAAACAATTAAAGTGACTTTTAATGATACGAAAAAACTCTATTGATAACTCTAACAACACTATTAACAACTCTAACAATCTTATTGACAACTCAATTGACTCTAACTAAAAACTTCTAAAAATTATATACTAATAATATTAAATTATTATTGTTATTAATATTATTAATATTATTATTATTATTATTATTATTATTAATATACTAATGAAAAAGTATGTATCATTAACTTGAAATTTGTCCTCTATCTAATTCATTTTCGCCACAGTAGTCCGACTTCTCATATCCACCATTTGAACTCGCGTACTATATATATATATATATATATATATATATATATATATATATATATATATATATATATATATATATATATATATATATATATATATATATATATATATATATATATATATATATATATATATATATATATATATATATATATAGAGGTTAACTATCCAATAGAATATATAATTGAATGTCGCTACAGTAGATTATCAAATTGACATTCTCAATTTAATTATTAGTAACTTGATACACTTGAGAACTTGCTTTCCTCACTTAAATTCCCTATGTTGCTACACCCATAGCAATGAAATTAATGTTGCAGTATTCTAACAAAAGCAGGATATACATATACAGGGCACCATAATAATACCAGTATTAAATCATATATATCAATTTCAAACACAAATCGAAACAATTTTACAACCTAATCTCACATACCATTCTTTACATACCCTATTATAAAGTCAGAACCTCACCCTTACCTTGGATTGAAGGTTGCTCTAACACTCCGATTGCACCTAGGTTTGCCTCCTCTTTGCACTTTTAGGTATCTCTTCCAAAACCCTTATTTTATTCTTCTACCATAACCTATTCTTCTCCTCTTACTGGTACTTCTACTTCTTATTATTTCTAAAATAACTAATATAATATAACTACTATATTATTATTCTTATTTTTCCTTGTTGGACTTAAATTTCTACACCTTCCTTTCTACTAATTCTAATATTAAAATAGGCCCACATAAATAATAATAACAGTATTATTCAATATTAATTCTACAACTTAATCAACTAATTAATTCAACTAAGAAAGAAACAACTTAAATCAACATTTCACAACTTCGAAAATTTAATTGGAAAAATATTCGAAAATATTTAATTAAATAATTAATTAAATATTGGGCGTTACATCTCCGCTCGGGATTTCTGCTTTCTGTTTGAGGATAATCCGCTGAGAATGCTTGACTTCTGCTTGGGGATAGAAGAGTTCAGGAACATTAGTCGTTCATCGCTCTAATGGGGAATTTAGTTCTTATATATCTTGATTGGGGATAAAAGAGATGGATAATCTTTCGAGAAGTTTTATGACCAAATTTCTGGTATGGACGTCAACTCTTGTGGGGGAGGACAAAGTTAAATGATGTCTGGCTCGGTTTTAGATTCCGTAGCAACTTTATGGGGATAACAACCTTTACTACACTTTGTTGGAGAAGAGAATTTTGCCGGGGATTTGCAGTAATCATAGAGATGAACTCTTCTTGGGAAATTAAATTCCCTTGGGAAAATAAACCCTGCTAGGGAAATAAACCTTGTTAGGGTAATAAACCATGCTGGGGAAGAGAATCCTACAATGGATTTTGTAATGTTGGAGAAATAAAATCAGCTGGGGAATTAAATTCTTGTGAACACTAAGGGAATCATTTCTGATGGGAATTGGAATTCCGTAGACTGTGCAGAGGAAATTTCCACTATATACTAGAGAAATGATCAAAATCCTTTATCCACTAAAGGGATTTGTTGGGGAGTATGATTATGTGAACTGCTGGAAGATGCCCTAATTCTTGCCTGGAGGCATATTAGACTCGCGGGGGGAATGTATCTCCTTCTAGGATTAGCTTGTGAAGGTAACTCTGGGGATAATCCCATGGAAGTTGCTTTGTGGGGATTTATGGATGACTTGAACGTTATCCTAATTCCTAGAGTCTTTAGTAAATGCTGATTCCTATTTTTATGCATATATTTGTTAATAGCAATCATATTCATATGCATATATTCATTCAATTTAGTCATTGGACATTTTTTGCGAACAAAACAGAGAAAGTAAAACAATTATGAATTTTGAAATTGAATTTGTATTGATAGTTTGCCTATAAACAGGCAGTTTTTGTACATAGAGACATAAATCCTAGTAAGAGGAAATCTTCATAAAATGAAAAGAGTACAAAGTAAAACAAAACATATAGCTATGTGTAAATGATCTCGACGAGTTTTAACTCTACTATTGCCCTTATGTCCTTAAGCATCTCATCCCTTGCTGTCGAAAGAAGTTGACTGGATTGATCTTGTGCCATTTGAATTTGACATCGGTAACAAAGCTTGTTGTAAGTAGATGTTACAATAGGACATAACCGTATGCTTTAATCCCCTAACTTTTTCCTGGACCACCCTTTCGGGTTTTCAGCCCAGCGGGATACCCTTTTTTGCCCAAGCCGCCTTTTCAGGTTTTCGACTTGCCGGGTGTATAATCTTATATATATATATATATATATATATATATATATATATATATATATATATATATATATAATTTTTGCCCCAACCTTTTTTGTTCACCGGGATGCCCTTATTTTTGCCTAAGCCAGTCAACCTAGCGGGTCATATTCATGCGTAGTATTTCTTGACTATATCCGCGTTCACAGGGTGAAGAAAATCATCACCATCCATGGTGGTAAGTATCATAGCACCGCCATACAATATCTTCTTGATTACAAATGGCCCTTCGTAGGTGGGAGTCTATTTTCCCCTAGGGTCACCTTGCGGTAGGATGATGTGTTTTATTATCAAGTCACTGGCCTGATATACCCAATGCTTGACTTTCTTGTTGATGGATTTAATCATACACTTCTGATACATCAGCCCATGACAAACAGCCGCCAACCTTTTCTTGTCGATCAAAGTTATCTGGTCTAGCCTAGTCAGAACCCATTCATCTTCGTCTAAATATGCATCCTTCATAATCCTTAGAGAAGGAATCTGGACTTCGATAGGTAGAATCGCTTCCATACCATAGACTAGAGAGAACTGGGTTGCCCCAATTGATGTTCGTACTAAAATGTGATAGCCATGAAGAGCAAATGGTAACATCTCATGCCAATCTATATATGTCACCACCATATTCTTTATAATATTCTTAATATTCTTATTGGAGGCTTCCACTGCGCCATTCATCTTCGATCGATACGGAGAAGAGTTATGGTGTTTAATCTTGAATTATGCATAAAGTTTCATGATCATAGTATTGTTGAGATTCGTACCATTATCCGTGATAATTCTTTCGGGGATGTTGTACCGATAGATAAGGTTATGCTTAATGAACCGGGCCACGACATTCTTGGTGAAGGAGGCAAATAAGGCTGCTTCAACTCACATTGTGAAGTAATTAATAGCGACCAGGATGAAATGATGTATGTTAGAGGCGGTAGGATTGATTTCTCCATTCATATCAATGCCCCACATTGCAAACAGTCAAGGAGCAGTCAAGACATTCAGAGGGACCAGTGGCATATGTATTATGTCAGTATAAATCTGGCATTTGTGACAAGTTCTAGAGTGATGATGGCAATCAGTTTCCATAGTGGACAATAATAATCCGCTCTCAGAATCTTCTTAGCCATGGTATGCGCGCTGGAATGAGTACCGAAGATACTTTCGTGCATATCTTCCATAATTTTCTCAGCTTCCTTCTTGTCCATACAACAAAGCAGAGTCGAATCATGGTTGCGCTTGTATAAATTTCCTTTGCTCAGGATAAACTTAGTAGAGAACCTCTGTAGGAATTTCTTGTCATTGATAGATGCTCCCTCAGGGTATTCCTGAGCCTCAAGGTACATTTTCACTTCATGAAACCAAGGCTTCTCTTCTACTCCATCAGTATCAAACTCGTAGCAATGTGCCAGTTCATCTAGTCTCTCAATATTAATTCGATGAGTCTCGTTGTCCCATATGAATTTTAACATAGATGACATGGTTGCCAATGCGTGTGCCAACTAATTCTCTTCTCGTGGGATATGTTCAAAAGTGATTTCCTCAAAGTACGAGATTAAGGTCAACACATGATCTCTATAAGGAATGAGATTCGGGTGCTTCATATCCCATTCTCCCTTGATCTGACTAACTACTAGGGCTGAGTCCCCGTATACACTCAAAAACTTGATCATCAACTCAATAGAAGCTATAATGCCCAAGATACACACTTCTTATTCGGCCATGTTGTTGGTACAGTCAAAGCAAATTCTGGCGATGAAAGGCGTATGGCAACCCTTGGGAGAGATAATCACAACACCAATTCCATTACCAAGTGCATTGGAAGCTCTATCAAAAGCCATAGTCCATCAGGATCCTGGCTTAGGTCCTTCATACTGTCTAGGTTATTCATAATTTGTGACTAGCATAATATTCTCGTTTGGGAACTCAAAATTCATAGACTGATAGTCGTCTACGGCTTGATGAGCCAAATAATCTTCCAGTACACTTCCTTTGATTGCCTTTTGAGTGGTGTACTAAATTTTGTATTATGTTAAGACCATTTGCCATCGGGCTATTCTTCTGGAGAGAGTGGGCTTCTCAAATATTATTTTATAGGATCCATTTTAGAGATCAACAAAGTAGTATGGGTCAACATATACTGTCTTAGACGGAGAGCAACCTATGTCAAAGCGCATAAAGTTTTCTTGAGCAATGAGTATCTTGTTTCAAAGTCGGTAAATGTTTTGCTAACGTAGTATATTGCATGCTTTTTTCGACCAGACTCGTCATGTTGCCCCAGTACACACCTCATTAAGTTCTCTAAAACTGTCAGATACATGATCAAATGTCTTCCTTCTACTAGTGGCATCAGAATCAGAGGTTCTTGTAGGTACTCCTTGATTTTGTCAAAGGCTATTTGGCAGTCGTCGTTCCACTTCACTACCCGATCTTTCTTCAACAACTTGAAGATTGGCTCACAAGTAGCGGTCAGATGGGAAATAAACTGGGCAATGTAATTCAGTCATCCCAAGTAACCTTTGACTTCCTTCTCAGTATGGGGAGCTGGCATTTCTTGAATGGCTTTGACCTTGGCATGATCAACTTCAATAACTTTACCATTGACAACGAAACCCAGGAGTTTACCAGATCTCACCCAAAAAGTGCACTTGTTCGGATTCAACCTCAGCTTGTACTTCTTCAGTCTCTCAAACAGCTTATGTAGATGGTCAACATGTTCTTCTTTAGTCTGGGATCTGGCTATCACGTCATCAACATAAACCTTTATCTCGTGATAGATCATGGAACAAAGCTACCATAGCATGTTGATATGTTGCACTGACGTTCTTCAAACCGAAAGGCATAACCTTGTAACAGAAAGTGCCTCATTGTGTGACGAAGGTAATTTTCTCCATGTCTTCCGGTGCCATCTTAATCTGATTATAACTCGAGAAACTGTCCATGAAGGAGAATACCTTGTGTTGAGTGGTATTGTCGACCAGAACATCGATATGTGGAAGTGGGAAGTCATCTTTAGGGCTTTCGATGTTCAAATCCCTATAATCTACACACATACGCACCTTGCCATCCTTCTTAGGCACTGCCACAACATTTGCGACCCATTGAGGATATGATATAACTGCTAATAAACTTGTGTTGAATTGCTTCATAACCTCAACCTTGATCTTTTCTAACATCTAGGGACGCATACGATAGACCTTTTTCCTTATTGGAGAACAAACCTCTTTCATCAGCAGACGGTGGACCACAATATCGGTATCAATCCCTAGAATGTCTTCGTATGACCAAGCAAAGAACTCAACATAGTCATGCAACATCTATATTAACTTGTTCTTGATACTGCTTCTAAAGTTGGCACCTATCTTGACTTCTTTCCTGTCTGCTTCAGTACCCAATTTTACAACCTCGATTGACTCTTCATGCGGTTGGATAGCCTTTTCCTTTTGCGATAATAGTTTGTCAAGTTCTCCAGGTACTTCACAATCTTCCTCACCTTCGTCCTCGGCTCGGTAGATCATATTTTCAAAGTCATAAGTGGCAATAGAAGAATTGCTATCAACGGGATCCATAATGGATGTAGATCTGCAATTTATTGTGTGGGTGTGTGTAAGAACACATAGCTATTTTGAGAGTGTGATAAAGTAAAAAGAAAGACAAAGAGCGCAAAATTTGAGTGCAAAATGTCCAATGATTCATTAAATGAAAATATGCTTATGAAAGATAATAACCCTAACAAATGAATAGTTGTGCCCTGGATAAGACACAAGGCTTAAAGTTATTGTTTAAAGATTACATAACCAAAACTTTGAAAAAACAGAAAATAGAAATTATTCCTGACTAAAGGAGATTGAGATCAGGTCTTCGGTCTTCCAGTTTCTAGGTCCGTTGCTGATGGTGGAAAAGATCCAGTTGTCGAGGTCACAATCATTGTCATCATCTTCTATAACATTGACTCCATTATTGCTGACGTGACATGATGGTCTTCCAGCACGCGCACAATGAACAACCTTATGAGCCTATTCTTCCACTACAACTCTAGCATCCTTCAAAGAAGCCATCCTGGGTGGAACCCTGGTAACCTTGAGAATAGCAGAAACATCTTCAGTAGCGGTAGGAGGGATAACTTCAAAAGTCTGGTAGGGAGTTTCAATGAATTCACCGTCCATCTCAACATACCTAAATGAGTTTAAGTGGCTCACCATATACTCTTCTTCGCCACAGACTGTAACAATCTTCCCTTTCACATGATATTTCATCTTTTTATGTAAGGTCAAAGTAACAGCGCCTGCCCCATGAATCCAGGGGCGTCCGAGTAAACAAGAATAAGCCGGTCAGATATCCATCACATAGAAGGTAGAATCGAAAACGTGTGAATCCACTTTATTTGGGAGATCCACCTCTCCTTGTACTATCTTCTTTGACCCGTCAAAGGCTTGGACTATAATATCACAGGGTTTTAGTATAATCCATTCACAATCCAGTCTTCCAAGAGCACCCTTTGGTAGAACATTTAGCGAGGAACCTATGTCAACCAGTACATAAGCTAGAGTAGTGCCCCTGTATTCAATAAAGACATACATGGCCTTGTTGTTGGTTTTTCCTCCAGGGGTCAAATTGGCATCAGAAAATCCTATCCCATTATCAGTAGTTAGGCTAGCAACATAACTTCCAAATTGATTTGCAGAAATTTCTTGTGGCACGTGAGCAGATTTTAAGAACTTTCCTAAAGCCTGATCATGGGCCTTAGAACATAGTAAAATGGATAACATGGATATCTTGGAGGGAGTTTATCCCAACTATTCGACAATCTTGTAATCACTTTTGCGGATAATCTTTAATACCTCCTCCAACTCTTACCTGGAAGTATCATCATTGGTAACTTCTTTAGGTGCCTCCATCTGGGCAGGCTCCGTCATTTGCTCTTTTCCATGAGTCTTAGTAGTTGACTCGATAGTGGTAACTCGAACTGGTGTGGCAACAGTCTTTGGAGAGATTTCCGAGGAGAAAACCCTTCCTCTTCTAGTAACCTTACTATTCCCGGCAATATTGTCAATAGTGGGATCCGTAACTTCAGTGTCTTCATGTTCAGTAGTTGATAATTCTTTCTTCACGCCATGGTAGTATACGCCGGCTCCATAACTCCACGAGATAGATTTGTCCAAGGAATATTAAATTGGTCTGGGTGTGGTAATTATCAGAGGATCAGCATTGGGTTTTGCAGTGATCCTTACAGGACCCATGGAAGTGATCCTGATAGGAGTGGCGGATATTACAGATATCTCTTCCAGCTCCAAGTCTTGCAACAAATTCTCAACAGATGGAATCTTCTCCACCAAAATTAGGTGATTGTCCATTAGAAGTTGAGTACCTTCTTCCAATAACTTGCAGCCATTGGGTTGGGCTGCACAGTAGTAACATCTTTCAATGAAACCTGGAAATAAACCGTCCTGCAGCAGATTCTTCTTGATAATCGTGAGGGGAGTTGCCAAATCACTTGAAGTAGAAACATAAAGAACATCATCAATAACACTAATGCCTTTGTCGTGCTTGGGCATTGGTGTAGTAATCACGTTGGGGATCTCGGGAGCATCGAACTCAATATCTTTATTGTCAATCATGTCTTGAATTTTGTTCTTTAAAGCCCAGTAGCTATTGGTGTCGTGCCAGAGGCTATTGGAATGGTATGCACATTTCACATTAGGATTATAGCGAGGAGAGGCGGTGTTGGGATTCTGAGGAGGATCTCTCAGTGTAATCAGCTCTACTTTCAGTAAATGTTGTAATTCTTGAGACAATGGCATGTCGATATTTGTAAAGTGTCTTCTAGGTGCCTTTGACCTATGCCGATTGTTTTACTGGTGTTGTTGAACAGGTTCAGGATTAGAAATCAACATAGTTCCTACATATGGATTGTGATTACCTCTAGTACGAACCTTCTGGCCATACACAACATTGGTTTCCTTTTTACTATTGAATGTCTCCTTTACAACACTCGAAGACGCAACCACTTAAATCTTTCCACTTTGAATTCCGCCTTCAACTCGTTCCCCTGTTAGATCAACTCAGTCAAACCAGATAAGGAGCTTCCTATCAGATGATTAAAGAAAGGCCCTGCCAAAGTGCCCATGAACTTATCAACCAGCTCCCTGTCAAATAAAGGAGGTTTCACTCTTCCATCCAGATCTCTCCATTTCTGGGCATATTCTTTAAACCCTTCATTCAAGCCCATAATCATACTTATTAGTTGCACATGAGTTGGTGCAAGGTCAGCATTATATTGATATTGCTTATAAAAGGCAGCAGCCAAGTCTTCCCAAGTGCATATACTGGTTCCTTTTAGCTGATAGAACCATTCCAGTTGTCTCCCAGATAAGCTCTCTTGAAAGAAGTGAACCCATGACTTTCTGTCAGCAGTATGGGGTTGGATCTTTTGGACATAAGACCTTAAATGCAGTTTAGGATAGGAAAAACCGTCATATTTAGAAAAAGTATGGACCTTGAATTTGTGAGGGATGACAACCCCTGAGATAAGACCCAGCTCTTCAAAATCCAACCAGGAACTTTCTGGATTTCCATAGCATTAAGGCGATCTTCCAACTGTTTATATCTGTCATTAGCGGGAAAATATTGTTCAGCAGAGTAATCTTCATCAGAATCTTGGCCAGCACCAAGGTTGCTACCTCTCCCAGCCTTCACACTCTTGTCTTCTTCACCCTGATTGTCATCTTCATCAGAGGAAATATCAAAACTCTAAGCTTGTTTAGGGGGACCTTTAAACCTTCTTTCCATGTTAAGGATACCATCCGATTTCCTAGTCTTTTTCTTCTTGGCGATGAGCGCCATTATTTCTTGCTGCCTCTTGGCTATGTTTAGGAGCGTCTCTTGGAATTAGGCGTTTATAGCTTGAAGGTCCTTCATAGTTTGTTCGAGATCCATCTTTTACTGAAATAAACACCAAGAAGATGAGAAAGCATGTCTTGGAAAATACATGTTGTGTAATGACATGCATGATATGTGGATGTAATGTTTTCAAGAATCTCGCGGGATAAACAAAAGGAAATGTTAGAAGTTGAGTCTGGCTGCAACTTTGACTGAAGAACTTTACGTCGTTGAACGTCCATTTATGAGAATCAAGCTCACCATGTTAAGTGGGTCCTATCCTTTGATTCAAGATAATGTACTTCAGTCTTTGACGACATTTGGTTAGATGAAAATTAATCCTCTTGCCCCTTGCTAGACATCTGGTTCGTGATAAACATGCATCAGAGGCCCTTGAGATCCTTGAAATGGTCTAAAAATGCTATGGTATGATGTCATGATGTTATGATGTCATGTTTGAACAGATAACAAACGCAAACAAAGCACACAAGAGCCTTAGGTTTAAGGCTTGCATAGGGTTTGTAGGTAAGTACCCTCTTGAAGTTTAAGTTGGCTCAACCTGTTCTAAGATTAGTAATCGGGTTCTAGGAATCTCATATCACTGATCTTTCTTGCAGTTATTGTTTCAGAAGTGCAACTGATTTGCCACTAAAATATCTCGAGTGTCGAATCTTAATGAGTGTAGCATCAAGTATCAACCAACTTTGAACTGCACCAAATCCAGCTATCTCACTACCTTCTAATGGCTAAGTTTGTTCAATTAAGGTTATAAAGTCAGTTAGTGCTTATGACACCATGAAACAACCTAGTATTCTCCTCGACTGATTCAAGGGACACCATCACAAACCAAAGTGTCGCACTAATGTATCCATCACTTCAACCATATCTCTCTATGCCGTACATCTTCCATGATCTATAACTACTTACCTAAGATCCCCAGGTTCGGGTGTAGGATCTTTGCAAGAAAGTAAACCCGAGTAAACCCCAAATGTAAAGCAAACAATTCAAACAAAGTAGATAAAATGATCTAACTCTAAGGTAACCCCTCTTGTTTAGTTTATATCCCCAACATAGTCGCCAGTTTTGTAATACAACGGGAGAACTGACTTATTTTGCATTTTATCGCAAATTTTGTGGATAGCAAGAGTCGCCATAGACTTCTTTTTTATCCAATAAGGAAAGGGTGAAAAGAACAGGAAAGACCTTGATAGATTTTGAGTTTGAGGGGTAGGTTATGTAAAGGGAAGGTATTATCACCCTTTTCATATGTAGTTATCTATGGGCTCTTAATCACTTAGCTCACTTCAAAAATTTAGTTTTTTGTGTAAGTGTTTTAAAATATTTTTTGAAAAGCCAAGGTGAGGCATCTTTGTAATGGTTGTAGTATCAGTCCTCAAGAACTCGTACAAAGTGTTTTAGAAACTATTTTTGAAAGTGATGTGTGAAAATTTTAGAAAGGCTGTGAGCGAGCGATTAATAGCGGTCTACCTACTCAAGGTATTTCTTGTAATTTCCTACTCTTTTAGATAATGCTATCCTATCATTAGTTGCTAGGAAGCCCTATCATTGGATGTGAAGGGACAGGCGTGGGTCATCGTACAATCATCGAAGGTAACTATTAAGGACGCTTTAGCAATTATCCTTAAGGGACTAGATCATTTACCAAAGGCAGCGTTGAAAGGGTCATCGAGGGACTATGATCTTTATATAGAGGGACTTTGCTAAAGCGTCCCCACGTTCGAGGGACATGACTGTTTATTTTTATGAAAGTCAACAAGGGAGGTTACCTTAGAGGTGTGAGTGTGCGATTTGTATTTCAGTTATTTTTATCTTAAAATTAGGGTTTGCTATCGTTTGTTTTTAGTCTTTCCATATAAGACTTAATTACTAACAGTATTATATCAAAAATAGAAAAGCAGTAAATATGCCGAAAGCAAAAGTGAAAAATAAACCTAAACCTGTTACATCACTTTGGGAGAGTTACAAAAGTAGAAAAAATACGAGAAAATAAACCCTAATTACTATTACATCCCAGGAAACAGTTACCCTAATAATGAAAAGAAATGCGAGAAATAATAAAAAAGTTACGTTCACACAGTCAATCTAAAAATATATAAAAAATAGAAAAGAAAATATTGTTTTTGGTATTTTTATGAAAAAAATTGTTTATGATGAATTTTTAAAAAAGACCTAAGAAAACTAATTAATTTTAGTAATAATTAATTTTAATTAAAAAAAACCCTAAGAAATCTAGTTAATTTTAATTAGAAAATTAATTACTTAATTAATTAAGAAAAGGGATTAAAACTAAACTTAATTAATTAAACTAAATTAAAATTAAAAAACAAATAATTAAAAGAAAAGAAGAAAAATATAAAAGAGAAAAAGAATTGGGCCTAATTTGAAGCAATTTGAGGGCGTGCAGATTGAAATCTGTTAGGCCCAAAGAGGAGAGGCTCAAGATGTCAGTGTTAGATCTTGTGCGTTCATCCATAGAGGGTGAAGCGTGTGCTTGTGGATCTGGGATCGTTAGACCAGATCTATACAGATCTGATGGTGAGGCGTAGCTGGGTGCATGGTTGTTGTGTGGGACGCGCTACACTGGATCTACAAGAATCAGAAAACAATATGAAAAATATGCAAGAGCCATGAATAGAACCCATGCTCTTGCACATGAATACTCTAATGCGTGCTACCTTTCCGCTGGGAAATTATCTATTTCACATTAATTATACAACATTCAAACAATATATGATAAACACGCAGGAGTCAAACCACCACCTCCGGTGGTCAATTCATCTTCTTCGGCGAGGGTATTTCGTAAACCTGCAAAATCAAGGCAAAGTGAGAAATAAGGGTATCCCTATCTACTAATTGAGGCCTCATGAATCTAATGGTGATATTAGTTTCGATTGAAACATCATGTAGCTAAGGTTTCGAAGATCCACAAACTCGGTGCCCTAACGATGGCAGATCTCTATTCCTGCGTGAAAACTTGCAAACGATGAGTCTAACAAAGCCTGAACATCATTATATACAAGAATATATGCATGAAATAAATTAATAATGCATTAAATATAAGTTTGGATTTAAGGAATTTCCATCAACCGGCGATGCTGGGCTGCAGCGATCTGGGGTTCTATGACCTTCAAGGATGATTAGGAACGACTCCTAGAGGTCACATGGAGCTGATAGAGTACTTAAAATAAATTGAAACTTGCTGGACAAGAGGGTTTGATTGTGCCCTAGTGTTGTACCCCAAAATTTGCCCTCCCATATTCTTCAAGGTTTGCTAAGATCATGCTTCAAAATCTCCCAAGAGTTGCACAGTCCAATTGCCTCCTAACAGTCAAAAATTAGGGTTTTGGTTCTGGCAAAGAAGTTGAAGTTTCCAAGGGTCCAAACAAGTCCCACATGCCTATAAACATTGTCAAGCATCCTTATGCCAAGTTTCAAGACTTACAGCACAAAATTGCACAGTCAAAAACCCTAATTGCTTCACAGTCAACTACAGGGGCAAAATGGTCATTTGACAGTCAAAAGTCAAAATTTTTGGTCAACATCTTATTTTGAAGCCACAAACATCATTTGATCAATTCTTGATCATGATTCTCAAGGCATGGCTCAAAAAGTCTCAAGATGCAAAAGTTTCTATATTTGGACAGTTGAAAAAGTCAACTGCAAATTGACCAAGGCATAACCTCCACATGGTTTATCAGAAAAATTCCATCCAAAGCTCATTTTGAAGAGAATAACATTTCCTACAACTCATCTTCACACTTTAAGTCCAAGAAATGCTCTCACAAAAAGATATCAATCTCAACATTATAGGTCATTTTCAAAAGTCAACAAAAAGGAACTTTAAGGCAAAGACCATAACTTGATATTGGTAAATCAAAATGACATGGGACCAAAGGCATTGGTTAGAGGACTTCAAGACCTTTCCAAAATGTTCAAGAACATGATCAAAGCTTAAAAATTGAGCAAGCTATGCCTTGTGGAAGTTGGGAAATTTTGGGAATTTTGAAAAGTCAACTTTGCTTCAAATGCCTCAAAATTGCTAATGGGCCTCAATTTCTTCCAAGAATCATCACCCAAAAGCTATGCACGACCCATTGACCCAAAGGGGAGTTATTTTCTTATTTTTAATAATTAATTGAGTTTTTAATCCTATTAATTCATTTAATTAAAATTAAATATGAGAAAAATACTAAAATAAAGGTTTTGAATCTTTTTGTGCAGAGATTTCACTCATAATTAATCAAATATTTCGTGCATACTCAAAAAGGCAAGATTTCTCATGATTGGCAATAGTTTCATGGCAAAGAGATTTGGAAAAAGATGCTTGAAAATCAAATATTGAATCATTGAATACATGGATTTTGGGCCAGTTTTTCTAACCTAAATCATTCACATACATAAGCATAACACAAACCTAATGCCAAGAAGAAGAAAGTTGCGCTCAGAACATAGAACCAAACTTGCATTTTTTGACAAAAAACTCAAAACTATTTTCACAGCTGCCGTGCGTTTCAAGGCCTAAGAAGCATTCCCATAGCTTTCTTACACATCCAGGAAGGGATTGCAATCAAAAACACATCCCCTAACCTCAAGAATTGGTAGAACCGAGTCACCCTGTTCATACAATTTTGCATATTCGTATCTACATTTTCATGCCATATTAATGTATTCTAATGATTGATTTACACTAAGATGATTGTCCTAAAGCTAATGGCATGCTTTGATTGAACTAATATTGCCTGTATCAAAAATCACCATTAACGATTGCTAGGGTTGCAGAAGCTTTGAATTGGGGCTTTCCTCATCTGGAAAAATCAGGCCATGAAACTTGTACCACTGAATTCAGAAGCTCCAAACGAATTGAACAACCACCTCGCGCCCTTTTTATATTCCCTCATGTGCTAATCGCTATTTTTGAATATTACAGTTAGTGGGGGTTTAAAACCCCCGCTATTTGATATTAGTTTCAGGCAAAAACGAAGAAGCAAGGGAGAAGAAGATGAGCTGTTGGCTTGTGGTTGGTTAGTTCAAACATTGGCGCTTTTTTTTTACTGTCCAGCATAATACTTGTTTCTCTCTCATAATAATCATGGTCCACTAATATGACAAAGAAACGCGTTTGGCTTGGTGGAAGATGACTTGGCTGGCAGGTATTGGGACCTGGGTTCGATTCCCAGGTCCCCTTGTATATTCCATAATTTTTTCTCTAACATGTTCCAGCGCTGCACTCATCCAGTGGTCCACCAAACGCCTTGCCTGCTTGCCTGCCAAGTGTCCCCAGGGATCCATCCAAGGGCCAAAATGTGCTGACTACCATGTACGCTAGTCAACTATCCCACATACGCGCTGGAAAGTCAAAAGGGCCTTGCATCTGTTGGGCCAGATTACTCACAATAAGCCTCCAAATTGGGTCAACCACCCCCCATGTTTGCATTTTCTTTCTCTCTTTTTATTCTTTTCTTTTATTTATTTTAATCATGTTAATTGTTTTATTTAATTCCATAAAATTAATTTTCATAAAACACAAAAAAATCAGAAATCATTAAAAATAAAAATATGTTTATTTATTTTTTAATTCTTTAAATAGATTTTGTAAATAAATTCCAATAATCAATTTAGTTTTAATTTTAGGTTTAACTTTAAATGTTCTTTTTTCTTAAATAAATAAAATACATAAGAATTAGGTTTTTTAGCATTTTACTCTTTTTTTTTAATAATTAAATTTTTCTTCTTATCATTATTAATTATTAATTACTTTGTAAATAAACTTGTAATTAAATAATTAGGGTTAAATTAGGTTAAACTTAAACATTTTTTTAATAATTAAAAACAAATTTAGAATTAGGGTTTTATTTAACTTTTAATTCCAATTAATTTTCTTTATTTCCATTAAATACCAAAAACCATAAAAAATAACCTTTTCTTTCTTTAATCATTAATTAATTTGTAATTTCAATTCAAATCTTTAAAGGGTCCAACGCCCTCGCACTTTCGATTCCAATTTCCTTTCGCGCGTTTATTTTTATTTCCTTCTTATATATAATGTATCTGCCCCAAAGCTTTGTAATAGTAATTAGGACATTTACTTTCCGCACTTTTTTTCAAAATCGGGTCTTTGTTAATTTGGCGATGTATAGACCCGCGCCTTGTAATAGCGCAGGACCTTTATTTTCCGCATTTTAATTTCCGCACCTTTTAATTGCTAATTATCACATGAAAGAATGTATGCCCAAATAAAATCAAAGCGTAGCTCACCAAATGCATGACAAGACAAATATTATCTGAAAATGACACACAATTCACACACCACTCTTAGGGTACGCCTCACTGTTGCCTTGCCCCTCGAAAGGTGGTCTTCGAGTATAGGACGTTTTAGTAAGTCCTCATGTCCATGAACATGGCATGGGGGTAGCTTCTAAGGTGTCCTACTATTGCTCTGGTGACCACACTGTCCCTAAACTCGAATTGACCCGAACACCTCCAACGGTGGTGCTACCTACCTCTCAATGGTGGGATGGTACTACCTTAAGGACATTTACACATCATTATTCCTTAGGGTAGGTAGATGACTCGTAGATACTTGCTCTAATTCAAAACAAATCAAAAAAAACTTCTTTTCACACTGTGATCGGTGGACCTGGAACTGATTGTTTTAACGCTGGTTCGCGAAATGTCGCGGTAAGCAGGAGTCGCCACCGTCTTTTATTTTCTCCAATTGGAAAGGACAAAAGCACAGAAAAATTCCTTAAAGAGATTGCTCTCGGTTCGGGAGGTAGATTATAGAAAGGGAAGGTGTTAGCACCCTTTCTATCCATGGTTATCCATGGGCTCTTAGATACTTGCTCATTGTGTTTTCAAAAGTGTTTGTTTGCTTTTCAAGGTGAGTGGGTTTTGAAAAAAGTTTCGTTTGAAAAATCTCTAAGTAACTCTTGTATCTGTCCTCAAGAGTGTATGAAGAATTTGTTTGAAAAAACTTTTAGAAAGTGTAGGTGTGAAAAGTATTTTGTTTGTTTTTGAAAAGAGCAAGTATCTATGAGAATCTACCTACCCTAAGGAATTCGTCTGTGTAAATGTCCTTTAAAGTAGTGTCATCCCACCATTGAGAGGTAGGTAGCACCACCGTTGGAGGTGTTCGGGTCAATTCGAGGTTCGGGACATGGTGATCACCGGAGTAATAGGAAGACACCTTAGAAGCTACCCTCATGCCAGGTTCCCGGATCATGAGGACTTACTAAGACATCCTCTACTCGACGATCACCTTTCGAGGGGCAAGGCAACAGTGAAGCGTACCCTAGGGGTGGTGTGTGAATTGTGTGCCATTTTCAGTTTATTGTTTGTCTTGTCATGCATTGGTGATCTACGTTTTGATTTTTATTTTTGGGCATTCATTCTTTCATGTTATTGTTTAACAGTTAAAGGTGCGGGAATTTAAAGTGCGGAAAAGATAAAGGGTCCTACGCTATTACAAAGGCGCGGGTCTACAACGCCAAATTAATCCAGACCCGATTTAAAATAAAGTGCAGAAAATAAATGCCTAATTAACTATTACAGGGCTTTGGAACAAGTACATTATATTTACATCAAAGAAATAAATAAAACGCACGAAAAGAGAATATAATCGAATGCGAGGGCGTTGAACCCTTTGAAGGAATTAAAATAAGATTATTAAAATAATTAAGTTAAATAAAAGAAAGAATTTATTTTTTATGTTTTTTTTTGTATTTATGACATTAAAGAAAAAATTAAATTAATTAAAAGTCAAATAATTAATTCTAATTCTAATTGTTTTTAACTTATTAAAGAAAAATTACCTAAGTTAAATCTAATTTAAACCTAATTGATTAATTACAAGTATTTACGAAATTAATTAATGGTTAATAATAATTATAATAAGAAAATAAAATATTTATTTAAAAAGATGAAAATGTGCTAAAGACTTATTTTTTTTATATTTTTTAGTTATTAAGAAAAGCATTAAATTAACAACCTAAAATTAAATCTAAATTAATTATGGGATTTATTTACAAAATTAATACTGAAATAAAATATTTATTATTTTTATCTTTTTCTGATTTTTTTGTGTTTTTTTATATGTCATGAAAATATTAATTAATTAAAAGAAGGAAATAATTAAAAGAATATAAGAATAATAAAAAAAAGAAAGAAAAGAAAGAAAATTACAAAACCTAAGGGGGTGGAAGCCCCTAATTGGGAGGTTGGCCCAGCAATTTATGGCCCATGACTGGAGGTTTTATTGACTTTTTCAGGCCACGTGTGCTAGCTTTGACTAGGACTCACCATGTTCCCTAGATCTGAACCTTTGGATGAATGAGACTGACCAGATGGACGGCTTGATGGAGGGACGTATGATAGTATTCAATCATTGAAGCTGCATGGAAACATCTCATGAAAAATAACATGGAAATAGTGAGGGACCTGGGGCTCGAACCCAGGTCCTGCAGTTTGCCAACACCTATGCCTGCCACTGAGCCATTTAACGCGCCTTATATATTATGTAAGAAACAAATAATATAAAAGAAAATACGTGTTAGCGTTATAAAATAAAAAAAGCGCGCGCTGGATTCAAACCAGCCATTCACAGCATGACACACAGTCATCTTCTCCACTGTACCTGTAACAAAAATGAAATAGCGGGGGTTTTGAACCCCCCCAAAACTCAAGCTATTTGAAAATAGCGAATAGGCCATGCCTAAACATAAATTGAGCGCGACAACAAAAATGGAATCCTCATGTTGCCACGATTTCATTCATGCCGGTGTCAAAGTCCAATTTTTCCACATAACTAAAGCCCTAATTTTAAGCTTCAGGAACCCTAGCTTTTGTTCATGGTGAAATCGTGCACAGGCTTGGAAAATTCAATCAAATCATACTATCAGCTTCACAACATCCATATTAGTCCAAATCCATGATGAAAACTGGAAAATACTACATGAATAATGCAATACGAATGTCAAAAAATTTGAAGGAAACCGGACTTAGTTATACCTGTTCTTGGCGTATGGAGTGTTGAATCTGATTGGAAAATGTTTTGTGATCCTTGAGGAAGGTGTTTGAACAATTCTTTTGCCTTGAATCAAGCTCTAACCTTGTTTTCAGATTTGAGATTTTTTGCTAAAAATGTGAGTTTGCTTTGAGCAGTAGGGCGCAGCTTCTTGTCCAATTTTGTTGTGTATCACTTGTATATACCCTAGGCAATGTGTTTGGATGATAGTTATGGCCAATAATGCCTTGCATTGATGCTTGGGATTTTGACATAAACCTCCATTACCACACCTTCCATTTTTGCCTTATTTTTTGAATTCTTGCCTTATTTGCCTCTTTGCACGAATTTGGTATAGGCTTAATGGTAGTTCAAGGCTAGTTAAGGCCAAATATTCCATTTAATCAAGCTTTTTGATTTTCTCTTGATTTTAAAAGATTTAAACTTAATTAAATCCAATAAAATCAATTAAAAATGAAAAAATTAATTAAAAAAATATGAAATAAAAGGTGGGACACGTGGGAAGCATGGCCAAGTTAATTCAAGTGGAAAAAGTGGGCCCCTTTTGTCAAAAATGAGATTTCAAGGATAAATGATTTTGGCCATTTCACAAACATTTCCCAACTTCTCCAAGGCATAACTTGCTCAATTTTTAAGCTTTGCTCATGTTCTTGGACATTTTAGAAAGGTCTTGAAGTCCTTTAAACAATGGCTTTGGTCCCATGTCATTTTGATTTATCAATCTCAAGTTATGGCCTTTGACTTAAAGTCCCTTTTTGTTGACTTTTGAAAATGACCTATAATGTTGAAATTGATAACTTTTTGTGAGAGCATTTCTTGGACTTGAAGTATGAAGATGAGTTGTAGGAAATGTCTTTCTCTTCAAAATTAGCTTTGGATGGAATTTTTCTGATAATCCATGTGGAAGTTATGCCTTGGTCAAGTTACAGTTGACTTTTTCAACTGTCCAAAAATAGAAACTTTTGCATCTTGAGACTTTTTGAGCCAAGCTTTGAGAATCATGATCAAGCATTGATCAAATGATGTTTGTGGCTTCAAAATGAGATGTTGACCAAAAATTTGAACTTTTGACTGTCAAATGACCATTTTGCCCCTACAGTTGACTGTAGTGCAATTAGGGTTTTTGACTGTGCAATCTTATGCTGAAAGTCTTGAAACTTTGTATGAAGATGCTTGACCATATTTATAGGCATGTGAGACTTGATTGGACCCTTGGAAACTTCATTTTCTTGATCAGAACAAAAACCCTAATTTTGACTGTTTAGGAGGCCCTTGACTGTGCAACCCTTGAGGACTTTTGAAGCATGACTTGGCAATTTCTTGAAGAATATGGGAGGGCAAATTTTGGGGTACAACACACACCTACACATTTCAAAGAGCTTTCAAAACAACTTTTCAAACACTCTTGAGGACTGATACAAGAGTCGATCTGAAACTTTAAACGAAACTTTTTCAAACCCACTCACAATTGAAAAGCAAACCATTTTGAAAACACAAATGAGCAAGTATCTAAGAGCCCATGGATAACCATGGATAGAAAGGGTGCTAACACCTTCCCTTTCTATAAATCTACCTCCCGAACCGAGAACTAATCTCAATAAGGAATTTTTCTGTGCTTTTGTCCTTTCCATTTTGGAGAAAATAAAAGACGGTGGCGACTCTTGCTTCCGCGACATTTCGCGAAACCAGCGTTAAACTGTCAGTTCCAGATCCACCGATCACAGAACTGGCGACTCTGCTGGGGATACTTATAAAGTGAGGTGTACCTTAGGACTAAGATCACTTGTGTTTTCAATTGTTGTGTTTGTTTGCTTTATTATTGTGGGCTGCATCGGAGTTACATAGATCCTAACCCGAATCTGGGGATACCCTGTTAGGTAGCATAAGCTGTGAGGGACCTGTCCGGCGTAAACCGATATGGGTGAAGCAGTGGCTACGTTGGTGTGGCACCTTGGTCTGTACCGATATCCCCTGTGTCGCAACGAGGAGAATATGGGTCTTCTGAGGAGTCATTAAGCACCAACCAACCTTAGAACCTTAAATGACCCAACTTGGCCAATAGAACAATAGCAGTATGCTACGCCCATTGAGGCTAAACTCTCGTGATGGTTCTGGCCGCAAGAAAAGATTGCGATGTTGGAGTTATGACCGATTGAGGGTAGTCAGTGATATTGGGATCCTCTAGAACCCGGTTACTTCTGATAAGACAGGTCTTAACCAACAAACTTCAAGAGGGTAATACCCAGACCCCATGCTAGCCTAAACTCTAAAGGCTGTGGTGTGACTTGTGTGCTTTCATACTTGACTACTTGCATGCTTGTTATTTGACACTTGAGTTTCTTGCAGGTTTCGTTTATAGTCCTTAATTGGGACTCATAACAGGATTTACCTACATTACCCCATGCATAGCATACCATCATACCATTGCATACATCCTGCACAAGGACTAATCCATTTCAAGGACCTCAAGGGCTTATGATGCAGGTCATACTGAACCAATTATCCAGCAAGGGGCAAAGGGGATTTATTTTCCTCTAGCCAAGGTTGTCAGGGGCTATGACCCACTAGATATGGTGAGCCTTGACTCTTGAAGAAGGACTCTCAACAACACGAAGCTACTTCAATCAAGATATCAGATCCCAATTCTAACAATTTTTCTTGTCTACCCCGCGAGGTCCTTGAAAACATTGCATGCATACATACATATCATTGCATTACAGGTATCCCTTTTACAGGTTGCTTACCCTCTTCGCTGTTTATTTCAGCCAATCGTCATGAATCCTGAATCATCCAACGAACAATCCATTAAGGCTCTCCAGGCTCAGAACGCCCAGTTCCAAGATTTGATCATGAGTCTAGCCCAGGGGCAGCAGGATTTGAAGACTCTGCTCCTGAAGAAGAAGAAGAAGAGAACTGTGTTATTTAACCCTAGGCGCAAATCTGGAAATGTATCACAAAATGATGCTGACCAAGCTACTTCCTCTGTTGGGAAAGACAGTCCCCAAGGGAGAGAGGTTCCTAGTCCAGTGGTCTCCGACAGCGAGACTGGTGATGAGCAGTACCCTCCAGCTGAGGACCGGTACAAGCAACTAGAGGATCGTCGGAATGCCATGGAAATTCAACAAGTGCCTGGGTTGGATTTCAGAGACCTGGGTCTATCTTCTGGTGTGGTGATCCCACACAAATTCAAGGCTCCTTCTTTTGCTAAGTATGATGGGGCATCCTGTCCCAGGCTGCATCTCAGATCTTATGTGCGGAAGATTCAACCATACACCGTGGACAAGAACTTATGGATCCACTTCTTCCAGGAGAGTCTTTCAGGGACTCATCTCGAATGGTTCTATCAGCTGGATGGAACCAAGGTTCGTAACTGGGAGGAGTTGGCTACTGCTTTTTACAAGCAGTATCAGTATAATGCCGACCTCGCTCCTACACGTACCCAACTCCAGGGTATGTTGTTAGGTTCGGGAGAAGGTTTCAAAGAATATGCGCAGAGATGGAGAGACCTTGCTGGGAGGGTACAACCACCTTTGACTGACCGGGAACTCGTTGATATGTTCTTGGGGACCCTATCCGGGCCGTTCTTCAATCATCTCATTGGTAACTCATCAGCATGGTTTACCGACCTCATTCTGACTGGGGAAAGAATTGAAGCTGGTATCAAGGCCGGGAAGATTCAAGAGGCCACACCTTCTGATACTCACAAAAAGCCTTACATAGGAAAGAAGGAATCTAATGCTGCATCCAGTCAAAAGAGTCGTCATGACCAACATGCAGGGGCAGTCATGATCTCTGGTTCTGCACCACGCCGACAACCACAAAAGGGAAATCAGCGAAGGCCGGACGAGCCTAAAAGACAATTCACCAACATCAACATTCCATGGTCACAAGCATTGTAGCACATGCTGAAAATGAACCTGATTACGGTGATCAACCCTCCTGCAAGTCCCAAGACCTCCTCTCCAAACTACAATCCAGAAGCGAGGTGTGCTTATCATTCTGATATCCCGAGGCACGATACCGAGGATTGTTGGGCGCTAAAATACAAGATCCAGAATATGATCGACGCTAAGGAGATCGAATTCGAGCCTGCTGAGACTCCCAACGTGATCACTGCTCCCTTGCCAAAACACGACTAGGATTGAGAGATTTTTGTTCATTTGAATTCAAGTTGTATTTTTCTTTTCTTATTCAAACAAACAATTATCATGTCAAACTCTTTTATTTCATGAATGCATTACACATGTCTGTCTTGAATTAATTATGTTTACTGTACTTAAAACTGCTTTCATATTTTTGTGATGATCAACTCTTGACTGAAAATTCTAAGCCTCTTGAGGAAGGATGACAAAAACGATACCACGATCCTTACAGTATGCTTTTGAACAGACCCCGCTGATGAGGTACAGGCATTGTTTCAATTCCTAAACACTGGAGTTATAAGGAAGATAATCCCTCGTCAACCCCTTCGAGCCAAAGAAGTAGGAGTTTTTCTTTTCACAAAAAATTAAACCCTCAATCATAACCTGGGGCAGGGTAGTCTTCTCAGTTGATCCAGAGTGCACAACGAATGACACCAAAGGAGTCCTTACAAAAGAAGACAGTGATGATTCTGAATACTCATAAGGATAGGCAGTCATTATATCTCAAAAATAAAAACCCAATAAGTCAAAACCTATGAAGGAGACTTCCAAAACTGGGGCATCCCGCTGACTGTAAATACAAAAGAAATAGTTCAGGCAAAAAACAGGGATAACGAAATCAAAAAAAAAGAAAGAGGTCCTACAAACCCTCGACAAAAAATGATTGCCTATTCAAAATAAATTGTCAACATTCGAGCCATCACTGGTATATCAGAGCAAAGACTCAAACAAGGTCTAAACGCACGATCAGCTGAGTTTAGGTTTGAAGAACGTCACGAAGAGCGGGTGGGTATAAATAAAATTTGAGCCTTTATCCTTTGTTTCTTAAACCGTGAACCAGGCCACGTTACAACCCTCAAAAGTCCTAGCTGAAGCATGGGTTAGTTTGAAAGCATATTGTTATGAAGGTATCCTGACTCCTGAAGGCTTGCTGTAAAATCTTGAGTTGACATCACATTGTTTTACTGAAAAAATGCATTTTCAAAAACTTTAAGACAGACATAAGCCTTTGCATTCTTAAAATAACCTTGTTTGCATATGACTATTTGTTTGAATAGCAGAGAAATTCGCACGACAAATATCTAAGGAACAAAAGTCCCCTCAACAAAAGAGTCACCTCCAGTGGAAGACACACTTCCAATCAAGGGTCATGGCAGGATCAGTGCCCATCATCTGGGGCAGTCCGGCCAAGATTCGGAGAATCTCTCAAAAGGCCAACCAGCTTGGGGAAAATCTCCATCTGGATCACCTGGGGCATTCCGACAACGAATCTTGCCTGATCAGACATCTTCTAGTGGTATGGCAACGTAATACTACTGACAGTGACAACTCCCTGCTCTCTGAGAGCATGGACATAGTCGGAAAAAATACTACGCACGATAAAAGACCCGCTAGGTTGACATACCTAGGCAAAAATAAGGGCTTCCCGGCGAACCAAAAGGGTTCGGGCAAAAATAAGGGATGAAAAAGAAAAATTTGTACACCCGGCAAGTCGAAAACCTGAAAAGGTGGCTTGGGCAAAAATGGGTATCCCGGTGGATTGAAAACCCGAAAGGGCGGTCCAGGCAAAAGTTAGGGATCAAAGCGTATGACTATGTCCCGGCATCTCGTCACTTGCCTACCAAAAGGAAGATTTGTCAATCGGCAGTCATCCAGCACCTCCACAAGGTATCTTCTCCCCTCACCTCAGAAATAGGGGCAATAATAAGTCGTCCAGGCGATCCAGTTGCTCTGTCGACCAAGGTACCAAGGAAAGATCAATATAAAGATGATTACCATCTACCTTTACAAATTCCAGATCAACATTGGTAACAAGCCAAGAAAAATCAGTGGACGACTGATCGTAGGTTAATGTCCAAAACCAAACAGGACAATCATCCACTTGATCATCACCAGGCAACCCTACACCGGTTCCTTCTCAACTTTCAGACAAGGTCTTACACGGACTCATCCTCAGGCAACCCTACACCGGTTCCTTTTCTTTCAGATGAAGTTTTACACGGGCTCATCATCAGACAACCCTACACCGGTTCCTTCTCAAGTTTCAGACAAAGTCTTACATGGACTCATCCTCAGGCAACCCTACACCGGTTCCTTTTCTTTCAGATGAAGTTTTACACGGGCTCATCATCAGGTGACCCTACACTGGGTCCTCCTAAAGTCTTACACGGATTTATCTCAAGTTTTACACAAACTTACCTCCAGGTAACCTTACCCCGGTTCCTCCAGAAGTCTCACACGGACTCATCTCAAGATAACCTTACCCCGGTTCATCAAGAAGTTTTACACGAACTTGCCCTGCAGTAACCTTACCCCGGTTCCTCCAGAAGTCTCACACGGACTCATCTTAAGATAACCTTACCCCGGTTCATCAAGAAGTTTTACACGAACTTTCCCTGCAGTAACCTTACCCCGGTTCCTCCAGAAGTCTCACACGGACTCATCTTAAGATAACCTTACCCCGGTTCATCAAGAAGTTTTACACGAACTTATCCCGAAGAAACCTTACCCTGGTTCCTCCAGAAGTCTTACACGGACTTATCCTGAAGTAACCTTACCCCGGTTCCTCCAGAAGTCTTATACGGATTCATTATCAATAAACCCCACACAGGTTTCCTCCCTCCAAAGATGCAGTTTTACACGAACTTGCCATCAAGAAACCCTACACAGGTTCTCTCTTTCCAAAGATGAAGTTTTACACGGACTCGTCATCAGTAAACCCTACACAGGTTTCCTTTCTTCAAGGATGCAGCTTCACACGAGCTCATCCTCAATGTAACCCTACACAGGTGTCCATCTTTCCAAGATGCGGTTTTACACGAGCTCATCATCAGGAAACCCTACATAGGTTCCCTCTTTCAACTTACAAGAATTACATTCCTAACAAGCATCCCCGGCAGTCTTGGTCTAAGATTGTTCCCCGGCAGTATACAGACATTCAGCGGAGCCACTTCCCCAATATATCTCAAAACTTTCCCCAGGAGAGTCCAATCCAAGAATTTCCCCAGGAAAGTCCAGTCCAGAAGCTTCCCCAGGAAAGCTGAATCATCTCCCCAGCAGGAAGCTTATCCCCAGTAGATTTTGGAAGCTTATCCCCTGCAGAGCACGAACGCGTTCCCCGGCTTTATTCAAAGGTTATTTCCCTACCAGGATATAACTGGGTTATCCTCAGCCAAAAGCCACGGAAAGATCGTCCCCGACAAAGTCTTCTTATCCCCAGCGGAGTCTATTAACACTTCCGACATAACAACGGTATCCCCAGCGGAATTATCATCAAGCATCTCAACAGAATACCTCTCTTCCCACAGAGTATTGTTCCCCAGCAAGATCGCTAGAATAATTTTTCTCCCCGCAGAGTAATCTCTTCGTCAAGTTTATCCCCCAACGGAGTTATCTTCTCCTACCGGTATTCTTTCAACTATCATCCCCAGCGGAAACAACAAAGCACTATTTTCCAACATCAGCCCAGGATGTGACTTCCCGGCACCCGTCAAGGATTTACTTTCCTAGACAAAAACATACATTCATAAACATCACATACATCATGATACATGCATGAACGCATCGCACAATCTCATTTATTTTGAGAACATCATTGCTTGATCCATATCATGCATTGCATATGGCTGACCTTTACCTTTCAGGAAAGATCCAGTTAAGTTCTCAGCCATTCCAAGACCTTGTCTAGTTCAGTTAAATCGATTCTAAGATTTTCCTGATTCTTATCCAGTCAAAGTTAATCCAAGACCTTCTCTGGTTCAGTCAGATCGACCCTAAGATCTCCCTGATTCTTATTCCAGTTGAAGATATTCCAAGACTTTAGTCTGGTTCAGTTAAATCGATTCTAAGATTTTCCTGATTCTTATCCAGTCAAAGTTAATCCAAGACCTTCTCTGGTTCAGTTAAATCGACCCTAAGATTTTTCTGATTCTTATCCAGTTGAAGTTATTTCAAGACCTTGCCTAGTTCAGTTAAATCGACTCCTAAAGATTTTTCTGATGCCGATCCAGTCAAAGGCCTTCTCTGGTTCAGTCAGATCGATGCTAAGATCTCCCTGATTCTTATTCCAATTGAAGATTCCAAGACCTTGCCTGGTTCAGTTAAATCGACTCCTAAAGATTTTTCTGATGCCGATCCAGTCAAAGGCCTTCTCTGGTTCAGTCAGATCGACCCTAAGATCTCCCTGATTCTTATTCGAGTTGAAGATTCCAAGACCTTGCCTGGTTCAGTTAAATCGACTCCTAAAGATTTTTTTGATGCCGATCCAGTCAAAGGCCTTCTCTGGTCCGGTTAAATCAATTCCTAAAGATTTTCCTGATGAAGACTTAGTAGAAGATGCCCAAGGTTCTCTCATCGTTACTGTTGAGGTAGTAATCGCCCAAGGTTCTCTCATCGTTACTGTTGAGGTAGTAATCGCCCAAGGTTCTCTCATTGTTACTGTTGAGGTAGTAATCGCCCAAGGTTCTCTCATCGTTACTGTTGAGGTAGTAATCGCCCAAGGTTCTCTCATTGTTACTGTTGAGGTAGTAATCGCCCAAGGTTCTCTCATCGTCCCGTTGAGGTAGTAACCATCCCTGATTCATTCATCATCGTTTGAAGTTCCAGACTCGATTCCTGTATCTCGCCAGGGCACGTCTGAAGAGGTTTAAGGATTCAATTCCTATAACCAGTCAGGGCACATCTACACAAGAGTTTGAAGATCAACTCCTGTAATAGGCTAGGTAATTATCTTTCTTTTTCAGGTACGCAAGTCCTCGATAAAGAAACTCTTACGCGATCGACACCCAGATGGCATCTATAAGCCCATCCACCTATTCATCACCTCTCAACATGGCATCTATAAGCCCATCCTCCTATCCACTAATCTCCAAATGGCATCTGTAAGCCCATTCCCACCATCACACTACTATGTGAGCGCAAATTTCTAGGCACTCTAGTGTTCAATCATCTTCCACCTTCGGATTACGAAAGGCACGCCAGCCAATCTACATCCTCAGGTTTAAGAAGATTGAACAGGGGAAACTGTTGTACCCCAAAATTTGCCCTCCCATATTCTTCAAGGTTTGCTAAGATCATGCTTCAAAATCTCCCAAGAGTTGCACAGTCCAATTGCCTCCTAACAGTCAAAAATTAGGGTTTTGGTTCTGGCAAAGAAGTTGAAGTTTCCAAGGGTCCAAACAAGTCCCACATGCCTATAAACATTTTCAAGCATCCTTATGCCAAGTTCAAGACTTACAGCACAAAATTGCACAGTCAAAAACCCTTATTGCTTCACAGTCAACTGCAGGGGCAAAATGGTCATTTGACAGTCAAAAGTCAAAATTTTTGGTCAACATATTATTTTGAAGCCACAAACATCATTTGATCAATTCTTGATCATGATTCTCAAGGCATGGCTCAAAAAGTCTCAAGATGCAAAAGTTTCTATATTTGGATAGTTGAAAAAGTCAACTGCAAATTGACCAAGGCATAACTTCCACATGGTTTATCAGAAAAATTCCATCCAAAGCTCATTTTGAAGAGAATAACATTTCCTACAACTCATATTCACACTTCAAGTCCAATAAATGCTCTCACAAAAAGATATCAATCTCAACATTATAGGTCATTTTCAAAAGTCAACAAAAAGGCACTTTAAGTCAAAGACCATAACCTGAGATTGGTAAATCCAAATGACATGGGACCAAAGGCATTGGTTAGAGGACTTCAAGACCTTTCCAAAATGTCAAAGAACATGATTAAAGCTTAAAAATTGAGCAAGATATGCCTTGTGGAAGTTGGGAAATTTTTGGGAATTTTGAAAAGTCAACTTTGCTTCAAATGCCTCAAAATTGCTAATGGGCCTCAAATTCTTCCAAGAATCATCACCCAAAAGCTATGCACGACCCATTGACCCAAAGGGGAGTTATTTTCTTATTTTTAATTAATTAATTGAGTTTTTAATCCTATTAATTCATTTAATTAAAATTAAATATGAGAAAAATACTAAAATAAAGGTTTTGAATCTTTTTATGCAGAGATTTCACTCATAATGAATCAAATATTTCGTGCATACTCAAAAAGGCAAGATTTCTCATGATTGGCAATAGTTTCATGGCAAAGAGATTTGGAAAAAGATGCTTGAAAATCAAATATTGAATCATTGAATACATGGATTTTGGGCCAGTTTTTCTAACCTAAATCATTCACATACATAAGCATAACACAAACCTAATGCCAAGAAGAAGAAAGCTGCGCTCAGAACATAGAACCAAACTTGCATTTTTTGACAAAAAACTCAAAACTGTTTTCACAGCTGGCGTGCGTTTCAAGGCCTAAGAAGCATTCCAATAGCTTGCTTACACATCCAGGAAGGGATTGCAATCAAAAACACATCCCATAACCTCAAGAATTGGTAGAACCGAGTCACCCTGTTCATACAATTTTGCATATTCGTATCTACATTTTCATGCCATATTAATGTATTCTAATGATTGATTTACACTAAGATGATTGTCCTAAAGCTAATGGCATGCTTTGATTGAACTAATATTGCCTGTATCAAAAATCACCATTAACGATTGCTAGGGTTGCAGAAGCTTTGAATTGGGGCTTTCCTCATCTGGAAAAATCAGGCCATGAAACTTCTACCACTGAATTCAGAAGCTCCAAACGAATTAAACAACCACCTCGCACCCTTTTTATATTCCCTCATGTGCTAATCGCTATTTTTGAATATTGCAGTTAGTGGGGGTTTAAAACCCCCGCTATTTGATATTAGTTTCAGGCAAAAACGAAGAAGCAAGGGAGAAGAAGATGAGCTGTTGGCTTGTGGTTGGTTAGTTCAAACATTGGCGCATTTTTTTTACTGTCCAGCATAATACTTGTTTCTCTCTCATAATAATCATGGTCCACTAATATGATAAAGAAACGCGTTTGGCTTGGTGGAAGATGACTTGGCTGGCAGGTATTGGGACCTGGGTTCGATTCCCAGGTCCCCTTGTATATTCCATAATTTTTTCTCTAACATGTTCCAGCGCTGCACTCATCCAGTGGTCCACCAAACGCCTTGCCTGCTTGCCTGCCAAGTGTCCCCAGGGATCCATCCAAGGGCCAGAATGTGTTGACTACCATGTACGCTAGTCAACTATCCCACATACGCGCTGGAAAGTCAAAAGGGCGTTGCATCTGTTGGGCCAGATTACTCACAATAAGCCTCCAAATTGGGTCAACCACCCCCCATGTTTGCATTTTCTTTCTCTCTTTTTATTCTTTTCTTTTATTTATTTTAATCATGTTAATTGTTTTATTTAATTCCATAAAATTAATTTTCATAAAACACAAAAAAATCAGAAATCATTAAAAATAAAAATATGTTTATTTATTTTTTAATTCTTTAAATAGATTTTGTAAATAAATTCCAATAATCAATTTAGTTTTAATTTTAGGTTTAACTTTAAATGTTCTTTTTTCTTAAATAAATAAAATACATAAGAATTGGGTTTTTTTAGCATTTTACTCTTTTTTTTTAATAATTAAATTTTTCTTCTTATCATTATTAATTATTAATTACTTTGTAAATAAACTTGTAATTAAATAATTAGGGTTAAATTAGGTTAAACTTAAACATTTTTTTAATAATTAAAAACAAATTTAGAATTATGGTTTTATTTAACTTTTAATTCCAATTAATTTTCTTTATTTCCATTAAATACCAAAAACCATAAAAAATAACCTTTTCTTTCTTTAATCATTAATTAATTTGTAATTTCAATTCAAATCTTTAAAGGGTCCAACGCCCTCGCACTTTCGATTCCAATTTCCTTTCGCGCGTTTATTTTTATTTCCTTCTTAAATATAATGTATCTGCCCCAAAGCTTTGTAATAGTAATTAGGACATTTACTTTCCGCACTTTTTTTCAAAATCGGGTCTTTGTTAATTTGGCGATGTATAGACCCGCGCCTTGTAATAGCGTAGGGCCTTTATTTTCCTCATTTTAATTTCCGCACCTTTTAATTGCTAACTACACATGAAAGAATGTATGCCCAAATAAAATCAAAGCGTAGCTCACCAAATGCATGACAAGACAAATATTATCTGAAAATGACACACAATTCACACACCACTCTTAGGGTACGCCTCACTGTTGCCTTGCCCCTCGAAAGGTGGTCGTCGAGTATAGGACGTTTTAGTAAGTCCTCATGTCCATGAACATGGCATGGGGGTAGCTTCTAAGGTGTCCTACTATTGCTCTGGTGACCACACTGTCCCTAAACTCGAATTGACCCGAACACCTCCAACGGTGGTGCTACCTACCTCTCAATGGTGGGATGGTACTACCTTAAGGACATTTACACAGCATAATCCTTAGGGTAGGTAGATGACTCGTAGATACTTGCTCTAATTTAAAACAAATCAAAAAAAACTTCTTTTCACACCTACACTTTTCAAAAAGCTTTCAAAACAACTTTTCAAACACTCTTGAGGACTGATACAAGAGTCGATCTGAAACTTTAAACGGAACTTTTTCAAACCCACTCACAATAGAAAAGCAAACCATTTTGAAAACACAAATGAGCAAGTATCTAAGAGACCATGGATAACCATGGATAGAAAGGGTGCTAACACCTTCCCTTTCTATAAATCTACCTCCCGAACCGAGAACTAATCTCAATAAGGAATTTTTTTGTGCTTTTGTCCTTTCCATTTTGGAGAAAATAAAAGACGGTGGTGACTCTTGCTTCCGCGACATTTCGCGAAACCAGCGTTAAACAGTCAGTTCCAGATCCACCGATCACACCTAGTTTTGGAAAATTTGTGAGTTTTTAGGGTTCTTCAAGGAGGCTTTCATGCGTGTGCTTTTGGATCTGATATTGTTGAATACATATAGAAGAAAGTATTAGGTCAACAATTATGGAAAATATTTTTGTGCATTATGGTGAAAATATTTGCTTTAAATCTTGCATGAAAAGTTTCTTTTTTAGGCCAAACTATATCTTCATGTCTCACACGATCTTTCTAGATGTACATGAGCTCTTTGGGCTTCAAATTTGGTTGAAAACCAAAGCCATGCGCCTAAATCCAATTAGTTGATATTTTATTTAATTTATTTTGAATTTTAAATAAATAAAAATTAAAGATAAATAAATAAATAAACCAAGGGGATGCATGAGTAAGATGTGAGGTTCATATGAAGTATAGAACTTGTTTAGACTTTGAAACAATAGCCCAATAGCCCAAAATTTAAAGTTTGCTCAATTTGGGTTTCATGCATTTGCTCAAAATTTCCAAAATTGCACTAGTCATAACTCCATCAATTTTTATCATTTGAAGGTTATCTTGGACTTTTTATAAATATCAAGATGTCCTCTACAATCTCTATGTTGACTATTTTTGCATTTGAAGATTTATCTTGATGTAAGTTTCCTTGAAAAAAAGTGTCTTTTTGTTGACTTTTGAAATGACCTATAACGTATTGGCCCATATCTCTCAAATGAAGCATTTTTTGGACTTGATCTTAGAGAGAAAAAGTTTTAGAGAATTGGATTTCCTTCACAATAAGATTTGGTAGAGGAAAATATGAAGAAGCATGTGAAAATTATGCTTGGTCAAAGTTCAATTGACTTCTCCTTAAGAAAACCCTAATTTGACAACTTTTGACTTTTGATGATTTGAGAGTTTTCCTTGATGAATCATGATCAAACCTTGATCAAATGATGAATATGACTTCAAAATATTGATGTTGACCAAAAATCTTGTAGTTTGACTGTATGTTGACCACGGTTGACTTTTTATCCAATACAGTTAATTTTCAGTCATCTGAGCCATTGACTGAGCAAACATGTGATGCAAGGCATGAAACTTAGTATGAGCATTATTATATACATATATGGAACCATGGAAACCACTCGAGGCCTTAGAAACCCAAATTTACTTTAGAAAAATGAAACCCTGGTTGTAAGTCCATCGCTTAGGAGGAGAATTTGTCTCGATCAATTCTTGAGCAGCCTTGGGCATTTGGAAACCCTAGGAGAATGTCTTGAATAAAAGGGAGGGAAAATTTTTGGGTACAACACATGTATTGAACTATTTATGGACCTCTTCTTTGATCTTTAAAGCCGCATCTGGTCGATTTCTTCATGGTTTTTGCTTTACAGGTGGACATTTTGGCTTGAGTGGCAACCTGTGAACAACTATATTAGTATCAAAATCAGGAATGTCTTTGTACGACCAGGCGAACATGTCAACATATTCTTAAAGTAACTCAATCAACCCCTTCTTTACTTCACTTTATAAGGCAACACCTATCTAGATTTCTTTCTTTACCTCTTTAATACTAAGGTTGATAACTTCTACAACTTCTTTATATGGATGGATAACTTTGTCTTCCTGTCTCAAGATTCTTGCCAATTTCTTAGGAACTTCACAATCTTCCCCACTATCTTCGTCAACATGGTCAATTGGATTCTCAAAGATATTAGGAACTATAGCATTATCTTTTTTTATGGAATCGGAGGCGGATATGCATGATTGATGATGATTCATACTTTATTTTATAATGTGGATGTGAAATAAAAAAATTCATAGTATGAAAGGAAAACCATTGCCATTTTATTTGAAAAAGTAAAAGTATAATGAAAAGACAGGGAACAAAAATTGTATGCAAAAATGTGACTTTTATTCAATATTAAATAAAGTTTAAAACATATGGGGCCCCTTCTACAAGCTATCAATATTCGTTGGACATAGCATATGACTTATTTAGAAACATGTATTACATTTCAAGGAAAACAACTTCAAAGATGTCCACAGCAATCCAATTTTTGAGTTCTTGGTCTGGCGCAATCTGATAGATGAACTTGGAAACGTCTTCATCATTGTCTTCATCATCCACTGTAAGAACCTACCCTTCTTTACTTGTACCAGCACTGGTGAACACCTTTGAAATTGGGAGGACCCACTTTCTTGTGAAGGGGACCAAACTAGCTTGAACGAAGGAGGGTGGCTGATATCCAATACCAAAACGGTTTCTCTTCTCAGACACTTCAATCACATTTCCCCAACAACCATGAGGAATTCCATCTTTTGTGAGAGCTTTAGCATCATTCCAAGAGGATAGAGGTGCCCCAGGCTTCTTGTTATTTTCCACGACACGAAACTTGTCAACAAAAACAATCTCTAAAGCCTGAAATGGAGTCTCAGGCACCTCACCTTCTACGTCCACATAATGGTAATTTATCAAATTATTGATCACAACATCTTCTTCTCCACAAATGACAATGACTTTATCATTCACAATGAACTTTAGGCGTTGGTCAAGAGTGGAAGTTATAGCTCGTGCCACATGGATCCAGGGACGACCCAAAAGACAGGTATAGGATGGACGAATGTCCATAACATAGAATGAAAGATAGAAGGTATAGGGACCAATCTTGACACGCAAGTCAACTTCTTCCTCCACATACCTCCTTGAGCCATAAAATGCTCGAACACTTAAAGTGCAAGGCCTCATCTTTACCCCATCCATATTTAGCTTAAATAGAGTAGTCTTGGTCATCATATTAAGAGAATACCTTGTATCCACCAAGAATCAGGATAAAATAGTATCCAAACACCTTATGGAGATGTGCAATGCTTTGTTGTATGCTCTGCCTTCAGTTGGGAGTTCATCATCACATAAACATAGGCAATTACCAGTGTCAATATTAGTTACGACCCCTTCAAACTAAGCCATAGTAATGTCTTGCGTAACTTTTCTTGATTAATTTTTCTTTTTATTTTCCATAACGTTTGCATGTACTGTTTATTTTGAGCTTACAACCAACATAATGCCCCAATTTTTCCTAAGTCACCTTCTTAGCTTTTGACTTAGCGGGATTTTCTTTAATTCTTTTTTTTGAAAGATAGTGGCTTCCTGGCTAAATGATTATTGATAACCATCATTGTCACTAACTTCTTTGACACTTCTTTGATGTGTGCGAAACAAAGTTTGTGATTTGAAACCTCTATTGAAAGGTATATTAATTGATTCTCTTGTATTCGAATGCATAGCCAAATTAACTGAGAACTACTCTGCCCCAAGTTAAGATTGCGAGTTTTTTCGTATAGAAAGAAGCACCAACTTCTAGGCTCGAAGGGGTTGATGAGGGATTAGCTTCCTTAGTTTTCTAGTGTTTGGAAAATTGAATCAATGCCTTACAATATAGTAATGTTTTATTTAAAAGCATATTGTTCAACAATTTGGGTATTTTGTTTTCATCATTCTCCCTCCAATCTTTGCATAAACAAAACTTGACAAAGAAAGTGAATATGAGCAATATTGTTTTTGAAAGTTTAAATATGCGTGGAATGAAATAATTCAAATCATGCAAATCTTATTTCATTAAAGTTAACATTAAGAAACAATCAAATTTGAAAGAAAACATCAATACAAACAAACTAAATGCAAGCATAAAACAAATATGTCATAGTGACTAATCAACAATGAGGATGAGTTGTCCTGTTGATCCACTAGCTTTACGAAGTGATATGTCCTTTTATGGCCCAAGCTTCATTTGTCATGTGCATGCAAAGGATTATTGGTGACGTTGGGATCCACATCCTTGAAAGATAAATTTTTTTCACTTATCAATTCTTGAACTTTGGTCTTCAGTGCATAGAAACCTTCCAAGTCATGACTTGCATCTCCTTGATGCAAATCACAATGGAGATCGTATCTAAATTCGTCTGGAAGAGGATATGGAGGAGGGGGAAAACCATGGTTGTAGTCAAACCTCTCTAGACCAATGAAGGATACAACTGAGCATATGGAATATGAGTAGGATCAAAATGAGTCATATTGTGATTTTGGTTCTGTCCAATAGTTTGTCATTGAGGAGCTTGAGCTAGTGGAGCATTTACCGTACGAGCAACACCGGCTAAGTATGGTTGATCATAGTATTTAGAACTTTGAAAATGTCTCCTTCTTTCCTGGGAATCAACACTAGTTTCGACCTCTTTCTTCTTATGGAAGTTTCTATAGGATTTCTTTTCCCCGCTAAAGGATTTAATAACATTGGCTACTTTACCATTCTGGATCCCTTCCTCTAGCCTTTGACAAATAGTTACCAAGTCAGTAAAGCTTGATGACACGCTGTTTATCATCTTCTCCCAAAAGAAAGGTTGTAGGGTATCTAAGAACATGTCAGTCAGTTATTTCTCAGCCAACGGTGGTTCCACCCGGGCAACCGAATCTCTCCATCATTAAGCGTAATCTTTGAAAGATTCCTTGTCTTTCTGAGACATGTTCTGTAGTTGACGGAGATCAGGTTCCAGGTCGAGATTTTACTTGTATTGCTTCATGAAAGCATCAACCAAGTCTTGGAAGCTTTGGATACAAATATTTTAAAGTCCCATATACCATTTCAGTGAGGCTCTACTCAAGTTGTCTTAAAAAATAGTGGATGAATAATTTGTAATTATTGGTTTAAGCATTCATCTTACGATAGTACATCACCCAATGGCTTCTTCGACAGGTGTTCCCTTTGTACTTCCCAATTTAACGAGTTTTAAATTTGGCAAGCATAACCAAATCAAAAACTAGCACATGTTCTCTGCAGCAGCACTAAATATATCATTGTCTTCCATGGCTCTCGTTCTCTTCTCATTAGTCTGATATTGTTCTTTTACCTCCTCTACCTCATTAGTCTGCTCTTGATCGTCATTTTGAGAACTGTCAGCATGGTACGTAAAATGATGATCGTTAAAGGAAGTATGAACCATAGTGTGGACAATTGGTTGTTGCTCAGTGATTACTGGTAACTACACATCTTGATGAGTGGAATACCCTATCTATGGAGTAGTTTCGTAAGGTTGTGAATGATTCAGTGGTAACCCAAATTCTAGCCAAGTAGTAGTTGGCTTTGGGATAGGTTGATGGTCAATAGTAAAACCACTAATTTGAGAGATGAAAATTTTTTTATCCCAAAATTTTCCCTACCATTTTCTTCAAGATGCCTCCTCATGCTCCTAGGGGTTTTAATTACTCAAGGCTACTCAATTTTTGATCAGACAAATTCTCCTCCTAAGCAGTTGACCTACAACTAGGGTTTCACTTTTATCAAGGAAATTTGAGCTTATAATGCCTCAAGTGGATTTAATGGTTCCTCATATGTCTCAAGGAATGCTCATGCCAAATTTCAAGCCTTGCATCACAAGTTTGCTCAGCCAATTACTCAGATGACTAAAAATCAACTATATTGGGTAAAAAGTCAATTATGGTCAACATACAGTCAAACTTCAAGATTTTTGGTCAACATAAAGATTTTGAAGTCACATTCATCATTTGATCAATGGTTGACCATGATTCATCAATAAAACTCTTAATTCATCAAAAGTAAAAAAGTTACCAAATTAGGGCTTTCTTAAGGAGAAGTCAACTGAACTTTGACAAAGCATAACTTCTACATGTTTCATCAAATTTTTATTAATCAAAGCTCATTATGAAGGAAATTAAATTCTCTAAAATTTTGTCTCTCTAGGCTCAAGTCTAAAAAATGCTTCATTTGAGAGATATGGGCCAAAACATTATAGGTCATTTCAAAAGTCAACAAAAAGACACTTTTGGTCAAAGCAATTTACATGAAGATAATGTCTTAAAATGACAAAATAATAAACATAGAGATTATAGAGGACATCTTGATCTTTCCAAAAATTCTAAGATCACCTTCATATAGTAAAAATTGAGAGAGTTATGAGTGGTGCAAGTTGGGGAATTTTGAGAAAATCCATGAAACCCAAATTGATCAAACTTGAATTTTTGGGCTAATGGGCTTATGTTTCAAGGTCCAAACCTGTTTTGTAACTCATAGTGAACCTGTGAATCACTTCATACACCCCTTTGATTTTTATTCCATTTATTTTTTTATTTTTTTATTTAAATTCAAAATAAATTAAATAAAATCAAGGCTTTCATACAAAGGTTCAAGCCCACTTCTTTTGATCTAATTTTCCTCTATATATATCCCATATTCAGACAACAACAAGGACACAAAAAAACTTGACAAGAGATCATTATTTCAAAAAATACCAAAATTATCAGCCTCTCTCCAAGGAAGTCAATCATCCAAATCAATCACTAAGGCATTGTAGGGTAAGAATGGATCAATCTTGATGATCTAAAGGGCTTGAAAATCGCATACATTTATCTCTGGTTTCCTTGTTTTTTTTTTGTAATTTGTATTTATTGTTTTCATGTTATTTTGATGCACACTAACATTACTAACATGCTTCTGAGGTATAACTATGCAGGATAAACCCTATTTTTCATTAATGCTTCTTTCCATATCTATTTTTTAGCAAGCCATGTTGTTGTGAAGGTAAAGGGCGTGGGTTCAACACCCACCCCTAACATTTCCATTATTTTTGTTTTCTAACCCTATTTTCCATTGATGCTTCTTCCCCTGTCTATTTTATAACAAATTTAATTTTTTTTATTAATCATTAAAGATAAACCTTTTTTTAAAACCCTATATAATTAGGTTTTAGGTTTTTTAATTAACTTTTTTCCAAAATTAACCCTTTTTTATTAATTAAAATTAGTTAGGTTTTAGGTTTTTTAATTAAATTTTTTTCAAAATTAACCTTTTCTCAATTAAAATTAATTAGGTTTTAAGTTTTTTAATTAATTTTTTTTCAATATGCTTTTCTTAATTAAAATTAATTAGGTTTTAGGTTTTTTAATTAACTTTTTTTCAAAATTAACCTTTTTTTTATTAATTAAATTTAATTAGGTTTATTTAATTAATTATCATAAATCATATTTTTCATAAAAAATCACCAAAACATTTTCTTTTCTATTTTCATCTTATCTTTATATTCCTAGATAAAGTGTATAGGGCGCGTTCAACTATAATAGCGTAGCTTTACTTTTTTTCGCATTTTTCTATTATGTAACTGCTCCTAGTATGTAATAGTTGTAGGTTTTTATTTTCAACACTTCACTATTGTGTAACCGCCTCAAAGCTCTGTAATAGTCTAGGTTTACATTTCTGCCTTTTCCTTCTGCTACTATATTTAATGCAATTGTTAGTAATTAGGGTTTGTATGACAAGATAAAAATGAACGATAGAAAACCCTAATTGCAAGACTAAATAACTGAATTGAACACATTTTCACACTCACACCTTTAGGGTAACCTCTCTTTGTTGCCTTTCGGAATAACGGTCATGTCCCTCGAAAATAGAGATGCTTTAGCAAAAGACCCTCGATACAAAAGATCATAGTCCCTTGATGACCCTTCGATGTTACTTACGAATACATGATCTAGTCCCTCACGAAATTGCTAAAGCATCCTTATAAGTTGCCTTTGATGATTTTATGATGATCCCTCGCTTGTCCCTTCACATCCAACGGATAAGGCTACCTACTAACTAATGGTATGGATAACACTATCTCTAAAGGAGGAGAAAAATAACAAGAACGACATTGAGTGGGTAGGATACATTTAATCGCTTGCTCACAAACTTTTCTAAATGAAACATTTCTCACATCACACTTTCTAAACAACGAATATTTTCAAAACACGTTGTACGCAATCTTGAGGACTAATACAAGAATCATTAAAAAGTCTGCCTCACTATGGCATTTTTTCAAAATATTTTCAAACACTAACACAAAAAAGGAAATTTTCTAAGTGAGCTAAGCGATTAAGACCCCGTAGATAACTATGGATGAAAAGGGTGCTAACACCTTCCCTTTTCATAACCTACCACCCGAAATCAAAATCTTCAAGGTCTTTCCTGTTCTTTTCACCCTTTCCTTATTGGATAAAAGAAAAGTTGATGGCGACTCTAGCTATCCGCAACATTTGCAATAAAACGCGAAACAAGTCAATTCTCCCATTGTATTACAGAACTGGAGACTCTGCTGGGGACTACTTAAAAAACAGGGGTTATCTTAGAGTCTTAGAACACTTTTCCTTTCTTTTTACTTGTCAGTTTTGTTTGCTTTAAAATTGAGGGTTGTTTGGGTTTAATTTCTTGCAAAGGTCCTACACCTGGATCTAGGGATACCCTAGGTAAGTAGCAATAGATCATGGAAACTGTACGGCATAGACCGATATGGTTGAAGTGATGGCTACGTTAGTGTGACTAACTGACTTTTAGAACCTTGGGCTACCGCATGGTGTCATAAGCATTAACTGACTTTTAGAACTTTAATTGACCCATCTTGGCCATTAGAAGGTAATGAGATAGTCGACTTTGGTGCAGTCCAGAGTTGGTTGATACTTGATTCTACACTCATTGAGATTCGACTCGCGGGATATTTTTGTGGCAAGTCAGTTGTTGTACTAAAATAAAACATTCGAGAAAGATCTGTGGTATGAGATTCCTAGAACCCGATTACTATTTTAGGACATGTTGAGCCAACTCGACTTCAATAGAGAAGGGTACTTACCTATGGACCACATGCAAGGCTTTAAACCTAAGGCCCTTGTGTGATTTGTTTGTGTTTGCTATATGTTTAAACATAAAACATAATATCATGACATCATAACATCCGACATGACATTTAGTAACCATTTCAAGGATCTTAGGGATCTTTGTTGCAAGATTATCTTAAAGTAGGACTATTAACAAGGGGGTAAGAGGATTTATTTTCCTCTAGCTAGACATCTTCAAAGACCAAAGTACGTTATTTTGAGTCAGAGGTTAGGACCCACTCGATATGGTGATCTTGATTTTAATAGAAGGACGTCCAAAAATGAAGACTCGAAGTTCCACAAGTCAAACTGCAGCCAGGATTCATTCTCTCTTTTACCCGGCAAAATCCTTGAAAACATTGCATTTGCATCTACATATCATGCATCTCATTACATAACAGGTACTTTCTAGACAGGTTTTCTCATAATCTTGCTGTTTATTTCAGTAAAAGATGGCTCTCGAACAAACAGTCAAATATCTTCAAGCTCAGAATGTCAAGTTCCAACAAATGTTCCTGAACATATCCAAGGGGCAGAAAGAGCTGAAGACCCTCATCACCAAAGAGAAGAAGAAAAAGACAAGGAAACCAATCGGCATTCTCAACATGGGAAGAAGGTTCATAGGTGCTCCTAATTGAGCTCAAGACTGTGATATTCCCTCAAACGAAGATGACAAACAGGGTGAAGATGGTAAGAGTGTGAAGGCTGAGAAAGGAAGCCACTTTGGTTCTGGCCAATATTTTGATAAAGATGAAGAAGAATATTTGGATGAACAACATCCTCCTACCGATGAAAAACACAAACAGTTGGAAGATCGTCTAAATGCTATGGAGATCTAGGGAGTGCTTGGGTTGGATTTTGAAGAGTTGGGGTTAGTCTCAGAAGTTATCATTCCTCACAAATTCAAGTTCCCTACTTTTTCAAAGAATGACGGTGTTTCTTGCCATAAGCTTCATTTGAGGTCTTATGTCCGGAAGATCCAACCATACACTTCCGACAGAAAATTATGGGTGCATTTCTTTCAAGAAATCCTATTTGGGACCAAATTGGAATGGTTCTATCAACTGGAATGAAATAATATTCGTACCTGGGAAGATTTGGCTGCTTCTTTTTACAAACAATACCAATACAATGCTGATCTTGCACCAACCCGTGTGCAATTACAGAGTATGACCACGGGATCTAACGAAGGCACCAAAGAGTATGCCTAGAAATGGAGAGACCTAGCTGGAAGGGTTCAACCTACTTTGTCTGATAGGGAGATGGTTAAAATGTTTATGGGAACTTTGACAGGTCCTTTCTTCAACTATCTGATCAAAAGCTCTTCATCCGGGTTCACCGAGCTTATATTAACAGGGGAACATGTTTAAGGTGGAATCAGAAGTGGAAAAATTCAGGTGGTTGTGTCTTCAAGTACTGTGAAGAAGACATTCAGCAGGAAAAAAGAAGCTAATGTTGTGTATGGCCAGAAGGGTCATGGTAAAGGTGAATGCAACCGATATGTGGGGGCAGTGCTAATTTCTAATCCTACTTCAGTGCAACAACATTAACATGTCATTGTCTCAGGCATTGCAACATATATTGAAAGCATAATTGATTCAATTGGGAGATCCTTCTTAGAATCCCAACACCTCCTCTCCTCAATATAATCCTAATGTAAGATGTGCCTATCATTCCAATAGTCCCGGACACGACACAAATAACTATTGGGCTTTGAAAAATAAGACTCAAGATATGATCCACTCCAAAGAGATTGAATTTGATCCTCTCGAGACTCCCAATGTGATCACTGCACCTATGCTTAAGCACGACAAGGGCATTAATGTTATTGAAGATGTTTCTTATGTTTCAGCTATAAGTGACTTGATTACTCCCCTAATAATTTTTAAGAAGAGTCTGTTGCAAGCTGGTTTATTTTCAGGTTGCACTGAAAGGTGTTAGTGTTGCACAGCCCAATCCAATGGTTGCAAACTGTTGAGAGAAGGTATTCAGCGTCTAATAGATAACCATATAATTCTAGTTGAGAATATTCCTTTTATGGGGAATTTGTTTCAATACTTGGAGCTTGAAGACATGTCTATAATTTCCAGAACACCTGTAAGGATCACTTCCAAGGGGCCTGTGAAGATTACGACCGAACCCATAGTTGCTCCTCTAATTATTACTGCACCCGAGCCTATTCCATATTCCTCTAACAAGGCTATCCCATGGAATTATGGATCTGATGTTTACTACCGTGGTGTCAAGCAAGAACCATTGGTTGTCAAAAGTGAAGATGCTGAAGTTACTGATCCCAACATTGACAATATTGTTGGGACCAGTAAAGTTACTATAAGTGGAAGGGTTTTCTCTCTAGGGATCTCTCTGAAGACTGTTTCTACACCAGTTTGTGTTACTTCTACCGAGTCAACTAATGATACTCGGGGCAAAGAAAAAATCACTGAGGTTGTCAAGGCTAGGGTACCTAAAGAAATTACCGCTGAAGATACCTCCAAGCAAGAGATGGAGGAAGTACTAAAAATCATCCAGAAAAGTGACTATAAGATTGTTGAACAGTTGGGGAAGACCCTCTCAAAGATATCTATGTTATCCCTATTGTTATGCTCTGAAGCCCATGCTCAGGATTTGGTAAAGTTCTTGAAATCCGCTCATGTACCACAAGAAATCTCTGCTGATCAATTTGAAAATTATGTTTCTAGCCTGACAATTGATAACGGGTTAGGATTTTCTGATGCCGACTTGACTCTTGAAGGCAGAAACAATAACAAGGCTCTGTATGTCACAATTGAATGCAGGGGAACTAACTTAGCTCATGTGTTTGTTGACACAAGTTCTTCATTGAATGTTTTGCCGAAGGGTGCTCTAGACAGGCTCGATTGTGATAGGGTTATGCTGAAACCGAATGACATTATGGTTAGAGCCTTTGGTGGTTCAAAGATGATGGTGCACAGAGAGGTGGAGCTTTCAATCAAAGTAGGTTCTCAGATCTTCGACTCTACCTTCTATGTGATGGACATTTTCCTGGCTTATTCCCGTTTACTTGGACGCCCTTGGATTCATGGGAAAGGCACCGTTACTTCCACTTTACATCAAAAGTTAAAATATCCCGTGAAAGGAAAAATTGTTACAGTATGTGGTGAAGAAGAATACATGGTGAGTCACTTAAACTCCTTCAAGTATGTTGAGATAGAAAGCGAATTCATCAAAACTCCCTACCAGACCTTTAAGGTTTTTCCTCAGATAACTATTGTTACTAAAGACGTTTATGTTATTCCCAAGGTTACCAGGGTTCCGTCCATAATGGCTTCTCTGAAAGATGCTAGAGTTGTGGTAGAAGACGGTGGTTGCACTACTTAGGGTCAAATTCTCGACATTCCTTATAAATCTAATAAATTTGGTTTGAGTTTCACTGTAGAGGCTCAGAGGGATGTTTGTCGTGCTCGTGCTGGAAGACCATAATTCCATATCAGCAACAATGGAGTCAACACGGTAGAAGATGCTGACAGTGACTATGACCTAGACAGTTAGATCTTCCATACCACCATCAACGAGCTCAACAATTGGAAGAATGAAGACGTTATATCAATCTCCTTTAGTCAGGAGTAAATACTATTTTCTGTTTTCTTGCTTTCAAGTTTTGGTTATGTAATTTTAAACAATAACTTTAAGCCTTGTGCCTTACTCGGGGCACAGCGGTCCATTTGTTAGGGTTGTCATTTTTCATTCACATATTTTCACTCAATAAATCATTGGATGTTTGCATTCAAATTTTATGCTCTTTGTCTTTCTTTTACTTTATTGCTTTCAAAATAGCTATGTGTTCTTACACACACCCACACAACAAATTGCAGATACATATCCACCCTGGATCCCATTGATAACAATTCTGCTATTGCCAATTATGACTTCAAAAATCCAATCTACCGAGCCGAGGATGAAGGTGAGGAAGATTGTGAAGTACCTGGAGAACTTGCTATACTACTAGAGAAAGAAGAAGGAGCCATACAACCACATGTAGAACCATTCGAGGTTGTGAATTTGGGTACTGAAGATGACAAGAAAGAGGTCAAGATAGGTGCTGACCTAGAAGACAATGTTAAAAAGGGATTAATCCAAATGTTGTGTGACTATGTTGAGATCTTTGCTTGGTCGTACAAAGACATGTCAGGGCTTGATACTGACATTGTGGTTCACCGTCCACCATTGAAAGAAGGTTATTCTCTAATAAATAAGAAGGTTCATCATATGTATTCCGAGATGTCCGAAAATATCAAAGCTGAGGTTATTCAACACAGGTTTCTTAGCTGTTACGTCCTATCCTGAGTGGGTTGCAAATGAGGTTCCAGTACCTAAGAAGGATGGCAAAGTGCATATGTGTGTAGACTATAGGGATCTGAATAGGGCAAGCCCCAAAGATGACTTTCCGCTTCCGCATATTGATGATTTGGTTGACAACACTGCTCAATATAAGGTATTTTCCTTCATGGATGGTTTCTATGGGTATAATCAAATCAAGATGGCACCTGAAGACATGGAGAAGGCTACCTTTGTCATGCAGTGGGGCACTTTCTGTTACAAAGTTATTCCTTTTGGTTTAAAGAATGTCGGTGCAACATATCAACGTGTTATGTTAGCTTTGTTCCATGACATGATCAATCATGAGATAGAGTTTTACATTGATGACATGATAGCCGGGTCTTAAACTGAAGAAGAACATAGAGAACACCTACATAAGTTGTTTGAGAGATTGAAGAAGTACACGTTGAGACTAAACCCAAATAAGTGCACCTTTGGGGTAAGATCCATTTAACTCTAGGCTTTATCGTCAGTGGTAAAGGTATTGAAGTTGATCTTGCCAAGGTTAAAGACATCCAAGAAATGCCGGCTCCCCATACTAAGAAGGAATTCAGAGGTTTCCTGGGACAATTGAACTACATTTCCAAATTTATTTCCCATTTGACCGCTACTTGTGAGCCAATCTTTAAGTTACTGAAGAAAGATCAAGTAGTGAAGTGGAACGGCAACTGTCAGACAACTTTTGACAAGATCAAGGAGTACCTCCAAGAACCTCCGATTATGATGTCGTCATTTGAAGGAAGACCTCTTATCATGTACTTAACAATGTTAGAGATTTCAATGGGGTGTGTATTAGGGCATCATGACGAGTCTGGTCGAAAAGAGCATGCAATATACTACCTTAGCAAAAAGTTTATTGACTGTGAAACAAGATACTCACTGCTCGAGAAAATTTGTTGCGCTTTGGCATGGGCTGCTCGCCGAATAAGATAGTATATGTTGACTCATACCACTTTGTTGATCTCTAAGATGGATCTTATAAAATACATATTCGAGAAGCCCACTATATCCGGAAGAATAGCAAGATGGAAAATGGTCTTGACAGAATACGACATTCAGTACACCACTAAGAAGGCAATCGAAGGAAGTGTACTGGAAGATCATTTGGCTCATCAAGTTGTAGATGACTATCAATCTATGAATTTCGAGTTCCCGTGTGAGAATATTATGCTAGTTACAGACTATGAAAAATCAGGACCGTATGAAGGACCCGAGTCGGGATCCCGATGGACTATGGCTTTTGCTGGAGCTTCTAACGCGCTTGGTAATGGAATTGGTGATGTGATTGTCTCTCCCAAGGGTTTCCATACGCCCTTTACTGCCAGATTATGTTTTGAATGTACCAATAACATGGCAGAGTATGAAGCATGCATCATGGGCACCAAAGCTGCTATCGATATGAGAATCAAGTTCTTGAATGTACACGGGGACTCAACCTTAATAATCAGTCAAATCAAGGGAAAATGGGTTATGAAGCATCCAAATATCATTCCTTACCGAGAGCATGTGTTAACATTAATTCCATACTTTGAAGAAATCACTTTTGAACATATTCCATGAGAAGAAAATCAATTGGCAGACGCATTAGCTACCATGTCATCTATGTTAAAAGTCAGATGGGACAATGAAGCTCCTCGAATCACTATTGAGAGATTAGACGAACCTGCATATTGGTACGAAGTTGATACCGATGGAGTAGAGGAAAAGCCTTGGTACCATGAAGGAAAAAGATACCTCGAGGCTCAAGAATATCCTAAAGGGGCGTCTACCAACGATAAGAAATTCCTACAGAGGTTCTCTGCCAAATTCTTTTTGAGTAACAGAATTTTGTACAAGCACAATCATGATTAGACTTTGCTTCATTGTATGGACAAGAAGGAAGCTGAGAAGATTATGGAAGATATGCATTAGGGAGTCTTCAGTACTCATTCCAGCGGGCAAACGATGGCTAAGAAAATTCTAAGAGCGGGTTATTATTGGTGAACCATGAAAACTGATTGCCATCACCATTCCAGAAGTTGCCATAAATTCTAGATTTATGATGACAAGGTACACGTGCCTCTTGTTCCTCTGAACATCTTGACTGCTCCTTGGTCATTTACAATGTGGGGCATTGATATGATTTGAGAGATTAAGCCTACTGCATCTAATAGGTACCGCTTCGTCCTGGTCGCTATTGATTATTTTACAAAGTGGGTTGAAGCAAGCTCCTTTGCCTCTATTACCAAGAATGTCGTGGCCCGGTTCATTAAGCATAACCTAATATATTGGTATGGCATGCCCGAGAGGATCATCACTAATAATGGTACCAATCTCAACAACACTATGATCATGGAACTCTGTACACAGTTCAAGATTAATCATCATAATTACTCTTCGTATCGACCAAAGATAAATGGCATAATGGAATCCGCCAACAAGAACATCAAGAAGATCTTGTAGAAGATGATGGTGACCTACAAATATTTGCATGAGATGTTACTCTTTGCTCTTCATGGTTATTTCACTTCAGCATGTACGTCAACTGGGGCAACCCCGTTCTCTCTAGTATACAGTATGGAGGTTGTCCTTCCTATCGAAGTCCAGATTCCTTCGCTAAGGATTATGAAAGACATAGGTTTAGATGAAGACAAATGGATTCAGACTTGACTCGACCAGATAAATTTGATTGATGAGAAGAGGCTCGCGAATGTTTGTCATGGTCAGATGTATTAGAAGCGCATGATTAAGGCCTTTAACAAGAAGATCAAACCTCAGGTGTATCAGGTTGGCAGTTTGGTAATAAAGCGCATAATCTTACCACAAGGTGATCCTAGGGGAAAATGGACTCCCATGTACGAATTTCCATTTGTGATCAAGAAGATATTTTCTGGCGGAGCATACATAGTAAAAAAATACTACGCATGAAAAGAGACCCGCTAGGTCGAATTGCCTAGGTAAAAATAAGGGCATCCCGACGAACCAAAAGGGGTCGGGAAAAATTAGGGATATATATAAAAATTATACACCCGACAAGTTGAAAACCTGAAAAGGCGGCTTGGGAAAAAAAGCGTATCCTAGTGGACTAAAAACCCGAAAGGGCAGTCCAGGAAAAAGTTAAGGATTAAAGCTTACGATTATGTCCCGTTCGATCACCTGTTTACTAACAGCCAGCATAACTACTGACGTCAAGTTCAAATGGTACCGATAAATCCATTCAACTTCTTTCGACAACAAGGGATGAGATGTTTAAAGACATAGGGGCAATAGTAGAGTTGAAACTCAATCATTTCCACATAATTGTTTTTCTTTGTTTTTCTCTATACCCCATTCCATTTTTACGTTAATTTCCTCTTACTAGGATCTCCGTCTCTTTGTACAAAACTGCCTGTTTATAAGAAAACTCTCAATACAAATATGCTTCAAAATTCAAATTTGTTTTACTTTCTCTGTTTTGTTTGCAAAAATGTTCAATGATTATATTGAATGAACATATGCATTTTAATATGATTATTATTTACAAAAATACGCATGGAAACAGGATTAGCATTTATCGAAGACTCTAGGAGTAGGGATAATGTTTAAGTCATTCATAAATCCCCACAGATCAATCTCCACGGAACTATCTCTAGAGAGCTATCTTCACGAGCTCATCTCCAACAGAGATATATTCCCCAACAAGTCTAATATGCCCACAGGCAAAAATTCAGGCATCTTCCAGCAGTTCACCTCCATATCCCTAATGGATAGCTTTACTTGATCATCATCCCCAATAGGTCCCATAACGGATATGGAAGTTTGATAATTTCTCCAGCATACAGTGGAGACTTCCTTAGCGCAACCTATAGAATTCCAACCCCCATCAGAGTTTAGTTCCTCGACACAGTTTACATGAATTTAATTCCCAACGAAGTTTACTGCTCCAACACCACAAACCCTAACAAAATTCTCTTCTCCAACAAGGTTTAATAAAATTTTCTACCTCCAGGAGAGTTTCTACGTTCTCTAAAACCTGGACAAATAGCATACAAGAGGAATGTCCATCTATGTTATCCCCAGTCGGGGTGCGTAAGAATCAGATCCTTCAACAAAAAGAACATCAAACGACCGACTCTCCTTGAATGCCTATATCCTCAAGCAGAAGTCTAAGATCCCCATTGGAGCATCCTTAAAAAAAGCGAGAATCCCCATCAAAATCATTCCCAGCAGAAATTGAAGAATCACTTTCTTCATCCCCAGCAACAATCAGTTCCCCAACTAGACATTGTTACAAGGAGCTACCGATATGCTTCAACAACATGTTGTATCCATACATCATTTTGCAATACATCATCATATGAATACCGAGACGCATATAACATTCTCATTTATCTTGAGAGCATCATTAATGTATTACATGCATCATGATATTAAATAAAGCTAATTTTGTCTGTTTAGGTTAAGTTCGCAAATAGACTAATATCATCAGCAATTTTCAAATAAGTAAGAGATTAATTCCCGAAATAGGACGGGGCAACTATCTATATGACCAGGCGGTATAAATTCCAGAAATAGGACGTGTTTACCAACAAGAAAATAGGTATGAGATTAATTCTCGAAATAGGACGGGGAAACTACCTATATGACTAATCAGTAGAAATTCCCAGGATAGGACGGGTTTACCAACAACAAAGTGGGCTAGAGATTAATTCCCGAAACAGGACAGGGCAGCTATCTATACGACCAAGTGGTACGAATTCCTGAAACAGGATGGGTTTACCAACACAAAAGCAGGTCATAAATTAATTCCCGAAACAAGACGGGGCAACTATCCATATGACCAGGCGGTATGAATTCTCGAAACAGGACGAGTTTACCAATGAAAAATAAATTGTAGATAAATTCTCGAAACAAGACGAGGCGGCTATCTTCATGACCAAATGAATTCCTTCAGAGACTGAATTCTGACGAGCATTCCTCTTTAGACGTTTATTATGAAAAGCACCCCCCCCCCCCAGAGACTGAATTTTGGCGAGCACTTTCCTTTTGAAAAACATTCTTCACAACAAGGCGTAGACTCGTTCTAATACTCATATCAATAGTTACTTTGGATGGCATCTGTAAGATCATCCCCAATGACATTTTGTCATCTCTACGAATGGAATACTCAGTCACATTCAAGCAATACTATCAACCAACAACGTTACTTCATGCACCGACGAGTGCAAATTTCTGGGCATTTAAGTGTTCAATCCTCTTCCATCTTCAGATCACGAATGTCGGACATGCCAATCTAACTCTTCAGGTTTAAGAAGATTGAACAGGGGAAGCTTTTGTACCCTAAAATTTTCCCTTCCATTTTATTAAAGACACCTCCTCATGCTCCTAGAATTTTCAATTGCTCAAGGCTACTCAATGTTTGATCAGACAAATTCTCCTCCTAAGCAGTTGACCTATAACTAGGGTTTCACTCTTATCAAGGAAATTTGAGCTTATAATGACTCAAGTGGATTTCATGGTTCCTCATATGTCTCAAGGAATGCTCATGCCAAATTTCAAGCCTTGCATCACAAGTTTGCTCAGTCAATTCCTCAGATGACTAAAAATTAACTCTTTTGGGTAAAAAGTCAAATGTGGTCAACATACAGTCAAACTTCAAGATTTTTGGTCAACATCAAGATTTTGAAGTCACATTCATAATTTGATCAATGGTTGACCATGAGTCATTAAGAAAACTCTAAATTCATCAAAAGTCAAAAGTTACCAAATTAGGGCTTTCAAAAGTTACCATTATAGGTCATTTCAAAAGTCAACAAAAAGACACTTTTGGTCAAAGAAATTTACATCAAGATAAATTCTTAAAATGAAAAAATGATCAACATAGAGATTGTAGAGGACATCTCGAGCTTTCCAAAAGTCCAAGATCACCTTCATATGATAAAAATTGAGAGAGTTATGAGTGGTGAAAGTTGGGGAATTTTTAGAAAATGCATGAAATCCAAATTGATCAAACTTGAATTTTTGGGCTAATGGGCTTATGTTTCATGGTCCAAACGTGTTTTGTAACTCATAGTGAACCTCTGAATCACTTCATACACCCCTTTGATTTTTATTCCATTTATTTTTTATTTTATTTATTTAAATTCAAAATAAAATAAATAAAATCAAGGCTTTCATACAAAGGTCCAAGCCCACTTCTTTTGACTTAATTTTCCTCTCTATATATATCCCATATACAGACAACAACAAGGACATGAAAAAACTTGGCAAGAGATCACTATTCCAAAAAACTCCAAAATTATCCAAAACTAGGGCAAACTTCAAATCCTATTTTCAGCCTCTCTCCAACCAATCCAATCATCCAAATCAATCCCTGAGGCATTGTAGGGTGAGAATGGATCAATTTTGATGATTCAAAGGACCTGAAAATCCCATACATTCATCTCCGGTTTCCTTGTTTTTTTTTTGTAATTCATATTTTTTTGTTTTCATGTTGTTTTGATACATACAAACATTACTAACATGCTTCTGAAATATAACTATGCAAGATAAACCCTATTTTTCATTGACGCTTTTTCCCCTATCTATTTTTTGGCAAGCCATATTGTTGTGAAGGCAAAGGGCATGGATTCAACACCCACCCCTAACGTTTGCACTATTTTTATTTTCTAACCCTATTTTCCATTGATGCTTCTTCCCCTATCTATTTTTTGGCATACTTAATTCTTTTTTATTAATCATTAAACATAAACCTTTTTTAAATCCTAATTAATTAGGTTTTAGGTTTTTTAATTTTTTTTTCAAAGTTAACCCTTTTTTTTATTAATTAAAATTAATTTGGTTTTAGGTTTCTTAATTAACTTTTTTTTTTCAAAATTAGCCTTTTTAATTAAAATTAATTAGGTTTTAGGTTTTTAATTTATTTTTTTGAAAATTAACCTTTTTTAATTAAAACTAATTAGGTTTTAGGTTTTTTAATTAACGTTTTTTCAAAATTAACCTTTTTTTATTAATTAAAATTAATTAGGTTTTTTAGGTTTATTAAATTAATTATCATAAATCTTTATTTCATGAAAAAATCCCCAAAACATTTTCTTTTCTATTTTCATCTTATTTTTATTTTCCTAGATAAAGTGTATAGGGCGTTCAACTGTAATAGCGTAGATTTATTTTTTCCGCATTTTTCTTTTATGTAACTGCTTCTAGTATGTAATTTTTGTACCCCAAAATTTTCCCTCCCATATTTCTCAAAACATTTCATGAAAGATCCCCAAAGTTGCTCAAGGTAGTCCAAGGGTTGGCCAGACAAGCTCTCTCCTAAGGCAGTCTACCTCAAATTAGGGTTTCATGTTGCATCAAAACACTTGAGTCCAAGTGATCCCAAATTCTCACCAATGTCCTAATTGGTTCTCAAGATCATCCATGTCAAGTTTCAAGCCTTGCAGAGGAAGTTTGCTCAGTCAATTGCTCAAAGGCCTAAAAATCGACTGTGTTAGGGCAAAAGTCAATTGTGGCCCACATACAGTCAAACTTCAAGATTTTTGGTCAGCATACTCATTTTGAATTATATTTCATCATTTGATCAATGGTTGATCATGATTCATCAAGCATTGCTCATAATTCATCAAGATTCAAAAGTTGCTAAATTAGGGTTTTGTAAGAAAAGTCAACTCAACTTTGACTAAGCATAACTTTCTCATACTTGATGAGAAATGACCCATCCAAAGCTCATTCTGAAGAGGATGCGATTATATACAATCCATCTTCGGCTCCCAAGTTCAAACTATGCACCCACAAGAAGTTATGATTTTGGACATTATAGGTCATTTTGAAAAGTCAACAAAAACACATTTTTTGTCAAAGCTTCATACATGAGCATAGAATATCAAATTGAGATGAGATCAAAAGGGTTGCTTAGAGTACATCTCAAGCTTTCTAAAAAGTCCAAGAACACCTCCAAAAAGTCCAAATTTAGGAAGTTATGCATTGGTGAAGTTAACCTTTTTTGGAAAATTGCCAAAAGTCAACTATCCCTAAAACTTCAATTTTTTCCAAATGGGCCCAATCTTTTTCACTTGTTTTGAGTTGGCAACATAGTCCACGAGCTCTAGACTTTGCCACTTGTCAATATCTTATTTTTATTATTTGTTTTGATTTTTATTTGAATTAATTCAATTTAAATTAAAACAAATCATATAAAATCCAAAGTATTGAAAACTAAAGATTTTATGCTTGTTTCAGGCTTTATTATACAGCTAGCAAGTATTCAAATTCGTATCAATGCATGGTGTGAACAAAAATAGTATTCAAATTCGTATCAATGCATGGTGTGAACAAAAAGATTGAAATAGGTCAATTTTGGAAAGTTTTCAAAGGGAATCAAATCAAATATCCAAATCATTGATGGAAGAAGATTGAGAGCAGTTATCAACCCTAATCCCTTCCTTGATACATATAGAGGGCGTGTAGACTCAAAAAGAAGGTTAGAAACAGGCGCAAGAGGCAGAACAAAAACTGGAAAAAATCAAGAAAAGTGGTGGATCGAATTTGCACTTAGAGGCCAATACAAGACTCTTTGCCTATCCTAATCGATCCCTGGGAGTCTCAACAAGCCAAAGCAATCAAGAGCAAGCATTTTCAAGCCCCAAATCTCACTGTAAGTCAGTCACGATACCTCTCTTTTCTTGAAATCGAATCTCATGATTTAAGCATTGTTAGGATGAATTAATCACATATTCTTGATCTATGAGACATATGCAAGCTTTCTGCATGATTTAATTGCATTTATATAGCTTGTACTGGAATGTGCCATTGTTAGGGTTTCATAGCTCGCTTTGGGGTTTTTGAATCCAGGAAAAATTGGGCCATAAAAGGGCCACCAATGAAACCAGCAGGATTAGACAAATTCAACCATGGCCTTCTTTTTTATTTATCATGTTTGTGCTTGATTTTGAGAATGCACAGTTCTATAGCGACGGACGTTGTCCGTAGGTAAAGGTTTCCAAACCTTTTAGCCACAGAGAGAGGAAGGAGATGATTTGCTGGCATCCTCCCATTGGGTCTTTTAAATTTTCGTGCGTTGAAGTGTTGTGTTTGATCTTTTCATATTTTATTAATATTTTGTATTATATGAACAAATGAAATGGCCAGCGCAGATGGTAACGGAGTACATGCAAAATGCCTCAGGACCTGGGTTCGAATCCCAGGTCCCCCAATTTCTCTCTGATATTTTTCTTTTCAGGATCTCGTGCATGTACAAACTCAGGGTCCACCATACATCCTCCCAATCTAGCCAGCCAAGTGTCAGATGGCCAAATCTGATGGCCATCATCTGAAGGTGCATCATGAGCCACAGTCAACGCATAGCATCAGAACTGGGGAGTCAACATGGACCTCCACCTTTGGGCCCAGAATTCTGATTCCTGCACCCCCAAAAATGCTTTTTAGGCCCAAACCTCTTTCTCTACTTTTTATTTTATTTTATTTATTTCATTTAATTTATTTAATTTACTTATTTACTAACCATCAAATTATTTTCTTTTTATCAAAAAATCACAAAAATATTACTTTTCATAAATTAGGTCTAGATTTTATTTTTGTTAAAAAATTAATTAATTTAATTAGATTTGTTAATTTTAGACAATTTTAATTCTTTTTGTAAATAACTTAAAATTAATTAGAATAAATAAGTTTTATTACTAATTTAATTGCATTTTATTTTTCCTAAAATAATCAAAAAAATCAAAAATAGGTCATGTAATTATTTTCATTAATTAATTTAATCACTAATTAATTTGTACATTTAATTTTAAAACCTAATTCTTTTTCTTAAAAAATATTAAAAACAACCAAAAACATTTTCTCTTTTAATTAGGATAGAAGGGTCAAAACCCTAATTCGCACTCGATCTAATTTGTCATCGCGCGCTTTATTTTTTTTTATCATATTGATGTAATTGCCTACAGTTTGTAATAGTTTAAATATGACGTTTATTTACTTTTATCGCTTTATTTTCAAAGGGTTTGTTTTTGGCTATGTAAATACCTGAAGCCTTGTAATAGCATAGTTTAATTTCTGCACTTTAAGTGATCGAGACTTTATCGTCTAAATTAATCGGGAGACTGCAAGTATACAGCTCTATCGCGTAGTTTTAAAAGATATCGAACCTAAGGGACTATAAATCGAACTAACGTAACCTAAACTACTGTGTAAAGCTATAGCTATCGAATAGTTGATTAGGGGAATTTTTGGGTAATAAAACTTAAATCTAATCGAAATAATAATAATGCGAATATCGGTATGTACTTCGTTAACATTTAAAGAATCCGGCTTTCCACTGGCTTATTTTCTAAAAAATGATAATAATATCTTTTTCAGCAAAAAGTATTTATTCAAAAATCTATTCTCAAACTTTCGCTCTATTGAAGTAAATTATAATTTTAAACTCTGATGTATGCTTTCGCTATCCCATTGATTTTAAAATTACTTTTTGAAAATAAATAAAGTTTAATTGGTTTTAAAACGCTGTCGCAGTCTTTAAAAACAATACCTAGTATCTACTATCTGATTCTAAACCTCAAACTGTCGCTCTATTAGTTTCTAATCTTAGTCGGTTTATTAGCCTCAAACTTTCGCTCTGTTGGTTTCTAAACCTTTTTAACAAAATAAACTAGATAACTAAATCAGAAAAAGTGTTTATTTTATAAAATATAATCAAGCCTGTTTATTCCGGATCCATTCAAATTAACTCGTTACATACCGATATTTAAATAATTTAGCCAGACATACTCATAAAAGCAGACATGAATACATTAAAGGAATTAACATTCATAAATAAATTCATGGCTAAATAAATATCCCTCATGCAAATAATTAATTAAAGCGATGTAAACAAGGAACCTGAATTAAATAAATGCTGGAAATAATTCTTGAAGCTTGAATCAATTCGTACAGAATCCCGGTTCTTCAACAGAAATAAAATCTAAGTATTTGAAAAGGAGCTGGCTGGAAAATAACTACTGGAAATTGAATTACAATGGAAACTAATAATGCGGGAAGGTAAATTCTGAAACTGGAAAAATAATCTAAGCCAAAAACCGTCCCAATTTTGATTTCCTGATGTCCTTTTATAGTGGTAGAATGTAACCACCTTTTGAGATATTTTCGTATCACTTATCCTCTAATTTCTCGTTTTAACTTGAACACGTTGAGACGGGCGCCTCAATTGACCACGTCTTCAATTGACCACGTTGAGACGGGCGCCTCCCACTAAGGGGAAAGTCCGAGGCGGGCGCCTCAATTATAGGAGAAGAGATGAGACGTGCGTCTCACTCTTGCATGTGCCTTTAGGGTTCTCTTGCTTGCGTGGGTCTGAATTCGTTTGGGCCCAGTTTGGAGATAACAAACCTTTTGATCCATCATTATTGCTTTGCACACCCCTTTTCTTCATTTCTTGCATATTTAGTCCAATAACTCTCTTAATTTCTTCACTTTGCTCAATTTGTCTAATTAAAATAAAATACCTGAAACAATAAAAATACCGGCGTAATATGGAAATAAAATGAAATAATTAAATAAAAATACTAACATTATCTATGAAAATTAAATCAAATATACTATATAAAATTGTGTTATCAAACTCCCCTATACTTGAACCGTTGCTTGTCCTCAAGCAAAAGTAAAAATGAAAATCACTGACGCGCAGTTAAACACGGATATAAGAACATACATCACTTCGTACCAGGTTGCAAGTTGAATTTTTCGTTAGAGAATTTAAGTCGAACTTAAACACCAAAGTTACCGTAGGAACACTGGATAACCCCATTTAAGCAGACCAATTTAAGTCATGTCATTATAGCTTAACCTAATACTCTGTTTTATTTCACCCGTTTTCATTCTAGTGCAATCACATTAAGCCCTTTACCTTACACGCACATAGTGGAGTAACTGGTTAGTGAATTTGATCTTAGTAAGCCAGCTAGGAGTTCTGGTAATTTAATCATATGGTACTCCCTTTTTCCAATTAAAAATTATGGGGGATCGAACCGTAATTCGCCCTACCAAGTTCAGCACCAGGGACCACTGAACCAATTTATAATGGATTATTATGCATTTAAATTTATAGTTTCTGCAACTGTTGGATTAAATGATCTGGTAAGGACCATCTAACTTAATAAGTGCATCTTCAGATAAAAGTAATTTCTTAAGAATATTTGATCAATCACTTATATTCATCAACTCCCCACGTAGTTTATGTTTATGGCGGTGCCGACTGCTTAATAAACTACTCGGGGCTAATCTAAAACTAAGTTTTAAAGGTTTTGGTATAATAAGTACTTAAATCGATCCAACACATCGGGGGTTTTGAAGTGTTAGGACGATAGCAATTTTGCTAAGTTGCTCGAATTCTTATTTATGATAGGAAACCTTAATACTAGTTGAATAATGTTTATAAATGCGTGTTAAAATTGTTGTATTTTATTCGTTATGGCTCAAGAAATAGGGGGAATTCGAGTAAGCACAAATTTTTGCATAAGAGATTAAAATTTGCATAAATAAGTATTTTATTGAATTGAAATTTTGCAATACAAGAAAAGAAATAAAAGGAAAAATACTACAAAGAGAGCAAAGGAAATGGAAATGAACAAGGAAATGATCTGACTCCCCTATACTTAAAAGGAGCAATGTCCTCAATGCGATAAAAACAAAGGAGAATCAGATGAAAAGAGAAAGGCGATCACTCGTTGCTTTGAGAATCATGATTTCTTGTTCTTCATCCTCTAGTACGAGGTCTTCGTCGTACGTCAGAATTAGAATCATTAAGATGAAGTGCGTCTGCTATGCGGGCTTGCAAAGATTCGAGGTTACGATCATGGCGAAAGGCATATTGTTGTTGTTCACGTCGCATCTCTTGTTGGTCACGTTGTACTTCTTGTACGAGACTTAAAGTCTCATCTTGGTTTTGTTGCATGGCATGGAACAACTGATCTTGACGAAGCATATGAGCCTGGATGGCTGCGAAATTTGCAGCGGGATTATCTGGTTGTTGGGCGGCAGGTGCATCAAGAGCATAACGCCAATTTGCGCGGACTCAGACATCGATACGATTCGGACAAGGAAACACAAAATCAGGAATTGGACGACGATTTATCACTAATGTAAACCGGCCATCATGTCTTGGAGAGATTATATGGGAGTCTCGGCAATATATGACATCAAGAAGAGTGGCTGGCATCATATATTGTAACAAAGAAAGTAGCTCGGCGGAAAGGCCTAAAGCATATGCTAAAGATGTGATGATGCCTCCAAAAACAAAGGGATTAGTACCTGCTGCGTTCACGCATGTGTGGATGTGACTGAGCATGAAAGGAGCGACGTTGACAGCCTCACCATTAATCAACAAGGTGAACTGAGTCGGGCCAAGATCACCAATTATACCAGTGTTGAAACAGAACTCGATGGTCATGCAAGTAATACCAGTAAAAGCATTCAAATGCTTAAAGGATTGTCGAGGTCCAACAACATTTGCAATCATAGTGACGAGACCTCCCATCCGAATGGGTGCATGATCAGTATCAATGAGATCCACAAAGGTACGGATCAGATAAGTGATCGCATTAACCGGACGGTTTTGCGAAGCACAAAACATGATAAAAAAGCTCATCCTTAGAAACAGTGGTGACATTCTGGGGTTTTCCAAAAATGGTGTGGGCCAGAATCTTATGGAAATACCTGAAGGCCGGATTATGGATATTCTCTGATACAAAGTCCTCGGGCTCAGGGTTAAGGATTCCAGAAATAGATCCCCAAAAATAGTCAAGCTCTCTAAATCCAAGATACTCCTCCTGAGTTTCATGATAAACTCCTATGCCATTAGGAAAACCAAGAAGCTCACCCAATTCCTTATGGTTAAACTTAAAAGTGATGCCAAAAAGTATGAAGATAATAAGTCCACGGCGTAAAGCGAACCCATGAGTAGGAAAGTATATCAAAGAGCTGAGGAACTCAAAAGTGAGGTTTCGATATGTGGCATAGCAAGTCATCAAGCGTGAACTATCCCACCCAATCTGATTCAGCAGAAAAAGCACACTATCACGGATACCAAGAGCAGTCATAGCACCGTGATGAGGGTAGATAGTAGGTAACATCTCACGCTCGGATAAAACTCCATATTTGGTGCGCTGATTTCTTCCTCTGAAACTAACTGGCATATTGTCAACTCGAGACATAGTGGGAAGAGAAATAAATAGCAAGAAGTATCCTGAAGAGAAGAAAATAAAGAAGATCAGCATTGGCCAAAATGCCGATGAGAAGAAAAAACATAGAATAGAAAGAAATAAGAAAAAGAGGAGAAATATAATGAAATAGATAAAGAAAAGAAATAGATATATTTTTGTTTTTGTTTTCATTAAAAATAGACTAAAGAAGAAATGAAATATAAGAAGATGGAAATAAAAAAAAAAAAAAAAAATGGTGGGTTGTCTCCCACAAAGCGCTTTGTTTTATGTCGTAAGCTCGACAAATAAAACTAAAGACTAGGCTTCTAATCGAGCGTGTGGCTCGTCTAGATTTATCGTTTGAGAATTTCCCTCGAGTTCAGTTAGATGGTAATGTTTTAAACGCTGCCCGTTTACTATAAACGGTTCAATCGAAGGTCCCTTAATCTCTATTGCACCACTTGGATAAACTCGAGTAATTTCAAAAGGTCCGGACCACCTAGATCGTAATTTTCCAGGAAATAATTTTAATCGTGAGTTAAATAGTAATACCAAGTCGCCTATGTTAAAATTCTTCCTAGATATATGCTTATCGTGCCATTTCTTTGTGCGCTCTTTGTAAATCCTAGCATTTTCGTACGCATCCTGTCTAAGTTCTTCCAATTCATTAATATCCAGGATACGCTTCTCTCCAGCGGCAGTGTAACTTAAGTTCAGATTCTTAATGGCCCAATAGGCCTTGTGTTCTAACTCAACTGGGAGATGGCATGACTTACCATATATAAGCTTGAAAGGAGTAGTACCGATGGGAGTTTTATAGGCAGTTCTATAAGCCCATAAAGCTTCGTGAAGTTTAAAGGACCAGTCCTTTCTGGACGTAGCGACCGTTTTTTCAAGGATTTGTTTTATCTCGCGATTTGAAACTTCAACTTGTCCGCTAGTTTGAGGATGGTAATGTGTAGCTATGCGATGCCGAACTCCATATTTTCCTAATAATTTTTCAAAGATTTTGGAAATGAAATGAGATCCACCATCACTTATAACGAGTCTGGGTACACCGAACCTAGGAAAGATTATGTTCTTGAACAGCTTAAGTACCACTCGGGTGTCATTTGTTGGAGAAGCTATAGCTTCGATCCATTTTGAGACATAGTCCACAGCCACGAGTATATACGTGTTACCGGATGAAGATGGAAAGGGTCCCATAAATTCTATCCTCCACACATCAAAGATTTCGACTTCTAAAATGCCTTTTTGTGGCATTTCGTCACGTCTAGATATATTACCGGTGCGTTGACACCTGTCGCATTTTAAGATGGTGGCATGTACGTCTTTCCATAAATTAGGCCAATAGAGACCGGATTGTAAGATCTTCGCACAAGTTTTGGATGTACTCACATGTCCTCCGTAAGGTGCAGAATGACAGTGTTTTATAATGTTTTCAATCTCTTCTTCTGTCACACATCGGAGGAAAATTCCATCGAGACCTCTCTTGAAAAGTAAAGGTTCATCCCAATAATACTGTTTAAGATCATGGAAGAATTTCTTCTTCTGTTGGTAGGTAAGTTCAGGTGGTAAAACGCCTGCAGCGAGGTAATTTACGAAATCGGCATACCAAGGCACCCGAGGAGACGGCTAAGGTGGTTTCCATGAGTTTATCTGGTTCTGTGTCTTCCAAGTGGGCAATCAGTTTATCATACTGGAATTCATCATCGATCGGCACTTGTTCAAGTTTAAGATTTTCCAGTCTAGAGAGATGATCTGCTACCACGTTTTCGGTTCCTTTCTTATCTTTGATTTCTAAATCGAACTCTTGCAGCAGCAATATCCATCTCAGGAGTCTAGGTTTAGCGTCCTTTTTGGTTAGGAGATATCTAATAGCAGCATGATCGGTGTATATGATTATTTTGGATCCTACTAAGTAGGAACGAAACTTGTCTAATGCAAAGATCACTGCTAAGAATTCTTTCTCGGTTGTAGCATAATTCATCTGCACTTCGTCCAAGGTTCTGCTTGCATAATATATGACGTGGAGTCTTTTATCCTTTCGCTGTCCTAAAACAGCTCCTACGGCATAGTCGCTTGCGTCACACATTATTTCAAAAGGTTCATTCCAATCTGGAGTTTGCATGATAGGCGCAGAAATTAATGCTTTCTTAAGTGTTTGAAATGCTTCTAGACATTTTTCGTCGAAGATAAATTCAGCGTCTTTCATTAATAGCTCAGTTAGGGGTTTAGTTATCTTAGAGAAATCTTTAATGAATCGTCGATAAAAACCGGCGTGTCCCAAAAAGCTTCGGATTTCTCTAATAGTTTTTGGAGGTTGAAGGTTCTCAATAACTTTGATTTTAGCAGAATCGACTTCAATTCCTCTTTTGGATATAATGTGTCCTAAAACAATTCCTTCTTGTACCATAAAATGGCATTTCTCCCAATTAAGCACTAGATTAACCTTCACACAACGTTCTAATACCCTTTCTAAATTTTCTAAACATTCTTCAAAGCTTTGTCCACAGACGGAAAAATCGTCCATGAAGACTTCCATAATATTGTCCAGAAAATCAGCAAATATTGCCATCATACATCTTTGAAAAGTTGCAGGAGCATTGCATAAACCAAATGGCATTCTTCTATAAGCAAAGGTTCCAAAAGGGCATGTGAAAGTTGTTTTCTCTTGGTCATTAGGATGAATAGGTATCTGAAAGAAACCTGAATAACCGTCCAAGAAACAGAAATGAGAGTGTCTAGCTAAACGTTCCAACATTTGATCAATAAATGGTAAAGGGAAATGATCTTTTCTGGTGGCTTTGTTAAGTTTTTGATAATCGATGCACATTCTCCATCCAGATTCGACTCTTTTAGTTATGATTTCTCCTTTCTCATTTTCGACTACTGTGACACCTCCTTTCTTAGGTACAACATGCACAGGGCTAACCCATTTGCTATCAGATATAGGATATATGATTCCTGCTTCTAACAACTTAATAACTTCCTTTTTCACAACCTCGCTCATAATCGGGTTTAGTCTCCTCTGGTGTTCTCTTGAAGTTTTACAATCTTCTTCTAGCATAATGCGATGCATACAGATAGAGGGACTTATTCCTTTAAGATCAGTGATATTATATCCTAAGGCTGTTGGATATTTTCTCAGAGTTTGTAAAAGTTTTTCAGTTTCGGTTTCGCCAAGTTCTGCGTTGACTATCATTGGTCGTTCGAGTTCGGAATCTAGGAATTCATACCTTAGATTTTTAGGAAGTGTTTTGAGTTCTAGGGGTGGTTTCCTTAAATATTGTGTAGGATCTGGTGCTATAGCTAAGCATTCACTTAGATTACTATTCAGATTTTCATCGAGATTGTCTTCATTTTCAAGCTCAGCTTCTTTTCTACATTCATCAATGATATCCATGAAGTAACAAGTATCTTCAATTGCAGGTGCTTTCAGGAATTGAGAGAGGATAAATTCGATTTTCTCTTCACCTACTTCAAAAGTAAGTTTACATCTATAATTGCACCGACTGTAGCTAAGAAGGGCCTTCCAAGAATGATTGGGGTAACTTCGTCCTCCCTTATGTCCATGATAATGAAATCGGTTGGTATATAGAATTGGCCAATGCGTATAGGAACATTCTCGAGAATTCCTATAGGATATTTAATTGACCTATCTGCTAATTGAATGGACATTTTGGTTGGTCTGAGTTCTCCCATTTCAAGTTTCTTGCATATAGATAACGGCATCACACTTATACTGGCTCCAAGATCACATAAAGCTTTATCTATGACAAATTTTCCAATTACACATGGAATAGAGAAACTTCCAGGGTCTTTGAGTTTAGGAGGCATTGTGTCTTGAATAATTGCACTACATTCAGCAGTAAGCATGACAGTTTCATTATCCTCTAGCTTTTTCTTATTGGATAGAATCTCTTTAAGGAATTTAGTGTAGGAGGGCATTTGAGTTATAGCTTCGGTAAAAGGAATTGTAACATTAAGTTGTTTCAGAAGATCCACGAATTTCTTGAATTGACCCACATTCTTAGTTTTAGCTAAACTTTGAGGGTATGGGATACGAGGCTTATAAGGTGGTGGGGGTACATAAGTTTCATCTTTTTGCGTGGTATCTTCATTATTATCTCTCCGATTTTCCTTTTCTTCTTTATCATTAGTTTCAGATTGTTTATCATAATTTTGTTGCATAGCTGGGCTATTGTTTCTGGGATCTACAGGTCCATCATACTCTGTTCCGCTTCTTAAGATAACAACATTTGCATGTCCTTTGGGATTAGGTTGAGGTTGTCAAGGAAATGAGCCGGCAGGAGCAGCAGAGGCTGCTTGTTGTTGAGCTACCTGAGAGATTTGTGTTTCTAACATTTTATTATGTGTAGCTAAAGCATCAAGCTTGTTAGGTAATTGCTTAATCTGCTCATTAATGTGTATATTCTGATTTTGAACATCCTTATTAGTCTGGGATTGAGTATTATTGGTTTGGGATTGAGTAGCGATGAAATGCTCTATCATGACTTCCAAATTAGACTTCCTAGGAGCATTAGACGTGTTAGGAACATTATTAGGATGATTTGGAATAGCCTTAGGATAACCAGGTGGTGTAGCAGGAGCTTGTCCAGGTGCGTATAACGCGTTGTTACTCTTATATGAAAAGTTAGGATGATTTTTCCAGCCAGTGTTATATGTGTTGCTGTAAGGATTACCCTGTACGTAATTCGCTTGTTCAACTGGAACTCCTGTTAAAAGTGGGCATTCTGGAGCAAGATTTGATTGAATACCACATAAGTCGCAAGTTTGAGCAATTGCAGCAACAGTAGCTGCGGGAGCGGTGGTAAGATTCTCGAGCTTTTGAGTGAGAGCTTCCACTTTAGCGTTGACTTAATCCAGACTATTCACTTCAACCATGGCACCTTTCGTTTGAGATTTCTCTACGCTAACTCTCTCCGTACCCCATTGGTAATGGTTTTGAGCATGCTTTCGATAAGTTTTCTTGCTTCAGTATATGGTTTATTCATCAGTGCGCCACCAGCTGCGGCGTCTATAGTCAATCTCGTATTATACAAGAGACCATTGTAGAACGTGTGAATGATCAACCATTCTTCTAAACCATGATGAGGACAAAGTCTAAGCATGTCCTTATAACGTTCCCAAGCTTCAAAGAGTGATTCATTGTCTTTTTGTCTGAAACCATTGATATTGGCTCTGAGCATAGCAGTTTTGCTTGGAGGAAAATATCTAGCCAAGAAGACTTTCTTCAACTCATCCCATGTGGTGATTGAGTTGGAAGGAAGAGATTGGAGCCATGCGCAAGCTCTGTCTCTGAGAGAAAAAGGAAATAGGCGCAATCGTACCGCCTCGGGGTTAACACCATTCGCTTTCACAGTGTCTGCGTACTGCACAAACACTGACAGATGAAGATTCGGGTCGTCAGTAGGAGCTCCAGAAAACTGGTTCTGCTGAACGCCGGAAAGAAGCGAAGGTTTTAGCTCGAAATCGTTTCGAGCGATAGCAGGAGCAGCAATACTATTATGAGCCTCTACTTGAGAAGGAACAGCGTAGTCCTTAAGAGGACGAGGAGCAGGAGCAGGTGGATCAGCCATCTTCTTGAGTTCTTCAACGTCAGGAAGTTTGGTCGAAGGAATGTTGTTGCGTTCTAAATACTCTTGAATTCGTCTTCTTAATCTAAGGTAACGCTCGATATCGTATATAGGTATATGCAAAGGCGCGCCTTGAGAGCGAGTATTTGGCATACACAGAGGGAAAAGAAATAGTTGCTATAGTCTATACTTCATAATAAAATTACGATATCAACTTAAATAGTCCCCGGTAACGGCGCCAAAAACTTGATCGAGACTTTATCGTCTAAATTAATCGGGAGACTACAAGTATACAGCCCTATCGCGTAGTTTTAAAAGATATCGAACCTAAGGGACTATAAATCGAACTAACGTAACCTAAACTACTGTGTAAAGCTATAGCTATCGAATAGTTGATTAGGGGAATTTTTGGGTAATAAAACTTAAATCTAATCGAAATGATAATAATGTGAATATCGGTATGTACTTCGTTAACATTTAAAGAATCCGGCTTTCCACTGGCTTATTTTCTAAAAAATGATAATAATATCTTTTTCAGCAAAAAGTATTTATTCAAAAATCTATTCTCAAACTTTCGCTCTATTGAAGTAAATTATAATTTTAAACTCTGATGTATGCTTTCGCTATCCCATTGATTTTAAAATTACTTTTTGAAAATAAATAAAGTTTAATTGGTTTTAAAACGTTGTCGCAGTCTTTAAAAACAATACCTAGTATCTACTATCTGATTCTAAACCTCAAACTGTCGCTCTATTGGTTTCTAATCTTAGTCGGTTTATTAGCCTCAAACTTTCGCTCTGTTGGTTTCTAAACCTTTTTAACAAAATAAACTAGATAACTAAATCAGAAAAAGTGTTTATTTTATAAAATATAATCAAGCCTGTTTATTCCGGATCCATTCAAATTAACTCGTTACATACCGATATTTAAATAATTTAGCCAGACATACTCATAAAAGCATACATGAATACATTAAAGGAATTAACATTCATAAATAAATTCATGGCTAAATAAATATCCCTCATGCAAATAATTAATTAAAGCGATGTAAACAAGGAACCTGAATTAAATAAATGCTGGAAATAATTCTTGAAGCTTGAATCAATTCGTACAGAATCCCGGTTCTTCAACAGAAATAAAATCTAAGTATTTGAAAAGGAGCTGGCTGGAAAATAACTACTGGAAATTGAATTACAATGGAAACTAATAATGCGGGAAGGTAAATTCTGAAACTGGAAAAATAATCTAAGCCAAAAACCGTCCCAATTTTGATTTCCTGATGTCCTTTTATAGTGGTAGAATGTAACCACCTTTTGAGATATTTTCGTATCACTTATCCTCTAATTTCTCGTTTTAACTTGAACACGTTGAGACGGGCGCCTCAATTGACCACGTCCACAATTGACCACGTTGAGACGGGCGCCTCCCACTAAGGGGAAAGTCCGAGGCGGGCGCCTCAATTGTAGGAGAAGAGATGAGACGTGCGTCTCACTCTTGCATGTGCCTTTAGGGTTCTCTTGCTTGCGTGGGTCTGAATTCGTTTGGGCCCAGTTTGGATATAACAAACCTTTTGATCCATCATTATTGCTTTGCACACCCCTTTTCTTCATTTCTTGCATATTTAGTCCAATAACTCTCTTAATTTCTTCACTTTGCTCAATTTGTCTAATTAAAATAAAATACCTGAAACAATAAAAATACCGGCGTAATATGGAAATAAAATGAAATAATTAAATAAAAATACTAACATTATCTATGAAAATTAAATCAAATATACTATATAAAATTGTGTTATCATTAAGTTCCGCAAATATTAAACTGTTAGATGTATGATATTAGGGATGCATGACAAGAATGTATGTTTAATTTTAAAATAGTTAGATAATCCTAAACATGTGCAAAGATAAATAATCTGAAATTGAATCACTCGCACATGCGCACTCCTAGGGTACACTCTCACTTGGTTGCCTTCGGTAAATGGTCATTGAGTATAGGATGCTTTAGTGGTCGTCCTTTTGTCTAAAGATCATAGTTGCCTCGGAAAGGTTGCCTCAGATATTGTTGCCTCGGATAATTGATCTAATACATTAGGGTTATTACTAAGACGTCCTAACATTGCTTTAGTGACCGTACGTCCCTTTCGAATTGACCCTCAAAACTCCAACGACAATGCTACCTACTCACAAATAGTGGGATAGCATTGTCTAAGGAAACAAGCATAGAACGATTCTTTTTTCGAGTAGGTAGATTAGCTCTTAAGTACTTGCTCAAACAAAACAAACTTTTTTTCACACTTACACTCCTATACAAACAAAGTTTTCAAAAACACTTCATTACACTCTTGAAGACATAAGCAAGAGTTAAATCGAAGTTAAAACAAAAAAAATTCAAAGCACACAAACACAAAGAAAACAATTTTGAAAATGATGAGCAAGTACCTAAGAGCCCGTAGATAACTACAGATAGAAAGGATGCTAATACCTTCCCTTTCTATAATCTACCCCCCGTAATCAGCAAAGTCTCAAAAAAGGAATTTTTCTGTGCTTTTTTCCTTTCCTTGTTGGATAAAATAAAAGTCGGTGGCGACTCTTGCTTACCGCGAAATTTTGCAAACACAAACGCAAAATGTAAACCAATAAATTTCTTAAAAAGGGAAACACGTCCCGGTTCTGGCCACCGTATCACAGTAATAGTTATAGGTTTTTATTTTCCGCACTTCACTATTATGTTACTTCCCCAAAGTTCTGTAATAGTCTGGGTTTACATTTCCGCCTTTACCTTCTGCTACTATATTTTATACAATTGTTAGTAATTACGGTTTGTATGGAAAGATAAAAATGAACGATAGAAAACTCTAATTGCAAGACTTAATAACTGAATTGAACACATTTGCACACTGACACCTTAATGGTAAATTCTCTTTGTTGCCTTTCGGAATAACGGTCATGTCCCTCGAAAATAAGGATGCTTTAACAAAAGACCCTTGATAGAAAAGATCATAGTCCCTCGATGACCCTTTGATGTTGCCTACAAATAACATGATCTAGTCCCTTAAGAAACTGTTAAAGCATCCTTACAAGTTGCGTTCGATGACTGTACTATGAGCATTCGCTTGTCCCTTCACATCCAACGGATAGGGCTACCTACCAATTAATGGTACGAATAAAACTATCTTTAAAGGAGGAGGAAAATAACAAGAACGACATTGAGTGGGTAGGATACTTTTAATCGCTTGCTCACAAACTTTTCTAAATGAAACATTTCTCACATCACACTTTCAAAATAATGAATATTTTCAAAACACTTTGTACGCATTCTTGAGGACTAATACAAAAATCATTACAAAGTCTGCCTAACTATGGAATTTTTTCAAAATATTTTCAAACACTTACACAAAAAAGAAAATTTTCATATTGAGCTAAGAGATTAAGATCCCATAGATAACTACAGATGAAAAGGGTGCTAACACCTTCCTTTTTCATAACTTACCCCCCAAACTCAAAATCTTCAAGGTATTTCCTATTCTTTTCACCCTTTCCTTATTAGATAAAAGAAAAGTCGGCGGCGACTCTAGCTATATGCAACATTTGCGATAAAATGTGAAACAAGTCAGTTCTCCCATTGTATTACAACAATCCTATAAGGTGGATGTTCTCTAGATATATACCTGCAAATCCCTATGAGCTTTCTCATGGTTCCTTTCAACTCATCAATGTCTCCTCTAACTCTTGCATTGTGTTGTTCTTAGTCTTTCGTTATTCTTCTAATGTTAGCTTTGGTTACGTACTTGTGTTGGGGAATCAAATTGTCAGAAAATTGAAGATGTAGACAAACGAAATGAGTCTTTTGTTGACAACTTAGATGCATGAAATTTTTGTTGTTTTTATGCAAAAATGAATGCTATGTCATTATGTTTCACAACTAAGGATTTTAAATCAACTGGATATGGAAAGATTCTGATTACTTGGAACAAAGTCACTCACAACAAGGTAGCTCTAAGGTTCCTTTTTTAAAAAAGGTTTTAGACACAATTCTCATAGTCATGGACACTTTTGAAAATTTAACCATCTAGAAAATAACTTTCTAGCCAACATCATTTTCAATGGATCATATTCTGAGTGAGGTTTTCACACTAACCAAACAATAATAGTTACGTTATGCAAGTTGAGTGCGAAACCACTATTCCTAAAAGTCATTGTTGTTAGGTCTGTGATTTTATGGTTGGCAATAATTTTGGTAAAACAAGTAGTTGACAACAATTTTATCAAAACATGTTTCTTTGGTAAAAACACTTATTGCAGCCTAATGTTGAGCAAGATATCATAACATCTTGACTAGCTGGTACAACATAGTCTGCTGATACTTATTTGACAGATGTTCTATCAGATGTTGTAACATGTTGCAACAAAACGTCATGACAGTACAACTGGATTATTTCCTTTAAGATTTGATTGAAATATATGAGATATTGGAGGTTTCTAGTACTCATAATAGGCGCAAGCAATCAAGGTAGTTTAGGAACAATTGTAGATTTGTTTTGTTTCATAAAAAAGATCTTTGAGACTTTTTAGGAAATATTGAAAGATTTGTTTTTTGTTTCTATTTTTATGGAGAAGATTTTATAGAGATTTCGAGCTGAAGATTTGATTTGATTGAAGAGTCCAAGCCCATCTGTTGAAGTCTATATAAGTAGATGTCTAAGACCAAGTTTTTTAAGCATAATTTTTATTGTAAAATCTTTGGAAAAAAGGGCTTAGGGTTTGAGAGTTCCTTAGTTTCTCTGTGTGTTTTTTACGTCCTCGTGTATCTTTTGATGCATTTGAGTTGATTGATAGTTACTTGTTTATCAATTTATTGTTCTCCTCTAAGCTTTTAAACAAAGAGTTGAGTATTATTCTTAGTGAAACTTTTAAGCAAACTAATTATTTTTGTTTGGAAGAGGGTTATTCCTTTTTTGGTTTCTTGAGACATTTCATGGGATTGGTATTGTTATTTTTTATAACTGTGGTGGTTGGGAGTGAGAGGGGTTCTCATATCTAGGAGGTTCCTAGGTAGAAATTACATTGGATAGGGATTAAGTGAGAAGTGTAAATTGGGATTGTTTAGCTTCGAATTGATACTACTAATAGTGGATTTCCTTCCTGGCTTGGTAGCCCCCAGAGTAGGTTAGTTGCACCAAACTGAGTTAACAATTTATTGTGTTCTTTAAGGTTCTTCAATTTACTTTTCTGCATAATCTTTCTGTGTTTAGAAATTCTATTTTTTTTCTATCACCAGATGTCATAACATTTTTCATAACATTGTGTGTTGTTGAGACATTAGTTTTGACTTCTCATATTGTGTGTGTCAGAATTTCAATTGGCATCAAGAGAAGGCACGTTGTTTTGTTTATTGGATAAGATCTAGCGATATACTTTTTGGAACTATGGAGAAAGAAAGAGGATATAACAACATACCACATATGTTGGATGGTTAAAACTATGACTGGTAGAAGGTTAGAACGGTGGCTTTTCTAAAATCTATGGATAACAAAGCTTGGAAGACTGTTTTGAAAGGATGGGATCATCCAGTTGTGAAGGAAAGAGATGGAAAAGAATCTATAAAACCTGAAGAAGACTAGGATGATAATGATGATAAATAAGCCTTTGAAAATTCTAAGGCTTTAAATGCACTATTCAATGGAGTAGACAAAAATGTTTTCAGGCTAATCAATACTTGTACTGTAGCCAAGGATGATTGGGAAATTCTCAAGACAACTTATGAAGGTACCTTTAAAGTGAATATTTCAAAACTTGAACTTCTCACTTCCAAATTTGAGAACTTAAAGATGAAAGATGATGAGACAATTTAGGAATATCGGATGAAGACTCTTAAAATTACTAGTGCATCAAGTGCCTTGGGAGAGAAGATGTCAGAAGCAAAGTTGGTCAAAAATATTCTTAGGTACTTACCTACGTGATTTGACATGAAGGTTACAGCTACTGAAGAATCTCAGGATATCAATAACATGAGGGTTGATGAGCTTATTGGGTCACTTCAAACATATGAATAGGCTATAGGTGACAAGACTGAGAAAAAGAACAAAGGCATAGCTTTTGTACCTAGTGCTAAAGATGAGGAAGGTCAAGCTAGTTTAGATATCGATGAGGATCTGTCCAATACGGTTGTGTTACTTGGAAATAAATCCAACATAATTATGAAAAGGTTAGACAGAAGAGGAAGACCAAATGTAAGAGTTTTGGGTTTTAGGATTCTTTTAAAGTCTTTGTTTTTTTTTTGTATGTCACTCATGTATCTTTTGATACATTGAGGTTGACTGATTGTTCTTAGTTTAAAGCTTTTAAGCAAAACTAAGTATTATTCTCACTCATGAGCTTTTAAGCAAATAGTTGAGTATTATATTTGAAGTTTAATATTCTATTTGGTTGTTTTATTCTAGTCACAGGTTTATGACTATAGTTATCACTGAAGTGATTGGAAGTGAGAGGCGGATCTCATATCTACAAGGATCTAGGTAAAAGTTGTACAATGTAGTGATTAGGCGATAAGTTGTAAATTAGAGTTGTTTAGGATTTGAATTAATATTTCATAGTGGATTTCCTTCCTGGCTTGGTGTAATAAAGTGGGAGAACTGCTTTGGTGTTTTTTCGCTTTATCGCAATTGTTGCGGATAGCAAGAGTCGCCACCTACTTTTCTTTTATCCAATAAAGGAAAGGGTGAAAAGAACAGGAAAGACCTTTTGAGATATTTTCTTGAGTTTGAGGGGTAGGTTATTAAAAAGGAAGGTGTTAGCACCCTTTTCATCCGTAGTTATCTACGAGCTCTTAGTTGCTAGCTCACTTTGAAATGCTTTATTTGAAATGTGTTTGTCATTGTTTTTTAAAGTATTTTTGAAAGTTGCCTTTGTTTAGGCGAAATTTGTAATGATTCTCGTCTCTATAAGAATGCATACAAAGTGTTTACTTTTGAAAATATTTCATGAAAAAGTGTTGGTGTGTTTGAAATGATGTTGTTTTCAAAATGATCGTGAGCAAGCAACTACGAGCGTTCTACCTACTCAAAAAGTCTTAGTTTTTTTCCTCCTCCTTTAGATGTTGCTATCTTACCATTGATTGGTAAGAAGCCCTATCATTGGATGTGAAGGGACGGGCGTGGGTCATCATATAGTCATATAAGGCAACATTGTAGGATACTTAGCAATTTGTCGTAAGGGACTAAGATCGTTTACAAAGGAAACATCAAAGGGTCATCGAGGGACTACGATCTTGTATTCGAGGGTCATTGCTAAAGTATCCCACGTTCGAGGGACATGACTATTTTTCTCAACGAAACAAGTTTGGATTACTCTAGAGGTGCGAGTGTGCGAGTGTATTGATTTCATGTATTTTTTGTCTTTGAGATTAGGGTTTTCTAACGGTTGGTTTTATCTTTCCATACACACCCTAATTACTAACAATTATATTGAAAGTGGTAAATTGCGGAAATGTAAATTCTACGCTATTACATCTTTTTTTGGGGATGGGGATACAAGTTTACGAATGGGGGATGAAAGCAATAAAGCTCTAATTATACTATTACAACCATATTGAATATTGAAGGATAATAAACATATAAAGAAATATAAAGATAATGTAAAAAAAAGAAAAAAAATTTATTTAAGAAAACTTTTATGTATTGACACATGAACTTATGCATTGATACAAAAACTTTATGTAGTGACGCATGTGTTGGCTCATACTGCTTTGTATTGGCTCATATCATCTCTTTGCCCCTGGAAATCAAAATCAGCTCAGTATGAGTCGACACATAGGGTTTTGTATCACCTCATACTCATTTCTAGCTCCTGGAAGTCAAAACAACTCAGTATGAGTCGACACATAAGGGTTTTGTATCGACTCATACTACTGTTTTTTAGCTACTAACATTGTTCTGCTACATATATGGGTCAGTTCTCAACACATGGTCAGTGAAAATGAAAAGCAAGCATATTTTTAGCTTCAAGGAAATGATATCTACATTTTATATTTAAAAATTAATCACTAACGATGTTTGAAATGAAGAGCTCAAAGTCAAGAAGACTTACCTTGAAGCTGAAATTTGTGCTTTGAGTTTGAGTTGGAGAAGTCAAGTTATAGGTGGTTGTTTTTGAGTTTGGAAAATAGTGATGTTACAGAAGTTATTCTTGAGTTTGAACAACATCTATATGATGTATGCGGAGTGTTTGGATGGTTTATTTGGACAGAACTTGCAAGGTATGAGAGGTTCAAAGGGTTTGGACTTTAAAGCTCGAAGATGGAGATTTTTATGGACAATTCTGGTTTTTTAGAGTAAAAGGGGGTTTTAGGATTTTTAACACACAAGAAGTTCTCTATATTTTTTACCTTTTTATCTTGCAAATTCTCCTTATATTTATAGGCAATAGGTTTGTGAACAAAGGCTGAATAGGTTTACAAGACAACATTTTATGGTTTGGTTGGGATGCAAATATCAAACTATGTCAAGTACTCCATGGTTCCAAGATGGAGTACCAAAGTTGCTGGTATAGGGGGGTTCTTTCCATGATTTATGGTGGAGTAAAATCATAAGCAAATAAGGTATGGGCTCAAGATAAGTTTTGTGCCAACAAGCTTGCTTTTCAAGAATAGAAATGATACCTTTATGCCATAAATGGATAGATCTTTTGGACAACGGCTAAAACACTTGGCTAATAGCTCAAAAGTTGGTGTGAGCAATAAATTATTGTGAGATTGGCAACTTAGAAGGCCTGTAACATAAGATTATGCAGCATAGCATAAGGATTTTGTTATGTGTTCTTCAACAAAAGGGCTTGCAATTCAAGGATGGATACCCAACTTCATCCCTTGAATCTCCTAGGTCAAGTATGATAAATTCATGCTCTTGGATGTTTTGGAAAGCTTGAAACATCCTTTATAACATTCATGTTGACAAATTTGACAAAATTATCTTAGAACTATATGGAAAAAATACCAAGAAGTTGGGATAAAATCCTGACCAAAATCTATTGAAAATGTCTCTAATTGTTGGATAACAATGTCATGACTTCATGGGCTCATATCTTCAAATCTAAGCATTTTTTGGACATAAACCCTCTAATACAAAGTTGTAGAATTCATCAAGATCTACAACTTTCATGTTGAAAGTTTCCTTTGAGTTATTTTGCATCTTGGTGAAAAAATGGTATGAAGTAATGAAATTATCATGTATAAAAAACACTTAGAAAAATTCTAAGTCGTGAAAAGTTTAACTTTTCACATTGACTTTTGACTTTTTTGATTTCTTGATGATCAAGCTTTATATTTTGAATGTCTTAATGAATTGTGATCTTTGCAAACAAATTTTGACCGAAAAGTCAAAGTTTGACTTTTGGCGTAGCAGTTGACCAAATTTCAAATATCAATCAACTGATCTTAAGAAATGATTTAAGCCATGAAATTAGGTCAACATGTTATATTTGGGTCTTTGAGATTATGCTTCAAGCCATTAGGTCATGTATTGGGTCAAACGTTAACGATCAGTCGTTCTTATTCAAAACCCTAATTTATGGTCTCAGTTTTTCAGAGGTGATTTTGTCTGATCAATACCTTGAGAATCCTTGAGAATTGGAGGTACTTTGTGAAATGTCTTGAGAAAAGAGAGGGAAAATTTTAGGGTACAACAACTTCCCTTGTTCAATCTTCTTAAACCTAAAGAGGTAGATTGGTGAGTCCGCCATTCGTGACTTGAAGGTACAAGATGATTGAATGCTTAGTGCCCAGAAATTTGTACTCACTTGTGCATGAGGTGAATTGTTTATTCATTATCGGGAATGGGATTAGAGATTCCATTTGGATAAGTGATGAAGAGTTTGTCAAAGATGGACTTACAGATGCCATCCGGAGTGCGTCGAGGGAGAAGTATTAGAATAGATCTTTGGTCGATTTATACTGAAACTGTGGATGTTTCCTTTTAACTGGAAGAGATAAATCTAACCAGAAGAGGTATGTTGTTTGGTAACTTCACTGGGGAAAATATTCCTAAACAGAAGAGGTATGTTGATTGCTTGTCTTTAATCTGGAAGAAATAAATCTAACCAGAAGAGGTCTTCATTCGCCTGCCTTTAATCTGGAAGAAATAAATCTAATCAGAAGATGTCTTCGCTCGCCTGTCTTTAATATGGAAGAAATAAATCTAACCAAAATAGGTCTTCACTCGCCTGTCTTTAATATGAAAGAAATAAATCTAATCAGAAGAGGTCTCCGTTCGCCTGTCTTTAATCTGGAAGAAATAAATCTAACCAGAAGAGGTCTTTGTTCGCCTGTATTTAATCTGGAAGAAATAAATCTAACCAGAAGAGGTCTTAGTTCTCCTGTCTTTAATATGGAAGTAATAAATCTAACCAGAAGAGGTCTTCGTTCGCCTGTCTTTAATTTAGAATAAATTAATCTAACCAGAAGAGGTATTTGTTCTCTTGTCTTTAATCTTGAAGAAACAAATCTAACCAGAAGAGGTCTCTGTTCTCCTATCTTTAATCTGGAAGAAATAAATCTAACCAGAAAAGGTCTTTGTTCGCCTGTCTTTAATCTAGAAGAAATAAATCTAACCAGAAGAGGTTTCTGTTCTCCTGTCTTTAATCTGAAATAAATAAATCTAACCATAAGAGGTCTATGTTCTCTTGTATTTAATCTGGACGAAATAAATCTAACCAGAAGAGGTCTTTGTTCTCCTGTCTTTAATCTGGAAGAAATAAATTTAACCAGAAGAGGTCTTTGTTCGCCTGTCTTTAATCTGGAAGAAATAAATCTAACCAGAATAGGTCTCTGTTCGCCTGTCTTTAATCAGGAAGAAATAAATCTAACTAGAAGAGGTCTATGTTTGCCTGTCTTTAATCTGGAAGAAATAAATCTAACCAGAAGAGGTCTTTGTTCGCCTGTCTTTAATTTGGAAGAAATAAATCTAACCAGAAGAGGTCTTTGTTCACCTGTCTTTAATCTGGAAGAAATAAATCTAACCAAAAGAGGTCTTTGTTCACCTGCCTTTAATCTGGAAGAAATAAATCTAACCAGAAGAGGTCTTTGTTCGCCTGTCTTTAACTGGAAGAAGTGAATCCATCCAGAAGAGGTATGTTGATTGATGATTGATTTTTCCTGCAAGGAAGAGGGTTAGTCACATGCAGATGTATGCATGGTGTAATGATGTTCTCAAAATAAATGAGATTATGCCATATGTATTTTCCATGTATGTGATATGATGTATGAACGTGATATGTTTTATTGAAATGTATCTTTGACAAATGATGAGGAGCTTTGGGAAGTTAAATCCCAGACTGATTGTTGGAGATGAAGAGTACGTGTATCTTTGAAATTTGTTTTAGAATTCTTCCGCTGGGGATTCCTGTTTTGTTGAGGAGAACTCCTCTTGGGAACATTGACTTCGGCTCTTTGCTTGAGGAAACTCTGAGAGGAATGTTGATCTCTGCTTGGGGAATAGAGTTCAGGAGTGTTAGTTATCCATTGCTCTACTGCGGAATTATCTCTTGACTTGGGAGAATGGAAGTTAACTATTATCTGGTCGAATTCCAGGCTTCATAACAACTTACTGGGGATGATAAAATTAATTGTTATCTAGCAGCAACTTACTGGGGGAAGATGAAGTTAATTTTTATCTGGTCGGATTCCAGGCTTTGCAGTAACTTATTGAGGATAGTGGCAAACTCTAATGGGGAAGAGGAGTTTTGTTAGTGATTTAAGAAGTTAAACTAATATCTGTTCGGGTCCAGGTTTCATAGCAACTTAGCATCGGGGTTAATTGTTATCTAGTCGGGTTCAAGTTTCAGCAACTGGAACCGTTATCTGGTTGGGTCTAGGTTTCAGTGACTTAAATTGTTAACTTGTCGGATCTAGGTTTCATCAATTAAAGAAGTTAAACTATTATCTAGTCGGGCCCGGGCTTTAGTAACTTAAAATTGAGATTTATTATTATCTGGTCGGGTCCAGGTTTCAGCAACTCAAACTTTTATCTGGTCAGGTCCAAGTTTTAGCAACTCTAACTGTTATCTGGTCGGTTCCAGGTTTCAAAAATTGAAGAAGTTAAACTATTATCTGGTCGGGTCCAGGCTTTAGTAACTTAAAATTAAGGTTTACTGTTATTTGGTCGGGTCCAAGTTTCAGCAACTCAAGCAATTATCTGGTTGGGTCCAGGCTTTACAGTAACTGAAGAAGTTAAACTATTATTCAGTTGGGTCCGGGATTTAGTAACTTAAAATTGAGATTTACTGTTATCTGGTCGGGTCCAGGTTTCAGCAACTCAAACTGTTTTCTGGTCAGGTCCAGGCTTTACAGTAAATTGAACCAACTGTTATCTGGTCGGGTCCAGGTTTCATAGTAATTTGTTGAAGTTAGGATGAAGTTGAACTAATATCTGGTTAGATTCCAGGCTTCGCAGTAACTTGTGGTGATAGTAACGACTCCGTTGAGGATTGTAATGATTTTGCCGAGGATTAGGGGTTTTGGTCCCTTGATATTAGTCTAAGAGGTAAACTCGAGTTGGGGAATTTTCAGTTTGTTGGGGAAATAAACCCTGTTGAAGAGAATGTTTTTGAGACCTTACTGAGGACATGAATTCTTTCATGCAAGGTTCATTTTTTCAGTTAAGGCCACACTCAGCTAGGGAGAGGAACATTGGATGGAGAATGTATGAATTCCATTTTGTAGGGATAATTTTGCTGAAGTAACTCTGTAGGAGTATCCATGAATTTGGTCTTATGGGCATTCATGGACAACTTGAACTCTTTCTTCTCCTAGAATCCTTAGCAAACGTTGAACATAATGACAAATCTTTTACTGATAGCCAAAATGATGAGATAACGGGACATAGTCGCACGCTTTAATCCCTAACTTTTTCCTGGACTGTCTTTTCATATTTTTTAGTCCACCAGTATACCCTTTTTTTCCCAAGTCGCCTTCTCAGGTTTTCGACTTGTCGGGTGTAAAATTTTTATATATATCCCTAACTTTTGCCTGAACCTTTTGGTTCGCCGGAATGCCTTTATTTTTTCCTAGGCGTGTCAATGTAGCAGGTCTCTTTTATGCATAGTATTTTCCGACTATGTCCGCGTGGAGAGTCATCACTATCTATGATAGCAAGCATTGTATAAATAATAGAAAATGTCTACATGGTCGTACGTGACCCTTTACTGGAATTTATGTTCATTTCCCTAAGTGTTTCCGATGGAGACCTGCCCCTGGCTATTAAGGGACTTTACGAGATATTTCTTGGAATCTTGACTTGACTTCTACTAATGAGTTGGACAATAACATGTCATGCCCCCTTGATTATGGGAGATTTATCATTGGAAGTGTTTTTTCCATTTGAAGTGATTTTGAGAGAGTTTCTGTTCATTGGATATTCTTCGTGTGAATATCTCTGTTGTCGAATAATTAGCCATATGCAAACAACGGTATTCAAACAATGCAAAGTTTATGTTTGTCTTGAAGTTTCTGAAAATGAATTTTTAGCGAATAAAAGAATTTTGTAAGAATATGAATTCAAACTCATGATTTACAATAATCCTTACAGGAGTCAGGATACCTTTTGTAACAGTATACTTTCGAACTAACACATGCTTCAATTATGACTTTTAAAGGGTTCTAGCATGGCCTGGTTCACGGTTTAAGAAACAAAGGATAAGGCTCAAAGTTTATTTGTATCCACCCGTTCTTCATGATGTTCTCCAGTCCTAAACTCAATTAATTGTGCGTTTGAATTCCTATTGAGTCTGGAATGATATTTTGGTGATGGTTCATATAAGTTAAGTTTATTGGAGAAGGCAATCATTTTTTGCAACATTTTTCCGCTGTCGAGGATTTGTAGCAATTTATTTTTTATTTATTATCCTTAATTTTTGCCTTACTGTTTTTGCTTTGAGACTACAGTCAGCGGGATGCCCCATTTTTAAAGTCTCCTTCATAGGTTTTGACTCAGCGGGCTTTTCTTTTTAGAGGTAAAGACTGCTTATTTTATGGGGAAACCATCACCATATTTTCATTCATGAAGTGACAACTTGCGGTTGAATGCGCATTCGAATTAACTGAGAAACTACCCTTCCCCAGATTATGATTAAAGGTTTCAGTTTGTGTGAAAAAGAAAACTCCTACTTCTTTGGCTCAAAGGGGTTGTCTAGGGATTATCTTCCTTATAACTCTACTATTTGGGATTTGAAACAACGCCTGTACATCGTCAGCAAAGTCTGCCCAAAAGCATATTGTATGAGATTATGGTATTATTTTCGTCATCCTCCCTCTAAAGGCTTAAGGCTTACAATTAAGAGTTGAACATCATACAAAAAGAGGTAAAAGCATAATTTCAATATAGTGAAAATGAATGGATTAACTCAAGACAATCATATGCAATGTGTTAGTGAGAATAACCAAAGTCTGACATAGGGACAAATGTTTAAACAAAACAAAGAAATTACAACTGAAAATTCGAATGAACAAAAATTTCTCCGCCTAAATTTGTCACTTCAGATGGTGTGACTTTGAAGGGTGAGAGAAAAACTCAATTTGACCATCTTGTACAAATTCCAACGCTCATTCGTCGATCAGGTCTTGAATCATATATTTCAACATTCAACATCTATCAGAATCATGCCCCAGACTATTCGAGTGATTTGCACACCTTTCATTGGAATGGTAACTAGGAACAGAAGTATTAGGATTCTGAGGAGGATCCTTCAATGTAACCAAATTCATCTTCAACATGTGTTTCAAGGCTTGCGACATCGGCATGTTGAGTTTGGTATATTGCCTATCGGATGTATCTTGCTTACGCCGACTACCTTGTTGTTGTTGGCGATGTTGTTGGGCTCGTGATGAAGCGGCAATTTGGAAAGGTCTACTCTCCACTAAGCCAACTTCTTCTCTCATCGAGGGCTGATTAATGAATTGATCCCCAACCTCGACTGTTTGTTTCATACGGTTGCATCCATCTTGATGATGCTTGTTGACAAGAGTTCTCAACTCTTCTTATCCCCGAGCTAAGTTTTGGATAAGAGCCACCTATCCCAACATCTGGATTCTCATCGTTGCTATCTCCACTTGCAATTGTCTTATCTGGCCCTCCTTGTCATCTTCATGATTGTTATTGGTCATGCTCCCAATGAGAAGTGCTTTCACTTCTTCTTGCCCCTTGGATAGATTCAGGAACAACTGTTGAAGCTGATCATTTTGGGTCTGAAGATCTTGAGAAGTCTGCTCGAGGGCCATTTTTACTAAAATAAACAGTAAGCGGATGAGGAAACCTGTATGGGGAAAACCTGTCATGATATGATGCATGGTATGTGATGCAATGTATTCAAGGATCTTGCGGGGTAAACACGAGAAAATGTCAGTAGTTGAACTTTAATTATAGCTTTGATTGAATAACTTTGTATCGTTGAATGTCCTTCTACGAGAATCAAGCTCACCATGTCAAGTGGGTCATATCCCTTGACTCAAGTTATTACGTTTTAGTCTTTGACAACATTTGGTTAGAGGAAAATAAATCCTCATGCCCCTTGATAGATGTTTGGCTCAACATAACCCTGCATCATAAGCCCTTGAGACCCTCGAAATGGTTATTGAAAATGCTATGGTATAATGTCATGATGTTATGTGCATATAAACATATACAAGCAAAGCAAACAAGTCCTTAGGTTTAGGCTTGCATGGGTTTCATAGGTAAGTACCCTCTTTAAGTTTAGTTGGTTCAACCTGTCCTACAAAGTAATCGGGTTCTAAGGAATCTCAATATCATTGATCTTTCTTCATTGGCCATTGTTTTAGCATAATCAATATTTTCTTACGGCTAAAATATCCCAAAAGTCCGATCTTAATGAGCGTAGTATCTAGTATCAACCAATCTTCAGCTTTGCACCAAAGTAGCCTATCGCACTACTTCCTAATGGCCAAGTTGTTCAATTAAAGGTTCTACGGTCAGTTAGTACTTCATGACACCGCTCAGCGGCCCCGTATTCTCCTCGATTCAACACAAGGGATACTGGTACCAACAAATGCGTCACACTAACGTAGCCACTGCTTCAACCATACCGGTTTATGCCGTACAGTTTCCACAATTTATTGCAACTTACGTAATGATGTTCCCAGATCCGGGTAGAGGATCAAAGCAAACCCAAATAAGGACCCATACTTGTAAAGCAAACAAATAAAACAAAGAAAGCATTTAAAGGTGATCTATATCTAAGGTAACCCCACTTTTAAGTTATGCCTCCCCAACAGAGTCGCCAGTTCTGTAATACGATGGGAGAACTGACTTGGGTGTTTTGGGTTTTATCACAATTGTTGCGGATAGAAAGAGTCTCCACCGACTTTTCTTTTATCTAAAGAAAGGGTGAAAAGAATAGGAAAGACCTTTTGAGATATTTTCTTGATTTTGGGGTAGGTTATTAAAAGGGAAGGTGTTAGAACCCATTCCATCTGTAGTTATCTACGAGCTCTTAGTTGCTAGCTCACTTTAAAATGCTTTGTTTGAAATGTGTTTGTGATTGTTTTTGAAAGTATTTTTTAAAAGTGCCTTCGTTTAGGAAAACTTTGTAATGATTTTTGTCTCTATAAGAATGCATACAAAGCGTTGACTTTTGAAAATATTTCATGAAAAAGTGTTGGTGTGTTTGAAATGATGTTGTTTTGAAAATGATTGTGAGCAAGCAACTACGAGCGTTCTACTAACTCAAAATGTCTTAGTTCTTTTCCTCCTCCTTTAGATGTTTTTATCATACCATTGATTGGTAAGAAGCCCTATCATTGGATGTGAAGGGATGGGTGTGAGTCATCGTATAGTCATAGAAGGCAACATTGTAGGATACCTTAGCAATTTGTCGTAAGGGACTAAGATTATTTACAAAGGCAACATTTAAGGGTCATCGAGGGACTACGATCTTGTATACGAGGTTCATTGCTAAAGTATCCCACGTTCGAGGGACATGACTATTATTTTTAAGGTAACAAATGTGGATTACCCTAGAGGTGCGTGTGTGCAAGTGTATCGATTTCATGCATTTTTTGTCTTTGAGATTAGGGTTTTCTAACAGTTGATTTTATCATTCCATACACATCCTAATTACTAACAATTATATTGAAAGCGGTAAATTGCGGAAATGTAAATTCTACGCTATTACATTTTTTTTGGGGACGCGGATACAAGTTTATGAATGGGGGATGAAAGCAATAAAGTTCTAATTATACTATTACAACCGTATTGAATATTGAATGACAATAAAAATAGAAATAGATATAAAGATAATGTAAAAAAATTATAAAAAAAAAATTGTTTAAGAAAACTTTTATGTATTGACACATGAGCTTATGCATTGATACAAAATTTTTATGTATTGACGCATGCGTTGGCTCATACTGCTTTGTATTGGATCATATCATCTCTTTGCCCCTGGAAATCAAAATCAACTCAGTATGATTCGACACATAGGTTTTTGTATCGACTCATACTCATTTCTAGCTCCTGGAAGTCAAAACAACTCAGTATGAGTCGACACATAAGGGTTTTGCATCGACTCATACTGCTATTTTTTAGCTACTAACATTGATCTGCTACATATATGGGTCAGTTCTCAACATATGGCCAGTGAAAATGAAAAGCAAACATATGGTTTGCTTCAAGGAAGTGATATCTATATTTTATCTTCAAAAATGAATCATTAATGTTTGAAATGAAGAGCTCAAAGTCAAGAAGACTTACCTTGAAGTTGAAATTTGTGCTTTGAGTTTGAGTTGGAGATGTAAAGTTGTAGCTGGCTGTTTTTGAGTTTCGAAAATAGTGATGTTACAGAAGTTGTTCTTGAGTTTGAACAACTTCTATATGATGTCTATGGAGTTTTTGGATGGTTTGTTTGGACAAAACTTGCAAGGTATGAGAGGTTCAAAGGGTTTGGACTTTAAAGCTCAAAGATGGAGATTTTTATGGACAATTATGGTTTTTTAGAGTAAAAGGGGGTTTTTCGGATTTTCAACACACAAGAAGTTCTCTATTTTTTCTGACCTTTTTCTCTTGCAAATTCTCCCTCTATTTATAGGCAAACGTTTTGTGAACAAGGGTTGAATAGGTTTACAAGACAGCATGTTATGTTTTGGTTGGGATGCAAATATCAAACTATGTCAAGTACTCCATGGTTCCAAGATGAAGTACCAAAGTTGCTGGTATAGAGGAGCATATTTCCATGATTTATGGTGGAATAAATTAGAAGCAAACAAGGTATAGGCTCAAGACAAGTTTTGTGCCAACAAGCTTGCTTTTCAAGAATAGCAATGGTGCCTTTATGCCATAAATAGAAAGATCTTTTGGACAATGGCTAAAACACTTGAATAATAGCTCAAAAGTTTGTGTAAGCATTAAATTATGGTGAGATTGGCATGTTGGAAGGCCTGCAACATAATATTATTTAGCATAGCATAAGGATTTTGTTATGTGTTCTTCAACAAAAGGACTTGCAATTCAAGGATGGATACCCAACTTCATCCCTTGAATTTCCTAGCTCAAGTATGATAAATTCATGCTTTTGGATGTTTTGGAAAACTTGAAACATCCTCTATAATATTCATGTTGACCATTTTTACAAAATTATCTTGCAACTATGTGAAAAAATACCAAGAAGTTGGGATAAAATCCTGACCAAAATCTGTTAAAAATTTCTCTAAGTGTTGGATAACAATGTCATGACTTCATGGGCTCATATATTCAAATCTAAGCATTTTTTGGACATCAACCCTCTATTACAATGTTGTAGAATTCATCAATATCTACAACTTTCATGTTGAAAGTCTCCTTTGAGTTATTTTGCATCTTGGTGAAAGAATGACATGAAGTAACGAAATTATCATGTATAAAAAACACTTAGAAAAATTCTAAGTCTTGGAAAGTTTGACTTTTCACATTGACTTTTGACTTTTTTTTATTTCTTGATGATAAAGCTTTGTATTTTGAATGTCTTAATGAACTGTGATCTTTGAAAACAAATTTTGACCGAAAAGTCAAAGTTTGACTTTTTGCGTATCAATTGACTTTTCATCAGTTGACCAAATTTCAACTATCAATCCACTGATCTTAAGAAATGATTTAAGCCATGAAATTAGGTCAACATGTTATATTTGAGTCTTTGAGATTATGCTTCAAGCCATTAGGTCATGTATTGGGTCAAAGATCAATGATCAGTCGTTCTTAGTCAAAACCCTAATTTGTGGTCTCAGTGTTTCGGAGGTGATTTTGTCTGATCAATTCGTTGAGAATCCTTAAGCATTGGAGGTCCTTTGTGAAATGTCTTGATAAAAGAGAGGGAAAATTTTTTGGTACAACACTTGGTATCCCCCAAAGTAGGTGACGTTGCACCGAACTGGGTTAACAATTAACTGTATTCTTTTAACTTCTGCAATTTAATTATTCATAGTTTCTATTTTGTTAAAAGTTTTTGTTTACAAATGATGTTATACCATTTATCCTGACATTGTGTTTTTGTGGTTAGACATCAGTCTTGACATATGTATAGCAATGCCAGAATTTTAATTGGCATCAGAGCAGACAACCTATTTTGTTTATTGGGTGAGCTCTAGGAAGATTATTATTTCTAGTACTATGGATTTTGAGGAAAGATTATCAGACATTGTTGTGTTACTTGAAAGACAATTCAGTAGAGTTTTGAAGATATTGGAAAGGAAGGAAAGATCAAATGTCAAGAACATCTCATCTGACACCAACAATAATCATCATTTCCATAATAAACTCGGAATTGGAGGTATGTCTAATCAAATTAAAGGAATTCAGTGTCATGAATGTGAAGTATTTGGGAACATTAGAACATAATGTCCTACTTATCTCATGAGATAACCTAAGGGACTAACTATTTCTTGGTCAGATGATGAATCTGCTGAGGAAGAATCTACTAAGATTGTGTCCTCCTTAAAATGAATATGGGATTCTAAGCTAGACTTCATAAGTAACGAGATATCTCATGATGAATTGAATACCTCTTACAGAGAGATATGCAATAAAAGTTAGGAAGTTTATCAAATAGGAGTAAAACAGATAATGATCATAGCTAAACTCTAGGCTGAGAAGGAGATATCTCATGATGAATTGAATACCTAGATGATAGTTCTGAACTCAAAAATAAATTGACGTTGTTAACACCAAAACTTGATAATTTGATCAAAGGTGTAAGGATGTTGAACAATGAATCTGATGTACTGGATGATATCCTTACAGATGTAGAAAGAGGTATAAGATATGCTGGAATTGGGTTTATCTATCAAATCTTGAAAAATAAAAAGAAAACCCTTGAAATAAAGTTTGTCCCTGCTTAAATGCATGATGAGAGCAAGATGTCTAACCAGATGTCACAATATTCTGCCAGGTCATAGGAAACTCAGACCAGAGTTAAGTTTCAGCTTTGGAGATATCAGTTTTATGGAAGAAATGATCACTCAGAGCAAGTCTGTCACATGCTTCATGGATATCCAAAACATCCATCTAAACCTAGAGAAAATTCTTTACTAACCAGGACTAAAAAGGAATGGAAAGTGAGAGATATTGTCAAAAATATCATTTCTCATACCGCTCTTAGAAGATGTTAAACCTCACATAACTAAATATGTCACCTTTGGAGATGGTTCCAAAAGAGTAATTAAAGGTGTTGGAAGACTAGATTGTGAATGATCTCCTAACCTTGATAAAGCCATGTTTGTAAAAGGTTTGACTGCAAATCTGATAAGCATTATTCAGGTATGTGATCAAGGTCTTAAGGTGAACTTCACTAAATCTAAATTTCTTGTCACTAATTAGGAGAATGAAGTGCTAATAAAATGAGACATGTTTAAGGATAATTGTTACTTGCGTACACCTTAAGGAATCAATGATACCTCTACATGCATGTTATCCAAGTAAGATGAAGTTAAAATGTGGCATAAAAAACTTGTCCATTTACATTTTAAAGGTATGAAGAAGATTTTTATAAAGAAGCTATCAGAGGCATTCCTAAACTCAAAATAGAGGAAGTAAGAATCGTTTGAGAATGTTAAATTGGAAATAAAACCAAGATGTCACACCGAAAGCTTCAATATCATACCACCTCAAAAGTTCTGGAACTTCTTCATATGGATTTGATGGGACCTGTGCAAGTTGAACGTCTTGGTGGAAAAAGGTAAGCTTATGTTGTTGTTGATGATTTTCCAAGATTCACTTGGGTTAATTTCATCATGGAAAAATCAGAAGTCTTTGATGTCTTCAAGAAGTTATGTCAAAATCTTCAAAGAGGGAAAGAAAGTAACATTGTTAAAATCAGAAGTGATCATGGTAGGGAGTTTGAAAACAATAAGTTTTCTAAAAAAATTTCTTCTGAAGGTATTAGTTGTTACACCCCAAAATTTTCTCTCTTGATTTTACTGTTATCTAGCTTAGGCTTTGCATATCACCTGCATACATTCCACTAGGTTCATCTGCATAACACAAATTCATTCATAAAGAATCTTGGTTCAAAAGGATAATTAGTCGTGTAAGCTAGCATTTTTAGTGGTTTGAGGCTTCTACATCTAACAAATAATTTTTCCTCTGGTTCTTCTCTATGCATTAAACTGTGGAATTATATTTTTGCTTCATGATTGTGTAGCAACTGGTTTTTAAATCAAGAGTCGCCACTATTAGTTTTTATCCTAGGGAAGGGAACCTAAAAGAAAACCCTAATTTGCAGACAGAGATTCTAGGTTTCAGACTCAATTAGATGAAAGGAACGTGTTAGGAACCTTTCATCCACCTTGTTCACAAGGATATTAAGCTATAGGTTTAGGTTTGGGATAAACAGGGTTTTAAGTTTTAATTAGCAAGAAAAGTGTCTTAAATTTTTATAGTAGAACTTGCTACGCTTTTTGATCGTATGCTTACGTATCTCTTATGAGGAATCAGAGCCCCAATCCGTAGTTCGTATGGGTTGGTGTTTTTTAGGGGTTCGCAAATATATTTTGAATCACTTCGCACTCGGTCAGAAGTAGTGATTGTGGAGATTTTGACTGAGTGTGTAGTAAGCCAAAACTAGTTTGAAATCCTTTTGCAAAAGAGTTGATTAGCTTAGTTTATTGCGAAAATAGTTTGATGATTGGTTTGTGTTTTTTAATCGTATTATTTGCGAAGAAAATGCATGATTAGAAAAGGTTTAATGCAAATAATATATAAAATAATATGCAATTTTATCATGAAAATAAATTATTTGATCATATAATATTATTTATATATAATAAACAATAATAATATAAATAAAAGTTACTAGTAATGATAATAACTATTATAACTAATAACAATAAATATAATAATTAAAAAAATAATAATATAATGTAATGATAATAGTAAGAAAATATAAAAAATGTAAAACATAATTAATTTCAAAAGTGTATTTTCCAGTTATTAAGTAAACTACGGGGGTGTTAAAAGTGGTTTGACTAGGCCCATAATGGTTCAGGCTTATGAAATTGTTTGGATTTATGTATAAGATCAATGATTGAAATTATTAAATTGATTGAAAAATCCCAATAATAAATTGATTTGAATTATTCTCGACTTTTCACTTAACCTAATAATAAAACTAACATATTTTTTTATTTTTTATTAAAAAGTGACAAACAAAAACAAGAGAAACAAAACCATTAGAAAATTTTAATGCAATAATTAACCTAATAATAATAATTAAAAGAAAGAACATGTATGAAAGTTGTTGTTTTATTTGCAAAGTGAACATATTTCCACGTGACCCAAATTATATATACATGTTACAAATTATAATAGATATTGAAATTTTTATTTTATTAATTAAATTGAAAAAGAATAAACATCAAGGCAGAAAACATGGAGATTTTACACAAGCAATGAATCCCAACAATAAAAAACTAAATAGAAATAAAATATAAACAATTCAAGAAATTTTACGATGGAGATTTTTAAGAGAGGCCAACCTACGGGAGCAAAGATTTCCCCGGTGAGCAAATGATAGAAATTCATTCTTTCCTTCGTCGTTCTTCTCTTTTTTCCTTTGAGGCGAGATCCTCCTTAGATAGATATTGGAGACAACAATAAGGTTTTAAAAAATTGTTGATAGAAAAATTTTAGGTGTTCTGTTCAGAACCCTAAAATAAGTGACTGTTAATGGAGGCTTCAGAGTTTCTTTGTTGTTGTTCTTTGATGTGAAGAGCAATAACTTTAGGAGAACTCTAATGAATTATGGATGATTAAGAAATTGTGGATGAAAAATAGTGTGAAAGAGTGGTCTATTTATAGATTAGAAATTAGGTTAAAGACACCCCAAAAAAGAAATAGTCCATACCAAAAAATGCCCAAAAATTTATAATTCTATCTTGGTCAACAAGTCTAAGAACCTGGTCTTATTTGTGACTAAATACAAGATAGATTTGAAAAATATTTAAACTAAATAAGATTTTATTTATAACTAGATTTTTTGGCAATTTTTTTTGCATAAAATAATGATTTTAATAAAAAAAAAATATTTTAAAATATATAAAATATAGGAAAACGAAAATATTATTTAAATAAATAAAAAACACATTTTTCATGATATTTTTGGAAAGATTTACACAAATTGAGACTTGATTGAAATTTGGAGGACAAGATTATGAACCTAGACACTTTTGTAATTTTCTCAATATTGTGATTGATTTTGTGATTAATAAAAATTGATTTTGAAATATTTCAATTATTTTTAACATCTTGACTATTAAGTGTATAAAATCAAAGATTTAAAATAAATAAATAAATTTTTTAAAATACTCTTAAAATATAAAACAAAAATAATAATAAAATAATTGAAAATAACTTTTTTATTTTTTTTATTAAAAAAAACACACAAAAGAATATAAATACCAAAAAGTAGTGTAACGGGACTTGAACTCCGGACCTTCCCCTTGTAAGCCTTACTCTCTTACCAATTGTGCTACGTTATTCATTTGGAATAAAAAGTCAATTGAAAATATATGAAGACGATCAATTATTTTCTAATTAAAAATATAACTAATTTGAAATAAATTATTATATTTTTAAATTAACTAAAATGAACATTTTAAAACCCCCAAAATATTAATGTAAATCAAAAGAATTTTATAAAAAGCAAAGTTTGAAAATAAACTTGATGGTAGCACTGAGGGCGTACAAATTTGGGGTATGAGCTGCCCCTATTCAATTATCTTCCAATCGAATAGCGTGAGAAAACGTGAGTCTTACGCATTCTGATTGGGAGTTTCTTGAATACTTAGAATGCCCCATAAATTGTCCGAAAAACATAAGGTTATACTGATGTAGCATACCCTTATGAGTCTCAAGGAAGTAGGCAAAGCTAATGATGTATCGCTTACCGGGGTTTGATTACGAGACATATGGTTTTGAGCGTAAGAGCGCAATTTTGTATGTCTTGGTTTGGTTTTAATTATTCACCCATTTGGATGATGAATACAATAATAAGTGATGATGCTTTGCTGCTTGAAGACTGAGGCTGTGGATTATGTTTGTGAATCGCTGTATGACGTCTGAGGCGATGGGATAGAGTTTTGTTTTCTTTCGAGCATCGCTGCGTGAAGTCTGAGGTGATGGGCTGTGTTATGGGATAAAGAAACACATTGTTGTATGAAGTCTGATGCAATGGGTTAAAGTTTTTGTTTTCTTTTGAGCATCGTAGCATGAAGTCTGAGGCAATGATCAGTGTTTATGGAATAACGAAACGTATTGTTGGATCAAGTCTGATGCAATGGATTAGACTTTTGCAAATCGCTGCGTGAAGCTAGATCTGGTCTTCGAACATCGCCGCATGAAGTCTGAGGCGATGGTTTGTGTTACAGAGTAAAGAGATGTACATTGCTGCATGAAGTCTGAGGGAATGAGTTTGGTTCACAAATCGCTGAGTGAAGTCTAATGCGATAGGCTGGATTTTATGGAATAAAGAAACACATTGCTGCATGAAGACTAAGGCAATGGGTCAGGTTCGCAAATCACTGCGTCAAGTCTGATGTGATAAGCTAAATTTGGTTTCAAACATCGCTGCATGAAGTCTGATACGACAGTATGGAGTTTGGAACACATTGATGCATGAAGTCTGAGGCAATGGGTTAGGTTTACAAATCACTGCGTGAAGTCTGATGTGACAAGCTAAATTTGATTTCGAACATCGCTGCATGGAGTCTGACACAACGGGTTAGGTTCACAAATCACCACGTGAAGTCTGATGTGATAAGCTAAATTTTTTGTTTCGAACATTGTTGCATGAAGTCTGAGGCAATGATCTGTGTCGCAGAATAAGAAACACATTGTTGCATGAAGTCTGAGGCAACGGGTTAGGTTTGCAAATCACCGTGTGAAGTATGATCTGATAAGATAAATTTGTTGTTTCGAACATTGTTGCATGAAGTCTGAGGCAATGATCTATGTCCCAGAATAAGAAACACATTGTTGCATGAAGTATGAGGCAACGAGTTAGGTTCGCAAGTCACTGCGTGAAGTCTGATCTAATAAGCTAAATTTATTTTTTCGGACATCGTTGCATGAAGTCTAAGACAATGATCTAGGTTTTGCAAAAACATTGCGGCTTAGAGGCAATGTAATGAGTCATGAGAATACATTGCGACTTAGAGGCAATGTACTACATTTTGAGAACACATTTCGACTTAGAGGCAATGCACCGAGTTTTGAGAGTTCATTGCAGCTTAGAGGCAATGCGTTCGCTTGGATAATACATTGCAGCTTATAGGCAATGTGTTGAGTTTGGGTAATACATTGCGGCTTAGAGGCAATGTGCTGAATTTTGCAAATACATTGCAACTTAGAGGAAATGTGTTGAGTTTGCAAATACATTGCGGCTTAGAGGCAATGTGTTGAGTTTGAGGATACATTGCAGCTTAGAGGCAATGTTCTGCATTTTGCAAATACATTGTGGCTTAGAGGAAATGTGTTGAGTTTGGATAATACATTGAGGCTTAGAGGCAATGTGTTATTTTTTGAGAATACATTGCGACTTAGAGGCAATGTGTTGAGTTTGAGGATACATTACGGCTTAGAGGCAATGTGTTGAGTTTCCAAAAACATTATGGCTTAGAGGCAATGTTCTGAATTTTGCAAATACATTGCGGCTTAGAGGCAATTTAATGAGTTTTGCGGATACATTGCAGCTTAGAGGTAATGTAATGAGTTTCGTGGATCTCATCACTGCAGGAAGACTTAGGTGATGGGCTGAATGTGTCACGACATGAAGAATGAGGTGATGGGTTGAATCGTAGGAGAAGTATTGTGTTGGTCGATCCTTAGATAGTTGAATCGAGGGTGAAATTATTTTTCTGTTTGCTGTGTGATACATATGTATGCATGCATATTGAATGTTATATGTATGCGAAATGTATGATGTTTGACATTGATATGGAACCCTGAGTGTATTGAATATCGAATTGTATAGGGTATGTATGCTTTAGATATGCAAAATATACATGTCAAATGTGTGTAAGATGCGTATATGCCTTGAAATGTTATGAAGACCATTTCTGGCATTCTCTCCTTTAAACCATTGGCTTAGAGTTACCAATTCCTGGCATTGTATATTGTGTCGTTGCAGCTTTATTGAACTTGAACGCAGTGGATAATGTTACAAAAATTTGACATTGATTTTGTATAGTGAGCGCAGGCATAGACATAAATGTAGTTAATGGCCTATGCGTAGATTTGTATGTTGTAAGCGTAGGCGCAAACGTATGTATCGGCATATGTGTGGCCTTTGTGTTGTAAGCGCGGGCGTAAGCATAGGCTTATGTGGATTCGTATGTTGTGAGAGCATGCGTAAGCATAGACATATGTATAGAATTGGCAGGAGTACACATGTGCGTGGACGCGTGCGAACATAGACCTTGTGTTGCAAGTGTAGGCATAGGCGCTGACATGGACGTAGAATTTGCGTAGGGACGCATAGATATATGTATAGACTTTGTATTATTGAGTGCAAGCATAGGCGCAGACATGTGTATGGACGTAAACTTCGTGTACGGACGCGTAGACATGCATAGATACAGGCTTAGACATGTGTATAGATTTGCAAGACGTAGGAGTAGCCATGTGCGTGGATGTAGACATTGATTTTCTTTTGATATTTTTCTAACCAAAACATTTTTTCGATGTTTTGTCAAATGCTTTTATTTTGTTAATTCCCGGAAATGATTTCAAGACAATTTTCACAAGTAATGATCATAGTATTTTGTAAACAAGTCTGAGAAAAGAAAGATGCAAAGAAAGTAATTGTTTTATTGTTCCTCTGAATAGGCGAGAACACGAGATGCAATTCCTAGAAAGAGGTAATTACAGAAGGTTTTAAAACTATAAATGGAAATACAAATGATAATTGCAACTGTTGTTCCCCAATATCCTTTTAATGATCTTATCTCTTTTGGTTATGAGTTGTATGATTTAGATCTATCTCTCCCTCCGTGGTTCGTAGTTGCAGATCTTAGATCGCAGTCTTTTTGTTCTTTATTTCTTTGTATGGAATCCCTAACTTTTGCCTGGATTTCCCTTTCGAGTTTTCAATCCACCGGGATAATTTTTTGTTTATATGCCCCTAATTTTTGCCTGGATCGCCCTTTAGGGTTTTCGATCCATCGGGACGCTCCTTTTTGCCTAAGTCGCCTATTTAAGGTTTGAGCTTAGCGAGCTTCTTATACATAGTATTTTTTACTACGTCTGAATTTTTCGGATGCGGTAGTTCTTCCCCATCCATTGTTGTGGAGATAAGACCACCACTGGAGAATGTTGTTTTAACTACGTATGGACTTCCGTAATTGAGTGTCCATTTAACACGTGAGTCGAGGTGAGGTAGAAAAATCTTCTTGAGTATTAGACCATCTTGTGGTTCATCTTGTACAATATATCGTTACTTTGAAAGAATTCTGCAGATAATTCTCGTAGGGTTTATTTTCCAATGCTAAAGGCATTTTCCGAATGTCGTGAAACCAAGGCTTTTTATATTGTCATTTTTTAATAGCAAGGCAATGTGCTGGCTCTTCGAAGCATCTGTTTGTGATGAGCGATTTGTGGTTTGACCAAGTTACTTTCAATATAGACGATATAGTTTCTAAGGCGTCTGTCATTTGATTTCCTTTTCGTGGGACTGACTGAAAATGATTTTTGCGAATTCCGCAGTTATTCTTCAAAACATGATCCCGATATGGAACCGGTTTTGGGTGTTTAGTATCTCGTTTACCATCAACTTGGCATATGGTTTGTTAGCATTCTTTGGAGAAGCCAAAACTGCCCCTATATCGTGCCCCAGTGCATTGGAAGCCTCGTCGAACGTGGATACCCAACGTGCCCCTGGCTCGGGTTTTTCTTCAGATCTTGGTATTTCGTAGTTGCTTATTTTTACAGCACTGTCTGTATTTGGCCTTGGCCTGTTTCTGTAGATATGCGCAATAACTTGATCATTTTCTTTGTGGCTCTGCTCTTACATTTCCCCTTAGCTTGGTTTATTTCAGATATTCCCATGTGCTTAGATTAATGGTTTTAATAGCCTCTTGATATGGTTGTATATTATTAGTTTTTCTTTCTATTTCCCTCGCAATTTTCTCAGAGAGTTCAAGATCTTTATCACCTTCCTCTTTAGCTTGGTTGATAGGAGAATCAAAATTATATCGAATCACAGTAGTAGCATTACCAGTGGTTTTGGGCATGAATTTGCACCTTTATTATGTTTTGGTGCAACTTTAGTATTTGAATATTTGAAAATGCATATGTAGAGAAAGTATTTCCATTTTTAAAATTAAGACATGAATGCAAGAGAAAGACATGGATCTTGATTGAAAACAAAACATAACTTTTATTAATCGTAAAGATTGTCTGAAACAAAATGGAGAACCCTTACAAGCAACCCCTATGACTCGGGCTTGACATAGGTTCTTTCGAAAACAAGAAAAATTAATTTGGAAAGAAAAAGATCCCAGGAATCTCCACAGTCGTCCATCTTTTGAGTTTTTTTCTCTTGGGGCACATTCTTGGATGAATTTAGTTACCCCTTTTGTGTTGGCTTTGTTGGCTATCATCGCCACATGTCCGCCATGCTCTAAGGTCTCTTGGATTGGAGGAAAATGTGATTTGCCCTTCAGAGCAGCTTTATATTTTTCTTCAGGGTATTGTCCGAATTGGACTATCCCCTGGTCCCCTAGCCTTTTTAGAGCTCTTTTGAAAGCCTCATTGTGTTTTAGTGGGAGTCTATATCCCAACTGATATTCTTTCAGCGAGTCTATCAGGGTTTTTGCTTGTCTTCTTGCCCCAGAGTCAGTGACTAATTCGATTGCATTTATTGTTAGCCCATCGTGCGATGGCGTAGGGTATGATGAGATGATGGGCTTCTCGAAAGTGATGTCTTGAGAATCCAACAAATCCTGCACCTTGTGCTTGAAAGGCCAACACTGTTCTATGGTATGTCCAGGAGAATTAGCATGATACTCGCATCTGGCGTTGGCATCGTATCTTCGTGGGAGTGGCCCGATTGGAGGATCTAGAGGCTTGAGTTCCATTAGGGATGCCTTAACTAACTGTTACAATAACTGGCTAGGTGGCATAGGGAGTGGATCAAATTTCCTGGGTGGCCTTCTGCCTTGTTGCTGCCCTAGTGGGATCACTAATGGTTGTTGTTCCGTTGCAGCATGAATTTCTCCCTCTTTTCCTTTGGTGAAGTTTGAAGCAGACCGTTTCGAATTGTAGGGAGCATTTGATGGTCCCCGTGATATCTTCCCACTTTTTATCCCAGTCTCGATTCTTTCTACGATGGTTACTAGGTCTGAGAACACCGAAGAGATACTTCCAACCATCATCTCATAATACAACTCGTGCAAAGTTCCCATGAACGTGTCTACTAACTCCTTCTCTAACAGTGGTGGTTGCAAACGGGATGCCAACTCCCTCCATCTGTGAGCATACTCCTTGAAGGACTCTTCTTTCTTCTGGGACAAATTCTGGAGTTGCATGCGAGTAGGCGCCATGTCCAGGTTATATTTGTAATGCTTTAGAAAAGCATTAGCAATATCTGCCGAGGTTCGAACATGTGTTTGCTCCAATTGCATGTACCAGTCTGAAGATACCCCACTCAGGCTATCTTGAAAATAATGAATCATCAACTTCTAATCGTGGGCATGGGCATGCATCTTCCTGCAATACATGTGAATATGATTTCTTGGACAAGTGAGCCCCTTGTATTTTTCAAAGTCAGGTACTTTGAACTTTGGTGGAATCACCACATCAGGAACTAGGCCCATTTTGAGAGTGTCTACTTCTAAAGCATCGAAACCCTCCACAACTTTTAGTCTTTCCTCCAGAGCTTTGTAATGATTCATCGCTAGTGGATTATCCACAGAATGAGTACCGGTCATCTTTGGGGGCGCTTGGTTGGCATCCTCTAGGTCGTGGTCTCCGTATTGCATGTCTCAGTAGTTGTTTGCATTATTGGTTGGAATCTGTAGGGTATGAGATGCCCCTGCTTTTGGCGGCAGTGGGACAGACCCTTCAGTTTCAGCTTTTTGTTGGGCCATGACATACTTTTGGGGTCCTACCTTTGACTCTTTCCTTAGTTGGTGACCGCTTGATACACCAATAGTCTGGGATACTTCCTCGAAAGCTGCCATGGGAACCTGATCTTGTCAGTCGATGATGTTCTTCAAAGCTATGAGAACTTGACTCAGATCTCCTTTCATCGAACTTACATCACCCTTTACTATGTCGAGGTCCTCTTTGAAGGCAGCATGTGTTTCCTCAATTTTCTCTATTGCTTTTTGTTGATAAGCCCTTGTTTGATATGGAGGCCAATGAGGTGGAGATCTTCTTCTACCAATGGTTTAACTGGAGAGATATTTGTGAAAAAATGAGTTTCAACATCATATACGGGTGTTCGTGAATGCATGCGTGTGAATGAATACGTATGAATATGAAATGGTTACTTGTCTTATTCACTTGGGTATGTATCTGTCTTTTGCTTATTATTTTACTTAGTGATTATCTTTAAAATAGATATGCAAACGAGTCGTGGAAACAAAATGCCTTTATTGAAGGTAACGTAGTTCAGATATTGAAAAATATTACGACCTTAAACCCAAAACTTTATTTGCATGAAATCAAGCAAAAAGGAAATATGTCTTTTAGGTGCGCCTGTGGATATCTGATCTGGAACTCGTCCACCTTGACCTGACAAATCTTGAGAAAATCTTTAGTATGTTATTTCCCTTTTGTGGCCTTGATTTCAGACATGTTTAGCGTGTTAACGCGGTCAAGTTGTTTCCTTCGGTATCCATTTTAAAGGCAGTCACCAAGGCCTTGTTTTTTATTTCTTTTTGTGTACCCCGTGAATAAGACAAAGAAACGGGTGACAAATATATGATGAATGTCTGACGAATACATGAAATATATGAATGCATGGGTGTAAGGTTGAGTGACGGGACTTTTGTAATAGGTACCCCTATAAGGTAGGGAGGTATGGTTCAGTGACGGGGTTGTTGTCATAAGTACCCTTAGAAGGTAGGCTCCTTAATTTTTACCTACAGTTGATCTACCCTCCCAGGAGATGGTTTTCTTAAGGGTAACATGAATAACACCTGAGGGAAAAGGCACAAGGACCTCCCTTAGGTGGAGCCTCTTTACTGACCGAAACTTTCATCTCAAAGTCGTAAAAGGTCTCGTCATGTGATTTTGGGTTAAGGTCGTTACAAAGAGTCATAGGTGACCTTCCAAAGTCCTACTCGTCAAGAGGATATCTCTCGTTAAGTATTCCTTTTTCGGAAGTTCACCGACTCTAGGCGAAGTCGTCACATAAACTCGCAGGGATGATGTACCCCCTAAGCTAATAGACGAACCTTCTTTCTAAGGGTTATATTGGAAATATTTTTGAGATAGAAATTCCCGTCACACAATAAGTATATGATGATAAGAAAGATTGACAACAAATAAATAAACACAATAAAATAGATAAATGCGATAAATGAATAAAATAAAAAACCCCCAAAGTAAAACCTAAAAACTAGGGTTAAGGAGAGTCCTCAGCAAAGTCGCCAGCTGTAGCAACTGATTTTTAAATCAAGAGTCGCCACTATTAGTTTTTATCCTAGGGAAGGGAACCTAACAGAAAACCCTATTTTGCAGACAGAGATTCTAGGTTTCAGACTCAATTAGACGAAAGGAAGGTGTTAGGCACCTTTCATCCACCTTGTTCACAAGGATATTAAGCTCTAGGTTTAGGTTTGGGATAAACAGGGTTTTAAGTTTTAATTAGCAAGAAAAGTGTCTTAAATTTTTTATAGTAGAACTCGCTACGGTTTTTGATCGTATGCCTATGTATCCTCTTATGAGGAATCAGAGTCTCAATTCATAGTTCATATGGGTTGGTGGTTTTTAGGGGTTCGCAAACATATTTTGAATCACTTCGCACTCGGTCGGGAGTAGTGATTGCGGAGATTTGACTGAGTGCGTAGTAAGCCAAAACTAGTTTGAAATCCTTTTGCAAAAGAATTGATTAGCTTAGTTTATTGCGAAAATAGTTTGATTATTGGTTTCTGTTTTTTAATCGTATTATTTGCAAAGAACTCTTGATTAATGCATGATTAGAAAAAGTTTAATGCAAATAATATATAAAATAGTATATGCAATTTTATCAAGAAAAATAATTTATTTGATCATATAATATTATTTATATATAATAAATAATAATAATAAAAATAAAAATTACTAGTCATAATAATAATTATAACTAATAATAATAAATATAATAATTAAAAAAATAAAAATATAATGTAATAATAATAGTAAGAAAATAAAAAAAATGTAAAACATAATTAATTTCAAATGGGGGTGTATTTTCCAGTTATTAAGTAAACTACGGGGGTGTTAAAAGTGGTTTGACTAGGCCCAGAATGGTTCAGGCATGGGGGTGTATGTTGTTGTTGTGTTTATAAATATGGACAAAGGTTTTAATATCTTTGTAAAATATTAATTTAATTATGAAATTGTTTGGGTTTATGTATAAGATCAATGATTTGAATTATTAAATTGATTGAAAAATCCCAATAATTTTGTATAAGGAATATTTTGTTATTCTCGACTTTTCACTTAACCTAATAATAATAATTAAAAGAAAGAACATGTATGAAAGTTGTTGTTTTATTTGCAAAGTGAACATGTTTCTACGTAACCCAAATTATATATACATGTTACAAATTATAATAGATATTGAAATTTTTGTTTTATTAATTAAATTGAAAAAGAATAAACATCAAGGCAGCAAACATGAAGATTTTACACAAGCAATAAATCCCAACAATAAAACACTCAATAGAAATAAAATATAAACAATTCAAGAAATTTTATGATGGAAATTTTTAAGAGAGACCAACCTACGGGAGCAAGGATTCCCCCGGTGAGAAAATGATAGAAATTATTTCTTTCCTTCGTCGTTCTCCTCTTTTTTCCTTTGAGGCGAGATCCTCCTTAGATAGATGTTGGAGACAACAACAAGGTTTTAAAAAATTGTTGATAGAAAATTTTTAGGTCTTCTGTTCAAAATCCTAAAATAAATGACTGTTAATGGAGGCTTCAGGGTTTCTTTGTTGTTGTTCTTCGATGTGAAGAGCAATAACTTTAGGAGAACTCTAGTGAATTGTGGATGATTATGAAATTGTGGATGAAAAATAGTGTGAAAGAGTGGTCTATTTATAGATTTGAAATTAGGTTAAAGACACCCCAAAAAGGAAATAGTCCAAACCAAAAAAAGTCCAAAAATTTATAATTCTATCTTGGTCAACAAGTCTAAGAACCTGGTCTTATTTGTGACCAGATACAAGATAGATTTGAAAAATATTTAAACTAAATAAGATTTTATTTATAACTAGACTTTTTGGCTATTTTTTGCATAAAATAATGATTTTAATAAAAAAAATATTTTAAAATATATAAAATATAGGAAAACGAAAATAGTATTTAAATAAATAAAAAAATATATTTTTGATGATATTTTTGGAAAGATTTACACAAATTGAGACTTGATTGAAATTTGGAGGACAGGATTATGAACCTACACACTTTTTGTAATTTTCTCAATATTGTGATTGATTTTGTGATTAATAAAAATTGGTTTTGAAAGATTTCAATTATTTTTAACATCTTGACTATTAAGTGTATAAAATCCAAGATTTAAAAAAATAAAAAATAATTTTAAAATACCCTTAAAATATAAAACAAAAATAATAATAAAATAATTGAAAAATGACTTTTTTATCGTTTTTATTAAAAAAAACACACAAAAGAATATAAATACCAAAAAGTAGTGTAACGGGACTTGAACTCAAAACCTTCCACTTGTAAGCCTCACTCTCTTACCAACTATGCTACATTATTCATTTGAAATAAAAAGTCAATTGAAAACATATGAATACGATCAATTATTTTCTATTTAAAAATATAAATAATTTGAAATAAATTATTATATTTTTAAATTAACTAGAAAATGAATATTTAAAAAACCCAAAAATATTAATGTAAATCAAAAGAATTTTATAAAAATCAAAGTTTGAAAATAAACTTGATGGTAGCACTGACAGCGGGCAAATTTGAACTATGACAGATTGTTGTGGATATATTTATCATCAAGGTACAAGGCTATTTTCTTATTCTTTACATCAAGTTGTAAGGTTTTCTTCATCAAGGACAAGGATTGGGTTTTTTTTCCCTTCACTTGTTAAATGATCCAGGTTTTCATGTATTCGTGCTTAGGGTTTTACCAAGATATTGTAATTGAGGTTGTTTGGGGTTTTAGCCCCTATATCATCAGAGGACCCTTTCTTCATCATTAGGGTTTAAATCCACTACTTGCATTACAAGTTCTATCATCATTGTTTTTTAACTTAGGGATGAAAGTTTCTTTTGCGGTTCATGGATTGAATTACATCTTATATGCTTGTGCTTATCAAATTGAATTAGGGTTTTGTATCGCAATTCAAGGATGCTTTCATCAATCAATTGTAGTGTGCAATGCAAGACCTTATGGGCAATTGGTGCAAATCATTCTTTTTTTCTTCTGAATTTCATTTATAAAAAAAAGCTATGAGTTAAAGCATGATGTTTGGTGGATCATTAGAGTTTCATGTGATTTTCTCAACAAATCAAAAGATGTTTCATTTGTTTACTTGTACTACAAGTCATGACTTTGGCTTCTCATATCAAAAGTTCAAGTATTACATGGTATATGTGTGAGCATTCATTTGAGATTTTGAAGAAGAATTTCAGTTTGGAAAAGGATTGAAGTTGAATTTAAGGTCACAATATGGAAAGTTTTGGGTTCAACATTTGTTTTCAAGATTACAATTATAATCCAAAATCCCATAAGCCTATTTTCAAGTCACTTTATCACATTATCATAAGATTAAGGAATTCATGGAAAGATTGAATTTTGTTTTAGCTTGGTATTCAAGACTATTCAAATAAAAATTAGAAATAAGAAACCTTGATTTGAATTCAAATAGAAACTTTGGTGTATTACATGTGTTTTCAAGATACAAGGACATCTAAGTTCCTAATGCTAAATTTCAAGTTAAATTTCTCACAAGTGTACATGAATTCTATTTTTCATAAACTCCAATTTACACCGAATTCCAAGTAACATTTCATCGAAGATTTAAATTGCTACATTATGAATTATAAAGGTTGTCAACTTAAAATTTCAAGACTTGTACGTTTTCCTAAGTCAAAATTACAAAAGTCTTGAGATTTTCCTTCCAAGTTGTTTTGAATCTTCAAGTTTGCAAGCAATCTAGCTTCCATGTTTAACCTCAAGCCTCAGTTCCAATCCACCGTCCTTTTGTTCCTAGTACCAAAACAACAATAAGTCATAAGCCATGGAAATTCACTATTGATAAACAAATCAATTCATGCTGCATCAAACCAGCCCCGTAAACCTCTAAAAACCTGTTGCTACTGCTGTTAAAATGGCTCCAAACTATCCATTCCAAACAAGTTCTATGCTGGTATACTATCCATACACCGAAATGGCTAAAAACCAAACATGCATCACGAAAGCAATAAAAACAGTTCCAATTCTAGAGGATTAGCCATGCTCCATAAAGACAAGAAAACACAAGAATGGTAATTTGCAAGAAACACAAAAAATGGTTGAATTAGAGCATACCACTTTTGATCTCAGGTTTTGCTATTTAATAAAGCCTCTTATTCATTTGTTGACCAGACAACAAGAATCAAAGAAATCCTGCTCCATCTTCTCTTTAACCACCTTGGTCACTACACAAAAACCCTCCTTCAACCTACTGTATAACCATACTTACTTCACTCACAATTAACTTCATAAACCAAAATTTTATTCTACCATACTCATAACCTACAAACAGAGTCACAATAATAACTCAAAGCTTGCAACGATTCTAAATCGAGCAAACCAACAACACAACTCAGAGGGTCAAAACTGAATATGACTTAGAAGAAAGGGAAAGCCTCAAAGAACAAGGAAGAGTTTTTATTTTGAAACTTACTAGTACCGACCACCACGAGACGATTACTAGTGAACTTCATTTTCATAACTTATTCGCATGGTTCAATCTCTTTTCTAGCTTTCTCTTCTATTTTTTAATGTATGTTCATCGATATAGATGATGTGTATCTTGCTATTTGTTCTGTTTTTGTTGTTAGGCTATGGTTAAGATAGTTAGAAGTAGGGATGTTGTTTTGTTTTAGGAAACAGAAGAATAGATAGAAAGAGAGTAAAGTGAGCAGAGAATAGAAGCGTCAGAAAGATAGGGAAATCAATGGACAGTGAAAGGGAATGGCGTTCGGTTTCACGAGTGATTATCTTTCCAATTTTTTGTTTTAATTGAGTTTATTAACGTTAATAAAAATTTGATTGGACCAATTACCAAGGGAGGAATACAACGTCCGTTTCACCTTTACTTTGTCAAAATTAGGGTTTTCTTTGGTCTCCCTCAGTGTATTTTCGTGTGGGAATTTTAACCTCTGGGCCTTACATAAATTTCACTCCCTTTTCCCATTCCCCCATCATTTTTTGACATAGTTGAAGTATAAACAAAAACAAATTTCCTGGACTCCCTCGTTAGGGCCTTAGCACTCAGACTCTGTGTTTCTGAACATACACCCAATCCTGGCTCATACCCCTTAGCTCCTTTATCTTTCTATTCTCTCTTAATTTTTAGTTTACTTTTTTTATTATTATTTTGTAAGTCCTTTCCATATATTGACTTACATTTCTTTACATAAAAATAAAAATAAATATTTTTGTTTTGTTTTCATATTTTGTTTACATAATAAAAAATACCAAAAATATTATAATTAGGTTTTAATTCCTTTTGCTCTTACTATTTTTTAACTTGATAAAAATCACAAAAATATTAGTTTTATTCTCATTTTAATTTTGTTGATTTCTTGACATGTTCCCTTATGTGATTCCATGAAGCGATTAATTTTCTTTTGATAGTTTTGTATTGAATTAGACCTTAGGATTGAAACCTTGATATGATAACTTTATGATATAATTTACCCATTTTAAAATCAACCTTAGGACCATCTTGCATGACAACATTAGGAATTTAGTCTCTCATTATATTTTGTCTCTTTCTTTTACATTTGCATCTAAAACAAAAACTTATTTTCTTTAATCAAGCATCCAAAAAACACTTAATACTTCTCAAAACCCTTTTCAAAATTAATGGAGGAAAGAATTAAGTATCACTTTCTTAAGAGAACCACTTAATATATTTCTCCTAACAAAAATACTTCAACAAATTCCAATCATTTTTGCCGTAGGGCCTTTTTCTCTTTACAACCTTTTCAAAAAGGACATGTTAATTCCTTTCTACACAATACAATAATGTCTGAGTCTCCAAAGGTTGAGCAGAAGAAATTAACCGTTAGAATGTGAACTTAGCATCATCCATAAGAAATATACAACGAACAAACATTTTTGAGAAGAACTACATAATTTTGATTCCCCTTGGGATACTTAGGCATTGAGTTGCAAAACTCGGACGGACTCAATAATAAAAGACTTTTCTTTTTTCCTTTAATAATTCTTTCATGCATTCCTTTAGAAATTTTTAGATATACACACCCTTTGATTAGAACAATAAGAGTGGATCCCGTGGAGTACCACGAATGTGAGGGGTGCTAATACCTTCCCCTTGTGTAATCGATTCCCGTACCATTCTCTTGGTTGTAAGACCATGTTCTTTCCCTTCTTAGAGGTTTTCTTAATATTTTCCTTTCTCTCTTTGGGATAAATAATGTTCAGTGAGAACTTTATTGTTTTATATTTGTAGAGGCATTTCACTAGTCATAAATTTTCCTCACCTATCACTCCTCAATAAAATGCAGTTGTGGAAAGAAAGAATAGAACTTTATAAGAATCAGCAAGAGTCATGCTTCATGTAAAGAAGTTGTCATATCATTTTTATGAAGAAGCTATGAATACTGCTTGTTATATCCATAATAGAGTGACCTTAAGGACATGAACATCAAATACTCTATGTGAGCTATGGAAAGGAAGGAAACATACAGTCAAATACTTTCATGTTTTTGGAAGTGAATGCTACATCTTGACTGATCGTGAGAACAGAAGAAAAATGAATCCCAAGAGTGATGAAGGAATATTTCTAGGTTACTCTACAAACAGCAAAGCCTATAATGTTTTTAACACCAGAACTTAGGTCATGACGGAGTCCATAAATGTTTTGGTTGATGACTCAAGCTCAGACATTGAACATGATGTTAAGACAATGTTGGAACATCATTCTAGATGAATGATGAGTCAAAAGATGTGGAAGAATATGACACAAATACTGAGACTGTTGATGTTGAACCTGATTTTAATCTAGTCAATAAGGGTCCTTCAATTAGAATTCAATTAGAGCTCTTTATGTGAAATCTTGATTAAGGGATTTCTACTAGATCAAGGAAGGTTGTTTGTATTTCTTGTTATGTTTCTATGATTTAACCAAGAATGAAAAGGAGGCCTTAACTGATGAATTATAGATCAATTACATACAAGAAGAACATGATCAGTTCAATAGGAATGAAGTTTCAGACGTATTTATTAGGCTTAGTGGAACAAATATCATTGTTACAAGGTGGGTGTACAAGAACAAAAATGATGAAATTGGAGTTGTCACCGGAAATAAGGCAAGACTTGTGGCACAAGGTTATACTCAGATTGAAGGATATCTTTTTGTGAGACTTTTGCTCCAATTGCTAGACTTGAATCCATTAGACTACTGTTAGGAGTAGCCTCTTTATTGACATTTAAACTATTTCAAATGGATATTAAAAGTGCCTTCCTGAATAGGTACTTATATGAAGAGGTTTATGTTAAATAACCCAAGAGTTTCATTGATCCTACTTATCCAGATCATGTGTTTAAGCTAAAGAAAGCTCTCTATGGATTAAAGTAAGCTCCTAGGATTTGGCATGATATGTTGGCAAAATTTCATGTCAACAATGGGTACAGGAAAGGTGCAATAGACAAGACCTTGTTTGTCAAGGAGAATGATGAAAAACTCATGATTGCTCAAATATATGTAGATGATATTGTGTTTGGAGGGATCTCATACCCGATGGTTGATAACACAAAAATACGTAGCATATTCGACCCGATTTGCATAAATAAATTTACCGTTTTTTATCAATTATGTTGCATCATGTTGGGATTTCAAGTTTGTTTTAGGTAATTATTTCATCCAAGGCCTACATGAGAAAAGGAGAAGAAATGGAAAAGAAACGGACTCAAAATCAGATAAACAACAGAAATAGCAGAAGAATTCATATTAGAAGGTTATGATGATAGTCACACCTTCCATTTCGCCCGAAACAAGTTGAACTTGTGTGCCCCTCAGCACACAAACCATTTCGATCGGCACAAGTTGGAAATATGTGTGCCCCACGACACACATTGCATGCCACTCGGCACAACCATTTTCTGTTTAAACGCGCAAGTGCCAACGACCTACATGATTTTCCTCTTGGTCTTTCTCCATGCACGAATTTTTCGAAGCATGAAGTCACACTCATAGATTTTCTCAAGCAGCTTTGTTACGGAAGAAGAATATAAAAGAAGAACGGTTATTCAAAAGGATTCTCTCACGACTCTTCTGCACTCTCTCTCTCTCTCTCTCTCTCTCTCACTCTCTCTATCTATCTATCTATCTATCTATCTATCTATCTATCTATCTATCTATCTATCTATCTCGTCTCTGCTATCTCGTTTTTGTTACTTTCTTTTTTCTTTTTCTTTTTCTTTCACGCCATTATTCCAGTTTCAACAGTTCAGAGCTTTGTTTAGAACTTAAGCAGATAAAACCTTCACCTAAACAACAATAATTTTCTACACCATAAAACTATTGCAACATTAGTTTCTTTTCATAGCCCCCTGAACTTTTTTTTTAGTTTTATATTTTATTCTACATTCAAGTTAGTTTTCTGCAAGCAAATCCTGTCGGCATATTGTGAAGGATTGTTATAAGTACTTGAAAAGTTACAAAATTATGTTTTCATTATATAATTCCATGTTTATTTTAATTTAATTGTATTACTGTTTTTTATTTATCATTCATGCCTGAATCATTATTTGTTTGTTATTATTTTGTGTTTGTAATGAATAATATGTCTGGTTAATTTCCCTGATACCAGTATGTTAGGTCACAAACTGAAGGAGTTCGGTTATAAATTGGCATAAACATTTTATAAAAATACTTTTCTAGTTTGGCTTACAAATTTCAATACAAACTGTTTTGCTACGAGAGTAAGAGACAGACAAAGGCTAAAATATATAATCACGAGAGTGTGAGTTTTTAATCGAATAGTGGTCATCAAACAGTGGTTTTAAATACAGCAAGAGCGGTATACGATTAATTAGAATCTATTTGTTTTCAAAAAGTATTTTTAAATGTTGAATGAAATAGCGAGAGTGATCATTTAAGTTTAATAATATAGTCCGAATCAACAATCACGAGAGTGTGATAAAAAGGTTTTTAAACTGATAATTTCTAATAAACAATGTTTTGAATACTCTAAGTTATGCCAATGATTTACTAAATTCCCGAAGTCATATGTATTACATACCGGTGTCCCATTATTAAATATTTCAATTAAGTCTAACCTTATTTTTTCGTCTACCCTAAAACCTAAGATTTATTAGCCTTAGCTTTATACAATAGCTTTAGATAGTAGTAATTCGATTACCAGTCCTCGTGGGTTTGATATCTTTTAAAACTACGCGATTAAAATATGCACTTGTAGTTAATACACCAGATAGAATCTTAAAATCGCGATCAAGTTTTGGCTTGTTGCTGGTGACTGATTTAGTCGATATTGTGAATCCTTTGTTACGCAGTATAGACTAAGGCAACCAATTTTATTTCCCTTTTGTAATATGATTAGAGAACTGACTTTTTTGGTTTTATCCAAAATATTTGGATAGTAAGAGTCACCACCGACTTTTCCTTTATCCAATATTTAGGAAAGGTGAAAAGAATATGAAAGACCTTTGATAGATTTTGAGTTCGGAGGGTAATTTATGAAAATGGAAGGTGTTATCACCCTTTTCATCCATAGTTATCTACGGGATCTTAATTGTTTAGCTCACTTTTAAAAAACTTGCTTTGTGTGTGTGTGATTTGTTTCAAAATATTTTGAAAATCCAATATAAGGCTAACTTTGTAATGATTCTTGTATCAGTCCTCAAGAATGCATACAATGTGTTTTGAAAATATTTTTTTAAAAGTGATGTGTGAAAAATGTTTGTGAGAAAAATTGTGAGCAAGCAATTAGGAGTTTCTTACCCACTAAATTATTTCATATTCTTTTTCTTCTCCTTTAGAGATAGTGATATACATACCATTAGTTGGTAGGTAGCCCCATCTATTAGATATGAAGGGACACGCGTAGGGTCATTGAATGGTCATTGAAGGCAACATGTAAAGATACTTTAGCAATTTGTATAAGAGGGACTGGATCATTTTTGTAGGAAACTTTGAAGGGTCATCGAGAGACTATGATCTTTATTCGAGGGTCTTTTGCTAAAGTATCCATACTCTCGAGGGACATGACCAATTGTTTCCAAATTCCACTAAGAGAGGTTACCCTAGAGGTGTGAGTGTGAATAGTGTTTTGATTCAGTCATTTATCTTGTATTAGGGTTATCTATGTTAATTATTAGTCTTGCCATACAATCCTAATTACCAACAGTTAAATATATACAGAAAATTAAAGTGCGGAAAGTAAAGACCTAAGCTATTACAAGGCTTCGGGGCAGTTACATAAAAAATGCGAGAAAGTAAAGTGCCGAATATAAACCTAAGCTATTACATCTTGTGAGCAGTTATATAATAGGTAAAAATGCAAGAATGTAAATATAGAATATTACAAGCAAAAGTTGTGTGACCTATATAATTTCTCTAAGAAAATAAATAGCAAAAAAATAAGAAAATGTTAGAAAAATGTTTGAATGTTTTTGTATTTTTTGTGAAACAATAATTTGAATGATAATAATAATTAAAACCTAAATTCTAATTGATTTTAATATTTAAGAAAAGGGTTGAATAATTAATAAATTAAATAAATCAAGAAAATTAAATGTTAGTTAAAAACCCTAAACCTAATTCATTAGTCTTAGAAAAAGTTAGGTTAGTTTAATGATTGATTAATTAAAAAAAATAGGGTTAGAAAAAGAAAAATAAAGCAAATTAGGTTAAACAAAAAAAAAAGGGTAAAACTACATGGGTGGGTTGTTGAACCCACGCCCTCTAGCTTCATGTGTTGCACTGCTTGCCACTAGGCCAAACGCTCGTTTGTGTTTGGAAATAAAACTGAATGATAATATATGAAACGTGCATGAATTTGGAAAAATAGCAAAAAAAACATTGAAAAGGCAGGGATCGAACACACGCCCTTAACACTATATGTAACACCCCAATTCTACCCGACCAATATAAATGTAAATTAGAGTTATAAAAATTGTACAACTGAATTAGGATGCCACGAATTCAACTTAAAAACCATTGCATTCAACACGGATACATAACACTTTAAAACTTCGGATGAACCAATAGCAAAATAAGTTAATCTTTTAAACCAACAACTTGAACAACTACACAGCATAATCATAATAACATATTTATCCAACATGAAAGCAACTTCTAAATAACGAGTACATAAAAACAATCAACTTAAAATTCAACAACTGAAATAACAATTTCTAAAGCAACAAGCGTTCATCCCTCCGAGTGTTACGTATCAGAGCAATGACATTGACTCGAACTACTGAAGGTAAACCGCCTTCACTCTGGATTACCTGCACGTTACCAACATAAGGGTAACATTAAAACAGAAGGGGTGAGATGTCAAAAACTATAATAGAAAGTATGATAAATATTATATTAGAATGAGTTCATGCAAAATCACCACTTCACGACTTATAAAGAACAATAATCACAACAGGATATCAATAAAATACAACAATTAGTTCATCAACACAAAACCTCAATCATACTACTTAGAATTCAACTCAATACTATGTGAATGCATGTGGTACCATTGGAGCAGAACTCCCATCTTAAAATCTGCCAATAAATAAAGGCATCAACAAGGCATAAGCCTTCTTCAATGTTTGCCAATCCAGGCCATCACATAGTTTGCAAATGTATATGAATGCACTATCACATACTCACAACAATCATCATCTATCGCAAGGCATAAGCCCACATCACCATTATTACCAGTAAATATAGGAAATTCATCATCATGTAAATTCCCTGCAACTTCACATTATCAACGAGAATTCACAACAACAATCACAATATCACAACAACTAAACATAAATCAACATTGGCCATAAGCCTATCACATCAATCAATGATTTAGTCATTAACATAATCAAACAACAACTTAAAAATAATTTCACACAGCACTGGTAACGACCAAAACACAACATGTACGGGCAAAAGGGATAGGGAACTACGTGCCCCTCGACATGCATAACAACTATGACAGCATAACAACTAAATCATAATCCTCAACACGCACATAGAAGACAAGGTAACGACCAACTTATGCTCCTCGACATGTCCTGCAACCTAGTACTGCTCGATAATTCAACACATACCCCACGACATGTCTCGCAGGCTAATATGCCGCTCGATACCTAACACCATCAACATCCTCCTCGACCACTAGTGCGGCCAACATCACAGACACAACACAATGTCTTAACGGCCGCACCACTACAATTCGTAGCTTTCGGGAAACCGCTCAGAATAACAAAGTAGAGGCAACTATATTTCCTATCAATAGATTTATCAACATTCAAGAGAGTCATGCAGAACCTCCCTAAAACTACCACTTCAACAATTTACCAACTTTCCTGCCAATCACCTGGAGTAACCTAACGTCCTAACGACCATCACGACTAGTGGTCAACTATCCTAACCTACACATTAATTAAAACAGGAAGTCACATAGATAACCCAAAACGTCCACAACACATAATCGGGTAACTCTCTATAACATGTTCATTAAACGGTTATATGGTACTTCCCAACGGCCATAACATGAATAAACGGGCAACTTCGATAGCAATTCAGAAACATCCACGCACCACAATCATAAAATGATCAATTCCCATGAAATACACATCATAACTCCCATTATAAGGTCAGAACTCCACCCTTACCTAGATTGAAGGTCGCTCAACCAAAAACTCTAGCCGATGACTTTGCTTCGTTTTGCTCGACACTGGGCAACTTGCTTCTCTTTCGCGCAGCTCTACCGGTCAGCGTACAGAAATCCTTATTCTCCAACTAAAACAAATCCTTGGGTTATCTATTCCATATATATCAATCCTATTGGGCCTAACCTACACCCCCACATTACTATTTCCAACCAATAATGTAGGCCCAACATATATTTCATATATTCCCTTAATTCCGCATAATATAATTATTATTAATCAACTAATTAATTAATTAATTAATAATCTAACAACTTATAGCAATGATCCTCAATATTACACAACTTCACAATTATTCCAAAATAATCTAATTAAATAAATAATTAAATTAAATTACAGGCGTTACAACTCTCCTCCACTTAGAATATTTTCGTCCTCGAATATTTACCTTATTCAAACAACTCAGGATAGGAGTCCCGCATCTTGCTTTCCAATTACCAAGTCATGCTTTCTCCGGCAGCTCCTAACCAAACTGCTTTTACCAAAGCAATCTATTTGCCTCTTATAATCTTCATTTCACGATCAGAAATTGGTACAAGCATCATTTTAACATTAAGATTATCCCGTACTTGTACATCATCCATATGAATCACATGAGATGGATCTGAAATATATTTCTGGAGTTGTCACACATGAAACACATCATGCAAATTCAAAAGATTAGGCGGTAAAGCCACTCTAAAAGCCATATTCCCAACTCTTTCCGAAATCTGATACGGACCAATAAAACGAGAAGTGAGCTTTTTAGACTTCAATGCTCGACCAACACCAGTTACAGGTGTAACTCTCAGAAACACATGGTCACCTGCTTGAAATTCTAAGTCTTTCCTTCGCTTGTCATGATAACTATTCTGTATACTTTGGGAAGCTTTCATCTTTTCTCGAATCAACTTCACCTTCTCAGTAGTCTCACAAACAAGTTCAGGTCCGAGTACTACACTTTCTCCAGATTCATGCCAACATAAAGGAGTTTTATATCTCCTACCATACAAAGCTTCAAAAGGTGCCATCCCAATACTAGAATGGTAACTGTTATTATAAGTGAACTCTATCAACAAAATATAAGTATCCCACGAACCTCCCTTCTCAAGAACACATGCCCTCAACAAATTTTCCAGTGATTGAATAGTCCTTTCTGTCTGACCATCCATCTGAGGATGATACACAAAACTCAACCTCAACTTAGAACCCAACGCCTCTTGCAAACTCTTCCAACAATAAAACCTAAAACTCGGATCTCTATCTGACACAATGCACAAAGGAACACCATGTAGCTTCACAATTACACTAGTGTAAATCTAAGCCAACTTCGACACTGGAAAACTGATGTTAATAGGAATAAAATGAGTCGATCTCGTAAGCCAATCAACAATCACCCAAATCGAATCATGTCCTGTTAGAGTATTAGGTAATCCCGTCACAAATTCCATTGAAATGCTATCACATTTCCATTCCGGAACTTCTAATGGTTGCATCAACCCTGCAGGCTTCTGATGTTCAACTTTCGACTTCTGACAAGTTAAACATGCATACACAAACCGAGCCACGTCACTCTTAATCCTAGGCCACCAAAACAAATTCTTCAAATCCTGATACATCTTTGTAGCTCCTGGATGAATACTCAACTTACTTCTATGGCTCTCTTCAAGAATCACTTTCTTCATATCTGCATCATCAAGAATACAAATCCGATTACGAAATCTTAACACACCTTGTGCATCTAAGTTAAAATCACTATTCTCTGAATGATCAATCCCAACCATCGAATCTACCAGTTTTACATCTAACTTCTGAGCTTCTCTGATACTCTCCAGAAATTCATCTTTAAACTTCGATATTCCCAACATAACACTTTGCGGCGTCACCATGCAAAGTAAGCTCATATCTCTGAACTACTCAATTAATTCCAATTCTTTAACCATCATTGCCAACATATGTAAAATCTTTCGACTTAACGCATCATCCACCACATATGCTTTTCTTGGATGATAATTCAAACTGAAATCATAATCCTTTAACAACTTCAACCATCTTCGTTGTCTCATATTAAATTCCTTCTGATCAAATAAATACTTTAAGCTCTTATGGTCACTAAACACTTAAAATCTAGAACCATAAAGATAATGCTTCCAAATCTTCAACACAAAAACAACTACAACAAGCTCTAAATCATGCGTAAGATAGTTCTTTTCATGAGTCCTCAACTGCCTTGACCCATAAGAAACTACCTTTTCATTCGGCATAAGCACACCTCCTAAACCCATCTTAGAAGCATCACAATATACCATAAAAGGTTCTCCTGGATTAGGTAATGTCCAAATCGAAGCCGACGTCAATCTCTTCTTTAACTCCGTAAAACTTTCTTCACATTGAACGTCCCATACAAAAGCTCTACCTTTACAAGTCAACTTAGTCAATGGAAGTGCCAATTTAAAAAAACCTTCAATAAACTTTCTATAACAACCAGCTAATCCTAAAAAGCTTCTAATCTTGGTAGCCGACTTTAGAGTTTCCCATTGCAACACAGCATCTACTTTAGATGGATCTACTGCAATGCCACTACCTGAGATCACATGACTAAGAAAACTAACCTCCTTTAACCAAAATTCACACTTAGACCGCTTTGCAAACAACTTCTTCTCTTTCAAAACTTGCAATACTATTCTTAAGTGTTCTGCATGCTCTTATTCTAACTTAGAGTAAATCAAAATGTCATCAATGAACACCACTATGAATCAATCCAAATAAGTATGAAAGATACGGTTCATGTATTCCATTTATACTCCTGGCGCGCTGGTAACACCGAAAGGCATCACTAAATACTCATAATGGCCATAACGCATTCTGAAAGCCGTCTTCTGGACATCTCCATCCTTCACTTTAATCTGATGGTAACCCGACCTCAAATAAATCTTACTAAACACACGAGCATCCACCAATTAATACATCAAATCTTATATTCTTGAAAGCGGATACTTGTTCTTAATGGTCACTTTATTCAACTGCCTATAATTAACACAAAGCCTCGTACTTCCATCTTTCTTCTTTACTAACAACAGTGGAGCTCCCCACGGTGATACACTTGGCATCACGAACTTCTTTTCAAATAACTCTTCCAATTGCTTCTTTAACTCTGACAATTCAGATGCAGACATCTTGTATGGTGCCATAGACACAGGTCTGGTACCAGGTAAAAGATCAATAGCAAATTCAACTTCTCTCTTTGGCGGTACATCAAGAATTTCATCGGGGAAAACTTCAAGAAATTCATGCACCACCTGTAATTCCTCGATTATAGCTTGATTCTCGATAGATAGAAATGCCATCAACAAAAACATATGAGCTTCTTCTTGCATCAAATTCCTCCACTGTCTAGCAGACAACAAACTATCTTCCTCTTCTTCAGGAGTACAAAACCTCACAGACTTGTTGTAACAGTTAATATGAACATAGTTATGCTCTAACCAGTTCATACCCAGAATCACATCCAATCCTCTTAAACGAAAAAAAAACAAATCAACAGCAAAGTCTCTATCGAAAATCGACAAAGGACACTTTAAACTCACCAAAGAAGTAGTCACCGACCCATTGACTGGAGTGTCGATGACCGTCTCTCCATTCAAAGAAGACAACACAAGACCCAATCTTTCAACACAATAAGCAGCAATAAAGCAATGAGTAGCACCAGTATCAATAATAGTAATTAAAGGATTACTATTAATGAAACATGTACCTCTGATGAGTCTATCCTCAGTAGCTTCCTGATCCTCAACCAAAGCGAACACTTTACCACTAGTTTGTGCCTTCTTCGGTTTCTGACACTGACTACCAATGTGTCCTTCTTCACCATAATTGAAACAAATCACCTCCTTATGCTTGCACTCAGATACAACATGTCCAATCTTACCACAACGAAAACACCTCTTTACCTCAGCAGTACACACATTACTCTTATGCCCAGGTTTTCCACATTTGAAACAAACCACACCGGCAGGAGCATCTCCCTCACTGGTCCTCTGACCCTGAGCAACTTCCTGTTTACCTTTACCAGCTGGGGCATCATAAGGCTTACCACAATTTTATTGGTGCTTACCCCTCTTCTCACTGATAATCTTGTAATGAGCATTATTATCCTCTTCATAGATTCTGCAACTATCAATCAAATCAGCAAAGACACAAATCTTCTGGTATCCAACTGCCTTCTAGATCTCTGGGCGCAACCCGTTCTCAAACTTGATGCACTTAGAAAACTCAGCATTAGCCTCACTATAGTGCGGATAAAACTTATCCAACTCAGCAAACTTTGTAGCATACTTAACAACCGACATACTTCCTTGCTTCAGCTTAAAAAACTCAATTTACTTCTTACCACGAACGTCTTCAGGAAAAATAATTCCTCAGAAATTCCCTATGGAACACAACCCAAGTGACATTTTCACCTTCCGCTTCTAACCTCAGACACGTCTCTAGCCACCAGTCATCAGCCTCGACTGCTAGCATATGAGTACCAAATTGAACCTTCTGCGTTGGAGTGCAGTCCATCACACGAAAGATTCTCTCAATCTCTTTCAACAAATCCAACGCTCCGTCAGGATCATACTTTCCCTTGAACGTAGGCGGATTCTTCCTCTGGAAAGTTGCCAAACTACGAGATCCAGAGTTCCCGTTAGCATTCGGCTAATTCTCCATAGCATGCGCCATTGGTTCTAAAGCAGAAGCAAGTGCAACACCATTCCTTCCAGCCATCTCAACTTATCACTACAACATAAACAACGGTTATAACTCAAATTAACAATACTCGATTGTTAAACAAAAGTACGACTTGACAACTTGGTCGGATCGACCGACTTTGCTCTGATACTAACTATGTAACACCCTAATTCTACCCGACCAATATAAATGTAAATCAGAGTTGCAAAAAATATACAACTGAATCAGGATGCCACGAATTCAACTTAAAAACCATTGCATTCAACATGGATACATAACACTTTAAAACTTTAGATGAACCAACAACAAAATAAGTTAATCTTTTAAACCAACAACTTAAGAAACTATGCAGCGGAATCATAATAACACCTTTATCCAACATGAAAGAAACTTCTGAATAACGAGTACATAACAATAATCAACTTAGAATTCAACAACTGAAATAACAATTTCTAAAGCAACAAGTGTTCATCCCCCCGAGTGTTACGTATCAGAGCAAAGACACTGACTCAAACAACTGAAGGTAAACCACCTTCACTCTGGATTACCTGCACGTTACCAACATAAGGGTAACATTCAAACAGAAGGGGTGAGATATCGAACACTATAATAGAAAGAATGATAAATATTATATTAGAACCAATTCATGCAAAATCACCACTTCAAGACTTATAAACAACAACAATCACAACAGGATATCAACAAAATACAACAATTAGCTCATCAACACAACAGCTCAATCATACTACTTGGAATTCGACTCAATACTATGCGAATGTATGTGGTACCATTGGAGCAAACTCCCATCTTAAAATCTGCCACTAAATAGAGGCATCAACAAGGCATAAGCCTTCTTTGCAGTTTTCCAATCTAGACCATCACAGAGTATGCATATGTATATGAATGCACTATCACATACTCACAACAATTATCATCCATCGCAAGGCATAAGCCCATATCACCATTATTACCAGTAACTAGAGGTAATTCATCATCATGTAAATTCCCTGCAACTTCGCATTATTAACGAGAATTCACAACAACAATCACAACATCACAATAAATCAATATAAATCAACATTGGCCACATCAATCAACAATTCAGTCATTAACATAATCAAATAACAACTTAACAATAATTTCACACATCACTGGTAACGACCAAAACACAACATGCACGGGCAAAAGGGACAGGGAACTACATGCCCCTCGACATGCATAGCAACTAGGATAGCATAATAACTAAATCATACTCCTCGACACGCACATAGAAGACCGGATAACGACCAACTTATGCTCCTCGACATGTCCTGTAACCTAGTACTGCTCGACAATCCAACACATACCCCTCGACACGTCCCACAGCCTAATATGCCGCTCGGTACCTAACACCATCAGCATCTTCCTCGACCACTAGTGCGACCAACACCACAGACACAACACAACATCTTAACAACCACAGCACTATAATTCGTAGCTTCCTGCCAACCACTCGGAATAACAGAGTAACGGGCAACTATATTTCCTATAACAGATTCATCAACATACAAGACAGTCACGCAGAACCTCCCTAAAACTTCCACTTCAACAATTTACGAAATTTACTGCCAATCGCTCGGAATAACCTAACGTCCTAACGACCATCACGACCAATGATCAACTATCCTAACCTACACATCAATTAAAACAGGCAGTCACACAGATAACTTAAAACGTCAACAATACATAACCGGGTAACTCTCTATAACATGTTCATTAAACAGTCATACGGTACTTCCCAACGGCCACAACATGAATAAACGGGCAACTTCAATAGCAATTCATAAACATCCACACAACACAATCATAAAATGACCAATTCCCACGCAATACACATCATAAAAGCCATTATAAGGTCAGAACCCCACCCTTACCTAGATTAAAGGTCGCTCAACCAAAAACTCTAGCTGACGGCTTTGATTCGTTCTGCTTGACACCAGGCAACTTGCTTCTCTTCCGTGCAGCTCTACCGGTCAGCATATAAAAATCTTTATTCTCTAACTAAAACAAATCCTTATGTTAGCTTCTCCTTATATATCAATCCTATTGGGCCTAACCTACACCCACACTTTACTATTTCCAACCAATAATGTAGGCTCAACATATATTTCATATATTCCCTTAATTCCATATAATATAATTATTATTAATCAACTAATTAATTAATTAATAATAATATAATAACTTATACCAATGATCCTCAATATTACACAACATTACAATTATTCCAAAATAATTTAATTAAATAAATAATTAAATTAAACTACGGGCATTACACTATAGGCCTTCACCTTGACCAACAGTGATATGCTCTCATTCGGTTAAACAATAGAAACCATTAAATATAATATAAAACAAGTGGACTGGAGAGGCGCCGAAGCCCTAACTGGGGTCATCTTTGTTAGAACATAGTTTGATTCTACAACCCTTGAGTAAAGTTTTGATGATAAAAAAATACAAAGAATAAAATTATTTCTAAGGTATATACAAAGAACAATTATGCTCCTGAAAATTATGCTCTGTATATGCAGAAGCTCTGATGGAATCAGCATCAGAATGGAAGCAGTATCAGAAGATCAACAACCTATGGTACACGCTGAAACCTCTAGACTACACTGAAGTTTGATGACCAGAATCTGCGCCTAAACAAACATACTCTGACTCTGATCAAAGACATCTTTACCAAGTCATCAACACTCTGAAGCGTTATCAGCAGATACAGCAAAGAAGATCCTGAAACGTTACTGGTTATTCAAGACCAAATTAAATGCTAACGACTTTCTTCAGACAAAGATCTTCTACAAAAGGAAAGTGCATTATTATCATTAAACCCGTTTTATGGACAATGTATCGTTGCTTTCCTATATAACATGACTGCTTGTGAAAAGAAGCACGTACGTACGCACCCAATTTTGCTAAGCTATTCAAACCACGCTCACTCAAAGCATTAGCAAAGTTATTTTATTCCAAGCTTAAGTGGTGTAATTATCACAGTTGTGATATATTGTTTTGTTAGAAAACGTTAACACACTCTTGTTCAATTTATTTGTAAAAGATTTCCTTGAGATAAACCGGTATGTGGTTGTACTCAAGAAGACTTTAACAGTTGTTAAAGTAGCTGTTGTAATCCTTTGAGTATAGTGGATTAAGACCTCGGTGGAGAGAGGCGAAATCACCTTGACGGGTGGACTGGAGTAGTTTGAGATCAAACGAACCAGGATAAAAATACTGTGTTGTCAAGCCTTTTTATTTTAAGTTTTACAATTAAACCCCCCTTCTTGTGTTTTTCACATCTTCAATTGGCATCAGAGCGCCTGGTTCTGAGCTTTAACACTTAACTGTGTCAGTACAAGATCCAACGTCAGAAAAACACAATGGCAGGACCAAGTCAAAACATCAGCAATGACAACAATGAAGAAAGGGACAGATTCAGTGGCAAACCTCCAGTCTTTGATGGAGAAAACTTTGACTACTGGAAAGACAGAATTGAGAGTTTCTTTTTGGCCCATGATGCTGATCTGTGGGACATGGTGACTGATGGATACACGCACCCAGTGGATGGACGTGGTCAGAAGATTGACAGGAAAATGATGTCTGATCAGCAAAAGCGTGAGTTCAGAAATCATCACAAGGCCAGAACAATTTTTCTCAGCGCCATCTCATATTCAGAATGAGAAAATATCAAATAGAGAAACTGCTAAGAACATGTTTGATTCTCTGAGAATGACGCATGAAGGCAACATTCAAGTCAAAGAAACAAAAGCCCTTGTGCTCATTCAGAAGTATGAGGCATTCAAGATGGAAGACAGTGAATCAATAGAAGCTATGTTTTCAAGATTTCAAATTCTTGTTGCTGGTTTAAAAGTTCTTAACAAAGGATATTCCACTGCTGATCATGTCAAGAAGATCATCAAAAGCTTGCCAAAACAGTGGAGGCCAATGGTCACAGCGCTTAAGCTAGCCAAGGATCTCAACAAAATCTCTCTGGAGGAACTTATCAGCTCCCTTAGAAGTCATGAGATAGAGCTAGAAGCAGATGAACCTCAAAAGCAAGGTAAGCCATTAGCTTTAAAATCTAACAGAAAATCTGACTCCAATGTTTTGCAAGCTGTGGAAGAAACCTCTGATGGATCCTCATCAAAAGAAGATGAATTGTCTCTTCTCTCCAGAAGGGTGAACCAACTGTGGAAGCAGAGGAAAAGGAAGTTCAGGAATCCCAGAAGATCAGAAAATCAGAATGAATCTTCCTCCAGATACAGAAGGTCAGAATCCTCCTCTGGACACAAAAGATCAGAAGGCTCTTCAGGATACAAAAAGCCAAACTACAAATACATCATCTACTATGAGTGTAATGAGCAAGGGCACTACAAAAGTGATTGCCCAAAACTTCAGAAGTAGAAGCCCAAAAAGAAGTTTGGCAAGGAAAAGAAGAAAAGTCTCATGGCTACATGGGATGATTCTGACACATCTGAAGCTGACTCAAAATCATATGATGAAAGAGAAAACATAGCTCTCATGGAAAACGTCTCTGAAGACAGTGAAGCTTCTGGTTCAGATTCAGAATCAGATACAGAAGAGGTATTCCCTGACTTCACTATAAATTTTACTAAGGCTGAATTAGCTGAAAGCCTTAATGAAATTCTGGAAAGGTATCAGCAGATCAGAGTCAAATTCAGAAACCTGAAAAGGAATCTTACTTCTGAATCTGATAGAACTGAGAGTCTCAAATTGCAGAATTCTGAGTTAAAAGATAAAATTTCAAAATTAGAAAATCAATTGCAAAACTCTCAGAAGGAAACAATCCCTGAAACTCCCAGCAATGCTGATGAGATCATCAAAGAATATGATCACAGCTTTCAGAAGTTTCTAGCTAAAAACATAGACAGAAGCAAAATGGCTTCAATGATCTATGGGGTTAGCAGAAATGGAAAAAAAGGGATAGGATATCAAGGTAAGGTTCCTACACCAAAAAACGCCATGGATTTAGTTATAAAGTGTACTCCACTTGATTCACACTTTATATATGGACACACACATGACATAAAGTATACAAGTAGTAATTATTCTGTCAACCCAAAATTCAACCAGAGTTTTGGTAGAACTAACAAATCAGGACCCAAGAAAATGTGGGTACCTAAGGATAAAATAATACATGTGGCAGATATCTTTAGCAGCAAAGCAAAGACACCAGTCATGGTACCTGGACTCTGGCTGCTCACGACACATGACAGGAAGAAGGCATATGTTCCAAAGCCTGGAACTTAAGCCTGGAGGCCACGTAGGCTTTGGAGGCAATTAGAGGGGAAAGATTATTGGCTCTAGAATAGTAGGTAATAGAAATCTTCCCTCTATTAGAAATGTTTTTTTAGTTGATGGATTAATGCATAACCTGTTATCCATAAGTCAATTAAGTGATAACGGTTATGATATAATCTTCAATCAAAATTCATGCAAAGCTGTTAGTCAAAAAGATAGGACTATCCTATTTAATGGAAAGAGGAAAAACAACCTTTATAAAATCAAACTTTCTGAACTAAAAAGTCAGAATGTAAAATGTCTTTTGTCTGTTAACAACGAGCAATGGATCTGACACAGAAGATTGGGACATGTTAGTATGAGAAGAATATCTCAGATTAATAAACTCAATATGGTCAGAGGACTTCCTAACTTGAAGTTCAACTCAGATGCTATGTGTGAAGCATGTCAGAAAGGCAAGTTTTCAAAACCTACTTTCAAATCCAAAAACGTTGTTTCCACCTCTAAGCCATTAGAAATTCTGCACATTGACTTATTTGGACCTGTAAAAACTGCCTCAGTCAGTGGCAAGAAGTATGGGTTAGTAATCGTAGATGACTATAGCAGATGGACATGGGTAAAGTTCTTAAGGCACAAGGACGAGTCACACTCTGTGTTTGTTACCTTCTACAACCAAGTTCAAAATGAAAAGGATCTTAGAATCGTCAAAGTCAGAAGTGATAATGGTGGAGAATTTGAAAATAAAGATTTTGAATTATTCTTTAATGAAAAGGGCATTCTGCATGACTTTTCTTGTCCTAGAACTCCCCAGCAAAATGGAGTTGTAGAACGAAAGAACAGAACATTGCAAGAAATGGCCAGAGCCATGATCAACGAGACTAATGTTGCTAAGATCTTTTGGGCATAAGCAATAAATACAGTGTGTTATATTCAGAATAGAATCTCCATAAGACCTATTCTAGAAAAGACTCCATATGAATTGTGGAAGAACAGAAAACCCAACATTTCCTATTTTCACCCATTTGGATGTATATGTTTTATTTTGAATACAAAAAATTATTTGAACAAGTTTGACTCTAAAGCACAAAAGTGTATTATGTTAGGATACTCTGAACGCTCAAGAGGGTACAGAGTATACAATACAGAAACACAGATTGTTGAAGAGTCAATCAGTGTTCGGTTTGATGATAAGCTTGACTCTCAAAAGTCAAAGACGAATGAATTCCTTACAGGTATGGAAGTTGAACTCACAGGTACTGAAGACAACTCAGAGGCTCCCAACAGAGACACTCCCTCAACATCAGAAAGAGTCACTACAAGCGACCCAACACCTTATGTTGATCAACTCCAGAAAAGACCATCCAGAAGCAGAATTGATCACCCAGAAGAAACAATCTTAGGAAGGAAGGAAGATCCAATCAGAACAAGATCTACCTTTAGAAACTCTGAAGAATCCCTCATGGGACTTGTTTCTCTGATTGAACCAACAACAATAGATGAAGCACTTATGGACAATGAATGGATTCTGGAAATGCAGGAGGAGCTAAATCAGTTCACAAGAAATGACGTATGGGATCTGGTTCCCAAACCAAAAGGATTCAACGTTATAGGCACAAAGTGGGTGTTCAGAAACAAACTGAACGAACAAGGTGAAGTCATCAGAAATAAAGCACGGCTGGTAGCACAAGGTTATAGTCAGCAAAAGGGGATAGACTATACAAAAACCTTTGCTCCAGTCGCCAGGTTAGTGTCTATCAGACTTTTAATTTCATTTGCTGTCAATAAAGGCATCACTCTGTATCAAATGGATGTCAAGAGTGAATTCTTAAATGGCTATATAGAAGAAGAGGTTTATGTGCACCAACCCCCTGGTTTTGAAAGTTCCAAAAATCCATAATATGTTTTCAAACTAAAGAAGTCACTCTATGGTCTGAAACAAGCTCCCAGAGCTTGGTATGAAAGGCTAAGTAACTTCCTGTTAGAAAAGGAATTCACCAGAGGGAAAGTGGACACAACCCTATTCAGTAAAATAGTTAAGAATGACATCTTAGTATGTCAGATTTATGTTGATGACATTATATTTGGATCCACTAAACCCTCTCTGGGAAGAGAGTTTGCTAAATGTATGCAGGCAGAATTTGAGACGAGTCTAATGGGGGAACTAAAGTTCTTTCTAGGCATTCAGATTAATCAAACTCCTGAAGGAACCTACATTCATCAGAGCAAATATGTCAGAGAACTTCTGAAGAAATTTGATCTCTCAGAATGTAAGCCCTCAAGGATTCCAATGCATCCCACGTGCATTCTGGAAAAAGAAGAGGTAAGTAACAAGGTAGAACAGAAGGTCTACAGAGGTATGATTGGTTCTCTTCTCTATCTGACAGCCTCAAGGCCTGACATTCTATTCAGTGTTTGCATTTGTGCTAGATTCCAATCAGATCCTAGAGAATCTCACTTAACAGCAGTTAAGCGAATTTTCAAGTATCTGAAAGGTACTACTAATCTGGGTTTGTTTTATAGAAAGTCAAGTGATTACAGCTTAGTAGTATACTGTGATGCTGATTTTGCCAGAGACAGAGTAGAACGTAAAAGCACTTCTGGAAGCTGCCAGTTTCTGGGAGAAAATCTGATCTCATGGTCCAGCAAAAGACAATCCATAATAGCTCTGTCAACAGCAGAAGCTGAATACATAGCTGCAGCTGGATGTAGCACACAAATGCTCTGGATGAAAAGTCAACTTGAGGACTTCAATATATTTGAGAGTAACATCCATATCCTCTGTGACAATACTTCATCTATTTATCTAAGTAAAAATCCTATTTTGCATTCTAGGGCTAAGCATATAGAGATAAAACATCATTTTATTAGGGACTATATTCAGAAAAGGATTCTCAATTTAAAATTTATTAACACAGACCATCAATGGGCTGATGTTTTTACAAAACCTCTTTCTGAAGATAGGTTTAACTTCATTCTGAAACATCTCAGTATGAAGCTTTGCCCAGAATAAAACAATTTTATTTCCATATATTAACCTTCAGAATTTTGGGTTATTTTCTGTGAACTACTGATCAATCTTCCTTCAGATCTTTAGAAATACAGATTGTATCAGAATCTATCCATGAAGATCTGATCGCTTCATTTCAAGGATAGAAATATGCTGTTCACTCAAAGCAAACAGTTGTCATCCATTCATCAGCTACTTTCTGAGGCTGAACACACGTTCACGTTTCTGAAAGGTCAAAAGCGTTGATTGGATGCATTGGGACACATGTCATGGGTAACTGTTCCAATATCTTTCTGAATCCCCCAATATCAGCTATCATTAATGCTCATAATCATTATAATTTATTTCTCTCTCTTGCCGTTTACGTTTTCAAAATCTTTTTCAAAATCTATTTAAACACATTTCTCACTCTTTACACTCTTTCACTTTCAATCTCATTTCTCACTAATTGATTTCAGTTTGCATCCTTTCTCAAAACCCTTTCAATTTCTTCTTAAAATTTTCTGTGTGAACATGGCTTCCTCAAGCAACCCCACCCCCAGTGCTCAGAGAACAGATTCCTGAGAACAATATGAAGAACCCTTCAGAACTCTTCTCACACCCATCAAAAACCTATAAGTACTCTCAGAATTGATTGTGGACTTCAATAGTCTTCAAGAGAACGGGTTCAATCTCTCTGAAGAGTTAAAGGCTCAAGGCTGGAACAGGTATTTTGACTGTCTGGTAGGTCCAACATTCCCAATCCTTGTGAAGGAATTTTGGATTCATGCTTCATCTTCCAACCATCAAGTTACTTCATACATAATGGGGAAGAAGATTGTCATAACTGAAGACCTTATTGCAAGATTGATAGGCTACAATGGTGGTGGCGTAAGATGCATAGACATGGCTGAAAGATGTGCTGATGTCGCCCTAATTGCTAGAGAAATCTTCACTCTGGGTCTTCCCTCCAGTAAGATAAGGGATCTAAAAGACCATCACAGAATATGGGCAAAGATTATTCTGGGATGCATAAACCACAGGAAGCCAACCAGCTCTCCTGACTACATCAACATTGATCAGCAGTTTCTGATCTACTTCATCTCCCAGAAGATTAAGGTGAATCTTTCTCATTTGTTGTTCAACCATTTAAGGACCAGTGTTAAGGAGACCAGAGAAGAGGAGCGCACAAAAAGGGACTGGATACCCTTAGGAAGGCTCATATCAGATATTCTAACAGAGAATAAGCTGATTGATCATCTAACAGAAGCTCAGGAAATCAACACTTTAGAAGCCACTGTTGGAAAACAGCTGAATGCAAAGAATCTGAAGAAGATGAAGTTAATTGAGAACATCAAGAAGGAACCCATTGTCACTTCTTTTGCAACCATCTCCAGCAGAAGAATCCCTCTGGATAACTTTCCCATGTTCTCAGAAATTGATTCTAAACCTGAGATAATAGTCAGATATCTGGATGCATGTAAGGTGGATGGTACAACACCAGATTTAAACATTCAGGATCTGCAGCAGAAGGCTCTAGAAGTTGTGCTGAAGAAAAACAAGAAAAGGAAGGCTGTAGCAGAAGGATCATCCCAGCGAACTCCTAAAAAGAGAGGTAATCCTTATTCTGTAACTGTTTTAGATTCAGTATCTGTATCAACATCTGTACCAATCCCGACTCAATCAGAAAACCCTACTCCACAAACACTTGATGACTTTGACATTGAATTTGACCCCTCAGAAACCTTAACTCTTAGAGGATCTCACTCCCTACCTACAAATCCAAATATTGAAGTAACCTAACAAGAACTGGCAAAAGTTCTATCAGATATAGAAACCTTTGACCAGCATATATCTGCTCTCATACCAGTAAATCCAATCTCTGAAACCATCTCAGAAGCACCTCAACCAGAAATTCCACTCTCTCCTCAACCGGAAATTCCACTATCTCCTCAACCAGAAACTAATCCACCCTCTCCACAACCTGAACTATTACAACCAGAAGTTCAAACTTCTGAGGTATAACCCCCTGAATCCTCCGAACCAGAACTTCATCACCATCAAGCCAACCAAACTGTTGATTCTGATCCCATTCCCATTCCTGGAATCACTGAACCTCTGAACATCAGTATACCCCTGACCATTATGGATATTCCTCAAATTCCCTCTTCATTAGAATCAACTCCACCAAACACCCCAACAAGTCCAATAATCATTATAGACTCTCCCACTTCCTCACCAAAGATCAATCCAAATGACAATACCAAAAATGTCACTGACTTAACTGTTTTTGAACGCCTGGCAGCCATAACCAACAAAACAGCCATTCCAAAACCAAAACCATCTGAACCTACACCAGATGTTGGTACCAGTTTATTGATATTTAAAATAGAAATGCAGAAGTGGATCACTTCTCTGAAGCAAGCTAGTCTTGAGCTGATTGATCCTGCTGCATCAGACTACCTTTGGATAAGGTTCAGAAGATGGATATATTCTGAAACCCATAAAATGCAAGAACAGAGCTACGGACTAGTTCAACAGAACTTCAGCAACCTGCTAAAAGTTTTTGAAAATCAAGTTCTGAGCCAGCTACTCAAGGAAGAAGCTCTTCCTCTGGACAATGTTCCTTGGTCTGAACATCATCCAGCAGACAAAGTTCAACCAGAGTCAGAAGATCTCAATCTGACTGACACTCCAGAGCAGATGATTCCTGCTGAACAACTGGGTCAAAAAGAGGACATTGCAGAATGCTCTAAGAAGCATCCAGTTGCTGAAGATCCTCAAGCTTCCTCCTATGAAAGGCAGACTTTAGAAGACCTGAAGAGATCTGATATTTTGATCCAGGAAAGAATGGATAAACAAGATGACAAAATTTCAGAAATCAAGAGCATGTTAACCAAGCAGGAGGAAACCAACATCCAGATCAAGGGCTTGTTGGAAGCTTTGTTCACGCGTCTTCCTCCTCCCTCTTAGATTTTCCTCTGTTTAAAAATTTGTTTTTCTGTAATATTCTTAACATAACTCTGAACTTATCATTGATTCTATTTTTAAATTTCAACTCATTTTGGCTCTAATTATGTGTTCTTTTTTATAACTGACAAAAAGGGGGAGAAAGAAAAAGATATTTTCAAATAACGGATTACTAAGACATAATTCTCAAACATTCTAACCTACTTAATACTTAATTTCTCTCTGCTAAGAAGCTTGAACAGGTACAAAAATCTACTGTAAGATACAGTAAGATTTTGATGCTCAAATACTCATGGAGTTAAAAGGAAGTAATCAACTCAGGGGGAGTTTTTCTACTTAACTCTATATTTTTTGTTCTTTATTCTTTATTGAAAAATCTAGTTTTTGTCATCATCAAAAAGGGGGAGATTGTTAGAACATAGTTTGATTCTATAACCCTTGAGTAAAGTTTTGATGATAACAAAATACACAAAATAAAATTATTTCTAAGGTATATACAAAGAACAATTATGCTCCTGAAAATTATGCTCTGTATATGCAGAAGCTCTGATGGAATCAGCATCAGAATGGAAGCAGCATCAGAAGATCAGCAACCTATGGTACACGCTGAAACCTCCAGACCATACTGAAGTTTGATGACCAGAATCTGTGCCTAAACAAACATTCTCTGACTCTGATCAAAGACATCTTTACCAAGTCATCAACACTCTGAAGCGTTATCAGCAGATACAGCAAAGAAGATCCTGAAACGTTACTGGTTATTCAAGACCAAATTAAATGCTAACGGCTTTCTTCAGACAAAGATCTTCTACAAAAGGAAAGTGCATTATTATCATTAAACCTGTTTTATGGACAACGTATCGTTGCTTGCCTATATAAACATGACTGCTTGTGAAAAGAAGCACGTACGTACGCACCCAATTTTGCTAAGCTATTCAAACCACGCTCACTCAAAGCATTAGCAAAGTTATTTTATTCCAAGCTTAAGTGGTGTAATTATCACAGTTGTGATATATTGTTTTGTTAGAAAACGTTAACACACTCTTGTTCAATTTATTTGTAAAAGATTTCCTTGAGATAAACCGGTATGTGGTTGTACTCAAGAAGACTTTAACAGTTGTTAAAGTAGCTGTTGTAATCCTTTGAGTATAGTGGATTAAGACCTCGGTGGAGAGAGGCGAAATCACCTTAACGGGTGGACTGGAGTAGTTTGAGATCAAACGAACCAGGATAAAAATACTGTGTTGTCAAGCCTTTTTATTTTAAGTTTTACAATTCAACCCCCCTTCTTGTGTTTTTCACATCTTCAATCTTCTCGAGCGAGGTGATTTATCAACCTACAAAAATAGAAAACGTTAGATTGAAAAGAAACATATCTCCCTAAATCGACCCTTGTGAATCCATTAGTGGCATTAGTTTTCGTAAATTCGACTTGCACAATGAGATACAAACAAAACAATGCAAGACGACTCAACGATGGTGATAGGCTATCTTGATGTTATGGACCTCATGCAAGGGATCAAACATGTGTTGTTTTGTCTCAAGAACACATCACAATTGTTATTTTTAATCAAAGTATAGTAAATATTAAAATATGAATTTATCAAAAAATGCAAAACCGATGATATATGTAATGCATGTTTTAGGCATCTTTGATCATAAAGAATGATCCCAACTTACTCTATGGTATCGTATGAATAAATTTGAGTGGATGGTTGGACTTAAGGATGATTGTATGATGGATTTGAAGTGTGCCTTAGTTCTTGCAAATTTCAATTTCCAACACCTTGTTTCTTGCACAACTTTTTCTGTCCTTCCTTCGTCTGAATATGACGGATTTATATAGATGAAGAGATTAGGTTAAATGCATGGGCTTGGACCTTGTACAACATGTGTCTTTGATTTGTTTTGTAAATAAGTTGAAAACTAATGAAACCATGAAGATTTGGTTGAAAAATTAACATGCACGATTTGTATCTTGGTCTTGGGCCCCCAAAATAATCAAATAAAAAGCCTTACATGCCTTACACATTTATCTAATATTTATTTGATTTAATTTTGAAATTAAATGAATAAAAATAAAAATAAATGAAATAAGAATTAAAATAATGCATGAAGGGACTTAGAGGTTCATGATAAGGTCAGGAACACATTTGGACTTGAAAAGATAAGCCCACTTGCCCAAAAGTCAAGTTTGCTTCAAATTGAATTTCATGCATTTCCTCAAAATTATCTAACTTGCACAAATCATATATCACTCAATGTTCATCATATGAGGGTGATCTTTGACTTTTTGGACCCCAAGATGTCTCCTACAACTTTCATGTTGGTCATTTTTCCATTTGAATATTTTAACTTGAAGTAAATTGCTTTGACAAAAAGAGTCTTTTTGTTAACTTTTAAAATAACCTGTAATGTTTTGGTCCATATCTCTCAAATTTGGCATTGAGCTTAGAGAGACAAAGTTGTAGAGACTTGAATTTCCATAAAAATGGGCTTTGGTTAAGAATTTTTTGATGACGCATGTGAAAGTTATGCTTGGTCAAAGTTCAGTTGACTTCTCCTAAAGGAAACCCTAATTTAGTAACTTTTGACTTTTGATGAATCTTGAGTTTTCTTGATGAATCATGATCAACCCTTGATCAAATGATGAATTTGATCTCAAAATCTTGATTTTGAACAAAAATCTTGGATTTTGACTATATGTTGACCATAATTGACTTTTTATCCAATATAGTTTATTTCCAACCATCTGGCCAATTGACTGAGCAAACTTGTGCTGCAAGGCTTGAAATTTGGCATGAGGGTACCTTGATACATATGAGAAACCATGAAGTCCATTTGAGACATTAGAAGTCTAATTTCCTTTGAGAAAAGTGAAATCCTAGTTGTAGGTCACTACTTAGGAGGAGAGTTTGTCTGGTCAACCCTTGAGTAGTCTTGAGTCTTTGAGAACCTTAAGAGCGTGAGAAGGTATCTTGAATCGTATTGTCTTGAAAAATGGGAGGGAAAATTTTGTGGTACAATAGCTGCCCCTGTTAAATCTTCTTAAACCTGGAGATTTAGATTGGCATGCTCATCATTCAAGATTTGAAGGTGGAAGAGGATTGAGCACTTAAGTGCCCAGAAATTTGCACTCACATGAGCACAAAGTAAAATTGTTTGTTGATTATACTTATTGAATGAGCTTAAATATGCCATTCGGAGAGGTGATAGAGTGTCGTCGGAGCTGGGCTTATAGATGCCATCCAAAGTAACTGTTGATAGGAGTATCAAAATAAGTCTATGCCTGACTGTATCTGAAGAATTCTTTTCAGAAAATATCTGAAGGAAAATTCTTTTCAGAGCGGAGCTCTGAAGGAGATGCTTTTAAGAATTCAGTCTCTGAAGGGGAATGCTTTTCAAAATAAACCTCTAAAGGAGAATGCTTTTCAAAACAAAGCCCTGAAGGATATGCTTTTCCAAATTAAGTCTCTGAAGGGGAAATGCTTTTCTGAATAGAACTCTAAAGGAGAATGCTTTTGAGAACGAAGCCTTGAAGGAGATGCTTTTCAGAGTAAAGTCACTGAAGGGGAAATTCTTTTCAGAATAGACCTCTAAAGGAGAATGCTTTTCCAGAATAAAGCTCTGAAGAAGATGCTTTTCAGAATAAACCTCTGAAGGTAATGCTTGATAGAATTCAGTCTCTAGGGGGATGCTTTTCAGAATAAACTTCTGAATGAGATTCTTTTTAGAACGAAGCCCTGAAGGAGATACTTTTCAGAATAAACCTCTGAAAAAAATGCTCGCCGGAATTCAGTCTCTGGGGGGAATGCTTTTTAGAATACACTTCTGAAGGAGATACTTTTCAGAATAAACCTTTGAAGGAAATGCTCGCCAAAATTCAGTCTCTGGGGGGAATGCTTTTCAGAATAAGCTTTTGAAGGAGATGCTTTTTAGAATAAACCTATGAAGGAAATGCTCGCCATAATTCAGTCTTTGGGGGGAATTCTTTTCAGAATAAACTTCTGGAGGATATGCTTTTCAGAATAAACATCTGAAGGAAATGATCGCCAGAAATAAGTCTCTGGGGGGAATGCTTTTCAGAATAAAATTCAGAAGGAGATGCTTTTCAGAATGAAGCCCTGAAGGAGATGCTTTTCAAAATTCGGTCTCTGAAGGGGAAATGATGGTTATGTAGATAGTCACTCCGTCCTGTTTCAGAAATTGATCTATAACCTGTTTATAAGTTACTGGTAATATTTGTGTGTTTGCGAACATAACCTGAAAAGACAAAGTTAGTTTTGTGCAATGTCATGATGTATGTAATGTGTTGCGTAACGATGCTCTCAAAATAAATGATAATGTTATATGCTTTTCATATGCATATGTTATGATATTTTGTAAATGATGTATGGATGAAATATGTTGATGGAGTGTGTCGGTAGTCTCCGTATAATAATGTCTGGCTGGGGAAAATAAATCTCTAATTGTTGCTGGGGATGAAGACAGTTATTCTTCAAATTTTGTTTAAAATGCCTTTATTGGGGATTTTCGCTTTCTATTTGAGGAAATTCAACTGGGGATCTTCGACTTCTGCTTGGGGATAGAAGCATTCAAGGAGAGTCGGTCATTCATCATTATTTGAAGGATTTAATTCTTTATGTATCCTGACTAGGGATAAAAGAGATGGATAATCCTTTGATGCGCTCTTCGGGGGAAGACAATGTTGATTGATATCTGACCGGGGAATAGAATCTCGTCGGGGAGCTCGCAATATTGGAGAAGTAAACTCCATTGGGGAAATAAACCTTGTAGACTATATTGAGGAAAATAATCTATGATGAGGATTATCTTCTAAAAATAGCTCAGAGGAGATTGCGCTGTGAGAGTTTATGGTCAACTTTGAATGTTATCCCGATTCTTAGAGTCTTTAGTAAATGATAATCAAGTTTTCATGCATATATTTGTAAACAGTAATCATATTCAAATGCATATGTTCATTCAATATAATCATTGGACATTTTTGCAAACAAAATAGAGAAGTAAAAACAATTTTGAATTTGAAATTGATTGTATTGATTTAGAAGGTCTGCCTATGAACAAACAATTTTATACAAGGAGATAGAAATCCTAGTAAGAGTAATTCATCGTAAAATAAAAAAGTTGTACAAAGAAAAACAGCTATGTGGAAACGATCCCATCGACTTTCAACTCTTCTATTTCCCTTATGTCTTTAAACATCTCATCCCTTGTTGTCGGAAGAATTTGATTGAATTGATCTGTACCATTTGAACTTGACATTAGTGATTATGTTAGTTGTAAGTGGATGGGTGATCCAACGGGACATGGTCGTACGCTTTAATCCCTAACTTTTGCCTGGACCGCCCTTTCGGGTTTCAGTCCACCGGGATATCCTTTTTTGCCCAAGCCGCCTTTTCAAGTTTTTGACTTGCCGGGTGTAAATTATATATGTATGTATATATATATCCCTAATTTTTGCTTGAACCCTTTTGGTTCGCCAGGATGCCCTTACTTTTTCCTAGGCCACTCAACCTAGCGGGTCTCTTTTATGCGTAGTATTTTTTAACTATGTCTGTGTTCACAAAGTGTTGAAAATCTTCACCGTCCAATGTGGTAAGTATCGTAGCACCACAAGAAAATATATTTTTGATCATAAATGGCCCTTCATATGTGGGAGTCCATTTGCCACTGGGATCAGCTTATGGTAGGATATAACGCTTTATTACCAAATCACTAGCCCGGTACACCCGTTGTTTGACTTTCTTGTTAAAGGCCTTGATCATGCACTTATGATACATTTTACCATGACAAACATCCGCAAGCCTTTTTTCATCAATCAGATTTATTTGGTCAAGTCTAGTCTAAATCTACCCGTCTTCATCTAAACCTACATCTTTCATAATCCTTAAGGAAGGAATCTGGAATTCGATAGGTAAGACAACCTCCATACTGTAGACTAGAGAAAACGGGGTTGCCCCAGTTGATGTACGTACTAAAGTGCGATAACCATGAAGAGAAAATGGTAGCATCTCATGCCAGTCTTTATACGTCACTGTTATCTTCTGCAAAATCTTCTTGATATTCTTATTGGCGGCTTCCACTGTGCCATTCATCTTTGGTCGATATGGAGAAGAACTATGGTGCTTAATTTTGAATTGCATGCAGAGTTTCGTGATTATAGTATTGTTAAGATTGGTACCATTGTCTGTGATGATCCTCTCGGGTATGTCATAGTGATAGATAAGGTTATGCTTAATAAATCGGGCCATAACATTCTTGGTAACAGAGGCAAAAGAGGTTGCTTCAACCCACTTCGTGAAATAATCAATAGTGACCAGGATGAAACGATGACCAATGGAATAAGTAGGCTTAATTTCTCCAATTATATCAATGGCCCACATCACAAATGGCCAAGGAGCAGTCAAGAGATTCAAGGGAACCGGAGGTACATGTACTTTGTTAGAATAAATCTGGCATTTGTGGCAAGTTCTGAAATGACGATGACAATCAGTTTCCATGGTAGACCAATACTAACCCGCTCTTAGAATTTTCGTAGCCATCGTATGCCCACTGGAATGAGTACCAAAGACTCCTTCGTGTATATCTTCCATAATCTCCCAGCTTCCTTCTTGTCTACACAATGAAGCAAAGTTAAATTGTGATTGCACTTGTACAAGATTTTGTTACTCAGAAAGAACTTGGCAGAGAACCTCCTTAGAAATTTCTTATCATTGATAGATACCCCTCAAGGATACTCTTGAGTCTCGAGGTATCTTTTTACTTTATGGTACCAAGGCTTTTCCTCTAATCCATTAGTATTAACTTCGTAGCAATGTCCTGGTTCGTCTAGTCTCTTAATAGTAATTCGGGGAGCTTCATTGTCCCATCCGACTCTAAACATAGATGACATGGTAGACAATGCGTCTGGAAATTGATTCTCTTCTCGTGGAATGTGTTCAAAAGTAATTTCTTCGAAGTACGAAATTAATGTCAACATATGCTCTCAATAAGTAATGAGATTTGGATATTTCGTATCCCATTCTCCCTTAAACTGACTGATCACTAGGGCCGAGTCCCCGTATACATTTAAGAATTTAATTCTCATATCGATACCAGCCTTGATACCCACGATGCACGCTTCATATTCTGACATATTGTTGGTACAATCAAAACATAATATGGAGGTGAAAGGCATATGGCTACCCTTGGGAGAGATGATTATAATGCGAATTCCATTACCAAGCGCAGTGGAAGCTCCTTCAAAAACTATAGTCCATCGGGATCCTGGCTCAGGTCCTTCATATGGTCCAGGTTCTTCATAATCTGTAACTAGCATAATATTCTCATTTGGGAACTCAAAACTCATAGACTGATAGTCATCTACAACCTGATGAGCCAAACGATCTGCCAATACACACCCTTTAATTTCCTTGAGTAGTGTACTGAATGTCGTATTCGATCAAGACCATTTTCCATCTTGTTATTCTTCCAGAGAGAGCGGGTTTCTCAAACATGTATTTTATTTGATCCATCTTAGAGATCAATAAGGTTGTATGAGTCAACATATACTGTCTTAGTCAGTGATCATCCCATGCCAAAGTGCAGCAAGTTTTCTCGAGCAGTGAGTATCTTGTTTCATAGTCGGTAAACTTTTTGTGAAGGTAGTATATTGCATGCTCTTTTCGACCAGTCTTGTCATGCTGCCCCACTTTACTATTTGATCTTTCTTTAGTAACTTGAAGATTGGCTCATGGGTAGCAGTCAAATGGGAAATAAATCTAGCAATATAGTTCAATCTTCCCAAGAAACCTCTGACCTCCTTCTCATTACGGGGAGCTGGAATTTCTTGAATGGCTTTAACCTTGGCGAGATCAAATTCAATATATTTGCCACTAACGAAAAAACCTAAGAGTTTACCGGATCTTACCCCAAAGGTGCACTTGTTTGGATTTAGCCTCAAGTTGTACTTCTTCAACCTCTCAAATAGCTTGTGCAATTTATCAAGGTGCTCTTCTTCAGTTTGATACCTGGCTATCATGTCATCAACGTAAACCTCTATCTCATAATGAATCATATCATAGAAAAAAGATACCATAGCATGATGATATGTTGCACTGGCGTTCTTCAAACCAAAAGGCATAAATTTGTAACAGAAAGTGCCCCACTGTGTGACAAAAGTAGTTTTATCCATGTCTTCAGGTGCCATCTTGATTTGATTATAACCGGGGAAACCATCCATCAAGAAAAATACTTTGTGATGAGCGGTGTTGTCAACTAGAACATCAATATGTGAAAGTGGAAAGTCATCTTTGGGGCTTGCTCTATTCAGATCCCTGTAGTCTATACACATACGTACCTTACCATCCTTCTTAGGTACTGGCACCACATTTGTAACCCATTGAGGATAGGATGTAACAACTAAGAAACCTGCATTGGACTGTTTCATAACCTCAGCTTTGATCTTTTCAGACATCTCAAGATACATACGACGAACCTTTTGCTTTATAGGAGGACAACCTTCCTTCATCGGTAAATGGTGAACCACAATACCAGTATCAAGCCTTGGCATGTCTTCGTACGACCAAGAAAAGATCTCAATATAGTCATGCAACATATTGAATAATCTCTTTTTGACATTGTCCTCTAGGTTGGCACCTATCTTGATTTCTTTCTTGTCCTCTTCAGTACCCAAGTTCACAACCTCGACTAGCTCCTCATACGGTCGTATGGCTCTTCCTTCTTGCATTAAGAGCCTAGCAAGCTCTCCAGGTATTTCACAATCTTCCTCACCTTCATCCTCGACATGGTAGATTAGATTTTCAGAGTCATAATTGGCAATAACATAATTGTTATCAATAGGATCCAGGGTGGATATGGATCTGCAATTTTTTGTGTGGGTGTGTGTAAGAACACATAACTATTTTTAAAGCAAAATAAGTAAAATAAATAAAAGGAGCGCAAAATTTGATTGCAAACGTCTAATGATTTATTAAATGAAAATATACTGATGAATAACGACAACCCTAATAAATGGGACATTATGCCCCGGGTAAGGCATAAGGCTCAAAGTTTATTGTTTAAATTACATTACCAAAAAAACTTGAAAGTAAGAAAACATAAAATAACATTTACTCCTGACTAAAGGAGATTGGGATAAAGTTTTCAGTCTTCTAATTGTTAAGCTCATTGCTAGTAGTAGGGAAAATCTAATTGTCCATGTCATAGTCGCTATCAGCGTCTTCCACAGCAGAAACATCATCAATAACATTAACCCCCTAATAATGATTAGGCATAGGTGCAATGATCACATTAGGAGTCTCATAAGGGTCAAATTCAATCTCCTTAGCGTCAATCATGTCTTGGATTTTATTCTTCAGAGCCCAACAATTGCTAGTGTCATGCCCGAGGCTATCAGAGTGATATGCACACCTTGCATTGGGATTATTAGGAGGTTCTCTCAATGTAACCAGTCCTGCCTTAAACATGTGTTGTAATGCTTATGTCAATGGCATGTTGATCCTTGTTAACTTCCTCCCGGGTGCATCCTGCTTATGTTGATTATTCCATTGTTGTTCTTGCACTGGCGCATGGTTTGAGATTAATACTGCCCCCACAGACTAGTTGTGGTCACTCTTATTATGTCCCTTATGTTCGTACAGAGCATTACATTCCCTTTTACCAGTATAAGCCTTCTTCATAGTATTTGAAGATGTGGCCACTTGGATTTTACCGCTTCTGATTCCATTCTAAACATGTTCCCCTGTCAATATCAGTTCAGCGTAACCAGCCGAAGAACTTCTAAGTAGGTGATTATAGAAAGGACCTATGAGTGTACTCATGAACATGTCAACCAAATCTCTATCAGCCAAAGTCGGTTGAACTCTTCCCGCAAGATCTCTCCACTTCTGTGCGTACTCTTTGAAACCTTCCTCAGAACCCATGGACATACTCTGTAGTTGCATGCGGGTTGGCTCCAAATCAGAATTATATTGATAATGTTTATAGAAATCTGCAGCCAAATCTTCGCAAGTGCGAATATTGGAACCTTAAAGGTTATAATACCATTCCATTTGTGTTCCAGATAGACTCTCCTAAAAGAAATGCAGCCACAACTTTTTACCAGCACCATGTGGTTGAATTTTCTGAACATATGACCTCAAGTGCAACTTCGGGAAGGAAACACCATCATACTTGGCAAATATAGGAGTTTTGAATTTAGGAGGAATGACAACTCCTGAAACCAGACCCAAATCATCAAAGTTCAATCCAGGAACCTTCTAGATTTCCATAGCTCTCAGACGCTCTTCCAACAGTATAAACTTCTCATCAACAGGGGGATATTTCTAATCCAAGTAATCATCTTCCTCTTCATCAGGAAATTTATCAAAACCAGGATTACTTCTTTCAGTTTTCACACTCTTACCATATTCATCCTATTTTTCATCTTCATCTGATGGGATGTCAAGATCTCGAGCTTGCTTGACTGGACCTCTGAACCTTCTCCCCATGTTGAGTATGCCGATTTATTTCCTTGTCTTCTTCTTTTTCCCACAGGTGACAAGTGCCTTCAATTCTTCTTGCCCCTGGCTAAGTTCAGGAACATCTATTGGAATTGGGAATTATGAGTTTGGAGATCTTTAATTGTCTGTTCAAGAGCCATTTCTGCTGAAATTAACAGCAAGAAGATGAGAAATTCTATCTTGAGAATACTTGTTATGCAATGATATGTATGGCATGTAGATGCATATGCAATGTTTTCAAGGATGCCGCGGGATTAAAGTTTTGAAATATGAATATGGTTGCATCTTTGTCTTGAAGAACCTTGAGTCTTCATCTTTGAACGTCCTTCGATAAGAATCAAGCTCACCATATCAAATGGGTCCTAGCCTCTGACTCAAAAGAATGTACTTTGATCTTGATGGCATCTGGATAGAGGAAAATAAATCCTCTTGCCCCTTGCTAGAAATCTGGCTTATGATAATCCTGCACCAAAGATCCCTAAGATCCTTAAAATGGTTAGTAAAATGCCATGTCATGATGATATGACTTTATAATGTCATGTTCGTGTTAAATAGATAGCAAACACAAACAAGTCACACAAGATCCATAAGGTTAAAGGCTTGCATGAAGTTCATATGTAAGTACCCTTCCCCATTAGAGTTAAGTTGGCTCAACCTGTCCTAAAAATAGTAATCGGGTTCTAGGAATATCATATCACCGATCTTTCTCGCATGCTTTATTTCAGCATGGCAAATGGCTTACCACCAAAACATCATGAGAGTCGAATCTCAATAAGCGTGGCATCGAGTATCAACCAACCTTGGACTACACCAAAGTCGGCCATCTCACTACCTTCTAATGGCCAAGATGGGTCAATTAAGGTTGTAAAAGTAAGTTAGTGCTAACAACACCATGCGTAAGCCTAATGTTATCCTTGACTGACTTAAGGAACATTAGTACAAACCAAAGTGTAACACTAATTGTAGCCATCATGTTAACCATATCGGTCTATGTTGTACAGTCTTTATGATCTATAGCTACTTATCTAAGGAAATCCTAGATCCGAGTGTTGGATCTTACAAACAATAATACCCAAAGAAACCCTTAAATTAAAGCAAACAATTCAAACAATTAAAGCAAATAAAATTGATCTAAACTCTAAGGTAACCCTTCTCTTTTAAGTATTCCTCAGCAGAGTCTCCAGTTCTGTCATACGGTGGGAGAACTGACTTTTTTGGTTTTATCCAAATGTGCGGATAACAAGAGTCGCCACCGACTTTTCTTTTATCCAATATGTAGGAAAGGTGAAAAGAACAGGAAAGACCTTTAATAGATTTTGAGTTCGGGGGTATGTTATGAAAAGAGAAGGTGTTAGCACCCCTTTTATCCGGTTATCTACGGGCTCTTAATCACTAGCTCACTTTTGAAAATTTGCTTTGTATGTGTGTTTTGAAAATATTTTTGAAAAGCTAAAGTACGACCAAATCTGTAATGATTCTTGTATCAGTCCTCAAGAATGCGTACAAAGTGTTTTTGAAAATATTTGTTTGAAAAGTAGTGTGAAAAATGTATTCTTTGTGAGAAAAGTTTGTGAGCAAGCAATTAAGATTTTCTTACCCACTAAAGTCTTTCTTATTCTTTTCCTTCTCCTTTAGAGATAGTACCATCCATAACACTAGTTGGTAGGTAGCCTTATCTATTAGATGTGAAGGGATATGCGTATGGTCATCGAAAGCAACATGTAAGGATACTTTAGTAATTATATCGAAAGGGACTATCATCCTTTACTCGTAGGGACTAGATCATTTTGTAGGCCACTCAGAGGGTCATCGAGGGACTATTATCTTTATTCAAAAGGGACATGATGATTTGATCGAGGGTCTTTTGCTAAAGTATCCCCACTTTTGAGGGACATGACCAATATTGTAAGGCAACAAGAGAGGTTACCCTAAAGGTGCAAGTGTGCGAAGTGTGTTAATTCATTTATTTATCTTAAGAATTAGGGTTTTCTATGTTTATTTTTAGTCTTTCCATACAAACCCTAGTTACTAGCAGTTAAAATATGTACAAAAAAAATAAAATGCGGAATGTAAAGACCTAAGCTATTACATGGATTTGGGAGAGATACATAAGTATAAACATTCGCGAGAAAGTAAACCTACGCTATTACATCCTGTGAGAAGTTACATAATTGGGAAAAAATGCGAGAAAAGAAAATCTATGCTATTACAATTAAAGAATGCAACCTATACAATTTCCTATGAATTTAAATAGCAATAGATAAATAAAAGAATATTATAAAAAATATTTTAAGGACCTAAATTTAAGTGTTGATGTTTTTTTTAAAATATTTTTTCATATAGAAAATAGTTTAAATGATAATAGTAATTAAAAATCTAATTCTAATTAATTTTAATATTAAGAAGAAAATTTTAGTTAATTAATTAATAAAATAATTAGTAAAATAAAAAAAATATATAAGAAAAATTTTAATTACTAATTAAAAAGACCTAACCCTAATTTGTTATAGTTTTTGAAAAAGATTAGGTTAGTTAATGATTAATTAAAAAGAAATTAATTAAAAAAATAAAAAATTTAATAGTAAAGAAGTAAGAAAAAGAATGTTAAACTATTAAAATGTTTTTGTGTAGAAAATAATTTATGTGATAATAATTATGTAAAACCTAATTGTTTATAATTAATTTTTATTTCTAAGAAAAAGGTTAATTAATTAATTAATTAATAAAAATACATCAAAAATTTAATTACTAATTAAAAACCCTAATCCTAATTTGTTAAAGTGTTAAAAAAAATATTAGGTAAATTAATTGTTAATTATAAAAGAAATTAAGAAAATATGGTGAAAATAAATTAGGGTTAGTAAAAAAAAGAAGAAAAAAACCAATTGCCTGGGGTGGGTGTTAGTTTGGCCTAAAAACACTTGTATCGTGAGATTCGATGAAAATACCTCAAACTGCCCTAACAATGACAGATCCTTATTCCTGTGTCAAAGCTTGCAAACAATCATTTTAAACAAGTCTAAACATCATTATAAACAGGTATATATGCATAGAATTAATCAACAACACATGAATTATGAGTTTGAATTTCAAGAATATTATCCAACCGGTGATGTTGAGATGTGATGATCTAGCGCACTTCAAGCTTCAAAGATGGATGGGGTGAACTCTTGAACACTTCAGGAACACGATGGAATGGATTGAAAGTTGCTGCACACAAGGTTTTTAGTTTGCCCTAGTTTTGAGAAATTGAGTATTTTGAGAGTATTCTTGAGGAAATTTTCGTGTCCCTCTTGGTCTAAAGATGTCATGTTTTTATAGTGGAAGAATTAGGTTAACAAAAGTGAATCAAGTCTTTTATATTTCATGATCTTCATGATTCGAATTTCATGATCAAATATTGCTGAAATTACAAAAGATTTGAATTTCATGATCAAATATTTGATTGAAGTTTTGCATGAAATCTTTCATTTTTAGGCCAATCTCATACCAATCACGTTTTTCCTAACTGGACATGAGCTTTTTAGACTTATGATTTGGTTCAAAAATAGAATTTCGTGCCTTATATAATTTATTTGGTATTTTATTTGATTTATGTTGCTTTTAATTGAATAAAATCAAAATAAAAAGAAATAAAAAACAAAAGTAAATGAATGGATTTAGGAGTCTATTATGAGGTCAGGAACCCATTTGGACCTTAAAAGATAGGCCCATTAGCCCAAAAATTCAAATTTTCTCAATTTGGACTTCATGCATTTTCTCAAAATTGCCCAACTTGCACCAATCATAACTCACTCAATTTTTATCATATCAAGGTGATCTTGAACTTTTTGGAAACCTCAAGATGTACCCTACAACTTTCAAGCAGGTCATTTTTTAATTTGAAGCTTCTAACCTTATGTAAATTGCTTTGACAAAAAGTGTCTTTTTGTTGACTTTTAAAATGACCTGTAATATTTTGGCCCATATCTCTCAAATGAAGCATTTTTTGCCTTAATCTTAGAGAGACAAAGTTGTAGACAATTAAATTTACTTTAAAATGGGCATTGGTTGACAATTTTCTGATTAAGTATATGAAGTTTATGCTTGGTCATAGTTTAGTTGACTTCTCCTTAAGAAAACCCTAATTTAGTAACTTTTGACTTTTGATGAATCTCGAGTTTTCTTGATGAATCATAATCAACCCTTGATCAAATGATGAATGTGACTTCAAAATATTTATGTTGACCAAAAATCTTGAAGTTTGACTGTAAATTGGTCAAAGTTGACTTTTTGTCCAATACAATTGATTTTTAATCATCTGAGTAGTTGATTGCGCAAACTTGTGCTGCAAGGCTTGAAACTTGGCATGAGGATTCTTTGAAGCATATGAGAAACTATGAAGTCCACTTGAGGCATTAGAAGTCCAATTTTCCTTGGGAAAAAGAAAACCCTAGTTGTAGGTAAATGCTTAGGAGGAGGGTTTGTCTGGTCAACTCTTGAGTAGTCTTGGGTGTTTAGGACTTTCATATGCATGAGGAAGTATCTTGAATTAATTTGTATTAAATAATGGGAGGGGAAATTTTTGGGTACAACACATAAGTAATTGGAAAGTCCGTAATAGACAAAGCTCTGTGCGACTTGGGAGACAATATAAGTCTAATGCCTTTATCAATCTGCAAAAGATTAAATATGGGAGAGTTGCGACCGACAAGAATGTCCATACAACTAACTGATCATTCAATAAAGTTTCATTTAGGAATTCTTGTAAATGTTCTTGTATGTATTGGAAAATTTTATATCCCCACTGACTTCATTATTATGGATATCACGGAAAACTCTAACGTCCCTATTATATTAGGAAGACCATTCCTTGCCACCGCCGAAGCCATAATAGATATGAAAAGAGGTAAACTGACATTTGAGGTCGGCGAAGAAAAATTCAAATTTATCCTCTCACAAGTCTTCAAAGCACCTACCATAGATGATTCGTGTTATTTCTTGGACGTCATCAATGAATGCATTAAGGAAATGGAGAAACGGCAGACCAAATATTCAGAAGCTCTAACAATTCCAATACTTCCAATCCTTGAAGACGATAATTGGTGTGATGAATAGAGAGATGACAATCTAAGTGAATGTCTCGCACTAACTCCTGACCCTATGGCTTGCTTAAGGAAGCACGATGTCGAACTTAAAACATTACCAAAAGATCTAAGATATGAATTCCTATACACATAACTCCAACAAACCCCTCATAGTCAATGCAGATTTAGGACATATTTAAGCAAAAAAAATTACTACAGGTCCTAAGGAAATACCCGACTACTTTAGGCTATAAAATCTAAGATCTAAAAGGAATAAGCCCCTCAATATGCATGCATCACATTATGCTTGAAGAAGACCGTAAGACCTCATGAGAACATCAAAGAAGAATAAACCCAGTTCTGAATGATGTAGTTAAGAAATAAGTACAAAAGTTATTAGAAGCAGGAATATTATATCCAATATTCGACAGTAAATGGGTTAGCCCAGTACATGTTGTACCAAAGAAAAGAGGTGTTACTATTGTCATCATTGCAAAGGTGAATCCATAACACAATGTACTCAAACCGGATGGAGAGTGTGTATTGGTTATAGGAAGTTAAACAAAGCCACTTAAAAATATCATTTTCCTTTACCCTTCATTGATCCAATGCTCGAACGACTAGCTAAGCATTCCCATTTTTGCTATCTGGATGGTTATTAGGGATTTTTCCAAACCCCTACACACCCCGAAGATCAAGAAAAGACTACATTCACCCGTCCCTATGGTACATTTGCCTATAGACGAATGATGTTTGGACTATGCAATGCTCCTACAACATTCCAAAGGCGCATGATGTTAATTTTCGCTGATTTTATAGATGACATCATGGAAGCATTTATGGATGATTTCTCTGTCTGTGGTAAAAGATTTAAAGGATGCTTATCAAACTTAAAAATGGTACTTGAACGATACGTGAAAGTTAATCTCGTATTATATTGGGTAAAATGCCATTTCATGGTCCTAAAAGGAATCGTACTTGCAGACATAATATCTGAAAAAGGAATTGAGGTTGACAAAGAAAAAATAGAAGTTATAGAAAACCTTCAACCTCCGTAAAATGTAAGAGAAATAAGAAGTTTCTTAGGACATGCAGGTTTCTATCGAAGATTCATTAAAGATTTCTCTAAAATTACCAAACCCCTATGTAATACGGTGGGAGAATTGACTTGGTTTTGCATTTTATCGCAAATATGCAGATAGCAAGAGTCGCCACCGACTTTTCTTTTATCCAATAAGGAAAGGGTGAAAAGAACAGGAAAGACCTTCGAGATTTTTTAGTTCAGGGGGTAGGTTTTGAAAAGGGAAGGTGTTAGCACTCTTTTCATCTGTAAGTATCTACGGGCTCTTAATCGCTTAGCTCGCTTTCTTTGAAAAATTTCTTTGTGTCGTGTGTTTGAAAATATTTTTAAAAGATTCTAATCGTAAGGCGAAACTTTGTAATGATTCTCGTATCAGTCCTCGAGAATACATATGAAGTGTTTGCTTGAAAATGTTTTTGAAAGTTTTTGTGTGAAATGTTTTTGTTTTGAAAGGCTTTGTGAGCAAGCAATTAATAGCATTCTACCTACTCAAGGTCGTTCTTGTATTTTCCTCCTCCTTTAGATAGTTCTATACTACCATTAGTTAGTAGTGTTGTACCCCAAAATTTGCCCTCTCATTCTTCAAGGCCTTTCTCACAAGGATTCTCAAGGTTCAAGCTTGCACAAGTACTTTGGAATTTTCCAGTACCAAAATTAAAAGGAAACTGTCAAAAAGGGAGAAAACAGATAAAAATATTATTTTGACAAAAATTGGAGAAATACAAGTGTTCTTCGTTTCAGCTCTTTCGATTGGCCTTTTGGCCTCTTTCGACACAAGCTTGGCTTGCATCCTTCGACTGGGCATGGGCCTATGGCACAGTTTAGTTTGGATTCACAAGGAAAAGAGCCTCTTGTAATCTATTTCATTTCCAAGGCAAAAGGCTCTCTTTTAACATCCTTCAATTTTCACCTTTTGCTCCCTATTTGTCTCTTTCGAATATGAACATTTTGTCTTTAGTTTGACCATATGTACCCCCTGGCGTGCAAGCTTTCGATTAGACATGAGCCATCTTCACACAAAGGCTTCGATTGGAGTTTTGGTTCCCTTCGAATCACCATCTCTCAAACCCAACTCTAAATCCTTCAACGCGGTTTTCTTTAGTACATTTCTAGAACTCTTCGACACAAGTGGGAAATAGGATCTTGAAAGGACAACTGATCAAATCTGTGGACCCTTCTACGTGATCTTACTTTACAAGACTTAATGCTTGTATCTCACTCCATAATTAATTGCTTACATTTTGGATTAAGCTATTGTCCAGGTGATTAAGCCTTTGACCAAAAGTTTTTCGCATGAAAGTGAACTTGTTAAGTACGAATCCTGTGCCAAAGCCCATGCTTTGCTAAAATCATGCTTGTACTTCACCATAAGTCAGGGAAGTCAGTCCCTTTTAACCAACAACTTCAGTACTTCACCTTGGAACCTTGGAAAATCTGACATGACTTAATATTCACGTTTCAGCCAAGCCACATCTTTGTTTAACTCCAAAACCTTTTCTCTATAAATAGAGGAACCATTGACAAAGAAAGGGTCCAGATTTTTTCTAAGAGAGAAAAATAATAAAAAATCCTCAAGCACTAAAACTCTCCCATATTCTCAAACTCTCCAACATTCTCAAACCTTCAGAACTCTAAGATTTTTCCCCATAAAAAGTCTCAGTGGTATACCTTTCTATTTACTTCCCCTAGACTGAAGCAACCTTCGATTCACGTATCACCATCATATACTCTCTTCGATTCAGTGACTGCCCAAACCAAACATTAACAGAACTAGCTTCAGGAAGATCCCAGCGAGGCTCCCTCCACCATCAAAAAAAGGTCACCTATAGCTCTTTCGATTAAACACATCAAGAGGTAAGTTCTCTCTAAACTTAGAACTCTTTCATTTAAACATCATATACACATTCCAATAAAGAAAATGTAGATATTTCTAGACCATGTTTTAGCATTAGATTCTGACTGCTCTTATGCTGAAAACTCAACCTTAATTGGTTATAATTTAGACTTTGAGACCCATTGGTTTTTTTGTGCTAACCCCTGGACTGTAGTTATGTTTGGATGTTGCATTTAAGAACTTGAGACAGGTTTGTTATACCCTTCGATTGGCTAGCTGCATAAGCCTTTCGAATCACAATTTGAGGACCTAACATGCTTACAAGGAGTCAGCAAGGAGCCTGTGGAAAAGCCAGAACCTTGTTGTTTCCAGACCTAAGACGAAATCCATAACCTTTCTGTTTCCATGCCTCAAACAAAAGATGACTCCACTGACTCCAACCCCCAGTCGAAGGAGGCAGAAAGATTTCATCTTATATTGGTTCCAGACCCAGTCGAAAGGCACAACATGCTATCCCACTTGTCCCAATCGAAAGGCACAACAGGCTGACCGTGAGGCCTCAGTCAAAAGTCATGCCTTCACCTTTTTCAGGCCAAATCGAAGAGAGCCAGAAAGTGCAAAATCGAAGGGTTTTCTGCCTCAATCGAAAGACCCTCATTTTTCTTGCTTTTATTTTATTTTTGCCTTTATATTCTCGTGCAATTCAATATGGTTGTAATAGTGTAGGATTTTATCTTTCTGCGCTTTATTACTTTTATATGCTTGCTAATAAATAGGATATGTATGGCAAGATAAAATCAACAAGTAGACAATCACTAATTCAAGATAAAATCATGCACACTTGCACACAAACACCCCTTAGGGTATCTCCACTAGGTTGCCTAAACAAATGGGCCATGTTATGCTTGTCAAGTACTTTGGAAAAATAAGAACAATCAAAATGATCATAGTCCCTCGATGACGCTATCGGAGTTGCCTAAACAAAATGATCAAGTCCCGTTTAACATCCTAACGCAAGGTTGTTCACCAAACACAATGGTGAAGCAACACTGTTAAAAGGGTTAAAAACATAAGAAAGATCTTTGTGTAAAATAGGGTAGACAACTCTTAGTTACTTGATCAAAAGCTTGCAAAACATCCTTGCTACTTTCAAACACACATCTCAACACAATTTCAAAAACAAACTTTCAAAAACATTGAAACATCTTTTCAAAAAGACAAACACCTTTGTAAAACATTCAAACAAGAATTGTTACAAAGGTTGCCTAGACAAGGCATCTTTTTCAAAACATTTTCAAAACCACACACACAAAGCACCATTTCAAACAATTGAAAAGCAAAGGCAAGTGATCCAAGCAAGTAACTAAGAGCCCATGGATAACCATGGATAGAAAGGGTGCTAATACCTTCCCTTTCTATAATCTACTCCCCGAACCCAAGAAAACATCTCAAAGGTCTTTCCTATGCTTTTGACCTTTCCTTAGGATAGAATAAAAGTCGGTGGAGACTCTTGATAAACCGAACAAGTGCAAACACAAATGCAAATCCCAAGTCAGTTCTCCCACCGTATCACAGAACTGGCGACTCTACTGGGGAAATTTCTAAAAGTGGGGTTACCTTAGGGTTTTAGATCACCTTTACTTGCTTACCTTGATTGCTTTGTTTGCTTTACTTTTTAGGTTCCTTGTTTAGGTTTGTTTAAATCCTACACCCGGATTTGGGGGCACCTTTTTAGGTAAGTAGCAATAAACTGTGAAGGAACTGTGCGGGGTATACCGACATGGTTGAAATAGTAGCTATGTTGGTGTGGCACTTTGGTTGGTACCAGTAACCCTTGAGTTGAATCAAGGAGAGTACGGGGCCGCCGCGTGGTGTGGTGAAGCATCAATTGACCTTAGACCCTTACTTGACCATCTTGGCCTTTTTAGGGGTAGTGAGATGACCGACTTTGCTGCAGTCCGAAGTTGGTAGATACTCGATACTACACTCATTGAGGGTTGTTTTCTTGGAATATTTTAGTCGCTAGTTAAATGGCTAAACCAAAACAATGAACATAGAAAACAATCCAATGATATTGAGCTCCTTAGAACCCGATTACTATTTATAGGACAGGTTTTGAGCCAACTAAACTCAAGAGGGTACTTACCTATGAAACCTCATGCAAGCCTAAAAGTAGGGTTTTGTGTAACTTGCTTGTACATGTGTTTGTGCATACATCATAAACATCATAAAGCATCATATGCATCCACTACCCATTTCAAGGGTTTGGATCTTCATCTTTGTTCGTGTTTTGTAGGTCATGGAATCTCTTCGCAGGAAAACAATTCAAGTCAACCTTGTGAGAATCCCTCCTCAACTCAAGGAGCTTACATCCAGAATTCCAGAGAATTCTCTCTTCAGTGAAAGACATGGTAGACTCCTCAGCTTAGTCAACACCAACATTGAAGAAGACATGGTTAAAGTTCTCTTCCAGTTCTTTGACCCCCTACACCACTGTTTCACATTCCCTGACTACCAATTGGTGCCTACTTTGGAGGAATTTTCTCAACTCCTGAGAATTCCTATTCTTAATCAACTACCCTACAACGGTACGGAAAAAGAACCAAAGCCTGAAGATGTTGCTCAAGCATTACACTTGCAACCATCTGATATCAAGGGGCATTGGGAAACCAGAAGTGGTGTCAAGGGTTTCTTGGCAAAGTTTTTGTTTGAGAAGGAACAGGACTGCTGGAATTCTCTTGATCCACAAGCCTATGAAGAAATTGTGGCACTCCTTATTTATGGGTTGGTCTTGTTCCCAAACCCTGACCAACTTATAGATGTGAATGTTGTTAAGATTTTCATGTCCAAAAATCCCATACCTACATTACTTGGGGACATCCTCCACTCATTTCACACACGAACAATGAGGAAAAGGGGTGTTCTCATGTGCTGTACTCCTCTCCTGGCAAGGTGGTTTATTTCTCACCTTCCACAATCAGTTCTGAAGAATGAGCAGGGTTTAAGGTGGTCACAACGGTTGATGACCCTCACACATTCTGATGTAGATTGGTGTTCTCGGTCCAGAGAAAATGTCATCCTTATTGATCGTTGTGGTGAATTCCCTAATGTCCCACTACTCGGTATTAGGGGAGGCATCACCTACAACCCCTGTCTAGCCTTGAGACAATTTGGATATGCTCGGAGGGATGGCCCTCATGACATGATGATTCCTGACCTAGTTTTTGACTTCGACAACGATGTGCAAGGACTTCGACAAAGGTTCATCAGAGCTTGGAGGATGCCTAACAAGGTGGATAGTAAGACATTGGGGCACAAGAATTCCATCCCCCTTGAGCCTTACCTCAAGTGGGTGCGAACCCGCTCCCAGAATCTTATGATGCCATATCCTCACATTCTCCCCTTGATTAAAGAGCCTTATATGGAAGGAGAGGTTCCATACACCATCCTACATCCTGACATGCCAACATCATGGGAAGAAATGCAAAAGAGTTGGATCCAACTCAAAGAAGAATGGGATACTTTTGAAGCCAGCTTCTATGCCAGTGAGAAGAAGGTTTTAGAGCTCACCCGCTGACTTCACGAGGAGGAAAATCTCAACACCTACATCGCACCAAAGAGTATGCGCAACGTCTTTTTACATTAAGATTTTTGTAATATTTCGCCCATGGGGAATTTATGTACTAACAAATTTCTTCTTAATATGACGTGCGTTCTTTTAGTTTGCAACAAATTTGAATTTTTGAACCCTTGAATGCATTACATGAATAACATATCATTCATCATATGCACAAACAGGTCTTCAAGCCAGGATTCCTTATCTTTCCGCTGTTTATTTCAGCAAGATGGATTTGGAGAAAACAGTGAAGGACCTACATGCACAAAACTCACAATTTCAACAACTCCTCATGACCTTGGCAAAGGGTCAAGAGGATCTCAAAGTTCTGCTAGAGAAAAATAAAGAGAAAAAGAAGAAGAAAAAGAGGACCATCCTGTTCAACACTGGACGCAAGTTTGGAAACGGGCTGCAGAATGAAGTTGATCTGACCACCTCATCTGGAGGGAAAGATAGTCCACAAGAAAGGAGGGCTCCTAGCCCTATGGTCTCCGACAACAAGACAGACTATGATGAAGAACAGTATCCTCCTGCTGAGGATAAGTACAAACAGCTGGAAGACCGTTTGAGTGCTATGGAAATACAGAAGGTGCCCGGTCTGGACTTCGGAGATCTGGGTCTATCATCTGGGGTGGTGATTCCCCATAAATTCAAGGCACCTGCCTTTGCCAAGTATGACGGAGCTTCCTATCCAAAGCTGCACCTCCGGTCATATGTGAGGAAGATCCAGCCTTACACTGCTAATAAGAACTTATGGATCCATTTCTTTCAAGACAGTCTCTCAGGGACTCAGCTTGAGTGGTTCTATCAGTTGGACGGAGCTAGTATCCGTAGCTGGGAAGATTTGGCTACCGCATTCTATAGGCAGTATCAGTATAACTCCGACCTCGCTCCTACGCGTACCCAACTCCAGGGTATGTCAATAAGAGCGAGTGAAGGATTTAAAGAGTATGCTCAAAAATGGAGAGACCTTGCCAGAAGGGTGCAACCACCTTTGGCTGATCGTGAACTCGTTGACATGTTTTTGGGGACCCTGTCTGGTCTGTTATTTAATCATCTGATTGGAAGCTCTTCAGGCAGGTTTACAGACCTTATCTTGACCGGTGAGAGGATTGAAGCTGGTATTAAAGTTGGGAAAATACAGAAGGGTGCCTCATCGAGCACCGAGAAGAAACCATTTAAGAAAGAGTTCAGTGTTGTCTACAGTTCAAGAAGACAAAATAGACCTGAACACCACCAAGCTGTCAATGCGGTTGTTATTTCAAAACCTGCTGGTACTCCTCAGCATAACAGCCAACAAAGGGACGAGAGACCTCGAAGGTAATTCACTCATCTCAACATGACTTTGTCTCAGATTCTACCACAGTTACTGAAGACCAATCTGGTGACTATAAAAGAAGCTCCAAAGAGTTCAAATACAACGTCACCAAGATATAACCCTAATGCCCGCTGCGCTTTTCACTCTGATAGCCCGGGGCATAATACAGATGATTGATGGGTTTTGAGGAACAGGGTGCAAGACCTAATTGATGCAAAGGAGGTTGAGTTTGAGGCGCCCGAGAGGCCTACTGTTGTGACTGCTCCCATGCCCAAACATGGAGTAAATGCTGTAGAGGAAGACTTGTTTGTAGTTTCCGTGGACGATATTGTTACCCCTCTGATGACTGTCAAGAAGAACCTGTTGCTAGCCGGTTTATTTCCGGGTTGTGGAAAAGATTACCATATATGTTCTGTGTTACCTACTGGTTGCCCATTGCTGAAATCAGGTATCCAAAGCCTGATGGATAGAAAGGAGATCCTGTTTGAGAAAACTGTTGTTCCCTCCTTTCCTATTGAAGAAGTTGCCATTATTACCATTTTTGACAATTCTTCCAAGGGTCCCTCGAGGAAGCCTGTTAGAATTACATCCACTCCGAAGATCGCGCCTGTAATCATCACTATTCTGGGGCCGATCCCCTACACCTCTGACAAAGTTGTCCCTTGGCATTATAGGGCAGATGTTTATGTTCTAGGAGTTAAGCAAGAGTTGGATGCTGATACCGGCGTCAACAACATTACTGGGCCTGCTAAAGTCACCCGCATCGGTAGACTTTTCTCTCCTGATATTGCTCCACCAACTATCCGAAGACCTGTTGTCATTACATCTGCAAGTATACCTGCTGCCATTCCTGATCAAGTTCTTAGTCCTCCCCCTGTCGCTGAGTCATCTAGCACTCGGGGCAAAGGGATCACCACTGATACGCCTACCCAGACGGAGGCACCGAAGACCATTACTGTTGAAGCTTCCAAACAGGAGATGGAAGAGATTTTGAAGATTATTAAGAAGAGTGATTATAATGTAGTTGAATAACTAGGGCAAACCCCATCCAAGATTTCTATGTTATCACTGTTGTTGTGTTCAGAGGCCCATTCCAAGGCGCTGATTACCTTCCTGAAGTCTTCCCACGTGCCGCAAGAGACCTTAGCTGATCAATTTACCGATTGTGTGGCCAATTTAACTGCTGATAATGGTTTGGTTTCTCCGACGCTGATCTGACTGCTAAAGGGAAGAACCATAACGATGCCCTGCATGTCTCCATTGAATGCAGGGGCACTACTCTTTCACATGTGTTGGTTGACACTGGTTCCTCATTGAACGTCTTTCCCAAGAAAGCTCTAGACAGGCTGGATTGCGAAGGGTTGGAGCTAAAGCCAAGTAACATTATCGTCTAGGCCTTTGATGGGTCTAAGAGGATGGTGCATGGTGAGGTTGATATTCCAATCAAAGTTGGTTCTCAGGTCTTCAATTCTACATTTTACGTGATGGACATTCGGCCATCCTATTCTTGTTTATTGGGTCGTCCGTGGATCCACAAAGCTGGAGCTGTAACCTCAACGCTCCACCAGAAGCTGAAGTACCCGGTCAGAGGGAAGATTGTGACAGTACAAGGGGAGGAAGAGTATATGGTCAGCTACCTCAACTCGTTCAGATACGTAGAGATGGATGGGGAGTTCATTGAGACCCCATTTCAGCACTTTGAAGAGGTTCCTCAGACAATGGCATCAGCTGAGACTATGGTTGAAGATTCTCCTATGAAGATGGCTTCCTTAAAGGACACCCAGGCTGTTATTGAGAAGGGTGAGTATTCAAACTGGGGCCGACTTCCTGATTTCACTCAGAAGACTAACAAGTTTGGTTTGGGTTTCACGGCCGAAGCTCAAAGGGTTGTTCGTAGTGCAAGGATGGGAAGACCTCCTGTGTTCATCAGCAACTCGGGAGTAAATGCCATTGAAGATGATGTGGAGGAGTCTGAATTCGACAGCTGGATCTATCCTACGACAAACGGTGGACCAATCAACTAGACAGCAAAGGACTTCATCCCTATTACTTTTGTTACCCAGTAATGAACTCTTTGTTTTGAATTTGTAACAGATAATGTTTTGAAACTTTATGGCCCGGCGGTGTCTTACCCGGGGCACCGTGGCTTCATTTGTGAGGGCTTTTGTGTGCCATTTTCATATATCATTAATAAAAGCATTGGACGTTTTTTTTGCATTTTGCGCTCCTTGTTTTTCTTTATTATATATTGCAAAACAATTATTTTACACACACTCACATATACAGGTCTCCATCCACTCTGGATCTCACTGGTAACGACTCTGCTACTGCCGGTTATGACTTCGAAAATACGATCAACTTAGTCGAAGACGAAGGTGAAGATGATTGAGAAGTGCCTGGTGAACTTGCAAGACTGCTACTCCAGGAAGAGAGGGTCATTCAGCCACATGAAGAGCCAGTGGAAACGGTGAATCTGGGTACTGAGACAGACAAGAAGGAAGTCAAGATCGGTGCAAATCGGGAGCTTAGTGTGAAACAACGGTTGATTCAGATGCTGCATGACTATGTTGAGATCTTTGCCTGGTCTTATGAAGATATGCCTGGTTGGATACTGACATTGTGGTTCATCGCCTGCCTACCAAGGAAGACTGCCCTCCGGTAAAACAAAAGGTTCACCGTATGCGCCCTGAGATGTCTGAGAAAATCAAGGCCGAAGTTATGAAACAATTTGACGCCGTTTTTCTAGCAGTGACTTCTTACCCTCTGTGGGTCACCAATGTGGTTCCGGTACCGAAGAAAGATGGCAAAGTCCGAATGTGTGTTGACTACAGGGATTTGAACAGGGCAAGCCCTAAGGATGACTTCCCTCTGCCTCACATCGACGTTCTGGTTGACAATACTGCTCAGCACAAGGTATTCTCCTTTATGGATGGTTTCTCTGGTTATAATCAAATCAAGATGGCTCCTGAAGACATGGAAAAGACCACTTTTGTTACTCAGTGGGGTACCTTTTGTTACAAGGTTATGCCTTTTGGGTTGAAGAATGTTGGGGCAACATATCAGCGTGCCATGGTTGCTTTATTTCATGACATGATCCATCATGAGATTGAAGTATACGTCGACAATATGATTGCGAGGTCCCAAACTGAGGAGGAACACCTTGACCATCTACAAAAGCTGTTTGACAGGTTGAAGTTGTACAAGCTGAGGTTGAACCCGAACAAGTGCACCTTCGGGGTGAGGTCTGGAAAACTACTAGGTTTCATCGTGAGCGAGAAAGGTATTCAAGTGGACCCTGCCAAAGTGAAATCCATACAAGAGATGCCAGCTCCCAAGACAGCGAAGGAGGTCAGAGGCTTTCTAGGACGACTGAACTATATTGCCCGATTCATCTCGCACCTAACTGCTACTTGTGAGCCAATCTTCAAGCTGCTAAAGAAAGATCAAGTGGTACGTTGGAACGATGAATGCCAGGCCGCTTTCGATATAATCAAATGTATCTCCAGGAACCACCCATCCTAATGCCACCAGTTGAAGGAAGACCTCTGATCCTATACTTAACGGTACTTGACAACTCAATGGGGTGTGTGCTGGGGAAGCATGACGAGTCTGGCCTAAAAGAGCATGCTATTTATTACCTTAGCAAAAAGTTTACCGACTGTGAGACCCGATACTCACTGCTTGAGAAAACTTGCTGCGCTTTGGCATGGTCTGCTCGCCGGCTGAGACAGTATATGCTGAGTCACACTACTCTGTTGATTTCAAAGATGGATCCAATCAAGTATATCTTCGAAAAGCCCGACTTGTCCGGAAGAATAGCAAGATGGCAGATGATCTTGACTGAGTATGACATCCAGTACACGACTCAAAAAGCAATCAAGGGAAGTGTATTGGCAGACCATTTGGCACATCAGGCAGTGGATGATTACCAGTCTATGAACTTTGAATTTCCAGACGAGAATATCATGGTAGTGACTGATTGTGAGACACCTGGACCAGATGAAGGACCTGAGGAAGGATCCTGATGGTCTATGTACTTTGATGGAGCTTCGAACGCTTGGGTAATGGCATTGGCGCTGTGATTATATCTCCTAAAGGCTCTCATACTCCGTTTACTGCCCGACTATGTTTCAACTGCACCAACAATATGGCGGAGTATGAAGCATGCATCATGGGTCTTCGAGATGCAATTGACCTAAGGATTAAGTTTCTAAGTGTCTTCGGAGATTCCACTCTCGTGATCAGTCAGATCCAAGGCGAGTGGGATACGAAACACCCAAATCTTATTCCTTACAAGGAGTATGTATTGATGTTGCTTCCCCATTTTGAGGAGATAACCTTTGAAAACTTCCCTAGAGAAGAGAATCAGTTGGCGGACGCATTAGCTACTATGTCTTCTATGTTCAAAGTCAAATGGGACAACGAGGCCCCCCGGATTATTATTTGGAAATTGGATGAACCTGCACATTGCTGTGATCTTGAGACTGAAGAGGTAACAGAAAAGCCCTGGTATCACGAAGTAAAAGATACCTTGAAGCTCAAGAATACCCCGAGGGTGCGTCTGTTAATGACAAGAAGTTTCTGAGAAGGTTCGCGACAAAGTTCTTCATCAGCAATGGCATTCTTTACAAACGTAACCATGATTCAACCTTACTGCGTTGTGTGGATAAGATTGAAGCAGAAAAGATCATGGCAGAGTTGCATGAAGGTACTTTCGGAACTCATTCCAGTGGACATACCATGGCAAAGAAAATCCTTCGGGCAGGATATTAGTGGTCCACAATGGAAGCTGACTGTTATCAGCATTTTCGGACATGTCACAAGTGCCAGGTCTATGCTGATAAGGTGCATATTCCTCCAGTTCCTCTGAATGTTTTGACAGCACCTTGACCTTTTGCAATGTGGGGCATTGATATGATCGGCGAGATCAGACCTACGACATCCAACAAGTATCGTTTCATCCTAGTAGCGATTGATTACTTTACGAAGTGGGTTGAAGCAGCCTCCTTTGCTATGGTAACCAAGAACGTCGTGGCACGGTTCATTCGACACAACCTGATCTGTCGATACGGTGTACCAGAGAGGATCATTACGGACAATGGTACCAATCTTAATAACAAAATGATCACTGAGCTCTGCGAACAATTCAAGATACAGCACCACAACTCTTCTCCCTACCAGACGAAGATGAATGGGGCTGTCGAAGCGGAAAATAAGAACATTAAGAAGATTGTGAAGAAGGTGACAGTGACATACAAAGATTGGCACGAGATGTTACCGTTTGCTCTTCATGGGTATCGTGCCTCAGCACGAACGTCAACAGGGGCAACACCCTATTCCTTGGTTTATGGCATGGAGGCAGTCTTGCCTATTGAAGTTCAGATACCCTCTCTTCGGATCATGAAGGATGCAGGTTTGAGTGAAGATGACTAGATTCAGACCCGACTTGATCAATTGAATCTAATCGACGAAAAGAGACTTACCGCTATTTGTCATGGTCAGACGTACCAAAAACGGATGATCAAGGCATTTAACAAGAAATTCAGACGACAAGAGTATCAAGTTGGAGACCTGGTAATCAAGCGCATTATTCTACCTCAAGGTGATCCCAGGGGAAAATGGACCCCTACTTACGAAGGGCCATTTGTGGTTAAGAACATTTTCTCAGGAGGAGCTATGATTCTAACCACCATGGATGGTGACGACCTTCCTCACCCCGTCAATGCGGACATAGTGAAAAGATACTACGCATAAGCAAAGACCCACTAGGTTGACTGGCCTAGGAAAAAATAAGGGCTTCCCGGAGAACCAAAAGGGTTCGGGCAAAAATAAGGGATGAAAATGAAAAATCTGTACACCCGGCAAGTCGAAAACCTAAAAAGGCAGCTTGGGCAAAAATGGGTATCCCGGTGGACTGAAAACCCGAAAGGGCGGTCCAGGAAAAAATTAGGGATTAAAGCGCAATACTATGTCTCATTGGATCACCTCGCATCCAGACTTCGGTATCAACTATCAAGCTCGGACGACACTAATCAATAAAATTCATCTTCAACTAAGCAGCAAAGTGATGAGACGCTTGAAGATATAAAGGCAATAGCAGAATTGGAACCCAGTGGGATTGTTCACATAGCTGTTTTGTTTTCTTTTCACAAATTGTATAGATTCTATTTGTTCAGCGGCATTCTCTTACTAGGACGTCAGCCTCTTGTACAAAAACGCCTATTTTCAGGCCAAAACTTCAAAATCAATACAAATTCATGTTCAGACAAAATTCAAATTGTTTTTCCTTTATCTGTTTTGTTTTGCAAAGAACGTCCAATGTTCATTTTGATATATGCATTTGACATTAATTGCTGCTCATAAATATTTACATGCGAAACAAAGGACGAATTACGGGTAATGTCAGAAACAGGGGCAATAAGAATTGTCCGAGCTGTCTAGTTGCTCTATCCCCCAAGGTACCGAGGTAGGTTCAGCTGAAGAATGTGACCAAGATACCGTCACTCCCCGCAAAGTAAAACAGTAATGGTAGCTCTCCCCACTAGGACTTGCAACTATGAACGAATCAGCAATACTCTGCCCCAAGCAGAGTTAGTCTACCATCATCCCCGAAAAGGTTGGGTATCCCTAGAAGGTCTTAACATTCCCCAATGGAGTATAAAGATATCCTTCAGCAAGTATAAGAGCATCCCCGACAGTCTTAATATTCCTCAACAGAATATAAGAATGTTCCCCGGTGGAATACAAGATACCACAATGGAGTCATTTCCCCAGCGCAGTCTAAAAAAGCTTCCCCGATGGAGTTGAATCATCTTCCCTAATAGACTCTGGAAGCTTATCCCCTGCGAAGCACAAATAAGTCTCCTCAGCCAAATTCAGAAGTTATTCTCACAAGAGTCTAACTAGGTTATCCTCAACAAGTTGCAACTGAAAGATCATCCCCAGCGAAGATCTTTCTATCCCCAACAGAGTTCTCTTCTCTTGCAGGCTTCTTCTCACAATCATCTTCGTTCATCATCCCCAGAGGAAACGAAGAACTCAACTCTATTCTCCAGCGGGTCCGGGATTTATTTTCCCCAACTGAAACATCACGTTTCCATACATCATGATACATGCATGTACGCATCATACCATACAATCTCATTTATGTTAAGAACATCATTGCTTGATTCATCTCATGCATTGCATGTGACTGACCTTTACCTTTCAGGAAAAATGCAGTTAAGTTCTCAGCTTAATCGAAGATCTGACCAGTTCTTAAATCTCAATTGAATTATCCTCGGTTGAATTTCAGATAAGGTTCCCAATCTCGACAGTTTCTCTACGTTATAGTGTGGACGAGTACTATAACCTCAACGGTATACTCCTGGTGAGCATGAGTCAGTTCCTAGATCTTGATGTTTTCCTCCATCATAGTGTGGACGAGTTCTATATCCTCAACGTATACTCCCGGTGAGCACGAGACAATTCCTAGATCTTGATGAAGATGCTTCCCTACGTCATAGTGTGGACGAGTACTATAACCTCAACGGTATACTCCCGGTGAGCACGAGTCAGTTCCTAGATCTTGATGTTTTCCTCCGTCATAGTGTGGACGAGTACTATAACCTCAATGGTATACTCCCGGTGAGCACGTGTCAGTTCCTAGATCTTGATGTTTTCCTCCATCATAGTGTGGACGAGTTCTATAACCTCAACGGTATACTCCCGGTGAGAACGAGACAGTTCCTAGATCTTGATGAAGATGCTTCCCTACGTCATAGTGTGGACGAGTACTATAACCTCAACGGTATACTCCCGGTGAGCACGAGTCAGTTCCTAGATCTTGATGTTTTCCTCCGTCATAGTATGGACGAGTACTATAACCTCAACGGTATACTCCCGGTGAGCACGAGTCAGTTCCTAGATCTTGATGTTTTCCTCCATCATAGTGTGGACGAGTTCTATAACCTCAACGGTATACTCCCGGTGAGCACGAGACAGTTACTAGATCTTGATGAAGATGATTCCCTACGTCATAGTGTGGACGAGTACTATAACCTCAACGGTATACTCCCGGTGAGCACGAGTCAGTTCCTAGATCTTGATGTTTTCCTCCGTCATAGTGTGGACGAGTACTATAACCTCAACGGTATACTCCCGGTGAGCACGAGCCAGTTCCTAGATCTTGATGTTTTCCTCCGTCATAGTGTGGACGAGTTCTAACCTCAACGGTATACTCCCGGTGAGCACGAGTCAGTTCCTAGATCTTGATGAAGATGCTCCTCTATGTCATAGTATGGACAAGTTCTATAACCTCAACGGTATACTCCATTGAGCACGAGAAAGTTCCTAGATCTTGATGAAGATTCCCCCCCAGTTGAATTATGGACGAGTTCTTAATACTCAGCCGAGGCATTCTCTCAGTTGAAGTACAGGAAAGTTCCTAAATCTCAACGAAAGTTAGACTTCCCCAGCGGAATCTTCTATAAACAACAAGTATGCAATTTCTCGCTAAGGAATCTCTTATGCGATCGACACTCCTGCATATGGCATCTATAAGCCCATCCTCCTACCAACAATCTCCAAATGGCATCTGTAAGCCCATTCCCGACATCACAATGCTGATGCTACACCATGCAAGTGCAAATTTTTGGGCACTCTAGTGTTCAATTATCTTCCACCTTCGGATCACGAAAGGCTCGAAAGCCAATCTATATCCTCAGGTTTAAGAAAATTGAACAGGGGCAACGGTTGTACCCCAAAATTTGCCCTCTCATTCTTCAAGGCCTTTCTCACAAGGATTCTCAAGGTTCAAGCTTGCACAAGTACTTTGGAATTTTCCAGTACCAAAATTAAAAGGAAACTGTCAAAAAGGGAGACAACAAATAAAAATATTATTTTGACAAAAATTGGAGAAATACAAGTGTTCTTCGTTTCAGCTCTTTCGATTGGCCTTTTGGCCTCTTTCGACACAAGCTTGGCTTGCATCCTTCGACTTGGCATGGGCCTCTGACACAGTTTGGTTTGGACTCACAAGGAAAAGAGCCTCCTGTAATCTATTTCATTTCCAAGGCAAAAGGCTCTCTTTTAACATCCTTCGATTTGCACCTTTTTCTCCCTATTTGTCTCTTTCGAATATGAACATTTTGTCTTTCGTTTGACCACATGTACCCCCTGGCGTGCAAGCTTTCGATTAGACATGAGCCATATTCACACAAAGGCTTCGATTGGAGTTTTGGTTCCCTTCGAATCACCATCTCTCAAACCCAACTCTAAATCCTTCGACGCGGTTTTCTTTAGTACATTTCTAGAACTCTTCGACACAAGTGGGAAATAGGATCTTGAAAGGACAACTGATCAAATCTGTGGACACTGCTACGTGATCTTACTTTACAAGACTTAATGCTTGTATCTTACTCCATAATTAATTGCTTACATTTTGGATTAAGCTATTGTCCAGGTGATTAAGCCTTTGACCAGAAGTTTTTCGCATGAAAGTGAACTTGTTAAGTACAAATCCTGTGCCAAAGCCCATGCTTTGCTAAAATCATGTTTGTACTTCACCATAAGTCAGGGAAGTCAGTCCCTTTTAACCAACAACTTCAGTACTTCACCTTGGGACCTTGGAAAATCTGACATGACTTAATATTCACGTTTCAGCCAAGCCACATCTTTGTTTAACTCCCAAACCTTTTCTCTATAAATAGAGGAACCATTGACAAAGAAAGGGTCCAGATTTTTGCTAAGAGAGAAAAATCATAAAAAATCCTCAAGCACTAAAACTCTCCCATATTCTCAAACTCTCCAACGTTCTCAAACCTTCAGAACTCTAAGATTTTTTTCCATAAAAAGTCTCAGTGGTATACCTTTCGATTTACTTCCCCTAGACTGAAGCAACCTTCGATTCACGTATCACCATCATATACTCTCTTCGATTCAGTGATTGCCCAAACCAAACATTAACAAAACTAGCTTCAGGAAGATCCCAGCGAGGCTCCCTCCACCATCAAAAAAGGTCACTTATAGCTCTTTCGATTAAACACATCAAGAGGTAAGTTCTCTCTAAACTTAGAACTCTTTCATTTAAACATCATATACACATTCCAATAAAGAAAATGTAGATATTTATAGACCATGTTTTAGCATTATATTCTGACTGCTCTTATGCTGAAAACTCAACCTTAATTGGTTATAATTTAGACTTTGAGACCCATTGGTTTTTTGTGCTAACTCCTGGACTGTAGTTATGTTTGGATGTTGCATTTAAGAACTTGAGACAGGTTTGTTATACCCTTCGATTGGCTAGCTACACAAGCCTTTCGAATCACAATTTGAAGACCTAACATGCTTACAAGGAGTCAGCAAGGAGCCTGTGGAAAAGCCAGAACCTTGTTGTTTCCAGACCTCAGACGAAATCCATAACCTTTCTGTTTCCGTGCCTCAAACAAAAGATGACTCCACTGACTCCAACCCCCAGTCGAAGGAGGCAGAAAGATTGCATCTTATACTGGTTCCAGACCCAGTCGAAAGGCACAACATGCTATCCGACTGGTCCCAATCGAAAGGCACAACATGCTGACTGTGAGGCCTCAGTCGAAAGTCATGCCTTCACCTTTTTCAGGCCAAATCGAAGAGAGCCAGAAAGTGCATAATCGAAGGGTTTTTTGCCTCAATCGAAAGACCCTCATTTTTCTTGCTTTTATTTTATTTTTGCCTTTATATTCTCGTGCAATTCAATATGGTTGTAATAGTGTAGGATTTTATCTTTCTGCGCTTTATTACTTTTATATGCTTACTAGTAAATAGGATATGTATGGCAAGATAAAATCAACAAGTAGACAATCACTAATTCAAGATAAAATCATGCACACTTGCACACAAACACCCCTTAGGGTATCTCCACTTGGTTGCCTAAACAAATGGGCCATGTTATGCATGTCAAGTACTTTGGCAAAACAAGAACAATCAAAATGATCATAGTCCCTCGATGACGCTATCGGAGTTGCCTAAACAAAATGATCAAGTCCCTTAAGGAAAAATTGCCAAAGATACTAGACGTTATTGCTATCATGGTCTATGCGATGACCCGCGCCTGTCCCGTTTAAAATCCTAACGCAAGGTTGTTCACCAAACACAATGGTGAAGCAATACTATTAAAAGGGTTAAAAACATAAGAAAGATCTTTGAGTAAAATAGGGTAGACAACTCTTAGTTACTTGATCAAAAGCTTGCAAAACATCCTTGCTACTTTCAAACACACATCTCAACACAATTTCAAAAACAAACTTTCAAAAACATTGAAACATCTTTTCAAAAAGACAAACACCTTTGTAAAACATTCAAACAAGAATTGTTACAAAGGTTTCCTAGACAAGGCATCTTTTTCAAAACATTTTCAAAACCACACACACAAAGCACCATTTCAAACAATTGAAAAGCAAAGGAAAGTGATCTAAGCAAGTAACTAAGAGCCCATGGATAACCATGGATAGAAAGGGTGCTAATACCTTCCCTTTCTATAATCTACTCCCCGAACCCAAGAAAACATATCAAAGGTCTTTCCTGTGCTTTTGACCTTTCCTTAGGATAAAATAAAAGTCGGTGGCGACTCTTGCTAAACCGAACAATTGCGAACATAAACGCAAATCCCAAGTCAGTTCTCCCACCGTATCACAAGTAGGAAGCCCTATCTTTGGATGTGAAGGGACAAATGTGGGTCATTGTACATACATCAAAGGTAACTCGTAAGGACGCTTGAGCAATTATCATTAAGGGACTAGTTCAATTACCGAAGGCAACATTGAAAGGGTCACCGAGGGACTACAATCTTTATATCGAGGGATTTTCCTAAAGCGTCTCTAAGTTCGAGGGACATGACTGTTTTGTAATCTGAAGGCAACAAGGGAGGTTACCCTAGAGGTGCGAGTGTGCAATGTGTATTGTGTTCAGTTATTATATCTTAGAATTAGGGTTAGCTATCATTTGTTTTTAAACTTTCCATACAAGACCTAATTAATAACAGTAATGTAGTAAAATAGGAAAGCAGTAAATGTGTGGAAAGTAAAAGCGGAAAATAAACCTAAACCTATTACATCGCTTTGGGAGAGATACATAAGTAATAAAGTATGGGAAAATAAAACCTAATTACTATTACAAACCATAGACAGTTACATAATCGGAAAACATACGAGAATAATAAACTACACGAAAAAATGTAAGAATAAGAAAAAGTAAAACGAAAGCGTTTTTGGTGATTTTTGATAAAAAAAGGTTTGATGATTAACCTAAAAAACCCTAATTAATTTTTATTAAATTTTTTTTATTAATTAAAAAACTAAACCTAAAAACCTAATTTTATAAGGGTTCATGAAAAAACATTTTTTGGTTTTTGTAAGAAAAGGCTTTTGGTTAGGTGAATTTAGGGTTTCTAAGTGAAAAATTGATAAAAAACAAGGTTTAAAAAATACTGCCAGGGGTGGATGTTGAACCCACACCCTTAGCTCTTTCAGCCAGTGTGTTCACCATTAGGCCGGGCGCGTTCTTGTGTCAAGGAATGGAAGCTAACGCGCTTAGTAATATGGAAAATGTAAAATTACGGAAAAAAAACCTCAAAATGCCAAAAGTAGGGATCGAACCCGTGCCCTGGGACATAAGTGACTTAGGGCGCACGTTTTAACCACTAGGGTGGTGATACATCCATTGTTTAAAACACAAACAAATAATTAAATAGTAAAAACAATAAATTGGACCAGAGAGGCGCCGGAGCCCTAGTCCCGGTCGTCGTCTCCGATGAGTATATTTCATATTCTTGCAAAAAAAATAAGCATTATGCATCCAATGGGACCCTACCCCCCCTAAATCGAGGCCTGCGAGTTCAATGAAATCATTATTTTGAACTGAGTCACAATGGTTTACAAGGTACAATCAAAACAACATAGATCGATGCATGTATGGAAACTCGTGATTCTGATAGCATGAAGGTCACGCGATCTACTTTTCCTGACCAAACATACCTCAGAAAAACATTAATACAATTAGTTTCAAATGAAACATGAAGGAAATAAAAATATGAATTTTCAAAAAAATTGAAACGGAGATGCATGCGTGCAGGTTCTGGGGGCTTTGGATCATCGGATTTAATTCATTCTTACTCTGCAGGGTTGTTGTAAGTGAATGGGCAGGTTTGTTTGCCTTGGAAATGATTGCAATAAGGGTTTGCAAGTTTCCCTAACTTGAATAATTTTTGTGATTTTTGGAAGATGATTTTGCTGCAAGGTTTTTTCGTCCTAGGGTTTGTCTGAATGCATGCAATATATAGAAGAGAATTAGGTCAAGATATATTGGGCTTGGACTCTTGTAATAAGCCTTGATCTTATTTTGTTTTATTTTGAGTTTTAAATGAATAAAAATCAAAGATAAATAAATAAAAACCAAAAGGGGTGAATGAATAAGATATGAGGTTCAAATTGGAGTGTATAGGACGCATGTACCTTGAAATAATGGCCCATTAACCCAAAATTCCATGTTTGATCACTTTTGGTTTCATACATTTGCTCAAAATTTTCCAACTTGCACTGGTCACAACTCTCTCAATTTTCATCATTTGAAGGTGATACTTTACTTTTTGGAAAGCTCAAGATGTACTCTACAATTTCTATGTTGATCATTTTTTCATTTGAAGATTTATCTTGATGTAAGTTGCCTTGACAAAAAGTGTCTTTTTGTTGACTTTTTAAATGACCAATAATGTTTTGGCCCATATCTCTCAAATGAAGCATTTTTAGACTTAATCTTAGAGAGTCTTAGTTATAGAGAGTTTAATTTCCTTCAAAATAAGCTTTGGTTGAGGAAAATCTGATGAAGCATGTGAAAGTTATGCTTGGTCAAAGTTCAGTTGACTTCTCCTTAAGAAAATCCTAATTTGGCAACTTTTGACTTTTGATGATTTAGGAGTTTTCTTAATGAATCATGATCAACCATTGACCAAATGATGAATATAACTTCAAAATATTGACGATGACCAAAAATCTTGAAGTTTGACTGTATGTTGACAATAGTTGACTTTTTGCCAAATGCAGTTGATTTTCAGTCATCTGAGTAGTTGACTTGGGCAAACTTGTGATGCAAGGCATGAAACTTGGTATAAGCATTCTTGAAGACATATAAGAAATCATGAAATCAACTTAAGGCTTTAGAAACCCTGTCTTCTTTGAGAAAATTAAAACCTTAGTTGTAAGTCCATTGCTTAGGAGGAGAATTTGTCTGATCAATTCTTGAATACCTTTGAGCGAATGAAAACCCTAGAAGAATGCTTGAGATAAATAGGAGGGGAAATTTTGGGTTACAACACGCTAATTGACCTATTAATGAAAGACGTTGAATTCAACTTTGACGATAAATGGTTAAAAGCATTCTAACAATTAAAAACAACTCTTATTACCGCATCTAACATGCAACCACCTGATTGGGGATTACCTTTCGAAATCATGTGTGATGCTAATGACTATGTTGTAAGAATAGTATTAGGAAAACGAAAAGAAAAAAAGCTTTTGGCTGTCGTTTTCGCCCTAGATAAATTTTGTTCTTACCTAGTAAGAGCAAAGATAATTATCTATATTGATCATGCTGCGCTTAGATACCTATTAAGAAAAAAGGATGCCAAATCAATATTACTCAGATGGATCTTACTCCTACAAGAGTTTGATTTATAAATCAAAGATAAAAAATGAACTACTATTATTGGGATGAGCCTCTACTTTTCAAGAGAGGCGTCAATGGTATTTTCCGTTGATGTGTCCCCGAAGATGAAATAGAAAACATAATTTCTCGTTGTCATACTGCTCTCCCTATGGTGGACAGGCAAGCACTTCAAAGACTTGTGATAAAATCTTACAAGCTAGCCTCTATAAGCTGAACTTATGGAAATATGTCCACATTACAGTCATAAATTACGACTGATGCCAACGCACTAGGAACATCTCCAGGCGTGGCGAGATGCCCCAAAAGGACATTTTAGATGTAGAAGTCTTTGATGTGTGGGGAATTGATTTCATGGGACCTTTCCAATCCTCTTTTGGAAATAAATACATACTCTTTGTTGTGGATTACATATCGAAATAGATTGAAGCCATATCTTCTCCAAGAAATGACGCACGAGTAGTAATCAGGCTCTTTAAAAATATAAAATTTCCCAGATTCGGTGTGCCAATACTTGTCATTAGTGATGTTGGTTCTCATTTCATTTCGAAAATCTTTGAAAAACTATTAGTGAAATATGGAGCCCGACACCGTGTAGCGACACCCTATCATCCCTAAACAAGTGGGCAAGTAGAAGTCTCCAACAGAGAGATTAAGTAAATCTTGGGAAACACAGTTTCCACTTCTAGGAAAGATTGGTCGTCTAAATTACACGAGATGCTATGGGCATATAGAACAACCTATAAGACACCCATAGGAACAACACCACTCAAACTAGTTTATGGAAAATCATGTTATCTATCGGAAGAACTTGAGCATAAAACCTATTGGGCCATCAAAACCCTAAACTTAAGTTACACTATCGCATGCGAAAAAAGAACTCTAGACATACACGAGTTACACGAACTTAGACTAGATGCATATGAAAATGACATGATCTATAAAGAAAGAACAAAAAATTGGCACGACAAACACATATATAAGAAAGAGTTCAATGAGGGAGACACAATACTCCTGTTTAATTCTAGACTTAAATTGTTCCCAGGAAAACTTCGTTCTAGGTGGTCCGGTCCATTTGAAATAACTAAGGTTTTTCCGAGTGGAGCTATTGAAATTAGAGGGAAATCTAGTGAACCTTTTATCGCAAATGGGAAGCGTTTGAAGCACATTCATTGTATAGAAAACAAAGACTATTCCATTATTTTCCATCTTGCAGAGCTACCCGCTCACTCCAAGATATAATCATCTATGAAAATTATGTGGAGCTTGCGACATAAAACAAAGCGCTTGGTGGGAGACAACCCACTTTCTAGTATTTTATTTTGATTTACTAATTTCATTCTTTACTTTCTCTTGTTTTTATTTCTTTTTATTTTCATTATATTTTTGCAGTATTGTTCTCTAATGTTAATCACTCCTAACTTAATCCTAATTGTCAACTTACTTACAGGCTAACTTAAGTTTTAGCTAACCATACTAACTAACGATGCAAGAAGTTGACACCATGGGCATAGCTTTCAGAGGAAGAGCCAAGAGGAGACATTTTGAGGCACTGGTTACGAGGGAAATGGTACTCACTTTCTATTCTGATGGCCCTGCCATGACCACTTTAGGCATTATAGAATGTGTTATGTTTTTGCTAATCCAAGTAGGTTGGGATGCTTCTCCATTGAGAAGAAGATTTAGTTCTTATAGAAAGTTGACCTTAGAATTACTAAGCTCACTGATCTTTTTCCCAGACCATGGTTTAGGATTCAATAGAGGCCTAACCACCTTTAGAATGTTCGATATAGAATATCATTATAATAACCGTGAACTTGCTAACGTATTAGGATTTCCTAGTGGCCCCATGTTTTTACTTGTACCCAAGAGGACCTTATTATGGACCATGAACTTGGATACTTTTGGGATAGTATAACTAGAGATAGAACCCCGAGCCTGATAATATGTTTTCTGAAAGTATTCATAACCCTGCTATCCATTACTTCCATAAGTTCCTTGCTCACACCCTTTTTGGGAAACCTCAAAACATTACTTCTGTGTCCAGAGATGAGCTCTTCATTTTGTATTTTGTGCCTCCAAAAACTGCCCCTTTAATGCCGCTACCTATATGATAACCAATTTTGACCGTATTGCTCAAACTGATCATGCACATATCTTGGTGGAAGGTCTAGTGACCATGATCACAAATGCTATCGGAATACAATAACCAATTTTAGGACTCCACCCTCTAGGTAGATTCCAACCAATGGATATACGATTCTTTTTAAACACAGGCATAATTAGAAACCTTGGCCCTAGTGAATTTGAACTTTTAATCAACGACCATGTTATGCAAATATTCACCCTACCAAATCCAAGAACATGTATTCATAACCAAAACAATTGGCTTTTTGATCTGGAAGTACAACCAACTTTACCTCCTATTTCTCCCGAAACACCTCAAATTTAAGACCACAATGATGCTTTCCTTTTTGATATCGAAACAAATCCCCAAACGCCACCTTTCTTACACCATTTTCCACCCACCGAGCCACCTACCCCTTCATGTGTTTCTATTGTGCTAGTTGCCTCGGCACCTCCCTCTGCTGACCACGATTCTTCCTTACTTGTTGTGCAAATAAAGTTAAACTGCTTAAAGGAAGAAGTCACTAAATTGTGCATCGAATTCCATGCTTTTGTGGACTTAGTGACGGAGCAGGTGGACCATATCTTCCAAAATATCTACTTTGTTGCTCTCAATGCTAACCATATTGGCTAATATTTCTTGACATGATGCATTTCTAGATTTTATTATTTTTCTATTTACATTATGCTTACCTTCTATTTTTACATATCAAACTATTGTTTAGAAATTTTTAAAGTTTCCAGATTATATTCAAATGTTTGGAACTACATATAATATTCATATTTTTACTATGCTTTATTGTTACACTATTACTCTGCTATGTACTAATATAAAGATATTTATGTGCTCGAGCGTATCATTTTGTACGTTTATTATTAATTGTTCTGGAAATTAGGAATTTTTATACTGTGTCGTTTGCCATATATTATGTGACGACCACATGACTATTTTGAAGTGTGCTGCTCAGCACACATTCTGTGCCCCTCGAGACAGATTAAAATATTGTGTCGTGTACCTGTTTCAAACACATACCAGATTCATTCTATTCTTTTCATCTTCTTCCAAATTGTTAAACCCCATTAACACTCTTCTTTACCTTTGATCGTCCCACACCCTTATTTCCATAATTGTCATTAAACACAATTAAAATACAACCCCTGCATTCTTTATTATTATATTATTTAAGCACTTGAGGAACAAATATCAAAACCCACAACCTTCTATCAATTTCATAACCGAACCCTTTCCAGCTTCCTTGCATCCAATTATGTCTCGAAGAGTTCAACACCCACAAGGAGAGTCTGACCTTTCCGAAATCATATTAAAAAACGACGAAGCTGGGGTACATCAAAAAGCTCAGTACCGGAAGTTTTGTCAACATTCGGTTACCGCTGCAAGGTCTGTTAATGTTAATTGTCTACGTGAGTTGGGATTGTTAGACAGTGTAAAATGGCTACTTCATAATTCTAACATATCCTATGCTTGCACACTGAACCACCAAACTTATGAATCATTGACTTTAGATTTTTTGTGCTCTTTCTCCTACAACACTCCAACAGATGACAACATGTACCTCACAAGCACTGCCAAATTCAGATTGTTTAACAACGAATATTTAATGAATCAAGAGGCTTTAAGTGATTTGTTCTGTTTTCCTCATGGAGGAGAAGTGTATTACCGAATCCCTCCAGAAGCAGATTGGGTTTCGACAGCATTCGGTCTATGGGACGCTTTAACTGGTGCTCAGCCTTCTAGTTTGGAGGGTCTTTTTGCTCCATCTATCCATAATCCTTCCTTCTGTTACTTTCACCGCATCCTTTCTAACACCATTTTCGAGAGGGAAAACAACAACAAAGTCAATTCCAAAGAATTATTTTTCCTGCACTGCACCTTCACGTCTGGTTAGAAGATATAGCCAGTGGGTTCCTCTTAGCACACATCCAGCCTGTCTGTGCACGAGGTACTACCCCTTTTTGTATTAGAGGTTTAGTTACTTCTATAGCACTCGCTCTGAACTTGGGGAACAAACTAGAAAATTTGCCTTCAGCTAGCTCTATTTATTGATATTGATAATTGTCGTGTTGGGCACTGTTGTACCCCAAAATTTGCCCTCCCATATTCTTCAAAGATTTGCCAAGTCAAACTACAAAATTCCCCAAGGGTTGCACAGTGCAAGGGCCTCATGAACAGTCAAGATTAGGGTTTGTGTTCTGATCAAGAAAATGAAGTTTTCAAAGGTCCAATCAAGTCTCATATGCCTACAAATATGGTCAAGCATCCTCATACCAAGTTTCAAGACATTCAGCACAAAATTGCACAGTCAAAAACCCTAATTGCACTACAGTCAACTGTAGGGGTAAAATGGTCATTTGACAGTCAAAAGTTCAAATTTTTGGTCAACATATCATTTTGAAGCCACAAAAATCATTTGATCAATGCTTGATCATGATTCTCAAAGCTTGGCTCAAAAATCATCAAGATGCAAAAGTTTCCTTATTTGGACAGTTGGAAAAGTCAACTGTAAATTGACCAGGGCATAACTTTCACATGGATTATCAGAAAAATTCCATCCAAAGCTCATTTTGAAGAGAAAGACATTTCCTACAACTCATCTTCATACTTCAAGTCCAAGAAATGCTCTCACAAAAAGTTATCAATTTCAACATTATAGGTCATTTTCAAAAGTCAACAAAAAGGGACTTTAAGTCAAAGGCCATAACTTGAGCTTGGTAAATCAAAATGACATGGGACCAAAGGCATTGGTTAGAGGACTCAAAGACCTTTTCAAAATGTCCAAGAACATAAGAAAAGCTTAAAAATTGAGCAAGTTATGCCTTGTGGAAGTTGGGAAATTTTTGGATATTTTGAAAAGTCAACATTGATTCAAATGATTTAAAATTGCTAATGGGCCCATTTTTCTTCCATAATTCATCATCCATGACATGTGCACGACCACTTGGCCCAAAGGGAAGTATTTCTTCATTTTTTATTTATTTATTTGAATTTTTATTTATAATAATTCATTTAAATCAAATTAAATACATGGAAAATATTTAACCTAGCTTTTTCAATCCTTTTTTGCATAAAATCTACTCAATAATTCGTGCATATTAAAATAGGGAAAGATTTGGAGAGAATTGATATGATTAAGAGCAAAAGCACGTGGAAAATATTTGGAAAATAATGCTTGAAAATCAAATCTCAAAAACCATTAATTCAAAGATTTGGATCAATATTCTTAACCTAATTCACTCTTGCATAAGTAGGGAATGAAAACCTAATGCCATGGACTGAAAAAAGCTGCGCAGAAACCATTATCAAACTTGAAAAATTTTCACAAGAAACTCAATTCTGAAAACATCTTTGCAGGTTGATTCAAGGCGCGATTTTTATTTCATTGGCTTCCTCAAGGTTCACTGAACATATTCCAATCAAAAACATTCCTCAAAACCTCAGGAATCGGTATATAGAACTCAATATGTTTCATGAAAAATGCACATTCGTATTTTGATTTGCAGGCATCCTCATAACATTTTATTCATTGATTCATATTCCTTATGCTATTCTGAAACTAACCCATGCGTTTGATTGAGTTTTTGCAAGCTATAGAAGATTCTACCATTGTCAATTTCTAGGGTTTACAGGACCTTGGATTAGGGCTTTTTAAATAAGAAAAAATTGAGCCACAGGACCTTGACCATTGAAACGAGCGCACTTGGACGAAGAAGAACCCATCATCGCGCTCAATTTATGAGCGTCCTATGCCTATTCGCTATTTCCTGGAAAGTGGCCTAAAAGAGCGTTTGCAAAACCGTGGCCATTGTTTTTATATTTTCAGGAACGAAGAAGAAGATAACTAGGTGGCAGGGAGTGATTGGCTGGTTTAAAACTCGCGCGCAAAGTCCACTAATGCATTGGTTTTCTTTTATATTATTTGTTCGTTCTTATATATTAAAACGCGTGAGTTGGCACAGTTGGTAAGCGAAAGTATTGGCAACATCCATGACCTGGGTTCGAGTCCCAAGTCTTCATTATCTCTCATATTATTTTTCAAATAACAATCACATGCAGGTTAACGTTGTTGTCCCATGATACACCTCCATAATCCAGTCGTCCACGCGTCCAAGGGAATCAAACCAAAGGCTCAGATCTAAGGCTCATGGTAACCCTGGTCAGCACACATACACATGTCCTGAAAAGTCAACGGAATCAGGCTTGTTTGGGCCTGAATTACATGGGCCATACCTCCTATTTGGGGACCACCACCCCCCAAGGTTTGCTATGTTTTTATTTATTTTCTATTTTCTTTCTAATTATATTTGTTTAATTAATTAATTATTTTTACAAAAAAAAACATAAAACATAAAAATCAGAAAAGATAAAAAAAATATAATAAATATTTTATTTTAATACTTTTTGTAATAAATTTGCATGTAATTAAATTTAGTTTTAAATTAGGTTAATTTTAATTCTTTTAATAAAAAATCTATAAAAAAAAACATAGAATTAGGGTTTAATTAATTTTTCATCCTTTATATTTTTCCTCCATAAATAATTAAATAATTAGATATTTATTTTTTATAATTAAATTGTATATAAAAATTAGGTTTAATTTTAGGTTAAAAACTTCAACATTTTTCTTAATAAATTAAAAACAATTAGAATTAGGTTTAGCACTTTATTTTAATTTTAATTAATTCTCTTTTTTCATGTAAATCCTAAAATACTAAAAAACACCAAAAACAAATTCTTGCCTTCTTTTAATTTTAATTCCTCATTAATTTTAATTTTGCAAAAGGGTCCAACGCCCTCGTTCTTAATTTCTTATTAATTCGCATATTTATTTTATTTCGTTTAAATAATTATGTACCTCTCCCGAAGCCATGTAAACTACTTCTCGCACTTTTAATTCTTTATTTTCTTTTATTTCTTTATTTTTCTGTCAAATCGGGTCCTGGTTAATTTTGGCGATGTGGACCCGCGCCTTTTGTAATAGCTTTAGATCTTTACTTTCCCGCAACTTTTTAACTGTTAAAACAAAACATGAAAGACTGTATGGACAAAATAAAAACAAGCGTAGAACACCAATAAACATGACAAGATAAATGCAGATGAAAACGACACACGAATCGCACACACCACCCCTAGGGTACGCCTCACTGTTGCCTTGCCTTCGAAAGGTGATCGTCGAGTAGAGGATGTCTTAGTAAGTCCTCATGATCCGGGAACCTGGCATGAGGGTAGCTTCTAAGGTGTCTTCCTATTGCTCCGGTGATCACCATGTCCCTACAAACTCGAATTGACCCGAACACCTCCGACGGTGGTGCTACCTACCTCTCAATGGTGGGATGGCACTACTTTAAAGGACATTTACACAGACGAATTCCTTAGGGTAGGTAGACGACTCATAGATACTTGCTCTAATTTCAAAACAAATTCAAAAATACTTTTCACACCGACACATTTTCAAAAAAGCTTTCGAAAACAACTTTTCAAACACTCTTGAGGACCGATACAAGAGTCGAACTGGAATTTTCAAAGAAACTTTTTAAAAACCCACAGTTGAAAAGAAAACAAACCATTTTTGAAAACACATTGAGCAAGTATCTAAGAGCCCATGGATAACCATGGATAGAAAGGGTGCTAACACCTTCCCTTTCTATAATCTACCTCCCGAACCGAGAGCGATCTCTTTAAGGAATTTTTCTGTGCTTTTGTCCTTTCCATTTGGAGAAAATAAAAGACGGTGGCGACTCTTGCTTCCGCGACATTTCGCGAACCAGCGTTAAAACAGTCAGTTCCAGATCCACCGATCACAGAACTGGCGACTCTGCTGGGGACCAAACTTAAAGTGAGGTGTACCTTAGGGCTAGTTCACAACTGTGTTTTCAATTGTATTGATTTGCTTGCTTTACTATTGTGGGTTGCATGGGAGTTACATAGATCCTAACCCGGATCTGGGGATACCCTGTTTAGGTAGCAACAAGGCTGTGAGGGAACTGTGCGGGGTATACCGACATGGTTGAAACAGTCTGCTACGTTGATGTGGCACTTTGGTGTGTACCGGTAACCCTTGAGTTCAGTCAAGGAGAGTACGGGGCCTCCGCGTGGTGTCATGAAGCATCAACAGACCTTAGGAACCTTAATTGAACTATCTTGGCCTCTTTAGGGTAGTGAGATAACTGACTTTGGTGCAGTCCGAGGTTGGTTGATACTCGATACTACACTCAATTGAGGGTTGCTTTCCTGGAATATTTCGGTCGCCAGTTCAGTGGCTAAATCGAAACGATGAACAATGAAAGCAATCCCGTGATATTGGGATCCTTAGAACCCGGTTACTTTGATTAGGACAGGTTGAACCCACCAACTTCAAGAGGGTAATACCCAGACCCCATGCTGGCCTGAACTCTAAGGACTTCTCTTGTGTGCCTTCCAACTTGACTATTTGCATGCTTGTTATCTGACACTTGAGTTTCTTGCAGGTTTTGTTTACAGTCCTTAATTGGGACTCATAATAGGATTTGCCTACATCTCTCCATGCATAGCATAACATCATGCCATCATACCATTGCATACATCCTACATAAGGACTAATCCATTTCAAGGATCTCAAGGGTTTGTGATGCAGGTCATGATGAATCAAACACCCAGCAAGGGGCAAAGGGGATTTATTTTCCTCTAGCCAAGGGTGTCAGGGGCTATGACCCACTGGATATGGTGAGCCTTTGACCCTTGAAGAAGGACTCTCAACAACATGAAGTGTCTTTCAATCAAGCTATAAATTCCAATACTAACAAATTTTCTTGTTTACCCCGCGAGGTCCTTGAAATCATTGCATGCATATCATACATATCATTGCATAACAGGTACCCTTTCTCTGCAGGTTACTTACCTTCTTCGCTGTTTATTTCAGCAGTCCTGTCATGAATCCTGAATCCTCAACCGAGCACACTATTAAGGCCCTCCAGGCTCAGAACGCCCAGTTCCAAGGGCTGATCATGAATTTGACCTAGGGGCAACAAGATCTGAAGGCTCTGCTCTTGAAGAAGGAAAAGAAGAAGAAGAGGACTGTTTTGTTCAGCCCTAGACGCAGATCTGGGAACACCCTGCAGGATCAAGCTGAGAGGACAACTCCATCTGTGGGGAAAGGCAGTCATCAAGAGGAAAGGGTTCCCAGTCCAGTGGTCTCCGACAATGAGACAGATTTCAACGACGAACAGTACCCTCCGGCTGAGGATAGGTACAAACAGTTGGAAGACCGGCTAAGTGCTATGGAGATACAAAAAGTGCCTGGCCTGGACTTCGAGGATCTAGGTCTGTCTTCTGGGGTAGTGATCCCGCACAAGTTTAAGGCACCTGCCTTTGCTAAATACGACGGGGCATCCTGTCCTAAATTGCATCTCAGGGCTTACACAAGAAGGATCCAGCCCTATACAGCTGACAAAAACGTATGGATCCATTTCTTCCAAGAGAGTCTTTTCGGGACTCAGCTCGAGTGGTTCTATCAATTGAATGGAGCCAACATCCATACCTGGGAAGACCTAGCCACTGCTTTCTACAAACATTACCAGTACAATGTCGACCTTGCTCCTACACGTACCCAACTCCAGGGTATGTCGCTAGGGTCAAGTGAAGGTTTCAAGGAATACGCGCAGAGATGGAGAGACCTTGCTGGAAGGGTGCAGCCTCCGTTAACTGACCGGGAACTCGTTGATATGTTCTTGGGGACCCTATCCGGGCCATTCTTCAACCATCTCATTGGTAATTCATGAAGGGGTGAAAAACACAAGAAGGGGGGGTTGAATTGTAAAACTGGAAACTTAAAGCAAATGACAAGGTATTTTTATCCTGGTTCGTTTGATCTCAAACTACTCCAGTCCACCCGTTCAAGGTGATTTCGCCTCTCTCCAACGAGGTCTTAATTCACTATATTCAACTGAATACAAATCTGTTTTAGCAACTGCTAAAACCTTCTTGATTCAAACCACAATCCGGTTTGTCAAGGCAATACTTTCTTACAAAGGAATAATCAAATGTGTGTGAATGTTTCTACAAAAACTATATCACAACTGTGATGTTTACACAAATGAAGCTTAGAATACTAAGTTGCTAAACGCTAATAGAGTATCAGAGTTTGGTGGTTTAGCAAAACTTGTAGAGTGAAGATTACTGTTCAGCTTTGTGCGTGTAGAGAGTTTGGAAGCATTAGCCGTGATAATCTTCAAAGCTTGGTTTATATAGCACTTTGAGAAGATGAACGTTGAAGCAAATATTCTTGATTCAATGCTATTTACAAGCTTTCCTTTCTGAGCAGATCTTGTCTAGAATGATGCCGTTGGTATTGATTAGCTTTCAATGCACAGTACCGTTGCTTCTTCAATGCACGATCTGGCTTGGCTCATTCTGATTCTGCTTCGCTGCTGATGAACTGATTTGATTCTGTATCAGAGTATTTTACGCGCAGTTCTGTTCATCAAGCTTCAGCATGTGCAAGCGTTGATCTTCTGATCTTGACGTTCTGATTCAGCAACTTCTGATGCTGGTGCACAAACTCATATTCTGATGCTGAGAACGTGATCTTGCCTATTTTAATCAGCATATCTGCAGGTCAGAGCATAGTAATTTTAAGTAGCATATAATTCAATCATAAAATATTTAACTACTATATCTTTTCACTTTGTTATCATCAAAACTTAATTATAGGGTACTAGATTCAAACATTGTTCTAACAATCTCCCCCTTTTTGATGATGACAAAAACTAGATATTTTAAATGAAAAATAACGTGAAAAGTTATCAGATCTATTTATCAGAATAAGAAGTACGGAGAAGTCAGAGTTAAGAAATACTCCCCCTGAGTTTGTTACTTCCCTTTGATATGCGTGTTCTTCAGAGTCAGAGCTTTTCCAGTCAGAGTTTTGCTTCAGATCAGAGTGTTAGGTTGATCAGAGCTTCATATATCAGAACTTCATATTTGATCAGAGCAACATGAGCTTCTAGTCTTCATTGTGTTCAAGAGCTTCTTTGTGCCTGTAGACTTAAAGACAAAACAGAAAAACATTTCAAGTAATAGAGAGTTAGAATGTTTGAGAGTTTCTGTCTAGTTATCCGTTATTGATTTTAAATATCATTCTTGTTCTCCCCCTTTTTGTCAGCAATCAAAAAGTGCTGGTGATGTGCTAAAATGATTTAGATCAGAAAAACTAATAGTATTAAAGATAGTTCAGAATCAGAGCAAAATAGCATTACAAACCATAGTCAAAAAATTTAGAGAATGTCATGCATGAAAAAATTTCAAGATTGTGGGGGCATGCGTGAGAACAGGCTTTCCAGCATTGCCTGAATCTTTTCAGAAGTTGCATTCTGCTTCTGAACCATGGTGACAACAGTATCAATCTTGCTGTCCTGGACATTCATTCTAGCTTCCATCTTCTGATTATTCTCATCCAACCGCTGCTGTAGACGCAAGTCATTCAGCCTTAACTCTTCCAGAGCCTGCCTGTCCAAGGCAGCTTGAGAACTTTCAGCAGGAGGAAGCTTCTCAGAACTTTCAGCTACATCTTCTGCTGGATTCTCTTCTTGAAGAGTCTTGTCTTCTTCTGCTGGTTCCACCTGAGCAGCTTGCTCTTTCTCAGACCACGATTCAGAGTCCAGAGGCAGCACAACTTCTTGAGGCAGCTGACTCTCAACTTCCTTCAGCAGCTTGCTAAAGTTCTGTTGAGCCTGCTCATAGTTGACGTCCTGCAGCTTGAGTGCTTCAGCACGAACCCAAACTCTGAACTGTGACCAGAGCTGATCAGAAGCAGCTGGGTCGATCATCCCGGGACAGACTTGCTTCAGGGAAGCAATCCACTGCAGCATACCTGTTTCAAAATCCAAAATACCAGAGCCAACATCTAATTGCTTTGGTTTGGGAATGGCCAATTTGTGTCTTAAATCAGCAAGACGTTCAAGACTTGTTAAGTCAATGAATGTTTTGCTGGGGTTTTCAGAGGATTGGCTTTGAGAGGTGTGCTGAGGTGCTGTCTGTTTTGGTGGATGGTTATCAGAGTCAGAGGATATGTCTATTGGAGTGGTTGGAGTTTTTGGAGGTGTTGATTCCTCTGATGATGGTAACTGGGGTGTGATAATGGTGGTTCCACATGGCAACTGTATTGCCAGCGGTGAAGGTTGAGGTGAGTGGGGATCAGAATGATGAGGAGATGGGGTTTCATAGCGATGAAACTCTGTTGGAGGTGAGGGAGGATTATTTTCTGGTTGAGGAGGTGGAACTTCTGATTGCTCAGGAATCAGAGGTTCTTCTGTGATAGGTTGTTGAGATGGTGGTTCTGGTTCTTGTTCTGGTTCTGGTTGTGGTTGAATTTCTGGTTCAGGTTGTGGAGGAGGAATATTTGGTGGTTCAGAGTGAGGTTGAACAGAAGTATGTTCGCGCTCAATGTCAGCTAGCACTCTATCAAGTGCTGGTGTTGTTGAAACAGTTGGTTGTTGTTTGGTAATTTTGAGAGGAATTTTTATTCTGGTTCTTCTGAGTTGTAAGTTCTCAGAAGGGTCTTCTGGTATGTTTTCATCAATAGTGGGGATTGGAATGGAAATTCTGTGAGAGGTTTGGGGTGGAGCAACAGATGTTGGAATAGTATTTGAAATTGAAATAGGAGCAGTAGATGGATTACCTCGTTTCTTTGGAGTCTGGTGAGATGATCCTTCTGCTTTCCTCTTCTTTGACTTCTTCTGAGCCATTTCAGGTTGAACCTGACTCAGATCCTTGATCTTCAGCTTCGAACCTGCAACTTCTTCCTTGAGAGAATCTGGATACTTGGCAACCATATCTGGGTGGGATTCCATCTCAGAAAATCTTGGGAAATCACTCAGAGGCACTCTTCTTCTGGTGATGTCAGCAGTTGAAGAAGCTCTGGGTTCCTTCCTGATATTGTCTATCAGCTTCATCTTTTTGAGATTCTTAGCATTCAGCGCTTTTCCAACAGTTGGTTCAAAATTGCCCAGTACTTTAGCTTCGCTCAGATAGTCTATCAGCTTATTCTCTGTCAGAATATCTGAGATAAGCCTCCCAAATGGTATCCAGTCTCTTTTCGTCCTTTCTTCTTCTCTAGTCTCTTTCACACTTGTCTTCAGATGATTGAACAGGAAGTGTGCCAAATTGATCTTCACCCTCTGATCAATAAAGTAGATCAGAAATTGCTGATCCACGTTTATATAGTCAGGAGAGCTTGTTGGCTTCCTGTGATTGAAACAGCCTAGAACAATCTTGGCCCACACTCTGAAGTGATCCTTCAGATCCTTGATTTTGCTGCTGGGAAGACCAAGAGAGAAAATGCAGTTTGCTACCACACCAATATCCGGACATCTATCAGCCATGTCCACACAACGGACTCCGCCACCACTCTGACCAATTAACCTAGCAATGAGGTCTTCAGAAATTATGATCTTCTTTCCCATAACCGAGGAGACGACTAGATGCTTATCAATCTTGGCATGAATCCAAAATTCTTTGACAAGTTCTGGGAAGGTTGGTCCAACCAGTCTGTCAAAGTACCTCTCCCACCTTTGAGTTTTGACTTCAGCAGTTAGGTCAAATCCATTTTCCTTCAAACTTTCGAAATCCACTATTAACTCAGAGAGAACCTCAAGATTCTTGACTGGTGTGAGAAGAGTTCTTGTAGGCGCTTGATATTGCTCAGAGGTTTCCTTCTTCTGATTTCCTGCAGAAATGCTGGAGGATGCCATTGTTCTCACACAAAAAGCTTGAGAGTGATTTGAGAAAAGCTAGGGTTTTGAAGGAGATATGCAGAAAAATTCTTAAGAGATTATGAGTAAGCGTAAAGATTAAGAATGAAGAGTAATGTGCTTAAATAGGATTTTCAAAAATTATTTTGAAAAATAAAACGTTTTTAAGAGAGAGAAAAAATATAATGATTGCAATTAACAAGCGTGATTACTTTTGCATTTAATGCTTGCTGATTTTGGGGGATTTGAGAAAGATACTTAAAAACGGTTACCAGACATGTGTCTCAATGCACCCAATCAGCGTTTTCCTTTCTCAGAAACGTGCACGCGTTCTGCTTCAGGGATTTGCTGATGATTGGATGACACTTGTTTGATATAGTGATCAGCACGTCTGTCCTTGAGATTAGACTCTCAGATCTTTAGACTTGCCTCTGATACAATCTGCATGTTCTAACTTTCTGAAACAAAGATTGATCAGAAGTTCACAGTAATATAATTACATTCTGAAAGATAAAAATATGGAATTAAAGCATTTTCATTCTGGGCATACTTTCATGCTGAGATGTTTCAGAATGAAATTAAACCTATCTTCTGAAAGGGGTTTAGTAAAGATATCAGCCCATTGATGGTCTGTATCTATAAATTTCAAGTTTAAAATGCCTTTCTGAATATAGTCCCTAATGAAATGATGTTTTATTTCTATGTGCTTAGCTCTAGAATGTAAAATAGGATTCTTACTTAAGCAAATAGCAGAAGTATTATCACAAAGAATAGGAATGTTACTCTCAAAGATCTGGAAGTCTTCAAGCTGACTTTTCATCCAGAGCATCTGTGTGCTGCAACCAGCTGCTGCTATGTACTCAGCTTCTGCTGTTGACAGAGCAATAGTTGATTGCCTTTTGCTGGACCACGAGATCAGATTTTCTCCCAGAAACTGACAGCTTCCAGAAGTACTTTTTCGTTCCACTCTGTCTCCAGCAAAATCAGCATCGCAGTAGCCTACTAAACTGTAATCACTAGATTTTCTATAAAACAAACCCAGATTAGTAGTACCTTTCAGATACTTGAAAATTCGCTTAACAGCTGTTAAGTGAGATTCTCTAGGATCTGATTGGAATCTAGCACAAATACATACACTGAATAGAATATCAGGTCTTGAAGCAGTCAGATAAAGGAGAGAACCAATCATACCTCTGTAGACTTTCTGTTCTACGCTTTTGCTTACCTCTTCTCTTTCCAGAATGCACGTGGGATGCATTGGAATCTTTGATGGCTTACATTCTGAGAGGTCAAATTTCTTCAGAAGATCTCTGATGTATTTGCTCTGATGAATGTAAGTTCCCTCTGGAGTTTGATTGATCTGAATTCCTAGAAAGAACTTCAGTTCCCCCATGAGGCTCATCTCAAATTCTGCCTGCATACACTTAGCAAATTTTCTTCCAAGAGAAGGATTAGTAGAACCAAAGATTATATCATCAACATAAATCTGACAGACTAAAATGTCACTCTTAACTGTTTTACAGAATAGAGTGGTGTCCACTTTCCCTCTGGTGAACTCATTTTCAAGCAGAAAGTTACTTAGCCTTTCATACCAAGCTCTGGGAGCTTGTTTCAGACCATACAGTGACTTTTTCAGTTTGAAAACATGTTCTGGATGTTTGGTATTTTCAAAACCTGGGGGTTGGTGAACATACACTTCTTCTTCTATATAACCATTTAAGAATGCACTTTTGACATCCATCTGATACAGAGTGATGCCTCTATTAACAGCAAATGAGATCAAAAGTCTGATAGATTCTAACCTGGCGACTGGGGCAAAGGTTTCTGTATAGTCTATCCCCTCTTGCTGACTATAACCTTGTGCAACCAGTCGTGCCTTGTTTCTGACGACTTCACCTTGTTCATTGAGCTTGTTTCTGAACACCCATCTTGTTCCAATGACGTTGAATCCTTTTGGTCTTGGAACGAGATCCCATACGTCGTTTCTGGTGAATTGATTCAGCTCTTCTTGCATTGCCAGAATCCAGTCATTGTCCAGAAGTGCTTCATCAATAGAAGAAGGTTCAATCAGAGACACAAGTCCCATCAGAGTTTCTTCAGAGTTTCTGAGGCTTGCTCTTGTTCTGATTGGATCTTCCTTTCTTCCTAGAATAGATTCTTCTGGGTGATCCAAACTGCTTCTGGGTACTCTCTTCTGAGGTTGATCAGCAGCAGTTGTAGGATTTCTAGCATTGCTTCTTTCAGACGTTGAAGGAGTGTCTGTGTTGAGAGCTTCTGATGACTTGTCTTCAGAACCTGCAAATTCAATTTCTATACCTGCAAGATTTTCATTCTGCTTTGACTTTTCAGAGTCAAGCTTGTCATCAAAACGAACACTGATTGATTCTTCCACAATCTGTGTTTCTGTATTGTATACTCTGTACCCTCTTGAGCGTTCAGAGTATCCTAACATAATACACTTCTGTGCCTTAGAATCAAACTTGTTCAAATAATTCTTAGTATTTAACATATAGCAAGTACATCCAAATGGATGAAAATACGAAATGTTGGGCTTTCTGTTCTTCCACAATTCATATGGAGTCTTTTCCAGAATAGGTCTTATTGAGATTCTATTCTGAATGTAGCACGCTGTGTTTATTGCCTCTGCCCAGAAAGTCTTAGCAACGTTTGTCTCGTTGATCATGGTTCTGGCCATTTCTTGCAATGTTCTGTTCTTTCGTTCTACAACTCCATTTTGTTGGGGAGTTCTAGGACAAGAGAAATCATGCAGAATGCCTTTGTCATTAAAGAATGACTCAAAATCTTTATTTTCAAATTCTCCACCATGATCACTTCTGACTTTAACGATTCTAAGATCTTTTTCATTCTGAACTTGGTTACAGAAGGTAACAAACACAGAGTGTGACTCGTCCTTGTGTCTTAAGAACTTTACCCATGTCCATCTGCTATAGTCATCTACGATTACTAACCCATACTTCTTGCCACTGACAGAAGCAGTCTTAACTGGTCCAAATAAGTCAATGTGCAGAAGTTCTAATGGCTTAGAGGTAGAAACAACATTTTTGGATTTAAAAGATGGTTTTGCAAATTTGCCTTTCTGACATGCTTCACACAGAGCATCTGAATTGAACTTCAAATTTGGAAGTCCTCTGACCAGATTGAGTTTGTTAATCTGAGATATTCTTCTCATACTAACATGCCCCAATCTTCTGTGCCAGATCCACTGCTCGTTGTTAACAGACAGAAGACATTTTACGTTCTGACTCTTAAGTTCAGAAAGTTTGATTTTGTAAATGTTGTTTTTCCTCTTACCATTAAATAGGATAGTCCCATCTTTCTGACTAACAGCTTTACATGATTTTTGATTAAAGATTATATCATAACCGTTATCACTTAATTGACTTATGGATAACAAGTTATGCATCAATCCATCAACAAGCAGAACATTATTAATAGAGGGAAGATTTCCGTTACCTACAGTTCCAGAGCCAATTATCTTTCCCCTCTGATTGCCTCCAAAGCCAACGTGGCCTCCAGGCTTAAGTTCCAGGCTTTGGAACATATGCCTTCTTCCCGTCATGTGACGTGAGCAGCCAGAGTCCAGGTACCATGACTGGTGTTTCTGACTTGCTGCTAAAGATATCTGCAACATGTATTATTTTATCCTTAGGTACCCAGATCTTCTTGGGTCCTGATTTGTTAGTCTTACCAAAACTCTGGTTGAATTTTGGTTTCACAAAGTGATTGCTACTAGTATATTTGATGTCATGTGTGTGACCATACACAAAGTGTGAATTTAGAGGAGTGTATTTAATTGTTAGATCCATGACATTTTTAGGTGTAGGAACCTTACCTAGGTATCCTATTCCTTTCCTGCCGTTTCCGCTAACTCCATAGATCATTGAAGCCATTTTGCTTCTATCTATGCTTTTAGCAAGGAACTTCTGGAAACTATGATCATACTCCTTGATGATCTCATCAGCGTTGCTGGGAGTTTCAGCAATTGGTTCCTTCTGAGAGTTTTGTAAAGAGTTTTCTAATTTTAAAATTTTATCTCTCAGCTCAGAGTTTTCCAATCTGAGACTCTCAGACTTATTAGAGTCAGATTCAAGAGTCCTTTTCAGGTCTCTGAATTTAGCTCTAATCTGCTGATAACGTTCCAGAATTTCATTTAGGCTTTCAGCAAGTTCAGCCTTTGTAAAATTAACAGCGAAGTTAGGGAATACCTCTTCTGTGTCTGATTCTGAGTCTGAGTCAGAAGCTTCACTGTCATCTTGAATGTTAGCCATAAGCGCTAGGTTCGCCCTTTCATCATCTGATTCTGAGTCAGCTTCAGACGAGTCAGAGTCATCCCATGTGGCCATGAGACTTTTCTTCTTCTCTCTTCCAAACTTCCTTTTTGGCTTTTCCCTCTGAAGCTTTGGACAGTCACTCTTGTAGTGACCTTGCTCATTGCACTCGTAGCAGATGATGTCTTTTGTATTTGGCTTCTTGCTACCTGAGGAGCCTTCAGATCTTCTGTATCCAGAGGAAGAATCTGTCCTTCTGTGTCTGGAAGAAGACTCGTTATGATCAGATCTTCTGGGATTCCTGAACTTCTTTTGTCTTTGCTTCCACAGTTGATTTACTCTTCTGGAGAGAAGAGAAAGCTCGTCTTCTTCTGATGAGGATCCATCAGATGTTTCTTCAACTGCCTGCAAAACTTTAGATTCAGATTTTCTGTTAGATTTTAAAGCTATAGGCTTACCTTGCTTCTGAGGCTCGTCAGCTTCCAGCTCTATCTCATGACTTCTGAGGGAGCTTATAAGTTCCTCCAGAGTGATTTTGTTGAGATCTTTCGCCAGCTTCAGAGCAGTAACCATAGGCCTCCACTGCTTGGGTAAACTTCTGATTATCTTCTTGACATGGTCAGCAGTAGAGTACCCCTTGTCCAGAACTTTGAGACCAGCTACCAGAATCTGGAATCTAGAGAACATAGTTTCAATGGATTCAGATTCTTCCATTTTAAACGCCTCATACTTCTGAATGAGCGCCAGAGCCTTTGTTTCCTTGACTTGAACGTTGCCCTCATGCGTCATTCTGAGAGAATCAAAGATGTTCTTGGCTGTGTCTCTGTTGGAGATCTTCTCATACTCAGTATAGGAGATAGCACTGAGAAGGATGGTTCTGGCCTTATGGTGATTCTTGAAATCACGCTTTTGTTGATCAGTCATTGATTTTCTATCAATCTTCTGACCAGTTGCATTAACAGGGTGCGTGTATCCATCTGTCACCATATCCCACAGATCAGCATCATGTGCTAGAAAGAAGCTTTCAATTCTGTCTTTCCAGTAGTCAAAGTTTTCTCCATCAAAGACTGGAGGTTTGCCGCTGAATCTGTCTCTATCCTCATTGTTGTCATTGCTGAAATGAGAGTTGTTTCCTGCCATAGTGTTTTTCTGATGCTGGATCTTTTACTGACACGGTTAAGTGTTTTAGCTCAGAACCAGGCGCTCTGATGCCAATTGAAGGGGTGAAAAACACAAGAAGGGGGGGTTGAATTGTAAAACTGGAAACTTAAAGCAAATGACAAGGTATTTTTATCCTGGTTCGTTTGATCTCAAACTACTCCAGTCCACCCGTTCAAGGTGATTTCGCCTCTCTCCAACGAGGTCTTAATTCACTATATTCAACTGAATACAAATCTGTTTTAGCAACTGCTAAAACCTTCTTGATTCAAACCACAATCCGGTTTGTCAAGGCAATACTTTCTTACAAAGGAATAATCAAATGTGTGTGAATGTTTCTACAAAAACTATATCACAACTGTGATGTTTACACAAATGAAGCTTAGAATACTAAGTTGCTAAACGCTAATAGAGTATCAGAGTTTGGTGGTTTAGCAAAACTTGTAGAGTGAAGATTACTGTTCAGCTTTGTGCGTGTAGAGAGTTTGGAAGCATTAGCCGTGATAATCTTCAAAGCTTGGTTTATATAGCACTTTGAGAAGATGAACGTTGAAGCAAATATTCTTGATTCAATGCTATTTACAAGCTTTCCTTTCTGAGCAGATCTTGTCTAGAATGATGCCGTTGGTATTGATTAGCTTTCAATGCACAGTACCGTTGCTTCTTCAATGCACGATCTGGCTTGGCTCATTCTGATTCTGCTTCGCTGCTGATGAACTGATTTGATTCTGTATCAGAGTATTTTACGCGCAGTTCTGTTCATCAAGCTTCAGCATGTGCAAGCGTTGATCTTCTGATCTTGACGTTCTGATTCAGCAACTTCTGATGCTGGTGCACAAACTCATATTCTGATGCTGAGAACGTGATCTTGCCTATTTTAATCAGCATATCTGCAGGTCAGAGCATAGTAATTTTAAGTAGCATATAATTCAATCATAAAATATTTAACTACTATATCTTTTCACTTTGTTATCATCAAAACTTAATTATAGGGTACTAGATTCAAACATTGTTCTAACAATTCATCTGCAGGATTTACCGACCTCATCCTGACTGGCGAAAGAATTGAAGCTGGTATCAAGAGTGGGAAAATTCAAGAGGCCACACCTTCTGATACTCACAGAAAGCCTTACACGGGAAAGAAAGAATCTAATGCTACATACAGCCAAAAGAGTCGTCGTGACCAACATGCAGGGGCAGTCATGATCTCTGGTTCTGCACCACGCCGCCAACCACAAAAGGGAAATCAGCGAAGGCCGGACGAGCCTAAAAGACAATTCACCAACATTAACATGCCATGGTCACAAGCATTGCAGCACATGTTGAAAATGAACCTGATTGCGGTGATTAACCCTCCTGCAAATCCCAAGACCTCCTCTCCAAGCTACAACCCAGAAGCGAGGTGTGCTTATCATTCTGATAGCCCGGGGCACGATACTGAGGACTGTTGGGAACTGAAGTACAAGATTCAGAACATGATCGATGCCAAAGAGATCGAGTTCGAGCCTTCCGAGACTCCCACCGTGATCACTGCTCCATTGCCAAAACATGGCTAGAGTCGAGAGATCTTTGTTCATTTGAATTCAAGTTGTATTTTTTCTTTTCTTGTTCAGATAAACAATTATCATGTTAAACTCTTTTATTTCATGAATGCATCACACATGTCTGTCTTGATTTAATTATGTTTACTATGCTTAAAACTGCTTTCATATTTTTGTGATGGTCAACTCTTAATTGAAAATTCTATGCCTCTTGAGGGAGGATGACGAAAACGATACCACAATGTACAATATGCTTTTGAACAGACCCCGCTGATGAGGTACAGGCATTGTTTCAATCCCTAAACACTGGAGTTATAAGGATGATAATCCCTCGTCAACCCATCTGAGCCAAAGAAGTAGGAGTTTTTCTTTTCGAAATTTAAAACCCTTAATCATAACGGGGGGCAGGGTAGTTCTCTCAGTTGATCCAAGTGCATAACGAATGGCATCAAAAAGTCCTTACAAAACAAAAGACAGTGATGGTTCCTTATAATCGTCAAGAAAGGCAGTCATTATCTTTCAAAATAAGAACCCATTAAGTCAAAACCTATGAAGGAGACTTACAAAACTGGGACATCCCGCTGACTGTAACCACAAAAAGAAACAGTTCAGGCAAAAAAAAGAAAGGGATAATTAAATCAAAAAGAAAGAGGTCCTACAAAACCTCAACAAAAAAAAGGGAGATGACTGCCTATTCAAAATAAATTGTCAACATCCGAACCATCACCGGAAAATCAGAGCAAAAACTCAAACAAGGTCTAACGCACGATCAGCTGAGTTTAGGTTTGGAGAACATCACGAAGAACGGGTGGGTACAAATAATTTGAGCCTTTATCCTTTGTTTCTTAAACCATGAACCAGGCCACGTTATAACCCTTAAAAGTCCTAGCTGAAGCATGGGTTAGTTCGAAAGCATACTGTTACAAAAGGTATCCTGACTCCTTAAGGCTCGCTGTAAAAATTTTGAGTTGACATCACGTTTTACAAAATCCACTGGCCTTTATTGAAAAAATGCATTTTCAAAAATTTCAAAACAGACATAAACTTTGCATTCTTAAGATAACATTGCTTGCATATGATTATTTGTCTGAACAACAAAGAACTTTGCGCAACGAATATCCGATGAACGAAGATCTTCTCAACAAAAGAGTCCCTCTAGTGGAAGGAGCACTTTCAATCAAGGGGCATGGCATGACAAAATACTTCCAACAGGGGCAACTCCCTACATTCGGAAAGCACGAACATAGTCGAAAAAATACTGCGCATAATCAAAGACCCGCTAGGTTGACACGCCTAGGCAAAAATAAGGGCTTCCCGTCGAACCAAAAGGGTTCGGGCAAAAATAAGGGATGAAAACGGAAAAATATGTACACCCGGCAAGTCGAAAACCTGAAAAGGCGGCTTGGGCAAAAATGGGTATCCCGGTGGACTGAAAACCCGAAAGGGCGGTCCAGGCAAAAGTTAGGGATCAAAGCGTACGACTATGTCCCGGCATCTCGTCACTTGTCTACCCGAAGATTTGTCAATCACCCACACAGGTATCCTCTTCCCTCATCTCCGAAACAGGGGCAATAATGAGTTATCCAGGCGATCCAATTGCTCTGTCAACCAAAGTACAAAGGAAATATCAACATAAGGATGATTACCATCTACCTTTACAAATTCCAGATCATGGGTTAACATCCGAAACCAAACAGGACAATCATCCACTTAATCAAAATCATGCAACCCTACACCGGTTCCTTCTCAATTTTCAGAAGAAGTTTTACATGAACTTATCCCACAAGTAACCTTACCCCGGTTCATCCAGAAGTTTTACACGAACTTATCCCGAAGCAACCTAACCCCGGTTCCTCTAGAAATCTTACATGGATTTATCACAAATAACCCTACCCCGGTTCATCAAGAAGTTTTTACACAAACTTATCCAAGTAACCTAACCCCGGTTCCTCCAGAAGTCTTACATGGACCTATCTCAAGATGACCTAACCCCGGTTCATCAAGAAGTTTTACACAAACTTATCCTGCCGTAACCTAACCCCGGTTCCTCCAAGAGTCTCACATGGACCTCTCTCAAGATGACCTTACCTCGGTTCGTCAAGAAGTTTTACACGAACTTATCCTGCGGCAACCTAACCCTGGTTCCCCCCAGAAGTCTTACATGGATTTAGCTCAAGATAACCTAACCCCGGTTCCTCCAGAAGTCTTACATGGACCTATATCAAGATGACCTAACCCCGGTTCATCAAGAAGTTTTACACAAATTTATCCTGCCGTAACCTAACCCCGGTTCCTCCAAGAGTCTCACATGGACCTATCTCAAGATGACCTTACCTCGGTTCATCAAGAAGTTTTTACACAAACTTATCCAAGTAACCTAACCCCGGTTCCTCCAGAAGTCTTACATGGACCTATCTCAAGATGACCTAACCCCGGTTCATCAAGAAGTTTTATACAAACTTATCCTGCCGTAACCTAACCCCGGTTTCTCCAGAAGTCTCACATGGACTTACCCCAAGATGACCTTACCTCGGTTCATCAAGAAGTTTTTACACGAACTTATCCTGCGGCAACCTAACCCCGGTTCCCCCAGAAGTCTTACATGGATTTAGCTCAAGATAACCTCACCCCGGTTCATCAAGAAGTTTTACACGAACTTACCTCACCAGGCAACCCTACACAGGTTCTCCTTCTCCGGACGTAGTTTTACACGAACTCGATATCAAGCAACCATACACCGGTTCCCTCTCTTCAAGATGCAGTTTTACATGGACTCGTCACCCAGAAACCCTACACAGGTTCTCCCTTTCCAAGAACGAAGTTTTACACGAACTCATCATCAAAGTAACCCTACCCAGGTTCCTTCTCCATTTCAGATACGGTTTTACACGAGCTCATCAGCAGGCAACCCTACATATGTGCCCTCTTTCAACTTACAAAATTACAGTTCAAAATCTCCCCAGGAAAGTCCAATCCAGTTTCCCAAGGAAAGTTGGAGTCCATCTCCCCAAACAGTAAGCTTATCCCCAGTAGATTCTGGAAGCTTATCCCTCACAGAGCACGAACGCGTCGTCCGACTTTACTTAAAGAGTTATTTCCTTAACAGGATATAACTGGGTTATCCTCAGCCAAAAGCCATGGAAAGATCGTCGTCGACAAAGTCTTCTTACCCCCAGCGAAGTCTATTAGCACTTCCAATACAGCAAAGATATCCTCAGCAAGTCATTCTCAACAATTCAGCAAAAGCACCTCTTCCCACAGAGTATTGCTTCCCAGCATGGTCGCTAGAGTATCTTTTCTCCCCGCAGAATCTTCCATTTGCCAAGTTTATTCCGCAACGGAGTCATCTTCTCCTACCGGTATTCTTGCAGTTATCATCCCCAGCGGAAGCAAAATCTATTCTTCAACATCAGCCCAGGATATGACTTCCCGGCACCCGTCAAGGATTTAATTTCCTAGACGAAAACATACATTCATAAAACATCACATACATCATTATAGCATGCATAGACGCATTATGTCATACAAATCTCATTTATGTTGAGAACATCATTGCTTGATCCATATCATGCATTGCATATGACTGACCTTTACCTTTCAGGAGAGATTCAGCTAAATTCTCCATCATATTTCAAGACCTAGACCGGTTCAGTTAATCAACTCCAAAGATTTCTTATCCAGTCCAAGGCCTTCTCTAGTCCAGCTAAATCGACCCCAAACATATTTTTCTGATGAAGATTCAGTAGAAGTTATCAGGTTATATTTTCCTATTGGTTCTCTCTCCGATGGTGCATGAGATTTCCATTTTAGGTTTTTCTTTGAGATTATAATGTCCTATTGGTTCTCTCTCCGACGGTGCATGAGATTTCCATTTTAGGCTTTCCTTTGAGATTATAATGTCCTATTGGTTCTCTCTCCGACGGTGCATGAGATTTCCATTTTAGGTTTTTTTTGAGATTATATTTTCCTATGGTTCCCTCTCCGATGGTGCGTGAGGTGATAATTCCTTTTTGGATTATAATTTCCTATGGTTCCCTCTCCGATGGTGCGTGAGGTGATAATTCCTTTCATAATGGTTCCCTCTCCGATGGTGCGTGAGGTGATAATTCCCTTCAGATTATAATTTCCTTTGGTTCTCTCCCCGACGGCGCGTGAGACGTAATTCCCTTCAGATTAAATTTCCTTTGGTTCTCTCCCCGACGGCGCGTGAGACGTAATTCCCTTTCGGATTATAATTTCCTTTGGTTCTCTTCCCGATACTGCGAAGACGGTAATTCCCACCAAGATTTTCTCAACGAGCGTTGTTGAAGTTAAAGTCACCCGAGGTTCTCTTACCATTCATGCTAAGGTAGTAACCATCCCTGGTTCATTCATCATCTTGTGAAGCTCCAGATTCAGCTCCTGTAGCCAGTCAGGACATATCTATACCAAGCATCTAAAAATCAGCTCCTGCAACGTGTCAGGTACTCACTTTTCTGTTTTGCAGGTACGCAAGTTCTCGCTAAGGAATCTCTTACGCGACCGACACCCAGATGGCATCTATAAGCCCATCATCCTATTCATCAAACTCTAAATGGCATCTATAAGCCCATTCCATCATCACACTGCTACTATGTGAGCGCAAATTTCTGGGCACTCTAGTGTTCAATCATCTTCTACCTTCGGATTACGAAAGGCACGTCAGCCAATCTGCATCCTCAGGTCTAAGAAGATTGAACAGGGGCAACTGTTGTACCCCAAAATTTGCCCTCCCATATTCTTCAAAGATTTGCCAAGTCAAACTACAAAATTCCCCAAGGGTTGCACAGTGCAAGGGCCTCATGAACAGTCAAGATTAGGGTTTGTGTTCTGATCAAGAAAATGAAGTTTTCAAAGGTCCAATCAAGTCTCATATGCCTACAAATATGGTCAAGCATCCTCATACCAAGTTTCAAGACATTCAGCACAAAATTGCACAGTCAAAAACCCTAATTGCACTACAGTCAACTGTAGGGGTAAAATGGTCATTTGACAGTCAAAAGTTCAAATTTTTGGTCAACATATCATTTTGAAGCCACAAACATCATTTGATCAATGCTTGATCATGATTCTCAAATCTTGGCTCAAAAATCATCAAGATGCAAAAGTTTCCTTATTTGGACAGCTGGAAAAGTCAACTGTAAATTGACCAGGGCATAACTTTCACATGGATTATCAGAAAAATTCCATCCAAAGCTCATTTTGAATAGAAAGACATTTCCTACAACTCATCTTCATACTTCAAGTCCACGAAATGCTCTCACAAAAAGTTATCAATTTCAACATTATAGGTCATTTTCAAAAGTCAACAAAAATGGACTTTAAGTCAAAGGCCATAACTTGAGATTGGTAAATCAAAATGACATGGGACCAAAGGCATTGGTTAGAGGACTCAAAGACCTTTTCAAAATGTCCAAGAACATGAGAAAAGCTTAATAATTGAGCAAGTTATGCCTTGTGGAAGTTGGGCAATTTTTGGATATTTTGAAAAGTCAACATTGATTCAAATGATCTAAAATTGCTAATGGGCCCATTTTTCTTCCATAATTCATCATCCATGACATGTGCACGACCATTTGGCCCAAAGGGAAGTATTTCTTCATTTTTTATTTATTTATTTGAATTTTTATTTATAATAATTCATTTAAATCAAATTAAATACATGGAAAATATTTAACCTAGCTTTTTCAATCCTTTTTTGCATAAAATCTACTCAATAATTCGTGCATATTAAAATAGGTAAAGATTTGGAGAGAATTGATATGATTAAGAGCAAAAGCACATGGAAAATATTTGGAAAATAATGCTTGAAAATCAAATCTCAAAAACCATTAATTCAAAGATTTGGATCAATATTCTTAACCTAATTCACTCTTGCATAAGTAGGGAATGAAAACCTAATGCCATGGACTGAAAAAAGCTGCGCAGAAACCATTATCAAACTTGAAAAATTTTCACAAGAAACTCAATTCTGAAAACATCTTTGCAGGTTGATTCAAGGCGCGATTTTTATTTCATTGGCTTCCTCAAGGTTCACTGAACATATTCCAATAAAAAACATTCCTCAAAACCTCAGGAATCGGTATATAGAACTCAATATGTTTCATGAAAAATGCACATTCGTATTTTGATTTGCAGGCATCCTCATAACATTTTATTCATTGATTCATATTCCTTATGCTATTCTGAAACTAACCCATGCGTTTGATTGAGTTTTTGCAAGCTATAGAAGATTCTACCATTGTCAATTTCTAGGGTTTACAGGACCTTGGATTAGGGCTTTTTAAATAAGAAAAAATTGAGCCACAGGACCTTGACCATTGAAACGAGCGCACTTGGACGAAGAAGAACCCATCATCGCGCTCAATTTATGAGTGTCCTATGCCTATTCGCTATTTCCTGGAAAGTGGCCTAAAAGAGCGTTTGCAAAACCGTGGCCATTGTTTTTATATTTTCAGGAACGAAGAAGAAGATAACTAGGTGGCAGGGAGTGATTGGCTGGTTTAAAACTCGCGCGCAAAGTCCACTAATGCATTGGTTTTCTTTTATATTATTTGTTCGTTCTTATATATTAAAACGCGTGAGTTGGCACAGTTGGTAAGCGAAAGTATTGGCAACATCCATGACCTGGGTTCGAGTCCCAGGTCTTCATTATCTCTCATATTATTTTTCAAATAACAATCACATGCAGGTTAACGTTGTTGTCCCATGATACACCTCCATAATCCAGTCGTCCACGCGTCCAAGGGAATCAAACCAAAGGCTCAGATCTAAGGCTCATGGTAACCCTGGTCAGCGCACATACACATGTCCTAAAAAGTCAACGGAATCAGGCTTGTTTGGGCCTGAATTACATGGGCCATACCTCCTATTTGGGGACCACCACCCCCCAAGGTTTGTTATGTTTTTATTTATTTTCTATTTTCTTTCTAATTATATTTGTTTAATTAATTAATTATTTTTACAAAAAAAAACATAAAACATAAAAATCAGAAAAGATAAAAAAAATATAATAAATATTTTATTTTAATACGTTTTGTAATAAATTTGCATGTAATTAAATTTAGTTTTAAATTAGGTTAATTTTAATTCTTTTAATAAAAAATCTAAAAAAAAAACATAGAATTAGGGTTAAATTAATTTTTCATCCTTTATATTTTTCCTCCATAAATAATTAAATAATTAGATATTTATTTTTTATAATTAAATTGTATATAAAAATTAGGTTTAATTTTAGGTTAAAAACTTCAACATTTTTCTTAATAAATTAAAAACAATTAGAATTAGGTTTAGCACTTTATTTTAATTTTAATTAATTCTCTTTTTTCATGTAAATCCTAAAATACAAAAAAACACCAAAAACAAATTCTTGCCTTCTTTTAATTTTAATTCCTCATTAATTTTAATTTTGCAAAAGGGTCCAACGCCCTCGTTCTTAATTTCTTATTAATTCGCATATTTATTTTATTTCGTCTAAATAATTATGTACCTCTCCCGAAGCCATGTAAACTACTTCTCGCACTTTTAATTCTTTATTTTCTTTTATTTCTTTATTTTTCTGTCAAATCGGGTCCTGGTTAATTTTGGCGATGTGGACCCGCGCCTTTTGTAATAGCTTTAGATCTTTACTTTCCCGCAACTTTTTAACTGTTAAAACAAAACATGAAAGACTGTATGGACAAAATAAAAACAAGCGTAGAACACCAATAAACATGACAAGATAAATGCAGATGAAAACGACACACGAATCGCACACACCACCCCTAGGGTACGCCTCACTGTTGCCTTGCCTTCGAAAGGTGATCGTCGAGTAGAGGATGTCTTAGTAAGTCCTCATGATCCGGGAACCTGGCATGAGGGTAGCTTCTAAGGTGTCTTCCTATTGCTCCGGTGATCACCATGTCCCTACAAACTCGAATTGACCAGAACACCTCCGACGGTGGTGCTACCTACCTCTCAATGGTGGGATGGCACTACTTTAAAGGACATTTACAGAGACGAATTCCTTAGGGTAGGTAGACGACTCGTAGATACTTGCTCTAATTTCAAAACAAATTCAAAAATACTTTTCACACCGACACATTTTCAAAAAAGCTTTCGAAAGCAACTTTTCAAACACTCTTGAGGACCGATACAAGAGCCGAACTGTAATTTTCAAAGAAACTTTTTAAAAACCCACAGTTGAAAAGCAAACAAACCATTTTTGAAAACACATTGAGCAAGTATCTAAGAGCCCATGGATAACCATGGATAGAAAGGGTGCTAACACCTTCCCTTTCTATAATCTACCTCCCGAACCGAGAGCGATCTCTTTAAGGAATTTTTCTGTGCTTTTGTCCTTTCCATTTGGAGAAAATAAAAGACGGTGGCGACTCTTGCTTCCGCGACATTTCGCGAACCAGCGTTAAAATAGTCAGTTCCAGATCCACCGATCACAGGCACCTAATCAAGTCTAAAGATGATGGACGATACAATCTTATGGTGCGGAACAAAGTAGTTCCAAGTATTATTTTTCCAAACCCCTATCTTACCAATGTAACAAATATGGATAAGTGGTGTTATGATCTTAGTGTCCCTGCTCCAGCTGAGAATGTCCAAAATGATCAAGGTTCTCCAAGCAATGTTGCACCCGATTAAATGGAGCAAGTACTAGAATAAGATGCTCAACAACCTGCCACCCAACAAAACACTGAACAAGTTCCTTCTGAGAATCTTGCAGGTTCTTCATCTGAGCACCAACCCCGAAGAAGAAGAAACCAAAGGCAGCCAGCTACTGTTGATGACATCTATGCTGAAATGCTGCGCCATAATGAAGCTGAAGCTCAACACTATTAGAGGATGGAAGCACAACATAATGAGATAATGCAAGAAGTCCGACAACTTCATAGAGATCAACACGACTGCGCCTACTAGCATGATCGTAGTATGTTAGATCTTACTGAAGAAATGCAAGCATTGACTTATCGGGTTGACGAACTGCATGATTTTGTTACTCATGTTGGACTACAGGGATATGGTGTAGAGCCTTTCCAAAGCAGAGATGATGCACGTGGACGACCACGAGCACGGGAACGTCGTGAAATGCATGGTCGTGGCGAATAATAGTCATTCATCTCATTTTCGTTCTTCCTTTCTCACCTTACTTTGTTGCATTGGGACAATGCTCAGTTTAAGTTTGGGGGAGGAAGCTTTACCGCTTTCTAAGTAGATTTTCATTACCGCAAATTTTCCTTCAATAAAATAATTTATGTAATATCAAGTCGTAATATGCAAATTTTTGTTCATTATTTGACTCTCTCACTTTCTTGAGCCATAACAAAAACTTTTACTCGAAACATTCAAATAATATATAGGTTGCTCACTCTTAAAGATATGTTAGAATTTTTTAGTAAGATTTAAACAAAATTGATACAATCTTAACACTATAAACCCCCTCTTACGCGAGACCGGTTTAAGTACCTATTATACCGAAACCTCAAACTTTAAAGTATCCTCGAGTAGTTTATATAAGCAGTCAGCACTATCTTAAAAATAAACCACGTAGAGGGCCGATGAATATAAGTGAATGGTCTTAAATCATTTTCCTGAAGATCTTGTAATGATGAATTGAAAACAGGGAATGCATGAATTAAGTTAGGTGACCCTCACCCGGTTACTTAATCCAACAGTGTGGAACCCACATATTATGTTATAAAAACCCGATGTAAGTTGGTTAAGAGGTTTCTGGTGCTGAACTTGGTAGGGAGGACTACGGTTTGATCCCCCGCATCTTGCAATTAGATTAATTAAGGGGTTACCAAATTTATATACCAAAACCTGATGCTTAATATGACCATCACTAACCGACTACTCTACTATGTGTGTGCAATAAGATAAATGGCTTAATGTGATTGCGCTCGAACAAAATGGTTGAAACAAAACAAAAACAATTAGGTTGAGCTATAATAGCATGACTGGAACTGGTCTGCATAAGGAGGGGCTGTCTAGTGTTATTATTGTATATTTGTTGTTAATATTGAGCTTACATTGTTCTAACGGAAACATCGCGCAACCACATGCAAATTGATTTATGTCATGTAATTGCATTTAACTTGCGCTTAAAAGATTACCTTACTGATTATTTGCTTGAGGACAAAAAGGTTCAAGTATATGGGAGTTTGATAATGCGAAAATACATAGCATATACGACCCGATTTTCATAAATAAAGTTACCGTTTAATCTCAATTATGTTGCATTATGTTGGTATTTCAAGTTTGTTTTAGGTAATTATTTCATCCAATGCCTACATGAGAAAAGGAGAAGAAATGGAAAAGAAACAGACTCAAAATCAAAAAAACAACAGAAATAGCAGAAGAATTCATATGAGAAGGTTGTAACGATCGTCACACCTTCCATTCCACCCGGCACAAGTTGAACTTGTGTGCCCATCGGAACACAAACCATTCTGATCGGCACAAGGTGGAAATATGTGTGCCTCACGACACACATTGCATGCCATTCGGCACAACAATTTTCTATTTAAATGCGCGCATATTTCTCCATGTTCTCCACACACGAATTTTTTCGAAGCATGAAGTCAGACTTCTATATTTTCTCAAGCAACTTTGTTACGGAAGAAGAATATAAAAAGTAGGACGGTTATACAAAAGGATTCTCTCCCGGCTCCTCTGCACCATCTCTCTCTCTCTCGTCTCTGCTATCTCATTTTTGTTACGTTATTTTTTCATTTTCGTTTTCTTTCACGCCATTATTATAGTTTCAACAGTTCAAAGAATTGTTTAGAACTTAAGCAACAAAACCTTCACCTAAACAACAATAGTTTTCTACACCATAAAACTATTGCAACATTAGTTTATTTTCATAGCCTCCTGAACTTTGTTTTTAGTTTTATATTTTGTTCTACATTCAAGTTAGTTTTCCGCAAACAAATCCTGCCGACATATTGTGGAGGATTGTTATAAGTACTTGAAAAGTTGCAGAATTTTGTTTTCATTATTTAATTATAGGTTTATTTTAATTTAATTGTATTACTATTCTTTATTTATCATTCATGCCTAAATCATTATTTGTTTGTTATTATTTTGTGTTTGTAATGAATAATATGTCTGGATAATTTCCCTGATACAGGTATGTAAGGTCACAAACCAAAGGAGTTCGATAATAAATTGGCATAAACATTTTATAAAAAAACTTTTCTGTTTGGTTTCCAAATTTCAATATAAATTATTTTGTAACGAGAGTAAGAGACAAACGAAGGCTAAAATCACTAATCACGAGAGTGTGAGTGTTTAAATGGATAGTGGTCATCAAAAATTGGTTTTAAATACAACGAGAGCAGTTTACAATTAATTGGAATCTATTTGTTTTCAAAAAGTATTTTTAAATGTTGAATGAAACAACATTAGTGATCATTTAAGTTTAATAATATAGTTCGAGTCAATAATCACGAGAGTGTGAGATAAAGGTTTTTAAATTGATAGTTTCTACTAAGCACTGTTTTGAATACTCTAACTTATGCCAATGATTTACTGAATTCCCAAAGTCAGACGTATTAAATACTGATGTCTTATTATTAAATATTTCAATTAAGTCTAACCTTATTTTTTCGTCTACCCCAAAACCTAAGATTTATTATCCTTAGCTTTACACAATAGATTTAGATAGTAGTAATTCGATTACCAGTCCATTTGGGTTCGATATCTTTTAAAACTATGCTATTAAATTGTGAACTTTCAATTAATACACCCAATAGACTCTTAAAGTCACGATAAATGGTTTAATATTTTGTCCAACAAATGCAATTAGAATTTGAGGCGAGTCTTGTTAGTGAGTTGACTTACTTTATTGGACTTCAAGTAAAACAGGTGGATGACTTTATATTCATCTCTCAAAGTAAGTATTCTAAGAACATAGTAAATAAGTTTGGTATGGAATATTCAAGTCACAAAAGGAAACCTGCTCCTACTCATTTAAAACTATCAAAAGATAAAAAGGTGTTATTGTTGACCAAAGCTTGTACCAAAGCAGGTTGGTAGCTTATTGTACCTTACAGCTAGCAGAATTGATATCACATTTGGTGTGGGTGTTTGTGCAAGATGTCAAGCTGAGCCAAAACAAGTTTGTTGTACCCCAAATTTTTCCCTCCCATTTTCTTCAAGACATTTTCCTAGGGTTCTCAAATGCTCAAGGTGGCTCAAGAATTGATCAGACAAATTCTCCTCCTAAGCAATGAACTCATAACTAGGGTTTTGTATTTATCAAGAAATATTGGGTTTCCAAGGTACCAAGTGGTTTTCACGGTTCTTCATATGCCCCTAAGAATTCTCATGTCAAATTTCAAGTCTTGCATCACAAGTTTGCTCAGTCAATGGCTCAGATGACTGAAAACTCAATTGTACTGGGCAAAAAGTCAACTATGGTCAACATATAGTCAAACCTCAAGATTTTTGGTCAACATCAAAATTTTGAAGTGATATTCATCATTTGATCAGGGTTGATCATTGTTCCTCAAGAAAAGCCCTGAAATCATCAAAAGTCAAAAGATTAAATATGGGAGAGTTGCGACCGACAAGAATGTCCATACAACTAGTTGATCAATAAGTAAAGTTTCATTTAGGAATTCTTGAAAATGTTCTTGTATGTATTGGAAAATTTTATATCCCCACTGACTTCATTATTATGGATATCACGGAAAACTCCAACATCCCTATTATATTAGGAAGACCATTCCTCGCCACCGCCGGAGCCATAATAGATATGAAAAGAGGTGAACTGACATTTGAGGTCGGCAAAGAAAAATTCAAATTTATCCTCTCACAAGTCTTCAAAGCACCTACTATAGATGATTCGTGTTGTTTCTTGGACGTCATCGATGAATGCATTAAGGAAATGGAGAAAAGACAGACCAAATATTCAGAAGCTCTAAAAATTCCAATACTTCCAATCCTTGAAGACGATAATTAGTGTGATGAATAGAGAGATGACAATCTAAGTGAATGTCTCGCGCTACTCCTGACCCTATGGCTTTCTTAAGGAAACAAACTGTAAAACTTAAAACATTACCAAAAGATCTAAGATATGAATTCCTGTACACATAACTCCAACAAACCCCTCATAGTCAATTCAGATTTAGGACATATTTAAGCAAAAAAATTACTACAGGTCCTAAGGAAATACCCGACTACTTTAGGCTATAACATCTCAGATATAAAAGGAATAAGACCCTCAATATGCATGCATCGCATTATGCTTGAAGAAGACTGTAAGACCTCATGAGAACATCGAAGAATAATAAACCCAGTATTGAATGATGTAGTTAAGAAATAAGTACAAAAGTTATTAGAAGCAGGAATATTATATCAAATATTCGACAGTAAATGGGTTACCGCAGTACATGTTGTACCAAAGAAAAGAGGTGTTACTGTTGTCATCATTGCAAAGGTGAATCCATAGCACAATGTACTCAAACCGGATGGAGAGTGTGTATTGGCTATAGGAAGTTAAACAAAGCCACTTAAAAAGATCATTTTCCTTTACCCTTCATTGATCCAATGCTCGAACGACTAGCTAAGCATTCCCATTTTTGCTATCTGGATGGTTATTAGGGATTTTTCCAAATCCCTACACACCCCGAAGATCAAGAAAAGACTACATTCACCTGTCCCTATGGCACATTTGCCTATTGACGAATGATGTTTGGACTATGCAATGCTCCTACAACATTCCAAAGGCGCATGATGTTAATTTTCATTGATTTTATAGATGAAATCATGGAAGCATTTATGGATGATTTCTCTGTCTGTGGTCAAAGATTTAAAGGATGCTTATCAAACTTAAAAATGGTACTTGAACGATGCGTTAAAGTTAATCTCATATTATATTGGGTAAAATGCCATTTCATGGTCCTAAAAGGAATCGTACTTGGAGACATAGTATCTGACAAAGGAATTGAGGTTGGAAAAGAAAGAATAGAAGTTATAGAAAACCTTCAACCTCCGTAAACTGTAAGAGAAATAAGAAGTTTCTTAGGACATGTAGGTTTCTATCGAAGATTCATTAAAATTTCCCTAAAATTACCAAACCGCTATGTAATACGGTGGGAGAATTGACTTGGTTTTGCATTTTATCGCAAATGTGCAGATAGCAAGAGTCGCCACCGACTTTTCTTTTATCCAATAAGGAAAGGGTGAAAAGAACAAGAAAGACCTTTGAGATTTTTTAGTTCAGGGGGTAGGTTTTAAAAAGGGAAGGTGTTAGCACTCTTTTCATCTGTAAGTATCTACGGGCTCTTAATCGCTTAGCTCAGTTTCTTTGAAAAATTGCTTTGTGTCGTGTGTTTGAAAATATTTTTAAAAGATTCTAATTGTAAGGCAAAACTTTGTAATGATTCTCGTATCAGTCCTCGAGAATACATACGAAGTGTTTGCTTGAAAATATTTTTGAAAGTTTTTGTGTGAAATGTTTTTGTTTTGAAAGGCTTTGTGAGTAAGGAATTAATAGCATTCTACCTACTCAAGGTCGTTCTTGTATTTTCCTCCTCCTTTAGATAGTTCTATACTACCATTAGTTAGTAGGAAGCCCTATCTTTGGATGTGAAGGGACAAATATGGGTCATTGTACATACATCAAAGGTAACTCGTAAGGACGCTTGAGCAATTATCGTTAAGGGACTACTTCATTTACCGAAGGCAACATCTAAAGGGTCATCGAGGGACTATAATCTTTATATCGAGGGACTTTCCTAAAGTGTCTCTAAGTTCGAGGGACATGACTGTTTTGTAATCTGAAGGTAACAAGGGAGGTTACCCTAGAGGTGCGAGAGTGCAATGTGTATTGTGGTAATTTTATCTTAGAATTAGGGTTAACTATCATTTGTTTTTAAACTTTCCATACAAGACCTAATTAATAACAGTAATGTAGTAAAATAGGAAAGCAGTAAATGTGTGGAAAGTAAAAGAGGAAAATAAACCTAAACCTATTACATCGCTTTGGGAGAGATACATAAGTAATAAAGTGTGGGAAAATAAACCCTAATTACTATTACAAACCATAGACAGTTACATAATCGGAAAACATATGAGAATAATAAACTACGCGAAAAAATATAAGAATAAGAAAAAGGAAAACAAAAGCGTTTTTGGTGATTTTTGATAAAAAAAGGTTTGATGATTAACCTAAAAAACCCTAATTAATTTTAATTAAATTTTTTTATTAATTAAATTAATTAAAAAACTAAACCTAAAAACCCAATTTTATTAGGGTTCATGAAAAAAACATTTTTTGGTTTTGTAAGAAAAGGCTTTTGGTTAGGTGAATTTAGGGCTTCTAAGTGAAAAATTGATAAAAAAAACAAGGTTTAAAAAATACTGCCAGGGGTGGATGTTGAACCCATACCCTTAGCTCTTTCAACCAGTGTGTTCACCATTAGGCTAGGTGCGTTCTTGTGTCAAGGAATGGAATCTAATGCGCTTAGTAATATGGAAAATGTAAAATTACGAGAAAAAAAACCTCAAAATGCCAAAAGTAGGGATCGAACCCGTGCCCTGGGACATAAGTGACTTAGGGCGCACGTTTTAACCACTAGGGTGGTGATACATCCATTTTTTAAAACACAAACAAATAATTAAATAGTAAAAACAATAAATTGGACCGGAGAGCCGCTGGAGCCCTAGTTTCGGTCGTTGTCTCCAATGAGTATATTTCATGTTCTTGCAAAAAAAAAACATTAGGGATCCAATGGGACCCTACCCCCTAAATCGAGGCCTTCGAGTTTAATGAAATCATTATTTTGAACTGAGTCACAATGGTTTACGAGGTACAATCAAAACAACATGGATCAAAGCATGTATGGAAACTCGTGATTCTGATAGCATGAAGGTCACGCAATCTACTTTTCGTGACCAAACATACCTCAGAAAAACATTAATACAATTAGTTTCAAATGAAACATGAAGGAAATAAAAATAAGAATTTTCAAAAAAATTGAAACGGAGATGCATGCGTGCAAGTTCTAGGGGCTTTGGATCATCGAGTTTAATTCATTCTTACTCTGTAGGGTTGCTGTAAGTGAATGAGCAGGTTTGTTTGCCTTAGAAATGATTGCAATAAGGGTTTGCAAGTATCCCTAACTTGAATAATTTTTGTGATTTTTGGAAGATGATTTTGCTGCAAGGTTTTTTCATCCTAGGGTTTGTCTGAATGCATGCAATATATAAAAGAGAATTAGGTCAAGATATAGTGGGCTTGGACTCTTGTAATAAGCCTTGATCTTATTTTGTTTTATTTTGAGTTTTAAATGAATAAAAATCAAAGATAAATAAATAAAAACCAAAGGGGGTGAGTGAATAAGATATGAGGTTCAAATTGGAGTGTATAGGATGCATGTACCTTGAAATAATGGCCCATTAGCCCAAAATTCCATGTTTGATCACTTTTGGTTTCATCCATTTGCTCAAAATTTTCCAACTTGCACTGGTCACAACTCTCTCAATTTTCATCATTTAAAGGTGATATTTGACTTTTTGGAAAGCTCAAGATGTACTCTACAATTTCTATGTTGATCATTTTGCATTTGAAGATTTATCTTGATGTAAGTTGCCTTGACAAAAAGTGTCTTTTTGTTGACTTTTTAAATGACCTATAATGTTTTGGCCCATATCTCTCAAATGAAGCATTTTTTGGACTTGAGCTTAGAGAGTCATAGTTGTAGAGAATTTAATTTCCTTCAAAATAAGCTTTGGTTGAGGAAAATCTGATGAAGCATGTGAAAGTTGTGCTTGGTCAAAGTTCAGTTGACTTCTCCTTAAGAAAACCCTAATTTGGCAACTTTTGACTTTTGATGACTTAGGAGTTTTCTTAATGAATCATGATCAACCATTGACCAAATGATGAATATAACTTCAAAATATTGACGTTGACCAAAAATCTTGAAGTTTGACTGTAAGTTGACCATAGTTGACTTTTTGCCAAATGTAGTTGATTTTCAGTCATCTGAGTAGTTGACTTCGCAAACTTGTGATGCAAGGCATGAAACTTGGTATGAGCATTCTTTAAGACATATAAGAAATCATGAAATCCACTTGAGGCTTTAGAGACCCAATCTTCTTTGAGAAAAGTGAAACCTTAGTTGTAAGTCCATTGCTTAGGAGGAGAATTTGTCTAATCAATTCTTGAGTACCTTTGAGCAAATGAAAACCCTAGAAGAATGTCTTGAGATAAATGGGAGGGGAAATTTTGGGGTACAACATGCTAATTAGCCTATTAATGAAAGACGTTGAATTCAACTTTGACGATAAATGGTTAAAAGCATTCTAACAATTAAAAACAACTCTTATTACCGCATCTAACATGCAACCACCTGATTGGGGATTACCTTTCGAAATCATGTGTGGTGCTAATGACGATGTTGTAAGCGTAGTATTAGGACAACGAAAAGAAAAAAAGCTTTTGGCTGTCATTTTCGCCCTAGATAAATTTTGTTCTTACCTATTAAGAGAAAAGATAATTATCTATATTGATCATGCTGCTATTAGATACCTATTAAGAAAAAAGGATGCCAAATCAAGATTACTCAGATGGATCTTAATCCTATAAGAGTTTGATTTAGAAATCAAATATAAAAAAGGCACTACTATTATTGGGATGAGCCTCTGCTTTTCAAGAGAGGCGTCGATGGTATTTTCCGTTGATGTGTCCCCGAAGATCAAATAGAAAACATAATTTCTCATTGTCATACTGCTCTCCCTATGGTGGACATGCAAGCACTTCAAAGACTTGTGATAAAATCTTACAAGCTAGCCTCTATTGGCTGAACTTATGTAAAGATGTCCACATTACAATCATAAATTACGACTGATGCCAACACACTGGGAACATCTCCAGACGCGGCGAGATGCCTCAAAAGGACATTTTAGATGTAGAAGTCTTTGATGTGTGGGGAATTGATTTCATGGGACCTTTGCAATCCTCTTTTGGAAATAAATACATACTCTTTGTTGTGGATTACATATCAAAATAGATTGAAGCCATAACTTCTCCAAGAAATGACGCATGAGTAGTAATCAGGCTCTTTAAAAATATAAATTTTCCCATATTCGGTGTGCCAATACTTGTCATTAGTGATGTTGGTTCTCATTTCATTTCGAAAATATTTGAAAAATATTAGTGAAATATGGAGCCCGACATCGTGTAGCTACACCCTATCATCCCCAAACAAGTGGGCAAGTAGAAGTCTCCAACAGAGAGATTAAGTAAATCTTGGAAAAAACAGTTTCCACTTCTAGGAAAGATTGGTTGACCAAATTACACGAGATGCTATGGGCATATAGAACAACCTTTAAGACACCCATAGGACCAACACCACTCAAACTAGTTTATGGAAAATCATGTTATGTATCGGAAGAACTCGAGCATAAAACCTATTAGGCCATCAAAACCCTCAACTTAAGTTACACTATCACAGGCGAAAAAAGAATTCTAGACATACATGAGTTACACGAACTTAGACTAGATGCATATGAAAATGACATGATCTATAAAGAAAGAACAAAAAATTGGCACGAAAAACACATATATAAGAAAGAGTTCAATGAGGGTGACACAATACTCCTGTTTAATTCTAGACTTAAATTGTTCCCAGGAAAACTTCGTTCTAGTTGGTCCGGTCCGTTTGAAATACCTAAGGTTTTTCCGAGTGGAGCTATTGAAATTAGAGGGAAATCTAGTGAACCATTTATCGTAAATGGGAAGCGGTTGAAGCACTATCATTGTATAGAAAACAAAGATTATTCCATTAGTTTCCATCTTGCAGAGCTACCCGCTCACTCCCAGATATAATCATCTATGAAAATTATGTCGAGCTTGTGACATAAAACAAAGCGCTTGGTGGGAGACAACCCACTTTCTAGTATTTTATTTTGATTTACTAATTTCATTCTTTACTTTCTCTTGTTTTTATTTCTTTTTATTTTCATTATATTTTTGCAATATTGTTCTATAATGTTAACCACTCCTAACTTAATCCTAATTGTCAACTTACTTATAGGCTAACTTAAGTTTTAGCTAACCATACTAACTAACGATGCAAGAAGTTGACACCATGGGCATAGCTTTCAGAGGAAGAGCCAAGAGGAGGCGTTTTGAGGCACTGGCTACGAGGGAAATGGCACTCACTTTCTATTCTGATGGCCCTTCCATGACCACTTTAGGCATTAGAGATAGTGTTATGTTTTTGCTAAACCAAGTATGTTAGGATGCTTCTCCTTTGAGAAGAAGATTTAGTTCTTATAGAAAGTTGACCTTAGAATTACTAAGCTCACTGATCTTTTTCCCAGACCATGGTTTAGGATTTAATAGAGGCCTAACCACCTTTAGAATGTTCGATATAGAATATCGTTATAATAACCGTGAACTTGCTAACGTATTAGGATTTCCTAGTGGCCCGCGTGTTTTTACTTGTACCCAAGAGGACCTTCTTATGGACCATGAACTTGGATACTTCTGGGATAGTATAACTAGAGATAGAACCCCGAGCCTGATAATATGTTTTCTGGAAGTATTCATAACCCTGCTGTGATCGGTGGATCTGGAACTGACTGTTTAACGCTGGCTCGCGAAATGTCGCGGAAGCAAGAGTCGCCACCGTCTTTTATTTTCTCCAAATGGAAAGGACAAAAGCACAGAAAAATTCCTTAAAGAGATTGCTCTCGGTTCGGGAGGTAGGTTATAGAAAGGGAAGGTGTTAGCACCCTTTCTATCCATGGTTATCCATGGGCTCTTAGATACTTGCTCATTGTGTTTTCAAAAATGGTTTGTTTGCTTTTCAATGTGGGTTTAAAAGTTTCTTTGAAAAATTTCAGATCGACTCGTACGTCAGAGTGTTTGAAAAATTGCTTTTGAAAGCTTTTGAAAAGTGTCGGTGTGAAAAGAGTTTTTGAATTTGTTTTGAATTTAGAGCAAGTATCTACGAGAACCTACCTACCCTAAGGAATTCGTCTGTGTAAATGTCCTTTAAAGTAGTGCCATCCCACCATTGAGAGGTAGGTAGCACCACCGTTGGAGGTGTTCGGGTCAATTCGAGTTTTAGGGACGTGGTGATCACCAGAGCAATGGGAAGACACCTTAGAAGCTACCCTCATGCCAGGTTCCCGGATCATGAGGACTTACTAAGACGTCCTCTACTCGACGATCACCTTTCGAAAGGCAACAGTGAGGCGTACCCTAGGGGTGGTGTGTGCGAATTGTGTGTCATGTTTCAGTTATTTTTGTCTTGTCATGTTTGTCGTGTTCTACGCTTGATTTTAATTAGACATTCATTCTTTCATGCTTGGTTAACGGTTAAATATTTTGCGAAAAATAAATCTAAGACTATTACAAATGGCGCGGGTCCACATCGCCAAAATTAACCCGGACCCGATTTAGCGGAAAATAAATAAAGCGAATAAATAAAAGTGCGAGAAATTTAAATTACATGGCTTTGGGATATTTACAAAATTATAACGAACGATAAAAATAAATCATGCGAAATTAAATGATTAACGACGGGCGTTGGACCCTTTTGCAAAATATTAACAGTTTAATGAGAATTAAAACTTAAATGATTAAATGTTTTTGTTATTTTTTTGTGTTTTTTAGATTTAAAAGAAAAAGGAAATATTAATTAAAATTAAAATACTAAACCCTAGTTCTAATATTTTTTAAGTTTATTATGAAAGATTTAAATTAAAACCTAAATTAAACTCTAAATTAACTTATGTACAATTTTTAATTTATGAAAATAAAATAATAAATAAATAATATTGTTATTCAGAAAAAAAGGAAAATTAAAAAAAAGAAAATAAAAAGTTATTTAAACCTAAATTCTATTTTTTTGGATTTTTTTATAAAAAGATTAAAACCATAACCTAATTAAACTAAATATTTACATATATTAATTTATTGATGAAAATAATTACAATAAAATATTTATTATCTTTTTTGTATTTTCTGATTTTTGTGTGTTTTTATATTTTGTTAAAAAATAAGTTAATTAAATTAAGACAATAAAATAAATAAAACAACAAAAATAAGGGTAAGAAGAAAAATATAAAAAATGCAAACCAGGGTGGGGTGTGGCCCCAAATCAGGAGGTATAGGTCCAAAGATCAGGCCCAATAAGCTTCAGTCTTCGTTTGACTTTTTGAATTCTGTATGACGTGTTGACTGGAGTTTATTGTACTCCTTTGATCAGGGCCCTTGGATTGCTACTGATGGACGCGTGTATGGTGAATTTGGAATGTGCATGGTACGTCTCAGAATTATGCCTGCATGAGAATTTAGTTTGAAAAATAATATGGAATTATGCAAGACCTGGGGCTTGAACCCAGGTCATGAGAGTCATATGCCTAACGTATTACCACTGCACCAAACGCTTTTCATTTAATATATAATATAACGTAAATAATATAAAAGAAAAGTAAAGTTAGTGGAGACTTTTAGCGCGAAATTTAAAACAACGAATCATTGATGGACACGATTCCATCTCCTTCATCGTCCCTGTAAATCAAAGCATTGGGCAACGGTTTTCAGAACGTGGTTTTAGAGGGCCTTTGGAAAAATAGCGATTAGCGCTATGGCATTGCTAAATTGATCGCGAGGGTCCAGATTGCTTCGTCTTGAGGAGCTGGTTTGAATGGTCTAAGTTTCGTGCTTCAATTTTACAGGACAAGAAAATCCCCAATTTAGGAAACCTGCAACCCTAAAAAAATATTCATGGCATAATCGCCGTGTCAAGGCGTTTTGCTTGTTGTTTTTGATTGAGAAACACTCAATGATGTCTCAGGATGCTAATGGGACAAGAATTGGGGTCTGAATCGAGCTTGAAACTGGTTTTCAGTGTTTGAGTTTTTGTGAAAAATTTTCAATATGCAATGCTTGTTTATGCGCAGCTTCTAGTCTTCTTGGCATTAGGTCTTGATTCTGATCATATAGGGAGTGATTAGGTTAAGAAAAATTGGACAAAATCTTATGCATTGATGAATTTCAATATTTGATTTTACAAGATCTTTTTCAAATCTTTTCCTCATGGCTTTTGGTTTAATCATGCTCAAATCTTATCAAAACTTGCCATAATCAATCAAGCACGAAATATTGAGGTTAAACATGCATGAAAAGATTTTTTTTAGGTTAAGTTTGATATTTTTCATGTATTAAAATGATTTAAATGAATATAAATTAATATTAATTCAAATAAATAATTAAAAAATATGAAAATACTTCCCTTTGGGCCTAGTGGTCGTGCATAGGCTTGGCATGAAGAATCTTGGAAGAAAAATGGGCCCATTTGCATTTTTAGGCCTTTTGCATCAATGTTGACTTTTCAAAATTCCTAAAAATTTCCCAACTTCCACAAGGCATAACTTGGTCAATTTTTAAGCTTTTCACATGTTCTTGGACATTTTGGAAAGGTCTTTGAGTCCTTTAACCAATGCCTTTGGTCCCATGTCATTTGGATTTACCAATCTCAAGTTATGGCCTTTGACTTAAAGTCACTTTTTGTTGACTTTTGAAAATGACCTATAATGTTGAAATTGATAACTTTTTGTGAGAGCATTTCTTGGACTTGGAACATGAAGATGAATTGTAGGAAATGTCTTTCTCTTCAAAATGAGCTTTGGATGGAATTTTTCTGATAATCCATGTGAAAGTTATGCCCTGGTCAATTTCAGTTGACTTTTTCAGCTGTCCAAATATAGCAACTTTTGCATCTTTGATGGTTTCTGAGCCAAATTTTGAGAATCATGATCAAGCATTGATCAAATGATGTTTGTGGCTTCAAAATGATATATTGACCAAAAATTTGAACTTTTGACTGTCAAATGACCATTTTGCCCCTACAGTTGACTGTAGTGCAATCTAGGGTTTTGACTGTGCAATTTTGAGCTGAATGCCTTGAAACTTGACATGAGGATATTTGACCATCTTTGTAGGTACATGAGACTTGATTGGGCCTTTGAAAAGTTCATTTGCTTGACCAGAACTCAAACCCTAGTATTGACTGTATAGAGGACAGTTGAGCTGCACAACCCTTGGGGAATCTTGTGATCTTGACTTTGACAATTCTTGATGAATATGGGAGGGCAAATTTTGGGGTACAACAGTTGCCCCTGTTCAATCTTCTTAGACCTGAGGATGCAGATTGGCTGACGTGCCTTTCGTAATCCGAGGGTAAAAGATGATTGAACACTAGAGTGCCCAGAAATTTGCGCTCACATAGTAGCGGTGATGATGAGGGAATGGGCTTATAGATGCCATTTGGAGATTGCTGGATGGGATGATGGGCTTATAGATGCCATCTGGATGTTTGATTGCGTAAGAGATTCCTTAGCGAGAACCTGCATACCTGCAAAAGAGAAAATGAGTACCTGACACGTTGCAGGAGCTGATTTTGGATGCTTGATATAGATATGTCCTGACTAGTTACAGGACTGGGTCTGGAGCTTCAAACGTTGATGAATGAACCAGGGATGGTTACTGCCTTAGCATGAATGGTAAGAGAACCCTGAATGATTTCAACCTCAACAACGCTCGTTGAGAAAATCTTGGTGAGAATTACCATTTTCGTAGTGTCAGGAAGAGAACCAAAGGACATTATAATCTCAAAGGGAGTCACCTCACTCACCGTTGGAGAGGGAACTATAGGAAATTATAATCTGAAAGGAAATATCACCTCACGCTCATGCCGGAGAGGGGAACATCTGAAGAAGGAATTACCACCTCACACGCCGCTGGAGAGGGGACCATAAAAGAATATCACCTCACGCTCATGCCGGAGAGGGAAACATCTGAAAAAGGAATTACCACCTCACACGCCGTTGGAGAGGGGACCATAAGAGAATATCACCTCACGCTCATGCCGGAGAGGGAAACATCTGAAGAAGGAATTACCACCTCACACGCCGTTGGAGAGGGGACCATAAGAGAATATCACCTCACGCTCATGCCGGAGAGGGAAACATCTGAAGAAGGAATTACCACCTCACACGCCGTTGGAGAGGGGACCATAAGAGAATATCACCTCACGCTCATGCCGGAGAGGAGAACATCTGAAGAAGGAATTACCACCTCACACGCCGTTGGAGAGGGGACCACAAGAGAATATCACCTCACGCTCATGCCGGAGAGGGAAACATCTGAAAAAGGAATTACCACCTCACACGCCGTTGGAGAGGGGACCACAAGAGAATATCACCTCACGCTCATGCCGGAGAGGGAAACATCTGAAAAAGGAATTACCACCTCACACGCCGTTGGAGAGGGGACCATAAGAGAATATCACCTCACGCTCATGCCGGAGAGGGGAACATCAAAAAGGCTTCTGGAAGCAGTATCAGAACGTCACCATATCTGGGTCATATCTGAAACTATATCTGGAAGGGAATCTGGAAGCAGTATCAGAACGTCACCATATCTGGATCATATCCGAAACTATATCGAGAAGGAATTCTGGAAGCAGTATCAGAACGTCACCATCGCTGGGTTTACATCTGAAACTATATCGAGAAGGAATTCTGGAAGCAGTATCAGAACGTCACCATCGCTGGGTTTACATCTGAAACTATATCGAGAAAGAATTGTATTAGTTGATAATAAACATTTTTGTATTGATCTTTTTCCTGAAAGGCAAGACATAATTGTATGCAAAATCATGATGCATGAACTGTATGTCTTCAAAATTAATGAGATTCGTGCCATATGATGCATATGCGTGCTATAATGTACGAAGATGTGACGTTTTATGAATGTATGTTTTTGTCTAGGGAAAATAAATCCTTGACGGGTGCCGGGAAGTCGTATCCTGGGCTGATGTTGAAGAATAGATTTTGCTTCCGCGGGGGATGATAACTGCAAGAATACCGGTAGGAGAAGACGACTCCGTTGCGGAATAACCTTGGCAAATGGAGGATTCTGCGGGGAGAAAAGATACCCTAACGACCATGCTGGGAAGCAGTACTCTGTGGGGGGATGCTTTTGCTGAATTGTTGAGGATGACTCGCTGAGGCTACCTTGCTGTATTGGAAGTATGAATGGACTTCGCTGGGGATAAGAAGATTCGTCGAGGACGCTCTTTCCGTGGCTTTTGGCTGAGGATAACCCAGTTATATCCTGTTAAGGAAATAACTCTTTAAATCAAGTCGGACGACGCGTTCGTGCCCTGCTAGGGGATAAGCTTCCAGAATCTACTGGGGGTACGCTTATTGCTTGGGGAGACAGATTCCAGCCTTCCTGGGGAACTGGATTGGACTCTCCTGGGGAAGTTTTTGAACTGCGTTGGCTATGTTCTTCAACGGAGCTTACCCTGATACCTTGGAGGATAGAACAATCAGACTGCTCAGACCAACCTTTATTGCCCCTGTTTCTTGTGGGGTGCTGATAGTTGTTGATGGACAAACCTTCTTCTGGTAGACAGATGACAAGAAGACGGGACATAATCGTACGCTTTGATCCCTAACTTTTGCCTGGACCGCCCTTTCGGGTTTTCAGTCCACCGGGATACCCATTTTTGCCCAAGCCGCCTTTTCAGGTTTTCGACTTGCCAGGTGTACAGATTTTTCCTTTCATCCCTTATTTTTGCCCGAACCCTTTTGGTTCGCCGGGAAGCCGTTATTTTTGCCTAGGTGTGTCAACCTAGCGGGTCTTTGATTATGCGTAGTATTTTTTCGACTATGTCCACGCTTTCAGAATGTAGGGAGTTGCCCCTGTTTAGAAGTGTTTTGTCATGTCACCAAAAGATGTCTGACCGGGCAAGATTCGTTGCTGGAATGCCCCAAGTGACTCAGGCGGAGGTTTGCCCCAGGCTATTTGGCCTTTTGAGAGATTCTCCGAATCTTGATTGGATTGCCCCAGGTAGTAGACAATAGTCATGCCGTGCTCCTTGATTGGAAGTGCTTTTGTTCACTAGGTATTTCTCGTGCGAATTTCCCTGCTGTTCAAACAAAAAGTCATATGCAAACAAAGTTATGTTAAAAATGCAAAGCTTATGTCTGTCTCGAAGATTTTGAAAATGCATTCTTTTTTTCATAAAACAAGTGAATGTTTGTAAAACGTGATGTCAACTCCGTATTTACCGTAGGCCTTCAGGAGTCAGGATACCTTTCGTGACAGTATGCTTTCGAACTAACCCATGCTTCAGCTAGGACTTTTAAGGGTTATAGCGTGGCTTAGTTCACGGTTTAAGAAACAACGGATAAAGGCTCAAATTATTTGTACCCACCCGCTCTTCGTGATGTTCTCCAGACCTAAACTCAGTTGATCCTACGTTAGACCTTGTTTGAGTCTTTGTTTTGATGTTCCAGCAATGGTTCAGATGTTGATGACTTATTTTGACTAGGCCGTCATTTTTTGTTGAGGGTTTGTGAGACCTCTTTCTTGATTTCTGTTATCCCTTTCTTTTTTTGCCTGAACTGTTTCCTTTTTGGAATTACAGTCAGCGGGATGCCCCAGTTTCATAAGTCCCTTTTATAGGTTTTGACTTTTTGGGCTTTTTGATTTTGGTAATGACTGCCTGTCTTTTTGATTGTTCTGAACCATCACTGTCTTTCCTTGTTTCGTAAGGACCTCTTTTGATGCTGTTCATTATACACTTGGATCAACTGAGAAAACTACCCTGCCCCAGGTTATGATTAAGGGTTTCAATTTTCGAAAAGAAAAACTCCTACTTCTTTGGCTCAGAGGGATTGACGAGGGATTATCTTCCTTATAACTCCAGTGTTTAGGGATTGAAACAATGCCTGTACCTCATCAGCGGGGTCTGTTCAAAAGCATACTGTAAAGATCGCGGTATCGTTTTCGTCATCCTCCCTCAAGAGGCTTAGGATTTTAGATCAAGAGTTGACATCAGAAAAAATATGAAGATAATTTGCATTTAGTGAATACGAATATATTGCTTCAAAACAGACGTATGCGATGCATTAATGAAATAACAACGTTTAACGATGAACAAATGTTTGAATAATCAAAAGGGAATTACAACTTGAAAAAATCCTAATGAACAAAAATTTCTAGTTTGAGATAGCTATCCCAGATGGAGAATTCTCAGCGGAAGATTTTCATCTCGCCATCCGGCATGAACTCTATCACCCCTTCGTCAATCAAATCCTGAATTTTGTTCTTCAAGGTCCAACAGTCGTCTGTAGCATGCCCCGGGCTGTCTGAATGATAAGCGCAGTGGGCGTCGGGGTTATACCTTAGAGCTGTCCTGTTGGGATTCTTGGGAGGGTCCTTTAGAGTGATCAGATTGACCTCCAGCAAGCGCTTCAGTATAAAGGATGAGGGTATATCAGTCTCCGAGAAATGTCTTCCGGGCGCATTTCGTTTACGTTGACTACCCCGTTGAGGCTGGGCTCGTGACCCTGAAGCAAGCTGAGGAGATTTTCCTTTGTCTTCTTGCCCCGCATGTGGTTGAATGATGGCTGGAGCTTCCACCTTGGCTGTTTGCCCTACTGGATTAATTTGAAGCAGCTTGGTGACGAGAACCCGGAGCTCTTCTTGTTTTTGAGCTAAGTCCTGAATGAGAGTCATTTGGCCCACCAACTGCCCCATCATTTGGATCTTCATGGTTGCCAACTCAATTTGTAGCCCTTCCAGCTGATCGTTCCTGATGCCCCCTGCATTCCCTAAGGTCAAGCTCCTGGTGAGGAGAGCCTTTATTTCTTCTTGCCCCTGGGATAGGTTCAAGAACATTTCTCGCAGTTGGGTGTTCTGAGTACGGAGATCTTGGTTGTCTGGTTGGAAAGCCATTGCTGAAATAAACAGCGAAGATGGTAAGTGACCTGCAAAAGGGGTACCTGTAATGCAATGATGTATGATATGCATGCAATGTTTTCAAGGACCTCGCGGGATAAACAAGAAAGCTGTTAGTATTGAATCCGGTAGCTTGATTGAAGGACACCCTTGTTGTTGAGAATTCTTCTTCAAGGGTCAAAGGCTCACCATATCCAGTGGGTCATAGCCCCTGATAACCTTAGCTAGGGGATCATTCTTCGGGTGTCAAAGCTCACCATATCAAGTGGGTCATAGCCTCTGACAACCTTGGCTAGAGGAAAATAAATCCTCTTTGCCCCTTGCTGGGATAGTTGATTCACCATGACCTGCATCACAAGCCCTTGAGATCCTTGAAATGGGTTAGGATGTATGCAATGGTATGCAATGGTATGATGTCATGCTATGCATGGGGTGATGTAGGTAATCCCTGTTGTGAGTCCCAATTAAGGACTATAAACAGACCCTGCAAGAAATTTGATAAACCCTGTCATGAGTCCTAGTTAAGGACTATAAACAGAACCTGCAAGTAGTTAGTACACCCTGTTATGAGTCCTAGTTAAGGACTATAAACAAAACCTGCAAGAAATTTAGTACCCCGTTATGAGTCCTAGTTAAGGACTATAAACAAGACCTGCAAGAAACAAGTGTCAGGTGACAAGCACGCAGATAGTCAAGTACGAAGGCACACAAGTCACACAAAAGAGCCCTTAGGGTTTAGGCCAGCATGAGGTCTAGGTATTACCCTCTTGAAGTTGGTGGGTTCAACCTGTCCTAATCAAATTAACCGGGTTCTAAGGTTCCCAATATCACGGGATTGCTTTCATTGTTCATCGTTTCGATTTAGCCACTGAACTGGCGACCGAAATATTCCAGGAAAGCAACCCTCAATTGAGCGTAGTATCGAGTATCAACCAACCTCGGACTGCACCAAAGTCAGTTATCTCACTACCCTAAAGAGGCCAAGATAGTTCAATTAAGGTTCCTAAGGTCTGTTGATGCTTCACGACACCACGCGGAGGCCCCGTACTCTCCTTGACTGAACTCAAGGGTTACCGGTACACACCAAAGTGCCACATCAACGTAGCAGACTGTTTCAACCGTGTCGGTATACCCCGCACAGTTCCCTCACAGCCTTGTTGCTACTTTCTAAGAAGGTATCCCCCAGATCCGGGTTAGGATCTATAGAACTCCCAAGACAGTACCCACAATAATAAATCAAGCAATTCAGACAATTGAAAACACAAGTGATCTTAGTCCTAAGGTACACCTCACTTTAAGTATCCCCAGCAGAGTCGCCAGTTCTGTGATCGGTGGATCTGGAACTGACTGTTTAACGCTGGCTCGCGAAATGTCGCGGAAGCAAGAGTCGCCACCGTCTTTTATTTTCTCCAAATGGAAAGGACAAAAGCACAGAAAAATTCCTTAAAGAGATTGCTCTCGGTTCGGGAGGTAGGTTATAGAAAGGGAAGGTGTTAGCACCCTTTCTATCCATGGTTATCCATGGGCTCTTAGATACTTGCTCATTGTGTTTTCAAAAATGGTTTGTTTGCTTTTCAATGTGGGTTTAAAAGTTTCTTTGAAAAATTTCAGATCGACTCGTACGTCAGAGTGTTTGAAAAATTGCTTTTGAAAGCTTTTGAAAAGTGTCGGTGTGAAAAGAGTTTTTGAATTTGTTTTGAATTTAGAGCAAGTATCTACGAGAACCTACCTACCCTAAGGAATTCGTCTGTGTAAATGTCCTTTAAAGTAGTGCCATCCCACCATTGAGAGGTAGGTAGCACCACCGTTGGAGGTGTTCGGGTCAATTCGAGTTTTAGGGACGTGGTGATCACCAGAGCAATGGGAAGACACCTTAGAAGCTACCCTCATGCCAGGTTCCCGGATCATGAGGACTTACTAAGACGTCCTCTACTCGACGATCACCTTTCGAAAGGCAACAGTGAGGCGTACCCTAGGGGTGGTGTGTGCGAATTGTGTGTCATGTTTCAGTTATTTTTGTCTTGTCATGTTTGTCGTGTTCTACGCTTGATTTTAATTAGACATTCATTCTTTCATGCTTGGTTAACGGTTAAATATTTTGCGAAAAATAAATCTAAGACTATTACAAATGGCGCGGGTCCACATCGCCAAAATTAACCCGGACCCGATTTAGCGGAAAATAAATAAAGCGAATAAATAAAAGTGCGAGAAATTTAAATTACATGGCTTTGGGATATTTACAAAATTATAACGAACGATAAAAATAAATCATGCGAAATTAAATGATTAACGACGGGCGTTGGACCCTTTTGCAAAATATTAACAGTTTAATGAGAATTAAAACTTAAATGATTAAATGTTTTTGTTATTTTTTTGTGTTTTTTAGATTTAAAAGAAAAAGGAAATATTAATTAAAATTAAAATACTAAACCCTAGTTCTAATATTTTTTAAGTTTATTATGAAAGATTTAAATTAAAACCTAAATTAAACTCTAAATTAACTTATGTACAATTTTTAATTTATGAAAATAAAATAATAAATAAATAATATTGTTATTCAGAAAAAAAGGAAAATTAAAAAAAAGAAAATAAAAAGTTATTTAAACCTAAATTCTATTTTTTTGGATTTTTTTATAAAAAGATTAAAACCATAACCTAATTAAACTAAATATTTACATATATTAATTTATTGATGAAAATAATTACAATAAAATATTTATTATCTTTTTTGTATTTTCTGATTTTTGTGTGTTTTTATATTTTGTTAAAAAATAAGTTAATTAAATTAAGACAATAAAATAAATAAAACAACAAAAATAAGGGTAAGAAGAAAAATATAAAAAATGCAAACCAGGGTGGGGTGTGGCCCCAAATCAGGAGGTATAGGTCCAAAGATCAGGCCCAATAAGCTTCAGTCTTCGTTTGACTTTTTGAATTCTGTATGACGTGTTGACTGGAGTTTATTGTACTCCTTTGATCAGGGCCCTTGGATTGCTACTGATGGACGCGTGTATGGTGAATTTGGAATGTGCATGGTACGTCTCAGAATTATGCCTGCATGAGAATTTAGTTTGAAAAATAATATGGAATTATGCAAGACCTGGGGCTTGAACCCAGGTCATGAGAGTCATATGCCTAACGTATTACCACTGCACCAAACGCTTTTCATTTAATATATAATATAACGTAAATAATATAAAAGAAAAGTAAAGTTAGTGGAGACTTTTAGCGCGAAATTTAAAACAACGAATCATTGATGGACACGATTCCATCTCCTTCATCGTCCCTGTAAATCAAAGCATTGGGCAACGGTTTTCAGAACGTGGTTTTAGAGGGCCTTTGGAAAAATAGCGATTAGCGCTATGGCATTGCTAAATTGATCGCGAGGGTCCAGATTGCTTCGTCTTGAGGAGCTGGTTTGAATGGTCTAAGTTTCGTGCTTCAATTTTACAGGACAAGAAAATCCCCAATTTAGGAAACCTGCAACCCTAAAAAAATATTCATGGCATAATCGCCGTGTCAAGGCGTTTTGCTTGTTGTTTTTGATTGAGAAACACTCAATGATGTCTCAGGATGCTAATGGGACAAGAATTGGGGTCTGAATCGAGCTTGAAACTGGTTTTCAGTGTTTGAGTTTTTGTGAAAAATTTTCAATATGCAATGCTTGTTTATGCGCAGCTTCTAGTCTTCTTGGCATTAGGTCTTGATTCTGATCATATAGGGAGTGATTAGGTTAAGAAAAATTGGACAAAATCTTATGCATTGATGAATTTCAATATTTGATTTTACAAGATCTTTTTCAAATCTTTTCCTCATGGCTTTTGGTTTAATCATGCTCAAATCTTATCAAAACTTGCCATAATCAATCAAGCACGAAATATTGAGGTTAAACATGCATGAAAAGATTTTTTTTAGGTTAAGTTTGATATTTTTCATGTATTAAAATGATTTAAATGAATATAAATTAATATTAATTCAAATAAATAATTAAAAAATATGAAAATACTTCCCTTTGGGCCTAGTGGTCGTGCATAGGCTTGGCATGAAGAATCTTGGAAGAAAAATGGGCCCATTTGCATTTTTAGGCCTTTTGCATCAATGTTGACTTTTCAAAATTCCTAAAAATTTCCCAACTTCCACAAGGCATAACTTGGTCAATTTTTAAGCTTTTCACATGTTCTTGGACATTTTGGAAAGGTCTTTGAGTCCTTTAACCAATTCCTTTGGTCCCATGTCATTTTGATTTACCAATCTCAAGTTATGGCCTTTGACTTAAAGTCACTTTTTGTTGACTTTTGAAAATGACCTATAATGTTGAAATTGATAACTTTTTGTGAGAGCATTTCTTGGACTTGGAACATGAAGATGAATTGTAGGAAATGTCTTTCTCTTCAAAATGAGCTTTGGATGGAATTTTTCTGATAATCCATGTGAAAGTTATGCCCTGGTCAATTTCAGTTGACTTTTTCAGCTGTCCAAATATAGCAACTTTTGCATCTTTGATGGTTTCTGAGCCAAATTTTGAGAATCATGATCAAGCATTGATCAAATGATGTTTGTGGCTTCAAAATGATATATTGACCAAAAATTTGAACTTTTGACTGTCAAATGACCATTTTGCCCCTACAGTTGACTGTAGTGCAATCTAGGGTTTTGACTGTGCAATTTTGAGCTGAATGCCTTGAAACTTGACATGAGGATATTTGACCATCTTTGTAGGTACATGAGACTTGATTGGGCCTTTGAAAAGTTCATTTGCTTGACCAGAACTCAAACCCTAGTATTGACTGTATAGAGGACAGTTGAGCTGCACAACCCTTGGGGAATCTTGTGATCTTGACTTTGACAATTCTTGATGAATATGGGAGGGCAAATTTTGGGGTACAACACCTGCTATCTGTTACTTCCATAAGTTCCTTGCTCACACCCTTTTTGGAAAATCTCAAAACATTACTTCTGTGTCCAGAGATGAGCTCTTCATTTTGTATTTTGTGCCTCTAGAAACTGCCTCGTTAATGTCGCTACCTATATGATAGCCAATTTTGACCGTATTTCTCAAACTGATTATGCACATATCTTGGTGGGAGGTCTAGTGACCATGATCGTAAATGCTATCGGAATACAACAACCACTTTTAGGACTTTACCCTCTAGGTAGATTCCAACCAATAGATATACGATTCTGTTTAAACACAGGCATAATTAGAAACCTTGGTTCTAGTGAATTTGAACTTTTAATCAACGACCTTGTTATGCAATTATTCACCCTACCAAATCCAAGAACATGTATTCATAACCAAAACAATTGGCTTTTTGATCTGGAAGTACAACCAACTTTACCTCATATTTCTCCCGAAACACCTCAAATTTAAGACCACAATGATGCTTTCCTTTTTGATACCGAAACAAATCCCAAAGAACCACCTTTCTTACACCATTTCCACCCACCGAGCCACCTACCCCTTCATGTGTTTCTATTGTGCCAGTTGCCTCGGTACCTCCCTCTGCTGATCACGATTCTTCCTTACTTGTTGTGCAAATAGAGTTAACCTGCTTAAAGGAAGAAGTCACTAAATTGTGCATCGAATTCCATGCTTTTATGGACTTAGTGACGGAGCAAGTGGACCATATCTTCCAAAATATCTACTTTGTTGCTCTCAATGCTAACCATATTGGCTAATATTGCTTGACATGCTGCATTTCTAGATTTTATTGTTTTTCTGTTTACATTATGCTTACTTTCTATTTTTACATCTCAAACTATTGTTTAGAAATTTTTAAAGTTTCCATATTATATTCAAATGTTTAGAACTACATCTAATATTCATATTTTTACTATGATTTATTGTTACACTATTACTCTGCTATGTACTGATATAAAGATATCTGTGTGCCCGAGCATATCATTTTGTATGTTTATTATTAATTGTTCTGGAAATTAGGAATTTTTATACTGTGTCGTTCGCCATATATTATGTGACGACCGCAAGACTATTTTGAATTGTGTTGCGCAACACATATTTTGTGCCCCTCGAGACAGATGAAAATATTGTGTTGCGTATTTGTTTCAAACACATACCAGATTCATTCTATTCTTTTAATCTTCTTCCAAATTGTTAAACCCCATTAACACCCTTCTTTACCTTTGATCGTCCCACACCCTTATTTCCACAATTGTCATTAAACACCATTAAAATACAACCCCTGCATTCTTTATTATTATATTATTTAAGCACTTGAGGAAAAATATCAAAACCCACAACCTTCTATCAATTTCATAACCGAACCCTTTCCAGCTTCCTTGCATCCAATTATGTCTCGAAGAGTTCACACCCACGAGGAGAGCCTGACCTTTCCAAAATCATATTAAAAAACGACGAAGCTGGGCTACATCAAAAAGCTCAGTACCAGAAGTTTTATCAACATTCGGTTATCGCTACAAGGTCTGTTAATGTTAACTGTCTACGTGAGTTGGGATTGTTAGACAATGTACAATGGCTACTTCATAACTCTAACATATCCTATGCTTGCACACTGAACCACCCAACTTATGAATCATTGACTTTATATTTTTTGTGCTCTTTCTCCTACAACACTCCAACAGATGAGAACATGAACCTCACAGGCACTGCCAAATTCAGATTGTTTGACAACGAATATTTTATGAATCAAGAGGCTTTAAGTGATTTGTTATGTTTTCCTCGTGGAGGAGAAGTGTATTACCGAATCCCTCCAGAAGCAGATTGGGCTTCGATAGCATTCGGTCTATGGGACACTTTAACTGGTGAGCGGCCTTCTAGTTGGGAGGGTCTTTTTGCTCCATCTATCCATAATCCTTCCTTCTGTTACTTTCATCGCATCCTTTCTAACACCATTTTCGAGAGGGAAAACAACAACAAAGTCAATTCCAAAGAATTATTTTTCCTGCACTGAACCTTCACGCCTGGTTAAAAGATTAATGCCAGTGGGTTCCTCTTAGCAGACATCCAGACTGTCTGTGCACGAGGTACTACCCCTTTTTGTATTAGAGGTTTAGTAACTTCTATAGAACTCGCTCTGAACTTGAGGGACAAACTAGAAAATTTGCCTTCACTACTAGCTCTATTTATTGATATTGATAATTGTCGTGTTGGGCACCTAATCAAGGCTAAAGATGATGGATGATACAATCTTATGGTGCGGAACAAAGTAGTTCCAAGTATTATTTTTCCAAACCCCCAGCTTACCAATGTAACAAATATGGATAAGTGGTGTTATGATCTTAGTGTCCCTGCTCCAGCTGAGAATGTCCAAAATGATCAAGGTTCTCCAAGCAATGTTGCACCCGATTAATTGGAGCAAGTACTAGAATAAGATGCTCAGCAACCTGCCACCCACCAAATCACTGAACAAGTTCCTTCTGAGAATCTTGCAGGTTCTTCATCCGAGCACCAACCCCGAAGAAGAAGAAACCAAAGGCAGCCAGCTACTCTTGATGACATCTATGTTGAAATGCTGCGCCATAATGAAGCTAAAGCTCAACACTATTAGAGGATGGAAGCACAACATAATGAGATGATGCAATAAGTCTGACAACTTCAGAGAGATCAACATGACTACACCTACTAGCATGATCGTAGTATGTCGGATCTTACTGAAGAAATGCAAGCATTGACTTATCGGGTTGACGAACTTCATGATTTTGTTACTCATGTTGGACTACAGGGATATGGTGTAGAGCCTTTCCAAGGCAGAGATGATGCACGTGGACGACCACGAGCACAGGAACGTCGCGAAATTCATGGTCGTGGCGAATAGTAGTCATTCATCTCATTTCCGTCCTTCCTTTCTCACCTTACTTTGTTGCATTGGGGACAATGCTCATTTTAAGTTTGGGGGAGGAAGCTTTACCGCTTTCTAAGTAGATTTTCATTACCGCAAATTTTCCTTCAATAAAATAATTTATGTAATATCAAGTCGTAATATGCAAATTTTCGTTCATTATTTGACTCTCTCACTTTCTTGAGCCATAACAAAACAATTTACTCGAAACATTCTAATAATATATAGGTTGCTCACTCTTAAAGATATGTTAGAATTTTTTAGTAAGATTTAAACAAAATTGATACAATCTTACCACTATAAACCCCCTCTTACGCGAGACTGGTTTAAGTACCTATTATACCGAAACCTCAAACTTTAAAGTATCCTCGAGTAGTTTATATAAACAGTCAGCACTGTCTTAAAAACAAACCACGTAGAGGGACGATGAATATAAGTGAATGGTCTTAAATCATTTTCCTAAACATCTTGTAATGATGAATTAAAAACAGGGAATTCGTGAATTAAGTTAGGTGACTCTCACCTGGTTACTTAATCCAACAGTGTGGAACCCACATATTATGTTATAAAAACCCAATGTAAGTTGGTTCAGAGGTTTCTGGTGTTGAACTTGGTAGGGAGGACTACGGTTTAATCCCCCGCATCTTGCAATCAGATTAATTAAGGGGTTACCAAATTTATATACCAAAACCCGATGCTTAATATGACCATCACTAATCGACTACTCTACTATGTGTGTGCAATAAGATAAAGGGCTTAATGTGATTGCGCTCGAACAAAATGGGTGAAACAAAGAAAAAACAATTAGGCTGAGCTATAATAGCATGACTGGAATTAGTCTGCATAAGGAGGGGCTGTCTAGTGTTATTATTGTATATTTGTTGTTAATATTGAGCTTACATTGTTCTAACAGAAACATCGCGCATCCACGTGTAAACTGATTTGTGTCATGTAATTGCATTTTACTTGCGCTTAAAAGATTACCTTACTGATTATTTGCTTGAGGACAAAAAAGGTTCAAGTATAGGGGAGTTTGATAATGCGAAAATACATAGCATATACAACCCGATTTTCATGAATAAAGTTACCGTTTAATCTTAATTATGTTGCATTATGTTGGTATTTCAAGTTTGTTTTAGGTAATTATTTCATCCAATGCCTACATGAGTAAAGGAGAAGAAATGGAAAAGAAACTGACTCAAAATCAGAAAAACAACATAAATAGCAGAAGAATTCATATGAGAAGGCTGTGACGATCGTCACACCTTCCATTCCGCCCGACACAAGTTGAACTTGTGTGCCCATCGGAACACAAACCATTCTGATCGGCACAAGGTGGAAATATGTGTGCTTCACGACACACATTGCATGCCACTCGACACAACAATTTTCTATTTAAATGCGCGCAGATTTCTCCATGTTCTCCACACACGAATTTTTCGAAGCATGAAGTCAGACTTCTATATTTTCTCAAGAAGCTTTGTTACGGAAGAAGAATATAAAAAGCAGGACAGTTATACAAAAGGATTCTCTCCCGGCTCCTCTGCACCATCTCTCTCTCGTCTCTGCTATCTCGTTTTTGTTACATTATTTTTTCATTTTCATTTTCTTTCACGCCATTATTCTAGTTTCAACAGTTCAAAGAATTGTTTAGAACTTAAGCAATAAAACCTTCACCTAAACAACAATAGTTTTCTACACCAGAAAACTATTGCAACATTAGTTTATTTTCATAGCCTCCTGAACTTTGTTTTTAGTTTTATATTTTGTTCTACATTCAAGTTAGTTTTCCGCAAATAAATCCTGCCGGCATATTGTGGAGGATTGTTATAAGTACTTAAAAAGTTGCAGAATTCTGTTTTCATTATTTAATTCTAGGTTTATTTTAATTTAATTGTATTACTATTCTTTATTTATCATTCATGCCTGAATCATTATTTGTTTGTTATTATTTTGTGTTTGTAATGAATAATATGTCTGGATAATTTCCCTGATACCATTATGTAAGGTCACAAACCAAAGGAGTTCGGTAATAAATTGGCATAAACACTTTATAAAAAACTTTTCTGTTTGGTTTCCAAATTTCAATACAAACTATTTTGTAACGAGAGTAAGAGACAAAAGAAGGCTAAAATCACTAATCACGAGAGTGTGAGTGTTTAAATGGATAGTGGTCATTAAAAATTGGTTTTAAATACAGCGAGAGCAGTTTACGATTAATTGGAATCTATTTGTTTTCAAAAAAGTATTTTTAAATGTTGAATGAAACAACAATAGTGATCATTTAAGTTTAATAATATAGTTCGAGTCAATAATCACGAGAGTGTGAGATAAAGGTTTTTAAATTGATACTTTCTACTAAGCATTGTTTTGAATACTCTTACTTATGCCAATGATTTACTGAATTCCCAAAGTCAGACGTATTAAATACTGATGTCTTATTATTAAATATTTCAATTAAGTCTAACCTTATTTTTCGTATACCCCAAAACCTAAGATTTATTATCCTTAGCTTTACACAATAGATTTAGATAGTAGTAATTCGATTACCCATCCATTTGGGTTCGATATCTTTTAAAACTATGCTATTAAACTGTGCACTTGCAATTAATACACCCAATAGACTCTTAAAGTCGCGATCAATGGTTTAATATTTTGTCAAACAAATGCAATTAGAATTTGAAGCGAGTCTTGTTAGTTATTTGACTTACTTTATTGGACTTCAAGTAAAACAGGTGGATGACTTTATCTTCATCTCTCAAAGTAAGTATTCCAAGAACATAGTAAATAAGTTTGGTATGGAAAATTCAAGTCACAAAAGGAAACCTGCTCCTACTCATTTAAAACTATCAAAAGATAAAAAAGGTGTTATTGTTGACCAAAGCTTGTACAAAAGCAGGTTGGTATCTTATTGTACCTTACAGCTAGCAGAATTGATATCACATTTGGTGTGGGTGTTTGTGCAAGATGTCAAGCTGAGCCAAAACAAGTTTGTTGTACCCCAAATTTTGCCCTCCCATTTTCTTCAAGACATTTTCCTAGGGTTCTCAAATGCTCAATGTGGCTCAAGAATTGATCAGACAAATTCTCCTCCTAAGTAATGAACTCACAACTAGGGTTTTGTATTTATCAAGAAATATTGGGTTTCCAAGGTCCCAAGTGGTTTTCACGGTTCTTCATATGCCCCTAAGAATGCTCATGTCATATTTCAAGTTTTGCATCACAAGTTTGCTCAGTCAATGGCTCAGATGACTGAAAACTCAATTGTATTGGGCAAAAAGTCAACTATGGTCAACATATAGTCAAACCTCAAGATTTTTGGTCAACATCAAAATTTTGAAGTGATATTCATCATTTGATCAGGGTTGATCATTGTTCCTCAAGAAAAGCCCTGAAATCATCAAAAGTTAAAAGTTGCCAAATTAGGGTTTCCCTAGGAGAAGACAACTGAACTTTGACCAAGCATAACTTTCACATGATTCATATGATTTTTCCCAACCAAAGCTCATTTTGAAGGAAATTCAATTCTCTACATGTTTGAATCTCTAAGATCAAGTCCAAAAAGTGCATCATTTGAGAGATATGAGCCAATACATTACAGGTCATCTTAAAGGTCAACAAAAAGATACTTTTTGTCAAGGCAACTTACATCAAAATAAAGTCTCCAAATCCAAAAATGATTAAAAAAAGGTATTGTAGAGGATATCTTGAGATTTCCAAAAAGTCAAATATCACCTTCAAAATATGAAAATTTTGAGTTATGACCATTGCAAGTTGGGAAATTTTGAGCAAGTGTATGAAATTCAAAGTAAGCAGGCTTAATATTTTAGGCTATTGGGCCATGGTTTAAAATCAAAACGTGTATTATACTTCTCATACACCTCAAATCTTATTCTTACACCCCTTGACCTATTTTTATTTTAATTATTTTAATTATTTTTTATTTATTCATTAATAATGCAAAATAAATAAAATAAAATACATAGGCCTTTCTTACAAAGACCAAGCCCATATCTTTGCCTTGATTTCCATTATATAATCTCATTCTTTTCATACAAACAAGGACACAAAACCTTTGCCTCAAATACTGGTCAAAACATCAAATTTTTCAAGAACCCTAGAAACCTTGAAACCCTTGTTACAAACCCTTTCACCACAAACTAGTCATCCCAATCAACTCCATTCATGCCCAGGGTAAGATTGGATCAAGTTTGATGGTCGAAAACACATGAAATACCATTACATGGCATCACAATTCCATCGTTACTTGAATTTCATGTTTTTTTTGTTTTTATTGCATTCTAATAGCTATTGATGCTTTTATGTGTTTATGAGATTCAACTATGCAGGAATGACCCATCATGGAGATCCCATGCAATCGAAATCATAAAACACCATGTTTACACCGATCCGAGTTGTTTTTACCATATCTCCCAAACCTTTGAGTTTCAGGCCAAAATAACCCTTCCATTGGAATCGCAACCCTCGATTTAGGGGGGTAGGGTGCTTTTGATGAGCTAACATCCTTTATTTTGCAGGTTTTTGAAGAAACAAGCTACCGGAGAAGACGATTGGAGCTAGGGCTCCGGCGCCTCTCCGGTCAATACATTCATATTTATATTATATATTTATTATTTCATTTAAACTAATGGATGTATAGTCTCCCCAGAGGTAGAAGCGTGGGTGCTAAAGTCACTTGTGTCAAAGGGCCTGGGTTCGATCCGGCCTTTTGCCACTTATTTTCTTAATGTTTCCATAATTTGCAGGTTTATTACATAATGCACTGGGGCCAAATCCTAACACCAAGGTGCGCTGGCCTGGTGGTTTTTGTGCTTCTTAAAAGTCTTGAGGGCATGGGTTCAACACCGACCCCTACCATTTGATTATTTTTTAACACCTTTTCTTTCTTTTCATAAAACCTAACATTTTTCACAAACCTTTGACTTTTTCTTAATAAACCCTAATCTAATTTTAGGTTTTTAATTTAATCAACCCTAATTTAATTTTAGGTTTTTAATTTAATCAACCCTAATTTGATTTTTAAAATCAACTTAGATTTTAGGGTTTTATTTAATTAACTAAATTTTTCAATTAATTAAAATCAATTAGGTTTTAGGTTAATCATCAAACTTTTTTTCATCAAAAATAATAACAACAATTTTGTCTTTTCTTTTCCTTTTTAACAATTTCGCGTATTTTATTATTGTCGCGTTTTTATCATTATGTATATGCTAATGGTTTGTAATAGTTTAATTAGAGTTTACTTTTCCCCCCGTTTTTACTATTTTGTACCCCGACTCTTGAAGCCGTGTAATAGCGTATAATTTTATTTCTTGCACTTTACTGCTTTTCATTATTGCAATATTATTTTGCTAGTAATTAGGGTTTGCATGGTAAAACATAAAAACAATCATAGAAAAACTTAATTGCAAGACTAAAATAACTGAACATGAATAACTCTTCACACATGCACCTCTAGGGTAACCTCACTTGTTGCCTTCGGAAACACATTCATGTCCCTCGGACGTGAGGATGATTTAGCAAAGACCCTCGATTAAAAAGATAGCAGTCCCTCGATGACCCTTACGATGTTGCCTTCAGAAAACGATCCTAGTCCCTTACGATAAATTACTAAAGAGCCCCTACAAGTTGCCTTTATGACTGTACGATGACCCGCGCTTGCCCCTTCACATCCAACGATAGGGCTTCCTACTAACTAATGGTAGGATAGCACTATTTAAAGGAGGAGGAAAATAACACAAAAGACTTTGAGTAGGTAGATAGTTCTTAATCGCTTGATCGCGAACATTTCAAAACATCTTTTTCACAAACAATTTCTCTGAAATATTTTCAAAAAAACAAACAATTTGTACATATTCTTAACTGATACAAGAATCATTACAAAGTTGCTGGAGTTAGGAATTTTTTAAAATATTTTCAAACACATACACAAAAGTATTTTCAAAACAAAAGTGAGTTAGCGATTAAGAGCCCATAGATAACAACGGATGAAAAGGGTGCTAAAACCTTCCCTTTTCATAACCTACCCCCCGAACTCAATAATCTCAAGGTCTTTACTGTTCTTTTCACCCTTTCCTTATTGGATAAAAGAAAATTCGATGGTGACTCTTGCTATCTGTACATTTGCGATAAAACCAAAACCAAGTCAGTTCTCCCACCGTATTACAGAATTTGCGACTCTGCTGGGGAGATACTAAAAGTGGTGTTACCTTTAGAGTTGGATCATTTTTAAATGCTTTCCTTGTTTGTCTTGTATGATTTACATTTTGGGGCTTGTTCGGGTTTCTTTTCTTGCAAAGATCCTACACCCGGATCTGGGGACATTTTAGGTAAGTAGCAATAGATCATAGAAACTATACGGCATATACCGATATGGTTAAAGTGATGGCTACGTTAGTGTGATACATTGGTTTGTATTGGTGTTCCTCGAGTCAGTCGTGGAAAATACCAGGTTACCGCGTCGTGTCATAAGCACTAACTGACCTTTAGAACCTTAACTGACCCAACTTAGCCATTAGAAGGTAGTGAGATAGCCGACTTTGGTGCAGTCCGAAGTTGGTTTTACTCGATACTACACTCATTGAGGTTCGAATCTCGGGTTTTGTTTGGTGGCAAGTCAGTTGTCGAGCTAGACATAACTTGTGGGAAAAATCAGTGATATTGAGATTCCAAGAACCCGATTACTTCTTTTGGACAGGTTGAGCCAAATAAACTTCAAGAGGGTACTTACCTACAATTTTTGCACCAATAATAACTCTCTCAATTTTCATCATTTGTAGGTTATCACTGACTTTTTGGAAAGCTCAAGATGTTCTCTACAATCTCTATGTTTATAATTATTGCATTTGAGGAATTCATCTTGATGTAAGTTGCCTTGATAAAAAGTGTCTTTTTGTTGATTTTTTAAAATGACCTATAATGTATTGGCTCATATCTCTCAAATCGAGCATTTTTTGGACTTGAGCTTAGAGAGACAACATTGTAGAGAATTGAATTTCCTTCAAAATGATATTTATTAAAGGAGAATCTGATGAAGTATGTGAAAGTTATGCTTGGTCAAAGTTCAGTTTACTTATCCTTAAGAAAACCCTAATTTGGAAACTTTTGACTTTTGATGAATTAAGAGTTTCCTTGATGAATCATGATCAACCCTTGATAAAATAATGAATATGACTTCAAAATATTGATATTGACCAAAAATCTTGAAGTTTGACTATATGTTGACCATAATTGACTTTTGTCCAATACAGTTGATTTTCAATCATCTGAGCCATTTATTAAGCAAACTTGCAATGCAAGGCATGAAACTTGGTATGAGAATTCTTGAAGACATATAAGAAACCATGAAGTCCATTTAATACCTTAGAAACCCAATCTTCCTTGTGAAAAGTAAAACCCTAGTTGTAAGTCCATTGCTTAGGAGGAGAATTTGTCTGATCAATTCTTGAGCATCCTTGAGCAAATGAAAACCCTAGGAGAATATTATTGAATAGTGGGAGGGAAAATTTTGGAGTACAACAGTTACAAATTTCCAAACACCCAAGAAACAGATAACCAGTCATTAAATTCAAATATCGTTAAGGGAAATCAAATTCTTCGGAGTCTTTCTTCACATAACTGGCTTCCGGTCTGAACAGATAAAATGAAGAAAATACCAAGACGGTTCTAATGCTTGAGGAACCATTTCAGAATAGTATCCCAATTGCAAGTTGCAAATTTTTTAAGCTCAAACCAGCGAAAACGTTGTTTCTGGTTCGCACTGTCTCAGATTCAGTGAAACACTTGATATCTCCACAATTCAGAGTGTATTGAAATGCATGAATACTTGACATGATAATGGCTTGATTGATTATTTCTTTGATAGCTTGTGAAACACGCGAAACACATTTAACCCTAAAAAACCATAGTTTTGCCTTGTTGATTCATCCCGACAGAACAATCTTTTTGTTGAGTTTCCGGAAAGAAATGTCTTGATCCCATGACCATTTATGGATTAATGATGCGTGCAATGTTATATGACCTACTGAGGGGTATGCATAAGCCAAATGAGCCTTATAAAAGGGTGGGATAAATTTGGGGTATGACACCATGGTAAAAAATAAAGTTGTTTGAATAAAAATAAAAATAAAAATAAAATAAAAGATTGGGCTCAAACGGACTGGGTTGGGTCAGACTGAGGTATGGTCATTCTCTAAAGAAAACACGGTGAGCCAACCCTAATCAAGTGAGGCAGAAATCTCTTATTCTCTGTTACTTTTATGATTAAAAAATATGCTTTTTCTCGATTTTTCAAAAGATTGTCCAGTTCTCCCTCATCCTACTTTGATCGATAGACTCAACAACAACATCTAACCGTCATCCTCTCGATCTTGTCGTCTCATTATTTCTTATTCTCAAATGTTTTCCACTCTGTCTCTTGAAATTTCTCTTGGACTGTGGACTCTCCACCACGAAGACACACTCTCGTCTCTCTCGCAAAAAATAAACAACAATAATACTCTCTCGATTTCGGATGATTACAACAATAAAGGATTGGTTTCACAACTTATCACTCTGTTCTTATCTCTGTTCCATGAAATAATAATAAAAATGCTATGTTTCTAATCAGTTCTCAACATCAAATTCGTTCTCTCACTTGCTTCATTTTTATGTCCATTTTTTGTAATTTTTTTAGGAAATCAAAACAAAAGAAGGAACTAGAACAACACCCAAACAACATTCAAAACACAAAGGCAACTGCAAGCAAAGATTCACAAATTAAGCTATAATGATTTAGTGCTACGAACTATAATGCCAATAAAATAGATGTAGATAATTTGAAGAGTACCAACTCCAAAAGTTCTCGGAGGTGACATCCCCAAGGAATGCTCTGTCTCTTTAAGTGCACTTTTTTCCTCTTCTATCTGAATCACGGCAAAATTCATGTTGGATTATTTCTTTCGTTGTGCCTATTGATACATGAATGCAAGGAACTGAATCGTTGAAGAAGAGCTTGTGTGTTGGGGTTTATGGTGAGAAGCATAAATTTTATGGGATGTAGCTGAAACATTTTTTTCAAAGGTGAGTTGAGAGAATTTGAGATGATTTTTTACAGTGAATTCTTTTCTCTGTGTTCTAGTGTGTGATGCCTCTCCCTTTTTCTGCTGAAGTGAAGTCTTGATTTATAGAAGAATAATGATTAAATTCAGGGGGAAATGTTGGTGAAATTTGAATAGATTTAGTGTCCTGACATAAGTATTTCTCTATGCAGTTTTGCTTTAACCATCTTTGTGCAATTGTTGGACTGGTGTGGTGCAGATTTGGACAGTTTGACAGCAAGGTTTTGGAGCAGATTGGGATCTGATTTTGTAGGGAAGTAGTGCAGGTTTTAGAGTGTTATGTCTATTTTATGGTTGTAAGGATTATGGTCAAGGAAAGTTCATAATTTGACTGTCTTTTGGCATTTATGCAGGGGCTGAAAATTGAGCAGCTTTGGTACAAGGAAAAGGTTGGATACAAATTGAGTATGGAGTGAGATTCCAAGATATAAGGGCATGAAGAATAATTGTAGCATGAAGATAACAAGAATTTGTATTTTGGCTTAGACTTTATAAACTTAGGAATTTCATGTAACACTTTGTATTTGAATATCGTAATGAGCTTGAAAATATTAATGAAACAAGGGTTTTTCCAATTTCCACTTTGAAATTCCAAGCATTCTCTTTGATTTTGTAATGAACAATGAATTATGATACTTGTATCTGGAAGCTAGAATAAGGAAGAATGTCTTTGAAACATTGAATTAACTTGAATTTAATGACATTTCATGGGCGAATCTTCAATTCATGGTAACTCGCAATACAAGCCCATAGTGCTTGAAAGAAAAATAATGCCTTGAGAACTTTGGTCAAAAATACAATTTTAATCTGATAATCACAAATGCTCGAACACAAGTGACTTGAATTATAAGCAACATCCAATCAATGAATCTTGTATGTAAACCTCTCGCTCCATGAGTGATCTCAACATCAGAATCAATGTCTTGAGGAAATGATGATGGCATGAATTGAAACTAAAGGTTAAGAACAATTCTAAGCCAAGAAATGACCTATAACAATTAAATAACTTTCAAGGTCTTATAAGTATACTTTTCCCTCAATACTTGAAGTAAACTTCTAGATGACATCATTTATGGAAGTGTGCAAAAAGAATCGTCTCAAAATGTTAAAAATTGAGGAAGTTATGACTTTCTGAACTTGATCTTGAGAAAGTTGACTTTTGGTCAAAGTGATTTGAATCAACTTGCAAACTTGATCCTTCATTGCATTCCAAGATATATTGATCCACATGTGAACCAGTGATGGTGAGATGTTAACTGTGCTTTTGAGATTTTAGGCCAAGCTTTAATGAAGTAGCCTTTGAGAATCAGTGATTCACCATACTGAACACATGATGGATCCAAAACCCTCATTGAGGCACAACACCTGATGCTCTTGATTCAAACCTGTATTTTTCATGAAACCAAAGAAAAAAAACATACATATTTATATTTGATTATAGGTTAGTGATGCATAAGATAAGGTGTTCATAACACTCGATAATCTCTGCTTAAGCAATGCTCAAACGTGAGAGGATTAAAACCAACCGTGTCTCGTAACCTTGTTGTTATATGAAAAATGCAAAAATGAAGGTGGGATCTTAGGTAAAAAATTAGGGTGTGACAGATGTCCCTATTTAAGTTTCTTCTACCCGGAGGTACGAAGATTGAAGTCTTCGTCTCGATGTGATTGAAGATACTTAAATATAAGAAGACCCAATTTTTGTCCCTAAGATGCCAATCAATGCTTATGATCATGAATGGAAAAGAAAGATTCCAGAGGGGAAGCAAGATACCACTGGGAATAATAACAGAATGTAGACAAAGCTACGACCTAAAACAAGATTAAGAAAGAGGGTTCAACCAGGAAAATAACTCACTGGGGAACGGCGTAACTCTGGGGATAACTATAAATGGGGAACCCAAAATCACAGTTAAAGAATCAAAAGGCAAAGTAATAATTCAATGAATAAATATTTAACAATGCGAGCAACAATCAAACAAGGAAGTAATCTTTGAGAAAAGATTACAGACTCAACTGGGGAAAGAAAACTTAACTCTTTTTTGGGAAAAGAGAACTTGACTCTACTAGGGAAAATCCTAAAGAGGAGAAAGAGGAAACTAGATGACATTATCTAAATGAGAGTAACATCAACTCACAGATGACAGTGAACTAACAACTCAGGGTTGAAGGTAGAAAAGCAGAATAATACTGACTCACATATTTAGTGGGGAAACGAATGACATCAGTACTGAGACTAGGCAAAGGAAAAAAATGACATCAACTCTATGGTTTGGACTGGGGACAAAAAAGGCTGACATTCGTACTGAGTCTGAGGCCAAAAAATAATATGATTAACATCAACTCTACAACTATAAAAGAAATGATTGACATCAGTACCGAGACTGGGTAAAGAGAATGATTGATTGACAATAACTCTGAGGTTGGGAAAATCGATTAACATCAGTATTGAGACGGGAGAAAGAAATGATTCATATCAGCACTGAGACTGTAACATCAGTACTACGACTGGTAATGATTGACATCAGTACTCATACTGGTAATGTAACACCCTAATTTCCCATTAGGTAATTTAACAAAATCAGAGAAAACTAAAACAATTTTCTTCAATTAGGATGTCACCTTCATACATCACACATGCTCATATGATAAGATACGCAACACATAATCAGTTATTCATCATGTTTTAAACTTTATTGCATTTATTCACAGCGGAAAAACATCAATAACAATTATTCTTAACTCTTCAACTTGAGTGATAAATATTATCTTTCAAAATTCAACATAAAAATCAATTAAATTCAACCAATGGAGTTCTACAATAGTTTACTCCCAACATAAACAAGACAAGTGTAATTATCCCCATTGTTACGTATCAGAGCTGACACCGAATCAATCTATGCAATGTGAGGCAAACTCCTCATCTAACCTCAACCTCGGGCTACTTCGGCTCACCTGCACGTTACCAATATAAAGGTAACATTCAAGCAGAAGGGGTGAGATATCATAACTATATAAAAGAATGCATGATAATAAGTAGATAGAAATTTATTATACATAGTTATACATTCTTCATCTCACACCTTCACATAATTTTACCATAATCATATGATGTATCAAATATACATCATCAACGTAATAAAACATCAACAAACATCATCTACATAACACAACTTCAACATGTATCATCTACATAATACAACTTCAACATACATCATCTACATAATACAACATAAAGTTAATAATAATTAATTCCAGCATATATAATTATCAACATTCGTCATACAACGCATACCAGTTATGCAACTCAACATCATCATCATATCAGCAAATCAATAATATGCAATACGACTGACAGTTATGCAAATGCATGTGGTACCATCAGAGCATAAGCCCTCTCCAAAATACCAAATAGGGCAATAACAGGGCATAATCCCTCAACAATTTTCCAATCCAGGCTAATAACAGGGCATAAGCCCTCAACAATTTGCCAATCAAGGCCAACAGTAGGGCATAATCCCTCAACGATTTTCTAATCAAGTGCGACACAGGGCATAAGCCCTCAATGATGCATGCATGCAACATACAACAACAAAATTATTCTATTACAAGACATGAGCCCTCGATATTGTGCCATACAGGCCAACAACATCATCATCGTCATCATTATGCACATACTATGCAAAATAGTCATACAACTTCATATAAAATATTCATAATAAATGCATCATCATCATAACGACATCAATTCATCATAGGAAGCATACACCATGTTACATTAATGCATCATCATATCAGTTCATCAAATAAAGCATACATCATATTACATCAATGCATAATCACATCACTGCATCATAAAAAGCATACATCATATTACATCAATGCATAATCACATCACTTCATCATAGAAAGCATACATCATGTTACACCAATGCATAATCGCATCACTTTATCATAAAAATCATAAATCATATTACATAAACGCATAATCACATCACTTCATCATAAAAAGCATACATCATGTTACATCAAATTATAATCACATCACTTCATCAAAGAAATCGTACATCATATTACTTCAACACATAATTACATCACTTCATTATCGAAAGCATACATAATGTTATTAAGTCAACATATACAACATACATCCCTCATGCATAGAAACTGGAAAACTATATTATTTTACTCATTTCATTCCACAAAAATAGAGCTCATTGTAATATCTTTCCAACGCTTCAAACGGTACTCAATTTTGACTTATGGTTCAAAAGTTATGACCGAAACAATTTCACAGTACACAAACTCGGGATCTGTTACAGTCACCCGTAATGGACATTACGACCCGTAATGCTAAAAATCCAGAATTTCAATTTTTCACGTTTCTGGTACCAAAGACTAGAGGGCTATTACAAGCACCCGTAATGTATGTTACAGGCCGTAGCAGAGCCCAAAAAATCATATTTTTCACGCGATTTTGTGTGATTATTCTTGTTTTTCAGCCTTTCAACAAACCTCAAATCCCTAGTTTTGACCTCCAACAACCCTAAAATATAGTGTAATACGGTTGGAGAACTGACTTTGCATTTTATCACAAATGTGCGAATAGCTAGAATCGCCACTGACTTTTTTTATCCAATAAAGGAAGGGTAAAAAAACAGGAAAGACCTTGAAGATTTTGAGTTCGGGGGATAAATTATGAAAAGGGAAGGTGTTAGCACCTTTTACATCCATAGTTATCTACGGGCTCTTAATCGCTAGCCCACTTTTGAAAATTTTCTTTTTTGTGTATGTGTTTTGAAAAATATTTTTGAAAAGATAACTTTGTAATGATTCTTGTATCAGTCCTCAAGAACGCATACAGAGTATTTTAGAAAATATTTTGAAAGTAATGTGTGAAAATGTTTTTTTAGAAAATATTTTGAGCAAGCGATTAACATTTTTTTACCCACTCAAGGTCGTTCTTGTTATTTTCCTTCTCCTTTAGAGATAGTACTATATGTACCATTAGTTGTTAGGTAGCCCTATCTATTGGATGTGAAGGGACAGGCGAAGGGTCATCGTATGGTCATCGAAGGCAACACACATAGATACTTTAGCAATTTACCAGAGGGACTAGGTCATTTTTCGTAGGCAACGTCGAAGGGTCATCGAGGGACTATGATCTTTATTCGAAGGGACTTTGCTAAAGTATCCCTACTTTCAAGGGACATGACCATTATTTCTGAAGGTAGCAAAGACAGGTTACCTTGGAGGTGTGAGTGTGAATAGTGTGTTCAATTCGGTTATTTATCTTTTAATAAGATTTTCTATCGGTTGTTTTTATCTTGCCATACACGCCTAATTACTAACAACATAAAATATAGCAGAAATATAAATGTACGGAAAGTAAAATTCCTATGCTATTACATGGATTTAGGGCAGTTACATAATGGATGAGGGCAAGAATTTAAACCTATAACTATTACAACCACATGGCAGATACAAAATAGGAAAAATGCGGGAAGTAAACCTAAGTTATTACAATATGAATTATGCGACCTATACATTTTTATCTAAGAATTAAAATAGCAAAAAGAAAAGAAAACAGAAAAAGTTTTGAAGAAAAGAAAATATTTTGTTATTTTAGAAAATAATTTTAATAAAACCTAAATCTCTAATTGATTTAATATTAAAAAAGGTTTAATTAAAAAATAAAAGTCAAAATTTTAATTGTTAAAGAAAACCTAATCCTAAATTAATAGTATCAGAAAAAATCATTAGGTTAATTAATTGTTTTAAAAAAATAATTAGGTTTTAATTAAAGTTGGGGTTTAATTAAAAGAAAGGGAAAATAAATGAAAAGTAGAGATAATAGGGTTAGTGAAAAATAGAGAAAAAATAGTTGTATGAGGTGGGTGTTGAACCCACGCCCTTCAGCACATTCCACGCATAGCTCACCACCAGGCCAAGCACTGGTTGGTGTTAGAAATACATGCATGTTGCATAATATATAAAACCTACAGAAATTTGAAAATAACAAGAAAATTTTGCAAAAGGCATGGATCAAACCCACACCCTTGTGTACAAATGTCTTATCGTGTGCGTCTTTGCCACTGGGGTGGCTGTTACACCCGGTAGTATGATGAAATCAAATAAATATAAGATAAAACAAATGAAGGGACTGGAGAGGCACTAGAGCCCTAACTCCGATCTTCTTCTCCGGAGAGTTGCTTTCTGAACCTGAAAATAAATGCGCGTTAGTGATACAAAGGGACTCTACTCCCCTAATTTGACCCTTGCGAGTTTAATGGTTGCCTTGGTTTTTACTAATTCTTCTTGCATAATGAGATATGAAGAAGATAATGTAAATCAGTGTAAACATGATGATCCATAATCCTAGTATTATCGGACTCATGCGATGGGTTGAACTTGTATAGTTTAGTCTCAGAAACACATTGCACACGTTAGTTTTGATCAAAGTATAATAAAAACTAAAATATGAAATTCAAGAAAACATGAAAATCAGTGATGCATGTGGTGCTCGTTTCAGGCTTCTTTGATCATTAAGGATGATCCCAACTACTCTGTAATGTCCATGAAATCAATTTGGATGGCTAGCTTGCTTTGTGAAAGGTTGTAAATAAGGGTTTCAATTTCCCTAATTTGACGAAAATTTGAGATTTGGAGGATGTGTTTTCATGCAAGGTTTTTGTGTCCTTATTGTCCGAATATGATGGCTATACATAGGTGAAGAGATTAGGTCAGAAACATGGGCTTCGACTGTGTACAACACATGCCATTGATTTGTTTTTGAAATAAGTTGAAAGGTGGTAAAACCATGAAGATTTAATTGAGAAATAAACATGCACGCTTTTTATCTTGGTCATGGGCCTCCAAAATAACCAAATCAAAAGCTTCTTATGCCTCACACCTCCTTTTAATATTTATTTGATTTAATTTTGACTTTAAATAAATAAAATAAAAATAAGTGAAATAAAAAAAAGGGTGTATGAAAATATTATGAGGTCCATTATAAGGTCAAGAACACATTTGGACTCTAAAATATAAGCCCATTTTCTCAAAATTTCCCAACTTGCACCAATTATAAATCTCTCAATTTTTATCATATGAAGGTGACCTTGGACTTTTTGGAAATACCAAGACTTCCCCTACAACTTTAATGTTGGTCATTTTTCCATTTCAAGATTTTATCTTGATGTAAATTTCTTTGACAAAAAGTGTCTTTTTGTTGACTTTTAAAATTACTTGTAATGTTTTGGCCCATATCTCTCAAATGAAGAATTTTTTAACCTTGAGCTTAGATAGACAAATTTGTAGAGAATTAAATCTCAAACAAAATGAGTTTTGGTTGAGAATTTTCTGATGAGCCATATGAAAGTTATGTTTGGTCAAAGTTCAGTTGACTTCCACAAAGAAAACCCTAATTTAGTAACTTTTAACTTTTGATGAATCTTGAGTTTTCTTGATAATTTATGATCAACCTTTGATCAAATTATGGATGTGACTTCAAAATATTGACGTTGACTAAATATATTGAAGTTTAACTATATGTTGACCATAGTTGAATTTTTGTCCAATACAGTTGATTTTTACTTATCCGAGCAATTGACTGAGCAAATTTGTGATGTAAGGCTTGAAACTTGACATGAGGATTCTTTGAAGCATATGAGGAACCACGGAACTCATTTTATGCATTAGAATTCCCATTTTCCTTGAGAATACCAAAACCCTAGTTGTAGGCTATGGCTTAGGAGGAGGCTTCATCTGACCAATTCTTGAGTAGTCTTGAGCAATTGAGAACCCTAGGAGCATGAGGAGATATTTCGGAATGGGAGGGAAAATTTTGGGGTATAACACATAGAATATCCTATAGTACTTGAATTAAGGGCAATAAGCACATCACTACTCAATTCATATAATCAATTTCATCAATTAATCATAAAACATCAACGATTCATCAACAAGATTCAATCATTGTTGGCAAGCAATTTTCGACTAGGGTAATAAACGTTAAAGTTGTGGGGTTTATTTGGCTAAAGAGGAATAGATTGGTGAAAAAATGACCAGATACGTCAAGCAAGTGGAGGACATCGACCAAGAGTTCCAGTCAACGAATACGCAAGGTTCAGGTGGTATTTGTCGACAAGAACAGAGGTCGGCGAAGCAAATACTTATATTGGTGGGAATAATTACCAACGTGAAAGCCAACAAGAACATGGGAAGATTCAAACGGTTTCCATGAAGCCCAAACATGGGCTAGTAACCATCGACGATTACATATTTAGGATGTCTATTTAAGAAAATTTATGTGTTTGTGTTAGGGATCGCATTTCTTCACATTTAATAGCAATACACTCAAATACCTGCATCTAAGAGAGAAACGAGTTTAAGCTTAACAATGTATGAATGTCTACACATTTAAATTCATAGAAATATACAATATTTTCACTTTAAATTAAAAGCCTTGTCTTTAATTTATTTACTTTGCAATTGTCCTTACCTTTTGCCCCTTTATCCTTTTTTCAACCCAAAAACGCTCTAAACACTAAGTATAGGATTATTATAGCCGATCCTGCAAGTAAGCTTTAATAAGAGGCTAGTGATTGTTTCGGGGAGAAACAAATTGGAACACCCAGTGGGACATGTTTGTGTTTGAGTCTTCTTGTTTCGTGCATGAAATTAAGAAGTGGTAGAAAAATGGTATATCCCAGAACTTCTGAAAGGGATCAGAATCTGGGAGGAAATACCAGTGTGGCAGTGAGTGTGGGTTCTAGTATGGCGCTTGTATCTTCGACAGCGCCAACTATAGTTACTATAACACAACTAGTAACTGCAAGACCAACGTTGGTCACAACTTTTAGGCATTATGCGCCTAGTTTCACAAGAGAAACACATGAGGGTGTGGTTCCAACTTCTGGGCAGTACATGCCTAGTTTTTCCTGAAATATACATGAGTATGGAATGCCCACAATAATGATGGCAGGGTTGCATACTAGCAGTCTAACATTTGGCGAAGATTCTGCATTTTCATCATACCATCCTCCGGGGTTGTTGCGAAGCCAATCTGGGCATTCAACTGGGTTGGGGTTTTCTAACCAAATTATGCCTACCTTACCCCAAGTATTGTTATTGTCATGATGAAACAAATGGATGAAAGTAACCTTGAAATGGTCAATATGCTCACTCAACAGATGAGTCTCATATTAAGACTGTTAATTGAAATTCCAGTGCATAGTTATCAGATGTTAGCAACTCAGATGACTCGCATAGGAGATTTTCTTGGTGCTCCCAGAGCACCAGTTCAACAAGTTGCACCCCCACCACATGAGGTACCAGTGTAGTACGAGAAGGTTTTTGATGAAGAGGTTGAATAGGATCCACCGACTCCTCCATGTGTCGACCCCATACTTAGGGTAGTACAACAACCCTAGTAGTAATAGAAAACTGAAACCAGAATATCGACCAACTGGTCAGGAAGGTTCGACGTGAAACATTGGCTGTGGAACAAAACCTAGAAGCCATTATCGAATGAATAATTGTGAGAAATGGAATAAATACTGACTCTTAGAGGACTACGTATGTTTCCTTGTTGCCATATTTTGTGTTATGGACGGAGTTACCGAGAGGTTGGAAACTCCCAAAATTCACTAAGTTTGTAGGAGATGTAGAAGAATCTAATGTCGAACATGTTTCCAGATACCAAATAGAACTTGGCGATTTAGTAGTGAATGAGGATTTGAGGATGAAATATTTTCCCAATTCTCTCATGAAGAATGCATTTACTTGGTTTATGAAGATTCCCCAACAGTCAGTCCAAAAACGTGGACCCAATTAGAAAAATTGTTCCATGAGAAATTCCACATGGGCCAGTCCAAAATAAGCCTAACGCGGAATTGTCCACTATCAAACAAAAGAGTAATGAGTTAATAGATCAATACCTTAACCGGTTTAGACTTCTTAAAGTGTGGTGCCTTACACAAATCCCTGAACATGAGTTAGTTAAAATGACTGCAAATGGGTTAGAGTATTCCGTTAGGAAAAAATTGTTGGATACTCAGTCTTTGATGGATATGACTCAATTAGCTATCAAAGTTTGACTGATCGAACGGTAGGAAGCTGAAAAAACCAAGCCAAACAAATATCATTAAAAAGGGAAAGTTGCTTATGTGGCAACTAATGAATGTTCTTCTAACGAAAATGAGTCAAGGGAAGAAACAAAGGTTAATGTGGATGAACTCCAGTCATGACCTCCTTATGTGTGTAAAATTTTGAAACCCTCGAACGGGAAAAACCCCTTCGAAACTGAAAAAATGGAAAAGCCATCACCGAGACCTATACTTTCGACATAACCAAATATGGTGAAATATTTGATTTGTTAGTAGCTGATGGTAAAATTATGGTCCCTCAAGACCTAAAGAATCCCCCACTTGAACAAAAGAAGAAAAGGGGATTCTTTAAATTTTATAATTTTCTTAGTCATAAAACTTCTCAATGTGTTCTTTTTAGAGATTTGGTACAGAAATCTTTGAAAGATGACATGCTCTAGTTTGTCTAGAAGCCAAAGATGCAAGTCGACACTGACCCTTTAAAAGCTGAAAAGGCTTTATACTCAGAGCCTCTAGATTACATGATGGTCAAAGCTACTGAGGGCCTCGATAGAGAGGTTATAATGATTGGTGAGTAGAAGTTAGGATGGTCGGAACCAATGATAGTTTAGACCCAAAGATGGAAGAGGGATTACACATAGTATACCCTCAGCCTAAAGAAAGCTTGGCTGACTTCCATGAGAAATGCATAGTGAAAGGGTCGAAAGCAAAATTCTGCCCAAGATGCAACATTGTGTTTGATGAAGAAGCAGCTGAGAAGTATGAAGCTGTAAAAAGAGAGGCTCTTAAGCAAGAGAAGCCTCCAATCCCAAGGTTTGTTTTTGGAAAGCAAGGAAATCCTCGACGCAACGAGGAGTACAGAAAATTGTTTCAACAACCTCGTCCAAAAACCTTTTTCCCTCCATCGAATATTCCGCAAGAAAAATGGGTGGAATCAGTGAGCCAAAAGGGGGGAAAGAGGCCAAAATGGAAGGTGATTGTACATGAAGCTGAGGCCAAAGAAAAGAAAGCTAATTCGAAGGGTCATAAAGTGTTTCCCAATCATAAGGGAAAAACCCAATGACAAGGACTCAGTAGAGGCATTATCAAAGGAACAAAAAGGTAGCAAACGAAGCTTCAACATCTCAGTTGAAGTCAGTCGAAGAAAATAGTCGTGTCAAAGACATAAAACCAGCAGAAGCCAATAGAGTTTCCAATTCCAAAGGTGAACTATCCTAAGTCGAAGCTGACTGAAAAAGAAAAGTCCATATAAAATCAAAGAATGGCTATAAGGGTAGCTCATTTAGGTAACACAAAGCTGGTGGCAACACAAAATATGGAATATACTTGTGCGCCTGAGTATACTCCTACATCTGAAGGCGAAGAAGAAGAAGAAGAACCTGACTATGAAACTTCTCCAGAAGATGACATGGTGGATGATGACTATGATTATGGTGAAGACTTCATCATTAATTATGGAATTGTGTCTATTTTACCTGCAGAATATGACAGAGTGTTAGAGGTTTTAGAAAATGAAGAAGATTTTTCCTCCGATGAAACACCTGATGAAAAGCCTTTATGTTACTACGTAATAAATAGTAGTGTGGTCGAAGAACAGAAGGATGTGTTTGAAAAACCAAGCCCGAGGATGATGTATCATCTCAATCCTTTATTCATAAGGGCAAAGGTAGATGGCATGCCGGTGAATAAAGTGTTTGTCAATGGCGGGGCAACTGTGAATCTAATGCCACACGCTCTGTTTAAGAAAATAGGGAAATGTGGGTCAGAACTTTGACTCACAACATGGTTTTATCAAACTATGAAGGAAAAACCAGTAGCATACTGGGTGTCATCCAAGTAGAATTGTTTGTCGGAACAACAAACAAATCAACATTGTTCATGGTTATAAATTCCAAATCCAACTTTAATCTATTACTTGGCCGAGAACGGATCCATGGAATAGGTGCAGCCCCATCGACTTTGCACCAATGAATTTCCATTTGGAGGAGAGATAACATAGTAGAGAACATATAAGCTTATCAGAGCTACTATAAAGTCGATGAGGTTAAAGGTGGAAAGAAGTATTTCGACCAACATTTGGAAAATGTAGTGCCTTGTGATGATGAGAATCACAATCCCAATGAAAACTCAAATTGTTTTCTAAGTTTGGATCATGATCATGGCTTTACATGGGATTCTGAAGAGGCAACAAGGCCTGGGGAGTCGATACCACCTACGGGGTGGTCTATGGTCAAACATGATGACCAGTGAGTTGACAAGTTTGGCTTGAATTTCGGCTTATGTAGATGAAAACAAAAGGAAATTGTTTTTGAGAGATGAGTAGCTATAAAATATGGTTGTCGAAGCCAAAACATAGAATCAAGAAGAAGGCCAACATGGCCAAACAACATATTTAGAAAGCCAGATGTTAGATTGTATATATGACAATGGACCTTTGGGTTTGAAAAGGACCCACTGAATTAAGTACATGAGATGCAAGCCCAAGATCCGTTAGAATAAGTTGAACTGGGAGATGACACAACAAAGAGGCCAACGTACATCAGCACTAAAGTTGAATAAAAAATAAAAGTCAGGTTGATCAAGCTACCAAAGGAGCATAGAGACTGCTTCGCCTGGGTTATAGTGAGATGTCTGGTTTAAGTCGAACAATGGTGGAACATCGACTGCCTATTCAGCCAGGTAAAAGACTAGTGAAGCAAAATCCTAGGAGGTTCGCCCTGAGATTACTTTGAAGATCAAATAGTAGATTAAAGGTTCCTCAAAAGTAAGTTCACAAGAACTGCAAAGTATGTCGAATGTTTAGCAAATATCATCCTTGTTATTAAGGAAAATGGAACTCTCGGAGTTTGTATAGACTTTAGGGATTTGAATAATGCTACGCCTAAGGACGAATATTTAATGCATGTGGCAGAAGTACTAGTCGATTCAGCTGCAGGATATGAATATCTTAGCATGCTCGACGAGTATTTTGGGTATAACCAGGTCTTTATAGAGGCTGAAGATATGCCTAAAATAACATTTAGATTCCCAAGGGCATTAGGAACATATGAATGGGTGGTAATGTCGTTTTGTCTGAAAAATGCCTGAGCCATCTATCAAAGGGCAATGAATTCCATGTTTCATGATTTTATAGAACATTTCATGCAGATATATATTAATGATATTGTAATAAAATCATCATCTGAGAATGGTCATCTAGACCATATTCGATGATCCTTTTAAAGAATGATGAAATATAGATTGAAAATTAATCCACTAAAATGTGCTTTATGAGTACATGCATGAGATTTTTCAGGTTTTGTAGTACACAAAATAGGAATCGAGATCAATCAAAGAAAAAAAATAAATTTTTGATCTCAAGCCTCCTTCGACAAAGAAATAGTTGCAGTCTTTGTTGGGGAAAATAAACTTCTTGAGAAGATTTATCTCAAATCTAAGTGGAAAAATGAAGGTTTTTTCCAACTGCTAAAGATCAAGAAGGAAAGCGGCTTTCATTGGGAAAAGGAACAACAAGTGGCCTTCGTCATGATAAAAAAATACATGAAAAGGCCTCTTATTTTATTGCCGCCTAGTCGAAATAAAACCATGATATTATATATAGTTGTGTCTGATCTGATGATAGGAAGCATGTTATCCCAAGAGGATGATAATGGACTCGAAAGGCCCATCTATTACCTTACTCGATTATTGATAGATGCAGAAATTAGGTATAACATTACAGAAAAGTTATGTCTTTGTTTGTATTTCTCATGTATTAAACTTAAGCAATATATTAAACCAGTTGACGTTTATGTTTCATCTCATTGTAATGTCATTAAACATATGTTGTCCAAACCAATTTTGCATAGTCGAATTAGTAAATGGGCCCTAGATTTAACTGAGTTTAATTATTTTACATGACTTTAAAAGCCATGAAAGGCCAAATCGTGGCAGACTTTATAGTCGATCATGCCATAATAGAACCATCAGTGAATATAGTAGACACCTGTAGCAGTAGAAATATTGAGACTAAGCCATTAGATTGACTCGACTCACACAGATCAGATAAAAATCGCCACCATGCTTTATTGTTTCCAGAGGAATGGGAAAAGAGCGAATAACACAAAAAAGAGGGGGAGAGAATCTAAGTTTGAGGTTCGGTTATGCAAAGGGAAGGTATTAGCACCTTAAAAATCTACGGTGCTCCACCGGAACCTCTTTGAAAATTTGTGTATTTTGGATATAAGTATTGTATACATAAATAGATTGTTGAGATGAGAAAAGAAGTATTTTTTTACAATTTTTTCACACGCCGCGGTTGTGAACCTTTAGCGACTAAGTACCACTTTCCATGCAATAGGGGATCAGGGTACTCATAGTTCACCTTTAAAAATTTAAAACACAAGTGTGTTGGTTAATTTTAAGAGACGAGACATCATCGTTGTATCTGAGTGGAAGGACATACTTACTACCCACGATTATGAGAAAGGAGAATTTGCATCATCTCAAAGTTGAGGATATAGCTTGGATTTTACAATCAACAAAGCTTCACTCAACACCGAAGTGGAAAATATCTCACTTCACTATATATCATAGAAGTATAGTAGCTCGCATCACTACAAGGATTGACAAGAGTCTAATCTTTTGAGAAAATTTTAAGATAAAAAGCCAAAGTGGCAAATATGGTTCGAATGAGATTGATTGAATTTTAGTCTTCTCACAAAAATGTCAAAGTATGATTAAATTGCTTAAAATTTTATAAAGAAAATATGTTGAAAATGCATGGACCTAAGTCCAAGTTTATTGCGAAAGCGGTTCAAGTTTAAAAACAAGAAGAGTTTTCAAAAGGAGGGAGAATATTTTTGAAATTAAAGAAAATGGGAGGAGATAAAGGGACTATCCTAAAGCATAAGGTAAGAGCTAGGGAAAAAGAACCGTCTAACCAACAAGAAGCCAACACTTGACATAATGAGTCAATGTAGAATTCTCATCCTTTGGATTGAAACCAAACAACCAAAGATAATAAACCTCTTAAGAAAGTCATGCTTCAAATGCATTAAGTTTTCACAAAAATTGGGCAGAGTAACAGTTGTATACAGATGAATTCCCAATCACAGACAAAGCATATAATTGGAATAACCTGCACACAAGGAAAACAAACAACCCAATGTCTCAGGTAAAACCCCAAGAACTCCAGACAAAATGTCAAGAGAAGTCACAAGTCCTCAAGGTAGGTCATGGTCTCTAATCCTAAGTCCAAGAAGTCCATAACTCCAAAATTCCAATGATAGTAACCAAATAGTCCAAGTAACCTTAAAGTTTTTTATTGTTCAAGTTGATTATTAGGTATCTTCAAAAATAAAATGAAAGCTCAAGTGAGCAAAATAAAAAGGACATAAAGATAAATGCTCAAGTGAGCAAAAAAGAAAATAGCATGAAATGTTAATGGGTTAGAAATTAGAGGTTAGTTGAATGACCATCTTGAATCTTGCATTTGAAAACTCATTAGAAGATTGATAAAATCAAAGCCTCTCAACAACGAGTTTCATTTTCTTTTTGTCAAGTATATCATTCATTTCAAATTCTCAAGACAACAACAAATGATCAACGATGTTTAAATAATTCCCTTAGACAAATTCTTATGAAAGTTCATTAGAGATTTATAAGACCAAAGCCTCCTAACAATGAACCTCAAGGTTATTTGATCAAAGGTTTCAAATTAAACATACTTGGGCTTACAAACATAGATTTGGGACACGAATGATCATTTCTCAAATCGGGACAAAATTTAGCGCTATGTTAAGCAATCGTAAGTGGACTTATATAGAAGTCGCACCTATTTTGAGGTCGGTCAATAGAAATCTATGTGCCATATGTTTTGAGAAATAATATGTAGATTATTCTCTAACAACATGTAACACATAAGAGAAGGATAAGATGAAGAGGGAGGGGAAATATTTGAATCAAAATTTTTAATCAAACTATCATTAAAATCATCCATCCATTTTGGTGGAGTTAAACTCAACACCTAAGATCCAATGATGTTAATGAAGTTCATGATCAACAATCACATAGCCAGAAAAAAATTTGCATTTAATGAATAAAATAAAAAGGAAAATGATTTTTAAATTGCTTTTAAAATAAAAATAAAAGGCAAAATAGCAAGCTATATACAAAGTATCAAAGAAAAATTAAGAGAGACTATAGAAAAGTCAGAAATGATTCCAAATATTTTTATAAATTTTTTGGTAATTTTTTAAACAGAAAAGCATTTTTAAATTGATTAAAATCATTCAAATAAATGGAAAATGATCAAAAATAGTAGAAGTCAAAATAAAATTCTAGAAAAATTTCAAAAAGTCAGAAATAATGGAAATGTTTTTTATAAAAAATTTTAGAATTTAAAAATATTAAAAGGTATTTTTAAATAATTAGAAATAATCAAAAAAAAGGGAAAAATTATAAAAAATACCAAATCTAAAATAAAATCATGAAAAAATAAAAATCAGAAAGAGAATATTTGAAAATATTTTTGTGAATTTTTTCATAATTTTTGAATCAGAAATGAATTTTCTATGATTTTTTAAAGTTCAAAAAAATTAAAACAAAAAATCAGAAAATGAAATATCAAACCAAAAAAAATGTGGACCATCTGATCATTGTCAAAGCGTGTTAGTAAACACATCTAATTGATCTTACGCGTTATGCATGTCATGAACTTTATTGGATATCACACCTAATCATTTTTATTAAATAAAAATAACTTAAAATGTGGCACGTTGGATGGTGGAGTCTGACTCACTAAAGTAATCAAATCTGAGTGCTCATAATACGCGTGCATGGTAAAGTGAAACACAAAATCTATTTCAAAAAAATAACGTGGATAAATGTCATTGGTTGAAGACATGCATGTCATCGTCTTCAACCTCCATCCAACCTCAAATTGAATTCCACAAACTATAAAATTAGCAAACCCGACCGGTACCATTAGATTCGTCTCTTCAAGATAATTCTAATGGTACCATCGCGCCAAATTTATATAAACTAAGCAAGGCTTAATTTGAGAAAATGCAGAAAAATAACGAGCACGAAATTCTGGAATATCTCACTCAAATCTCAATGAAATTGCAAATTGTAAAAAGCATGGGAATCTGAAGGATGAAGACAGTAGATTAGTCTTTTATTTGGATCGATTTGACAAAGAAATCTACCTGAATGAAGTAGAAAAAAATGGGTCAATATAGGTCACAATTCTTGAAGGTAAGAGTATGGTTAGCTTCAGAGAAGTCCAATGAAGCTAACTGAATGGAGATTTTGGTGTTTTGGAGTGAGAATGCAAGAAATTAGAAATTCAAATTCAGAGTTCATGTGGGATCTGGACAGGGGTCAATTGGCTATCAAAAGCTTGTGAAAATAGGTGGAATATGCATCTTATTTATAAGAGAGGATGAGGTGGTGCTTTAGCGTGAAAATGAGAGTGTAATTGAGTGAATTCGTGTGAACTTCAAGCATGGGAAATGTGTGACTTGTTTAGCATCAAAACTCTGCCAAATCCTACATTTTATGATGCTAAATGCTTTTGGAATGTTGCTAAACATGAATAGAAGAAAAAACACATGTAAACTTTGTGTTTAGAAGGCATGATATGGATTTCAAATTATGACATTGGAGAAATCTTCATTTTCAAGGTACCTACTTTGAACCCATAGTGTTCATAGCTCAAAGGGTCTCAGGGCATGATTCTTGAAGCATTTGAAAGATAAGGTCATAATCTCTGCAATGTGCGAAGAATGAGATCAGATGGATGTTTGAGCTAAAAGTTTTGATGAGTCAAAGTTGATAGAAAGATGCTGACTTGAAGTGGACATCCAAAAGAGCATTGTGAAACTTAAATCACTCAAAAATACCAACTATTGAAAAAGTTATGGCCTTGTAAAATTGGTGAAAATTCATGAGGTGACTTATAATCTTTTGAGTTCTTAGGGCATCTTCCACTCATTTTCAAGCTTTGCACATTAATGAAGAGTTAAAGTTCACATCCTTAAGATCATTATGGAAAAAGAATGGGCTTAAGGATATAAAAATTAAACAAGTTATGATCTTTTTAAGTCCCATAAGGGAATTTGATGACCTATCTAGAGGACTTATAATTTTCTCAATCATTAGAAACCCTCCACACAAAATTTTCTTGAAACTTTTGAAGTGATTAGTTGATAACCTTTTAAAGAGAAGCATGCCTTTGGAATCACTAAAAAATATCAAAAGATGAGTAAGATGTAGCCCTTAGAAGTTCAAAACCCAAGCTCCTCAAGCACCAAAATGACTTGGAATTCCTTTTCAATTTTGACAAACTTTCTTGCACAATTACTTTTACCATGTGAATATAAGTTTTTGAGGATGATAATTAGAAACCATAGCAACAATAAACACTTCCAAATATTAAGAATCGAAAGAAGTATGCACTTGTGATCAAGGAATCAAGAACTTGTCCAATTATGTCAAACCTCTTCAATCAATTCTTGCATCTTTTGACTTCCTTTGACAAATTGAGGCATGATGAATCATAGTAGACCTTTTCATGATATTACTTTAAAGCATATTCAATGATGAAGCTTAAATCTCAATGAAGCTTTGTTAGAAATGCATAGAAATAAACTCATGAACCTATAAATCAACCTGATGAAATGTGTTGTGCCCTCACCTATAGTATCATCATTTAGAGCAAACATTCATAGTATTTGTTAGTTAAAAGTTAATCAATAAAAAAAATATATGATCACAATATACAAATCAATGTGCTTGGTGATTCCTCAAGAGAAAACCTAAAGATAGGGAGAAGAGCCAAACCCTGGGGTGATCTTGTTGTGATTGTTTTGACATCAGATGATAGAGGAATCTTAGGGGCAAAAATTAGGGTACAACATAACTGACCCTTGGAAACTGTACTTTGACTGGTCAAGCCATAAAAATGGAATTGGTGTCAGAGTGTTAATTATATCTGCAAAAGGAGTACCGACAAAATTAAAATGTAGGGTACATGGAAAATGTCCAACAACGAAGAAGAGTATGAAGCATTGATTACATGGCTTAAACTGTTGAAGGACTTAGGTGCGAAAAGGGTCAAAATCAAAGGAGATTCAAAATTAGTGATTAAGCAAATTACTCGAGAATACAAATGCATCAAAGAGAACTTATTCTTGTATTTTGCGATGGTAAATTAATTATTGAAATATTTTTAAGTTGTAAGTGTTACACGTGTACCTAGATTGGAGAATCAAGTGGCCAATGATTTGGCACAAATTTCCTCTGGGTACAAAGTATCCACCAACAAGTTAAAAAATTTTGTCGAGGTGAGAGAAAAGGTAGTTTCGACACCATCCTTCATATTGCCAATATCAAAAACTGGGGGGGGGGGGGGGGGGGCATATGATACATGTGAAAATTTTGAAAATTTTGAAAATTTTTCTATTGACAATTTGTCAGACACAGATTGGTGAAAGCCAATTATAAATTATTTGGAAACTCCAGTTGGAAATATGGATAGGAAAATAAAATATACGGCTTTGAGCCACGTGTGCATGGGCAATAAATTGTTCAAATGACTCCTGAAGGAGTGTTGCTTAAATTCTTAGGAGATACTGAAGCGTATTTGGAAATAGTCGATGTCCGTAGTGGAGCCGTGGTGCTCACCAAACCGACCATAAAATGAAATGGCTTCTATTTCGACAGGGTGTCTATTGGCCATGTATGTTGAAAGATTTTATTGAGTTTGCTAAGGAGTGTCAGGAATGCCAAAAGCATGCAGGAATTCAACATGTACTTGCAAGCGAATTGCACACGATTATTAACCCATGGCCAATTAGGGGATAAGCGTTGGACATCTTAGGAGAAATTCGATCGGCATCGTCGAAACAACAAAAGTTCATCCTAGTGGAGATATACTACTTTACTAATTGGACAGTAGTGGTACCATTGGTTAATGACGACCATGAAGTAATGATTTACTTCATTCAGAAGCATATTATAGATTTGAGATTCCTGAGACAATCAGTACAAACCAGGGATCAATTTTCATTGGGAGAAAGATACAAGAATTTGCAACTGAAACAAGTTTTAAGTTGGCAACATCCACGCCTTATTATGCTCATGCCAATAGTCAGGTTGAAGCTGCCAACAAAGTGATAATTGGGGTGATTAAGAAACACTTCTCTAAGAAACCCAAGAATTGGCACAGTGCGTTGGATCAAGTTTTATGGGGTTGTCGAACGTCCCATAAACAAGCAACTGGGTTGAAGCCTTTTCGACTGGCATTTGGACATAATGTGATTTTACCAGTCGAGATACACTTGCAATCAATACGAGTGCAGTGCCAACATGAACTCTCATCGGAATAATATTGGAATATGATGCTGGATGAAACAACGAATATAGATGAAGAAATATTAGTTACTAGACGTGATAATTCGACAGAAAGAGTGAGTTGTAAGGGCCTATAATAAAAATACCAAGGTAAAAACATTTGTGGTTGGTGATTACGTATGGAAAGTTATTCTTCATATGGATCGGAAAGATAGAACTTTGGGGAAGTGGTCACCAAATTGTGAAGGGCCATTCCAAATACTACAGGCATTTACCAATAATTCATATAAGATCAAAGAGTTGGGCTTCAATTAAAGAATCTTGAAAGTAAACGGTAAATATTTGAAAAAGTATAAACCTATGCTTCAAGAGATTCAAATTACTGCGAATTAAAGCATGTCGAAAATCATGGGACAAAATGGACAAGGGCCAAGATGGATATTAAATTCCCAAATGGGATTACATACAAAAAATTCCCAGTTGTAACGGGAGCAACAATGAAACTATAAAGGAAAACGAGATCTGAGGTTCTCGAAGAAGTCCTTTTTGTAGCTAATTTTTTGGTCGAGGCAAATCCTTTTAGCTGAAAGATGATCAATCTTGCTTCTAAGTTGAAGGCTTTCTCACAGTGAGTTATTCCCTCAAGAGTATATTGTTGAATTTCGTCTGGTAAATGACTGTCAGGTGAATCCAACAAAGCCTTTTGACGCTCAGCATCGACAATTTTTTGATTTAGCTGTTCGATTTGGTTTCGATAACCCATAATTTCTTGGTCAAGAGAAAATGTTACTCCAGACGACCTTTCTCTTAGCTTCGAGGTCATTAGCCCTTTGCACACAAATTTCACTCAAGTCCCACTCCACTCTCATTTCATTTGCTTTGGTTTTAAGCTGGAGATCAGTGTGTCAGCATAATGAAAGATCTTTTACAAGTTGGGTGAAGAAAGCTTTGAAATTGATTAAGTACTTAGCCAAGGGATCGTGAAGAGGATATTGGGAGATGGTATCGAGAAGTTTAAAAATCACAGCTACCGTAAGAGCGTCCTCCTCGAGACAGCTAAAAACTTACTTTCAAAAAGATAAGACCTTATCTCATGAAGCGCGTGGATTACTTCAACGTCCAATTCAACAATGGGTAGAGACATCAAACTAAGATTTGGTGAAGAAATTGAGGTATTCCAGAGAAGGTGAATCTTCATAAAGGCTACCATTGGATCTTGTTTCTTCAACACTTCGATCTCATTTTGGGTGGCAAAGTTGAAAGACGGAGTATCATGCAAAATGTGGCAGGTAGTTTTGTTGAAAGATAGATGACTGGACCTTACAGTATTGTCACCAACAGGAATGCTTCTAGTTGGATTAAGTTTGACATCACTTGCATGAGGTGGCCCCTGGGAGGAATTTGGTTAAGTTAGCATAAGGAACAAAATTAGAATCGGAGAGATAATAGGAAAAAAGTTACCTTTAAGTTTGATGACACAATGTTATGCCTTGGTGAGACCGAGTCTGCAAAATTAGAAGGCGTCGTTTCATGCACCTTTTTAAAAGGAAACATTTAGTTCAAGTCAATCGGAGAAGGGCGTTCTTGTTCTTGGGAGATCAGCGGCACAAGAGGTTTTCGAGTTTCTAAAGCATTAAAATCGTCAATAAGTCTTTGAAGAAAGTCGGGTGTGGAGAAGTATTTCTTTTGGTATTGAGTCCACCACTGATCAAACAAATGCGAGGTGAAAAAAGAGTGTTAAAAGTAGAACACTAGAAGTTCAAGAGTTTGAGTGGCCCAATGGAACCTAAGGTAAGCCTTATGTTCCTCGGTAGTAAGTGGTCTATCCACATAGGCGATGTCGGCATGACGTAGAACAAGGACGACGACAACACTTGGCTGAGTCTTAACTGTCGAGATGCCGATTTCGGTTGGTAACCCATGAAACTATATCCTATCGTGCCAATGTTGATTCGATAAGAGAGTATTATGGTTGTTAGATATTCTCTCCATATGGAGTTAATATGAGCTGCATTTAGAGAGGTGTTCAGAAAAGGTTCTTAAAACTAGTCTGGACTAACTCGTTGTTCCACAAAAGGGGTCATGGAAGACACGAAAGTTTCTGTTTTGACGAACATATTGATGTACTTAATGAACATGAATTAATCAAGTTTATTGAGGGGAGTAGTCAAGGATAGCCTCAGACCTTCGACGGCCCTAACTTTATTAAGATGCATAATTTTTTCGGAAACTGGTTAACCTAGTTGATGTTCAAATGTTGCATTTAGCCAGTGTTGCAGAATCCAAAAGGGTCCTGAAAGAGAGAAGCTCTTATCATGATCAGGAAGTGCCTTTAGTTGTGCAGAAGTATTGCCCAAAGTTTGGTAAAGATTCGCTAGCAATAGCTTCCCTAGTGAGATATTTTGCCCCTCATGGAGTTAAATCACTAGAGGTATGAAATCCTGGGTTATGGTAAGAGATCTTGTGCAAAACAAGAAATGGGAAAGCCAGAGGGTCAAAAACTCTATGTGTTCAGTGTCAGAAACATCATTCATATCCACAAGATGATCATCAGTAATATAGCTGGAGAAATCCATTTGGTTGAAGCTAAATGTGTGTTTTATCGATATTGTTGGGTTGAAAGTCATACCCAATGGGGAGAGTTCAATAATTGCTGCTACATAGAACAAGGTGGGTTTCAACATCCCACAAGGAAGTTGGAATGTTTTGGCTGAACCTCCCCAAAAGAAAAGTGAGGCGAGGATAAAGTAAGGATCAAGAGTATGGGAATTTTGTGAAATTTAAATTACGTTGAAGATGCCAAGTCTTTTCCAATGAGGTTTATGTTATTCTTGAACTCTATCAAGCCAAGCAAGGTATGTCGTATTACCCAGATTAGGTGTGGAGGAAAATACTGCGATATTAGAAACCATAAACCTAACATCAATAGGTTTTGTATGGTTGAAGGCAGAAGGGATAGCAGGAAGAAAACAGGGAAAGTATTGATTGAAAGTTTTTGGATGCGTCTCTTAGGCTGGGTAAGGCCAATGGAATGCAAAAAGTCTTCTTGCAACAACAAAAGGGATAACATTTGGTGTTGCCATGTTTTGACCTTGGATTTCACCTTAGAAGGAGGATCTGGAATGTAATTTAAGCTTTGTTTCACAGGAATAGTGAAAGTTTTGGGGTTATCACCGGTGAAAGGAATATCAGTTGGTGTGGCATTTGCAAAAATGGAGGGAGTTTCCTTAATATTTCTTTAGAAATTGAAGAGTTGGGAAACTGAAGTGGAAGAAAGAGACTAAAGGTATTGAAAGTCTATTTAAAAAGGATCATAACTGTTAGAGGCGAAAAAATGTCACTTGAGTAGTGTGAGCAGGCCAAAAAAAGTGGAAAAGTTAGTGGGGTTTGTTAGAAACATGCGCCCTAAAGATTAGGAGTAATCATAAGAAGTGATTGAAGTGACATGGAAAACTGTTGTGCAGAAAGTAGTCATGATTACGCATGACGTCATGCCAAAGAGGTGTGCAGTTGAAACTATGGAAGATAAAACACCAAGATTCTCCCATCGATAAGACTCTTTCAAACATGGCATTTTGGGAGGAAATTTGTTGACAAGTAATCTTCGACTAGGGTAATAAACCTTAAAGTTGTGGGGTTTATTTAGCTAAAGAGGCATAAATTAGTGAAAAAATGAATAAATATGTCGAGCAAGGGGGGGACATCGACCAAGAGTTCCAGTCGACGAAGACGCGAGGTTCAGATGGTATTTGAAGACAAGAACAGAGGTCGACGAAGCAATGACTTATATTGGCGGGAATGGTTACCAACGTGAAAACCAACAAGAACGTGGGAGAATTTAAACGGTTTCCACAAGCCCAAACATTGGCTAGTAACCGTCGACGGTTACATATTTAGGATGTTTATTTAAGAAATTTTATGTATTTGTGTTAGGGGTCTCATTCCATCATATTTAATAGCAATACACTTAAAGTGCCTGCATCTAAGAAAGAATTGAGTTCAAGCTTAACAATGCATGAATGTGATCTTACTGGTTGATCAGAACCTGCAAGGTGGCCAGATAATGATCTTTGGACGGGCTGGAAAGTTGAGGAGGGAAAAGGGGGTTGTACCTGCAAGGCACTTCGACGATCAAGTAAGTGTCGGAGCAAAAGAGATACAAACAAAGTGTTAGGGTTTTAGTGATGAATAGTGGATATTCGATCCATGGCCCTCACATGACTGAGGGTTTATATAGGGCCCCTAGCGCTTGCCCATTGGTCCCTATTTTTGGTCCAAGATATGAGGGTCCGCAAAAATAGGTAGCTTCCAAGACTTGGTCAAATCGGGCAGGTGTACCTGCAACTAACTATTAGTTTCGAGGAGGAGGTAGGTTACGGGCAGAAGTCTGGTCGATTCCTGGTTGTCTGGATAACTTGAGGTCGGGCAGGCTGAGAGGCACTCGTTGGTCGTTGTAGGCCAGTGCTGGTCCAGCAGGAAAAATTATCGATGGTGCCCTACAGATGGCGGGAGAGCTCAGTTCGTGGTTGCATATGTCATGTCGAAGAAGGAGGTTAGACTGGGCCCACCCTAGTTGTCGGGCCAGTCAAGAACAGTAGACCCCCCTTCCAAGTTGTTGCTTCTAAACACAGGAGTGATGACTTTAACGCCTTCTCGTGGAATGGGGTGCTCCTTATAGGAAACGTGAGCTCCACCCGTTGTGCCTTTCTCGCGGGGAGATGGTTAGTTGGTCGTTAGAGCTTCCAAAATTGAAAAGGTAGCATGTTTCGGGTGGCAAGCTAACGCGGTGGCGCAATGGTGGCCTAGGGCCTAGGATGCAATAATGATGATCCTACATTTCCCTAGGCATGTGCCTCTCACGCGTGGGTGAGTTTAAATATAAATACAAGAGGATTAGGGCATTATGTATTTTTCGTTCTTCTCTCGCATTGCTCGTTATTGCTCGCCCATCGACCGCAGCTGCTTCTTGAAGATTAACTATTCGCCGCTGCTCCTTTCAGCTTCCTTCCCTCTTTAATTGGTAATGTTATACCCCAAAATTTTCTCCCTCATTTCAAAATACTTTCTCATGCTCCTAAGCTTATCAAGTGTTTAAGACTACTCAAGAATGATCAGATGATCCTCCTTCTAAGCAGTGGCCTATAACTAGGGTTTTGGTTTTCTCAGAGGAAATTGGATTTCTAATGCCTCAAGTGGACTTCATGGTTTCTCATATACTTCAATGAACCCTCATGTCAAGTTTCAAGCCTTACATCACAAATTTGCTCAGTCAATTGCTCAGATAGGTGAAAATCAATTGTATTGGGTAAAAAGTCAATTGTGGTCAACATAAAGTCAAACTTCAAGATTTTTGGTCAACATCAACATTTGGAATTCACATTCATTATTTTATCAAGGTTTGATCATGATTCATCAAGAAAACTCAAAGATTCATCAAAATTCAAAAGTTGCTAAATTAGGGTTTTCTTTAGAAGAAGTCAACATAACTTTGACCAAGCATAACTTTCACATGCTTCATCAGAAAATTCTCAATCAAAACTCTATTTTATGGGAATTCAATTCTCTACAACTTTTTGTCTCTAAGCTCAAGGCCATAAAATGCTTCATTTGAGAGATATGGGCTAAAACATTATAGGTCATTTTAAAAGTCAACAAAAGACACTTTTTTTTAGAGCACCTTACATCAAGATAAAATCTTAAAGTGGAAAAATAATCGACATGAGAGTTGTAGGGGACATCTTGAGCTTTCCAAAAAGTCCAAGATCACCTTTATATGATAAAAATTGAGCAAATTATGAGTTGCACAAGTTGGGCAATTTTGAGAAAATGCATGAAACCCAAATTGTTCAAACTTGAAGTTTTAGGCTAATGGGCTTATCTTTTAAGGTCCAAACGTGTTCCATAACTCTTCATGAACCTCCAAGTCCACCTATTTATTTTTTGTGTTTTTTATTTCTTTTATTTTTATTTTATTTAATTAAAAGCAAAATAAATCAAATAAATACAAAATCAAAAGATATGAGTCACATGGTTGTTGTTTGGAATCAAATTACAAAGCTGAAAATCAAATAATCTATAAGCAAAACAAATGGGATTGATTGGCACATGAGTTGCTCAAAAAGGAAAATTACATGCAAGATTGTCAATCATATATTTCACCATGAAAGACTTGGATTCAATTCAGTTTTTTTTACCTAATATCTTGCCCTATAAATACCCAAGACATTCATACACTAAAGACACGAAAAGATGCCTCCAAAAATACACCCTAAAAATATCAAAAATTCAAGAAACTAGGGCAACATGAAACCCTTGTCTCTAGCCCTTCTCAATCAAAACCAAGCATTGCATCAGCATCCTGAAGTTCCCAAGAATCCATCCAAGTCCTTAAGCATCTCAAATCATGCCCAAAACACCTTCTTTCAACTACACTAGTTGGTAAGTTTGGTGTGTTTCGAAATTTTGATTTCATATAGTTTCAATCATTTCTAACATACTGGATCAATTCATATGCATCATTAGAACATTATTGACCTATTACATGTAAGGTTTGACGTAGGAACCAGAAAATACCATTGTTAGGGCACGAAGGATCGGTTTCTTCGTATCTCCATATACATGCATTTTTAGAACAAATGGATAGCACCGTTGAATTTGCATCCCTTGATTTAGGGGGATATGGTCCTCTTTTGGTTCTAACATGTGAATTTTTGCAGATAAAGAAAACTTCTTACTGGAGAAGACGACCAGAGTTAGGGCTCTGGCGCTTCTCCGGTGCATGGTTTTCTTTTTTATATATATTGTTTTGGTTTTGTAATTATAACAGATTAGAAACATGGCTCAATGGAGAAAGGCACACGTGATGAAAGAAAGGGTGTGAGTTCGATTCCCAGCATCCTGCGTTTTTGTTATTTTCTAGATTTAATGTTCCAATTATTAATATAATAGGCACATTGTATTTCCTAACACCGACAGTGTGTTGTCACAGTGGTAAGGAGTGCACGTTGGGAAGCTCATGGGCTGGGTTCAACGCCCATCCCATGCATTATTTTCATTGTTTTTTATAACCCTTATTTTCCTTTGTTTTTACATATTTTCTTTTTACCAATTAATTAATTAATTATAACCTAATTAGTTTTACGGATAATTAAGCCAAATAATTTTATTAAAAATAATTAGACTTTAGGGTTTTTATTAATTTAATTTTCTTAAAACTAATTAGACTTCAGGTTTTTTTATATATTAAAATCAATTAGAGATTTTAGGGTTTATTAGTTATTTTTATCATTAAAAATTATTTTCTAAAATACCAAAACTTTTTCTCATGTTTTCTTTTTCTTTTTACTATTTTAATTTTTAGATAAAAGTATATAGGTCGCATTATTTGATTGTAATAATTTAGGTTTATTTTTCTCGCACTTTTTGTCAATTATGTATCTTCTCCCAGGATGTAATGGTTTTAGGGTTTTATTTTCCACATCTTTATTATATAATTGTCCTGAAGTCATGTAATAGTATAGGACCTTTATTTTTGACACTTTTATATTTATGTTATATTGTATGCTGTTAGTAATTAGGTGTGTATGGCAAGATAATAATCAACCGATAGCATAACCCTAAATACAAGATAAAATAACTGAATTGAATCAATATTCACCCTTGCACCTCTAGGGTAACCTCTCTTCGTGCCTTATGGATAAATGGTCATGTCTCTCGAAAATAGGGATACTTTAGAAAATCCCCTATGAATAAAAGATCATAGTCCCTCTATTACCCTTTGATGTTGCCAATAAAAAATATTCTAGTCTCTCCGATAAATTGCTAAAGTATCCTTATATGTTGTCTTCAATGACCATACGATGACCCTCAATTTTCCCTTCACATCCAATAGATGGGGCTACCTACTAACTAATGGTACAGATAACACTATCTATAAAGTGGAAAGAAAATAACAAGAACGACCTTGAGTGGGTAAGACTGTTAATCGCTCTCTCACAATCTTTTCTAAAAAACATTTTCACACATCACTTTCAAAATATTTTCTAAAACACTTAGTACGCGTTCTTGAGGACTGATACAAGAATCATTATAAAGTTAGCTTTTCAAAAATATTTTTCAAAACACATACACAAAAAAGAAATTTTCAAAAGTGAACTAGCAATTAAGAGCCCGTAGATAGCTACGGGTGAAAAGGGTGCTAACACCTTCCCTTTTCATATCTTACCCCCGAATTCAAAATCTATCAAGGTCTTTCATGTTCTTTTCACCCTTTCCTTATTGGATAAAAGAAAAGTCAGTGGCGACTCTAGCTATCCTCACCTTTGCGATAAAACGTAAAAGTCAGTTCTCCCACCCTATTACAGAACGGGCGACTCTGTTGGGGACTAATACTTAAAAAGAGGGGTTACTCTAGAGTCTAGATCTCTTTTAATTGCTTTAATTGTCTGAATTTTTTGATTTACTTTAAAGGGTTTCTTGGGTTTATTTTCTTGCAAGATCCTACACCCGGATCTAGAGTACCTTAAGTAAGTAGCAATAGATCATGGAAATTGTACAACATAGACCGATATAGTTGAAGTGATGGCTACGGTTAGTGTGGAACTTCGGATTATACTAATGTTCCTTAAGTCAGTCGAGGATAACATTAGGCTTCTGCGTGGTTCCATTAGAACTAACTAGACTTTTAGAACCTTTATTGACCCATCTTGGCAATTAGAAAGTAGTGAGGTGGCCGACTTTGGTGCAGACCAAAGTTGGTTGATACTCGATGCTACACACATTGAGATTCGACTCATGGGATGTTTTGGTGGAAAATCAGTTGTTGTACTAAAATAAAACCTTCGAGAAAGATCCGTGAAATGACATCCCTAGAACCCGGTTACTATTTTAGGACAGGTTGAGTCAGCTTAACTTCAATAGAAAAAGGGTACTTACCTATAGACCTCATGAAAGCCTTTAAACCTAAGGCTCTTATGCGATTAGTTTGTGTTTTCTTTTTATCTAACATGAACATGACATTATAACATCATATCATCATGGAATTTTGCTAACCATTTCAAGGATCTTAGGGATCTTTGTTGCAGGATTATCATGAGCCAGATTGCTAACAAAGGGAAAGAGGATTTATTTTCCTCTAACCAGATGTCGTCAAAGATCAAAGTATGTTTTTTTGAGTCAGAGGCTAGGACCCACTTGATATGGTGAGCTAGATACTTATAGAAGGACATCCAAAAATGAAGACTCAATGTTCCATAAGTAAAAGTTGCGTCCAGATTCATCTTCAATATTTTTACCCCGCAAGATCCTTGAAAACATTTCATTTGCATCTAGATATCATGCATTTTCATTACATAACATGTACCTTTCAAGACAGGTTTTCTCATCTTCTTGTGGTTTATTACAGAAACAGAAAAAATTAATCTTGAACAGACAGTCAGAGATCTCCAAGCGCAGTATGCTCAATTCCAAAAAATGTTCCTAAACTTAGCCAAGGGGCAGGAATAGCTAAAAGTATTGGTCACCAATGAAAATAAAAAGAAGACAAAGAAAACGATCGGTGTTCTGAACATGGGCCAAAGGTTCAAAGGTCTGGTGAGGCAAGTCTGATACCTTGATATCCCCTCGGATGAAGAAGATAAACAAGATGAAGACAGTAAAAGTTTGAAGATTTAAAGAAGCCATCCTAGTTAAAACAAATTTCTTGATGAAGAAGAAGATGATTACTTGGATGAGCAGTATCCCCCTGCTGATCAGAAGTATAACTTGCTGGAAGAGCGTCTGAGGGCTATGGAAATCCAGAAGGTGTCTAGTTTGAATTTTGATGATTTGGGTCTGGTTTCAGGAGTTGTCTTTCCTCCTAAGTTCAAGACTCTTACCTTTTCCAAGTATGATGGAATTTATTGTCCAAAGTTGCATCTGAGGTCTTATGTTGAAAAATCTAACTGCACTTTACTGATAAGAAATTGTTGGTTCATTTCTTTCAAGAGAGCATGTCTAGAACACAACTAGAATGGTTCTATCAACTGGAAGGGACCAATATTCACACCTGAGAAGATTTGGCTGCTGCTTTCTATAAGCAATACCAATATAATATTGATCTTGCGCCAACCTGTATGCAATTGCAGAGTATGACCATGGGTTTTGATGAAGGTTTTAAAGAGTATGCATAGAAATGGAGAGATCTATAGGGAATAGTTCAACGCCCTTTGGCTGATAGAGAGCCGGTTGACATGTTCATGAGCACACTAACGGGTCCCTTTTACAATCATCTGCTAGGGAGTTCTTCGGCTGGTTTCACCGAAATGATCTTGACAGGATAACGTGTGGAGAATGGAATTAGAAGCGGTAAAATTCAAGTGACTACAACCTCAAATGTTGTGAAAAAGCCTTATAATGGTAAGAGGGAAATCAATGTTATGTACGGCCAGAAGGGTCATAATAAGAGTAACTGCAACCAATCTGTGGGGGCTGTACTAATCTCTAATCATGCGCGAGTCCAACAACAATAAGATAATTAGTGTAGGCGGGAAGCACATAGGAGGTAGTTTACAAAGATCAACATTCCATTGGCTCAAGTGTTGCAACGCATGTTGAAAGCGGGGTTGGTTAAATTAAGGGAGCCTCCTCCAAATCGAAACACTTCCTCTCCCCGCTATAATCCCGACCCAAGGTGTGCGTATCACTCTGACAGCCCCAGGCACGACACTAACAACTGTTGGGCTTTGAAGAATAAGATACAAGACATGATTGACGACAAGGGAATTGAATTTTATCCTCCTGAGACCCTTAATGTGAATATTGTGCCTATGCCAAATCATGACAAAGGTGTTAATGTTATTGAAGATGTTTCTTATGTTTCTACTGTGGATGAGTTGATTGCTCCCCTGATGATAGTTAAAGATAAGCTGGTGCGAGTCGGTTTATTTTCGGGTTATATGAAGAATGTTACTATTGTGCATCCCAATCTAAAGGTTGTGCATTGTTGAAGGAAGGTATACAGTGTCTGATGGATGACTGTGAGATTTTTTTTGTTGAGAAGATTCCTTTTGAGAAGACTCCTTCTGTGGAGAGTACATCCCAAGACCTGAATCTTGAAGACGTGTCTGTAATTTCCAATACCCCTATAAGGATCACTGATAAGGGTCCTGTGAAGATTACTACTGAACCTAAAGTTTCTCCCCTGATTATTATTGCACCTGGGCCAATTCCATATTCTTTGTATAAGGCTATCCCTTGGAATTATGGAGCTGATGTCTATTATCATGGCGTCAAACAGGAACCAATGACTGTTGAAGAGGAAAATGTTGAAGTTGTTATTCCCGATGTTGGCAATATTGCGGAGACTAGTAAGGTTACTAGAAGTGGAAGGGTTTTATCTCCAGAGATATCTCCAAAGACTATTTTTGCACCAGTTCATATCACTGCTGCAGAATCTACTACTGAAACTCGAGGCGACGAACATAGGACCGAGCCTACCCAGACGGAGGCACCAAAAGAAGATACTATTGAAGACCCCTCCAAGAAAGAGATGGAGGAAATATTAAAAATTATCCGAAAGAGTGACTACAAAATTGTTGAACAGCTGGGGCAGACACCCTTTAAAATATCTATGTTATCTCTGTTGTTATGCTTTGAAGCCCATACTCAAGCTTTGGTGAGATTTCTGAAATCTGCCCATGTACCATAAAAAATATTTGTTGATCAGTTTGAAAATCACATTGATAGCCTGACAATTGATAATGGGCTAGGCTTTTCTGACGCAGACCTAACTCCCACAACAAGGAATCATCATAAGACCCTGTATGTCTCTATTGAGTGTAGGGGAACCACTTTATCCCATGTGTTGGTAGACACGGGTTCCTCATTCAACGTATTGTTGAAAGCTGCTTTGGACAAACTTGACTATGAAGGGATTGTTCTAAAATCCAGTGATATTGTGGTGAGAGCTTTTGATGGTTTGAAGAGAACAATGCATGGAGAGGTGGATCTTCCGATCAAAGTTGGTTCCCAGGTTTTTGAATCAACTTTCTATGTGATGGATATTCTTCCGGCCTATTATTGTTTATTGGGACTCCCCTGGATTCATGGGGCAGGTGTTGTTACTTCTACCTTACACCATAAGTTAAAGTATCACATGAGGGGAAAGATCATCACAGTTTACGGTGAAGAAGAATATATGGTAAGCCATTTGAATTCCTTCAAGTATGTCAAGGTGGAAGGTGAATTCGTCGAGACTCTCTGCCAGACCTTTGAAGTTGTTTCTCAGACAACCTCGGTTGATAAAGCTGCTTCTATTGTTCATAAGACTCCATCAAATTGGCTTCTCTAAAAGACGTTAGGGCTGTGGTTGAAGAAGGTGGTCGTACTGTTTGGGGTTAGCTTCCCGATATCCCTTATAAATCTAAAAAGTTTGGTTTGGGTTTCACTTTTCAGGCTCAGAGGGATATCTGCCGTGCTCTTACCAATTCTAGGAGACCGTCATTCCGCATCAACAATAATGGAGTTCACAATAATTATACCAATGTTGTAGAAGACGGTGATAGTGGTTGGGACCTAGGCAGTTGGATCTTCCCTACTACCGGCAATGGGCTCAACAATTGGAAGGCTGAAGACTTTATACGAATCTCCTTTAGTCAGGAGTAAATGTTATTTTCTGTTTTTCTTGCTTTCAAATGTTGGTTATGTAATTTAAACAATGACTTTAAGCCTTGTGACTTACTCGGGGCACAATGGTCTATTTGTTAGGTTAGTCATTTTCATTAGCATATTTTCATTTAATAAATCATTGGATGTTTGCATTAAAAAAAAATTTCTCTTTGTATTTATTTTACTTATTTTTTTTCAAAATAGTTATGTATTCTTACACACACCCACGCAAAAAATTGCAGATCCACATCCACCCTGGATCACATTGATAACAGTTCTGGTATTGCCAATTATGACTTTGAAAATCCGATCTACCAAGTTGAGGACGAAGGTGAGGAAGATTATGAAATACCTAGAGATCTTTCTAGGTTGTTAATTCAAGAAGAAAGTTCCATACGGCCACATGAATAGTCGGTCGAGGTGGTGAACTTGGGTACAGAAAAAGACAAGAAAGAAGTCAAGATAGGTGTTAACCTAGAAGGCAACGTCAAAAAGAGTTTAATTGAGATGTTGCGTGATTATGTTGAGATCTTTGCTTGGTCGTACGAAGACATGCCAGGGCTTGATACTGATATTGTGGTTCACCATCTACCGATGAAGGAAGGTTACCTCCCTATAAAGCAGAAAGTTCGTCGTATGCGTCCTGAGATGTCAGAAAAGATCAAGGTTGAGGTTATGAAGCAATTCAATGCAGGGTTCTTAGTTGTTACATCTTATCCTCATTGGGTTGCAAATGTGGTTCCAGTACCCAAGAAAGATGGTAAGGTGCGTATGTGTGTAGACTACATGGATTTGAATAGGGCAAGCCCCAAAGATGACTTTCCGCTTCTAGATATTGATGTTCTGGTTGACAACACCGCTCAACATAATTTTTTTTCCTTCATGGATGGTTTCTCTGGTTATAATCAAATTAAGATGGCACCTGAAGACATGGAGAAGACTACTTCTATCGCACAGTGGGACACTTTCTGTTACAAAGTAATGCCTTTCGGTTTGAAGAACACCGATGCAACATATCAGTGTGTTATGGTAGCTCTGTTCCATGATATGATCCATCATGAGATAGAAGTTTACTTTGATGACATGATAGCCAGATCCTAGACTAAAGAAGAACACATTGACCACCTGCACAAGCTGTTTGAAAGATTGAAGAAATATAAGCTGAGGTTGAATCCAAACAAATGCACATTGCTTAGAGGTTTTGTCGTTAGTGGTAAAGGTATTGAAGTTGATCCCGCCAAGGTTAAATCTATTCAAGAAATTCCAGCTCCCCATACGGAGAAGGAAGTCGGAGGTTTCCTGGGACGATTGAACTATATTACCAGATTTATTTCCCAACTGATTGCTACTTGTGAGCCAATCTTCAAGTTACTAAAGAAAGATCAAGTAATAAAGTGGAACAAATATTGTCAGATAGCCTTCGACAAAATCAAAGAGTATCTTAAGGAACCTCTGATTCTGATGCCACCGGTTGAAGGAAGACCTCTGATCATATACTTAACAGTGTTGGAGAACTCAATGGGGTGTGTACTGGGGCAGCATGACGAGCCTGGTTGAAAAGAGCATGCAATATACTACCTTAGAAAAAGGTTTACCGACTGTGAAACAAGATACTCACTGCTCAAGAAAATTTGCTGCGCTTTGGCATGAGCTGCTCGCCGACTAAGACAATATATGTTGAGCTATACCACCTTGTTGATCTCTAATATGGATCCAATAAAATACATATTCGAGAAGCCCGCTCTCTCCAGAAGAATAGCAAGATGTAAAATGATCTTGACAGAATATGACATTCAGTACACCAGTCAGAAAGAAATCAAAGGAAGTGTATTGGAAGATCATTTTTCTCATCAGGCTGTAGATGATTATCAGTCTATGAATGTCGAGTTCCCAGATGAAAATATTATGTTGATTGCTGATTATGAAGAACCTGGACGGTATGAAGGGCCTGAGCCAGGATCCCGATAACTATGGTGTTTTATGGAGCTTCCAACGGGCTTGGTAATGGAATCAATGTGGTGATTGTCTCTCCCAAGGGTTGTGATACGCTGTTCACTTCTAGATTATGTTTCGACTGTACCAACAACATGGCAGAGTATGAAGCATGCATTATGTGTATCAAAGCTGCTATCGATATGAGAATTAAAATCTTGAATGTATATGGGGACTCAGCCTTGGTAATCAGTTAGATTAAGAGTGAATGGGATACGAAGCATCCAAATCTCATTCCTTATCTGAAGCATGTGTTGACGTTAATTACATACTTCAAAGAAATCACCTTTGAACATATTCCGTGAGAAGAGAATCAATTGGCAGACACATTAGCCACCATGTCGTCTATGTTTAAAGTCAGATGGGATAATGAAGCTCCTCGAATCACTATTGAGAGATTAGATGAATTGGAACATTGCTACAAAGTTGATACTGATGGAGTAGAGGAAAAGCCTTGGCACCATGAAGTAAGAAGATACCTCGAGGCTCAAGAGTATCCTGAAGGGGCATCTATTAATGATAAAAATTTCTACGGAGGTTCTTGGCCAAGTTCTTTCTGAATAACGGAATTTTATACAAACATAATCATGATTCGACTCTGCTTCATTGTGTAGACAAGAAGGAAGGTGAGAAGATTATGGAAGATATGCGTGATGGAGTCTTCGATACTTATTCCAGTGGGCATACGATGGCTAATAAAATTCTAAGAGCGGGTTATTATTGGTCAACCATGGAAACTGATTGCCATCATCATTCCGGAACTTGTCACAAATGCTAGATTTATGCTGACAATGTACATGTGCCTCTGGTTCCTCTAAATGTCTTGACTGCTCCTTGGTCGTTTGCGATGTGGGGCATTAATATGATTGGGGAGATTAAGCCTATTGCTTCCAATGGGCATCGTTTCATTCTGGTCGCTATTGATTATTTCACGAAGTAAGTTGAAGCAGACTCGTTTGCCTCCATTACCAAGAATGTGGTGTCCTGGTTCATTAAGCATAACTCATATGTTGGTATGGCATAACCGAGATGATCATCATAGATAATGGTACAAATCTTAACAATACCATAATCACAGAACTCTGCATGCAGTTCAAGATCAAATACCATAATTCTTCTCTGTATCGACCAAAAATGAATAGCACAGTGGAAGCCTCCAACAAGAACATCAAGAAGTTTTTGTAGAAGATGATGATGACATATAAAGATTGGCATGATATGTTACCATTCACTCTTCATGGTTATCGCACTTCAGCACGTACATCAATTGGGGAAACTCCATTTTCTCTAGTCTATGGTATGGAGATTGTCCTGTCCATCGAGGTCCAGATTGCTTCTCTAAGGATTATGAAAGATGTAGGTTTAGATGAAGATGAATGGATTCAAACTAGACTGGACCAGATAAACTTGATTAATGAAAAGAGGCTCGCTGTTGTGTGTCATGGTCAAATGTATCAAAAGCGCATGATCAAGGCCTTTAACAAGAAAGTCCAACATCAGGTGTATCGGGTTGGTGAGTTGGTCATAAAGCGCATCATCTTACCACAAGGTGATCCCAGGGGCAAATGGAATCCCACATAGGAAGGGCCATTTGTGATCAAGAAGATATTTTCTGGTGGTGCTATGATACTTACCACCATGGACGATGAAGTTCTTCCACACTCTCTGAACGCGGACATAGTTAAAAAATACTACGCATATAAGAGACCCGCTATGTCGACTGGCCTACGAAAAATAAGGGCATATCGGCGAACCAAAATAGTTTGGGAAAAATTAGGGATATATATAAAAAATGTACATCCGTCGAGTCGAAAACCTGAAAAGGAGGCTTTGGCAAAAAAGGATATCCCGGTGGACTGAAAACTCGAAAGAGAGGTCCAGGAAAAAGTTAGGGATTAAAGCGTACAACTATGTTTGGTTGGGTCACCCATTTACTTACAACCAACATGATTACCAACGTCAAGTTTAAATGGTACAGACTAATTCAGTTAACTTCTTCCAACAGTTAGGGATGAGATGCTTGAAGACATAGGGGCAATAGTAGAGTTGAAACTCGATGGGATCATTTCCACATAGATGTTTTTCTTTTGTGTCTCTTTTTACGCCTGTTCTTATACGACAATTTCCTCTTACTAGGATTTCTGTCTCTTTGTATAAAATTGTTTGTTTATAGGCAAATTTTCTAAATCAATACAATCAATTTCAAATTCAAAAGCTATTTTTACTTTCTCTGTTTTGTTTGCAACGTCCAACAATTATATTGAATGAACATATGCATTTGTATATGATTACCATTTATGAATATATGCATGAAAACAGGATTAGCATTTACAAAATATTCCAAGAGTTGGGATAAGCGTTCGAAGCTGACCATAAATTCCCACAGAGTAATTTCCTCATATCTTTCCCCACAAGTTAATCCCCATCAAAGGTTATTTCCCCGGTGAAGTCACTGCAGTCTACAAGTTTTATTTCCCCAACGAAGTTTATTTCTCAAACATTGCAAAAATTCCTCGACGGGATTCTCATCTCTGACTATATGACATTCAACGTTGTCCTCTCTAGAAGAGTTAATATTCATATCTGAAACCTGGTCAAGCGGCAGATCAGAGAATTCCAGTTCTTTCATCGCCAGTTAGAATACAAATATTACAAAGGACGATGAATGACAGACTCTCCTTGAATGCTTTTATCCCCAAGCAGAAGTTGAAGATCCCCAACGGAATACCCTCAAGCAGAAAATAGAAATCCCCAGTAAAGTCAAGTTAAAGAACTACTGTATTTATCCCCAACAACAATCAGGGATTTATTTTCCCCAATCAAATGTTATTATATGAAGCTGCTGATACGCTTCAATAACACATTGCATCCATATATCATTTACAAAAAATATCATACCATATGCATACGAAACACATACAACATTCTCATTTATTTTGAGAGCATCATTACGCAATGCATTACATACATCATGACATTGCACGTGACTAACTTTGTCTTTTCAGGTTGAGTTTGCAAAACGGAAAGATATTACCAGTATTTACATATAGGTTATGGATCAATTCCCGAAACAAGACAGGGTGACTATCTACATGACCAAGTGATTTCCTTCAGAGGATTTCTGAAGCCCATTTCCCTTTCAACACTTTATTCTGAAAAGCATCTCCATCAGAAGTTTTATTTTGAAAAGCATCTCCTTCGGTGCTTCGTTCTTCCCCTTTAGATACAGAATCATGAAAAGAATTCTCCCTAGAGACCGAGTTCTGGAAATAATTTCCTTCATAGGAGTTCTAAAGTGCATTTCCCCTTCATCACTTCATTTTGAAAAGCATCTCCTTCATAAGTTTATTCTGAAAAGCAGCTCCTTCAGCGCTTCATTCTGAAAAGCATGTCCCCTTCAGAGATGGAACCCTGAAAAGCATTTCCCCCGGAGGCCGAGTTCTGGCGAGCATTTCCTTCAGAGGAGTTCTGAAATTCATTTCCCCTTAAGCACTTCATTCTGAAAAGCATCTCCTTCAGAAGTTTATTCTGAAAAGCATCTTCTTCAATTCTTCATTCTGAAAAGCATTTCCCCTTCAGAGATGGAACCCTGAAAAGCATTTCCCCCAGAGAACGAGTTATGGCGAGCATTTCCTTCAAAGGAGTTATGAATCGCATTTCCCCTTCAGCACTTTATTATGAAAAGCATCTCCTTCAGTGCTTCGTTCCGAAAATATTTCCCCTTCAGAGATGGAATCCTGAAAAGCATTCTTCAAGATACAATCAAGTGTAGACTCATTCTGATACTCCTATCAAAGGTTACTTTGGATGGCATCTGTAAGCCCATCTCTGACGACACTATATCACTTCTCTGAATGTCATCTTTAAGCCTATTCAAGCAAAACAATCAACCAGCAAACATTACTTCGTTCACAGGAGAGTGCAAATTTCTGGACACTTGAATGTTCAATCCTCTTCCAACTTCATATCCTAAATGGCGAGCATGCCAATCTAACTCTTCAGGTTTAAGAAGATTGAACAGGGGAAGTTGTTATACCCCTAAATTTTCTCTCTCATTTCCAAAGACTTTCTCATGCTCCTAAGCTTATCAAGTGTTCAAGACTACTCAAGAATGATCAGATGATCCTCCTCCTAAGTAGTGGCCTATAACTAGGAATTTGGTTTTCTCGGGGGAAATTGGACTTCTAATGCCTCAAGTAGACTTCATGGTTTCTCATATACTTCAAATAACCCTCATGTTAAGTTTCAAGCCTTACATCATAAATTTTCTCAATCAATTGCTCAGATTGGTGAAAAACAATTGTATTGGGTAAAACTCAATTGTGGTCAACATACTGTCAAATTTCAATTTGATCAAGGCTTGGTCATGATTCATCAAGAAAAGTCAAAGATTCATCAAAAGTCAAAAGTTTCTAAATTAGGGTTTTCTTTCGGAAAAGTCAACTGAACTTTGACCAAGCATAACTTTCACATGCTTCATCAGAAAATTCTCAACCAACGCTCAATTTGATGGAAATTCAATTCTCTACAACTTTGTGTCTCTAAGCTCAAGGCTAAAAAAATGCTTCATTTGAGAGATATGGGCTAAAACATTATAGGTCATTTTAAAAGTCAACAAAAATACACTTTTTGTCAAAGAAACTTACATCAAGATAAATTCTTCAAGTGGAAAACTAATCAACATGAGAGTTGTAGAGGACATCTTGAGCTTTCTAAATAGTCTAAGATCACCTTCATATGATAAAAACTTAGCAAGTTATGAGTTTCACAAGTTGTACAATTTTGAGAAAATGCATGAAACCCAAATAGATCAAACTTAAAGTTTTGGGCTAATGTGCTTATCTTTTAAGGTCCAAACGTGTTCCATAACTCATTGTTGTACCCCAAAATTTTCCCTCTCCTTTCATTCAAAAAGATCCCCCCATGCTCCTAGGGTTTTCAATCGCTTTAGGATACCCAGGCTTTCTAAGCCTCGGGATATCTCATTCGATTCTTTGTGCCATCAAAGGATTGAGAATTACAAGTGTTGAATCTTGAATAAAATTTGTTCTCATCCTTTGGCATCATGAGTATTATCCTAGTGCACCTTCAATCATCAACTGAGGTTCACTAGAGGTTTTCTTCTTTAATTCCATTCTTATCTTTTCAAAGATTCTTCAAAGGAAATACATCATTTTTGGGCTCAGTGATTAAGGAGAGGTTCTATGTGCAAGTGGATTTTGGGCTTCTGGTTAGTACAAATTTTTAAGTCCCCAAATAAAGAGGATTATCATGCAAAATCTAATACTGTTTTTGGGCTTACAAGTGCAATGTCAAAATAAGAAATTGAGTGAATTCATGGTTCCATTTATTTGAAATGCTCTGGTTTGCCAAGATTAGATGGAATTTGGTCTTCTTATTAGTTAGAATGTTTTTCATTTTTCTGGTCAAGATTAGAAGTAAAGAGATAACTTGAAAATTATGATGTTCTTAATCCAAGATCCATATCATCATCAATTTCACTTACAAATTCTACAAATTTCACACAAGACTTACAAGAAAGTCATTTTTGACACTTCAAAGTAGAAGTCATTTTCAAGTACAATATCAAAGGTTAAAGAAGCTCAATTATTTCATTGATTGTTCAAGATTCAATTTATTTTACAAAGACTTTCACAAAAAGGTTTCAAGTGGTAATTCCCATTTGGATTGTCATTGCATAAATTTACAAGTTGTTACTAGGAATGTTTTCCTAAGTCTTCTAATTTCCTAAAGCCTAAGTTTTACAAAGCCCAAAGTCAATGGATCCTAATCTAGTCTTAAGATTTCTAATGAGATCTTCATCTTCTTCTTTTAAAGCTTTCCTCTAAACTTTGTGTTAGCCACGTATTCCAAGCTCTACATATTTTCCCTTGCCAGACATCACCATTGTACATGAAACAAGAAAACAAGAGAATGGTTAGTACAATCATCAACAACATTGAACAAGAGTAAAAAATGTTTTTAAAGAAGGTTTTTCCTAAGTTCATCATTAGGGATTTATGAAGGAATCAGATATAGGGATCATTTCAATCATGTTTAATCCAAACAACAATAAAGCCTCATATTGTTTTGTTTCACAAATAACAAAATCAGAGTTACAATGCTAATCATGGGTTTATCTTCTTTACTACAAATCTCAAACAAATGAACAAAGAGGCTTTTGTTTGGTTCACAGTAAAAGACAAAAAAAAAAAAGAAAATGGTCACTAACTCAGGACTGCATCACAACATAGTAAAACTGGCCAGTACAAAATCACAACTTTAGCCCAAAACAATTCAGTTACTCAAAATTTCATCACAGTAACTCAGTAAAATCACAGTTTCACAAAAGAGTCAACAATAACAATAATCAGAATCTCAAGTTTTAGTTATTGGCCCACCATTCCAATTGCAAATCACAAAATCACAAAAAAGGGCTATTGTTTTTTTGTTCACAAATGGGTGTTCAAAGCATCAAGTACAAAATGACAGTCAAGCCCAAACGCAGGCCTCATAAACATTTTGTTTCAAAAAAAATCAGAAGTACATCTCATCATGGGCCAAAATTCCATTTTACTACAAATCACAAAAGTACAATTTGGTTCACAGTACGAAATAGAAGCATTCGAGTTTCAAGCATATGTTTGTTCAGATTTTGATGGCAAGTACAGGCCCACAGTTTACATTCAACCAAACAAGTCCAATAAACATTGTCTCAGCCCATTTTTAGTACAACAAACAAGCAGTAAAATATCACAGCTCGGAAATACAAGCCCAATAACAAATAACAGAATTACTGCAGTGGAAGTTTTGTACATGCAGAAAATAGCAAAGTCAGAAACAAGGCTCAGCCCAGCAAAATGTGCATATGAGAAAGGAACAAAAAAATAAAGTCAGAAGCCTAATACGGAAACAAATTCCTCACAGGCATGTTATTAATCATTGAAACAATAGAGCCGAAAACCATAAATCTATCTCACTATAAAGGCAATCAATGCACAAATTCCAAAGGAAGAGAATATTGTTCATATCATAGAAATACATAAGTTGTGCAAGAAACCCTAATTGTTCATCCTTTTCCAGATTCATGAACCCTTAAAAAAATGAAAAGAAAACATTTCACAAAGCAAAATCATTCACTATTCAATATCTCAGCAAGCTATCAAGCACATAAACCCTAACGTTCTTCATTTTCCAGATTCACAAAACCCTTCAGAAAGTGATTTACAGAGAGAAAGAGAAGAAGATTCAAGCATAGTCAGATATATATTACCGGGAGAACCGTCAAAAGGTTGAAAGCTTGTGAATCTGAATCTCATGGGCTCCGTCTGTCTCCTTTATTTTTTATTTTTTTCGCTTCTATTTACACATCCATCATCATAATCATTGAATCTTGTTGCATCTGAGAACTAGGGTTTCAAAAATCCCCTTTTAGATCTAGGGTTCTTCATTTAATTTTTGCAAAACAAAACCATAGATTAGAGATGAGTAGAGAAAGATGATTCAAAATATGTAAAAAAAATATGAGATAGGAGTTACGTCGCCACCGTCACCGTCATGATGCGATTTACAACGCGACACATTCTTCGTATTCGGCGGAGGCTATTCAAAGAGAACGAGAGAAGAATTAGAGGAAGAGAGAGGATCGAAAAAAATAGAGATTGTATAAGAGAAGAGAGATTTTTAAGCGGCGGCAAGGAAGAGAGAAAATGTTGGGAGGAAGAGAGACAACTTAATCTGATGAGTACTAATTAGGGTTAATGTGATTGGGTAATATTGATTTGATTGGATTTATGTTATTAATTTGTGATCTCTTGTCTAATATGATTAATGTTTATGATAATGGTATGATTAAGATAAATATAGCTTAAGAAAATCCTATGCGCATCCCCCATCTTGGCTTATGGTGCACCTTCAAATCATTACCGTCTGATTATCCTCAACATGCGTCCAACGCTCCAGATCTGCCTCCCTGCGCTGCACCCTCCTGTAACCTGCCACACCAGATCAGCCAGACATCATCTTGGGGTTGGGCTTCCTTTGTCATTTGGCCTGAACGAATTTCAGTTCCAGCACCCCCCCCCCCAGATTGTTGTTTTCAGGCCCATTTCTAAACTTTCTTTATTTATTTATATTTCTTTTACATATTATTTATTTTTGTTTTTCTTATTAATTTATTTTGGTATCATAGTTAAATTTGTAAATTGATTAATATTTGTTTTAAATAACTATTAGTTTTAAGATAATTTTTGTTTGGTATTATTAATTAAATTATTAATTAATTTTATCAAATGAAAAGAGTTTTAACCAAAATAATTATTTAATAGTTTGGACTTGTATTGTATGGTTTAATTATATCTTGGGTGTTTATTTCTTATGTCATCCCCATTCATAAATTTGTAACCCCTATTCTCGAAGCTTTGTAATAGAGTAGGACATTTAATTTCCGCACTTTACTACTTTCCTTATTATTGTTAATTTAATTGGACTGTATGGAAAGATTTAAAATCAACCTCTAGATAACCCTAATCCAGACAAATTAACTGAAATCAAGACACTATTCACACATGCACTTCTAGGATAACCTCGCTTGTTGCCTTCGGATAAAACCGTCATGTCCCTCAAATAAGAGACGCTTTAGCAAAGACCCTCGGTTAAAAGATCATAGTCCCTCGATGACCCTTTGATGTTGCCTCTGGTAAAAGATCTTAGTCCCTTACAAAAATTGCTAAAGCGTCCTACAAGTTACCTTTATGACTGTACGATGACCCGCGCTTGTCCCTCACATCCAACAATATGGATTCCTACTAACTAATAGTAGGGTAGCACTATTTAAAGGAGGATGAAAATAACAAATACCTTTTGAGTAGGTAGATCGCTCGTAATCGCTTACTCATAAACTAAAACAATTGGCACACCTCATGCTTTCAAAACAACCATTTTCAAAAGAAAAAACTTTATAAACACTCTTGAGACTGATACAAGAGTTATTATAAAGCAAACTGCCTTACATTGGCATTTCCAAAACATTTTCACACAACGAGACTTTTTCAACAAATATTTTCAAAATAGACATTTTGTATACGTTCTCAGCGATACGATAATCATTACAAAATTTCCGCACTTAGGCATTTTCAAAATATTTTCAAACATACACAAACACAAAGTATTTCAAAAAGTGAGCTAACGATTAAGATCCCGTAGATAACTACGGATGTAAAGGGTGAAAACACCTTCCCTTTTCATAACGTACCCCCCTTACTCAGAAAATTCTCAATAGGTCTTTCCTGTTATTTTCACTCTTTCCTTTATTGCATAAAAGGAAAGTCGGTGGCGACTCTTGCTATCCGCAACATTTGCAATAAAATGCAAAACCTAAAAGTCAGTTCTTCCACCGTATTACAGAAGTGGCGACTCTTCTAGGGAGCTTAAAAGTGTGGTTACCTTAGAGATAGGTCACATTTAAATTCTTCCATTGTTTGACTTTCCTTCTTTACTTTTAAAGGGTTGTTTGGGTTTATTTCTTGTATAGATCCTATATCCGAATATGGGGGAATTTAGGTAAGTAGCTATAGATCATGGAAATTGTACGACGTAGACCAATACGGTTGAAGAAGTGATTGTGTTAGTGCAACATATTGGTTGGTGTCGGTGTCCCTTGAGTTAGTCAAGGAGAATATTAGGATGTTGCGTGGTGTCATAAGCACTAACTAACTTTAGAACCTTAGTTGACACAACTTAGCCATTATAAAGTAGTGAGATGGCCTAATTTGGTGCAGACTGAAGATAGTTGATACTCAATACTACACTCATTGAGATTGGACTCTCGGGATATTTCGGCCGCAAATCAGATGCTTGAGCTGAAACAATGCCTGATAAAAAGATCAATGATATTGAGATTCCTAGAACCCGGTTACTTCTTTTAGGGCAGTTTGAGCCAACTAAACTCAAGAGGGTACTTACCTATAAAATCCATGCAAGCCCGAACCTAAGATCTTGTGTGTCTTGTTTGTATTTGATTGAAATTGTTTAGACATGGCATCATAACACCATGACATCATTACACATATCATTTTCACTAACTGTTTCAAGGACCTAAGGATTTATCTTCGTTTCTTTGTTGTAGATTATGGCCTCTGCTCGCATAAATACTATCCAGATTAGTTTTGTGAGGATACCTTATCAACTTAAGGAGTTAGTCTCAAAAGTTCCTGAAAGCTCTCGATTCACCAAGAGGCATAGACATCTACTCAGTTTGGTTAACTCGGGTTTTGAAGAAGATATGATGAGTTTTTTATTCCAGTTCTTTGATCCCGCACATCAATGTTTCACATTTCCAGATTATCAACTAGTACCCACAATGGAAGAGTTATCTAAGCTACTGGGAATACTTGTTCTTGATCAGACACCTTTCACCGGTTTAGACAAAGACCCACAACCTAAAGAGATTGCAGCAGCCTTACATCTGAAGTGGTCTGACATTGTAGCTAATGGGAAACAAGAAGTGGAGTCAAGGGTTTTCTTGCTAAATTTCTGTTAGAGAAGGCTCAGTTGTTTTTGGATGCTATGAGTTTTCAGGGTTTCGAGGAAATCTTGGCTTTGTTGATCTATGGTTTGGTGCTATTCCTTAATCTATACCAACTCATAGATGTGAATGCTATCAAAATTTTCCTCACTCGTATCCTTGTGCCTAATGTGCTTAGAGATATTCTAAATTCTCTTCACACTTGCACTATGAGGAAGCGAGGGACTTTTATGTGTTGCATACCTTTGTTATCCAGGTGGTTTATTTCGCACCTTCCCCGGTCAGTATTAAATGAACAAGGTTTGAGGTGGTCTTAAAGGATGATGTCTCTCTCTCATACAGATATCTATTGGTGTTCCCGATCTCTCGAAGATGTTACTATATTTGACCGTTGCGGAGAATTACATAATGTTCCACTCCTTGGCATTAGGGGATGCATTACCTATAACCCTTCTCTAGCTTTACACCAATTTGGTTATGCTCTAAGAGATGGTCCTCATGACATGCTTATCCAGGGTACTATATTCGATTACGAGAATGATTTTCAAGGTTATCATCAAAGGTTTATACATGCTTGGGGCATGGTAACCAAGATTGATAGCAAGACTTTAGGATAAAAGAATTCCATCCCTTTGGAGCCCTACATCATATGGGTACGATCTCGTGCTAAAAACCTTATGATGCCATATCTCGTTGTCTTACCAATAATTGTGGAGCATGTTGCTGAGGGGGATATTCCTTATACCATTCTTCATCCAGATATGCCTACTGATCTTGAAGAGCTATAGAAGTCTTGGATTCAACTAAAATAAGAAAGGGACACCTTTGAGTCTCAGTTCTATGCTAGCGAGAAGAAAGTGTTGGAGCTGACAAAGTAACTTCATGAGGAGAAAAGCCTTAATGCATGCATCAACACAAAGAGGAAGCGTCTGTGGGATACTTGAGTTTTAGGTTTTAGAAGTTCATATTGTTACCTCTTTGAGACCCTTTTATTTCATTATAAGCGTAAGAGGAAATTGTAATTTTGAACTTACTAATGAAATCTTTGTTTCTGTTTCCTTTTGATTAATGGATTTAAATCCCCTAAGGTCCTTGAAAGCATTGCATTTACATATCATGCATCATTACATAAACAGTTTTTTCATACAGGTTTTCTCATCTACTTGCTGTTTATTTCAGTATAAGATGGCCCTCGAACATACCTTTAAGGAACTCCAAGCTCAGCATGCACAATTTTAAGAGACTCTTCTAAGTCTGGCACTGGGACAGAAAGATCTTATGGAACTTCTCGCCAAGATGAAGAAGCCTAGAAAGCCAGTTTTTATCCTCAATATGGGGATAAGATTCAAAGGTCTTACTCAATCGGTTCAAGTGAATGATATCTCCTATAGTGAAGACAACAACAAAGAGGAAGATGGTAGAAGTGTCAGGGCTGAAGGAATAACCAGAGTTCTGAGATTATTCATGAAGATGAAGACTACTTTAACAAACAGTACCATCCTGCATATAACAAGTACAAGCAGTTAGAAGACAGACTCAAGGCTATGGAAATCCAAAAGGTGCCTGGATTGTATTTTGGAGAACTAGGTCTGGTCCCGGGGGTGGTCATCCCACATAAGTTCAAGGTCCATGTCTTTTCTAAATACGATGGGGTCTCTTGTCCAAAACTTCATGTGAGGTCGTATGTTCGAAAAATCTAACCTCATACTGCTGACAGGAAATAATGGGTCCATTTATTTCAAGAAAGTTTGTCTGACACTCAACTTGAATGGTTCTATCAGCTGGAAGGAACCAATATTCACACGTGGGAAGACTTGGATGTTGCTTTTTACAAGCAGTATTAGTATAATGTTGACCTTACACTGACTCGTGTACAACTGTAAAACATGTCCATGGGCTCGAATGAAGGGTTCAAGAAGTATGCCCAGAAGTGGAGAGACTTAGCTGGAAGGGTCTAACCTCCCTTGTCTGGCCGAGAATTGGTGGATATGTTCATGGGAATTCTGGCAGGCTCATTCTTGAATCATCTGATTGGGAGTTCTTCATCTGGCTTTATTGAGCTAATTCTGACTGGGGAATGAGTTGAAAGTGGTATCGAGAGCGGAAAGATTCCAATGGATGCGTCTTCTATTGCTATGAAGAAGACATTTAATAATAAGAAAGAGACCGATGTTGTTTATGGCCAGAAGGGCCGTGGTAAAAGTGATCGCAATCAGTCTGTAGAAGCAGTGTTGATTTCTATTCGGCACTTGTTCAACAACAACAGGGCAGTTAGCGTAGGTCAGAAGCCCTGAGAAGGAAATTCACCAGGATTAGTATGTCATTGCCTCAGGAATTATAACATATGTTAAAGGCAAAATTGATAACACTGCGGGATCCTCATCCAAATCCCAACACATCCTCTCCTAAGTACAATATGAATGTGGAGTGTGCCTATCATTCTAACAGTTCAGGGCACGACACCAACAACTACTGGACCCTAAAAAAACAAAATTCAGGACATGATTGACAATAAGGAAATTGAGTTCGATCCTTTGGAGACGCCAAATCTGATTACTGCACCTATGTCGAAGCATGACAAAGGCATTAGTTCTGCTGAAGACGTTATGTATGTTACCACTGTAGGTGATGTGGTTACTCCCCTCTCGACAATAAAAAAGAATTTGTTACAAGCCGGTTTATTTCCGGGTTATGTTAAAGAATGTTATTGTTGTGTAGTCCAACCCAATGGTTGCGGGTTACTGAAGAAAAGCGTTCAACTCCTGATGGATGAACATATAATTTTGATTGAAAAAGTTCCGTATGTAGAGAATTCGTGCCATGATTAGTGAGAGGTTCTTCAAAGGAAAAACATCATTTTTGGGCTCACTGATTAATGAGAGGTTCTATGTGGATACCCATTAGAAGGGTTTTATTTAGTTTCTAAAAGTCAAGTGGATTTTGGGCTTCTGGTTAATTCAAATTTTTAAGTCCCCAAATAAAGAGGATTATCATGCAAAATCTAATATTGTTTTTAGGCTTACAAGTGCAATGTCGAAATAAGCAATGGAGTGAATTCATGGTGCCATATATTTGAAATGCTTTGGTTTGCCAAGATTGGAGGGAATTTGGTATTCTTATTACTTAGAATGTTTTGAATTTTCTGGTCAAGATTAGAAGTAAAGAGATGATTTGAAGATTATGATGTTCTTAATTCAAGATCCATAGCATCATCAATTTCACTTACAAATTCTACAGATTTCACACAAGACTTACAAGAAAGTCATTTTTGACACTTCAAAGTAGAAGTCATTTTCAAGTACAAGATCAAAGGTTGAAGAAGTTCAATTATTTCATTGATTGTTCAAGATTCAATTTATTTTATAAAGACTTTGGCAAAAAGGTTTTAAGTGATAATTCCCATTTGGATTTTCATTGCATAAATGTACAAATTGTTACCAGGAATGTTTTCCTAAGTCTTATAATTTCCTAAAGCCTAATTTTTACAAAGCCCAAAGTCAATGGATCCTAATCTAGTCTTAAGATTTCTAATGAGATCTTCATCTTATTCTTTTAAATATTTCCTCTGAACTTCATGTTAGCCTCGTATTCTAAGCTCTACATATTTTCCCTTTCCAAACATCACCATTGTACATTAAACAAAAAACAAGAGAATGGTTAGAAAAATCATCAACTACATTGAACAAGAGTAAAAAAGCTTTTAAAGAAGGGTTTTCCTAACTTATCATTAGGGATTTCTGAAGGAATCAGATATAGGGATCATTTCAATCATGTTTAAGCCCAACAACAATAAATCCTCATATTGTTTTGTTTCGCAAACAGCAAAATCAGAGTTACAAGGCTAATCATGGGCTTATTTTCTTTACTAAAAATCTCAAACAAATGCACAAAAAGGCTTTTGTTTGGTTCACAGTAAAATACAAAAAAAAGAAGCAAATGGTCACTATCTCAGGACTGCATCACAGTACAGTAAAAATAGGCTAGTACAAAATCACAACTTCAGCCCAAAACAATTCAGTTGCTCAAAATTTCATTACAGTAACTCAGTAAAACCACAGTTTCACAATAGAGTCAACAATAACAATAATCAGAATCTCAAGTTTCAGTCATTGGCCCACCATTCCAATTGTAAATCACAAAATCATAAAAAAGGGCTATTATTTTTTTGGTTCACACAAGGTTGTTCAAATCAGTAAGTAGAGAATGACAATCAAGCCTAAATGCAGGCCTCATAAACATTTTGTTTCAAAAAAAATTAGAAGTACATCTCATCATGGGCCAAAATTCAATTTTACTGCAGATCACAAAAGTACAATTTGGTTCAAAGTATGAAATACAAGCATTCCAGTTTAAAGCATATGTTTGTTCATATTTTGATGTCAAGTACAGGCCCACAATTCACATTCAATCAAGCAAGTCCGATAAACATTGTCTCAGCCCATTTTTAGTACAACAAAAAAGTAGTAAAATATCACAGCTCAGCAAATACAACCCCAATAACAGATAACAGAATTACTGCAGTGGAAGTTTTGTACATGCAATAAATAGCAAAGTCAGAAACATGGCTCAGCCTAGGAAATGCACATATCAAAAAAGGAACAAAAATAGAAAATCAGAAGCCCAATACGGAAACAAATTCCTCACATGCCTGTTATCAATCGTTGAACCAACAGAGCCAAAAACCCTGAATCCATCTCACTATAAAGGCACTCAATGCACAAATTCCAAAGGAATAGAATAGTGTTCATATCATAGAAATACAGAAATTGCGCAAGAAACCCTAATTGTTCATCCTTTTCCAGATTCACAAACCCTTCAAAAAATCAGACATAAAACATTTCACAAAGCAAAATTGTTCACGATTCAATATCTCAATAAGCTATCAAACACAAAAACCTGAATGTTCATCATTTAAATTCACAAAACCCTTAAGAAAGTGATTAACATAGAAAAAGAGAAGAAGATTCAAGCATAGTTAGAAATATATTACCGGGAGAACCATCAAAAGGTTGAAAGCTTGTGAATCTGAATCTCACGGCCTCCATCTCTCTCCTTTCTTTTTTATTTTCACTTCTATTTATGCCTCCAGCATCATAATCATTGAATCTTGTTGCATCTGAGAACTAGGATTTTGAAAATCCCTTTTTAGATCTAGGGTTCGTCATTTAATTTCTGCAAAATAAAACCATAGATTAGAGATGAGTAGAGAAAGATGATTCAGAATATGTAAAAAATGTGAGATAGGAGCTACGTCGCTGCCATCACCATCGTGAGGCGATTTCCGGCGCGGCATATTCTTTGTCTCGGGTGGAGGCTATTTAGAGAGAATAGAGAAGAATTAGAGGAAGAGAGAGGATTAGAAAAAAGAAAGGAGATCGTATAAGAGAAGAGAGATTCGTGAGCGGTGGTGAGGAAGAGAGGAAATGTTGAGAGGAAGAGAGAAAACTTAATCTGATGAGTACTAATTAGGGTTAATGTGATTAGGTAATATTGAATTGATTGGATTTATGTTATTAATATGTGATCTCTTGTCTAATATAATTAATGTTGATGATAATGGTATGATTAAGATAAATATAGCTTAAGAAAATCCTATGCGCATCCCCCATCTTGGCTTATGGTGCACCTTCAAATCATTTTCGTCTGATTATCCTCAACATGCGTCCAACGCTCCAGATCTGCCTCCCTACGTTGCACCCTCCTGCAACCTGCCACACCAGATCATCCGGACATCATCTTGGGGTTGGGCTTCCTTTGTCATTGGGCCTGGACGAATTTCAGTTCCAGCACCCCACCCCCCCCCCCCCCCGATTGCTGTTTTCAGGCCCATTTCTAAACTTTCTTTATTTCTTTTACATATTATTTATTTTTGTTTTGCTTATTAATTTATTTTGGTATTATAGTTAAATTTGTAAATAGATTAATATTTGATTTAAATAATTATTAGATTTAAAATAATTTTTGTTTGACATTATTAATTAATTTTATCAAATGAAAAGAGTTTTAACCCATATAATTATTTAATAGTTTGGACTTATATTGTATGATTAATTATAGCTTGGCTGTTTATTTCTTATGTCATCCCCATTCATAAATTTTTAACCCCCATTCCTGAAGCTTTGTAATAGCGTAGGACATTTAATTTCCGCAATTTACTGTTTCCTTATTATTGTTAATTTAATAGGATTGTATGGCAAGATTTAAAATCAACCGCTAGATAACCCTAATCAATACAAATTAACTAAAATCAAAACACTATTCACACACGCACTTCTAGGGTGACCTCGCTTGTTGCCTTCGGATAAAACAATCATGTCTCTCGAGTATGGGACGCTTTAGCAAAGACCCTCGGTTAAAAGATCGTAGTCCCTTGATGACCCTTCGATGTTGCCTCTGGTAAACGATCTTAGTCCCTTACAAAAATTGCTAAAGCGTCCTACAAGTTGCCTTTATGACTGTATGATGACCCGCGCTTGTCCCTCACATCCAACAATAGGGCTTCCTACTAACTAATAGTAAGGTAGCACTATCTAAAGGAGGATAAAAAGAACAAAGATCTTTTGAGTAGGTAGATCCCTCGTAATCGCTTGCTCACAAACTAAAACAATTTACACACCTAATGCTTTCAAAATAACCATTTAAAAAAAAAAAACTTTATAAAGACTATTGAGGACTGACACAAGGGTTATTATAAAGCAAATTGCCTTACATTGGCATTTCCAAAACATTTTCACAGAACGTCACTTTTTCAACAAATATTTTCAAAATAGACATTTTGTATACGTTCTCAATAATACGAGAATCATTACAAAATTTTCGCACTTAGGCATTTCCAAAATATTTTCAAACATACACAAACACAAAGCATTTCAAAAAGTGAGTTAGCGATTAAGAGCCCCTAGATAACTACGGGTGAAAAGGGTGCTAACACCTTCCCTTTTTATAACCTACCCCCCTTACTCAGAAAATTATCAAAAGGTATTTTCAGTTCTTTTCACCCTTTCCATTATTTTATAAAAGAAAAGTCAGTGGCGGATCTTGCTATCCGCAACATTTGCGATAAAACACAAAACCTAAAAGTCAGTTCTCCCACCGTATTACACTCATCATGAACCTCTAAGTCCACCTATTTATTTTTTGTGTTTTTTATTTCTTTAATTATAATTTTATTTAATTAAAAGCAAAATAAATCAAATAAATACAAAATCAAAAGATATGAGGTGCATGGTTGTTGTTTTGAATCAAATTACAAAGCTGGAAATTAGATAATCAATTAGCAAAACATGTGGGATTGATTGGCACATGATTAGCTCAAAAAGGAAAATTAGATGCATGATTGTCAATCAAATATTTCACCATGAAAGACTTGGATTCAATTATATTGTGTTGACCTAATACCTTGCCCTATAAATACCCAAGACATTCATACACTAAAGACACTAAAAGATGCCTCCAAAAATACACCCTAAAAATCTCAAAAATTCAAGAAACTAGGGAAACACGAAACCCTGGTCTCCGACCCTTCTCAATCAAAACCAAGCATTGCATCAGCATCCTGAAGTGCCCAAGAATCCATCCAAGTCCTTAAGAATCTCAAATCATGCCCAAAACACCTTCTTTCAACTACATTGGTTGGTAAGTTTGGTGAGTTTCAAAATTTTGATTTCATACAGTTTCAATCATTGCTAACATACTGGATCAATCCATATGCATCATTAGAACATGTTTGATGCATTACATGTAAGGTTTGACGCACGAACCGGAAAATACCATTGTTAGGGCACGAAGGATTGGTTTCTTCGTATCTCCATGTACACGCGTTTTTAGAACAAATGGATAGCACCATTAAATTTGCAGCCCTCGATTTAGGGGGATAGGGTCCTCTTTTGGTTCTAACATGTGATATTTTTGCAGATAAAGAAAACGTCTTACCGGAGAAGACGACCAGAGCTAGGGCTCTGGCGCTTCTCTGGTGCATGGTATTTGTTTTTATATATATTGTTTTGGTTTTGTAATTATAACATATTGGAAACATGGCTCTGTGGAGAAAGGCACGTGCGATGAAAGAAAGGGCGTGGGTTTGATTCCATGTGTCCTGCGTTTTTGTTATTTTCCAGATTTAATGTGAAGGTTATTAACATAATAGCCACGTTCTATTTCCTAACACCAACGACTCGTTGGCATAGTGGCAAGGAGTGCACGCTGGGAAGCTCAAGGGTGTGGGTTCAACACCCACCCCATGCACTTATTTTCATTGTTTTTTCTAACCCTTATTTTCCTTTCTTTTTACATATTTTCTTTTTACCAATTAATTAATTAATCATAACCTAATTAGCTTTAGGGATAATTAAGCCAAATAATTTTCTTATAACTAATGTAACTTTAGGGTTTTTATTAATTAAATTTTCTTAAAACTAATTAGACTTTAGGTTTTTTATATTGAAATCAATTAGAGATTTTAGGCTTTATTAGTTAATTTTATTATTAAAAATTATTTTCAAAAATAGCAAAACTTTTTCTCATATTTTCTTTTTCTTTTTTACTATTTTAACTTTTTAGATAAAAGTGTATAGGTCGCATTATTTGATTGTAATAATTTAGGTTTATTTTTCTCTCACTTTTTCCCAATTATGCATCTGCTCCTAGGATGTAATAGTTTTAGGGTTTTATTTTCTACAGCTTTATCATATAACTGTCCCAAAGCCATGTAATAGCGTAGGACCTTTATTTTCCGAACATTTATATTTCTGCTATATTGTATGTTGTTAGAAATTAGGCACGTATGGCAAGATAATAATCAACTGATAGCATAACCCTAAATACAAGATAAAATAACTAAATTGAATCACTATTCACCCTTGCACCTCTAGGGTAACCTCTCATTGTTGCCTTACGGATAAATGGTCATGTCCCTTGAAAATAGGGATACTTTAGCAAAGTCCTTCCGAATAAAATATCATAGTCCCCAGATGACCCTTCGATGTGGCCTACGAAAAATGATCTAGTCCTTCCGCTAAATTGCTAAGGTATCCTTATATGTTGCCTTGAATGACCATATGATGATCCTCAGTTGTTCCTTCACATCCAACAGATGGGGCTATCTACTAACTAATGGTACACATATCACTATCTCTAAAGGAGAAGGGAAATAACAAGAACGACATTGAGTGGGTAAGACTGTTAATCACTTGTTCACAATCTTTTCTAAAAAACATTTTCACACATCACTTTCAAAATATTTTCTAAAACACTTTGTACGCGTTCTTAAGGACTGATACAAGAACCATTACAAAGTTAAATTTTCAAAAATATTTTTCAAAACAAATACACAAAAAAGAAATTTTCAAAAGTGAGCTAGAAATTAAGAGCCTGTAGATAGCAACGGATGAAAAGGGTGCTAACACCTTTCCTTTTCATATCTTACCCCTGAACTCAAAATCTATCAAGGTCTTTCGTGTTATTTTCACTCTTTCCTTATTGGATAAAATAAAATTTGATGGCGACTCTAGTTATCCGCACATTTGCGACAAAATGAAAAAGTCAGTTCTCCTACTGTATTACAGGTAAGATTCCAGATTTTCGTTGTTATTTAGCCGTTGTAGCCTAGATTTTCACGATTTCCTTCTTAGAGATGCATGCGGTTAGGCTTAGGATCCTATCTGTTAGGGCATTCTCGGGGAGTGTTGGTGGCAGACGGTGGTTCTGTAGTTTAGAATCATTGGAGCTGTTGTGGATCCTCCCTAGATTTTTGCGATGTGTGATAGATGATCCTTGATGACTTAGGTTGTTTTTGTTGACTGGAGTTTGCCTTGTTGGGTAAAGTGTTTATTCGTTCAGATTCCTTAGTGAGGGGTTTGGTCGGGGACATGGTCCTCATTTATATTGCACCTTTTCACTTGATTAGTGGTGGAAGGATGGTTTTGGCATTGATGTCGAACTCACCTTTATCCCCTGCTTTTCGAGTACTACGGCCGACAATGTCCGAGACAATCTTTTGGATGGATGAACTAGATCTTCCTAGGGATCTACGAACGATACTTGTAGCACGTCGAGCGTTTTAGAGATGTCGAGGGATGAGCCGAACCGGTCTGATCAACACATAGGGTTATAGAATATGGAGATGGCCCCCGCTGATCAGAGTGGCATGTTTCTGCCTGAGGATGACGAGGACCCATGGGCATAGGTCATGGAGGATCCTTGGGATTAGGTCTCCTACTTATTTGAGCACCGGGATGAGATTTTTAATAAAGTGTATGCGTACGATAATAGGGGCCGGGGGCAGTGGTCGCTTTGGATCCCCGGGAAAGGCAATCGGGTCTGCTCAAAATATGATAAGCGGCAGATCCCCATGTATGACATTGTATTTAGGGAGATAGGTCTTCGACTTCCCTTCTCATATTTCTAGGTGGCCGTTTTCAGGCACCTTCGAGTGGCTCCTTTTCAGATGCATCCAAACAGGGTCACCTTTATGCGAGCTTTCAAGATTATCTATGATTATCTGAAAATAGGGGCCACCATTCCTTTGTTCTTCTACTATTTCCATCTCTAGAGGAGCAACATTGGTGGAAAGTGGGGATGGGTCACTTTGAAGCAGGGCAATGGGAAGCTGTTTAAAGCTTCCTGGAATCCTCCTAGCACTTCAAGGACAAGTATATTCTCATGCAGCATCTTTCGAGCAAGGTGATGTTGAACGCTTTTCGGGCTACTCCAAAATATGATAAGAATGGAGCCCTTATTCTGAATGAGCTGAGGGAACATGTGAGTAAGTTGGTCTACAAGTTCCCCTTTTAGTGGACGAGGAATCATTTTGATAACAAGTTGTGTTCCTACACGTGGAAGGAGGGGGAGCTTGGTTACAAAGACTAGACGAGCTTCGCCGTTTTGACCACTTTCGGCATGCAAACTCCTCGCGTCTAGCACACGGGCCGAGGAGGAAAGTCGGTCACGGATAAGAATGGGGAGATCGTGTATGAGCCCGTCTGATATTTGTTAAGGAGCTCCTCAAGAGCGAGGATCTTGTTAGATACTTGGGTATTTAGCTTTATGTTCTGATTTTGTTGTTTGTTCTGCAAATAGAAGGAATCCTGCTCGGGAACACATAGCTAGGAACTTTGTCACGAAGGTGAAGAAGGAGTTGAAAGATGCCCAGGCCGGTTCAGAGACTTCTCCCACATCAGGATCCGAAGATTCGTCCTCAGGTCAAGCTATTTTCGCCCTCTCTCCTACTCCTGTGTCCTCAAAGGTAAAGAGACCACACATCGAGGGGAGCGTTGATTTGACTGGAGAAAATGGAAAAGGGAAGTATGATATGTCCCTGCTGGCTGGAAAGGGATTTCTTTGAGGGTGCCGCTCTACAACTTCCTCGAGCTGAGTCTCTTCATCTCGAGGGGCTGGATCGCCCAGGAAAAAAAAGGGCAGTGTTGGTGCAGGATGTTGGTGGTCTGATGATGATATTGGAGATGGTGGTAGCCTACACCGAGGGGAGCTCTTCTCAAGAAGTCGAGCTAAAGAAGTTGTGGGCCAAACTGGTCGCGGTTGAGAAGGGGTGGAGAGACAAGGAGAAATCCCGGAAGCTGGCCAAGGAATATCTGGGGAAGCTATCCGAGGAGCGCAAGGTCTGGTTGCTCGAAAAAAAGGCTCTGTAGGAGAGGGTGGGATTCTTATTGCTGAGGATGCACCCGCTGAAGATGAGCTGGAGGATATAAAGGGCCTGAAAACCCGAGATGAGCTGGTCGCTCGTTTTCAACTGGTGATGGATGATGGGCATACTGTCTCTAAGGGTAGCTTCAAAAATGCGTTGAATCAGCTTCGTGTCTTGAATCTTGGGGTCGAGCTTAATACCTTCGTGATAGGGTTTAATTAATATGTGGCTGCTAGAAATATCGTGGTCCCCGACTACCTCGAGGAGCTCGCTGCCTAGCCCACGGGGGGACCCTCTCAACTACCGCCCATTGCTGAGGAAGGGACTCAAGAGTTATGTTTGATAGTATTCTAATTCTGCTCCGACTTGCGTGCCATAATTTTGTAATCTTGTTTTCCATGCTTTTGCCTGTTTATGTAAGTTCCAAACAAGTGTAGTTTTTGCGGCCACAAAATTATTCTTTTGGATGGGGGGCTTAAGGCCTCCCTTGTTGTAATATATGTATAATAGTGGCCCTGGAGGTCGTTTCTTTAATTTTCTGGCCATGATGGTCGTTTGTTCCAAATATTTGACTTTTTTTTGCATGTTTATTATTATGCTCATCTGTTTGAGATATTTTTTATTTTTATAAGAGTTTATAGAGGGGATTTGCTCGTTTGATTTGTATGTTCGCCAGTGAGGGGAAACTGGGAAAACTACGAGGGTGAATACCGAGCATGGGTCGGAACTCAAGTTTCATTTCGAGGACCTGAGCTCGGCGGCGTGAACTTCCAATTGTGAGTCGGGTGTTCTACCATCATAGTACAAGGATGATGGAGCTTGGTCGAGTTATCCATGTTGGGTTGAGGACATACTCGTTAAAAGAGCGGAGTCTCTCCCCTTCAAAATATTTTGGGTGTCATGCTTGTACCAAGGCATGCACACGTCGTTTGGCCTGGATGAGTTTGTCATGTTGACGAACCTTATCGACTGCTCAGTGTTTTAACTGTAATATTGCTTTAGATATTCAACATTCCACAGTCGAGCAAGTTGTTCCCCTTGTATATTTTCTAAGTAGTATGCCCCGGTATTTGTTTTTGCGTAGATGTGATAAGGGCCTTCCCGGTTTGCTGTGAACTTGCCTTCGTGAGATTCTTTGTGATTTCTCTTTAAGACAAGGCTTTTGACCTTGAACTCTCTTCGTATGACATTAGTGTCGTAGCGCATGGCTATTTTTTGTTTAAGAGGGACCTCTCATAGGGCCGTTCTCGTCCACATCTCTTCAACCAGGTCTAGTTCTTCCCGTAGGGTGACGTTGTTCATCTCTTCATTTGGGAAAGCTTTGGTTTGCCTAGAGGGTTCTTCGATCTCTACGGGAATAACGGCTTCCATCCTGTAAATTTTGTCGTAAAGGAGTCTCCCGTTTGATGAGTGTGTTGTTGTTCCGTATCCCTAGAGTACGTTGTTAATCTCCTCGACTCATCTTTTCTTGGGTTCGTCTAACCTTCATTTGAGGCCCCTGAATATCACCCTGTTAGCGGACTCGGCCTGGCCGTTCGTCTAGGGATGTTCGACAAAGGCGAAGTGTTGGGTGGTGCCCAACTTGGCAATGAATTCCCAAAAGGTTGGATCTCTGAACTGGGTCCCGTTGTCGGTGACTATTTCTTGTGGGATGCCGAACCGAGCAAGGATTTTTCTTTTGTATAATTGAAGGACGCTTTGGGCGGTAATTTTGGCCAATGCCTCTGCCTCTATCCATTTGGTAAAGTAGTCAACGAATACTATCAAATATTTGTTTTGATTGGTCCCTACCATGAACGGACTGATGACGTCTAACCCCCACCAGGAGAAGGGTCAAGGAGAAGAGAGGGACCTGAGCTCATTTGGGGAAGCTAAGTGCATGTCCCTGTGCCGCTGGTATTTTTTGCATTTTTTCACGTGCTCTTTTGCATCGGGTTGTATGATGGGAAAGTAATACCCTTCTCGTGGATCTTTTCCTGGCGAGGGATCTTCCGCCCAGATGCTGGTTGTTTATCCCTTCATGGATTTCAATCAGGATACGATCCATTTTTCTCTGGTAAACGCATTTGAGGAGGGGAATGGAAAACCCTCTCCTATATAATCTGCCTTCCACCAAGACATACGAGTAGGCTCTTCATATGACCACGGCCTCTTCTTTCGAGTTGTCGGGTAGCTCCCCTTTTGTGAGGTAGTCGTGCACAGGGGTCATCCAGCAGTCATTGTGCCATATGGCGAATACTCCCAAAGTCGAGGGGGGTCTATGGGTGCTCGTTCGAGGAAGGATTTCTTGTATCACTGACTTGTTCCCTCCTTTCCTCTTCGTGCTTTCTAGTTTGGACAAGATGTCCGCCCGGGCGTTATGTTCGCGGGGAACATGTTGTATGTCCATGAATTTGAATTTCTTTTTTCTCTCTTGGACCAGGGCCCAATATTAAGCTAGGTGATTATTTTTCACCTGATATTCTCCTCGGACCTGGGACGCAAAGAGCTGAGAGTCAATGAAGATTTTCACTTCCTCTGCTCCTAGGTCTTCGACTAGGCATAAACCTGCTAGGAATGCCTCGTATTCGGCCTGTTGTTCGAGGTCGGGAAGGATAATGCAAGGGAGACCTCGATTATGGTCCCCTCCTCATTCTCTAAGGTGATGCATGTCCCGTTTCCCGTTGAACTAGAGGCACTGTCAATAAAAGTTGTCCACCATCGCGTCCCGTTCGAGGGTGTCGGGGAAGTCATTTTGGCCACAAAGTCGGTTAGTGCCTGAGATTTAAGGGATTTCCTGCCTTCATACTGGATGTCAAATTCGGAGAGTTCTAACAACCATTTTAGCATCCTTCCCGCCATATCAGGTCTATCAAGAAACTTCTTTATTGGTTGCTCTGTCTGAACGACTATGGTATGTGCCAAGAAATAGTGTCTGAGCCTTCTCGTTGCGTTGATTTGGGCTAGAGCCACTTTTTTGATTTGATAATATCTTACTTCGAGGCCCTGCAGGGCCTTGCTCGTAAATTAGATAGGCCTTTGCCCTTATGGGGTTTCTCTGATTAGTGTTGCACTTATTGCCTCAGAGGTGACGGTCAGATAGAGATTGAGGATTTCATTCTTCTCTGGTCGATAAAGGAATAGCGGTTGAGAAATTGCTTGCTTAAAGTGGGTGAGAGCTTGCTCAGATTCGACTGTCCATTCGAAGGCAGCTTCCTTGCAGTGGAGTTTGAAGAGGGGGAGTGCATGCTGGGTAGATTTTTCCATGAATCGGGAGTGAGAAGTGAGCATGCCGTTTAAGATTTGAATGGAATTTTTCAAAGTGGGTGTTGGAAACTCAGGAAATGCTTGGCATTTGTTGGGGTTTGCCTCAATCGCTCGTTCTATGAGGTAGAATCCGAGGAATTTGCCTCCCTGTACGCCGAAGGTGCATTTTTCTAGGTTAAATTGCATCTAGCACTTTCTGACATGCTAGAACACTTTATTCAAGTGGATGGCATGGTCGATTTCTTCTGTCGATTTGACGATCATTTCATCCATGTAGACTACAAGCATGTCGCCTATTTTATTGTAGAAGACTTTGTTCATCATGTGCTGATATATAGCGCCCATGTTTTCCAGGCCGGAGGGCATTACATTGTAGTAATAGTTACCCGACTCAGTCATAAAAGTGATATAGTTTTTGTCAGCTTTCGCCATTGGAATCTGATTATATCCACAATATGCCTCCATAAAAGAATAATTTGAAACCGACCGAGTTTTCAACCAGTTTGTCAATATTGGGGAAGGGATAAGCATCTTTCGGGAAATCCTGATTGAGGTCGGTGTAATCAATGCACATGCGCCAATTTCCATTAGATTTCTTTACAAGAACTACATTCGAGAGCTAGGTTGTGTACTGGACTTCATAAATAAAGTGTGCCTCTAGTAGGTCTTTTACAGCTAGTTCGACAACCTCCATTTTTTGGGGGACTGCTTTCTTTTGCGCTGGGCGACCGCCTTGAGGGCATATGGTCAGGTGATGGTATGCAATTTGGGTCAAATCCGAGCATCTCATCTACGCTCTAGGAAAACAAATCAGCATTTTCCCTCAAGCAAGCTTTAAGTTGCCTCTTCGCCGAGTCAGGGAGACCGGCTCCGATCTTTACTCCTCTTGTGGGATCATTCCCGAGGGGGATGATCTCGAAGTCTCTGTTTGGAATTGGTCATACAGGATATGAGAGTTTCTTATTATTTGCAGCTAGGGATGAACCTTCTCCTTTGACCATAATCTTTTTCCCTTTCCTTCTCTATTCTGCACGGTCCTTCTTGGAGAAGCAGCTGTCGAGGTCGATAGCATCGACCCTTGGCAGTGGCTTGGCCTCCTCGGGGCTGGAGGGCAGTGCGGCCCCAATGGTCATTCAGGGTTGAGTGTTGATGGAACTCAGGCCCCTAGCCGAAGCTCCAAAACATCTTCTTTCCTCCTGGACATCCCCGTGAAGGGTGACGACCAAACCCTATGCAGTGTAGTATTTCATTTTGAGGTGTATGGTGGAGGGCACCGCAATCAATTCGGCCAGAGTGGGCCTCCCAAAGATACATTGATAGAGATATGGGTAACCCACTACCATAAACTTAGTCTTGATGGCTCTGGTGGTTACCCCTCTTCCGAAGGTGGCGATCAGCTCGACATACCCCCAGGGTTTGGTAATGGCCTTGTCGAAGCCTTGGAGGTTTGAGCCCACATATGGGGTCGGGTGGCTTTCATTCAGCTGTAGGGTAGTGAATAACTGGGTGTATATGATGTCCACCGAGCTCCCTTGATCGACCAGTATGTGCCGAACATCAAAGTTTGCCATGAAAGCCTGCACGAGCAGTGGGATAGTCGAGTTGGGGGCTCCACCCGACATTTCCTCCCTGTAGAAAATGAGGGGATGAGAGCCTCCTCAAAACTTATCCAGTGTGGCATTCATGTCAGAGTTGGATTTGATAAGTTGCTTGAACCTTCTTTTTACGGATCCCATTGTACACTTGTTGAATCCCCCACGGAGATGACATCGCAGTGGGGAATGACTCCCAAGGATTATACTGTGCAAGGAAGCGACATTTGAATGGATAGAAGAGTACGAGCAATCTCTCCTCCACCTTAAACAGGCCCTCTCGCAAAAACTATTCCTCTCTCAGTCGGAATATAGGGAAACCTTGTACCTTTACTTGGCCGTCTTTATCGAGGCCGCCATCGTAGCGCTCATTCGTGAAACGCGCGACAGACAAAGGCCAATATACTTAATGAGCAAGGAACTGCAAGGCTCATAAATAAGATACCGACAAATCGAGAAGGTCGCCTTGGCCCTTGTCAATGTGGCGAGGAGACTAAGACAATATTTTCTAGCCCACACGGTCATCGTACAAACTAATCATCCCGTAAAGCAGTTACTCGGCCTTACAGACATGCCCGATAGAATGCTAAAATAGTCGCTAGAACTATCAGAATTCAACATCCAGTACGATATTAAAAAATCATTAATATTATTTTTAAAATTAAATTATTAAAATTTAAATATAATAAAATATGTTACATAATATTTTTTATTGTTTATGTTTATAAATTTTAAATTATATTATTGTTTATAAAATAGTATAATTATTTTTTTAAAATTTTTTCTTATTACAATTAAACAATAAAATGAAACACTAATTTTTTATTTATTGAAAGGGCTAAAATTACATATTAGATTCACTTTTTTTTGTTGTGGTTGTTGAACTAAATGTGAGCCAGTATAACATCTGGTAGACTTTTTTGTGCACAGCCCCCTTCCATATTATTTGTCCAGTTCGTCCAGTTCTCTAGGAGATGGAGTATTGTCAGATGACAAATTTTCATCTTGGTTCGATGGACCTTCGCCCATAGCTTGTTGCATGTCGTCAATAGAAAATTCTGGAAATTCAAACAATTCATGATCAGTTAGTTCAAAGTTGGTGATTGGTTATAATGTAGGTACGTATGTTTGTGGCACATATGGTTCAATAGGTGGACGATAGATATCTTCATTGGATTGAAAGAGTGGAGGGTAAAATGATTGATATTGTGGTTGAGAGGATGGTGAGTTTAAGGTCTGTTATTGAAATTGGGAGTACGAATACTCAAAGTTTGGTTGAGGAATTGGCGAGTATTGCAAGGGTGGTCGAAATGTGGTTTGTTCTTGATGGTAATAGTAATTTGTTTGAGGGATTGGTGGGCAAGGAGATGGTTGTTGGGATGAGGAGGCATAGAAAATGTGTTGTTGTATGGTTAGGGTGTGATTGTATGTTTGATGGAGGAACAATGAAGTTTGGGGTTAACAATGTGATGGGTGCGTATGGGGAATATATTGATGTATAGGCAGTATGTTGGTTTGTTGTGTTGAGTATGAGGCATATTGTGATACGGTGGGAAGAACTGACTGTTTTTTGGAATGCTGGTTTGCGTTTTGCGTTTTGCGTTTGTTTTCGCAAAATGTCGTGGTAAGCAAGAGTCGCCACCGACTTTTATTTTATCCAACAAGGAAAGGAAAAAAGCACAGAAAAATTCCTTTTTCGAGATATTTCTCGGGTTCGGGGGGTAGATTATAGAAAGGGAAGGTGTTAGCACCCTTTCTATCCGTGGTTATCCACGGGCTCTTAGGTACTTGCTTAATTGTTTTCAAAATTTGCTTTCTTTGTGCTTGTTGGTTTGAAAAAAAATTTGTTTGAAAACTTTGATTTAACTCTTGCTTCTGTCCTCAAGAGCGTATGAAGTGTTTTTGAAAACTTTGTTCGAAAAATGTAAGTGTAAAAAAGATTTTGTTTTTGAAAGAGCAAGTACCTAAGAACCATCTACCTACTCGAAAAAGGAACTGTTCTATGTTAATTTCCTTTAGACAATGCTATCCCACTATGAATGAGTAGGTAGCACCGTCGTTGGAGTTTGAGGGTCAATTCGAATTTAGGGACTTACGGTCACCAAAGCAATGTTATGACGCTTTAGCGGTAACCCTAATATCCTAGATCGTTTGTTTTGAGGCAACCATTTCGAGGCGACTATGATCTTTTAGACAAGAGGGCGACCTCTAAAGTGACTTATACTCAATGACCGTGTACGAAGGCAACCAAGTGGTGTGTACCCTAAGAGTGCGCATGTGCGAGTGTGTCGTTTTCAGTTATTTTTATCTTTGTACATGTTAAGGGTGATCTAATTTGATTTTAAGATTAACATTCAGTCTTGTCATGCAAACCCTATTATCAAACATCTAGCAGTTATAATTTGCGGAAAATAAATTGTGGAATTTAAATTACAAGGCGTCGGGTATTTACATCGCCAAAGACAAACCCTTTAAAAATAAAGCGATAAAAAATAAATAAAAGGTCCTATTAACTATTACAAACCGGGAGCAAGTACATTAATATGATCAAATAAATAAATCGCGTGCGGGAAATTAAATCGAGTGCAAACTAGGGTTTTGACCCTTTAAAGAATACATTTTTTGTTGTTTTTTATTTTAAGAAAGAAATTAACCTATTTTAATTACTAAATTAATTAATTAATTAATTAATAAAAATAAATTATTTTTGGGTTTTTGGTATTTTAAAAATTGGTTAGAATTTAAATAGAAATAATAAAACAAATAACTAAAATAAAATAAATAAGATGAAAAGAAAGGGTGTTTGGGCCTGTTTTGGGTGTTTGAATAGCAATCATGTGGCCCATTAAGCGTTGGCCCTGTTGACTTTGTGGATCTGATGTGCGCGTGTTGACTTGACTCCATGGTGTGCCTTCAGATCCTGGCCACCAGATTTGGCCTTTGGCCATCTGGCCATTGGATACGTGAGGGTGTATGATGAGCTGCAGGCCTGAATATGTGTATGATTACCTGTAGAAGAAAAATAACAAAGGGAGTGGGGGACCTGGGATTCAAACCCAGGTCCTGATGATCATTGAACATTCGCCTTGCCACTACGCTGCTTGGTTTCATTTGTTAGTAATATACACACAAAATATAATATATTAAAACAAGTTAATATGCCAGCAAAACAAAAATACGCGCGAATTATTTAAACCGGCCAATCAGAGGAGGACACGATCTCGTCCCTGTCCTTAGACTTGTAACAATGTTACCTACAGATTTGAATCTGCATCTAAAAGCATAGGCCACTCCTAAAATCCATCCTAGGCTACATAAATTCATACCAAGGCCATGGTTGCATTCGTCTTCCTCTTCCGGTCATGCCCATAGCCATCACTAAGGCTAATTTTATCTGAAACAAAAAACCCTAAACCAAGATGCAAAACCCTAACAATGGTGCTTTACGTTAAAGGTTAGATAAACAAAATTCAATAATGCAAAAAGCTTAGAAACATTATGAGGATTACAAATATGTAAGCAATTTGTTCAAATGATGCAAGAATGATGAACTACGATTTCAAGAGCAGGGCGGATTATCGTGACACTTACAGGGCATTTGGGCGTATGAGTGAGCTTGCTTTTGATCCAGGAAGGTTGAGTGAACACCTAGGAATCGATTGGGATAGGTCTTGGCTTCTGAAAACACCTCTAGCTATGGATTCGAATTCAAGCTTTTTTGTATATTTTTCAAGTTTTGTTTTGCTTCTTTCTGCAGCCTCCAACCCCTATTTCGTTCCTTGTGGCTTGCTTATGTATGGTACAATGTGTTAGGGTAACAATTATGGTCCAAATCTTCTCCCATCATGGCTTGCATATTTGATTTGATTCACTCTTTAAACCTTTCCAATTTTGCCAATTTTCAATCTTTTTGCACATGGTATGGTGAGATACGAATTTGATGTTGTTAATGATGATGATTAAGACCTGAAACAACAAAAAAAAATCTCATGTAATCAAAGTTTTGGATTTTATTTGATTTAATTTGATTAAAAATGAATAAATTCAAATAAAAGTCAAATTAAATAACAAAATTGATAAATGGACACATGGCTGAAGCTGAGGCACGTGGACAATGATGCAAGCTCAAATAAAGTGGAAAAGAATGGGCCCATTTGACAAAATTTGAAGTTTTGGGGATGGTTGACTTTTGGCAATTTTGCAAAAATGACCAACTTCAACAATGCATAACTTCTTCAATTTTGAACTTTTGGAGGTGTTCTTGGACTTTTTAGAAATCTTGTGATGTCCTCTAACCAACCCATTTGGTATCATCTCATTTTGATATTCCATGCTCAAGTTATAAGCTTTGGAAAAAAAGGTGTTTTTGTTGACTTTCAAAAATGACCTATAATGTCCAAATTTGTAACTTCTTGTGAGTGCATTTTTTGATCTTAGGGTATGAATATGGATTGTAGTAAATTGCATCCTCTTCAAAATGAACTTTGGATGGGTCATTGCTCATAAAGTATGATAATGTTATGCTTAGTCAAAGTTGAGTTGACTTTTCCTACAAAACCCTAATTTAGCAACTTTTGATTCTTGATGAATTTTGAGTAATCCTTGATGAATCATGATAAACCCTTGATCAAATGATGAAATATCCTTAAAAATGAGAATTTTGACAAAAAATCTTGAAGTTTGACTGTTTATAGGTCACAGTTGACTTTTGCCCTAGCACAGTCGATTTTTGGACCCTTTGAGCAATTGACTGAGCAAACTTCCTATGCATGGCTTGAAATTTGACATGGATGATCTTGAGAACATATTAGGACATTGGGAAGAACTTGAGGTCACTTGGACTTAAGGATCTTGATGCAACACAAAACCCTAATTTGGGGTTGACTGCCTTAGGAGATAGCTTGTCTGTCGAACTCTTGAGCAATCTTGAGCCACTTGGAGATTTTTCTTACAATGTCTTGAGAAATATGAGAGGGAAAATTTTGGGGTACAACATCTGCCCCTATTCAATCTTCTTAAACCTGAGGATGTAGATTGGCTTTCGTGCCTTTTGTGATCCGAAGGTGGAAGATGATTGAACACTAGAGTGCCCAGAAATTTGCACTCGCATGGTGTGGTATCATCCTCGTGATGTCGGGAATGGGCTTACAGATGCCATTTGGAGATTGTTGACGGGAGGATAGGATTAAAGATGCCATCTGAAGGAGTGTCGATCGCATAAGAGATTCCTTAGCGAGAACTTGCATACCTGTTGTTGTAGAAGATTTCGAATGGGGAAGTCTGATCTTTGTTGAGATTTAGGAACTTGCTTGTACTCCAACTGAGAGAAAATCTCTGCTAGGTCTTAAGGACCTGTCCATAATTCAACTGGGGGGGAAGCTATCGAGATTTAGAACCTTATTTGTAATTCAACCGAGACTAATTCAGTTGAGATTTAAGAACCGGTCAGTACTTCGACTGAGGAGAATTACCGAGATTTAGAACCTTATCTGTAGTTCAACCGAGAATAATTCAATTGAGATTTAAGAACTGGTCAGTATTTCGAATGAGGGAAACATCTTCATCAAGATCTAGGACTGTCTTGTCTTCAACGGAGGATGATTCTGTTAAGATTTTAGAACTCATCCACACTTCGACAGAGGAAAATTGTCGAGATTGAGAACCTTATCTATAATTCAACCGAGAATAATTCAGTTGAGATTTAAGAACCGGTCAGGTCTTCGACTGAGGGAAACATCTTCATCAAGATCTAGGACTGTCTCGTCTTCAACGGAGGATAATTTTATTGAGATTTTAGAACTCGTCCACACTTCGACGGAGGAAAATTGTCGAGATTGAGAACCTTATCTGTAATTCAACTGAGAATAATTCAGTTGAGATTTAAGAACCGGTCAGGTCTTCGACTGAGGGAAACATCTTCATCAAGATCTAGGACTGTCTGGTCTTCAACGGAGGATAATTCTATTGAGATTTTAGAACTCGTCCACACTTCGACGGAGGAAAATTGTCGAGATTGAGAACCTTATCTGTAATTCAACCGAGAATAATTCAGTTGTGATTTAAGAACCAGTCAGGTCTTCGACTGAGGGAAACATCTTCATCAAGATATAGGATTGTCTGGTCTTCAACGTGGGATAATTTTGTTGAGATTTTAGAACTCGTCCACACTTCGACGGAGGAAAATTGTCGAGATTGAGAACCTTATCTGTAATTGAACCGAGAATAATTCAGTTGAGATTTAAGAACCAGTCAGGTCTTCGACTTAGGGAAACATCTTCATCAAGATCTAGGACTGTCTGGTCTTCAACGGAGGATAATTCTGTTGAGATTTTAGAACTTGTCCACACTTTGACGGAGAAAAATTGTCGAGATTGAGAACCTCATCTATAATTTAACCGAGAATAATTCAGTTGAGATTTAAGAACCGGTCAGGTCTTCGACTGAGGGAAGCATCTTCATCAAGATCTAGGACTGTCTGGTCTTCAACGGAGGATAATTCTGTTAAGATTTTAGAACTCGTCCACACTTCGACGGAGGAAATTGTCGAGATTGAGAACCTTATCTGTAATTCAACCGAGAATATTTCAGTTGAGATTTAAGAACCGGTCAGGTCTTCGACTGAGGGAGACATCTTCATCAAGATCTAGTACTGTATGGTCTTCAACGGAGGATAAGTCTGTTGAGATTTTAGAACTCGTCCACACTTCGACGGAGGAAAATTATCGAGATTGAGAACCTTATCTGTAATTCAACAGAGGACAATTCAGTTAAGATTTAAGAACCGGTCAGGTCTTCGACATAGCTGAGAACCTAACTGCATCCTTCCTGAAAAGTAAAGGTCAGTCGTATGCAATGCATGATATATATCAAGCAATGATGTTCTCAAAATAAATGAGATTGTGTTATATGATGTGTATATACATGTGTCATGATGTATGGAAATGTAATGTTTTTAGCTGGGGAAAATAAATCCTGGATAGCTGCTGGAGAAAAAGTTGAATTCTTCATTTTTGCTGGGGATGGCGAACGAAGATGATTGCGAGAATAAACCTGCAGGAGAGGATAACTTCGTTGGGGAATAAACTAATAAGGAGATTACTCTGTGAAGAAGAAATGTTTTGTAGAGGATTCCGCTGATAAATTTTGCTGATGATGAATTACTGTTGATTGTGATACTGAATCCTGTTGGGGATTGAATTCCTTTTTATGAAAGGAAAGAACTTCGCTGGGGATGATCTTAGGTTGCGACTTCACTGGGGATGATCTTCGGTTGCGACTTCACTGGGGATAACCTTTTAGACTCTAATGGGGATAATCCTTTGAGCTCTGTTGGGGATAATCTTCCAAAGTCTATTGGGGAAGCTTTTCAAATTCTATTGGGGAAGCTTTTTCAGACTGCGCTGGGAAAAATTTAAACTCCACTGGGGATATCTTGTATTCTGCCGGGGAATTTTCTCATACTCCGTTGGGGATTATTAAGACTGTCGGGGATATTAAGCCTTTTTCAGTATTGATGGTAGATAAATTCTGCTCGGGGAGAATATTACCGATTCATTCACAGTTGTAGGTCTCATCTTGGGAGAGCTATCATTACTGTCTCTTCTGACTCTGCGGGGAGTGAAGATGTTACTGGGACGCGGGCTGAGGATATGACAATGACTTTGCATCGAGACTTTTCTGCCCTTGTATCTGCGGGAGAAGGTGCCTGCGGAGGCCTTATGGATCGAGTATTATTCCAACCTATGAGGTGCTTGGTAATTGCCGATTGAAATGACAAATCTTCTTCTAGTAGGCAAGTGACGAGATAGTCGTACGCTTTGATCCCTAATTTTTGCCTGGACTGCCCTTTCGGGTTTTCAGTCCACCGGGATACCCTTTTTTGCCCAAGCCACCTTTTCAGGTTTTCGACTTGCCGGGTGTACATATCTTTTTGTCTTTTATCCCTAATTTTTGCCCGAACCTTTTGGTTCGCCGGGACGCCCTTATTTTTGCCTAGGCCAGTCAATCTAGCGGGTCTTTGTTCATGCGCAATATTTTCTGACTATGTCCACGCTCTTAGAGTGTAGGGAGTTGTCACTGTCAGTAGTGTTGTGTTGCCATACTACCAGAAGATGTTTGTCTGATCGTGCAAGATTCGTTGCTGGAATTCAGGTCCAATGCCCTAAGCGATTCAGATGGAGATTTGCCCCTGGCTATTTGGCATCTTTGAGAGATTCCTTGAATCTTGACTTGACTGCCCCAGATGATGGACAATGATCATGTCGTACCCCTTGATTGGAAGTGTTTTTTCCACTTGAGGCGATCCTTTTTGTTGAGAAGGTTTTTGTTCACTAGATATTTGTCGTGCGAATTTCTCTGCTGTCGAACAAATAGTTATATGCAAACAATGTTATTTTAAAAATGCAAAGCTTATGTCTGGTTTGAAGTTCTTTGAAAATGCAGTTTTCAATAAAACAAGCGATTTTTTTGTAAAATGTGATGTCAACTCAGGATTTACAACAAGCCCTACAGGAGTCAGGATACCTTTCGTAGCAATATGCTTTCGAATTAACCCGTGCTTCAGATAGGACTTTTAATGGTTATAACGTGGCCTGGTTCACAGTTTAAGAAACAAAGGATAAAGGCTCAAAATTTATTTGTACCCACCCGCTCTTAGTGATGTTCTTCGATCCTAAACTCAGCTAATCATGCATTAGATCCCGTTTGAGTCTTTGCTCTGATATTCCAATGATGGTTCAGATACTGACAATTTATTTTGAACAGGCAGTCATTTTTGTTGAGAGTTTGCAGGACCTCTTTCTTTTTTATTTTATTATCCCTATCTTTTTCCTGAACTGTTTGTTTTTGTGACTACAGTCAGCGGGATGCCCCAGTTTTTCTTAAGTCTCCTTCATAGGTTTTGACTTATTGGGCTTTTATTTCGAGAGATAATGACTGCATGTCCTTACGATTATACGAAACCATCACCGTCTTTTGTTTCAGAAGGACTTCTTTGATGCCATTCATTGTGCACCTGGATTAACTGAGAAAACTACCATGCCCCAGGTTATAATTAAGGGTTTTAATTTGTGAAAAGAAAAACTCCAACTTCTTTGGCTCAAAGGGGTTGACTAGGGATTATCTTCCTTATAACTCCATTGTTTAGGATTTGAAACAATGCTTGTACCTCGTCAGCGGGGTCTGTGTTAGAACAAAGTTTGAATCTACTACCCTATGTTTAAGTTTTGATGATAACAAAGTGAAAAGATATATTATTTATATGATTCATGTATGAACTATTTGCTGCCTAAACTATTACATTCTGATTTGCAGATACTCTGATTGGTATAAGCAAGATCACACCTAATCAGCATCAGAAATTTGGTTCCTGACATCAGCATCAGAAGTTTCCATATCAGAATGTCAGAATCAGAAGATTAACTCACGTGTATGCTGAAGTCTGATGAACAAGAACTGCGCTCAACACTCTGATAAAGAAATACAACAGTTCATCAGCAGCTAAGCAAAATCAGAATGAGCCAAGCTAGAACTTGCATTAAGTAAGCAATGGTACTGTGCATTGAAAGCAAATTAATACCAACGGCCTCATTCCAGACAAGATCTGCTCGATAAGGAAACTTTGTTATTAGCATTGAATCAAGAATATTGCTCCAACGTTCAACATCTCAGTGCTATATAAACAAGACTTTGAAGATTGAATTGGCTAATGCTCTCCAAATCTTTACACGCCAAAAAGCTGATCATAATCTTCCTTCTCTCAGTTTGCTAAACACTACACATCCTCTTACTCAATCTTTGTTTTAGCAATCTTGTTTCTAAGCTTAAAGTTGTGTATACATCACAGTTGTGATACAGTTTTGTAGAAAACATTCACACACTTAGATTTATCTTCTTTGTAAGAAAGTGTTTCCTTGACAAACCGGGTTGTGGTTTGCATCAAGAAGGCTTTAGCAGTTGTTAAAGCAGTCTGTAATATTCAGTTGAATATAGTGGATTAAGACCTCGTTGGAGAGAGGCGAAATCACCTTGACGGGTGGACTGGAGTAGTTTGAGATCAAACGAACCAGGATAAAAATATCTTGTTCATTGCATTGATTTTCAGTTTTACAATTCAACCCCCCCTTCTTGTGTTTTTCACTACTTCAATTGGCATCAGAGCGCCTGGTTCTGAGCTAAAACACTTAACCGTGTCAGTACAAGATCCAGTGTCAGAAAAACACAATGGCAGGAAACTATTCTCACACCAGCAATGACAACAATGAGGACAGAGACAGATTCAGCGGCAAACCTCCAGTCTTTGATGGAGAAAACTTTGATTACTGGAAAGACAGAATTGAAAGCTTCTTTCTGGCACATGATGCTGATCTGTGGGATATGGTGACAGATGGATACATGCACCCTGTGAATGCAAGCGGTCAGAAGATTGATAGAAAAACAATGTCTGACCAACAAAAGCGTGACTTCAAGAATCACCACAAGGCCAGAACCATCCTCCTCAACGCCATCTCCTATACTGAATATGAAAAGATCTCCAACAGAGACACAGCAAAGAACATTTTTGACTCACTCATAATGACGCATGAGGGCAACGTTCAGGTCAAAGAAACTAAAGCTCTGGCGCTCATTCAGAAGTATGAGGCGTTCAAAATGGAAGAATCTGAATCCATTGAAACAATGTTCTCAAGATTCCAGATTCTGGTAGCTGGTCTCAAGGTTCTGGACAAAGGATACTCTACTGCTGACCATGTCAAGAAAATCATCAAAAGTTTACCCAAGCAGTGGAGACCAATGGTTACAGCTCTGAAGCTAGCTAAAGATCTCAACAAAATCACTCTGGAGGAACTTATCAGCTCCCTCAGAAGTCATGAGATAGAGCTAGAAGCTGACGAGCCTCAGAAGCAAGGTAAGCCTTTAGCATTAAAATCTAACAAAAAATCTGAGTCTAAAGTTTTGCAGGCAGTTGAAGAAACATCTGATGGATCCTCATCAGAAGAAGACGAACTCTCCCTCCTCTCCAGAAGAGTAAATCAACTGTGGAAGCAAAGACAAAGGAAGTTCCGGAATCCCAGAAGATCTGATCAGAACGATTCTTCTTCCAGATACAGAAGGACAGATTCTTCCTCTGGATACAGAAGATCTGAAGGCTCCTCTAGTAGCAAAAAGCCAAACACCAAGGACATCATTTGCTATGAGTGCAATGAGCAAGGACACTATAAGAGTGACTGCCCAAAGCTTCATAGGGAAAAGCCTAAAAAGAAGTTTGGAAGAGAGAAGAAGAAAAGTCTCATGGCTACATGGGATGACTCTGACTCGTCTGAAGCTGACTCAGAATCAGATGATGAGAGGGCAAACATAGCTCTCATGGCTAACATCTCAGAAGATAGTGAAGCTTCTGAATCAGACTCAGAATCAGATACTGAAGAGGTATTTCCTAACTTTGCTGTTAACTTTACCAAGGCTGAACTTGCTGAAAGCCTTAATGAGATTCTGGAACGGTATCAGCAAATTAGAGTTAAATTCAGAGACCTGAAAAGGAATCTTGAATCTGACTCTAATAAGACTGAGAGTCTCAAATTGGAGAATTCTGAGCTGAGAAATAAGATTTCAAAATTAGAAAACACTTTACAAAACTCTCAGAAGGAACCAATTTCTGAAACTCCCAGCAACGCTGATGAGATCATCAAGGAGTATGATCACAGTTTCCAGAAGTTCCTTGCTAAAAGCATAGATAGAAGCAAAATGGCTTCAATGATCTATGGAGTTAGCAGAAACGGCAGGAAAGGAATAGGATACCAAGGTAAGGTTCCTACACCAAAGAATGTCATGGACTTAACCATTAAACACACTCCTATGAATTCACATTTTGTGTATGGTCACACACATGATATTAAATACACTAGCAGTAAGCACTCTGTGAAACCAAAATTCAATCAGAGTTTTGGTAAAACTAACAAATCAGGACCCAAGAAAATCTGGGTACCTAAGGATAAAATAATACATGTTGCAGATATCTTTAGCAGCAAGTCAGAAACACCAGTCATGGTACCTGGACTCTGGCTGCTCGCGACACATGACGGGAAGAAGGCATATGTTCCAAAGCCTGGAACTTAAGCCTGGAGGCCACGTTGGCTTTGGAGGCAATCAGAGGGGAAAGATAATTGGCTCTGGAACTGTAGTGTATCATGTTAGGATACTCTGAATGCTCAAGAGGGTACAGAGTATACAATACAGAAACGACGTATGGGATCTTGTTCCCAGACCAAAAGGATTCAACGTCATTGGAACAAGATGGGTGTTCAGAAACAAGCTAAATGAACAAGGTGAAGTCATCAGAAACAAGGCACGACTGGTTGCACAAGGTTATAATCAGCAAGAGGGTATAGACTATACAAAAACCTTTGCTCCAGTCGCCAGGTTAGAATCTATCAGACTTTTAATTTCATTTGTTGTTAATAGAGGCATCACTCTGTATCAGATGGATGTCAAAAGTGCATTCTTAAATGGTTATATAGAAGAAGAAGTTTATGTACACCAACCCCCTGGTTTTGAAAATACAAAACATCCAGAACATGTTTTCAAACTAAAGAAGTCACTATATGGTCTGAAACAAGCTCCCAGAGCTTGGTATGAAAGGCTAAGTAACTTTCTATTAGAAAATGAATTCACCAGAGGGAAAGTGGACACTACTCTATTCTGCAAATCAGTTAAGAATGACATCTTAGTCTGTCAAATTTATGTTGATGATATTATTTTTGGTACTACTAATCCTTCTCTTGGAAGAAAATTTGCTAAGTGTATGCAGGCAGAATTTGAGATGAGCCTCATGGGGGAACTGAAATTCTTTCTAGGAATTCAGATCAATCAAACTCCAGAGGGAACTTACATTCATCAGAGCAAATACATCAGAGATCTTCTGAAGAAATTTGACCTCTCAGAATGTAAGCCATCAAAGATTCCAATGCATCCCACGTGCATTCTGGAAAGAGAAGAGGTAAGCAAAAATGTAGAACATAAAGTCTACAGAGGTATGATTGGTTCTCTCCTCTATCTGACTGCTTCAAGACCTGACATATTATTCAGTGTTTGTATTTGTGCTAGATTCCAATCAGATCCTAGAGAATCTCACTTAACAATTGTTAAGCGAATTTTCAAGTATCTGAAAGGTACTACTAATCTAGGTTTGTTTTATAGAAAATCTAGTGATTACAGCTTAGTAGGCTACTGTAATGCTGATTTTGCTGGAGACAGAGTGGAGCGTATAAGTACTTCTGGAAGCTGCCAGTTTCTGGGAGAAAATCTGATCTCTTGGTCCAGCAAAAGGCAATCAACAATTGCGCTATCAACAGCAGAAGCTGAGTACATAGCAGCAGCAGGATGTAGCACACAAATGCTTTGGATGAAAAGTCAGCTTGAAGACTTCCAGATTTTTGAGAGTAACATTCCTATACTCTGTGATAATACTTCTGCTATTTGCTTAAGTAAGAATCCCATTTTACATTCTAGAGCTAAGCATATAGAAATAAAACATCACTTCATTAGGGACTATATTCAGAAAGGAATTTTGAACTTAAAATTTATAGATACAGACCATCAATGGGCTGATATCTTTACTAAACCCCTTTCAGAAGATAGGTTTAATTTCATTCTGAAACATCTCAGCATGAAAGTCTGCCCAGAATGAAAATGTTTTAATTCCATATATTTATCTTCAGAATGTATTTGTTTTACTGTGAACTTCTGATCAATCTCCTTTCAGAAAGATAGAACATGCAGATTATATCAGATGCAAGTCTAAAGATCTGAGAGTCTAAGCTCAAAGACAGACGTGCTGATCACTACATCAAACAAGTGTCATCCAATCATCAGCAAATCTCTGAAGCAGAACGCGTGCACGCTTCTGAGAAGGCAAAACGCTGATTGGGTGCATTGAGACACATGTCTGGTAACCGTTTTTAAGTATCTTTCTCAAATCCCCCAAAATCAGCAAGCATTTAATAAAAGTAATCATGCTTTTAAAACACAATCATGATTTTTCTCTTTCTTAAAAAACGTTTATTTTTTCAAAATATTCTGAACTCTATTTAAACACATTAACCTCTCATTCTAATTCTTTACAGTTTCTCACTAATTCTCAAGCATTCTCTGCATTTTTCTGTGTTCATCTCTTGCAAACCCTTTTTCTCAGTTTCTTCTCAAAATCTCTTAGTGTGAACATGGCAACCTCCAGCAGTGCTTCTGCAGGTCCTCAGAAGAAAGCATCATCTGAACAGTATCAAGTGCCATTCAGAACACTCCTCACTCCTGTGAAGAATCTTGAAGTGTTATCTGAATTGATCATTGATTTTGGAAGCTTGAAGGAGAACGGTTTTGACCTAACAGAAGAAGTTAGGGCACAGAAATTGGAAAGGTATTTTGACAGGTTGGTTGGACCAACATTCCCTATGTTAGTCAAGGAGTTCTGGATTCATGCGAAGGCTTCAACGCATCTAGTCACCTCCTTAGTTATGGGGAAGAAGATTGTGATCACTGAGGATCACATAGCAAGGTTAATCGGTTACAGTGGCGGTGGCGTCCGCTGTATTGATATGGCTGAGAGATGTGCTGAAGTGGGCGTGATAGCTGAAAGGATTTTCACCCATGGGGTGCCCAGCAGCAAGATCAAAGATCTGAAGGATCATCACAGAGTTTGGGAAAAGATAATTCTGGGGTGCTTCAACCATAGGAAGCCAACTAGTTCACCTGATTACATAAATGTGGATCAGCAGTTTCTGATCTACTTTATCGATCAGAAGGTAAAAATCAACTTGGCTCATCTTCTGTTCAACCACCTCAGAACAAGCGTGAAGGAAACCAGGGAAGAAGAAAGAACAAAGAGGGATTGGATACCCTTTGGAAGGTTGATATCAGATATTCTGACAGAGAATAGGCTGATAGAGCATCTGATAGAAGCTCAAGAGTTAAGCACCATTGAACCAACGGTTGGGAAGCCTCTGAACGCGAAGAACTTGAAGAAAATGAAGTTGATAGAGAATATCAAAAAGGAACCCAGAGCTACTCCTATTGCTGATATCACCAGCAGAAGAGTTCCACTGAGCGACTTTCCTTTATTTTCTGAGATAGAATCTAAACAAGAGGTGGTTCTCAGATACTTAGACGCGTGCAAGGCAGATGGTACAGATCCAAATCTGAATATCAAAGATCTGCATCAACCTCAACCAGAAGTGACTCTGAAGAAGACGAAGAAGAGGAAGGCACCTTCAGAAGGATCATCCCAGCAGACACCCAAGAAAAGAGGTAATTTATCTGCTGCTTCTGTTTTAAATTCTTCTACTATTCCAGCATCTATTCCACCTCCAACCTCTCATAGAATCTAAATCCCCATCCCAACAATAGATGAAACTGAACCAGAAGATGACCCTTCTGAGGCATTAAAACTCAGAACCAAACATCCCAAACCAACAATCTCAACAACATCAGCAATTGACAAAGTGCTGTCTGACATTGATCAACACACTTCTGATCACTCTGCCAATCCAAACTCTGAACCACAAATTGTCCCTCCTCCACAACCAGAACAACAACAATCTGCTGAAGAACCAGAACAACAACAACCTCTCTCATCCATTCCAGAAGAACCCCTTATCCCTGAACAACCAAAAATTCCAACAACTTCTCCTCAACCAGCAATTCCGTCTCCCTCTCCTCAACCAGAAATTCATCCACCATCACCTCAACCTGAGTTTCATCACTCTGAAACTCAAACTCCTCCACCTTTTGAACCTCATTCACCTCAATCATCTGAACCACAACCTCTAGCAATCCAGCTGCCATGTGGAACAACAGTCACGATGGCCCAGCTGCCATCCTCGCCAGAATCTACACCACCAAATACTCCCAAAACACCAAACAGTCCAATCATAATTTCTGATTCTCCCACTCCATCTCCAAAACAAACAGCTGCCAAGCAAACCACCGAAAACCCCAGTAGGACCTTCATAGACTTAACCAGCCTTGACCGTCTTGCTGATCTGAAACATAAAATAGCCATCCCAAAACCAAAACAACCAGATGTTGGCTCTGGTATTATGAATTTTGAAACAGGTTTGCATCAATGGATTGCTTCTCTGAAGCAAGTCTGTCCTGGAATGATTGACCCAGCTGCCTCTGACCAGCTCTAGTCACAATTCAGACTTTGGGTACATGCTGAAGCCCTCAAGTTGCAGGATATCAACTATGAGCAGGCACAACAGAACTTCAGCAAGCTGCTGAAGGAAGTTGAAAGTCAGCTGCCTCAGGAAGCTGTGCTCCCTCTGGATAGTGAACCTTGGTCTGAGAAACAGCTAGCTTCAAAGGTGCAACCAGAAGAAAACAAGACCATTCAAGCTGAAGCAAGTCAAGCAGAAGATGTTGCAGAAAGCTCTCAGAAGCTTCCTGCCTCTGATGTTTCTCAAGCTGCCTTGGACAGGCAGACTCTGGAAGAGCTGAAGCTGAATGACATGCGTCTGTAGCAGAGGATGGATGAAAACGACCAGAAGATGAAAGAAAGAATGGATGTGCAGGATAGCAAGATTGACACTGTTGTCAGCATGGTGCACAAGCAGAATGAGACTGCTAATCAGATCAAAGCCATGCTGGAGAACCTGTTCACACGCTTTCCTCCCCAACCTTAGTTTTTTCATTCATGTCTTTTTCATGTTTTCTCTGATTATCTGATGTACTGTTTGAATATGTTTTGTTTGATTCTGAACCTTTTTAATATGACAAGTTTTTCTGATCTTAATTGTTTTAGCACATCACCTACACTTTTTGATTGCTGACAAAAAGGGGGAGAACAAGAATGATATTTTAAACAATAACGGTTTACTAAGACAGAAATTCTCGAACATTCTAACTCTATTATACTTGAAAATGTTTTCTGTTTTGCTTAAAGTCTACAGGTACAAGGAAGCTCCTGGACACTCTGAAGACTAAAAGCTCTGAAGCTCTGATCCGCTCTGATACTCTGATCCAAAGCAAAGCTCTGACAAGAAAAGCTCTGATACGCTGATCTGAAGCTCTGCTCTAATATGCTGATCTAAAGCTTCCGATAGTCAAAGACTCTGATACTCTGATGTTCAAAGAAAGGCAAAAAGATCTGATCCTGAAGAACACTTGTAATCAAAAAGGGAAGTAATAAACTCAGGGGGAGTATCTCTCAACTCTGATATCTCTTTATCCCTTATATTTGATAACCTCTTACTCTAATGCATCTCTCTGATACGTTTTCACGTTATTTTCATTTAAAAAATATCTAGTTTTTGTCATCATCAAAAATGGGGAGATTGTTAGAACAAAGTTTGAATCTACTACCCTATGTTTAAGTTTTGATGATAACAAAGTGAAAAGATATATTATTTATATGATTCATGTATGAACTATCTTCTGCCTAAACTATTAAGTTCTGATTTGCAGATACTCTGATTGGTATAAGCAAGATCACACCTAATCAGCATCAGAAATTTGGTTCCTGACATCAGCATCAGAAGTTGCCATATCAGAATGTCAGAATCAGAAGATTAACTCACGTGTATGCTGAAGTCTGATGAACAAGAACTGCGCTCAACACTCTGATAAAGAAACACAACAGTTCATCAGCAGCTAAGCAGAATCAGAATGAGCCAAGCCAGAACTTGCATTAAGTAAGCAACGGTACTGTGCATTGAAATCAAATTAATACCAACGGCCTCATTCCAGACAAGATCTGCTCGATAAGGAGAGTTTGTTATTAGCATTGAATCAAGAATATTGCTCCAACGTTCAACATCTCAGTGCTATATAAACAAGACTTTGAAGATTGAATTGGCTAATGCTCTCGAAATCTTTACACGCGAAAAAGCTGATCATAATCTTCCTTCTCTCAGTTTGCTAAACACTACACATCCTCTTACTCAATCTTTGTTTTAGCAATCTTGTTTCTAAGCTTAAAGTTGTGTATACATCACAATTGTGATACAGTTTTGTAGAAAACATTCACACACTTAGATTTATCTTCTTTGTAAGAAAGTGTTTCCTTGACAAACCGGGTTGTGGTTTGCATCAAGAAGGCTTTAGCAGTTGTTAAAGCAGTCTGTAATATTCAGTTGAATATAGTGGATTAAGACCTCGTTGGAGAGAGGCGAAATCACCTTGACGGGTGGACTGGAGTAGTTTGAGATCAAACGAACCAGGATAAAAATATCTTGTTCATTGCATTGATTTTCAGTTTTACAATTCAACCCCCCCTTCTTGTGTTTTTCACTACTTCAGTCTGTTCAAAAGCAATACTGTAGAGATTTTGGTATCATTTTCGTCATCCTCCCTCTAAAGGCTTAGAATTTTTAAATCGAGAGTTGAACATCACAAAAATGAAAGCAATTTGAATATAATGAATATGAATGGATTGATTCAAAACAGGCATATGCAATACATTGATAAAGTAACAAAGTTTAACATGAATAAATGTCTGAACAAATCAAAAGAAAATTACAAATTGAGAATTCTAATGAACAAATAGTCTTCTCGTCTCAGGACTTGTCACTTCAAAGGGCGTGCCTTGGAGAGATGATAGAAGAACTCAGCCTAACCATCTTGTGTGAATTCCAATGCTCCTTCATCAATCAGGTTTTGAATTTTGTACTTCAACTTCCAACAGTCATCAGTATCATGCCCCGGGCTGTTAGAATGATATGCACACCTTGCATCAGGATTGTAGTTGGGTGAAGAAGTCTTAGGATTCGGATGAGGTCCTACCAATGTCACCAGATTCAATCTCAACAGGTGTTGCAAAGCTTGGGACAGGGGCATGTTGAGCTTGGTAAACTGCCTCTGGTTAACCCGTTGTTTATAGCAAGGTTGTTGTTGGACCCTTGAGGTAGTAGCAACTTGGAGAGGTCCATTTTCTACCAAACCAAATATTTGTCTTCTTGGAGGTTGATCCATGACTTGGTCCCCGGCCTCGACTGTTTGTTTCATGTTGTTGTATTTGTCTTGATGAAGCTGGCTGATAATGGTTCTCAGCTCTTCTTGTTCCCGGGATAAGGTTTGGATAAGGGCCATCTGCCCCAGCATCTGGGTTTTCATGGCGCCTAACTCAGCTTGCAGTTGTTCCAGTCGTTCGTCCTTATTGTCTTCAGGACTTTTCTTGACCAAGTTCCCAACGAGGAGTGTTTTCAACTCTTCCTGCCCCTTGGATAGGTTTAGGAAGATTTCCCTGAACTGAGTCTCTTGAGGATGAAGATCTTGGTTGTCTTGTTGGAAAGTCATTGCTGAAATAAACAGTGAGAACATGAGAGACCTGTACTGGGAGACCTGTTATGCAATCATATGTATGATATATGTATGCAATGTTTTCAAGGATCTCACAGGGTAAACAAGAAACTTGTTAGAATTTGAATTTTGCAGCTTTGATTGAAGAAACTTCGTGTCGTTAAGAGTATTTCTTCAAGAGTCAAGCTCACAATATCGAGTGGGTCATAGCCCCTGACTCAATTCACCGTGTTTTGATCCCTAGACGACATTGGATAGAGGAAAATAAATCCCCTTTTTCCCTTGCTAGACATTTGATTTACCATAACCTGCATCACAAACCCTTGAGATCCTTGAAATAGTTAAGGAAATGTTAAGGCATGATGTTATGATGTGTATGCTATGCGTTTAAGCAAAAGTGTGAGGTGTTGTAAGTAAACCCTGCAATAAGTCCAAATTATTGGATAAGGATTGTAAACAAGACCTGCAAGGAACTCATGTTGTCAGATAACAAGAATGTGCAAGTAGTTCAAGTTTGAAGGCACACAAGTCACACAAACAGCCTTAAGTTTAGGCTGGCATGGAGTTTAGGTATTACCCTCTTTCAGTTTAGTTGGTTCAACCTGTCCTAGTAATAGTAACCGGGTTCTGGAGGATCTCAACATCACTGACCACCCTCGATCGGTCATAATTCCAGTTTAGCAACCTTTTCTTGTGGCCAGAATCATCGCGAGAGTTTGGTCTCAATGAGTGTAGCATACTGCTACTGTTCTATGGCCAAGTTGGTCAATTATAGGTGCTAAGGTCAGTTGGTGCTTAATGACCCCTTAGAAGACCCATATTCTCCTCGTTGCGCCACAAGGGATATTGGTACAAACTAAAGTGTCACACCAACGTAGCTACTGCTTCAACCGTATCGGTCTACGTCGTACAGTTCCCTCACAGTCTATTGCTACTTACCTAAAAGGTATCCCCCAGATTTGGGTTAGGATCTATAGTAATTCCGATTCAAACCCACAAAGATAAAGCATACAAATCAAGCAATTGAAAACAATATGAACTAATCCTAAGGTATACCCCACTTATTAACATCCCCAGCAGAGTCGTCAGTTCTGTGATACGGTGGGAAGAACTGACTGTTTTTTGGAATGCTGGTTTGCGTTTTGCGTTTGTTTTTGCAAAATGTCGCGGTAAGCAAGAGTCGCCACCGACTTTTATTTTATCCAACAAGGAAAGGAAAAAAGCACAGAAAAATTCCTTTTTCGAGATATTTCTCGGGTTCGGGGGGTAGATTATAGAAAGGGAAGGTGTTAGCACCCTTTCTATCCGCGGTTATCCACGGGCTCTTAGGTACTTGCTCAATTGTTTTCAAAATTTTCTTTCTTTGTGCTTGTGGGTTTGAAAAAGTTTTTGTTTGAAAACTTCAATTTAACTCTTGCTTCTGTCCTCAAGAGCGTATGAAGTGTTTTTGAAAACCTGTTTCGAAAAGTGTAAGTGTAAAAAAGATTTTGTTTTTGAAAGAGAAAGTACCTAAGAACCATCTACCTACTCGAAAAAGGAATAGTTCTATGTTAATTTCCTTTAGACAATGCTATCCCACTATGAATGAGTAGGTAGCACCGTCGTTGGAGTTTGAGGGTCAATTCGAATTTAGGGACTTACGGTCACCAAAGCAATGTTAGGATGCTTAAGGGTAACCCTAATGTCTTAGATCGTTTGTTTTGAGGCAACAATATCCGAGGCAACCATTTCGAGGCGACTATGTTCTTTTAGACAAGAGGGCGACCTCTAAAGTGACATATACTCAATGATTGTGTACGAAGGCAACCAAGTGGAGTGTACCCTAAGAGTGCGCATGCGCGAGTGTGTCGTTTTCAGTTATTTTTATCTTTGTACATGTTAAGGGTGATCTAATTTGATTTTAAGATTAACATTCAGTCTTGTCATGCAAACCCTATTATCAAACATCTAGCAGTTATAATTTACGGAAAATAAATTGCGGAATTTAAATTACAAGGCGTCGGGTATTTACATCGCCAAAGACAAACCCTTTAAAAATAAAGCGATAAAAAATAAATAAAAGGTCCTATTAACTATTACAAACCGGGAGCAAGTACATTAATATGATCAAATAAATAAATCGCGTGCGGGAAATTAAATCGAGCGCAAACTAGGGTTTTGACCCTTTAAAGAATACATTTTTTGTTGTTTTTTATTTTAAGAAAGAAATTAAGCTATATTAATTACTAAATTAATAAATTAATTAATTAATAAAAATAAATTATTTTTGGGTTTTTGGTATTTTAAAAATAAAATAATTAATGTTAGTAAAAACCTAATTAAATCTAATTGAATTTTAATTATTTACAAAAATGTTAAAGTTATTCTAATTAAAAATCTAAATCAATTTAATTAGTATTTATTAATAAAATAAAAATTGAAATTTGATTAAATATGAAAAAATATTTTTGGTGATTTTATTTTAGAAAAGGAAAGAATTTTTTAATTGGTTAGAATTTAAATAGAAATAATAAAACAAATAAATAAAATAAAATAAATAAGATGAAAATAAAGGGTGTTTGGGCCTGTTTTGGGTGTTTGAACAACAATCCTGTGGCCCATTAAGCGATGGCCCTGTTGACTTTGTGCATCTGATGTGCGCGTGTTGACTTGACTCCATGGTGTGCCTTCAGATCCTGGCCACCAGATTTGGCCTTTGGCCATCTGGCCATTGGATACGTGAGGGTGTATGATGAGCTACAGGCCTGAATATGCGTATGATTACCTGTAGAAGAAAAATAACAAATGGAGTGGGGGACCTGGGATTCGAGCCCAGGTCCTGATGATCATTGAACATTCGCCTTGCCACTACGCTGCTTGGTTTCATTTGTTAGTAATATACACACAAAATATAATATATTAAAACAAGTTAATATGCCAGCAAAACAAAAATACCCGCGAATTATTTGAACCGGCCAATCAGAGAAGGACATGATCTTGTCCCTGTCCTCAGACCTGTAACAATGTTACCTGCGGATTTGAATCCGCAGCTAAAAGCATAATCAACACCTAAAATCCATCTCAGGCTGCATAAATTCATTCCAAGGCCATGGTTGCATTCGTCTTCTTCTTCCGGTCACGCCCATAGCCATCACTAAGGCTAATTTTATATGAAACGAAAAACCCTAAACCAAGATGCAAAACCCTAACAATGGTACTTTACGTTAAAGGTTAGATAAACAAAATTGAATAATGCAAAAAGCTTAGAAACATTACGAGGATTACAAATATGCAAGCAATTTGTTCAAATGATGCAAGAATGATGAACTACGATTTCAAGAGCAGGGCAGATTATCGTGACACTTACAGGGTGTTTGGGCGTATGAGCAAGCTTGCTTTTGATCCAGGAAGGTTGAGTGAACACCTAGGAATCGATTGGGATAGGTCTTGGCTTCTGAAAACACCTCTAGCTATGGATTCGAATTCAAGCTTTTTTGTATATTTTTCAAGTTTTGTTTTGCTTCTTTCTGCAGCCTCCAACCACTATTTCATTCCTTGTGGCTTGCTTATGTATGGTACAATGTGCTAGGGTAACAATTATGGTCCAAATCTTCTCCCATCATGGCTTGCATATTTGATTTGATTCACTCTTTAACCCTTTCCAATTTTGCCAATTTTCAATCTTTTTGCACATGGTATGGTGGGATACGAATTTGATGCTGTTAATGATGATGATTAAGACCTGAAACAACAAAAAAATCTCATGTAATCAAAGTTTTGGATTTTATTTGATTTAATTTGATTAAAAATGAATAAATTCAAATAAAAATCAAATTAAATAATAAAATTGATAAATGGACACATGGATGAAGATGAGGCACGTGGACAATGATGCAAGCTCAAATCAAGTGGAAAAGAATGGGCCAATTTGACAAAATTTGAAGTTTTGGGGATGGTTGATTTTGGCAATTTTGCAAAAATGCCCAACTTCAACAATGCATAACTTCTTCCATTTTGAACTTTTGGAGGTGTTCTTGGACTTTTTAGAAATCTTGAGATGTCCTGTAACTAACCCTTTTGGTCTCATATCATTTTGATATTCCATGCTCAAGTTATAAGCTTTGGAAAAAAAGGTGTTTTTGTTGACTTTCAAAAATGACCTATAATGTCCAAATTTTTAACTTCTTGTGAGTGCATTTTTTGATCTTGGGGTATGAAGATTGATTGTAGTAAATTGAATCCTCTTCAAAATGAGATTTTGATGGGTCATTCCTCATAACGTATGAGAAAGTTATGCTTGGTCAAAGTTGAGTTGACTTTTCCTACAAAACCCTAATTTAGCAACTTTTGAGTCTTGATGAATTCTGAGCAATCCTTGATGAATCATGATCAACCCTTGATCAAATGATGAAATATCCTTCAAAATGAGAATGTTGACAAAACATCTTGATGTTTGACAGTTTATAGGTCATAGTTGACTTTTGCCATAGCACAATCGATTTTTGGACCCTTTGAGCAATTGACTGAGCAAACTTCCTCTGCAAGGCTTGAAATTTGACATGGATGATCTTGAGAACATATTAGGACATTGGGAAGAACTTGAGGTCACTTGGACTTAAGGATCTTGATGCAACGCAAAACCCTAATTTGGGGTTGACTGCCTTAGGAGATAGCTTGTTTGTCCAACTCTTGAGCAATCTTGAGCCACTTGGAGATTTTTCTTACAATGTCTTGAGAAATATGAGAGGGGAAATTTTTGGGTACAACACATATTGATACTTCAAGGATAATAATCAAATGTAGGAATCCTTAATTCTTATTCGAATGTAGTGTTTCGTTGCGTAATAAGAACTCAAAATGGGTGGTTGGTCAGCTACGCGGACCACACACTTACACAACGTCTTCTATGACACCATACCATATAAACTGTCTTCAGAAGTGGTAAGTCAAAGCATCGGGGAACTTGTTAACAGTGACCCTTCACTTAAAGTAGAGGTGATAATCTCCCATGTTATTGGAAAATACAGGTATATAATATCATATAGGAAAGTGTGGATTGCAAAGATGAAGGCCATAGAATCATTGTATGGAAACGGGGAGACATCTTACAATGACCTTCCACAGTGGTTGTTGATTAAGAAAACCTATCTCCCAGGTACTGTTATAGATTTGCAAACATTTCCTGCGTTTACAAATGAAGGATCACAGTTGGGTGAAAGGAGAATCTTCCATCGTCTCTTTTGGGCATTTCAACCGTGTATTTGAGGTTTTGCCTATTGTAAGCATATTGTGTAGGTTGATGGAACATGGTTGTATGGAAAGTATAGAGGGGCTTTGTTTATGGCTATGGAAGAGGATAAGAAAGGTAACATTTTCCCAATAGCTTTTGCATTAGTTAAAGGTACGACAAAGGATGGTTGTAGTTTCTTTCTGAGGAATTTGAGAAAGCATGTCACATCCCAAGCCAACTTATGTCTAATATCTGACAGACATGCATCAATCAAGAGTGCATATGATGATCCTGAAAAATGGCTGGAAACATCCCCTATCTTCACATGTGTACTGCATAAGAAACATAGCACAAAATTTCCAACGTGAGGTTAAAGACAAGGAACTATGCAAAAAAATTGTCAACATGGGTAAGAATCTACATTTGTACTTACTACATATAGTTCAAGATATTGGTATATTTTTTTGAACATTTGTATTACATGATATGCATTGACAGAGGCAACATTTAATTACTATCGAGGCGAGATTCGAAGATAAAATAGAGAGGATATTTGGTGGATAGACAAAATTCCTCGGGAGAAATGGGTAAGGGCGTGTAACAGAGGACAACGATGGGGACACGTGACAATTAATCTTGTAGAAGCAATGAACTAAATATTGAATGTTACCAGTAACCTTCCAATCACTGCTTTGTTTTAGTCCACATACTATCGATTGGCATCACTGTTTCGTAAATGAGGTCATGACTGGACAAAGTTGTTGGCATCTGGTCAAACTTTCACATAAAGCTGCAACAAGGGATTGACACAGGAAGTGAGTAATGCTAGAATTTATAATTTCATGCAATTCAACCGTGAGAGATTCTATTTCATGGTGTCCGAAAGAATTAACCAAAACGATGGTCGACCATTAGGTACTTTCAGTGTTGATCTCAGGAAGCGGTTGTGCGATTGTGGAAAATTTCAAGCTTTTCATTTGCCTTGCTCCCATGTTATCGTAGCATGTTCTAGTATAAAACAAGACCACACAATGCTCATACCAAAAGTGTTCACCACTCTTAATGTTTTTGAAGTCTACCAAGAAAGCTTCCTTGGACTATCACATCAGGAAAATTGGCCACAATATGGAGGACTTTCACTTTTCCATGACAAGACTATATAAAGGAAGAAGAAAGGTTGCCCATATAGTACTTGAATTAGATTTGAAATGGACGATGGTGAAAAAGAAAAGAGGATGTATGGGATGTGTTGTGAAGTAGGCCATATACGTAGTAGATGTCCAATTTTCATTTCAATTTTAAAAAATAGCATCTGGGTGGAACAATAACAGCAAACAAAAACTTCATAATGACAAAAAATAATCAGAAAATAACAACACCATAAACAGATAAAATGACTCAAGTCCTCAACAGGTCTATGAGATTGCAACCATTAACACAATATCGATTGGTGTTAGCATCATCATAAGGACACAAGTGTCATTATACACAAGTGTCATTATACACAAGTGTCATTATACACAGTTCTCTAAGAAGGAGTTACTCCATTTGGGTCGGACACCATGATTGATCTCTCAATTTTTCTGATTTTTTCACCTTCAAGAATGTCTCCTTCAAACCACCAGTTCAATTCCCTCTGCAAATGGTCGAAGGTTTGCGTGTTCCAGAGTAGTACCTTCAACGGAGGCTTTGTTGCTGAAAAAATAAGTTGAGCACCTCTTTTCATAAATGAAAATATTGGAAGTGTTTCTTCCAGCCCAGATGAAGGGAGCCTTTGTCTAAAAAATGTAAGCATATTTTAGAGTGAGTTGAATATTTTGGTGGTAACTTGTGTGAATAAATATTGAGCAAAAAATCCTATTTATAGTGTAATACGGTGGGAGAATTGAATTTACTGTTCTTACATTTTATCGCAATTATTGCGGTTAGCAAGAGTCTCCACCGAATTTTCTTTTATCCAATAAAGGAAAGGATGAAAAGAACAGGAAAGAGTTTTTAAAGATTTTGAGTTCGGGGGTAGGTTATGGAAAGGGAAGGTGTTAGCACCCTTTCCATCCGTAGTTATCTACGGGCTCTTAGTTGCTACCTCACTTTGAAAATGCTTTTTTGTGTAAGTGTATTTGAAAATATTTTTGAAAATATGCCTTAGTGCGGCGAACTTTGTAATGATTCTCGTATCCTTGAGAATGCATACAAAGTGTTTTTGTCTTAGAAAAATATTTAGGAAAAGGAGTGTATGTGTGAAAAATTTGTTTTGTGAGCAAGCAACTACAAGCTGTCTACCTACTCAAATGGTCTTTGTTCTTTTCCTCTTTTCCTTTAGATAGTGCTACCCTACCATTAGTTAGTAGGTAGCCTTATCATTGGATGTTTTAAGGGACAATCGAGGGTCATCGTACAGTCACAAAAGCAACTCGTAAGATATTTTAGAAATTACCCTAAGGTATCAAGATCATTTACCGAGGCAGCATTGAAGGGTCATCGAGGAACTATGACCTTTTATCCAAAGGGTCTTTGCTAAAACTTCTCACGTTCGAGAGACGTGACTGTTTTTTTTCCGAAGGCAACAAGTGGAGGTACCTTAGAGGTGTGCGTGTGCGAAGTGTGTTGTGTTTCGGTTATTTATCTTGGATATTTAGATTTTCTACCATTTTCTTTTGAATATTGTCATGCAAACCTATTAGCATACATCTAACAGTTAAATATATAAATAAAAAATAAAGACGCGAGAATAACACAAAAAAATAAAAATGTCTTGCTCCTGGCTCGAACCCAGGACAAGGAGCATGAAGGTCTTATGTGTGCGTGTGTTACCACTAGGGTGGAGTGATTCATCCGTTAGATAAATACGAATGATTAAATATAACATTAAACCAATTATTTCCCATTTCAAACACGCGGACACAGCTTGATTTGAATGGACCACTAACAAAGTGACACACCTCCACCAGAGTCAACTTTCCGATTGTCTTCTCCGGTGGGATTGAAACATATCCCTACAAAACAACAACAATTAAGAATCCAAAACAACCCGACCCCCTTAAAAATCCCCCTGAGTCCGAATCAAGTCTTGTTTTTAGCTAAAACGCCCTGAATCATACGCTTTTACACAAAATGTTCAATCGGGGATAAAAGTGGCATCCAGCCATTATGCATGCATGGGAACGCATCAAGGGTCACAACCTACTCATCAAGGATTCAGGAACATGTTAGTAGCATCAATGCATCATAAAACAACGTAAAATTAAAGATACAAGATTTAGAAAAAAAAAGGAGAATCGATGAGGTCATGATGCATGGTTTCGGGCGTGTAAGATCACCATGAATGGTCTAGTACTACCTTTGGGTATCCCAGGAGGATAATGAGACTGGATTTATGGACTGAAACGGATTATGGACAGAGTTTGGGACTCGAGGTTTGTTGGGAGAATTTTTGAATAATTTTATGGTTTCTTGTGCGATGACAATCGTCCCTTTGATCTGCTTTGGCTTGCCTTTATATAGAGAGTGGAAAGGGATATCAAAGATGGAATGATATCAAGTCATGATGGGGATGATAAAGCCAAAAATCAAGATTTGAAAACTTGTCATATTTGATGCATTCTTGCCATTTTTGAGTTTCTATGAACCTAGGCGTGTTTTACAGGCTGTGATAAGATGCATTGGGCTTACAAAGGGCTTAAATCAACAGGCCCAAAACCTCACACATTTTTTTCATTTTTATTGGATTTTATTTATTTTTTAAAATGATTAAAATTCAAATAAAAGTAATAAAAATATAAAAAAATGTGTGAATGCTTTTTATAGGTCCTCTAAGGTGTTGTGAGTATGTTTGAACATCATAAACTAGGCTTATTAACTCAAAATTGCAAATTTGCTCAATTTGCATTTCATGACTTTCTTCAAAATTTCCTAACTTATGCAACTCATAACTTGCTCAATTTTCATCTTTTGAAGATGATCTTGGTCTTCTTGGAAATCTCAAGATATCCTCTACAATCTCTATGTTGATCATTTTTGCTTTTGGAGACTTTATCTTGATGTATGTTGCCTTGACAAAAAGTGTCTTTTGTTGACTTTTGAAAATGACCAATAATGTTTTAGCTCATATATTTCAAATGAAGCATTTTTTGGAGTTGAGCATTTAAACCTAATTGTAGAGAATTTAATTTTCTTCAAAATGAGCTTTGGTTGGGGAAAATTTGATGAAGCATGTTGTGATACGGCAAGAGAACTGACTCAGGTCGTTTTGTGTTTGATCGCAATTGTGCAGATAGCAAGAGTCACCACCGACTTATCTTTTATCCAAAAGGAAAGGTAAAAAAGCATAGGAAAGACCTTTCGAGATTATTTCTCGGGTTCGGGGGGTAGATTATGAAAAGGGAAGGTATAAGCACCCCTTTCATCCGTAGTTATCTACGGGCTCTTAGTCACTTGCTAGATCACTTGCTCTTGTGTGCTTGTGGTGTGCTTTTTTGAAAGTATTTTGAAAATGTCTTTGCAATGGTTCTCGTCTCTATAAGAACATATACAAAGTGTCGTTTTGAAAAATAGTTCAAAGAGGTGTTTGTGTATTGTGTTTTTTGAAGGTGATTTTGAAAAGATATTTTTGTAATGGTTCTCGTCTCTATAAGAACGTATACAAAAAGTTTTTGTCTTTTGAAAAAAGATTTTAATGTGAAAGTATTTGTGTAAAATGTTTGCCTGTGAGCAAGCGAGCGATTAAGAGCGAATCTACCTACTTGAAACGTATTAAATGTTCTTTTCCTCCTTTAGATGTTTCTATCTTACCATTGATTTGGTAAGAAGCCCCATCATTGGATGTGAAGGGACAGGCGCGGGACGTTTGTACAGTCATAGAAGGCAACCTATGAGATGCTTTTAGCAATTTTCGTAAGGGACTAGATCATTTTATCGAAGGCAACATCGAGGGGCATCGAGGGACTACGATCTTTTTTATCGAAGGGTCTTTGCTAAAGCATCCCATATTCGAGGGACATGACTGTATTTCTGAGGCAACAAGCGAGGTTACCCTAGAGGTGCATATGTGAGAAAGTGTGTTTGATTCAAGTTATTTTGTCTTTGAAATTAGGTTATCTAGCGATTGATTTTAGATCTTGCCATGCACGCCTAATTACTATATAGTATAAAGAAAACAGTAAATTGTGGAAATTGAAATTCTACGCTATTACAAAGTTTTTGGGATTTGGGTATAATTTTTACAAATGGGGATGAGTCAAATGCGATTAAAAAGTCCAAATAGCAAACAATACAACCAAATCAAATTTTGAGCGATTAATTAAAGTTATAACAATCTAGGAAATAAAAATTAATTAACAAAGTATAGAAGTAAGATTCTTGTTATTTGTTTGAAAAGTTTGGAAAGAAAAATAGAAAAATCTATTCTATTAATTAGCTTAAGAGTTAAATCAAATGCATGTATTTTTTGTCTTTTAGGGTTTTTGTTATTTAGAAATTAAATGAACAAGTTAAAGCTTAAGCACAAAATAATTAGTAAAATTATTTACAAAGTCCTAAACTAAATTAATTAAGAAAGTTAACTAATCTTGAAATTATATTTCTTTTATTTAATTGGATTTTTAAATTTTAAAACTAAATCTAAACTAATAGAGTTATTAAATTAATTATGGAACTAAACTAAAAAATTTCTAGTTAACTAAAACATAATTATTTAATTAATTTTACTAACTAAGTTGATGAAAAATAAATAGATAAAAATTAAGAACCTTGATAAAGAGCTAAACATAATTTAAACAAGGGTGTAAAGCAGTATGTTGGGGTATGAAATAGAAATTAGATTGGGCTTAGAAATTTTGAAACAGCAAAGCCCAAAGAATAAAAAAAGATTGTATTGTACAAAAAAGTAAATACTAATTTTTTTTATAAAAAAAAAAATATTTCGCTTGGACCGGGTCGGGCCATACCCGGGTCCAACCCTTTTTCTTCAAAGTTGTAGAAGGGTTTGTAAACCCTAAACAACAACGAGGCAGCGCCTCCTTCCCTGTCATTTTCCTCCCTCTCGATCAATACATTTGTATTCTAATGGCGAATCAATCTCCCTCTCTATTATCTCTCTTGTCTCTAACTAAGCTCATCCCCAGCGAAACCCTAAAGCCCCAAATTGAAATGGCACAGTAATTGCAAAAGGGTAAGAACAAACGATGAGTTACCTTTTCTTTTCAGCTTCTAAGGTATGGACCCAATCTTTTGCTTTGCTTTTTCCCATGATCTGTGTATGATTCTTTGTGCGCTTTTGGATTTTTATGGGATGATTAGTTCATGAGACAGAGGGAGTATGTATGCATACAGATTTGTGAATGAAAAGGTTGAGTTCAGTTTGTCATCTTTCAGAATATTGATTGGATTGTTGAATTTTTTTTTATTTTTCTGCTTTTTTGGTTTTTGTTGGCTTGTTGGTTTTGTATATTGTTTGCTGGTTTTTTGATGGCTTGTTGGTTTTGTTGGCTTATGATTTCCTGTTGGAGGCTAGCTATTTTGGGTTTGAGGTTGATGATGGAATCAGGTTACTGGTTCTTTTTTTTTTGTTCATGCTAATGCTTCTCTGTTATATAGGGGAGGTAGTAGGAAAATGGAGGGAAATTTTTTATGAGTTTTGAATAACTTGGTTAGCTGTTCTGTGGCCTTACTTGTATAGCTTTTTTTTTCTATGTTTGTGCAGGTCAGGACTGTTTTGTTAACAGGTTTGGACAGTAGAAAAACAAGGAAACAGGTTGTTGTTGTTCTGACAATTTTTGGTAATATTTGCATAAGTTTTGGACTATTTTTGTAGCAGAGTTTTTGCAGAATGTATTTTGGGAAATTTTTCAGCATATATTTAGGCTGTTTGGTACAGGTTTTATATGCTGGTTTTATGTAAGGCTTTGGATTGTTGCTTGCTAGGTGATTTCTTTCCTCTTTCCTCTTTCAATGAAAATAAACATTTTTTTTTACTTATTAAAATTTTGAAGGGTTTGTATGATTTAAGGAAAATGATGATGTGTGAACAAGCTGACTAGCCTTATTGTTGTTGCTATGCTTATGTTATACTTGTTCTGTATTGTTGCTTGTTTTATTTTTATTTGATGTTGTTGCCCTGTATTCTTGTGTTGTTGTGTTACCTTGATTTATATGCTTGCTTTTGTTTGATAGCAAGTTAGGTAGCTTGCTTGCTGGCTTTATGGACTGTTGTAGTGGCTATTTGGGCAGCTTGCGTGCCCTGCTGGTTTTGCTTTATTTTGGTTCCTTAGCAGCCTATGTTACTTTGTTTGTATTTGTTTGCTGCAAATTCAATCCAGCCCCATTTTGTTTGGCGATTTTGCAATGCAGCCATGTTTTGTATATTTCTTTTTCCCTCTTTTATGAACCAAAATTTAGGTTTTGAGATTTGAAAAATAGGGAGAAATTGATGGTGATTAAAACAAACAAAATTCTGATTCCCAGACGCAAACCCTAATGATGAATTTCTCCTCTTCACATATTACTTTGCTTGAATTTTTGCTAACTTTTCCTTTTCTTGTTTCATGAATGGCAAGCGAGGCTTGGATGCAAACAAAAATTAGATTGATTACTTGAAGATGAAGCAAGGAAGAGTTGAAGAAGAAGTAAAACTTCCCTTTGTAAACAAAAAACTTAAGATTCTTTGTAAACAAGACAAACAAATTGTAATTTATATTTTGCATTCTAAACCTTTTATTTTACAAATTGTCCAAGAATATAATCATAACATAACATTTGAATGAAATGTGTGAATGATGAATTTGTTGTACCAAACTTTGAGTTCTAATTTAAACTTTGCAATTCTTGATTGAATGCTTCGAATAAATCATCTTGGTTTGGTAACTTGTATTTCAAGCTATCACAAAATGATTAGATAAACCATATGCCTTGTACTCCAATCAAAATCTCAAACAAAATAAATGCTTAAGAACTCAATTCCACTTGGCTAACTTGAATCCAAAACCATGGTTGTTTTAAATGAAAGTCTTAATCTTTAAATCGTATCCAATTCAAACTTGCATTCAAAATGGACTCGCACGCCACGCTCGATTAAAGATGGAACTTCATTGCCAAACAAACATGCTCTGAGAAAATTCATCAATCTTTCAACAAATTATGGTTAAGAACACTTAAAAATCAACAAATGACTTGCGACGATTCAATAATTTTTAAAGTCTTCCAAACACAATTTTCTTTTGATTCTTTGAAGATAATCACGTGAGCAACATCACTTATGACCACATGCAGAAATAATCGTCTCAAGGTCTTGTAATTTGAAGAAATCACAAATCTTAGAAATCGGGCGATTGTTATTTAAAATTAGGTCAAATTCCATGATGCGACTTCTAACGCATTTGAATTTTGGTGATCTTCTACGCGTAATAAGTTCTTGATTTGTGAAGAGAAATTGGAGAAGGTATCAAGGATAATCATACGCAAGAAAAACCGCTCAAAAATATTTAATAATGAAGAAGTTATGATCATTTGAATTTGTTCTTGCAAAAAGTCGATTTTTAGGGTCGACGTGGTCATTTTCAGTTATCTAGACCATTGATTGAATAAACTTGTGATGCAAGGTTTGAAACTTGGCACGAACATCCTTATGGAGACATGAAGATCTGTGAGGACCATTTGAAACCTTGAAGACTCAATTTTCTTTGAGAAATGCAAAACCCTAATTATCGATTTACTGCTTAGGAAGAGAATTTGTCTGATCAAATTTTGAGCCAAATTGAGTATTCGAGAAACCCTAGGATAGTATCTTGAATGAAAAATGGGAGGCAAAATTTTGGGATACAACACATGTGAAAGTTATGCCTGGTCAAAGTTCAGTTGACTTCTCCTATGGAAACCCTAATTTGACAATTCTTGACTTTTGATGATTTGAGAGCTTTCTTTAGGGAATCATGATTAATCTTTGATCAAATGATGAATATAACTTCAAAATGTTGATGTTGACCCAAAATCTTGAAGTTTTACTATATGTTGACCACCGTTGACTTTTTGACCAATACAGTTGATTTTCAATCATCTGAGCCATTGACTGAGAAAACTTGTGACGTAGGACTTGAAACTTGACATGAACCTTATTAAGGACCTATGGAGAACCATGAAAGCCACTTGAGACCTTTTCAACTCAAACTTCTTTAAGAAACTCAAAACCCTAATTGTAGACCTTTGGCTTAGGAGGTGAGTTAACTGGTCATGCCTTGAGATTCTTTGAGTATTTGAGGAGCCTTGAAAGAATGTCTTGAGAAAGATGGAAGGGAAAATTTTGGGGTACAGCAGCTGCCCCTGTTCAATCTTCTTAAACCTGAAGAGTTAGATTGGCATGTCCGCCATTCGTGACTTGAAGGTAGAAGATGATTGAACACTTAAGTGCCCAGAAATTTGCACTCGTTTGTGCAAGAGGTAATGTTGTTGGTTGATTGTACCGGGAATGGGCTTATAGATGCCATTTGGAGAGGTGATGAAGAGTCTTCAGAGACGGGCTTATAGATGCCATCAAAAGTAGCTTTTGACTTCAAACTGGAAGAAGTATCAGAATAAATCCATGGTCGATTTAATTTGAGCCAGAAGATGTCTATGCTTGTCTGCAACTAGAAGAAGTATTAGAAAAAATCTTTGGTCTATTTAATTTGAGCCAGGAAAGGTCTATATTTGCCTTCAATTGTAAGAAGTATCAGAATGAATCCATGGTCGATTCACTCTGAGCCAGAAGAGGTCTTTTCTTGTCTTTAACTGGAAGAAGTATCAAAATAAATCTTTGGTCGATTTAATCTGATCCAGAAAAAGGTCTATTGGACGAAGTATCAGAATAAATTTTTGGTCGATTTACTTTGGGCCAGAAAAGGTATTTACTTGTCTTTAACTAGAAGAAGTATCAAAATAAATATTTGGTTGATTTAATTTGAGCCAGAAAAAGGTATGTTGGAAGAAGTATCAGAATAAATCTTTGGTTGATTTACCCTGAGCTAGAAGATATTTATAACTGACTTCGACTGGATGAAGTATTAGAATAAATCTTCGGTCGATTTAATCTGAGTCAGAGGATGATTGTGCTCATTTTTATCTGGAAGAAGTATCAGAATAAATCTTTGATCGATTTAATCTGATCCAGAAAAAGGTCCGCTGGAAGAAGTATCAGAATAAATCGTTGGTCGATTTAATCTGAGCCAGAGGATGCTTGTGCTCATTTTTATCTGGAGGAAGTATCAGAATAAATCTTTGATCGATTTGATCTGAGCCAGAAGAGTGTCTACTGGAAGAAGTATCAGAATAAGTCGTATAGTTGATTTAAACTGAGCCAACAGATATTTATGCTTGACTTAATCTGGAAGAAGTATCAAAATAGATCTATGCTCGATCTAAACTTAGCCAGAAGATGTTATCTTTGAGAAGATTGTCTAGTCATATCATTAGTTGATGATGTTTGTCTATTGATTAATCTTTCCTGAAAAGGTAAACAGTTAGTTGTATGCAATATCATGATGTATGAAATGCATTGTGTAATGATGTTCTCAAAATAAATGAGAGTGTGTTATATGCATTTTGTATGCATATTCTATGTTGTTTGTAAGTGATGTATGAATGTGAGATATTGTTCAAATGTATTTGTAAACTCGAGCATCATCTTCGTCTGAGGAAAATAGATCCTTGACTGTTGCTGGAGACGAAGAGTATGTGTATCTTCGATCTTCTGGGGATTGTTTCTGTTGGGGATTCCTACTTTCTGTTTTAGGAAACTCCGCTGGGGAATGTTTATTTCTACTTGGGAGAGAAGAGCTCAAAACTTTGGTTGTCCCTTGCTCTACTGGGGATTATATTTTCTGTATACCCTGATTAGGGATAAAAGAGATGGATAACCTTTCGACTCATCTGGGGAGGATAAAGTTGACTGATATCTGGCCCAATTTTAGATTTAGTAGTAACTCTCTAGGGATAGTAGCAACTTTATTGGGGAGAGGAATTTTTCTGGCGACTCGTGGCCATTTGAGTAACAGACTCAAGCTGGGGAGACGATGATTTGTTGGGGAAATTAACCATGTTGGGGAAATAAAACCTGTCGACGGAGCAACACTCTGCTGAGGAAATACCCTTGTTGAGGAAATAAACTTTGCTGGAAAGAAGTAGTTTGCAAGGGATTTTACAGTTTTGAAAACTCAGCCGGGGATTTTACAGTTTTGAAAACTCAGATGGGGAGAAGACTTTCTATGAACTGTAATGATTGGGATTCTGTAGATGGGCAATATTGCTGGGAAGAAGACTATACTCGTTTATCTGCCAGAGCGATCTACCGGGTAAATTGTGGGGAATGTATGAACTTGTGAAGATTACTTTGTAGGGATAATCTCATGGAAGTGGCACTGTGGGGATTTGTGTATGGCTTGGATGTTATCCCAACTCCTAGAGTCTTGAGTAAATGCTTATTCTTGTTTTTATGCATATATTTGTTAACATTCAATTATATTCATATGCATATGCTCATTCAATTTTAGTCATTGGACATTTTGCAAACAAAACAGAATTTGGCTTTGAAATTGTATTTCATTGATAGTTTGCCTATAAACGGGAGATTTTTGTACAAAGATATGAAAAATCCTAGTAAGAGGAAATCGTCAAAGAAAAGATTTACAAAGTGAAAACATATAGCTATGAGGGAATAATCTTGTCAGGTTCCAACTCTGTTATTGCCCCTATGTCTTCAAGCATCTCACCCCTTGTTGTTGGAAGAAAGTGAGTGAATTGATGTGTACCGTTTGAACTTTGATTTTGATAATAAAGCTCGTTGTAGGTGGTCCTATGAGGACATAGTCGTACGCTTTAATCCCTAATTTTTGTTTGGATCTCCCTTTAGGGTTTTCAGTCCACCGGGATACCCTTTTTTGCCCAAGCCACCTTTTCAGGTTTTCGACATTCCAAGTGTACAGCCTTTTCATATATATCCCTTATTTTTTCCCGAACCCTTTTGGTTCGCCGGGATGCCCTTATTTTTTCCTACGCCAGTCAACCTAGCGGGTCATTTTTAAGTGTAGTATCTTTTGACTATGTATGCATTCACAAGGTGCGGGAAATCTTCACCGTTCATGGTGGTCAGTATCATAGCTCCACCAGAAAATATCTTCTTGATTACAAATGGTCCTTCATAGATAGGAGTCCATTTTCCCATGGTATCACCTTGTGGGAGGATAATGCGCTTTATTATCAAGTCATCAGCCTGATATACCTGATGTTTGATCTTCTTATTGAATGCCTTGATCATTCGCCTTTGATACATTTGTCCATGATAGACAACCGCCCGCCTCTTCTTGTCAATTAGTTTTAACTAATCCAACTTGGTCTGAACCCACTCGTCTTTGCCCAAGTCTGCATCTTCCATGACTCTCAAAGAAGGAATTTGAACTTCGACAGGTAGGACAACTTCTACACCATATACCAGAGAAAAAGGGGTTGCCCCAGTTGTTGTTCTAGCTGAAGTGCGGTAGCCATGAAGAGCAAACAGTAACATCTTGTGCCAATCTTTGTATGTCACAACCATTTTATGTATGATCTTCTTTATATTCTTATTGGCGGCTTCCACAGTGCCATTCATCTTAGGTCGATACAGAGAAGAATTATGATGCTTGATCTTGAACTACGTGCAGAGCTCAGGGATCATTATGTTGTTGAGATTGGTACTATTTTCTATGATAATCCTCTCGGGGATGCCATACTGATATATAAGGTTATGTTTGATGAACTGGGCGACCACATTCTTAGTAACAGAGGCAAATGAGGCTGCTTCAACCCATTTCGTAAAGTAGTCAATGGCGACGGGGATGAAGTGGTGTCCGTTAGATGTTGTGGGCTTGATTTCTCCGATTATATCAATGCCCCATATTGTGAATGTCCAAGGCGCAGTCATGACATTCAAAGGTACTGGAGGTATATGAACTTTATCGGCATAAATTTGACACTTATGACAAGTTCTAGAGTGATGGTGACAGTTAGTTTCCATAGTTGACCAATAGTAACCATCTCTTAAGATATTTTTAGCCATAGTATGCCCACTGAAGTGAGTACCGAAGACACCTTCGTGCATATCTTGCATAATCTCTTCTGCTTCTTTCTTGTCCACACAACGAAGCAAGGTTGAATCATGATTGTGTTTGTATAGAATTCCATTGCTTAAGAAGAATTTAGCTGAGAACCTTCACAAGAATTTCTTGTCATTGATAGATGCCCCCTCAGGGTATTCTTAAGCCTCGAGGTACCTTTTCACCTCATGAAACCAGGGTATCTCCTCTACTCCATCAGTGTCTATTTCACAGTAGTGCGCAGGTTCGTCGAATCTTTCAAAGGTAATTATTGGAGCCTCATTGTCCCATCTGACCTTGAACATGGATGACATGGTATCCAGAGCATCCGCCAAATGATTCTCTTCTCTTGGTATATGCTCAAAGGTAATCTCCTCGAAATACGGGATTAGGTTTAGTACATGCTCTTTATAAGGAATGAGATTCGGGTGCTTTGTATCCCAATCCCCCTTAACCTGACTGATTACCAAGTTTGAGTCCTCATACACGCTTAAGAATTTGATTCTTAGGTCAATAGTAGCACTGAGACCCATGATGCACGCTTCGTATTCCGCCATATTGTTGGTGCAGTGAAAGCATAGTTTGGAAGTGAAGGGTGTATGGCAACCTACGGGAGAGATGATCACAGCACTGATTCCATTGCCAAGTGCGTTGGAAGCTCCATCAAAAACCATGGTCCATCAAGATCCCGAATCAGGTCCTTCATATGGTTCAGGTTCTTCACAATCAGTTACTAGCATAATGTTCTCATCCGGGAATTCAAAGTTCATAGACTGATAGTCGTCTACAGCTTGATGTGCCAAATGGTCGGCCAGTACACTTCCTTTGATTGCCTTTTGAGTGGTGTAGTGGATATCATATTTTATTAAGACCATCTTCCATCGGGCAATCCTTCCCGAGAGTGTTGGCTTCTCGAATATGTACTTTATAGGATCTACCTTAAAGATCAATAAAGTAGTATGGGTCAACATATATTGTCTTAGTCGGTGAGCAGCTCATACCAAAGAGCAGCAAGTTTTCTCGAGCAGTGGATATCTTATTTCATAGTCGATAAAATTTTTGCTAAGGTAATATATTGCATGCTCTTTTCAACCAGACTTGTCATGCTGCCCCAGTACACACTCCATCGAGTTCTCTAGCATTGTTAAGTACATGATTAGAGGTCTTCCTTCGACTGGTGGCATCAGAATGAGAGGTTCTTGTAGGTACTCCTTAATTTTATCAAAGGCTATTTGACAGTCATCGTTCCATCTCACTACTTGATCTTTCTTCAGCAGCTTGAAGATTGGCTCACAAGTAGCAGTCAAATGAGAAATGAAACGGGAAATGTAATTCAGCCGTCCTAAGAAACCTCTAACTTCTTTCTCGATACAAGGAGCTAGCATCTCTTAAATGGCTTTAACTTTTTTAGGATCAACCTCAATACCCTTACCACTGGCGATGAAACCCAGGAGTTTACTGGATCTCACCCCAAAGATGCACTTGTTCGGGTTTAGCCTCAACTTGTACTTCCCCAGTCTCTCAAATAGTTTGCAACGGTGATCAAGAGGCTCTTCTTCAGTTTGTGACCGTGCTATCATGTTGTCAATATAGACCTCTATTTCATGGTGAATCATGTCATGAAATAAGGCTACCATGGCACGTTGATAGGTTGCCCCGGCATTCTTCAACCCAAAATGCATAACCTTGTAACAGAAAGTGCTCCATTGTGTGATGAAGGTAGTTTTCTCCATGTCTTTAGGCACCATCTTGATATGATTGTAACCTGAGAAGCCATCCATGAAGGAGAATACCTTATGTTGGGTGGTGTTGTCGACAAAAACATTAATATATGGTAGTGGGAAGTTATCTTTGGGGCTCTCCCTATTCAGATATGTGTAGTTTACGCACATATGTACCTTGCCGTCTTTCTTTGGTACCGGAACAACATTAGCCACCTGTAATACGGTGAGATAATTGACTTGGTTTAGTTTTACATTTTATCATAAATGTTGCGGTTAGCAAGAGTCGCCACCGACTTTTCTTTTATCCAACAAGGAAAGGTGAAAAGAATAGGAAAGACATTTGATAGATTTTGAGTTCAGGGGGTATGTTATGAAAAGGGAAGGTGTTAGCACCCTTTTCATTCGTAGTTATCTATGAGCTCTTAATTGCTTGCTCACTTTTGAAATGCTTTGTGTGTGTTTGAAAAAGTTTTGAAATGCCAAATAGCAAGGCATTTTTCTTTATGATAACTCTTGTATCAGTCCTTAAGAGTGTTGATAAAGCATTTTGAAAATGCTTTTAAAAGTATGAGGTGTGAAAAAGTGTTTTAAATTATGAGCAAGCAATTAACAATAACTACCCACTCAAGGTCTTTCTTGTATATTTCCTCCTCCTTTAGATAGTGTTATCCATATCATTAGTTAGCAGGAAGCCCTATCTTTGGATGTTTGAGGGACAGACTAGGGTCGTCGTTATGGTCATTGAAGGCAACATGTAGGGATACGTTTAGCAATTTTGAAGAGACTGTCATCATATATTTGTAAGCAACAATGAGAGACAAGATCATATACCATAGGCAACTTCGAGGTACATCGAGGGACTATGATCTTTATGATGATTTATGATTGGGGGACTTTGCTCATGGTATCCCTATGTTCGAGGGACATGATCATTGTTTTTCTGAGGCAACAAGAGAGGTCACCCTAGAGGTGCAAGTGTCTGAATAGTGTATTGAATTCAGTTATTTAATTTTGCATTTAGGGTAATTTATCGTTCATTTTTATTGTGCCATACAAACCCTAATTACTAACAATTGCATAAAATATAGTAGAAAGTAAAGGTGGAAATGTAAACCTAGGCTATTACAGAGCTTTGGGGCAGTTACATAATAATGAAGAGTGCGAAAAAGAAATCCTAAAACTATTACATCCCAAAAGCAATTACATGATAATAATAAAAATATGCGGGAAAAATAAAGCTACGCTATTACAATTGAACGCATCCTATACACTTTATCTAGGAAAATAAAAATAAGATTACAATAGAAAAGAATATGTTTTGGTGATTTTTTATGAAAAAAAATGATTTATGATAATTAATTAAATAAACCTAAAAAAACCTAATTAATTATAATTAATAAAAAAAGGTTAATTTTGAAAAAAAAGTTAAAAACCTAAAACCTAATTAATTTTAATTAATAAAAAAAGGTTTATTTTGAAGAAAAAAAAGTTAATTAAAAAAACCTAAAACCTAATTAATTTTAATTGATAATTTTTTTTTAAAAATTTAATGATAAATAAAAAAAGAATTAAGTTTTCCAAAAATAGATAGAGGAAGAAACACCAATGGGAATAGGGTTACAAACCAGAAAATATAAAAATGTTAGGGGTGGATGTTAAATCCAAAATTAAATTAAAACCTAAAATCAAATTAAAAACCTAAAATTAAATTAAAACTCAAAATTAAATTAAAACCTAAAATTAATTATTAGAGTTTATTATAAAAAATCAAAGGTTTGTAAAAAATGTTAGGTTTTATGAAAAAGGTTTTGGTTATGTGTGACAATAGGGAAAAAGGAGGAAAAGAGTGAGAAACATATAATTGAAACAAGAAATAACCCAAAAGAATCTCAGGACTTTCCAGCAACATGCTCACCATCAGGTCAAGAGTGTCTTGGTGTTAGGATCTGGCCTTAGCACGTTTTGTAATAAACCTGCACGGAACCATTACAATGGTCCAAACCTGTAGTGTTAAATCCCAAGAACACATTAAACAAATTAGTATACCATGAGATACAAAGAAAATAAATATATAAAATTTTGTAATGTTAAAATCGATATGGAATGTACGAATGGTTTTACACCATTTTGATCATGGAGATTGAAACATCCTTACCCTACTGAGTTCCTAGAAGTGAATGATATGACTTGTTTGTAGTGAAAAGGGTTTGTAACAAGGATTTAAAGATTTCTAGGGTTCTTAAAAGAATTTGATATTTTGACAAGGTGGTGGCAAGGTCTTTTTTTTTGTCCTTGTTTGTATGAAAATAATGAGATTATATAATGGAAATTAGAGCAAAGATATGGGCTTTGGATGTGCAATTGGGCCTCCAATAACCACAAGCAATAGTGCAGATTTTTGTTTACTTGAGTCTGACATGTTCCAGGATAAATCACAGGGACCTTAGTGTAATTTTTGAAGTTAAAATGTGAAAACAAAATGTAGCCAACATCGATAAAAAAACTCATGTCCAAAAATGGACTCAATCGGATAAACGGTGAATTAGTTGTGAATTTTTGAAGTTTCGCCTCAAATAACTTCATATTGGGCTCTAGTGTCAACTCTGACACGTTCTTCAATAAAAAACTCGTATGGATCGGAGAAGAACCCGGTCTCGACTTTAGAAGAAAAGTTGTAGATCTCTGACTCAGTGACCTTGTGTAAAAAGATGGTCACGATCCGATAGAAATTGAACGAGTTATAAATTATTGAAGTTTTGACCCAGATAATATAATATTCAGCATTCAGGATTTTCGGCGCGTCACATGCACTCTGGGAAAAAAACGAAGACCTTTTGGATACTGTTCGAACTTTGGACCTCCTGTGAAAACCTAGGAAACTCAATTTTTGAAGTTTTGGCGCTAGAATTAGCTCGATACGATAAAAATCTACCAAGTTATGATTTTCTGAACATGACGCAGATAAACTTCTGTCTCAAATTTTCTGTATGAAAATACTTGACAAATCTTTATTTTTGAAGACCTTCTGATCAAAATCGGCTTCTAGCCGTGAGAGATGAAAATGTAGATGACGTCAAGACATAACTTTTTCCACCAGAACGGGTTCAAAACGTGTCACGGGCTTCAAGTTATGAATGTTTTAGTGCGTAAAAACTCCACTTTCAAAACACTTTTTCACCACATTTCTTGGAGAAAACTCGCACATTCGGAGACTTTCTTTAAATAATTGGCTCTGGAGTCGAACCTGAATGTTAGAATACGTTACCAGGGATATCTTGGCGAAAGAACACCTGAATATGACACGTCGGGATGGACTTGTGGATCTTTGAACCCCGAATCATTGTGAAACGGAGAACCGATCTTCAGCACAGAAAATACTCTGAGAACGTCCATTGGAGAAATAAACGTCACTTGTAACTTGACGAAGCTTGCTAAAGATACCTTGATCCCGTAACCATAGAACCAATGATATGCGTGTATGTAATGATGAAATATAAGCCTAAAAGGTCGAAATGAAGAGGGTATATTTTGGGGTACAACAGCTGCCCCTGTTCAATTCTCTTAAACCTGAAGAATTAGATTGGCATGTACGCCATTCGTGGCTTAAAGATAGAAGATGATTAAACACTTAAGTGCCCAGAAATTTGCACTCGCATGTGCAATAGGTAACATTGTTGGTTGATTGTACCAGGAATGGGCTTATAGGTGCCATTTGGAGAGGTGATGGAGAGTCGTCAGAGATGAACTTATAGATGCCATCCAAAGTAACTGTTAACTTCAAACTGGAAGAAGTATCAGAATAAGTCTATGGTTGATTTAATCTGAGGCAGGGGATGTTTGTGCCCGACTTTGACTGGAAGAAGCATCAGAATAAATATTTGGTTGATTTAATTTGAGCCATAAGAGGTCTCTTTGTCTTTAACTGGAAGAAGTTCAGAATAAATCTTTGGTCGATTTAATTTGAGATAGAAAAAGATCCGCTGGAAGAAGTATCAGAATAAATCTTTGGTCGATTTACGCTGAGCCAGAAGATATTTATGATTGTTTTTATCTGGAAGAAGTATCAGACTTAAACCTATACTCGGTTTTACCTGAGCCAGAAAGTGTCTTCAACTGGAAGAAGTATCAGAATAGATCTACACTCGATCTAAGTTGAGCCAGAAGAAAGTCTACCGAAAGAAGTATGAGAATAGATTTATGCTTGATCTAAATTGAGCCAGCAGATATTTATGCTTGACTTTGACTAAAAGAAGTATCAGAATAAATCTTTGGTTAATTTAATCTAAGTCAGAAAAGGGTCTTCAACTGGAAGAAGTGTCATAATAGATCTACGCTCGACCTAACTGAGCCGGAAGAATGTCTACTGGAAGAAGTATCAGAATAAAACTTATGTTTGATTTAAACTGAGCCAACAAATATTTACGCTTGACTTGGTTGATTTAATCTAAGCCAGAAAAGGGTCTTCAACTGGAAGAAGTATCATAATAGATCTATGCTCGACCTAAGCTGAGCAAGAAGAATGTCTACTGGAAGAAGTATCTGAATAAAACTTATGGTTGATTTAAACTGAGCCATCAGATATTTATACTTGACTTAATCTGGAAGAAGTATCTGAATAAATCTTTGGTTGATTTAATCTGATCCAGAAATGGGTCTTCAATTGGAAGAAGTATTAGAATAGATCTACGCTCGACCTAAGTTGAGCCAGAAGAATGTCTACTGGAAGAAGTATCAGAATAAAACATATGGTTAATTTAAACTGAGCCAGCAGATATTTATGCTTGACTTAATCTGGAAGAAGTATCAGAATAAATCCATTCTTGATTTAATCTGAGCCAAAAAATGTCTACGACCATCTTCAACTGGAAGAAGTATCAGAATAAATCTTGGCGTGATTTAAACTGAGCCAAAAGATATTCGCGCTCGTTTTCAACTAGGAGAAGTCTCATAATAGATTTACGCTCGATCTAAGCTGAGCCAGAAGATGTTTTTCTTTGAGAAGATTTTCTGGTCATACCAGTAGTTGATGATGTTGGTCTGTTGATTGATCTTTTCCTGAAAAGGTAAAGAGTTAGCTATATGCAATGTCATGATGTATGAAATGCATTGCGGAATGATGTTCTCAAAATAAATGAGACTGTTTTATATGTGTTTTGTATGCATATGCTACTACATTTGTAAATGATGTATGAATGTGAAATGTTGTCGAAGTGTTTTTGTAAACTCAAGCAGCATTTTTGACTGGGGAAGATAAACCTTTGAATGTTGTTAGGGATGAAGAGTATGTGTATCTTCGATCTTCTGGGGGTTGTCTCTATTGGTAATTCCTGCTCTCTATTTGAAGAAAGTCCATTGGGGAATGACGATCTCTTCTTGGGAAAGAAGAGTTCAAAACTTTGGTGTTCCTCGCTCTATTGGGGAGTTTATACCCTGACTGGGGATATAAGAGATGGATAACCTTCTGGCTTGTCTGGGGAGGATAAAGTTGAATGATATTTGGCTCCATTTTAGATTCAGTAGCAATTCTCTATGGATAGTGGCAACTTTTGCTGGGGAGAGGAATTTTTCCGGTGACTCATGGCCATCTGAGTAACAGACTCAAGCTGGGGAGATGATAATTTATTGGGTAAATTAACCATGTTGGGGAAATAAACCATGTCGATGGAGCAATACTTTACTGAGGAAACACCTTTATTGAGGAAATGAACCATGCTAGAGAGTAGAGACCTGTAGGGGGTTTTTCAATCTCGGAGGAATAAACTCAGCTGGGGAAGAGAACTTCCATGAACTGTACTGGTTGGAACTTCGTAGGTTGGTGACATTGTCGGGAAGAATATCATACTCCTTTATCCGCAAGAGTGATCTGTCAGGGAAATTGCGGAGAATGTATGAACTTGTGAAGATTACTCTGCGGGGATAATCTCATGGAAGTTGTATGGATTCGTGGGCGGCTTGGACATTGTCCCAACTCCCAGAGTCTTGAGTAAATACTAATCAGGGTGATAAGTCTTCTACTGATAGATAGGTGACGAGATGACAGGGAATAGTCTTACGCTTTAATCCCTAAATTTTGTCTGGACTGTCCTTTCAGATTTCCAGTCCATCGGGATACCCCTTTTTTGCTCAAGCTGCCTTTTCAGGTTTTCGACTTGCCGGGTGTACAGTTTTATTTATATATCCCTAGTTTTTGCCCGAACTCTTTTGGTTTACTGGGATACCCTTATTTTTGCCTAGGTCAGTCAACCTAGCGGGTCTTTTTAATGCGTAGTATTTTCCGACTATGTCCGCGTTCACAGGGTGCAAAGAATTATCGTTGTCCATAGCAGTAAGTGTTATAGCACTGCTAGAAAAATGTTTGCTCGATTGTACGTGATCCTTTGTTGGAATTCATGTCAAATGCCCATAAGTGATTCAGATGGAGATCTGCCTCTGGCTATTCGGAACTTTTGAGAGATTCCTTGAATCTTGAATCGACTGCCCCCAGATCAGTTGGACACCATGCCACGCCCCTTGATTATGAAATACTGTTATTGGAAATGTCTTTCCATCTGAGGTGATTCTATTCATTGAGAAGATTTTCGTTCATTGAATATTCGTCGTGTGAATTTCTCTGTTGTCGAACAATTAGTCATATGCAAACAATGTCATTTTAAAAACGCAAAACTTATGTCTGTCTTGAAGTTTTGAAAATGCATTTTTAGTAAACAAACAGAATTTTGTAAGAATATGAATTCAACTCAGGATTTATAGTAAACCTTACAAGAGTCAGGATACCTATTGTAACAGTATGTTTTCGGACTAATCCATGCTTCTATTAGGACTTTTAAGGGTTGTAATGTGGCCTAGTTCACGGTTTAAGAAACAAAGGATAAAGGCTCAAACTTTGTTTGTACCCAACCTGTTCTTCATGATGTTCTTCAGTCCTATACTTGGTTAATTGTGTGTTTAGATCCCAATTGATTCTGGAATCTTTTCTCTGATATTCCGATAATGGTTCGGATACTGAAAGTTAATTTGAGAAGGCAGTCATTTTCGTAACCTTTTCTTTTTTTGAGGATTTGTAGCGACCTCTTTTTTTATTTTATTATCCCTACCTTTTTCCTGGACTGTTTCTTTTGTGATTACAGTCAGTGGGATGCCCCAGTTTTTTCTTAAGTATCCTTCATAGGTTTTGACTTAACGGGCTTTTCTTTTGAAAAATAATGACTGCCTATTTTAATGATTACGGGGAACCATCACTGTCTTTTGATTTAGAAGAGAATCTTCGACACTATTCGCCGTGTATGAAGATAGAGCTTGCGAGTGAATCCACATTTGGGTTAACTGAGAAACTACCCTACCTCAGGTTATGATTAAAGGTTTTAATTTGCCTGAAAAAGAAAACTCCTACTTCTTAGGCTCAAAGGGGTTGACTAGGGATTATCTTCCTTATAACTCCACTATTTAGGATTTGAAACAACGTATATACATCGTTAGCAAGGTTTGTTCAAAAGCATACTTTATGAGATTATGGTATTTTTTTCGTCATCCTCCCTCTAAAGGCTTATAGCTTTTAATTGAGAGTTGAATATCACAAAAATGAAGTAAAAGTATAGTTTCAGTATAGTGAAAACGAATGGATTAGTTCAAGACAAACATATGCAATGCATTAACGGAATAACAAAGTTTGACATAAAATAAGTGTTCGAACAATCAAAAGAAATTACAATTTGAAAGTTCTAATGAACAAAAAGCCTCTCTGTCTGAACTTGTCACTTCAGATGGTGTGCCTTTGAGGGATGGCCGAAGAATTCAGTCTAATCTTCTTGTGTGAACTCCAGCACTCCTTCATCGATCAAGTCCTGAATCTTATTTTTCAATGCCCAACAACTATTAGTTTCATGCCGTGGACTATTGGAATGATAAGCGTGTCTCACATTAGGATTGTACCAAGGAGAGGCGATGTTGGGATTCTTAGGAGGACCTTTCAATGTTATCAACTCCATCTTTAACATGTGTTGTAATACTTGAGCCGAGGACATGTTGATTTTGGTGAATTTCCTTTTAGGCGTGTCTTGCTTACACTGACTGCCTTGTCATTTTTGTTGCATCAGCGCTGGATTAGAGATCCACACTACCCCCACATATCGGTTGAGATCACTCTTATTATGATCTTTCTGGTCGTACACAGTACAAGACTCCTTCTTTCCATTGTATGATCTCTTCTGAGTACTCGAAGATGCAGTCCCCTGAATTTCACTGCTCCTGAGTTTATTTTCAACATGTTCCCGCATGAACATGTCACCTAGTTCCCTGTCTGGGAAGAGAGGTTAATCATTGATTAGGCCCCAAGCTCTAACAGTTTTCCCCAGATGGTTGTATCTATCTTGATGAAGCTTGCTGATGAGAATCCTCAACTCTTCTTGTCCCTGAGCTAAAATTTGGATAAGAGTCATCTTACTACTCATCTGGATTTTCATCATTTCCATCTCAATTTTCAATTGTTCCAACTGGTCATCCTTGTTATCTTCAGGATTTTTCTTGGTCATGTTCCCAACGAGGAGTGCTTTCAACTCTTCTTGTCCCTTGGATAGATTCGGGAACATTTCCTTGAACTGAGTATCTTGAGTTTGGAGATCTTTAATTGTCTATTCGAGAGCCATTTCTGCTGAAATAAATAGCAAGGAGATGAGAAACCTGTCTTGAGAATACTTGTTATGCAATGACATGATACGTAAATGCATATGCAGTGTTTTTAAGGATCTTTAGGGAATCTAATTTGAAACGTTAGAAATTGAATTTGATTGCAGCTTTGTCCGAAGAACTTTGAGTTTTGAACGTCCTCCTATAAGAATCAAGCTAACCATATCAAGTGGGTCATAGCCTCTGACTCAAGATAATGTACCTTAATCTTGAAGGCATCTGGCTAAATCAAAATAAATCCTCTTGCCCCTTGATAGAATATGATTTTCTTTAATAGCTCCTGCAAATAGTGCACGGTGAATCCCTAAGATCCTTGAAATGGTTAGTGAAAATGCTATGATATGATGTCATGATGTTATGATGTCATGTTAGAACAGATAATCAAACACAAGCAAAGCACACAAGGTCTTAGGTTCAGGATTACATGGGGTTTGTAAGTAAGTACTCTCTTGAAGTTTAGTTGGCTTAACCTGTCCTAGCAATAGTAATCGGGTTCTAGGGATATCATATCATTGATCTTTCTCTCAGGTATTGTTTCAGCTCAAGCATCTGAATTGCAACTGAAACATCCCAAAAGTCCAATCTCAATGAGTGTAGTATCGAGTATCAACCAACTTCAATTTGCACCAAAGCCGACTATCTCACTACTTTCTAATGGCCAAGATGAGTCGATTTATGGTTCTAAAGGCCAGTTAGTGCTTAATGACACTATGTGGAAGCCTAATGTAATCCCTTACTGACTCAAGGAACATTAGTACAAGCCAGAATGTCACACTAACGTAGCTATCGTATCATCCATATCGGTCTACACCGTACAACCTCTATGATTTATTGCTAATTACCTAATGGGGTTCCCTGATTCAGGTGTAGGATCTTTGCAAGAAATACCCAAACATACCCTCAAATATAAATCAAATAAAGCAAACAGTTTAAAGCAAGTAAATATGATCTAAGCTCTTAAGGTAAGCCCTCTTTCTAGATCCAGTGCCCCCAGCAGAGTCGCAAGTTCTGTAATTCGGTGGGAGAACTAACTTGGTTTAGTTTTGCGTGTTATCTCAAATATTGCGGTTAGCAAGAGTCGCCACCGACTTTTCTTTTATCCAATAAGGAAAGGTGAAAAGAACAGGAAATACCTTTGATAGATTTTGAGTTCGGGGGGTAGGTTATGAAAAGGGAAGGTGTTAGCACCATTTTCATCTGTAGTTATCTACGAGCTCTTAATTGCTTGCTCACTGTTGAAATGCTTTGTGTGTGTTTGAAAAAGTTTTGAAATGCCAAATAGCAAGGCAGTTTGTTTTATGATAACTCTTGTATCAGTCCTCAAGAGTGTTGATAAAGCATTATGAAAATGTTTTTAAAAGTGTGAGGTGTGAAAAAGTGTTTTAAATCATGAGCAAGCAATTAACAGTAACTACCCAATCAAGGTCTTTCTTGTATTTTTCCTCCTCCTTTAGATAGTGCTATCCATATCATTAGTTAGCGAGAAACCCTATCTTTGGATGTTTAAGGGACAGGTGTAGGGTCGTCGTTATAGTCATTGAAGGCAACATGTAGGGATACCTTTAGCAATTTTGAAGGGACTGTCATTATATATTCATAGGCAACAACGAGGGACAAGATCATATACCATAGGCAACTTCGAGGGACATCGAGGGACTACGATCTTTATGATGATTTATGAATGATGGACTTTGCCCATGGTATCCCTACGTTCGAGGGACATAAACATTATTTTTCCGAGGCAACAAGAGAGGTCACCCTAGAGGTGCAAGTGTGTGAATAGTGTATTGAATTCAGTTATTTAATTTTGCATTTAGGGTTACCTATCGTTCATTTTTATCTTGTAATACAAACCCTAATTACTACTAATAATTGTATAAAATATAGTAGCAGAAGGTAAAGGCGGAAATATAAACCTAGACTATTACAGAGCTTTGGGGCAGTTACATAATAGTGAAGAGTGCAGAAAAAAAATCCTAAAACTATTACATCCCGGAAGCAATTACATGATAATAATAATTAAAAAAATGTGGGAAAATTAAAGCTACGCTATTACAATTGAACACGCCCTATACACTTTATCTAGGAAACTAAAAATAAGATGACAATAGAAAAGAAAATGTTTTGGTGATTTTTTATGAAAAAAATGATTTATTATAATTAATTAAATAAACCTAAAAAAACCTAATTAATTTTAATTAATAAAAAAAGGTTAATTTTGAAAAAAAAAGTTAAAAAACCTAAAACCTAATTAATTTTAATTAATAAAAAAAAGTTTAAATTCGAAAAAAAAGGTTAATTAAAAAAACCTAAAACCTAATTAATTTTAATTAATAAAAAAAAGATTTATATTTAATGATAAATAAAAAAAGAATTAAGTTTGTCAAAAAATAGAAAGGGAAAAAAAGCAATGGGAATAGCGTTACAAACCAGAAAATATAAAAATGTCAGGGTGGGTGTTGAATCTAAAATTAAATTAAAATCTAAAATTATATTAAAAACCTAAAATTAAGTTAAAACCTAAAATTAAGTTAAAACCTAAAATTAAGTTAAAATCTATAATTAATTATTTGAGTTTATTATGAAAAATCAAAGGTTTGTGAAAAATGTTAGGTTTTATGAAAAAGGTTTTGGTTATGTGTGACAATAGGGAAAAAGTAGGAAAAGAGTAAGAAACATAGAATTGAAACAAGAAATAACCCAAAAGAATCTCAGGACTATCCAGGAACATGCTCACCACCAGGCCAAGCGTGCCTTGGTGTTAGGATCTGGCCTTAGCACGTTTTGTAATACACCTGCATGAGACCATTACGATGGTCTAAACCTGCAGCGTTAAGTCTCAAGAACACATTAAACAACTTAGTATACCATGAGATACAAAGAAAACAAATATGTGAAACTGTGTAATGTTAAAACTGATATGGCATGTATGAATACTTCTACACCCTTTTGATCATGGAGATCGAATCAGCCTTACCCTACTAAGTTTCTGAAAGTGAATGATATGGCTTGTTTTTAGTGAAAAGGGTTTGTAACAAGGATTTCAAGATTTCTAGGGTTCTTAAAAGAATTTGATATTTTGACAAGGTGGTGACAAGGGTTTTTTTTGTGTCCTTATTTGTATGAACAGAATGAGATTATGTAATCAAAATTAGAGTAAAGATATGGGCTTTGGATGTGCAATTGGGCCTCCAATAACCACAAGTAATAATGCATATTTTTGTTCACTTGAGTCTGACACGTTCCAGGCTAAATAGCAGGGACCTTAGTGCAATTTATGAAGTTGAAATGTGAAAACAAATTATATATGACATAGAGAAAAAACTCTTGTCTGAAAATGAGCTCAATCGGATAAACGGTGAATTAGTTATGAATTTTTGAAGTTTCACCTCAGACAACTTAACTTTGGGCTCTAGTGTCAACTCTGATACGTTCTTCAATAAAAAACTGGTATTGATCAGAGCAGAACCCGGTATCGGCTTTATAATAAAAGTTGTATATCTCTGAGTCAGTGACCTTATGTAAAAAGATAGGTCCAGTCTGTTAAAAATTGTCTGAGTTATGAATTTTTAAAGTTTCGACCCAGATGAAATAATATTCAGCATTCAGGATTTCCAGCGCGTCACGCGCACTCTGGGCGAAATCCGAAGACCTTTTGGATACTTTCAAACTTGGAACCTCCTGTAAAAAAGTATCCAACTCAATTTGTGAAATTTTGGCTCCGGAACCAGCTCGATACGATGAAAATCCATCAATTTATGATTTTCTGAACATGGCGCTGATAAATTTCTGTCACAAATTTTTTGTACGAAAATACTTGATAAAACCGCATTTTTGAAAACCTTCTGATTGAAATCGAATTCTAGCCGTGAGAGATGAAAATGTAGATGACGCCAAGAAGGAATTTTGGCCACCTGAACGGGTTCAAAATGAGCCACGGGCTTCAAGTTATAAATTTTTTAGTGCGTAAAAACTGCACTTTCAGCACACTTTTTCACCATATTTCTTCGAGAAAACTCGCACATTCGGAGACCTTCTTTAAAGAATTGGCTCTCGAGACGAACCTGAAATTGAGAATACATTACCAGGGATATATTGGCGAAAGAACACGTGAATATGACGCGCCGGGTTGGACTTGTGAATCTTTGAACTCCGAATCATTGCGAAACGGCGAACCGATCTTCAACACGAAAAATACTCTGAGAACATCCATTGGCGAAATAAACGTCACTTGTAACCTGATGAGACTTGCTAAAGATACCTTGATCTCATGACCATAGAACCAATAATATGCGTGTATGTAATGATTATATATAAGCCAAAAAGGTCGAAATGAAGAGGGTAAATTTTGGGTACAACACCACCCATTGAGGATATGATTTCACTGCTAAGAACCCTGCATTGAACTATTTCATAACCTCAGCCTTGATCTTTTTTGATATTTCAGGATGCATGCGATGAACCTTCTTTTTTATCGGAGTACAACCTTCTTTCATTGGCAGACGGTGAACCACAATATCGGTATCGAGCCCTGGCATATCTTCGTATGACTAGGCGAAGACTTCAACATATTCATGTAGCATCTGGATTAAACTTCTTTTGACACTGCTCTCTAAGTCAGCACCTATCTTGACATCTTTCTTGTCCATCTCAGTACCCAAGTTCAAAACTTCAACCGACTCTTCATGTGGTTGGATAGTTTTCTCTTCTTGTATCAAGAGTCTGGCAAGTTCTCCAGGTATTTCACAATCTTTCTCACCTTCGTCCTCAGATTGGTAGATCGGGTTTTTGAAGTAATATGCGGCAATAACATAATCGTTATCGACGAGATCCATAGTGGATGAGGATCTGCAATGTAGTGTGTGGGTGTGTGGAAGAACACATAGCTATTTTGAAAATAAGATAAAAGAAAGACAGAGATCACAAAATTTGTATGCAAAACGTCCAATGTTTTTATTGAATGAACAAATGTTTATGAATCATTAATCCCTTTAACAAATGAACCATTGTGCCATGGGTAAGACACAAGGTTATAAAGTCATTGTTTATTACATAGCCAAAAAATTTTGAAAACAAAAAGACAGGAATATAACTATTACTCCTGACTAAAGGAGATGGGAAAGATGTCTTCTACCTTCCAGTTTTCCAGTCCATCACCCATGGTCAGGAATATCCAGCTATTGAAGTCACAATCACTGTCTGTGTCTTCTATAGCATTGACCCCATTGTTGTTGATGCGGAACAGAGGTCTCCTAGCACGAGTGCATCGAACAGCCCTCTGACTTTCTGTAGTAAAGTCCAGAGCGAACTTGTTAGATTTATAAGGGATATCAGGAAGCTGACCCGAAATTATATTATCACCTTCTTCAATAGCAGCCTTAGCATCTCTCAAGGAGGCCATCTTGTACGGAGTTTTGGTGATCTTTGAAATGGCTGAAACATCTTCAACAGCAGTAGGAGAGATTACTTCAAAGGTTTGACAGGGTGTTTCAATAAATTCTCCATCCATCTTGACATATCGGAATGAGTTGAGGTGGCTGACCATATATTCCTCCTCTCCACAAACAGTAACAACTTTCCCTTTCACTAGATATTTCAGTTTCTAGTGCAAGGTGGAAGTGACAGCACCTGCCTCATGGATCCAAGGGTGTCCCAATAAACAAGAGTAAGTCGGCCGGATGTCCATGACATAGAAAGTGGACTCAAAAATCTGTGAACCCACCTTAATCGGGAGGTCCACCTCTCCATGCACCATTCTTTTCGATCCGTCGAAGGCTCGAACTATGATATTATCGGGCTTTAGCACCACCCCTTCACAATCTAATTGGTCGAGAGCGCCATTTGTCTGAACATTCAGAGATGATCATGTGTCAATGAATACATGGGCCAATGTGGTGCCATTGCCTTCAATGGAGATATACAGGGACCTATTGTGATTCCTCCCCTCCGGAGTCAAGTCAGCATCGGATAAACCCAAACCATTCTCAGTTGTCAGACTAGCCACGTATCTTCCAAATTGATCTGCCGAAATTTCTTGCGGCACATGGGCAGTCTTCAAAAATTTCACTAAAGCCTTCACATGGGCATCAGAACACAGCAGTAGTGACAACATAGATATTTTGGATGGGGTCTGCCCCAGCTGTTCAACAATTTTATAATCACTTTGGAGAATGATTTTCAAAACCTCTTCCAAATCTTGTCCAGAAGTATCTTTGATCAGAGCTTCTTTTGGTGCCTCCGTCCAGGCAGGCTCTATCACCGGCTCTTTACCCCAAGCCCCAGCAGTCGTCTTAGTAACTGTAACCTGAGCAGGTGGAGAGATTTCCGGGGAGAAAATCCTTCCACTTCTTGTAATCTTACGGGTCCCGCAATATTGTAAATACGGGGATCAACTTCTTAATTCTCTTCATAAGACAATTCTTGCTTGACGCCATGGTAATAGATGTCAGACCCATAATTTCACGGAATAGCCTTCTTCGAGGAATATGGAATAGGCCCGGAAGTTGTAATAACCAGAGGAGCAGCTTTTGGATGGAGGTAATCCTTATAGGACCTTTGGAAGGGATCCTAAAAGGAGAACCGAATATAACATACAGATCTTGGCACACATTCTAAACAGACAGAACCTTTTCAATCAAAATCACGTGTTCATCCATCAGTCGTTGAACACCTTCTTTCAGCAATCCATAATTGTTGGGTTGTACGGAACAATAGTAACATCCTTCAACACAACTCGGAAATAAACCGACCTGGAACAGATTATTCTTGATTGTAGAAAGGGGAGTAACCATATCATCCACAAAAGTAACATATAGCACATCTTCAACATCACTTATACCCTTGTCATGCTTGGGCATAGGTGCGGTGATGACATTTGGGGTCTCCGGAGGGTCAAACTCAATTTGTTCGTTATCGATCATGTCCTGGATCTTGGTCTTCAGAGCCTAGCAATTATTAGTGTCATGACCAGGACTATTTGAATGATAAGCACACCTCGCGTTTGGATTATATTTTGGAGAAGTGGTGTTGGGATTCTGAGGAGGATCCTGTAGTGAAATGAGTTCGGCCTTCAGCAAATGTTGTAGTGCATGAGATAAAGGCATTCCAATTTTAGTAAACTTCCTAAGTGGAGCATCTGGTATTCGTCGACTAACTTGGTTTTGTTGTTGTTGAGCAGGCGCCAGATTGAAAATTAACACTGCTCCCATGGATTGGTGACAACTACTTTTACTACGGCTCCTCTGGCCATAGACTGTATTGACCTCCTTTTTTCCTCCAAATGGCTTCTTCACAGCATTTGAAGATGTAACCATCAGGATCTTCCTACTCTTTATACCACTTTCTATTCTTTCCCCTATCAGAATCATCTTTGTGAAGCCAGACGAAGAGCTTCCGATCAACAAATTAAAGAACGGGCTTGTCAGAGTGCCCATAAACATATCCACCATTTCTCGATCATTCTGAGGAGGTTGCACCCTTCCAGCTAAGTCCCTCCATTTTTGAGCATATTCCTTGAACCCTTCATTAGAGCCCATGGACATATTCTGCAGTTGCACTCGAGTTGGTGTCAGGTCAGTATTGTATTGGTACTGCTTATAGAAAGCAACAACCAAGTCCTCCCACATATGAATATTGGTTCCTTCTAACTGATAAAACCATTCCAGTTGAGTGCCAGCCAAACTTTCTTGGAAGAAATGGACCCATAACTTCTGGTCAGCAGTGTGAGGCTGTATCCTCCGAACATACGACCTCAAGTGGAGCTTACCAAATATAGGGACCTTGAACTTAGGTGGGATGACCACCCCTAGAACCAGACCTAATTCACCAAAATCCAGTCCCAACACCTGCTAGATTTCCATTGCATTGAGCATGTCCTCCAACTTCTTATATCTGTCATCCGCAGGAGGATACTCTTTGTTAGAAAAGTCTTCGTCTTCATAATGGTGATCATATTCTTCAAAGGAGTCATCTTCCACTTGGATTGGTTGAGCGGGACCCTTGAACCTCCTCCACATGTTGAGGACAACAACAGACTTTTTGGTCTTCTTTTTTCAACGAGGAGCGCCAACAGCTCTTTTTACCCTTGGGCCAAATTCATTAGAGTTTCTTGTAACTGGGTGTGTTGAGCCTGGAGATCCTTAATAGTTTGTTCGAGGGCCATTTTTCTGCTAAAATAAACAGTGAGAAAATGAGAAATCTGTACGAAAAACCTGTTATCAAATGATGCATGATATGTAAATTCCATGATTTCAAGGACCTTAGGAAATTTAAATTTGCTAGATGGAAACAAGAAACAAAAAAATTTATTAGAAAAGTTCAAATTACATCTGCCTTTTAGGCTTACAATGATAACAAAAGCTTTCAAAGATAAAATAAACTCCTAAAATCTAAGAATTAAATCTCCCATGCACGCTTCCTCTTTGTACTGATGTATGCATTAAGACCCTGCTCCTCTTGAAGTTGCCTTGTGAGCTCCAACACTTTCTTTTCATTTGCATAGAATTGAGTCTCAAAGATGTCCCATTCTTCCTTCAGTTGAATCCAAGACTTCTGAAACTCTTCAAGGTCAGTAGACATATCGGGATGGAGAATGGTATAAGGAACATCCCCCTCAACAAAAGGCTCCACAACTATTGGTTGGATGGATGGATGCAACATCATGAGATTTTGAGCGCGAGTTCGCACCCATTTGAGATAAGGCTCCAGAGGAATAAAGTTCGTATGCCCTAAAGTCTTTCTATCAGCCTTGTTTACCATGCCCCAAGCTCGTGCAAACCTTTGATGATAACCTTGGACATCTTTCTCGTAGTCGAATACAATTCCTTGGATGAGTGCGTCATGAGGGCCATCTCTTCGAGCATAGCCAAATTGTCGTATTTACAGAGAAGGTTATAAGTAATGCCTCCTCTAATGCCCAAGAGTGGGACGTTAGGGAACTCCCCACAATGGTCAATGATAGTAACATCCTCCAGAGATCGGAAACACCAATAAATATACGAATGAGAGAGCGACATCATCCTTTGAGACCACGTCAAGCATTGTTCATTATTCAATACTGATCGAGGAAGGTTAGAAATAGACCACCTAGATAGCAACGAAATGCAACACATAAGAGTCCCTCTCTTCCTCATAGTATGAGTGTGAAGACAATGTAGAATGTCTCCAAGCAAAGTAGGCACAGGGTTACGAGAAAGAAAAACCTTGAAAGCAGCCACATCTATGAGTTGGTCCGGATTAGGGAACACAACCAAACCATAGATTAGAAGAGCCAAGACATCTTCAAAAGCGTGAAAATACATATCTTCCCAAAACATTCGAGCCTTCTCTAACAGAAACTTGGCTAGAAAACCCTCGACTCCACTCCTTGTTTCCTAATTAGCTACAATGTCGGATCTCTTCAAATGCAAGGCCTTGGCAATAACTTCAGGCTCTAGAGTTTCCTCTAAAATAGTGAATTACATTTGATCAAGCACAAGCACCCCTAATAGTTGAGAGAACTCTTCCAATGTAGGCACCAACTGATTGTCGGGAAAGGTGAAACAATGGTGCATAGGATCAAAGAACTGAAAGAGCACACGCATCATGTCTTCTTGAAAGCTTGAGGTAGCCGAATTGAGAAGTCGATCATATGTTTTGGTGAAGGGATAACCTTCAGGAACCCTTGATGCTAACTCTTTGAGTTGAGGAGGCACTTTTACCAAGCTGATTCGGATGGTATTCTGCGAGTGGAAGCTATATCCTACAAAACCGAACAAAGATAAATCCTTAGATCCTTCAAATGGTTAGTAGAAATGTTATGGCATGATGTTATGCTGTTTATGATGTTATGAATAATTAATAAAAAACAAAATACACAAATACCTTAGGTTTAGGCTTGCATGGGGTTTATAGGTAAGTACCCTCTTGAAGTTTAGTTGGTTCAACTTGTCCTAAAAGAAGTAACCGGGTTTTAAGGAAACTCGGTATCATTGACATTTCTTCATCGAGCATTGTTTTAGCATAAGCAATATGTTTTCATGACCAAAATATCCCGAAATTCTGATCTCAATGAGTGTAGTATCAAGTATCAACCAACTTCAGTCTGCACCAAAGCCAGCTATCTCACAACTTTCTATTTGCCGAGTTGTTCAACTAAGGTTCTACGGTCAGTTAGTGCTTTATGACACCACTCAGCGACCCCATATTCTCCTTGATTCAACTCAAGGGATACTGATACCCACAAATGTGTCACACTAATGTAGTTATCGCTTCAACCATATCGGTATACGCCGTATAATTTCCATGAGCTATTGCTACTTACCTAAAATGCCCCAGATCCGAGTATAGGATCTTTACAAGAATAACCAAACAACCCTTCAAGAATAAATCAAGCAATTCAAACAAGGAAAGCATTTAAAATATGAACTATCTCTAAGATAACTCCACTTTTATCATTCCCAGCAGAGTCGCCAGTTTTGTAATACGGTGGGAGAACTGACTTTACTATTTTTGCGTTTTTTTCACAATTGTTGCGGTTAGCAGGAGTCTCCATCGAATTTTCTTTTATCCAATAAGAAAAGAGTGAAAATAACAGGAAAGACCTTTTAAAGATTTTGGGTTCGGGGGGTAGGTTATGGAAAGGGAAGGTGTTAGCACCCTTTCCATCTGTAGTTATCTAAGGGCTCTTAGTTGCTAGCTCACTTTGAAAATTCTTTTTAGTGTAAGTGTATTTGAAAATATTTTTTAAAAGACGCCTTAGTGCGTCGAAATTTTTAATGATTCTCATATCGTTGAGAATGCATACAAAGTGTTTTTGTCTTAGAAAAATATTTAGAAAAGGGAGTGTATATGTGAGAAATTTGTTTTATGAGCAAGCAACTAAAAGTTGTCTACCTACTCGAATGGTCTTTGTTATTTTCCTCTTTTCCTTTAGATAGTGCTATCCTACCATTAGTTAGTAGGTAACCTTATCATTGAATGTTTTAAGGGACAGTCGAGGGTCATCGTACAGTCACGAAGGCAACTTGTAAGATATTTTAGCAATTACCCTAAGGTATCAAGATCATTTACCGAGGTAGCATTGAAGGGTCATCAAGGGACTATGATCTTGTATCCAAAGGGTCTTTGCTAAAACTTCTCACATTCGATAGACGTGATTGTTTGTTTTCCGAAGGCAGCAGGTGGAGGTACCTTAGAGGTGCGCGTGTGCGAAGTGTGTTGTGTTTCGGTTATTTATCTTGGATATTTAGATTTTCTACCGTTTTCTTTTGAACCTTGTCATGCAAATCTATTAACATACATCTAACAGTTAAATATACGCAGAAAAAATAAAGATGCGAGAATTAAACTACGCTATTACATCGCTTCGGGATGGGGGAGTACAAACCAAAATGGGGGGAAAATGTAAATGAACTCTAATTTTAACTATTACAACTTATGGGCAATTACATAAATTATGAAAAATAATAATGCAAAAATGTAAATAACGCAAGGGGGAAATATCTAAAACCCTAAAAATTCTAAGTATACAAAATATTTTTGTTGTTTTTAATTTTAATTAGAAAAAAAAACTTTGAACCTAATTCTAACCAATTTTAATTAACAAAATAATCTCATAATTATTTTAATTAATTAATTTTTTATTATAAAAAATAATTTAATTAATTAAACCCTAAATCTAATTTTTATTTGATTTTATGATTTTTTATTAAAAAAATTAGTTATTAAAAGAAAAGAAAAGAATAAAATAGAAAATGAAATAATATAAAAAATGCAAATGGACTGTGCTGCCAAACAATTATGGGGGTGCAATCCAGAGTTTGTTAGGCCCAATTATAACTGAGCCCAAAAGCTGCTTGTGATCCAGCACATCTAAACCCGTGTTTCCCATGGTCCACCTGCATATCCAGGGGCATTGGATTTGATACCTTGAGATCTGATGGCCCAGATTTGAGTTGCATTGTATGCGCACTGGACTTGCAAGCATCAGATCAACCAAAATAACAGAAAAATAAAAATGCCTTGCTCCTGACTCGAACCCAGGACAACGAGCATGAAGGCCTTATGTGCATGTGTTTTGCCACTGGGGTGGCATGATTCATCTGTTAGATAAATACGAATGATTAAATATAACATTAAACCAATTATTTCCCATTTCAAACACGCGCGTGCAACTTGATTTGAATGGACGACTAACAAAGTGACACACAGGCCACCAGAGTCAGCCCACCAGAGTCAACTTTCTGGTTGTCTTCTCCGGTGGGATTGAAACCTATCCTTGCAAAACAACAATAATTAAGAATCCAAAATAACCCTACCCCCCTTTAAAAATCCCCCTGAGTCCAAATCAAGTCTTTTTTTCAGTTAAAATGCCTTGAATCATACACTTTGACACAAAACGTCCGATCGGGGATAAAAATGGCATTCATCATTCTGCGTGCATGGGAATGCATCAAGGGTCACAACCTACTCATCAAAGATTCAAGAACACGTTAATAACATCAATGCATCATAAAATAACGTAAAACTAAATATACAAGATTTAGAAAAAAAATGGAGAATCAATGAGGTCATGATGCATGGTTTCAGGCGTGTAAGATCACCATGAATGGTCTAGTACTACCTTTGGGTATCCCATGAGGATAATGAGACTGGAGTTATGGACTGAAACGACTTGTGGACAGAGTCTGGGACTCAAGATTTGTTGGGAGAATTTTTGAATAATTTCCGGGTTTCTTGCGCAATGTCAATCATCCCTTTGATCTGCTTTGGCTTGCCTTTATATAGAGAATGGAAAGGGCTAGCAAAGATGGAATGATATCAAGCCATGATGGCGATGATAAAGCCAAAAATCAAGATTTGAAAACTTCCCATATTTGATGCATTCTTGAGTTTGTATGAACCTGGACGTGTTTTATAGGTCGTGACTAGATACATTGGGCTTGCAAAGGGCTGAAATCAACAGGCCTAAAACCCCACACATCATTTTCATTTTTATTGGATTTTACTTATTTTTTAAAATGAGTGAAATTCAAATAAAAGTAATAAAAATCAACAAAATGTGAATGCTTTTTATAGGTCCTCTAAGGTGTTGTAAGTACGTTTGAACATCAAAAACTGGGCTTATTAACTCAAAATTGCAATTTTGCTCAATTTGCATTTCATGACTTTCTTCAAAATTTCCCAACTTATGCAACCCATAACTTGCTCAATTTTCATCTTTTGAAGATGATCTTGGACTTCTTGGAAAGCTCAAGACGTCCTATACAATCTTTATGTTGATCATTTCTTTTGAAGACTTTATCTTGATGTAAGTTGCCTTGACAAAAAGTGTCTTTTGTTGACTTTTGAAAATGACCTATAATGTTTTAGCTCATATATTTCAAATGAACCAGTTTTTGGACTTGAGCATATAAACCCAGTTGTATAGAATTGAATTTTCTTCAAATTGAGCCTTGGTTGGGGAAAAGTTGATGAAGCATGTGAAAGTTATGCCTGGTCAAAGTTCAGTTGACTTCTCCTAAGGAAACCCTAATTTGACAATTCTTGACTTTTAATGAATTGAGGCTTTCCTTAGGGAATCATGATCAATATTTGATCAAATGATGAATATCACTTCAAAATGTTGATGTTGACCAAAAATCTTGAAGTTTGACTGTATGTTGACAACATTTGACTTTTTGACCAATACAGTTTATTTTCAATTATCTGAGCCATTGACTGAGCAAACTTGTGATGTAGGATTTGAAACTTGACATGAACCTTATTGAGGACCTATGGAGAACCATGAAAGCTACTTGAGACCTTTGCAACTCAAACTTCTTTGAGAAACTCAAAGCCCTAATTGTAGACTGTTGGCTTAGAAGGTGAGTTGACTAGCCATCCCTTGAGATTCTTTGAGTATTTGAGGAGCCTTGAAAGAATGTCTTGAGAAAGATGTGAGGGAAAATTTTAGGGTACAACATATAGAAAACTAAAAATTAATAAAACATTATTCTACTCGTCCATTGGATGGACGAACCTGAAACACTTTTTTCAATGTGTGACATTTTCGTATTTTAGTTTCAACTGCTCGTATTTTAGAAATAATAAAATAATATGAAATAAATTTTATAAGAAAAAAATTAAAAATATTACTTAAAATATTTTTTATATTAAAATATTAATTAATTAATTTTTATAATGATTTTAGTTATTTTTTAACATTAAAAACTTATTTTAATTATTTTATATTAATTAACATAAAAATTATAACATTTAAATAATAAAAAATAATTAAAAATATGACCATGCATGGGTCAAACCCATGGATGAACCAATGAGATAAAACAAATCTAGCATGGGGTCGTCCAACCCATGGACAAACCATTGAAGAAAAAGTAGCATCCTGATAAATAATTTTCAAAGTGTGGTATTATGGTATATTATTTTTAAAAACATGGTAAAGAGGTAAAAAAATCGCATAAAACACTAGTCACTCACTTGCAACATAACCAAACTGCAATTAAACAACAACTACATTCTCAAGAAATATGTTTTTACAAAAATAAATTTTATTTTAAAATTATTAAAATTGTTGAATAATGTTTCTACTTTTACCAACTTACTCAATAAAAAAGAAAGTGAGTTTCTCTTTACACCTAGTAGTGGTGATTCCCTTCGGATATGCACATTCAAATGCACCTCTCATCATGTTTAGGATGTGCGTATTCGAAGACACCCTTTTTAACATGTTTTAATACTTAAAAGTTGGATGCAAAATTTTAGAGGTTGTTTCGAATATGCACATTCGAAACCACCTGTACAAATGTTTCAGATATGCATTTTTTAAACTTCCTCTATTTGTGTCATTTTTGTCTAAAACTACATCAATACAAATACCTTATAAACGGACAATTTTTTATGATTTTTTCGAAAATATGAAATGAACATAACAATACAGACATAGCGATTAGATTAGATGTTCAGACATAGATAAACATAATTTAGTATATAAGTTGTTCGGAAAGTGCGTAATATCAAAATATTACATCGGTAACAAAAAACAATACATATCATAGGCTACTGCTAGTGTGTATGCCTAATCTTAACCCAATGTGACCTCCTCTGCCTCCTATACTATGTCGCACTGGATGCCTCCTTAACCATCCTATCAACGATGGCAACTGCCTCAGGACTGTCCAACTCGATGATCCTAATATCCAATGCCTCCTGCCCAAGTAGGTGGATGCTCTGACATATCGGCAAAAGATCAGTGGCATTGTCATCCTCGGCCTTCTGGTTCTCTAAGAGCTCCTCATGAGCTGGCCTAGGTGGACGTCCAGGACCATCTGGTGTCATGATAGCGTGTGACAAGTTAAAGAACCATGTCAGGTAACCCTCTACACAATGCCAACTCTGAGATGCGGCATCATATGATACTCCTGTGGTATCAAATGATTCTCCCAATCATGGAAGATGCCATCGAGATCTCGCCAGACAATGATGTCAGGAGCATCCTGAAAAGGAGATCTCGGTATCTTATGCACATAGTTAAACTGCCAGATACACCGTTCCAGAAGATACTTGACCATAAGATTCGACCCACATGCTAGCCACCCCGAGTATAATGAGATGAGATCGAATGTGATAATATCCATGTAATTAGGGGTGTTCAAATCCAAACCAATCCAAATAAAAAACCGAAAACTGATCCAAAAAACTAAAAACCGCAAAAAATTGAAATTTATTGGATGTGTTTGGATGTCATTTTGTGAAAACGGATCCGTTCGGATCGGATTTCAAATTAATATTTCAAAACCGATTCAAACCAAACCGAACCGCATATATATATATATATATATATATATATATATATATATATATATATATATATATATATATATATATATATATATATATATATATATATATATATATATATATATATATATATATATATATATATATATATATATATATATATATATATATATATATATATATACTTATTTACTTTTTATTGATATGATATGTTACGTGAATTTATTATTATATGATAATAAATTTTTTAATAATATTTATTAGTTTGATATAATCTATTTATTTTTATTATTTCAACCATAATCGATCACTCTAATTTTATAATATTAATTTTTAATATATCATATCTTATATATTATATCAAATCTATGATTTATTAGTAGTTTTATAATATTAATAAAAATATAATGTGTAATTTGGATATCCAAAAATCGATCCAAATTAAACCGCATAAAATTGGATCGGGTCGGATTAGATTTTTTTTAATATATCATCCAAAACCGGCCGAACCTCAAGTAAATTTATCTTTAGATCAGATGAGTTGTTGTCTTAAAACCGATCCAAACTGAACCGCGACCACTCCTACATGTAATCCTCAAATGGTGTCCATTTGATGTCATCGTGATTAGTACAATCAAGATACACATGATAAGGAGACACTCTATGATTCCCTCTGTGGAGGACATACTTTGCAGCCCTCGACATGTCGTTAGTATAAGCCAGATCACGCTCGAAACCATGAATGTGGTGGAAGTGAGAGATTATCCAGCTCTGAAACAACAATTAGATAATATGTGAGTACAAATTATAAAAATAAAATTAAGGTTAATAGTTGAAATGAAAGGTACCGTGAGGAGTGCACAAGATCCAGTGAGATATCTCGTCCTCCAGTTTGAAGCTTCATTCAGCTTGTGGTATAGGTATACCAAGATGGCGGCCCCCCAATTCCACTCACGAACTGTACTCAGATCCATAAAATACCGGAGGTATGTCACATCTACGTAGTAGGCACTTTTATCCACAAAGAGGGACGTGTCAACCAAAAACATGAAGTAACACCGTAAAGCACAATCTCGGTGGTACTGGACAAAAACCTCGTCACCCTCATCCTCGTTGTTGCAACCAGATGCTCCTCATATAGTTCCTTCAGGTAGGAGAACTTTGCATGCAACCCATTTGTGGTTCTGCAGTCCTCAACTACCCTATATGGATCAACTCCCAGATACTCAATCATCCATTCAGCCGCCTCAGTTTGTGGTACCTTGTGATGGTTAAGTAACCTACCTTTGATAGGTAGGTGGAGCAAGCAAGCAACGTCATCAAGTGTGATCTTCATCTCTCTAACAGGAAAGTGGAAAGACGACATCTCCTTGCGCCACCTCTTAGAAAATGCGCCCTATATGTCGTGGCTTATAGTATTGTATAAAAAAACAACCGCATGTATAAACAATTCAAATATTTTCTGCGAGTGATTAACGAACTTAATTGGCAATCGTTCCTGAAACAAACAAAAAATAATAACCGTTAAATTTTTATTTTTGAGTAAACTTTAAAATGAAAAAGTGCAACCAAAAATATACATATCCATCCCAAATAAGTCGAGCGGCATGATCATTATAGTATATCAAGAGGGAGGTGTCATAAGGCCCTCATGGGTATCCCTGGTTCACCTCCTCGGATATCTCAACATGCTCGGGTACCTCAAAATGCTCGGGTACATCACCCCCCTCTGGTACCTCATCGGGTACCTGCTCATGCGCACGAGAGGTAGATGCCTGAGACAGACGACTCATCGATGCAGAAGAAGAAGAAGCTCCAAACAATTCCTCCCTTCGTACCTACCCCGTCCTCAAGGCCTGTTAACCTGCTGCTCAGATCTCTCTCGCTGAGCAGAGGCAGTCTTGCTTAGCCTGCCTTGTCTCAAACGATTGGACGAGTCTTGGTTGTCAGCCATCTTCTTGAAAAATTAATTATAATTGTTAATATCAAGGTTAAAAAAAATAGCTCAGGCAAGAATTCGCATGTGAATTTTCAAAACTGGTCCAGGGGAATTTCGGATGTGCACATGCGAACATGCATTTTCAAAAAGCAGCTTATTCTTGCCCTAAATCATCCAAATACCTTTTTGTCACCCAAACACTAACATTTAACTATTCTAACAGCAATTTACTCAATATCATTTCGACTAACTAACCTAATACACTATTATAACATTGCATAGTGAATCAAATGAAAATAGAGGAAACTTACACAAACTTAGAGCCTTGGAGATGAGATGAAATGACTTGAAAAGAGTTGAAATGGAGAGATGAGTGGAAATGATGAGTTGTTCAACTTTGGATAGTAGAAATATAGGGTTTGGAGTAGAAATATAAAGTTTTTATGTTTGAATATAATTGAGTATGTTTTATTTGTGGTTTTGAAAACAACAAAGTGATTTCGGATATACATCTTCGAAATTATAAATTTTGGGGTCAATTCAGAAATGCACATACGAAATCACTATTTTTTGACAAAATAAAATGACTTCGGATATACACGTACGAATACACCTATTATTATCAAATACAATGAATTTGAATACGCATAAATATTTTAAAATTTTCACAATGTACTCAAAAAGAAATAATTTATAAGACCTAAGGAATCAGATCGGAAGTAAATCACGGAAGTAGATGGAGATGTTAAATGCGTACAGCTAGAGAAGTCTCCCTAATCTAAACCTTATTGTAACAAATGGATAGATGCTTCCGAGAATCACGGTTTGTTTGCTTTTCCCAAACTCCATCTAGTTTTCCACAGCAATATTTGTTTGGTCACAATACTAAATAAAAGTGAACTATGCATGCGTACATACATGTATCATGATTTTTAAAATCGATAAAAAATAACTTGTTCTGAAAGAAAATAAAATTACTTTTATCATAGTACTGTAAATGTTGTTTTTTTAATCAAGTAATTTAATAAATGGAATCTTAATTTCCAATATAAATAAAGGAGATGTTGAAGATTCAAATCTGCGCTTTATAATCTGATATTAGTGCTCAACTATCAATGAATTAAATGAAATTGCAACTATTGTTTCTGGTATTGAATTTACGCGGGAAAACACGAGTACAAATTAAATAATGAATGAAAGCAACCGCTAGAAAAATGATGGATGGTGGGGTCCAAGTAAAGAAAAGAAACAAAACAAGTGTGAGTCACGAGGGACCTTATGGCCCACTGTTCATGAGAAATTGTCTTGGTTCTCCACGTTAGCACATGCATCTGAAAACGCACACCCTCTCTCGCACGTTTCGGTTCCTCAAAGATAATGACTTAAAGACAACTTTTATTTAAGAATCGTGTCGAAAAATTTGTTTTTACATGCAGATCTTGGCGTATTTATAGATTAGTTACACACACTACACACCACACCAACCGTATCCTCTATCCTAATGCAAACTGCCATGTTTTTTTTAGTAGGGGAGATGATTTGCTAAAATCTAAAGTTTAAATTTTAATAGCAAATATGTATTTTTGTTTTTTATGTAAATTTTTAAAATACGTAGACATTGTAAAAGATAAAAATAATGCACACGATATCATATATACGTATTTGTATTTTAATATTCAAATAATACATTTATTTAAATAATAGTATTTTAAAACAAATGAGATAAAAGGTGAACTAACGAAACTTTTAAATGAAAGATTAAACATGTGTTTGTTTTCATGATAGGATATTTCTCTTAAGCATTTCTAGTTAAAGCTAAAATTTCAAGTTTTTCAAATTGATGAGAAAATCACGGCAAAAAGACACTTAAACATATAATTTTTTTTTAAACGTGAAACCAAACACATATTAAATAAATTAATTTAAGTTCAATTGAATGATACTCTAAATAGATAACTAGAGATCTAGAAAATGATAATAAAAATATTAATTTAAAAAAGTAAAATTATAAAAAAAAAAAAATTGAAGATATGAAAATCATTGAACCAAATTAATGCACGATTAATAATTTATGGTGGATTCAATTTCAAAGGGTGGATGTGGTTGGCTCCTTTCTCCCCAGCACCCACCTACCTCCTTAGATACTTGATCTTGCACTTAGGAAGGTACAGTATATACTTGATCTTTGACTTAAGAAGATGCGAATATCTCTTAGTATTCAATAAATATTTGATAAATTTGTCATAATTCTTTGCCCAGTATATATTAGCCGAAGTAGGTTACGCAACGAGAAATCATGTGCAATTGTTTGATAAAATAGTCGTAATACAAGACAATTTGTTATAGGTTTAAATAGAGATTTACAACACCGAAAAAGAAAAATGATTCAAATGAGGAGAAAGAGGACTTAATCATTTCTATTCCCATTAATTTATTAACTAATTTTATAATTATTGTACAACCAATTCAATTACACCACGTGCACCCTTCATTTACATTATGCCAATAGTCACCTATAATAAGTATAATCTCTTTATTCTTGATTTAGAAATCTTAATCAATGTGGATCCATAATCCTCATTTACCATTTTTATTTTTGCTTGGCACAATTACCTACACTTCCATTTTATAACCAACACTGTTGCTTAGCTATTTGTTAAATTTGAATTTTTTCTGCTCAGAGAAATCTTGAAAGTTATTCTTCAAATAATTAATTTCTAAAATATTAACTGATGGTCACCAAATAATTAAATTCATTAGATGATGACAACTTTATCTTTAACTAGACAATCAAGTTGTTAATTTGACTTGATGAACATGATGATCATAACATCCTATTTTTTCCAACGCACAATTATAAATAAATTAAAGATTTTTCACAATATTTTTATCTAAGATATTATACATTTCAAAACACGCACGTATTTGTTGATCATATAATACTTAATTTAAATAAACATGTAACACGATATATTAATGCACACAATTGCATTTAAGGTGTTTACACGACATCCAACTCATTTAATATGTATTAGGAATATTTAAACGACATCCAACTTATCTAATCTCATGACAGTAGAATTATAATTAAAATACACACTAATTTAAATTTCATAATAAAACTTCATATTATAATTAAAAGCATTGACTCGTAAGTCTTCTCTAAGTGCTTATCACACCAAAACATAAACATACGAGAACATATATTTTCTCTCAAAAAATCTCAACACAAAATAAAAAATCGCTCCTCAGTATTACATATCAGAGCATAACCCAAAACAAAGACAAGGAACTAAAAGAAATAGCTACGAGCTAGCTTCCACTCACAACAATGTCTCTACTCTAGAGTATATGCATGATGCCCATGTAAAGACAACATTCAAACATAAAGTGTAAGAAATCACAATTAATAATAATAAGCTTATACTGCAATATAGGATATCAACACATAGCATACTTTACACAATCTTAATCACAATACATCAATTACATTCTCACACCCAGCACACCAATCAATCATCACTCAATAATTATAACTCAACAAATATAACTCAACAGATATACACATAACTTGTTATACAATACAGCTCGACTATGTAACTCTATGCATATGCATGTGGTACCAACTCAAAATTTTGTCCCTCTAGAACCAAATCCCCTCTACTAAACCCTTAGCCCCCTCTCTGATCTCCAAGCCCACTAGTCCCCTCTCTGAACTAGCGAACATACCTATTGACACAACTTAAATGATGCATGAATCATACATATCAATGTCACTGTGTTAAGACTCCTCTTTGATCCTAACATCATGCAGTGAAACTCTCGTAATCTCCTCTCTAGATTACCACACAACAACAACAACAACAACATACATGCATATCACAAACGTAATATCAATACAACTCAGGCATTAAATAGTTCATCTTAATTGAACTATTAACTCACACATATAACAATACATCAATCACAATACTCAGCATACTAACACATCTCAAGCACATATAATAATTCAACTCAATAAAATTATTAATTCACATATATGCAACTCACCTTTAACTTAACGATACACACCTCAACATGTATTATTTATAAATTCATACTCACAACTCATAAGAACATTAACATCACCATTCACATCAAATACAATATGCACACATTCAACAGTGCAACATCACCAATTTCATCATCAATCATATTATACATACAATATACATACAAGCACATATCACCGATTAACCATATAATGATTAATCCATCATTAATAATTAAATTCAGTAATTATATTATAACTAACATTTTTTTAATAATTAAGTAAAGTTGTATTATTACTCAGCAGCTCAAAAACCAATCATACATGCTCGAAACGTCTTAAAAGAGTATTTTTTATTGATTTATTCTATACTATTAACTCATTAATAAATTAACTCACCATTATTATTATTATTGTGTCAGACCATCAACATGGTAATAATCCTTAATGCCAAGGCATACCAACACAACTCTAAAACATATGAGAGTTACTTAAATAGTACCTCTGAAAACTCTAAGGTAACAAATATTTTTTAAACTTATCAACATAACTCTAAAACTTAGGAGATTTGATCAAAGACAACTTTAAAACATATCAAACTATCAACTACACTCTCGGAACTCTAAACAACTCAAGATTACTCAATAACAACTCTAAATTCATCAAATAGTCTCAAAATCATGCTTCCTACTAGTCACACATCATATTCGAATAATCATTTAAAATATCAAATAGATTCAGAAGTTCGGGAAAGCTTAGAATATCTATTTTAAGAATTTTATTTTTATTTCAGGACTTAATATATCAATCGGTTCTATTTAATTAATCAACAAGAACGGGTCGGGCATAATGTTTTGCCTCACTTTATGACGCTAAAAATTATATACTGATGAGAAAATTATGAAAATTTTCAGTTGAAAAGATCATTAAATTCTCTTTCTAACGCAACTGGCCTCACTCCAAATGGAATCACAAGACTTCAGTTACACTTGAAACAAATTGACCAACACATGATCCAAAATTGCCAACATTTATGATATACAAACCAGAAAACCTATACTCTTGTAGAACTCATAGACCTAATTTCTCCACTTAGACATAAAGATTATCACGTTAGCTTTCTAACATAAGTGACATAGACTCAAACGGACTTACAGAGCTCAAGATATGCATGAAACAAGTCGATCAATACTCTCTTGTGATTTCCTTACGAGAATTTCACTTCTAAACTCATTTTTTTCAACTTAATATTACCACAAACATACTCTAACACGCAAAATAACTTATTTTGAGTTTCTAACACAGTAAGCCAAATTACTTCCATAATTTCATCACATACTTAACCATTTAACATTTATGATCAAGGATTTCTATACTTTCAGAATCCCCTAAAACCTTCAAACATCAATAATGGTGGAAAATACATGAACACATCAAAACATAATTTTATTCGCATATTAACACATGAAATTCAGCATACATCACAATACAAATTCACATAGAATCATCAAATTCAATATCATCAACAAAACCAATTATTCTTATTGGAGGTTAAGGACTCATCTACTTTACCCTTCATGCATAAGCCTTTATTATTAAAAGTTATTCCCACCTTTACCTTAGATTTCTCTTGTAATTTCTTCCAAACTTATCTAATAGATACTCTTCTATACCCTAGAATTATCTCCCTTCTTGCCTCTTTTCACCTTTTTTCTATGTACTGTTAAACTCCCCTTCTAATTCTCTTTTTACTCTAAAAAACCCAGTACCCTCTTTGGCTATTCTTAATATACCCTTAATTTTCTCTCTAATCTCCACCTTGTCCTCCATATCTCTAAACTTTTATTTTCTCTTTAATTATTTATTTTATCTAAATAGTATAATCAAATCATTATTTTTGTTCTGGACTGGGCCTGTACTTGGTCCACCGTCGGGCAAGGTCCAACCCAACTCTATTATGAAGAAGGTCGACTACTGTGGCCCACATTGCTATGAACATTGAGGAACGTCTCTCGCACATGCCCATCGAAGACCTTCTCCTCAACACATTCACGTCATGGACATCTCTTATGTGTCCCCGTCGAGGACCTCCTCCACATGCTTGTCGGGCATATCTCCTCCACGTGCCCGACAAATACATTTCCTCCATGTGCCCATCAAGGATATGTGGCCAACATTCTGTTAAATATCATGGAGTCATCCTGCTTCTGAAAAAAATGGGTCTTCACCCTCCGAGAATCACTGGGCAGTTGAACCAGGATAGAGACCATGAACTGGTCTCCTCACCCACGTCGGATCCTAGCAGTCTCCATTTTAGGCATGGGCATCTAGCCCAAAATGGGGACATTGGCCCAACAATGGGGGCTATAAATACTCTCTCTCACTAGAGGGCCAGGTAAAATATTCTACTCACTCTCTATACTTTCACTTTTCTCTGAACCTTATTTTGGCATCAGAGTGTCTTGTAGGTACCCCTCATTCACTTCAACAACCGCGGAAGTCCAAGTACTGCAGACCATCGAAGATTCGTTCTGGTTAGATAAAATTAGTGGCGCCGTCTGTGGGAACACTTTACTTCCCTATCTTCTTATAACTCAAGACCAAAGCAAAACCTTTCAACCTTCCAATCATCATGGCCAGCCAACCAGCATAACAACAACAACAACAGGGACGAAACTGTCCACTTCGCCGACATTGGAAACCTCAACAACAATAATGAGAACGTCAGTCACAAACAACACGACCTCAGGGACAGAGTGACTGCCTCCTCCTCCACCCGTTCGCACCTTCTCAATAATCATCACTGATAGGTCGAGGAGCCTACTATGTACTAGGAAATCCTTGTGCCCGCCAATGCTGACCCCACCACGATGACCTTATTCGCGGTAATCAACCAGAACAACTACATGATCTTCCAGTAGGGAGAACATATTGGAATGCTAGAGAGGACCTGCCGGTCCCGCTCCCCCGCCAGTAGACACTGATAAGACGCCCATTCCCATTCTCCCCCCAGAGATATCAGCGGGATGAATCCCAGAGCCTTTCTCCTCGGTAAACTGGGCGAGGCCCTCGACTAGAGAGACCCCAATACGAAGTCGTCAAGAATCCCAATCACACCCCACCGTGCAAAGAACGAAGATCTCCAATTCCCTAGAGGAACAAGGTCGGCGGGCATCCAAAGAAAGATAAGAGTCGACCAAGACATTCACCATGCTGTAAGGGCCCTTGGTTCAACTCCTCCCTATCGCGCTCCTCTGACCGAAGCAACAAAGAAGACCCCCGCGCTCCATTATCCCGGGCGATCATGGAGACCTCAATTCCAATTGGGATGGAAAAACCACCACCCTTGGCCACTTATGATGGCGCTATGGACCCCGATGATCATGTTGTAGTCTTTGAAGCAATGTTTAACTACCATAATGTCGGGGTCCATTAGGTGCATAATATTCCCCATGACTATGAGGAAGAGTTCCATGGCATGGTACAAAAGCCTCACCCAAGAGTCAATCACTTTATGGAAGGTTCTGAAAACTCAGTTTAGCAGGAACTTCATGGCCTCTCAACGACACTCCAAAATTGAGGCGTCCCTCGAAGCCATCATTCAGGGGAATGACAAGAACCTCTGAGCATATATTGAGCGGTTTAATCGTGAGGCCATCCAGGTCCCCACGACTGACCGTATGAAGAGATACCTGCTTGAGAAAGGACTGTGCCCTGGGAGCAATTTCAGGAAAGCATTCGACATTGAGACTCCCAATTTATAGGAAGACCTCCTCTTCAAGGCCCAGTCCTACATCACATACGAGGAGAAAGAGGCAGCTAACAGCGCTCGAGACTCGAGGAACCGAGAGAGAACTAGAATCCAAAAGCATGACAATATTATGGATCCCCGTCAAGGCGGGGAAAAAATAAGAGATGATAAGCCTCGTGACTCACGCGAGCACAAGGGTCCAGCGGGCCTCTTCACTAGATACACTTTGATGACCGCTCCCCGCAAGCGCATCCTCGCCGAGTGTATCAACTCTAAATTCAAACAAGTTGGTGTTCGGTTTACCAAGCCTACACTCTCTAAATATAGGGTCAACAAGACGAAGTACTATCGTTTTCACAGGAGATACGACCACGTGGATGAAGATTACGTCCACCTCAAAGATGCAATCGAAACCCTCATCAAGGAAGGTCATCTAAGGCAGTACACAAGGAGGAGCGAGCCTCCCTGACAGAATGCTCAGGAGACAAAGAGGGTCGAGGAAGAAACACCACCCTCCGATAACGGGAAAAATCCACAGGTCGCTCTATGCGTCTCTCGACCTGAAGAATTCCTCGTCCTCGAGGAGGATGACCTACCCATCTTTGCACACAACACCTGGGAAAGATTCCCCACCGCCATGGTCATATCCGATGGGGGATTCGATGAGGTCACTATTGGGTTGATGAAGAGAAAGTTCGAGGATCTGATCGACGTCATCTCAGTTTGAAACACGACTCTTGACAGATTTTGAGGAAAATCTAAGCCCATCACAATTTACCTCAAAGAACTACCAGGTTGGGCACCGAACTCCAGCATCCCTCTGCTGGAAAAGGCAAAGTCGGAGAACTTCGACGTCTGCTGAATCCTGGTCGATGAGGGCAGCTTCATCGACATTATGTACACGCACCTATTCACCACTCTTCAGCTTGACTAGACCCACTTAACCCCGTACATGGGATCCAACCTATAGAGCTTCAACAACACGACTACCAAACCTTGGTTTTATGTCGAGCTATTTATGAATTTCGGGGAGGAAGAAATTGACGGGAAAGTCAAAGTTCGTTTCTTGGTCATTAAGTGTCTGTCTCTTTACAACGCATCTTGGGAAGACCAACCCTGGCTGAGCTGACTGCTGTGTCCTCCACGGTCCACTTAAAAATGAAATACTATACCAAGAGGGGACGCGTCGTCACCATGCACGAGGATATCAAAACACCGAGAAGATGTTTCCGAGCAACTGCGAAGGGACAAAACTCAATCGATACACTGCCTAAGTCCTCGTCCAGTAAATAAGCCCGACCAACAGATGACAAGTCAGCTCGAACAGTGGAACAAACGCCATCACCTCACGTCAGTTCAGTGGACCTCGACACCCGTTTCACCAAAGAGGAGCTGATGGGGGAGAAGAGGGACGAATGAGGTGCCCTATCTGCTGATAAAATGGAACCTCTCCATCCCGTGTGCCTTATCGCATATGGAGATTTCGAAGTCATCCTCCTCAGTAAAAATCCAGAAAAAGGTTTGAATATTGGGACAGGACTCCCCGGCCTGGTGAGGAAACAACTCAAAGCATGCTTGAGGGAGAACACTGATTTGTTTGCATGGAGCACGCTGAGATGACTGGACTCGACCTTGAGTTCGTATTCCATCACCTGATCATAGATCCAGCCACTAGGGTAGTAGTTCAATGTAGGCGTAGGCAGTCTTCTGAAAAAGTAGAGGCTACTGAAAAAGCTGTAAAAGACCTCATAGAGGTAAATTTTATTTTCGAAGCCCAATACACAGCCTGGTTGTTAAACATTGTATTGGTAAAATAATCTAAGGGAAAATTGCGAATATGTGTTGACTATACCTGTTGTACCCCAAAATTTTCCCTCCCATATTTCTCAAAACATTTCAAGTGAGATCCTCAAATTGCTCAAGGAAGTCCAAGGGTTGGCCAGACAAACTCTCTCCTAAGGCAGTCTACCTCAAATTAGGGTTTCATGTTGCATCAAGATACTTGAGTACAAAGGGTCTCAAATTCTCACCATTGTCCTAATATGTTCTCAAAATCATCCATGTCAAATTTCAAGCCTTGCAGAGGAAGTTGGCTCAGTCAATTGCTCAAAGGCCTGAAAATCGACTGTGCTAGGGCAAAAGTCAACTGTGGCCCACATACAGTCAAACTTCAAGATTTTTGGTCAACATCCTCATTTTGAAGTATTATTCATCGTTTTATCAAGGGTTGATCATTATTCCTCAAGGATTGCTCACAATTCATCAAAACCCAAAAGTTGCTAAATTAGGGTTTTGCAGGATAAGTCAACTCAACTTTGACCAAGCATAACTTCCTCATACTTTATCAAGAATGTCCCATCCAAATCTCATTTTGAAGAGGATACAATGCCCTACAATCCATCTTCATCTCCCAAGTTCAAAATATGCACTCACAAGAAGATACAAATTTGGACATTATAGGTCATTTTGAAAAGTCGATATAAACACTTTTTTTCCAAAGCTTCATACATTAACATGGAAGAATCAATTGAGATGATACCAAAAGGGTTGCTTAGAGGACATCCTGATCTTTCTAAAAAGTCCAAGAACACATCTCTAGGGTCAAAATTGAAGGAGTTATACATTGATGAAGTTGACCCTTTTTGGCAAAATTGCCAAAAGTCAAAAGTGGCCAAATTCCAATTTTTGTCAAATGGGCCCAACTTTTTGTGTTTGTATTAAGTTGATAACATGATCCACGACCCATGAGCCCTGCCACTTGTCATTATTTTATTTTTATCATTTATCTTGATTTTATTTCATTTAAATTAAATAAAATCAATAATAAATAATGAAAATATCAAAAATCATTTAAACCTTGAGATTTTGTGCATATTTCAGGTCCATGAATAGCTGGAAATGAGATCAAATCATGCAAGGCTTGTTTGGACAGAAAAATATTGGAATTTGCTTGTTTTGGAAAGATTTGATGCAAGAGTGAATCAATGATCAAATCTTCATAAATGGCCACAATTTGATGCAAGTTTTCACCCTAATTGATTCTATGATATATATTGAACAAATCCAAAGCAAAAGCATAAGGGTTGGAGGCGTGAGAGAGCATAACCAGATTCAAAAAAGTCATTAAAAAGTGTGAAATCATTCTTGCAGTTAGAAGGAAATTCAAGCCATTCCAAGATCACCATTCGTATCCTGGACCTTCTCTAAAGCAGATACGATCGTTTGCAAGCCTCCATACGGCCAGAAACTCAAACTACAGACCCACGGTTTGCCCTTCAAACTCAAAATCCATTCTTGCAATTTACGCAGCATTAGCATGTTTCAATGATATATATGTGTTTGTTAATGTATTTGCAATATTCTGGTTATACTCAATTGAGTTTTTGATGCACATACTGAGATCCACCATTGCTAGGTTTTCCTTACTCGTTTTAGGGTTTTCTCATGCAGGTAAAATTGGCCCAAAAGAGGGGTACCATGGTGTTCACAAGGCCAAGACGAACTGACATGTACCATTAGTTTTCGTTTATCATGTTTGTATGAGATTCTGGAAATACACAGGGCTATAGCTACAGACTTTTGTCTGTAGGTAAAAGTGTCCAAAATTTTAGCAACGGAAGGAGGTAGAAGATGATGGCGTAGCGTGGTGTGACTGGCCCATTCAAAAATTTGCGCCTGTTTGATATATTAATTTTTTTTCATTATAATGTTAGTTTTCTATATTTTGTACAACAAAGCATGCTAGCTCAGTTGGTCAGGAGGCGTTGGAAATTGCCAAAGGGCCTGGGTTCGAATCCCAGGTCCCCCATATTATTTAATAATTTTATTTCTTGCATGATCAGGCACATGTACAGACAAAGAGACCACCATACTCCTTCATCTTTCAACCATCAGATCACCCACGCGCTAGATCCAAGGATTCATAATGGAGGTCTACCATGAACATCAGTCAAGCCAATGCATTGGATCATGAGAAGTCAACATGGGCCAAGGTTTTTTGGGCTTGAAAGTCAGATTAACACCCCCCTTTTGCTTTGATACCAGGCCCATTTATTTTTCTTTTTAGTTATTTATTTTGATTAATTATTTTCTAACACAAAAATTAATTCTTTTTTTTACAAAAACTCATAAAATCAATTTTCATCAAATTAGATTTAGGTTTTATTTTTATCAAAGTTAATTTAATAATTAGTTTAATTTAATTTTAGGGTAATTTTAACCTTTTGTAAATAATTTAAAACAAATTAGAAATTAGGGTTTGTTTGATTTAATTTTTACTTTCTTTTTTTTTAAATAACAAAAATATAAAAATAGGTCAAATTAATTATTTTTCTTAATTTAAATTAATTAGTAACTAGGTTTGTACTTATTTAATTAAAACCTTATTTTCTCAAAATAATCAAAAAACAACAAAAAAGATTTTTCTTTTAATTAGGTTTAGACGGGGTCAAAACCCTAATTTTTCTCGTTCTTAATTTATCGCGCGCGTTTATTATTTTTGTAAATATTAATGTAACTGCTCATGGGATGTAATAGTTTAATTAGGATTTTTCTTTTATTTATCGTTTTTACGGGTTTTTGGCTATGTAATTAATCCTCCTCCCCGAAGCCTTGTAATAACATAGTTTTATTTCTCGCATTTTAATTTTCGCAAATATTAACTGTTAGATGTATGATAATAGGATTGCATGACAAGGCTGTATGTTAATTTTAAACTGGTTAGCAAACCCTAAATATGCAAAGATAATAACTGAAATCAAATCACTCGCACATGCACACTCCTAGGGTATACTCTCACTTCGGTTGCCTTCGGTAAACGATCATTAAGTATATGGTGTTTTAGTGGTCGCTCTCTTGTCTAAACAAAGATCAAAAGTCCCATTCAGAAATGTTGCCTCGGAAAGGTTACCTCGGAAATGTTGCCTCAAATATGATCTTAAGACATTAGGGTTATTACTAAGACGTCCTAACATTGCTTTAGTGATCGTACGTCCCTTTCGAATTGACTCTTACAACTCCAATGACGGTGCTACCTACTCACTAATAGTAGGATAGCGCTGTCTAAAGGAAACAAGAACAAAAACATTCTTTTTTTGAGTAGGTAGATGCTAGTAGGTACTTGCTCAAAAATCAAATTTTTCCACACTTACACTCTTTTTAAACAAAGTTTCAAAAACACTTCGTAACACTCTTGAAGACAAAAGCAAGGTTTAAAACAAAGTAAAACAAAACTTTTCAAAACACACAAACACGGAAGCAATTTTTAAAATGATGAGCAAGTACCTAAGAGCCCGTAGAAAACTACGGATAAAAAGGGTGCTAATACCTTCCCTTTCTATAATCTACCCCCCGTACTCAAAATCTCGAAAAAGGAATTTTTCTGTGCTTTTTTCCTTTCCAGTTGGATAAAATAAAAGTCGGTGGCGACTCTTGCTTACCGCGACATTTTGCAAACACAAACGCAAAATGCAAACCAGCGTTTTCCTAAAACAGTCTGGTTCTGCCACCGTATCACAATACCAATCTCAATAGGGTTTTCCCCAAAGATGCATATCCACTGCCTATATAGATAGACTGGTAGACACTCTGCAGGTTATCAACTTTTATCATTCATGGATGCATACTCGGGGTATAACCAAATCCCTATGGTAAGGAGAGATAAGCAACGTACCAAATTCATGACCCAGCCGGGAAACTATTACTTCAATGTAATGCCTTTCGAACTGAAGAACACCGACGCTACTTATCAGTGAATGATGAACAAAGTTTTTCAAGGAGAGATCAGAGACATGATCAAAGTATACATGGACGAAATTATCGTTAAGTATCGAGAATGGGATCGACCACACATCCCATCTCAAGAAGGTCTTCGACCAGGCAAGGAAATGCGGGATGAGGTTCAATCCAGAAAAGTTCACATTCGATGTACGGGCAGGCAAATTCCTCGGTTTCTACCTAACTGAATGGGGAATCGAGGACAACCCTGAAAAGTGCAGAGCCTTCTCCGAGTTCCCGACACCAAACTCAAAAATGTACATCCAATACCTGAATAAGATACTCACCTTGTTGTCTCGCTTTGTGGCCAAATCCGCCCAACACACGCTCCCATTTTTCAAGCTATTATGTAAGGAAACAACGTTTGAATGGACAGAACAATGTGAGCAAGCTCTCCTCCACCTCAAACAAGCTCTTTCATAACCACCAGTCATTTCGCGTCCGGAAGACGGGGAGACCCTATACCTTTAGTTGGCAGTCTCAGTTGAGGGCGTCAGCACGGTGCTCATCTGTGAGACCCGTGATGGACAGAAGTCAATTTACTCTACGAGTAAGGCCCTACAAGGCCCAGAAACAAGATACCATCAAATCGAAAAGGTCACATTGGCCCTTATCAATGGGGAAAGGAGGATGAGACACTACTTACTCACGCACATGGTTATCGTGCGAATGGATAAGTCCGTGAAGTAACTACTCAGTCGTCCAGACATGGCCAGTAGGATGCTCAAATGGTCGCTGGAACTATATGTCATACCCTAATTTTGACCTGAGATCCCACCTTCATTTTTTAATTTTTCATATAACATCAAGTTTACGAGTCATGGTTGGCATCATTCATGACATCATTCAAAGTATAGTCTCAAAATGCACAATTTCTACATTTTGAGACAATTATTTTTGCACACTATCATAAATGATGTCTGTGATACGGTGGGAGAACTGACTTGATGTTTTGCGTTTTGATCGCATTTGTGCAGATAGCAAGAGTCACCACCGACTTTTCTTTTATCCAAAAGGAAAGGTAAAAAAGCAGAGGATAGACATTTCGAGATTATTTCTCGGATTCGGGGGGTAGATTATGAAAAGGGAAGGTATTAGAACCCTTTTCATCCATGGTTTTCCATGGGCTCTTAGTTACTCGCTTAGATCACTTGCTTTTATTTTGATAGTGTGCTTGTGGTGTGGGCTTTGAAAGTGTTTTAAAAAATCTCTTTGTAATGGTTCTCGTTTCTATAAGAACGCATACAAAGTTTTATTTCGAAAGATAGTTCAAAGATGTGTTTATGGATTGTGTTTTGGAAAGTGGTTTTTGAAAAGATATTTTGCAATGGTTCTCATATCTATAAGAACGTATACAAAGGGTCTTGTCTTTTGAAAATGTTTTGAGATTTGGTGTAAAAATGTTTTAGTCATGAGCAAGCCAGCAACTAGGTGCGAATCTACCTACTCGAAAGGTCTCAAGGTTCTTTTCTTACTCCTTTTAATGTTGCTATCTTACCATTGATTTGGTAAGAAGCCCCATCGTTGGATGTAAGGGGACAGGCGCGGGTCAATTTTACAGTCATCGAAAGCAACTTATGAGACGATTTAGCAATTTTCGTAAGGGACGAGATCGTTTTACCGAAGGCAACATCGAGGGTCATCGAGGGACTATGATCTTTTTTATATCGAAGGGTCATTGCTAAAGTGTCCCATATTTGAGGGACATGACTGTATTTCCGAGGCAACGAGCGAGGTTACCCTAGAGGTGCACGTGTGAAAAGTGTTTTTGATTCAAGTTAATTTTATCTTTGAAATTAGGTTTATCTAGCGATTGATTTTAAATCTTTCCATACACGCCTAATTACTATACAGTAATAAGTAAAACAATAAAATGCAGAAATTGAAATTCTACGCTATTATAGAGCTTAGGGAATGGGGGGTACAAACTAATGAATGGGGGTGATAGTAAGAAATAAATATTTAAATCACATAATACAAGTCCAAACGGTTAAATAATTATTTAAGTTAAAATTCTCTTCATTTGATAAAATTAATTAATGATTTAATTAATAATGTCAAACAAAAATTATTTTAAAGTTAATAATTATTTAAAACAAATATTAACCTATTTGAAATTCTAAATATATGCTGAAATATAAAACAAAAAAATCAAATAATAAAAAAAACAATAAAAACAAAAAATAAAGGAAAATTTTAGAAATGGGCCTGCATTGGAGCAAATTTGGGGGTGTAGAAATCAAAAGCCCAATGCTTCTAGCTGATCAGGTACAACAGTCCCCTGGAGGTGCACCATGGACGTGCATCTATGGTGCGCTAAAGGGTTATGATAGATGATGATATGAAACAGACGAAGGGATGATGAGGGTGCATCAATGACTAACATGGGGATGCATGCATATGATCCCTCATGATGATTAAAGGGGTGGTGACAAGTGTCACCACCGGATTGGGCCAAGGGAGTAATTAACAAACAAAACAAAATTAGTTAAGTTGGAAACAAAAACCTCATAATTCATATTTTTTCTCTCTCTTAACGCGCTGCTCTCTCTTCTCTCTTGTTAGGAGCCTTCACCGGAGAAGACCACCTGTCTGCGCCGGGAATCACCTTACGACGGTGACGGCGGCGGCGTGACTCCAAATGTTTTTTTTACATCAATCTGATCATCTCCCCTCCCTAATTACTAATATATGGTTAATTTTTTGCAGATTCTCACTCTAAAGCCCTAGATCTAAAGAGGGGTGGCCGGAAACCCTATATCAAAGATGTAGCAAACAACAATGATTTATGATGAAGCATGCAAAATGGAAAAGCAAAATGTAAGAAAAAGGGAGAATGGAGGTCGTGTTCTCCAAATCTTTGAGCTTCGAACCTTTTCTGAAATTTGTGCTTCCGGTATTTATCTGAATCTCTTTCTCTTCTTCTGAATATGCTGGGATGATTGTTGGGTAGGATAAAAATGAGGATTAGGGTTTGGCTTTTTGCTATCTCTCTGAGTTATTGATTTGCTGTGGGTTTTTGGTGGTGATATTTGATGACAATATTTGGTGATGGACTTTTCGGTGTTGCAAACTTTTGTTGGTTTTCGTTGGTTCTGGTTTTGTGGCTCTTGGTTTTACAGTGATGGTTTGATGGTTTTTGGCTTTTGTGATGTTTGATGATTAGCTGGTTCTAGTTTTTTGTGATGTTTGATGATTTGCTGGTTCTGGTTTTTTGTGATGTTTTTTGGTTCTTTTTGGTTCTCTCCTCTTTTATAAAATAGTGGTTCTCTTTATTATCAGATTAGGGTGAAAACAGGAGGGAAAAACTTGTGAATTTGGACAGTTTTGGTTTTTCTAGCTTTGGGCTTTAGAGTGCAGATTGAACTATGTTCATTTTGGTGCAAGTTTGGGCAGGTTTTTGGACTGTAATGCAGGCTGGTTTGTTGGTTGTTTTGGGTTGCTTTGCATGGCTACCAGTTTGTTTGTATGTGCATAACAACTTTGCACAATTTTGGGATTGGTTATATGGCCTAGGGGATATCCTCCCAACTCTACTTTTTTCCTCTTTCATTTTTCTGTGAAATAAAGCACTTTTTGCTTTTGATATATTTTTTGAAGGGTTTGTGTTGTACCCCAAAATTTTCCCTCTCATTTTTCTCAAAACATTGCAAAAAAAATCTCCAAGTTGCTCAAGGTAGTCCAAGGGTTGGTCAGACAAGCTATCTCTTAAGGCAGTCTACCCCAAATTAGGGTTTTGTGTTGCATCAAGATCCTTGAGTCCAAGTGACCCCAAGTGCTATCCAATGTCCTAATATGTTCTCAAGGTCATCCATGTCAAGTTTCAAGCGTTGCAGAGGAAGTTTGATCAGTCAATTGCTCAAAGGTCCAAAAATCGACTATGTTAGAGCAAAAGTCAACTGTGACCTACATACAGTCAAAATTCAAGATTTTTTGTCAACATTCTTATTTTGAAGTATATTTCATCATTTGATCAAGGGTTGATCATGATTCATCAAGGATTGCTCAAGATTCATCAAGATTCAAAAGTTGCTAAATTAGGGTTTTGTAGGAAAAGTCAACTCAACTTTGACCAAGCATAACCTTCTCATACTTTATGATAAATGACCCATACAAATCTCATTTTTAATAGGATGAAATTCCCTACAATCCATCTTCATATCCCAGGATCAAAAAATGCACTCACAAGAAGTTATGAATTTTGACATTATAGGTCATTTTTGAAAGTCAACAAAAATACCTTTTTTGTCAAAGCTTCTAACTTGAGCATGGAATATGAAAATGCGATGAGACCAAAAGGGTTGGTTAGAGGACATCTCAAGCTTTCTAAAAAGTCCAGGAACACCTCAAAAAGTTCAAAATTGAAGAAGTTATGCATTCTTTAAGTTGGGCTTTTTTGCAAAATTGCCAAAAGTCAACTATCCCCAAAACTTCAAATTTTGCCAAATGGGCCCATTCGTTTTCACTTGTTTTGAGTTTGCATTATTTCCCACGTGCTCTAGCTTTAGCCATGTGTCCATATCACATTTTTATTAATTATTTTGATTTTTATTTGAATTAATTTGATTTAAATCAAATAAAATCAAATAAAATCCAAAGCATTGATACCAATGGATTTTTTGACTGTTTCAGGCTTTGATCACAGCTAGCAAACCATTCCCAATTCGTATCAAGGCATTAGAGCACATAAAGATTGAAATCAAGCAAATTTGGAAAGTTTTTATGGAGGATCAAATCAAATATCCAAGCATCAATGTAGGAAGATTTGGACAAAGTTTGTTACCCTAATACACTGAGCAATACATAAGGAAGCGCAGGATACAAGAATCAGGGTTGGAGAGCAATTGTGGAGGCAGAACCAAACTTGCAAAAACAAAGAAAAAGTGTAGGATCGAAATCAAGGTTAAAGGTCGTTTCAGGGCTTGGCAAGTATCCCAATCGCTTCCTGGCAATTCTCACAAGCTAAACCAATCAAGACAACATGTTTCCAGACCCTCCCAAGCTCTGTAAGTTATCCACGGATTCACCATGTTATTGAAATCGAAACTCTTTATTCTTGTATCCATGGTAAAAAATAATGGCATATTCTGATTCACCACATCATTTGCAAACTGTTTGTAATAACCAATTTTATTTATATGCTCTGTATCGTGAAACACCATTGCTAGGGTTTTGCGTTTGGTTTTAGGGATTTTCGTTTCAGGGAAAATTGGCTCAAATGATGGGCATGGTTATAATCAGAAGGAAATGATGAGTTCAACCATGGTCCTAGAAACCATTTTCATGGCCGATAGAGGATTTTGGAACAAGCACGACTTGTAGTGACGACCAGCGTCCGTAGCTATAAGTGTTGCAGGGTTTTAGCAACGGATGGAGGAATGGGATGATGCGTTGTCACCCCCTGTTGGCCTGTTTAAATTCCGCGCCAAAATTCCACTAATACACTTATTTTCTTATATTATTGCTATTTTGTATTTTGTTAACAAATTGAACAGCATGCCCCAGTGGTGGCCACATAAGCGCTTAAAGACCCAAAGGCTGGAGGTCAGGGGTTCGATCCCTGCCTCCAGCAATTTGCATTTTTTCAATTTCTTTCAGGTAATCATGTGCATACATGGGCCAGATTTCCACCATGGACGTTCATTATCAAAGCACCAGATGGCCAGATGGCCAAATCTGGTGGTCAAGTAGTGGAGGTACACCATGGAATCAGTCAACGCAAATGCACTGGATTGCAAAAAGTCCACATGGATCAGCTTAATGGGCCAATAAAAATACTTTCTGCACCCTCCAAAAAAGGCCCAATTCCTTATTTCTCTTATATTTGTTTATTTTAATTTAATTATTTTATTTTGCTTAATTAATTTACTAACCAATCACATATTTTATTTTTTATCTAAAAATCACAAAAATACTTTTTTAATTCAGAATTTTATTTTTATTAATAAACACTAACTAATTAATTAGGTTTTTAACTCTAGGAAACTTTAATTTATTTTTGTAAACAAATAAAATTAATTAGAAATCATTAGGTTTTAATTCATTTAACTATTTTTATTTTCTTTCTCAAATAATCAAAACCCCAAAAATATGTCATTAATTATTATTTTTCATTAATTAATTTATTTAATAATTAATTTAGTATTTAATTTAGGACTTAATTTCTTTTCTTAAAATAAAAACAACAAAAAAACATTTTCTTTAATCAAAAAGGTCAAAACCCTAATCCCACATTCGATTTAATTTCCCGCGCGCTTTATTTATTTATTTATTTATTTATTTATTTATTTATATCCATATTGATGTATCTGCTTCCGGTATGTAATAGATAATTAGGACCTTTTATTTATTTTACCGCTTTATTTTATTTTTCAAAGGGTTGCTTTTGGCGATGTAAATACCCGACGCCTTGTAATTTAATTTCCGCATTTTAATTCCGCAAACTATAACTGCTAAATATTTGATAATAGGGTTTGCATGACAAGACTGAATGTTTAATCTTAAAATCAAATTAGATCACCCTTAACATGTGCAAAGATAAAAATAACTGAAAACGACACATTCGCACATGCGCACTCTTAGGGTACACCCCACTTGGTTGCATTCGTACACGGTCATTGAGTATAGGTCGCTTTAGAGGTCGTCCTCTTGTCTAAAAGATCATAGTTGCCTCGAAATGGTTGCCTCAGATATCATTGCCTCGAATAAATGATTTAAGACATTAGGGTTACTGCTAAGGCGTCCTAACGTTGCTTTAGTGACCGTATGTCCCTCATTCGAATTGACCCTTAAACTCCAACAACGGTGCTACCTACTCACTAATAGTGGGCTAGCATTGTCTAAAGGAAATTAGCATAGAACAATTCCTTTTCCGAGTAGGTAGATTAGTTCTTAGATACTTGCTCATTCAAAAAACAAAACTTTTCCACACTTACACTCCTTTTCAAACAAAGTTTTCAAAAACACTTCATTACACTCTTGAGGACAGAAGCAAGAGTTAAATCGAAGTTAAAAACAAAAAAAATTTCAAACCCACAAGCACAAAGAAAACAATTTTGAAAACAATGAGCAAGTACCTAAGAGCCCGTGGATAACCACTGATAGAAAGGGTGCTAATACCTTCCCTTTCTATAAATCTACCCCCCGTACTCAGAATAATATCGAAAAAGGAATTTTTCTGTGCTTTTTTTCCTTTCCTTGTTGGATAAAATAAAAGTCGGTGGCAACTCTTGCTTACCACGACATTTTGCGAACAAAAAACGCAAAATGCAAACCAACATTCCAAAAAACAGTCAGTTCTTCCCACCGTATCACAGAACTGGCGACTCTGCTGGGGACTTACTAAGTGGGATGTATCTTAGGAATAGTTCATCATAATGTTTTCAATTGCTTGATTTGAATACTTTATCTTTGTGGGTTTGAATCGGAGTTACTATAGATCCTAACCCAGATCTGGGGGATACCTTTTAGGTAAGTAGCAATAGACTGTGAGGGAACTGTACGGTGTAGACCAATACGGTTGAAGCAGTAGCTACGTTGGTGTGGCACTTTAGTTTGTACCAATATCCCTTGTGGCCCAACAAGGAGAATATGGGTCTTCTAAGGGGTCATTAAGCACCAACTGACCTTAGAACCTATAATTGACCAACTTGGCCATAGAACAGTAGCAGTATGCTACACTCATTCAGACCAAACTCTCGCGATGATTCTGGCCGCAAGAAAAGGTTGCCAAATTTGAATTATGACCGATCGAGGGTGGTCAGTGATATTGAGATCCTCTAGAACCCGATTACTATTTCTAGGACAGGTTTGAACCAACTGAACTGAAAGAGGGTAGTACCTAAAATCCTTGCCAGCCTGAAATCTAAGGGCTATCTGTGTGACTTGTTTGCCCTTACCATGTTTGCTATTTGTGAATACCTGTGGTGTGTTTCTATCATGACATCATGAATCATGACATTGAATTGGACTAACCATTTCAAAGACCAATGGGATTCATCTTTGTTCTGTTTTGTAGGTCATGGCATCTATGTGTAGAAACACTATTCGGATCAGCTTTGTACAAATTCCTACTCAGCTTAAGGATTTGGTTGCAAAGGTTCCAGATACTTTCTCCTTTATCAGAAGACATGGTCACCTCCTTGGTTTAGTCACTTCCAGATTGGATGAACAGATGATGAGTGTCTTAGTCCAGTTCTTTGATCCACTGTACCACTGCTTCACTTTTCCGGAATACCAGTTGGTCCCTACCTTGGAAGAGTTCTCTGATATACTCAGCATTTCCATTCTGGAGCAGACCCCGTTTACAGGTTGGGAGAATGTCCTTAGACCAGAAGAGATTGCTTCAGCCCTCCATCTGACAAAAGCTGAGGTAATGTCTAACTGGGAGACTAGGAGTGGGACAAAAGCCTTCTTGGCTAAATTCTTGGTTGATCGGGCTAATCAGTTTTGGGACAGTTTGTATTTTCAAGCATTCGAGGATATCCTGGCTCTTCTCATTTATGGTCTGGTTCTGTTTCCGAACTCAGATTCTTTTGTCGACGTGAATGCGGTGAAGATTTTCATGTCCGGTAATCCTGTGCCCACTCTCTTAGGTGACATTCTGCACTCTCTTTATGCCCGTACTGCTCAGAAACGGGGAACCCTTAAGTGTTGTGCACCATTGCTGGCAAGGTGGTTTATTTCTCACCTCCCCAAATCGGTTTTGAAGAACAAGGAAGGCATGGGTTGGGCCTACAGGATTATGTCCATTACTCACACTGACATCATTTGGACTACTAAAGGCATGGAAGACGTAGCTATTATTGATTGTTGTGGGGAATACCCCAATGTTCCACTGTTAGGAATCAATGGAGGTGTGATCGGTGGATCTGGAACTGACTGTTTAACGCTGGTTCGCGAAATGTCGCGGAAGCAAGAGTCGCCACCGTCTTTTATTTTCTCCAAATGGAAAGGACAAAAGCACAGAAAAATTCCTTAAAGAGATTGCTCTCGGTTCGGGAGGTAGGTTATAGAAAGGGAAGGTGTTAGCACCCTTTCTATCCATGGTTATCCATGGGCTCTTAGATACTTGCTCATTTGTGTTTTCAAAATGGTTTGTTTGCTTTTCAACTGTGGGTTTTAAAAAAAGTTTCTTTGAAAATTTCAGTTCGACTCTTGTGTCAGAGTGTTTGAAAATTTGCTTTGAAAGCTTTTGAAAAGTGTCGGTGTGAAAAGATTTTTTGTTTGTTTTTGAAGAGAGCAAGTATCTACGAGTCGTCTACCTACCCTAAGGAATTCGTCTGTGTAAATGTCCTTTAAAGTAATGCCATCCCACCATTGAGAGGTAGGTAGCACCACTGTTGGAGGTGTTCGGGTCAATTCGAGTTTGTAGGGACATGGTGATCACCGGAGCAATGGGAAGACACCTTAGAAGCTACCCTCATGCCAGGTTCCCGGATCATGAGGACTTACTAAGATATCCTCTACTCGACGATCACCTTTCGAGGCAAGGCAACAGTGAGGCGTACCCTAGGGGTGGTGTGTGCGATTCGTGTGTCGTTTTCATTTGTATTTGTCTTGTCATGTTAAAGTGATCTACGCTTGATTTTATTTAAGGCCATTCATTCTTGCATGCTTTGTTTAACAGTTAAAAGTTGCGGAAAAGTAAATTCTAAGCTATTACAAATGGCGCGGGTCCACATCGCCAAAATTAAACCGGACCCGATTTGACAGAAAAGCAAAGAAAATAAAGAATTAAAAGTGCGAAAAGTAATTTAAACGTTACAAGGCTTCGGGAGAGGTACATAATTATTTAAACGAGATAAGGTAAATATGCGTAATAAAACAATTAAGAACATGGGCGTTGGACCCTTTTGCAAAAAATTAAAGTTAACGAGGAATTAAAATTAATATTAAAAGAAAATGTTTTTTGGTATTTTTATGTTTTTCAAGATTTAATAGAAAAAGAATTAATTAAAATTAAAATTGAAGGCAAACCCTAATTCTATTTATTTTTAAGATTATTAAGAAAAATGTTGAAATTTGACCTAATTTAAACCTAAGTTATTTTCATGCATAATTTAATTATAGAAACAAATAAATAAATAATATTATGGTAAAAAAGAAAAATTAAAAGGAAATAAAAATTATCAATTAAACCTAATTCTACATTTTTTAGATTTTATTATGAAAAGAATTAAAATTGTAACCTAATTTAAAACTAATTAATTACATGCTAATTTATTTACAAGAAAATATCAAAATAAATAATCATTATATTTTTTATCTTTTTCTGAGTTTTTTATGATGTTTTTGTATTTTGTAAAAAAAATAATTAATTAAATTAAAACAATAAAGAAAATAAAATAACAATTAAAAAATAAAATATGAAGAAAATTGCAAACCAGGGGGGGGGGGTTCAGGCCCCAATATGGAGGTGTAGGCCTTAGCAATCTGGCCCAACAAGCTTCAGATCCATTAACTTTTGCCACTAGTGTGTTAACACTTTGACCAAGCTTATGATGTACATCCAATCTCAGCCTTTGATTTGAATTTGTTAGATACGTGGATGGCTTGATGGTGATGGAATATGGTGCGTATTAATGTTGTGCCTGCATAGGAATTATTGTGGAAAAAATAATATTGAAATATGTAAGACCTGGGGTTCGAACCCAGGTCATGTGCATTACCAATAGGCTTGCTTTCCATCTGTGCCAGTTCACGCTTTTGATTAATAAACAAACAATAAATATTATAAGAGAAAACAAGGCAGTTAGTGGGTAGCGCGCGAAATATTCAAACCGGCTTATCATGTTTTGACAACGCATCATCTTCTTCGCGTGTTTATTTTTTTTCTGAAACAAGAGTATACAACAACGGTTTTAGACGCGTTCCATTAGGTGGCTTTAGAGAAAATAGCGAATAGCACTATAGGGTTCATAAATTAGGCGCGAGGGCATGTTTAGGATCGTCCAGGTCTGCTGATTACAACCATGGCATTGTGGTGGTCTGATTTTGCTTGGTCTGAAAATCCCTAATTCAAAAACCTGCAAACCCTAAAAAGCAATAATGGCGAAATCGAGTATACAGCATAATAATTAAATTAAGCCTAATGGTTAGCTTGCAAATGCTTTACTGATCACAAATATGTAAACAAAACAGCATGAATGAGCCTAGAATGTAAAACACGATAATGGAAAAAAAAGGAAAAAGAGTGACTTCTGTACAGCGTTTCAAGGGACTATCTGTGATGCTTTTGATTGGAATATGTCCAGTAGTCTCCAAGGAAGCTATTGGAATGAAAATTAGGGCTTGAATCGTCCTCTAACACTGATTTCAGTTTTGCTTTTTTTGACAAAAATTCCAAGTTTGCAATGGTCTTTCTTGCGCAGCTAAGAGTCTATCTGCATTAGGGTTCTCATCTAGCATTTGTACTGAAGGCATTAGGTCAAAAATATTGCTCAAAATCTCTTGATTTAATGAATTGAAGATTTGATTTTCTTAAGGATCTTTTTTCAATCTTTTTCAAGTGTTCTTGTATCAATTAGCATCCAATCAAGCCAAATCCTTCCACATTTGCATATGCACGAAATCTTGATGGCAAAACATGCATGAAAAGATTTATTAGGTCAAGTTATATATTTTTCACATATTTAAATGATTTAAATGAATTAATATAAATAGAAATTCAAATAAATAAGTAAAAAATGAGAAAATACTTCCCTTTGGGCCAAGTGGTCGTGCACATGCTTAGAATGATGAATCATGGAAGAAAAATGGGCCCATTAGCAATTTTAGGTCATTTGAAGTAATGTTGACTTTTCAAAATATCCAAAAATTTCCCAACTTCCACAAGGCATAACTTGCTCAATTTTTAAGCTTTTCTCATGTTCTTGGACATTTTGGAAAGGTCTTTGAGTCCTCTAACCAATGCCTTTGGTCCGATTTCATTTTGATTTACCAATCTCAAGTTATGGCCTTTGACTTAAAGTCCCTTTTTGTTGACTTTTGAAAATGACCTATAATGTTGAAATTGATAACTTTTTGTGAGAGCATTTCTTGGACTTGAAGTATGAAGATGAGTTGTAGGAAATGTCTTTCTATTCAAAATGACCTTTGGATGGAATTTTTCTGATAATCCATGTGAAAGTTATGCCCTGGTCAATTTCAGTTGACTTTTTCAACTGTCCAAATAAGGAAACTTTTGCATCTTGATGATTTTCTGAGCCAAATTTTGAGAATCATGATCAAGCATTGATCAAATGATGTTTGTGGCTTCAAAATGATATGTTGACCAAAAATTTGAACTTTTGACTGTCAAATGACCATTTTGCCCCTACAGTTGACTGTAGTGCAATTAAGGTTTTTGACTGTGCAATTTTGTGCTGTAAGTCTTGAAACTTGATATGAGGATGCTTGACCATATTTGTAGGCATGTGGGACTTGATTGGACCCTTGGAAACTTCATTTTCTTTGCCAGAACCAAAACCCTAATTTTGACTGTTAGGAGGCCCTTACACTGTGCAACCCTTGGGGAAATTTGCAGCTTTGACTTGACAAATCTTGAAGAATATGGGAGGGCAAATTTTGGGGTACAACAGTTGCCCCTGTTCAATCTTCTTAGACTTGAGGATGCAGATTGGCTGACGCGCCTTTCGTAATCCGAAGGTGGAAGATGATTGAACACTAGAGTGCCCAGAAATTTGCGCTCACATGTTAGCAGTGTGATGGGGGAATGGGCTTATAGATGCCATTTGGAGATTGCTGGACAGGATGATGGGCTTATAGATGCCATCTGGATGTTGATCGCATAGGAGATTCCTTAGCGAGAACCTGCATACCTGCAGAAGAAAAAATGAGTACCTGACACGTTGCAGGAGCTGATTTTAGATGCTTGGCATAGATATGTCCTAACTGGTTACAGGAGCTGAGTCTGGAGCTTCAAACGATGATGAATGAACCAGGGATGGTTACTGTCTTAGCATGAATGGTAAGAGAACCTTGGGCGACTTTAACTTCAACAACGCTCGTTGAGAAAAATCTTAGGTGTCTTCTACTGGGATAAGCATCAGGGAGATCTTAGGGTCGATCTAACTGAACCAGAGAAAGCCTTTGACTGGATAAGCATCAGGAAAATCTTGGGGTCGATTTAACTGAATCGGACAAGGTCTTGGAATATCTTCAACTGGATAAGCATCAGGGAGATCTTAGGGTCGATCTGACTGAACCAGAGAAGGCCTTTGACTGGATAAGCATCAGGAAAATCTTAGGGTCGATTTAACTGAACCGGACAAGGTCTTGAAATATCTTCAACTGGATAAGCATCAGGGAGATCTTAGGGTCGATCTGACTGAACCAGAGAAGGCCTTTGACTGGATAAGCATCAGGAAAATCTTAGGGTCGATTTAACTGAACCGGACAAGGTCTTGAAATATCTTCAACTGGACAAGCATCAGGGAGATCTTAGGGTCGATCTGACTGAACCAGAGAAGGCCTTTGACTGGATAAGCATCAGGAAAATCTTAGGGTCGATTTAACTGAACCGGTCTAGGTCTTGAAATATCTTCAACTGGATAAGCATCAGGGAGATCTTAGGGTCAATCTGACTGAACCAGAGAAGGCCTTTGACTGGATAAGCATCAGGAAAATCTTAGGGTCGATTTACTGAACCGGTCTAGGTCTTGAAATATCTTCAACTGGATAAGCATCAGGGAGATCTTAGGGTCGATCTGACTGAACCAGAGAAGGCCTTTGACTGGATAAGCATCAGGAAAATCTTAGGGTCGATTTAACTGAACCGGTCTAGGTCTTGAAATATCTTCAACTGGATAAGCATCAGGGAGATCTTAGGGTCGATCTGACTGAACCAGAGAAGGCCTTTGACTGGATAAGCATCAGGAAAATCTTAGGGTCGATTTAACTGAACCGGTCTAGGTCTTGAAATATCTTCAACTGGACAAGAATCAGGGAGATCTTAGGGTCGATCTAACTGAACCAGAGAAGGCCTTTGACTGGATAAGCATCAGGAAAATCTTAGGGTCGACTTAACTGAACCAGGCTAGGTCTTGGAATATCTTCAACTGGATAAGAATCAGGGAGATCTTAGGGTCGATCTGACTGAACCAGAGAAGGCCTTGGAATATCTTCAACTGGATAAGCATCAGGGAGATCTTAGGGTCGATCTGACTGAACCAGAGAAGGCCTTTGACTAGGTAAGAATCAGGAAAATCTTAGGGTCGATTTAACTGAACCGGACAAGGTCTTGAAATCTTCAACTGGACAAGAATCAGGGAGATCTTAGGGTCGATCTGACTGAACCAGAGAAGGCCTTTGACTGGATAAGCATCAGGAAAATCTTAGGGTCGATTTAACTGAACCAGGCTAGGTCTTGGAATATCTTCAACTGGATAAGAATCAGGGAGATCTTAGGGTCGATCTGACTGAACCAGAGAAGGCCTTTGACTGGATAAGCATCATGAAAATCTTAGGGTCGATTTAACTGAACCAGGCTAGGTCTTGGAATATCTTCAACTGGATAAGAATCAGGGAGATCTTAGGGTCGATCTGACTGAACCAGAGAAGGTCCTGGAATATAGCTTAAGAATTTAACTGGATCTTTCCTGAAAGGTAAAGGTCAGTCATATGCAATGCATGATATGGATCAAGCAATGATGTTCTCAATATAAATGAGACTTGTATGATATGATGTGTCTATGCATGTTATAATGATGTATGTGATGTTTTATGTATGTTTTTGTCTAGGAAAGTGAATCCTTGACGGGTGCCGGGAAGTCATATCCTGGGCTGATGTCGAAGAATAGATTTTGCTTCCGCTGGGGATGATAACTGCAAGAATACCGGTAGGAGAAGATGACTCCGTTGCGGAATAAACTTGGCAAATGGAGGATTCTGCGGGGAGAAAAGATACTTTAGCGACCATGCTGGGAAGCAATACTCTGTGGGGAGAGGAATGCTTTTGCTGAATTGTTGATGATAACTTGCTGGGGATATCCTTGTTGTATTGGAAGTGTTGATAGACTTCGCTGGGGGTAAGAGAACTTCGTCGGGGACGCTCTTTCCGTGGCTTTTGGCTGAGGATAACCCAGTTATATCCTGTTAAGGAAATAACTCTTTAAATAAAGCCGGACGACGCGTTCGTGCTCTGCGAGGATAAGCTTTCAGAATCTACTGGGGATAAGCTTACTGCTTGGGGAGATGAATTCCAACTTTCCTTTGAGGACACTGGATTGGACTCTCCTGGGGAAGTTTTGAACCGCACCGGGGAAGTGACTCCTTTGAATATTGATATGCCGCCGGGGAACAATCTTTAGACCAAGATTGTCGGGGATGCTTGTATGTTGCTGCTGGGGAAGTATTGAGATCTACTGGAGGATACTCAACTTCCTTGAGATTTATCAACTCTGCTTGGAGAAGAATGCACTTACTCTCTAGGGAATTAAGATGTACTGATCATGTTCTTTAGCTGGACCTACCTTGGTACCTTGGAGGACGGAAACAATCAGATTGCTTAAACCATCCGTTATTGCCCCTGTTTCTATGGGGGAGGCACATGTGGGATGCTGATAATTGTTGAGGGTCAAACCTTCTTCTGGTAGGCAGGTGACAAGATGACAGGACATAGTCGTACGTTTTGATCCCTAACTTTTTCCTGGACCGCCCTTTCGGGTTTTCAGTCCACCGGGAAACCCATTTTTGCCCAAGCCGCCCTTTCAGGTTTTCGACTTGCCGGGTGTACAGATTTTTTTCATTTCATCCCTCATTTTGCCCGAACCCTTTTGGTTCGCCGGGAAGCCCTTATTTTTGCCTAAGTATGTCAACCTAGCGGGTCTTTGATTGTGCGTAGTATTTTTTCGACTACGTCCATGTTCTCAGAACGTTAGGGAGTTTCCCCTGTTTAGAAGTGTTTTGTCACCAGAAGATGTTTGATCAGGCAAGATTCGTTATTGAAATGCCCCAAGTGACTCAGGCGGAGATTTTCCCCAGGCCATTTTTGCCTTTGAGAGATTCTCCGAATCTTGACTGGATTGCCCCAGATGATGGACCATGATCATGTCTGCCCCTTGGTTGGAAGTGCTTTTGTTCACTAGGTATTTCTCGTGCGAATTTCCCTGCTGTTCAAACAAAAAGTCATATGCAAACAAAGTTATGTTAAAAATGCAAAGCCTATGTCTGTCTTGAAGATTTTTGAAAATGCATTCTTTTTCATAAAACAAGCGAATGTTTGTAAAACATGATGTCAACTCCGTATTTACCGTAGGCCTTAAGGAGTCAGGATACCTTTCGTAACAGTATGCTTTCGAACTAACCCATGCTTCAGCTAGGACTTTTAAGGGTTATAACGTGGCCTGGTTCACGGTTTAAGAAACAAAGGATAAAGGCTCAAATTTTATTTGTACCCACCCGCTCTTCGTGATGTTCTCCAAACCTAAACTCAGTTGATCGTGCGTTAGACCTTGTTTGAGTCTTTGCTCTGATTTTCCGGTGATGATTCGGATGTTGATAACTTATTTTGAATAGGCAGTCATTCCTTTTTTGTTGAGGGTTTGTAAGACCTCTTTCTTGATTTTTGTTATCCCTTTCTTTTTTTTTTTGCCTGAACTGTTTCCTTTTTTGGAATTACAGTCAGCGGGATGCCCCAGTTTTGTAAGTCTCCTTCATGGGTTTTGACTTAATGGGTTTTTGATTTTTGAGATATAATGACTGCCTTTCTTCATTGGTTATTCGGAACCATCACTGTCTTCTTTTTTTTGTAAGGACCTCTTTGGTGCCATTCGTTATGCACTTGGATCAACTGAGAGACTACCCTGCCCCAGGTTATGATTAAGGGTTTTAAATTTCGAAAAGAAAAACTCCTACTTCTTTGGCTCAGAGGGGTTGACGAGGGATTATCATCCTTATAACTCCAGTGTTTAGGAATTGAAACAATGTCTGTACCTCATCAGCGGGGTCTGTTCAAAAGCATACTGTAGATTATGGTATCGTTTTCGTCATCATCCCTCAAGAGGCTTAGAATTTAGATCCAGAGTTGACATCAGAAAAAATATGAAAAGAAATTTGAATATAATGAAAACAATTGTATTAATTCCCAAAACAGACGTATGCGATGCATTGATAGAATAAAAGAGTTTGCTATGACATTAATTGTTTGTATAAGCAAAGAAAAATACAACTCAAAAATTCAAATAAACAAAAGGCTTCAATGATTGGGCAACGGAGTAGTGATTATGTTTGGAGTCTCAGGCACTTCAAATTGAATCTCCCCGGCGTCGATCATGTCTTGAATCTTGTTTTTGAGAGGCCAGCAGTTGTCCGTAGTATGCCCCGGGCTATCAGAATGATATGCGCACCTATCATTGGGATGATAATTGGGAGCAGAAGTGTTCGGATTCCGAAGAGGAGCCCTTAAGGTGATCAGCCCTGCCTTCAACATTTGTTGTAGTGCTTGATCCAGCGACATGTTGAGCTTGGTGAACTGCCTTTTAGGCTTGTCTGGTTTGCTCTGATCAGTCCGTTGTTCTGGGCGACGTCATTGTTGGACCTGTGAAGTAGTAGCAGCTTGGAGAAGTCCAAACCTTTGACTTCTTGGAAGTTGATTAATGACCAGGTCCCTGACTTGGGCTGGTTGTTTCATGTCTTGATGAAGCTGACTGATCATGGCCCTCAGCTCTCCTTGCTCCTGAGCTAAACCTTGAATGAGGGCCCTTTGCCCCAGCATCTGGGTTTTCAATGTGTCTACCTCAGCTTGTAGACGCTTCAGCTGCTCGTCCTTGTCCTCTTCAGGACCCTTTCTGATCAGATTCCCCATGAGGAGTGTCCTCAACTCTTCCTGCCCCTTGGATAGGCTTAGGAAGACCTCCTTGAACTGAGTCTCTTGAGTGTGAAGGTCCTGGTTACCTTGTTGGGAAGCCATTGCTGAAATAAACAGCGGAGATGGTAAGTGACCTGTCCAAAGGGTACCTGTTATGCAATGATATGTATGATATGCATGCAATGTTTTCAAGGACCTCGCGGGGTAAACAAGAAAATTTGTTAGCATTTGGATCCGGTAGCTTGATTGAAGGAACTTCGGGTTGTTGAGAGTCCTTCTTCCAAGGTCAAAGGCTCACCATATCCAGTGGGTCATAGCCTCTGACAACCTTGGCTAGGGGAACCTTCTTCAAGTGTCAAAGCTCACCATATCAAGTGGGTCATAGCCCCTGACAACCTTGGCTAGGGCAACCTTCTTCAAGTGTCAAAGCTCACCATATCAAGTGGGTCATAGCCCCTGACTACCTTGGCTAGAGGAAAATAAATCCTCTTTGCCCCTTGCTGGGATAGTTGATTCACCATGACCTGCATCACAAGCCCTTGAGATCCTTGAAATGGGTTAGGATGTATGCAATGGTATGATGTTATGGTATGCATGGGGTAATGTGAGTAGCCCTGTTATGAGTCCCAATTAAGGACTGCAAACCAAAACCTGCAAGAAACTTAGTAAACCCTGTCATGAGTCCCAATTAAGGACTATAAACAAAACCTGCAAGAAACTCAAGTGTCAGATAACAAGCACGCAAGTAGTCAAGTTGGAAGGCACACAAGTCACACAAGAGAAACCCTTAGAGTTCAGGCCAACATGTGGTCTGGGTATTACCCTCTTGAAGTTGGTGGGTTCAACCTGTCCTATCAAAGTAACCGGATTCTTAGAGGATCCCAATATCATTGACTACCCTCAATCGATCATAACTCCAGCATCGCAATCTTTTCTTGCGGCCAGAACCATCACGAGAGTTTAGCCTCAATGGGCGTAGCATACTACTACTGTTCTAATGGCCAAGTTGTGTCATTTAAGGTTCTAAGGTCGGTTGGTGCTTAATGACTCCTCAGAAGACCCATATTCTCCTCGTTGCAACACAAGGGATATCGGTACAGACCAAGGTGCCACACCAACGTAGCCACTGCTTCACCCATGTCGGTCTACGCCGGACAGGTCCCTCACAGCTTATGCTACCTAACAGGGTATCCCCAGATCCGGGTTAGGATCTATGAAACTCCAAGACAATGCCCACAATAACAAAGCAGACAAAACACAGCAATTGAAAACATAAGTATGAGCTATCCTAAGGTACACCTCACTTTAAGTATTGTTCCCCAGCAGAGTCGCCAGTTCTGTGATCGGTGGATCTGGAACTGACTGTTTAACGCTGGTTCGCGAAATGTCGCGGAAGCAAGAGTCGCCACTGTCTTTTATTTTCTCCAAATGGAAAGAACAAAAGCACAGAAAAATTCCTTAAAGAGATTGCTCTCGGTTCGGGAGGTAGGTTATAGAAAGGGAAGGTGTTAGCACCCTTTCTATCCATGGTTATCCATGGGCTCTTAGATACTTGCTCATTTGTGTTTTCAAAATGGTTTGTTTGCTTTTCAACTGTGGGTTTTAAAAAAAGTTTCTTTGAAAATTTCAGTTCGACTCTTGTGTCAGAGTGTTTGAAAATTTGCTTTGAAAGCTTTTGAAAAGTGTCGGTGTGAAAAGATTTTTTGTTTGTTTTTGAAGAGAGCAAGTATCTACGAGTCGTCTACCTACCCTAAGGAATTCGTCTGTGTAAATGTCCTTTAAAGTAATGCCATCCCACCATTGAGAGGTAGGTAGCACCACTGTTGGAGGTGTTCGGGTCAATTCGAGTTTGTAGGGACATGGTGATCACCGGAGCAATGGGAAGACACCTTAGAAGCTACCCTCATGCCAGGTTCCCGGATCATGAGGACTTACTAAGACATCCTCTACTCGACGATCACCTTTCGAGGCAAGGCAACAGTGAGGCGTACCCTAGGGGTGGTGTGTGCGATTCGTGTGTCGTTTTCATTTGTATTTGTCTTGTCATGTTAAAGTGATCTACGCTTGATTTTATTTAAGGCCATTCATTCTTGCATGCTTTGTTTAACAGTTAAAAGTTGCGGAAAAGTAAATTCTAAGCTATTACAAATGGCGCGGGTCCACATCGCCAAAATTAAACCGGACCCGATTTGACAGAAAAGCAAAGAAAATAAAGAATTAAAAGTGCGAAAAGTAATTTAAACGTTACAAGGCTTCGGGAGAGGTACATAATTATTTAAACGAGATAAGGTAAATATGCGTAATAAAACAATTAAGAACATGGGCGTTGGACCCTTTTGCAAAAAATTAAAGTTAACGAGGAATTAAAATTAATATTAAAAGAAAATGTTTTTTGGTATTTTTATGTTTTTCAAGATTTAATAGAAAAAGAATTAATTAAAATTAAAATTGAAGGCAAACCCTAATTCTATTTATTTTTAAGATTATTAAGAAAAATGTTGAAATTTGACCTAATTTAAACCTAAGTTATTTTCATGCATAATTTAATTATAGAAACAAATAAATAAATAATATTATGGTAAAAAAGAAAAATTAAAAGGAAATAAAAATTATCAATTAAACCTAATTCTACATTTTTTAGATTTTATTATGAAAAGAATTAAAATTGTAACCTAATTTAAAACTAATTAATTACATGCTAATTTATTTACAAGAAAATATCAAAATAAATAATCATTATATTTTTTATCTTTTTCTGAGTTTTTTATGATGTTTTTGTGTTTTGTAAAAAAAATAATTAATTAAATTAAAACAATAAAGAAAATAAAATAACAATTAAAAAATAAAATATGAAGAAAATTGTAAACCAGGGGGGGGGGGGGTTCAGGCCCCAATATGGAGGTGTAGGCCTTAGCAATCTGGCCCAACAAGCTTCAGATCCATTGACTTTTGCCACTAGCGTGTTAACACTTTGACCAAGCTTATGATGTACATCCAATCTCAGCCTTTGATTTGAATTTGTTAGATACGTGGATGGCTTGATGGTGATGGAATATGGTGCGCATTAATGTTGTGCCTGCATAGGAATTATTGTGGAAAAAATAATATTGAAATATGTAAGACCTGGGGTTCGAACCCAGGTCATGTGCATTACCAATAGGCTTGCTTTCCATCTGTGCCAGTTCACGCTTTTGATTAATAAACAAACAATAAATATTATAAGAGAAAACAAGGCAGTTAGTGGGTAGCGCGCGAAATATTCAAACCGGCTTATCATGTTTTGACAACGCATCATCTTCTTCGCGTGTTTATTTTTTTTATGAAACAAGAGTATACAGCAACGGTTTTAGACGCGTTCCATTAGGTGGCTTTAGAGAAAATAGCGAATAGCGCTATAGGGTTCATAAATTAGGCGCGAGGGCATGTTTAGGATCGTCCAGGTCTGCTGATTACAACCATGGCATTGTGGTGGTCTGATTTTGCTTGGTCTGAAAACCCCTAATTCAAAAACCTGCAAACCCTAAAAAGCAATAATGGCGAAATCGAGTATACAACATAATAATTCAATTAAGCCTAATGGTTAGCTTGCAAATGCTTTACTGATCACAAATATGTAAACAAAACAGCATGAATGAGCCTAGAATGTAAAACACGATAATGGAAAAAAAAGGCAAAAGAGTGACTTCTGTACAGCGTTTCAAGGGACTATCTGTGACGCTTTTGATTGGAATATGTCCAGTAGTCTCCAAGGAAGCTATTGGAATGAAAATTAGGGCTTGAATCGTCCTCTAACACTGATTTCAGTTTTGCTTTTTTTGACAAAAATTCCAAGTTTGCAATGGTCTTTCTTGCGCAGCTAAGAGTCTATCTGCATTAGGGTTCTCATCTAGCATTTGTACTGAAGGCATTAGGTCAAAAATATTGCTCAAAATCTCTTGATTTAATGAATTGAAGATTTGATTTTCTTAAGGATCTTTTTTCAATCTTTTTCAAGTGTTCTTGTATAAATTAGCATCCAATCAAGCCAAATCCTTCCACATTTGCATATGCACGAAATCTTGATGGCAAAACATGCATGAAAAGATTTATTAGGTCAAGTTATATATTTTTCACATATTTAAATGATTTAAATGAATTAATATAAATAGAAATTCAAATAAATAAATAAAAAATGAGAAAATACTTCCCTTTGGGCCAAGTGGTCGTGCACATGCTTAGAATGATGAATCATGGAAGAAAAATGGGCCCATTAGCAATTTTAGGTCATTTGAAGTAATGTTGACTTTTCAAAATATCCAAAAATTTCCCAACTTCCACAAGGCATAACTTGCTCAATTTTTAATATTTTCTCATGTTCTTGGACATTTTGGAAAGGTCTTTGAGTCCTCTAACCAATGCCTTTGGTCCCATGTCATTTTGATTTACCAATCTCAAGTTATGGCCATAGACTTAAAGTCCCTTTTTGTTGACTTTTGAAAATGACCTATAATGTTGAAATTGATAACTTTTTGTGAGAGCATTTCTTGGACTTGAAGTATGAAGATGAGTTGTAGGAAATGTCTTTCTCTTCAAAATGAGCTTTGGATGGAATTTTTCTGATAATCCATGTGAAAGTTATGCCCTGGTCAATTTCAGTTGACTTTTTCAGCTGTCCAAATAAGGAAACTTTTGCATCTTGATGATTTTCTGAGCCAAACTTTGAGAATCATGATCAAGAATTGATCAAATGATGTCTGTGGCTTCAAAATGATATGTTGACCAAAAATTTGAACTTTTGACTGTCAAATGACCATTTTGCCCCTACAGTTGACTGTAGTGCAATTAGGGTTTTTGACTGTGCAATTTTGTGCTGTAAGTCTTGAAACTTGATATGAGGATGCTTGACAATATTTGTAGGCATGTGGGACTTGATTGGACCCTTGGAAACTTCATTTTCTTTGCCAGAACCAAAACCCTAATTTTGACTGTTAGGAGGCCCTTACACTGTGCAACCCTTGGGGAATTTTGCAGCTTTGACTTGACAAATCTTGAAGAATATGGGAGGGCAATTTTGGGGTACAACAGGAGGGATCACCTATAATCCTTGTCTGGCCTTACGACAGTTTGGGCGAGCTAGGAGGGAAGCACCTCATGAGTTGCTGATGCCAAGCATTGTCTTTGACTTCCAAGGGGATAGTGACGAGCATCGCCGCAGGTTCATACGAGCTTGGGATAGGGTGCACCAGTCTGATCCACATGAGTTAGGGATGAAGACTTCTCTTCCGATGGAACCATATCTCCGGTGGGTTCGTACACGTGCTCAAAAGATGGGAATGCCCTACAAAGCTGTCTTGCCTGTGATAGTTGAACTTGCTGATGAAGAAGGGGTTCCTCCTACCATCCTCCACCCTTACACGCCTACTAACATTGGGGCATTAAAGATGTCCTGGATCGAACTAATGGAAGAGTAGGATACTTACAGAGAAAAGTATCACGAGCAAGAGCGGAAGATCCTGAAGCTGACAAGGCAACTGGAGAACGAGAAAATCCTCAACGATTATGTCAGCACCAACAGAAAATGACCATGGGAGCGCTAATGTCTTTTGTTATTTCTAGTTTTGATTTACTTTTCAATATTTCTTTTTGTAACGCCTTAAAGGCATCTGTTGAACATTGAATTCAAGTTTTATCTAATAAAAGTGTGTTTCATTTTGGTTTACGAATTTGAATCTCTAAAGTCTTTGAAATCATATCATGCACATATCATTCCCATGCACCTCATTACAGGTACCCTTACAGGTTTCTCATCTTCTTCGCTGTTTATTTCAGCACCTCATGTCTTCTGAAACATCAACTGAACAAGCCATTAAGGCTCTGCAAGCTCAAAACGCTCAGTTCCAGGAAATGTTCATGAACTTGGCTAAGGGTCAGCAAGATCTGAAGACCCTTATCTTGAAAGATAAGAAGAAGAAGAAGAAGAAGGTTGTTGTACCCCAAAATTTGCCCTCCCATATTCTTCAAGAAATTGCCAAGCCAAGTCACAAAATTCCCCAAAGGTTGCACAGCTCAACTGTCTCCTATACAGTCAAAACTAGGGTTCTGATCAAGAAAATGAAGTTTTCAAAGGCCCAATCAAGTCTCCTATGCCTACAAACATGGTCAAGCATCCTCATATCAAGTTTCAAGGCATTCAGCTCAAAATTGCACAGTCAAAACCCTAAATTGCACTATAGTCAACTGTAGGGGCAAAATGGTCATTTGACAGTCAAAAGTTCAAATTTTTGGTCAACATATCATTTTGAAGCCACAAACATCATTTGATCAATGCTTGATCATGATTCTCAAAATTTGGCTCAGAAATCATCAAAGATGCAAAAGTTACTATATTTGGACAACTGAAAAAGTCAACTGAAATTGACCAGGGCATAACTTTCACATGGATTATCAGAAAAATTCCATCCAAAGCTCATTTTGAAGAGAAAGACATTTCCTACAATTAATCTTCATACTTCAAGTCCAAGAAATGCTCTCACAAAAAGTTATCAATTTCAACATTATAGGTCATTTTCAAAAGTCAACAAAAAGAGACTTTAAGTCAAAGGCCATAACTTGAGATTGGTAAATCAAAATGACATGGGACCAAAGGCATTGGTTAGAGGACTCAAAGAACTTTCCAAAATGTCAAATAACATATGAAAAGCTTAAAAATTGAGCAAGTTATGCCTTGTGGAAGTTGGGAAATTTTTGGATATTTTGAAAAGTCAACTTTGATCCAAATGACCTAAAAATGCTAATGGGCCCATTTTTCTTCCATGATTCATCATTCTAAGCATGTGCACGACCACTTGGCCCAAAGGGAAGTATTTTCTCATTTTTTATTTATTTATTTGAATTATTATTCATATTAATTCATTTAAATTATATAAATATGTGAAAAATATCTAAATGAACCAAACAAATCTTTTTATACACATTCTAGACTCAATATTTCGTGCATATGCCAATTAGGAAAGATTTGGTTTGAATTGATCATAATTTGCACAAAAACCATGTGAAAAAGATATGTAAAGATCTTAAGAAAATCAAATATGCAAAATCATTATTGCCATGGATTTGATCAAGTTTTGTTGACCTAATAGCCTCAGTACATAAGCATGATTCAAAACCTAATCCTAAAACACTCTAAGCTGCGCAAGAAAAGCCTTTGTGAAACTTGAAATTTCTCCAAAAAGTTCAAAACTGAAATCCGTGTTAGAGGTAGATTCAAAGCACAAAACCTATTCCAAAAGCTTCCTTGGCAATTCCTGAACGCATTCCAATCCCTAACATCAACTCAAACGCAAAGAATTGGTAGATTAAACTCAAACTGTGTCAAGCAATTTTCAGAATCGTATATCATAATTCACGCATCTTTTTGCATTTTTATTTATGGATTCTTGTTCAGTGTGATGTTTCGAAGCTAACCAATGCTTTTGATTTGATTATAACGCTGTGTATGAGATTCTACCATGCTTAAATTTTAGGGTTTGCAGGGTATCAATTTAGGGCTTTGGTAACGAAGCAAAATTAGAATCCCAGACCATGGCCATTAGACTCAGCGCTTGAAGACGAAGAGGATGGAACCCTCGCGCTCAATTTATGAGCGTTGAGGGGTTAATCGCTATTTTCTTAAAGCATCCCTAAAGCAACGCGTCTAAAACCGTTGCTGAATGTTTATGTTACAGGGAACGTGAAAGAGACGAAGACGTGGCCACAAGCGATTGGAGCGTTTGAATTTCGCGCGTTTCTCTCCACTAACGCGTTGATCTGTCTTTTATTATTTATGTGTTGGTATATTAATTGAATGCATGTGTAGCTCAGCTGGCAAACGTTGAAGGCTTCAGCATCCAAGACCTGGGTTCGAGTCCCAAGTCTGAACAATTTCAATATTGTTTTTCTATACTAATTCCTATGCAGCGTCAGTATTGAGGACGTACCATATGCCTCCCTCATCCAAGCGTCCACGCGTCTATCACATTTAGATCAAAGGCATAGGATGGATGAACACGCTACACTCCCAGTCAACGCACCACATGCTAGTCAGAAAAGTCAAAGAGATCAAAGACTTGTTGGGCCAGATTGCTAAGGCCTACACCTCCTAATTTGGGACTGAAACCCCCTGGTTTGCAATTTCTTTCTTATTTTTTTTACTTATTTTTATTTTATTGTTAATTGTTATTTTATTTTATTCAATTGTTTTGAATTAATTAATTATATTTTATAAATTATAAAAAATACAAAAAAATCAGAAAAAGACAAAATGTGATAAATAATTTTTATCCTAATTATTTCCTTATAAATAAATTAGCATGTAAATATTTAGTATAATTAGTTTTTTTTACAACTTTAATTCTTTTTAATAACTAAAAATCCAAAAAACATAGAATTTAGGTTTAATAACTTTTTATTCTTTTTTTAATTTTTCCTTTTTCATAATAATAATATTACTTATTTTATTTTCATAATTAATTGTACATAAATAACTTAGGTTAAATTAGGTTAAAAACTTCAACATTTTTAATAAGTTTAAAAAACAATTAGAATTAGGGTTTACATTCAATTTTTAGTTTTAATTAATTCTTTTTCCATTAAATCTAAAAAACACAAAATACCAAAAAACATTTTCATTTTATCTTAATTTTAATTATTAATTAATTTAATTTGCAAAAGGGTCCAACGCCCATGTTCTTAAATTCATTTAATTCGCACATTTATTTTATTTCGCTTAATTCATTATGTATCTCTCCCAAAGCGTTGTAACTTAAATTTCTCACACTTTTACTTCTTTTGCTTTATTTACTTTCCGTCAAATCGGGTCCGGTTTAATTTTGGCGATGTGGACCCGCGCCATTTGTAATAGTTTAGATTTATTTTCCCGTAAATATCTTAACTGTTAAAAGCATGCAAGAATGAATGGCCTTAAAAATAAAATCAAGCGTAGATCACAACAAACATGATAAGACAAATATCAATGAAAACGACACACAAATCGCACACACCACCCCTAGGGTGCGCCTCACTGTTGCCTTGCCTCGAAAGATGATCGTCGAGTAGAGGATGTCTTAGTAAGTCCTCATGATCCGGGAACCTGGCATGAGGGTAGCTTCTAAGGTGTCTTCCCATTGCTCTGGTGATCACCATGTCCCGAACATCGAATTGACCCGAACACCTCCAACGGTGGTGCTACCTACCTCTCAATGGTGGGATGTCACTACTTTAAAGGACATTTACACAGACGAATTCCTTAGAGTAGGTAGGTTCTCGTAGATACTTGCTCTCTTCAAAACAAATCAAACTTTTCACACCAACACATTTTCAAAAGCTTTCAAAGAAAATTTTTCAAACACTTTGACGTACGAGTCGAACTGAAATTTTTCAAAGAAACTTTTTAAACCCACATTGAAAAGCAAACAAACCTTTTTGAAAACACAATGAGCAAGTACCTAAGAGCCCATGGATAACCATGGATAGAAAGGGTGCTAACACCTTCCCTTTCTATAACCTACCTCCCGAACCGAGAGCAATCTCTTTAAGGAATTTTTCTGTGCTTTTGTCCTTTCCATTTGGAGAAAATAAAAGACGGTGGCGACTCTTGCTTCCGCGACATTTCGCGAAACCAGCTTTAAACAGTCAGTTCCAGATCCACCGATCACAGAACTGGCGACTCTGCTGGGGATAACTTTATAAAGTGAGGTGTACCTTAGGGCTAGTTCATAACTGTGTTTTCAATTGTTTTCCTTGTGTGCTTTAAATTGTGGGACTGTCTTGGGAGTTCTATAGATCCTAACCCGGATCTGGGGGATACCTTCTTAGAAAGTAGCAACAAGGCTGTGAGGGAACTGTGCGGGGTATACCGACATGGTTGAAACAGTCTGCTACGTTGATGTGGCACTTTGGTGTGTACTGGTAACCCTTGAGTTCAGTCAAGGAGAGTACGGGGCCTCCGCGTGGTGTCGTGAAGCATCAACAGACCTTAGGAACCTTAATTGAACTATCTTGGCCTCTTTAGGGTAGTGAGATAACTGACTTTGGTGCAGTCCGAGGTTGGTTGATACTCGATACTACACTCAATTGAGGGTTGCTTTCCTGGAATATTTCGGTCGCCAGTTCAGTGGCTAAATCGAAACGATGAACAATGAAAGCAATCCCGTGATATTGGGAACCTTAGAACCCGGTTACTTTGATTAGGACAGGTTGAACCCAACAACTTCAAGAGGGTACTACCCAGACCCCATGCTGGCCTTAAACCTTAAGGGCTTGTCTTGTGTGCCTTGTGTGCCTTACATGTTTGTCTTTGTAAATATCTGTGGTGTGTTTAATCATAGCATCATGACATCATCCAGCATCATATGCATTGACTAACCATTTCAGGGGTTCAAATTTTCATCTTTGTTCTTGTTTTGTAGGACATGGAAACTGTTCGTAGAAAGACAATTCAAATCAGTCTCGTAAGGGTACCTCCTTAGCTTAAGGAGCTTATATCCAGGATTCCCGAGAACTCTTCATTCAGTGAAAGGCATGGAAGCCTCATCAGCTTGGTCAACACCAACATTGAGGAAGATATGATAAAGGTCCTGTTCCAATTCTTTGACCCTCTGCATCACTGTTTTACCTTCTTGGACTATCAGTTGGTACCTACATTGGAGGAGTTCTCCCGGCTCCTGAAGATCCCTATCCTTGATCAGCTACCCTTCAACGGTACAGAAAAGGAACCTAAGCTTGAAGAGATTGCTAAAGCCTTGCACCTACAGTCATCTGACCTCAAAGGACATTGGGAAGTTAGAAGTGGTATCAAAGGGTTCTTAGCCAGGTTTCTGTTTGAGAAGGCTCATGAATGTTGGAATTCCCTTGACTTGCAAGCTTTTGAAGAGGTTGTGGCCATCCTTGTTTATGGTTTGGTGTTGTTCCCTAACCCAGATCAGCTTATTGATATCAGTGCTGTCCAGATCTTTATGTCCAGGAATCCTATACCTACATTGCTGGGGGACATCCTTCACTCATGTTACACTCGAACCATGAGAAAAGAGGTGTCCTTATGTGTTGCACTCCTCTCCTGGGAAGGTGGTTTATTTCGCACCTTCCACAATCAGTCCTGAAGAATGAGCGGGGTTTGAGATGGTCACAACGGTTGATGACTCTTACGCATGCAGATATACATTGGTGTCCTAGGTCCAGAGGAGATGTCACTATCATTGATCGTTGCGGGGAGTACCCTAATGTTCCTTTACTTGGAATCAGAGGAGGTATTACTTATAGCCCATGCCTGGCTTGGAGACAGTTTGGTTATGCTCGGAGGGATGGCCCTCATGACATGTTAATTCCCGACATAGTTTTTGACTTCGACAACGATACTCAAGGACTTCGCCAGAGATTTATCAGAGCTTGGAGGATGCCCAGTAGGATAGACAGCAAGACACTGGGGCACAGGAACTCCATCCCATTGGAAACCTATCTCAAGTGGATACGCGCCCGCTACCAGAAGTTAGTGATGCCTTATCCTCACATGATCCCGGTAATCAAAGAACCAGTCTTGGAAGGGGAAGTGTCCTACACTATTCAACACCCTGATATGCCCACATCCTGGGAAGAGATGCAGAAGAGCTGGATCCAGCTTAAAGAAGAACGGAATTCTCTTGAGACTAGTCTGCATGCCAGTGAAAAGAAGGTCTTGGAGCTCACCCGCCTGTTGCATGAGGAGAGGAATCTCAACACCTACATAGCTCCGAAGAGGAGGCGCAGTGTATTTTGGGATTGATTTGATTTTTGTACTTTTGCCCATGAGGCTTGATGTATTAAACAACGATTTCTTTAATGATAACGTGTGTTCCTTTTTGTCTATAACAAATTTGAACTTTCGAACCCTTGAATGCATTGCATACGCATTTCATACATCATGTGCATAGCAGGTTTTTCCCCTTTTCAGGTTGCTTACAGTTCTTCGCTGTTTATTTCAGCATCATGAATCCCGAATCTGCATCAACCGAGACATCAATCAAGGCTCTTCAGGTGCAGAATGCACAATTCCAAGAATTAATCAAGGGTCTGGCTAAAGGCCAAGAAGAACTGAAGGCTATGCTCCTGAAGAAGGAGAAGAAGAAGAAGAGAAGAATTGTTCTGTTCAACTCGGGCCGAAGGTTTGGCAACACTCTGCAGCATGAAGAGGCTGGGTCTTCTGTTGGCAAGAGTCCTTCTCAGGCAGAAGTAAAGGTCCCTAGTCCAGTGGTCTCCGACAACGAGACAGATTTTGATGAAGAGCAGTACCCTCCTGCAGACAACAGATATAAGCAACTGGAGGACAGGTTGAAGGCCATGGAGATTCAATAGGCACCTGGGCTGGATTTCGGAGATCTGGGTTTGTTGACTGGTGTGATTATCCCCCATAAGTTCAAAGCACCATCCTTCTCCAAATATGACGGGGCGTCTTGTCCCAAGCTGCATTTAAGGTCCTATGTTCGGAAAATTCAGCCGTACTCTGCGGATAAGAATTTATGGATCCACTTCTTCCAGGAGAGTCTTTCAGGGACTCATCTCGAATGGTTCTATCAGCTGGATGGGACCAAGGTTCGTAACTGGGAGGAGTTGGCTACTGCTTTCTACAAGCAGTATCAGTATAATGCCGACCTTGCCCCCACATGTACCCAACTCCAGGGTATGGCGTTAGGTGCAAGCGAAGGTTTTAAGGAGTACGCTCAGAAGTGGAGAGACCTGGCTGGCAGGGTGCAGCCACCATTGACTGATCGGGAGCTGGTAGACATGTTCTTGGGGACCCTATCTGGGCCATTTTTCAACCATCTCATTGGGAATTCTTCTGCTGGATTCACTGATTTGATTCTGACTGGAGAGAGAATTGAGGCTGGGCTGAAGTCTGGGAAGATTGCAAAAAGTGCATCATCTAGTTCGGAAAAGAAACCATTCAAGAAGGAGTCTAGTGCTGTGTATGGTTATAGGAAATCAGAGAGACCGGAGCACCGCCAATCTGTCAGTGCGGTGATGATTGCTAAGCCTGCTGCCGCTCCTCGGCCAAACAATTCTCAAAGGGCTGAAAGACCCCGGAGGGAGTTTACCCGGTTAAACATGACCCTATCGCAGATCCTGCCACAGTTGCTATCCACTAACTTAGTGACTGTCAGGGAAGCCCCGAAGTTCCCCAATACAACATCTCCCAAGTACAACCCGAATGCTCGTTGTGCTTACCATTCAGATAGCCCGGGGCACTCTACCGATGACTGTTGGGCACTAAAGAACAAGCTGCAGGACCTCATTGACGCCAAAGAGGTACAGTTTGAGGCATCTGACAAGCCTAATGTGGTGACAGCTCCCCTGCCCGCTCATGGAGTTAATGCTATCGGGGATGAAGAGGAAGTTGATGAAGCTGAGTTTGATAGCTGGATCTACCCGGCAACTGACGAAGGACTTAACAATTGGAGCGCAAAAGACAATCTCCCTGTTTCTTTTGTTACTAAGTAATGAATTCCTATGTTTTGTTATTTTGTAATAAACAATGATAAACTCTACGGCCCGGTGTCTTACCCGAGGCACCGTGGTTCTATTTATGAGGGCATACAAACTGTCATTTCATATACCATGAATGAAAATCTTGGACGTATTTTTCACATTGCAAATATTGTGTTCCTTTTCCGTCTTTCTTTTCCTTTACATAATTTTCAAAACGGCTGTATTTACACACACACTCACTCATACAGGTTCCAATCCACTCTGGATCTTATTGATAACAACTCTGCTACTGCCAATTATGACTTCGAAAATCCGATCAACTTAGCCGAAGACGAAGGTGAAGATGATGGCGAAGTGCCCGGCGAGCTTGCAAGACTGTTGCTTCAGGAAGAGAGGGCAATTCAACCCCATGAAGAGCCAGTGGAAACAATAAACCTGGGTACTGAAGCAGACAGGAGAGAGGTAAAGATTGGTGCCAACCTAGAGCTCAACGTGAAGCAACGGTTAACCAAGATGTTGCATGATTATATGGAGATCTTTGCTTGGTCCTACGAAGACATGCCCGGGTTGGATACCGATATTGTGGTCCATCACTTGCCAACTAAGGAAGACTGCCCTCCAGTTAAGCAAAAGGTCCGTAGGATGCGTCCGGAGATGTCTGAGAAGATTAAGGCCGAGGTTATGAAACAGTTCGATGTCGGGTTCCTTGCAGTGACTTCTTACCCTCAGTGGGTTGCTAATGTGGTGCCAGTACCTAAGAAGGACGGCAAGGTCAGAATGTGTGTCGACTACAGGGATCTGAACAGGGCCAGCCCCAAAGATGACTTCCCCTTACCTCATATTGATGTCCTTGTTGATAATACAGCTCAGCACAAAGTATTCTCTTTCATGGATGGCTTTTCAGGTTACAATCAGATCAAGATGGCACCTGAAGACATGGAAAAGACTACATTTGTTACTCAGTGGGGCACCTTCTGTTACAAGGTCATGCCATTCGGATTGAAGAATGCTGGGGCGACCTACCAACGTGCCATGGTTGCCTTATTTCATGACATGATCCATCATGAGATCGAAGTGTATGTAGATGACATGATCGCAAGGTCCCAGACTGAGGAAGAGCACCTAGATCATCTACAGAAATTGTTTGACCGGTTGAAACTGTACAAGCTGAGATTGAACCCGAACAAGTGCACCTTCGGGGTAAGATCTGGGAAATTGCTAGGCTTCGTGGTCAGTGATAAAGGTATTCAAGTGGACCCTGCTAAGGTCAAAGCTATTCAAGAGATGCCAGTTCCTAAGACAGAGAAGGAGGTCAGAGGCTTTTTAGGGCGCCTGAATTACATCGCTCGATTCATCTCACATCTGACCGCTACCTGTGAGCCAATCTTCAAGCTGCTGAAGAAAGATCAGGTAGTACGTTGGAACGATGAATGTCAGGCTGCCTTCGACAGAATCAAAGAGTATCTCCAAGAACCACCTATCCTTATGCCACCGGTTGAAGGGAGACCTCTGATACTATATCTGACAGTGCTTGACAACTCAATGGGGTGTGTGCTGGGGCAGCATGACGAGTCTGGCCGAAAAGAGCACGCCATTTATTACCTTAGCAAAAAGTTTACCGACTGTGAGACCCGATACTCACTGCTTGAGAAAACTTGCTGCGCTCTGGTATGGGCTGCTCGCCGGCTGAGACAGTATATGCTGACTCACACTACCTTGTTGATCTCAAAAATGGATCCTATAAAATACATATTCGAAAAGCCTGCTCTGTCTGGGAGAATTGCAAGATGGCAAATGATCTTGACGGAATACGACATTCAGTACACAACCCAGAAAGCCATCAAAGGAAGTGTACTGGCAGACCACTTGGCTCATCAAGCTGTAGATGACTATCAATCAATGAACTTCGAGTTTCCGGATGAAAGCATCATGATAGTAACTGACTGTGAAGTACCTGGACCGGATGAAGGACCTGAACCAGGATCCCGATGGTCTATGCACTTTGACGGAGCCTCCAATGCTTTGGGAAACGGTATCGGCGCCATAATCATATCTCCACAAGGTACTCATACTCCACTCACTGCCCGGCTATGTTTCAACTGTACCAACAACATGGCAGAGTATGAGGCGTGTATCATGGGTCTTCAAGCTGCGATCGACCTAAGGATCAAATTTCTAAGTGTCTTCGGAGATTCCGCTCTTGTGATCAATCAGATCAAGGGAGAGTGGGATACGAAACACCCAAACCTGATTCCTTACAAAGAATGTGTGTTGACCCTGATCCCCCACTTCACAGAGATAACCTTTGAGCACTTTCCAAGAGAAGAGAATCAGTTAGCGGACGCGTTAGCTACAATGTCTTCAATGTTCAAGGTCAAATGGGATAATGAGGCTCCCCGGATCATCATCTGGAAACTAGACGAACCGGCATACTGTTGTGATCTCGAAACTGAATTGGTGACTGAGAAGCCTTGGTACCACGAAGTGAAGAGATATCTGGAAGCTCAGGAATACCCTGAAGGTGCATCTGTCAATGATAAGAAATTCCTGAGGAGGTTCGCAGCCAAGTTCTTCCTTAGCAACGGCATCTTGTACAAGCGAAACCATGATTCAACCTTACTGCGTTGTGTGGATAAGACGGAAGCAGAAAGAATCATGGAAGAGCTACATGAAGGGACCTTTGGTACACATTCCAGTGGGCATACTATGGCTAAGAAAATCCTACGGGCGGGATATTATTGGTCCACAATGGAAGCCGACTGCTACCAACACTCCAGGACATGCCACAAATGCCAGATCTATGCAGACAAGGTGCATGTTCCTCCGGTTCCTCTGAATGTTCTGACTGCGCCTTGGCTGTTTGCAATGTGGGGCATAGACATGATCGGTGAGATAAAACCTACGGCATCCAATGGACATCGCTTCATCCTAGTGGCGATTGATTATTTTACGAAGTGGGTTGAGGCAGCATCCTATGCTACAGTAACCAAGACTGTTGTGGCACGGTTTATTCGGCACAACCTGATCTGTCGGTACGGCGTCCCTGAGCGGATTATTACAGACAACGGTACCAATCTGAACAACAAGATGATCGCTGAGCTCTGCGAACAGTTCAAGATACAGCACCACAATTCTTCTCCTTACAGACCGAAGATGAATGGGGCTGTAGAAGCAGCAAATAAGAACGTCAAGAAGATCGTGCAGAAAATGACAGTGACCTATAAAGATTGGCACGAGATGTTACCGTTCGCTCTGCATGGGTACCGTACCTCAGCCAGGACGTCAACCGGGGCAACTCCCTTCTCTCTGGTTTATGGCATGGAGGCAGTCTTGCCGATCGAAGTGCAAATTCCCTCTCTCCGGATAATGAAGGATGCAAATCTGAACGAAGATGATTGGATCCAGACACGACTTGATCAGCTCAACCTCATTGACGAAAAGAGACTTGCTGCTATCTGTCATGGTCAGACGTATCAGAAACGGATGATCAGGGCATTCAACAAAAAGGTCAGACCACAGGAATATCAAGTTGGGGATCTGGTAATCAAGAGAATCATCCTTCCTCAGAGTGATCCAAGGGGCAAATGGACCCCTACATACGAAGGGCCATTTGTGGTTAAGCATGTGTTCTCAGGAGGAGCCATGATATTGACCAACATGGATGGTGACGACCTTCCTCACCCCGCCAATGCAGACATAGTTAAAAAATACTACGCATAAACAAGACCCGCTAGGCTGACATGCCTAGGCAAAAATTAGGGCTTCCCGTCGAACCAAAAGGGTTCGGGCAAAATGAAGGGATGAAAATAAAAAAATCTGTACACCCGGCAAGTCGAAAACCTGAAAAGGCGGCTTGGGCAAAAATGGGTATCCCGGTGGACTGAAAACCCGAAAGGGCAGTCCAGGCAAAAATTAGGGATAAAAGCGTAATACTATGTCTCATTGGTCACTTTGCATCCAGAATCCGGTATCTACATCAAGTTCAGACGGCATCGGTCAGTCAGCTTCACCTTCAACCAAGGTCATCAAGTGATGAGACGCTCGGAATTATAAAGGCAATAGCAGAGTTGAAACCCAGTGGGATCATTCACATTTCACACAGCTGTTTTCTTTTCTTTTGTACAAAACTTGTATAAACTCTCTTGTTCGGCGGCGTTCTCTTACTAGGACGTCAGCCTCTTGTACACAAAACGCCTATTCAGAGGCCATTCAAAAAATCAATACACATATATTTTCAGTTAAACGTGCCAAGTGCTTTTCTTTTTCCGTTTTGTTTCGCGAAGAACGTCCAAGGTTCAATTTGTGATATATGCATTGACAATAATTTGCTAACTCATAAATATTTGCATACGAAACAAAGGAATTAATTGCAGGTGACACTAGAAACAGGGGCAATAAAAGAGTTGTCTGAGCAGTCTAATTGTTCCATCCTCCAAGGTACCAAGGTAGGTTCAGCTAAAGAACATAACCAGTATGCCTGAATTCCCCAGAGAGTGAGCCAACAAAAGAGCATTCTTCTCCAAGCAAAATTATCAGATTATCAAGGAAATTGAGTATCCTCCCATAGATCTCAACCTCCCCAGCAGCAGCATATATTCAATACAAGCATCCCCGGCAGTCTTGGCCTAAAGATTGTTCCCCGGCGGCATAACATTCAAAAGGAATCACTTCCCCAACAATTCAAAGCTTCCCCAGAGAGTCCCATCCAGTTCCCTGGGAAAGTTGGAATTTATCATCCCCAAGCAGTAAGCTTATCCCCAGTAAATTCTGGAAGCTTCTCCCCTCGCAGAGCACGAACACGTCGTCCGGCTTGATTTAAAGAGTTATTTCCTTAACAAGATATAACTGGGTTATCCTCAGCCAAAAGCCACGGAAAGGTCGTCGTCAATATAGTTCTTCTTACCCCAGCGAAGTCCATCAACACTTCCGACAACAAGGGTATCCTCAGCAAACTATCAACACTCAGCAAGGCATCCCTCTTCCCACAGAGTATTGCTTCCCAGCATGGTCGTCAGAGTATCTTTTCTCCCCGCAGAATCTTCCATTTGCCAAGTTCATTCCGCAACAGAGTCATCTTCTCCTATCGGTATTCTTGCAATCCTCATCCCCAGCGGAAGCAAAATCAATACTTCAACATCAGCCCAGGATACGACTTCCCGGCACCCGTCCTAGACGAAAACGTACATTCATAAAACATCACATATGTCATTATAGCATGCATAGACGCATCATATCATACAAATCTCATTTATGTTGAGAACATCATTGCTTGATCCATATCATGCATTGCATATGACTGACCTTTACCTTTCAGGAAAGACGCAGTTAAAATGCTCAAACATATTTCAAAGCCTTCTCTAGTCCAGCTAAATCGACTCCCAACAGATTTTTCTGATAAAGACTCACTAGAAGTTATCCCAGATGGTCCCCTCTCCGACAAGTGCGTGAGGTGGTAATTCCTTCTTCAGATGTTTCCCTCTCCGACGATGAGTGTGAGGTGATAGTCTCCTATGGTCCCCTCTCCGGCAAGTGCGTGAGGTGGTAATTCCTTTTTTAGATGTTTCCCTCTCCGACGGTGAGTGTGAGGTGATAGTCTCCTATGGTCCCCTCTCCGACAAGTGCGTGAGGTGGTAATTCCTTCTTCAGATGTTTCCCTCTCCGACGATGAGTGTGAGGTGATAGTCTCTTATGGTTCCCTCTCCGACGGTGTGTGAGGTGGTAAGTCCTTTTTCAGATGTTTCCCTCTCCGACGGTGAGTGTGAGGTGATAGTCTCTTATATTTCCCTCTCCGACGGTGTGTGAGGTGACAATTCCTTTTCCTATGATTCCCTCTCCGACGGCGAGTGAGGTAATTCCCTTTCAGATTATAATTTTCTATGGTTTTCTTCCCGATCCTGCGAAGATGGTATTTCCCACCAAGATTTTCTCAACAAGCGTTGTTGAAGTTAAAATCACCCAAGGCTCTCTTATCATTCAGGCTAAGGCAGTAATCATACCTGGTCCATTCATCATCTTTTGAAGCTCCAGACTCGGCTCCTGTAACCAGTCAGGACATACCTATGCCAAGCATCTAAAATCAACTCCTGCAACGTGTTAGGTACTCATTTTCTTTTGCAAGTGTGCAGGTTCTCGCTAAGGAATCTCCTACGCGATCAACATCCAGATGGCATCTATAAGCCCATCACCCTATCCATCAATCTCTAAATGGCATCTATAAGCCCATTTCCATCATCACTGCTACTATGTGAGCGCAAATTTCTGGGCACTTTAGTGTTCAATCATCTTCTACCCTCGGATTACGAAAGGCACGTCAGCCAATCTGCATCCTCAGGTCTAAGAAGATTGAACAGGGGCAACTGTTGTACCCCAAAATTTGCCCTCCCATATTCTTCAAGAAATTGCCAAGCCAAGTCACAAAATTCCCCAAAGGTTGCACAGCTCAACTGTCTCCTATACAGTCAAAACTAGGGTTCTGATCAAGAAAATGAAGTTTTCAAAGGCCCAATCAAGTCTCCTTTGCCTACAAACATGGTCAAGCATCCTCATATCAAGTTTCAAGGTATTCAGCTCAAAATTGCACAGTCAAAACCCTAAATTGCACTACAGTCAACTGTAGGGGCAAAATGGTCATTTGACAGTCAAAAGTTCAAATTTTTGGTCAACATATCATTTTGAAGCCACAAACATCATTTGATCAATGCTTGATCATGATTCTCAAAATTTGGCTCAGAAATCATCAAAGATGCAAAAGTTACTATATTTGGACAACTGAAAAAGTCAACTGAAATTGACCAGGGCATAACTTTCACATGGATTATCAGAAAAATTCCATCCAAAGCTCATTTTGAAGAGAAAGACATTTCCTACAATTCATCTTCATACTTCAAGTCCAAGAAATGCTCTCACAAAAAGTTATCAATTTCAACATTATAGGTCATTTTCAAAAGTCAACAAAAAGAGACTTTAAGTCAAAGGCCATAACTTGAGATTGGTAAATCAAAATGACATGGGACCAAAGGCATTGGTTAGAGGACTCAAAGACCTTTCCAAAATGTCCAAGAACATATGAAAAGCTTAAAAATTGAGCAAGTTATGCCTTGTGGAAGTTGGGAAATTTTTGGATATTTTGAAAAGTCAATTTTGATCCAAATGACCTAAAAATGCTAATGGGCCCATTTTTCTTCCATGATTCATCATTCTAAGCATGTGCACGACCACTTGGCCCAAAGGGAAGTATTTTCTCATTTTTTATTTATTTATTTGAATTATTATTCATATTAATTCATTTAAATTATATAAATATGTGAAAAATATCTAAATGAACCAAACAAATCTTTTTATACACGTTCTAGACTCAATATTTCGTGCATATGCAAATTAGGAAAGATTTGGTTTGAATTGATCATAATTTGCACAAAAACCATGTGAAAAAGATATGTAAAGATCTTAAGAAAATCAAATATGCAAAATCATTATTGCCATGGATTTGATCAAGTTTTGTTGACCTAATAGCCTCAGTACATAAGCATGATTCAAAACCTAATCCTAAAACACTCTAAGCTGCGCAAGAAAAGCCTTTGTGAAACTTGAAATTTCTACAAAAAGTTCAAAACTGAAATCCGTGTTAGAGGTAGATTCAAAGCACAAAACCTATTCCAAAAGCTTCCTTGGCAATTCCTGAACGCATTCCAATCCCTAACATCAACTCAAACACAAAGAATTGGTAGATTAAACTCAAACTGTGTCAAGCAATTTTCAGAATCGTATATCATAATTCACGCATCTTTTTGCATTTTTATTTATGGATTCTTGTTCAGTGTGATGTTTCGAAGCTAACCAATGCTTTTGATTTGATTATAACGCTGTGTATGAGATTCTACCATGCTTAAATTTTAGGGTTTGTAGGGTATCAATTTAGGGCTTTGGTAACGAAGCAAAATTAGAATCCCAGACCATGGCCATTAGACTCAGCGCTTGAAGACGAAGAGGATGGAACCCTCGCGCTCAATTTATGAGCGTTGAGAGGCTAATCGCTATTTTCTTAAAGCATCCCTAAAGCAACGCGTCTAAAACCGTTGCTGAATGTTTATGTTACAGGGAACGTGAAAGAGACGAAGACGTGGCCACAAGCGATTGGAGCGTTTGAATTTCGCGCGTTTCTCTCCACTAACGCGTTGATCTGTCTTTTATTATTTATGTGTTGGTATATTAATTGAATGCATGTGTAGCTCAGCTGGCAAACGTTGAAGGCTTCAGCATCCAAGACCTGGGTTCGAGTCCCAGGTCTGAACAATTTCAATATTGTTTTTCTATACTAATTCCTATGCAGCGTCAGTATTGAGGACGTACCATATGCCTCCCTCATCCAAGCGTCCACGCGTCTATCACATTTAGATCAAAGGCATAGGATGGATGAACACGCTACACTCCCAGTCAACGCACCACATGCTAGTCAGAAAAGTCAAAGAGATCAAAGACTTGTTGGGCCAGATTGCTAAGGCCTACACCTCCTAATTTGGGACTGAAACCCCCTGGTTTGCAATTTCTTTCTTATTTTTTTTACTTATTTTTATTTTATTGTTAATTGTTATTTTATTTTATTCAATTGTTTTGAATTAATTAATTATATTTTATAAATTATAAAAAATACAAAAAAAATCAGAAAAAGACAAAATGTGATAAATAATTTTTATCCTAATTATTTCCTTATAAATAAATTAGCATGTAAATATTTAGTATAATTAGTTTTTTTTACAACTTTAATTCTTTTTAATAACTAAAAATCCAAAAAACATAGAATTTAGGTTTAATAACTTTTTATTCTTTTTTTAATTTTTCCTTTTTCATAATAATAATATTACTTATTTTATTTTCATAATTAATTGTACATAAATAACTTAGGTTAAATTAGGTTAAAAACTTCAACATTTTTAATAAGTTTAAAAAACAATTAGAATTAGGGTTTACATCCAATTTTTAGTTTTAATTAATTCTTTTTCCATTAAATCTAAAAAACACAAAATACCAAAAAACATTTTCATTTAATCTTAATTTTAATTATTAATTAATTTAATTTGCAAAAGGGTCCAACGCCCATGTTCTTAAATTCATTTAATTCGCACATTTATTTTATTTCGCTTAATTCATTATGTATCTCTCCCAAAGCGTTGTAACTTAAATTTCTCGCACTTTTACTTCTTTTGCTTTATTTACTTTCCGTCAAATCGGGTCCGGTTTAATTTTGGCGATGTGGACCCGCGCCATTTGTAATAGTTTAGATTTATTTTCCCGTAAATATCTTAACTGTTAAAAGCATGCAAGAATGAATGGCCTTAAAAATAAAATCAAGCGTAGATCACAACAAACATGATAAGACAAATATCAATGAAAACGACACACAAATCGCACACACCACCCCTAGGGTGCGCCTCACTGTTGCCTTGCCTCGAAAGATGATCGTCGAGTAGAGGATGTCTTAGTAAGTCCTCATGATCCGGGAACCTGGCATGAGGGTAGCTTCTAAGGTGTCTTCCCATTGCTCTGGTGATCACCATGTCCCGAACATCGAATTGACCCGAACACCTCCAACGGTGGTGCTACCTACCTCTCAATGGTGGGATGGCACTACTTTAAAGGACATTTACACAGACGAATTCCTTAGAGTAGGTAGGTTCTCGTAGATACTTGCTCTCTTCAAAACAAATCAAACTTTTCACACCAACACATTTTCAAAAGCTTTCAAAGCAAATTTTTCAAACACTCTGACGTACGAGTCGAACTGAAATTTTTCAAAGAAACTTTTTAAACCCACATTGAAAAGCAAACAAACCTTTTTGAAAACACAATGAGCAAGTACCTAAGAGCCCATGGATAACCATGGATAGAAAGGGTGCTAACACCTTCCCTTTCTATAACCTACCTCCCGAACCGAGAGCAATCTCTTTAAGGAATTTTTCTGTGCTTTTGTCCTTTCCATTTGGAGAAAATAAAAGACGGTGGCGACTCTTGCTTCCGCGACATTTCGCGAAACCAGCTTTAAACAGTCAGTTCCAGATCCACCGATCACAAAGGTCCTACTGAATATGGGTCGCAGATTCGAAAACAATCTGCGAGAAGAGGTTGATTTGACTCACTCATCTGAAGGGGGGAGAATCAGGAAGAAAGGAGGGCACCTAGCCCTGTGGTTTCTGACAACGAGACTGACTTTGACGAAGACCAGTATCCTCCGGCCGAGGATAGGTATAAATAACTCGAAGACCGGTTGAGCGCAATGGAAGTCCAGAAAGTGCCTGGTCTGGACTTTAGAGACTTGGGTTTGTCATCTGGGGTGGTGATTCCCCACAACTTTAAAGCACCAATCTTTGCTAAATACGACGGAGTTTCTTGCCTAAAACTGCACCTCCGCTCGTATGTTAGAAAGATCCAGCCATACACCGCTGACAAGAACCTCTGGATCCACTTCATTCAAGATAGTCTTTCAAGGACTCAACTTGAATGGTTTTACCAGCTGGAAGGAGCTAGTATCCGTAATTGGGAAGACCTTGCTGCTGCTTTTTACAAGCAATACCAATATAATGCCGACCTCTCTCCCACGCGTACCCAACTTCAGGGTATGTCTATGGGTGCGAGCGAAGGTTTCAAAGACTATGCTCAGAAGTGGAGGGACCTTTCTGGAAGAGTACAACCCCCTCTGGTTGACAGGGAGTTAGTAGATATGTTTCTGGGGACCTTATCCGGTCTGTATTTCAATCATCTGATTGGAATTTCATCGTCCGGGTTTATAGAGCTAATTATGATCGGGGAAAGAGTTAAGGCCGGTATCAAGAGCCGTAAAATACAGAAGGGTGCTTCATCAAGCACAGAAAAGAATCCTTTTAAGAAGGAATCCAACGCTGTTTACAGCTCAAAGAGCCATAATAGACATGAGCGCCGCCAAGCAGTCAATGCGGTTGTTATATCAAGACCTGATGTTTCCCCTCAACGCAACAATCAGCCAAGAGCCGAGAGGCCGCGAAGACAATTCACTCAGCTCCATATGACCCTGTCTTAGATTCTGCCGCAGTTGTTAAAGACCAACTTGGTGATTCCGAAGGAAGCCCCGAAGAATCCCAATACAACATCACCGTTCTACAATCCGAACGCCCAATGTGCTTTTCACTCTGATAGCCCGGTGCATGATACGAATGATTGTTGGGTCTTGAAGAATAAAGTACATGATTTAATTGATGCTAAAGAGTTTGAGTTCGAAGCGCCGGAAAAGCCTAATGTTGTGACTGCTCATATGCCCAAGCATGGAGTGAATGATGTAGATGAAGACTCGTTTGTGGTTTCTGTGAAAGATATTTCCACTCCATTGATGATTGTGAAGAAGAATCTTCTGTTAGCTGATTTATTTCCGGGCTGTGGCGAAGGTTGCCATCTGTGTGCCGTTCTACCTACTGGTTTCCATCTTTTGAAGTCAGGTGTCCAACGCCTGATGGATAATAAAGAAATTCTGTTTGAGAAGAATTTTGTTCCATTGGTTCCTTTTGAAGACATTTCTATAATCACCATTTTCGACAATTCTTCCAAGGCTTCCTCGAGAAATCCTGTTAGAATTACATCCGTTCCAAGAATCGCTCCTCTGATCATTACCATTCTTGGGCCTATCCTCTATACATCAGATAAAGTTGTCCCATGGCACTACGGGGCTGACGTATATTATCATGAGGTTAAACAAGACTTGAATGCTGAAGAGGCTGATACTGACATCAGCAATATTGTTGGATCTAGTAAAGTCACCTGCAGCGGAAGACTTTTCTCTCCTGAGATCTCTCCACCAATTGTTTGGAAGCCCGTTATTATTACACCTGCCAGTGCATCTACCACTGTCCCTATTCAAGTTCCAGTTCTTACCCCTGTTGCCGAGTCATCTGACACTCGGGGCAAAGGGAACACCATTGAGCCTGCCCGGACGGAGGCACCGAAGAAGATTACTGTTGAAGCCTCTAGACAAGAGATGGAGGAAATTTTGAAGATCATCAAAAAGAGCGACTACAATGTAGTAGAGCAGCTGGGGCAAACCCCGTCTAAAATCTCTATGTTGTCTTTGTTTCTATGCTCAGAAGCCCATGCCAAGGCTCTGATTGCTTTCCTGAAAACTACACACGTACCCTAGGAAACATCTGCTGACCAGTTCAAAGACTACGTGGCAAGTTTAACTGTTGATAATGGTTTAGGTTTCTCCGTACCCCAGGAAACATCTGCTGACTAGTTCAAAGACTGCGTGGCAAGTCTCAATAAGATCACCATCCATTTCAACATACCTGAAAGAGTTCAGATGGTTAACCATGTACTCCTCCTCTCCGTGAACTGTGACAATCTTTCCTTTGATCGAGAATTTTAGCATTTGGTGCAGGGTAGAAGTGACGGCACCAGCACCATGGATCCAGGGTCGACCCAATAGACAAGAGTATGAAGGGCGGATGTCCATCACATAGAAAGTTGAGTCAAAAGTATGCATTCCAATTTTTATGGGGATACTAACTTCTCTGTGCACTGTCCTCTTGGAACCATCAAAGGCCCTCACTATGATGTTGCTAGGCTTTAAGGTGAGCCCCTCGCAGTCCAGTCGGTCGAGAGCATTTTTGGGCAATACATTCAATGATGAGCCGGTATCCACCAGAACATGGGCAAGTGTGGTGCCCCTGCATTCAATGGAAACATGCAAGGCATCGTTGTGCTTCCTTCCCTTAGAAGTTAAATCAGCATCGGAAAAGCCCAATCCATTATCAGCAGTTAGACTATCCACACAATTTTCAAATTGGTAGATGGAGGTCTCTTGGGGCACGTGGGCGGTCTTAAGAAACTTTACCAAGGCTTTGGCATGGGCCTCAGAACATAAAAGTAAGAACAACAATGATATCTTCGAGGGGGTCTTCCCCAACTGTTCTACAATGTTGTAGTCACTTTTCTTGATTATCTTCAGTATTTCTTCTATCTCCTTTCTAGAAGCTTTAAGGATGATCTTGGGACGCTCTTTTGCTTGGACAGGCTCATTCAAGACCCCTTTTCCCCTTGTCTCTATAGAAAGGATAACAGTAGGAGTATCACTGGGAGTGTCGGTAGGAGTGGCAGTAGGAATGATCATAGGAGTAGCAACGGTCTTTGGAGAAATCTCGGGTCAGAAGATTCTTCCACTTCTTGTCATCTTACTGGTCCCAGTGATATTACCGATGTCAGGATCAATATATCTCGCAACTTCGTCTTTGACAGCCAACTGATCTTACTTGACTCCATAGTAATAAACGTCAGCCCCATAACTCCAGGGAACAGCTTTATCCGAAGAGTATGATATTGGTCTTGGCATAGGGATGATTAAAGGTGCAGACTTTGGAACAGATGTAATCCTAACGAGTCTTTTGGTAGAGACCCAGGGAGGATTTCCGAAAATGGTGATTATCGAGACATCTTGATAGGAACTTCTGGTAAGAGGAAGCTTTTCAAATAAGATTTCTTTGCTAGTCATTAGGCGCTGGACGCCTATCTTTAGTAACAAACAGCCGTTCGGTAGAGACTTGCATAAGTGACAATTTTCATCGCTGCCCGGGAACAGACCGACTTGCAGTAGATTCTGTTTAATGGTCAACAAAGGAGTAATTAAGTCATTCACGGAGGAAACAAAACGATCATCATTAATGGCGTTGATACCTTGGCCATGTCTGGGCATTGGCGCCATTATTACATTAGGCATTTCTGGGGGATCAAACTCAATCTCTTTCGCATCGATAAGGTCTTTCACCTTATTCTTTAAGGCTCAACAGTCATTTGTATCGTGCCCCGGGCTTTCAGAATGATAGGCACATCGAGCGTTCGGGTTGTAGCGAGGAGAAGCAGTATTGGGGTTCTTGGGAGCTTCTTTTAAAGTTGTCAGATTGGTCTTCAGAAGGTGTGGCAAAACTTGAGACATGGTCATGTTGATCTGGGTAAATCGTCTCATGGGCGCTTCTGGTTTGCGCTGATAATTTCGTTGCTGATTTGGCACAGGATTAGAAATCATAAAAGCCCCTACTGCCGTGTGACGGTCAGTTTTGTTTTGATTCCTATAGTCATATGCGACACTGACCTCCTTATTTCCAACAAAGGGTTTCTTCATCATGCTTGAGGATGCATCTCTTTGAATTTTTCCGCTTTTTATATTGGCTTCGACCCGGTCACCAGTCATGATTAATTCAGTAAATCCAGCTGAGGGACTCCCAATCAGGTGGTTGAAGAATGGTCCCGACAAGGTTCCTAGGAACATATCCACTAATTCTCTGTCAGATAGAGGGGGCTGGACTCTACCTGCGAGATCCCTCCATTTTTGAGCATAGGTTTTGAAACCTTCACCTGTTCCTATAGACATGCTTTGAAATTACATCCTAGTCGGAGCTAAATCAGCATTGTACTGATATTGTTTGTAGAAAGCGGCAGCCAACTCTTCCCAATTGCGAACATTGGTCCCTTCCAATTGATAGAACCAATCCAAATGCATCCCAGACAACCTCTCTTGGAATAAATGCACCCACAAATTCTTGTTAGCCGTATGGGGTTGAATCTTTCTGATGTATGACCTTAGATGTAGTTTAGGTAAGAGACACCGTCGTATTTGGCGAAAGTAGAGACCTTGAATTTTTGTGGGATGACAATCCCTGAGATGAGTCCTAATTCTTCAAAATCCAAACCGGGTACCCTCTGAATCTCCATAGCATTCAAACGATCCTCTAGCTGTTTGTATTTATCATCAACATGAGGATATTGTTCCTCAGAGTAATCAGGCTCTTCCTCTTCCTCGGATGCTGGGTCGTTGTTCACTTCCTGGGTTTGATTATCTCCTTCACCTGATGATGTTGCAAAGTTTAAAGTTCGTCTGGCTTGTCCTTTAAACCTTTTCCCCATGATCACAACACCTGTTGACTTCTTCGCTTTCTTCGTCTTCTCTTTGGCCAATAGAGTCTTCAACTCCTCTTGTCCTTTTGTCAGAGCCAAGAGCATTTGTTGAAACTGGGCGTTCTGCGCCTGAAGATCTTTCACAGTCTGTTCAACATCCATCTCACTGAAATAAACAGTAGAAAGATAAGGTGACATGTTATGAGAAACCTGTATGATGTTATGATGAATGAAGATGCAATATGCAAATGATTTCTAGGAAATTTAGAGATTTAAATTTTTTCAAACCAAAAAAGAACACACGTTATATTAATAAAACCAAGTTTGAATACATCATGCCTCTTTGGGCTTACAATGAAAGAAACAAAATACAACAAAACTCCTAAGACAGAAAGACTGAACGCATCCTCTTTGGAGCAATGTAGGCATTCAGGTTTTTCTCTTCATGAAGCAGTTTGGTGAGCTCCAGAACCTTCTTCTCACTGGCGTAAAATTGGGCTTCAAAGGTGTCTCGCTCTTCCTTTAACTAAACCCAAGCTTTCTGTAAGTCTTCGAGAGAGGTAGGCATGTCAGGATGAAGAATAGTGTACATGACGTCTCCTTCAACAATAGGCTCTATGATGATAGGAAGGATGGAAGGGTAAGGCATCACGAGACTCTGAGCACGAGCCCGTACCCATCTAAGGTAAGGCTCGAGAGGGATATATTTTTTGTGTCCCAAAGTCCTACTTTCCACCTTGTTTACCATTCCCCAAGCTCGTGTAAACCTCTGGCGGTAACCTTGGTCTTCTTTGTCGTAATCGAACACCAGACCTTGGATGAGCATCTCGTGAGGGCCGTCTCTTCGGGCATACCCAAACTGTCGAAGAGCCAAGCAGGGGTTGTAGGTGATACCCCCCTAATACCAAGCAGAGGTACGTTAGGGAACTCTCCACAACAGTCAATGATAGAGACATCTTCCAAGGATCTCAAACACCAATAGATATCAGAGTGGGTGAGAGACATCATCCTTTGAGACCATGTTAGTCTTTGCTCGTTCTTCAATGCTGATTGAGGTAGGTGTGAAGTGAACCATTTTGTGAGTAAGGGGATACAACACAAAAGAGTACCTCTTTTCTTCATGGTGCATGTTTGAAGGTAATGCACGATGTCTCCTAGTAAGGTAGGTATAGGATTGCAAGAGGGAAAGACTTTGATGGTGTTAACATCTATGAATTGGTCCGAATTGGGGAACAAAACCAAACCATAAATGAGAAGAGCCAGGACGTCTTTGAAAGCTTGGAAATCCATGTCGTCCCAGAATGAACGAGCCTTTTCCAATAGAAACTTGGCTAGAAAACCTTTAACCCTGCTTCTTGTCTCCCAATTGGCTATGATGTCGGCCCTCTTCATATGCAAAGCTTTAGCGATGACTTCAGGTTTTGGAATCCCTTCTAGACTGGTGAACGGTATCTGATCAAGCACGGGCACCCCTAAGAGTAGAGAGAACTCTTCCAGTGTAGGTACCAACTGATAGTCCGGGAAAGTGAAACAATGATGTACGGGATCAAAGAATTGGAATAGTACACACATCATCTTTTCTTGGAAGTTGGATGTAGCCAAACTGAGGAGTCGACCAAATTTCTTGGTAAAAGGAGAATCCCCGGGAACTCTTGAGGCTAACTCTTGAAGTTGAGGGTGTGCTTTTACAAAGCTGATTCGGATGGTGTTTCTTCGGAGGGAATTCATGACCTACAAAACAAAAACAAAGATACATTTCTAAATCCTTGAAATGGTTAGTGAGCATGCGTATGATGCTTATGATTTTTATGATGTCATGTACAAGTAAATATATACACACAACAAACAAATACCTATGTTTTAGGCTTGCATGGGTTTTATAGGTAAGTACCCTCTTGATGTTTAGTTGGCTCAACCTGTCCTAGTAATAGTGATCGGGTTCTAAAGGATCTCAATATCACCGACCTTTCTCTTAGGAATTGTCTCAGCACAACAATCTTTTCTTGCAACCGAGATATCCCAAAAGTCTAGCCTCAATGAGTGTAGTATCGAGTATCAACCAATTTTCAGCTCTACACCGAAATCGGCTATCTCACTACGTCCTAATGGCCAAGTTTGTTCAATTTAGGGTTCAAAAGTGAGTTAGTGCTTCATGACGCCACTCAGCGGCCCCGTATTCTCCTCGATTCACCACAAGGGATACCGGTACTCACAAATGCGTCACACTAACATAGCCATTGTTTCCACCATATCGGTATACGCCGTACAGTTTCCATAATCTATTGCTATTTACCTTAGAGGTGTCCCAGATCTGGGTGGAGGATCAAAGCAAGCCCAAATAAAGAATAAAATGTAAAGCATATAAATCAAACAATGAAAGCAATTAAAGGTGATCTAACCCTAAGGTAACCCCACTTTTAAGTATTATCCCTAGCAGAGTCTCCAGTTCTATGGTACAGTGGGAGAACTGACTTGATGTTTTGCGTTTTGATCGCATTTGTGCAGATAGCAAGAGTCGCCACCGACTTTTCTTTTATCCAAAAGGAAAGGTAAAAAAGCACAGGAAAGACCTTTCGAGATTATTTCTCGGGTTCGGGGGGTAGATTATGAAAAGGGAAGGTATTAGCACCCTTTTCATCCATGGTTTTCCATGGGCTCTTAGTTACTCGCTTAGATCACTTGCTTTTGTTTTGTCAGTGTGCTTATGTTGTGGGCTTTGAAAGTGTTTTGAAAAATCTCTTTGTAATGGTTCTCGTTTCTATAAGAACGCGTACAAAGTTTTGTTTCAAAAGATAGTTCAAAGATGTGTTTGTGGATTGTGTTTTGGAAAGTGGTTTTTGAAAAGATATTTTGCAATGGTTCTCGTCTCTATAAGAAAGTATACAAAAGGTCTTGTCTTTTGAAAATGTTTTGAGATTTGGTGTAAAAATGTTTTAGTCATGAGCAAGCGAGCAACTAGGAGCAAATCTACCTACTCGAAAGGTCTCAAGGTTCTTTTCTTCCTCCTTTTAATGTTGCTATCTTACCATTGATTTGGTAAGAAGCCCCATCGTTGGATGTAAGGGGACAGGCGTGGGTCAATTTTACAGTCATCGAAAGCAACTTATGAGACGCTTTAGCAATTTTCATAAGGGACGAGATCGTTTTACCGAAGGCAACATCGAGGGTCATCAAGGGACTACGATCTTTTTTTATTTAAGGGTCATTGCTAAAGCGTCCCATATTCGAGGGACATGAATTTATTTCCGAGGCAACGAGCGAGGTTACCCTAGAGGTGCGCGTGTGAAAAGTGTTTTTGATTCAAGTTAATTTTATCTTTGAAATTAGGTTTATCTAGCGATTGATTTTAAATCTCGCCATACACGCCTAATTACTATACAGTAATAAGTAAAACAATAAAATGCGGAAATTGAAATTCTACGCTATTACAGAGCTTCGGGAATGGGGGGTACAAATTAATGAATGGGGGTGATAGTAAGAAATAAATATTTAAATCACACAATACAAGTCCAAACCGTTAAATAATTATTCAAGTTAAAACTCTCTTCATTTGATAAAATTAATTAATAATTTAATTAATAATGTCAAACAAAAGATATTTTAAAGTTAATAATTATTTAAAACAAATATTAACCTATTTGCAATTCTAAATATATGCTGAAATATAAAACAAAAAATCAAATAATAAAAAAAAAATAAAAAATAAAATATAAAGGCAAAGTTTAGAAATGGGCCTGCATTGGAGCAAATCTGGGGGTGTAGAAATCAAAAGCCCAATGCTTCTGGCTGATCAGGTACAGCAGTCCCCTGGAGGTGCACCATGGGCGTGCATCTATGGTGCGCTAAAGGGTTATGATAGATGATGATATGAAACAGACGGATGGATGATGAGTGTGCATCAATGACTAACATGGGGATGCATGTATATGATCCCTCATGATGATTAAAGGGGTGGTGACAAGTGTCACCACCGGATTGGGCCAATGGAGTAATTAACAAACAAAATAAAATTAGTTAAGTTGGAAACATAAGCCTCATAATTCATATTTCTTTCTCTCTCTTATCGCGCTGCTCTCTCTTCTCTCTTGTTAGGAGCCTTCACCGGAGAAGACCACCTGGCCGCGTCGGGAATCGCCTTACGGCGGTGACTGCGGCGGCGTGACTCCAAATGCTATTTTTCTTACATCAATCTGATCATCTCCTCTCCCTAATTACTAATCTATAGTTAATTATTGCAGATTCTCACTCTAAAGCCCTAGATCTAAAGAGGGGTGGACAGAAATCCTAGATCAAAGATGTAGCAAACAACGATGATTTATGATGAAGCATGCAAAATGGAAAAGCAAAACATAAGAAAAAGGGAGAATGGAGGCCGTGTTCTCCAAATCTGTGAGCTTCGAACGTTTTTTGAAATATGTGCTTCCGTTATTTATCTGAATCTCTTTCTCTTCTTCTGGATATGCTGGGATGATTGTTGGGTAGGATAACAATAAGGATTAGGGTTTGGCTTTTTGCTATCTCTCTGAGTTATTGATTTGCTGTGGGTTTTTGGTGGTGATATTTGATGACAATATTTGGTGATGGACTTTTTGGTGTTACAAACTTTTATTGGTTTTCGTTGGTTCTGGTTTTGTGGCTTTTGGTTTTACAGTGATGGTTTGATGGTTTCTGGCTTTTGTGATGTTTGCTGATTTGCTGGTTCTGGTTTTTTGTGATGTTTGATGATTTGCTGGTTCTGGTTTTTTGTGATGTTTTGTGGTTCTTTTTGGTTCTCTCCTCTTTTATAAAACAATGGTTCTCCTTATTATCAGATTAGGGTGAAAATAGGAGGGAAACACTTGTGAATTTGGACAGTTTTGGTTTTTCTAGCTTTGGGCTTTAGAGTGCAGATTGAACTATGTCCATTTGGTGCAAGTTTGGGCAGGTTTTTGGACTGTAATGCAGGCTGGTTTGCTGGTTGTTTTGGGTTTCTTTGCAGGGCTGGCAGTTTGTTTGTATGTGCACAACAACTTTGCACAATTTTGGGATTGGTTATATGGCCTAGGTGATATCCTCCCAATCTACTTTTTTCCTCTTTCATTTTTCTGTGAAATAAAGCACTTTTTGTTTTTGATATATTTTTTTGAAGGGTTTGCTTGATTTAGGAAAATGACGATGTCTAGGGCATGCTTGCATCTTTGCTATATTATGGCTTTTACTTGTTGCTGCTTTGGTTGTTCTTGCTTGCTGCACTTGTTGTTGCTTGTTGCAGGTTTGGTTCTGCCTTGGACAGCTTGCTTGCTGTCTGCTATTTGGGCAGCTTGACTGCTTCATCTGGCCTGCTGTTAGCTGCCTTGGGCCGTTTTGGGCTGCAGCCTGCCTTTTGCTCGGATCCTGCTGTTTTGTTTTGTTGCTTGTTTGAACTGTTGGCATAGTTTGACTTGTGCATTTGACTGCTGCTGTTTGCAGCCTGTTGCTTTTGTTGCAGTTTGAACTGTTTGTATGCTATACAGCCTGTTTGTATTTGCTGCCTTGCCTGTCCAGTTTGTATATTTTCTTTTTCCCCTTTTTTGTGAACCAAAATCTAGGTTTTGAGATTTGCAAAATAGGGAGAAATGGATGGTGATTAAAACAAACAAAATTCTGATTCCTAAAAGCAAACCCTAGTGATGAAAATCATTTTTGCTTGGATTTTTCAATGCTGATTGTTTGCTAATGTTTTTCCTTTCTTTTGTTACATGTACAAACAATTGAATGGAAAGCAAGACAAGATGAAGACAAGACCATGGCTAGCAATGAGGAATTTCTTGAAGATGAAGCAAAGAGTTTTGAAGAAGAAGCCTTTCTTTCTTTGTAAATATAAAACTTGAGATTCTTTGTAAACAAGACAAACAATTTGTAATTTATATTTTACTTTGTAAACCCCTTTTTTTACAAATTGTCAAAGAATGTAATCATAACATAACATTTGAATGAAATGTATGAATGATTAATTTGTTGTACCAAACTTTGAGTTCTATTTTAAACTTTGCAACTCTTGATTGAATGTTTTGAATAAAACATCTTGGCTTGGTAACTTGCATTTTAAGCAAACACAATATGATAGGATAAATCATGTATTTTGCACTCTTAAACAAAATAAATGTTTAAGAGCTCCAACCTAATTGATTAATTGAACCCACAATCATGATTGTTTAAAATGATAGTCTTAAGCTTTATATCTTATCCAAACAGAACATGCTCCCAAGAATAACATCAAACCTCAGAAAATTGTGGTTAAGAAAAATTTAAAATCACACAAATGATTTTTTCAGTTATCTGGGCCGTGGATTGGGAAAACTTGCAATGTGAGGTTTGAAAACTGACTTAAATAACTTTAAGGAGACATGGTGACTTATTTGAAACCTTAACGACTCAATTTCCTTTGAGAAGTGCAAAACCCTAATTGCTGACTGGTTGCCTAGGAAGAGAACCTGCTTGATCAACTTTTGAGCCAAATTGAGTGTTTGAGAAACTCTGGGATAGCATCTTGAGTGAAAAATGGGAGGGGAAATTTTAGGGTACAACAATGTCATATACAAGTTTGCTTCAAGGATTGAGGGAAAATTGTGCTTAGAAGACCTTGAAAGTTATTGAATCGTTATAGCTCATTTATTGACTTAGAATTGTTCTTAACCTTTAGTTTCAATTCATGCCATAATCATTTCCTCAAGACATTGATTCTTATGTTGAGATAACTCATGGATCAAAAGGTTGAGATACAATATTCATTGATTGGTTTTTGCTTATAATTCGAGTCACTTGTGTTCGAGCATTATTAATTATCGGATTAAAGTTGGATTTTTGACCAAAGTTCTCAAGGCATTATTGTTCTTTCAAGCACTATGGGCTTGTATTGCGAGTTACCATGAATTGAAGATTTGCCCACGAAATGTCATTAAATTCAAGTTAATTCAAGTTCTCAAAGATATTAATCGTTATTCTAAATGCAAGATACAAGTATCGTAATTCATTGTTCATTACAAAATCAAAGAGAATGCTTGGAATTTCAAAGTGCAAATTAGAAAAAGCCTTGTTTCATCAATACTTTCAAGTTCATTACAAGATTCAAATACAAAGTGTTACATGAAATTCCTAAGTTTCTAAAGTCAAAGCAAAAATCTAACTTCTTGTTATCTTCACGATACAATTATTCTTCATGCCCTTATGTCTTGGAATTTCACTCCATACTCAATTTGCTTCCAACATTTGCCTTGTACCAAAGCTTCCTAATTTCCAGCCCTTGCATAAATGCCAAAAAACGGTAAAATTGTGACCTTTCCTTGTCCATAATCCTTGCAGCCATAAAACAAACATAACACTCCAAAAACCTACACTACTGCCCTGCAAAATCAGATCCCAACCTGCTCCAAAACCTTACTGTCAAACTATCCAAATATGCACCACATCAGTTCAACAATTGCACAAAGATGGTTAAAGCAAAATTGCACAGAGAAAGGCTTATGTCTAGACACTAAATCTATTCAAATTTCACCAACCTTTCTCCCCAAATTTCATCATTCTTCTTATATAAATCAAGACTTCACTTCAGCATAAAAGGGGAGAGGCGTCACACACAAGAACACAGAGAAACGAATTCATTATCAAAAAAGTTATTTCAAATTCTCTCAACTCACCTTTGAAAAAAAATGTTTCAGTGAAATCCTATAAACTTTCTTCTTTTCACCATAAACCTCAACACACAAGCTTGTCTTTAATGATTCGGTTCCTTGCATTCACGTATCAACAATCACAATGAAAGCAACAATCCAACATAAATTTTACGGAGATTCAGAGAGAAGAGGAAGAAGCGCACTTAAAGAGACTGAGCTTACCTTAGGAACGCCACCTCCGAGAACTTTTGGTGTCGGTACTCTTCAATATCTCTGCATCTATTTTGTTGGCATTATAGTTCTTAGCATTAAATCTTTATAGCTTTATTTGTGAATCTTTGCTTGCACTTGCCTTTGTGTTTTGAACTTTGTTTGGGTGTTGTTCTCATTCCTTCTTTTGTTTTGATTTTCTAAGAAAAATTAAAAAAAAATGGACATAAAAATGAAGCAAGTGATACCACGGATTTGATGTTGAGAACCGATTAGAAACATAACGTTTTTTTTATAATTATTTTGTGGAACAGAGATAAGAACATAATGATAAGTTGTGAAACCAATCCTTTGTTGTTGATATCATCCGAAACCGAGAGAGTATTATTGTTGTTCATTTTTTACGAGAGAGACGAGAGTGTGTCTTCATGGCGGAGAGTGCATAGTCCAAGAGAAATCACTAGAGACAGAGTGGAAAACATTTGAAAATAAGAAAGAATGAGACAGTGAGATCGAGAGGATGATAGTTAGATGTTATTGTTGCATCGATCGATCGAAGTAGGATGAGGGAGAACTGGACAATCGATTGAAAAATCATGAAAAAAGTAGACTTTTGTTTGAACATAAAAGTAGCAGAGAATAAGAGGCATCTGCCTCATATGATTAAGGTTGGCTAACCCGTGTGTTTTCTTTAGAGAAGGGTTGGACCTGGGTCTGACCCGACCCGATCCGTTTGAGCCTAGTCTTTTTTTTTTATTTAAACAATTTTATTTTGAACCATGGGCCTGCTGATTCCTTTTAAGCCCAGTAATCTAGAAATTTCACTATGCATCACACCATACCCTGCTTTGCACCACCCTTTGTTAATTAGTTTTTTTAGTTAATTAGTTAGTAGTTTCGAAATTAATTAAATAATTATATAGTTTAGATAAAACCCAATCAACTAGCTTAGTTTTATAATTTATTCAAATCTTGATATTTCATTTTAATTTGGTAAACATTTTTTGCTTAGTTGATTTTCTCTGTCCTTTTAATTACTCTCTTTTATTGATGAATTTGTAAGTTTATTATTTTTTTGTTATTCATTTGGATTTATTTCCTTGTAATATTCCTCCTACGATATATGTTGAATGATGTTGTGATAATTTCAATTTAATTCTATGGCTTTCTCTTGGGTTTCCTGTGAATCTTTGAATGCTTATGCTTTAGTATTAATCTTCTTATTGCTTGCTTAATCCAAGGGAAATGATTTATTCGTTAACTTCATGTCATTGTGTGTGTCTCTTATATGATTGTGAGGATCTTTTATGTATCTTAGTTTTGTTAATCTTAGCTAGACCCCCTTAAACCCCAACTTTCAAACTTAAACTTCTTTCATAAAAAACTTTGACATTAGGTCATTGCATTTTTGAAATTTCTTTTCTTTAAAAAAACATTACAAAACACCTAAACATATTAAACTCTTTTAAAAACACTAAAAAAACACTTCTCTTCTCATCCCCACACTCTTTTAGCAAACAACAATTTTAGCCAAAACACACAGATATTTCAAGAGGTTCCTATAGGATACTATAGGTACATAGGGTGCTAGTACCTTCCCTTATATAACAAACCCCCGTACCTTAGATCTCTTTAAATGCATCATTTTTTTATTTACTTTTAGTGTTGCTTTTACTTTGTATATTTATGGGTTTTATTTCGCTCTTTTCCCATTCCCTTGGAAATAATAAAGCGTGGTGGCGACTTCATTGTATGAGTCAAGTCAATCAATGTCTTGATCTCAATTTTTCACCGCTACAAAATTGGAGACTTCACCGGGGAAACCTCTAAGTGGGTTAAGCCTAAATTGTAATATTTGTGTTTATGTTATTATTTTTTGTTTGCTGTTTTGTGTGGATTTGATTCTTTGGGTATTTAGTGATCTTTGCAAGGACAAGTCCTATACCTGGACTAAGTACACTTAAGTTTAGGATGGATTGTATAGTCATGTTGACTTTGAAGGAGTAGTCTTGAATAAGTTGGAATGGGAATACCCCGCTCAATGGAGGCCCCTTTGACTGTGGTATTTGTTTACTGAGTAATTGGGAAGACATTATTGCTTTCAAGCTGGGAGCCAGAGAAGCTGAGAGCTGTAAAACCCTTAACCTATATTGGCTTTTTAGGATGTAGTGCAATTACTATGACGAAGTAATCCTGAAATAGTTGATACACGAGACTGTATTCAGACGAGTTTCTCTTGAGAATATTACTAATTACCGAGTAATCAGGATGTTGGTAATATCCAAAAGAGGATCGTAGACTATAGGAACTTTTTAGAACCTTGTTCTACAGGTGTTGTTAAACCCTTAGTCCATACCTTATGGGTAGTACCTTTGTCTCCATGCTCGTGACATCAAACCTTTGAACCTTGTGTGTGACCTTGTTTGTGTTTGTTGTATAATCATGCACTCATGCATTCATGAAACATTATTTTCACGAGGTTTTCAAGGAACCTAGGGATTCTCTTTGCAAACATCACGGGTTTTTGTAATTATGGAATTCGAAGGGAATACTCAGAAGTACAGTTTCAAGAGTCCCTATTTAGAATAATTGAGAAAGTTGGAATCCTTGGTATCTAGTCCTTGGGATTTCAAATGTTCCTAACTATCTGAAAGATGGATGTCTGTACACCTTTGATCAAGTTCCTTGATCCTTTGTATCAGTGATTTATTTTCCCGATTATTAGAAAAGTAGAAGAGAAGAGTGTAAAAGGATTTATTTTCCTTTATCACTTCAAATTCAAGTTCAAGAAGACGTTATAGCCTGATGTTGGATCTTCTCTTAATGCAGTACATTTGGACCTAAGGATTTGTACTTTAAATGTAATCATTCCCGTATTAAATGAAATGAGATTTTTCAGTTTTTCCAATTGTGTTATTTAATTGATGTTTGCAATTTGTTTATAATGTTTTAAAGTTCATTGGAAACTCAGTTTTAAACCATCATTTGCATTACATAACATGCATCATTGGCACTCTTGGTCTTGCTTTTGAGAGTTTTCTAGAGTCTTATCTTCTATTCTTCATCTTTAGAAGTCAAGTACAACACTCACACTAACTGCAAGAAGAAGATGGAGAATATTGAACAGGAGAATCGTGAACTAAGGGAAGAAGTCACTATGTGGAGAACCGGTGAGGCCTATCTGACCGCTCTGTTTGAATCTTTGGGTGCAACCCAAGCTCAAAATCAAGCGCCGCCCCCTCCTCAGACTCAAAATGTTTCTAAACCTCAGGTTACTGTAATCTTTGAAGTTGTCTCTACTCTTGTCCCTGTTGTTCCAGTCAGTGCTACTGCTTAGCATCAGATGCCACGTGGTTTCCCCTGGGGCATGCCTCTAAATTTTACTCCTGGAGGATATCAACAAGCTGCTGAAGCATATACTTTGGTTTAACCAATTGTATTTACTGCACCTCTTATTGTGCATGTTGTTCCTGTAAATGATTAGACTTAACATTCACACTTTTAATGACCTTGGTGAAACCTTTGTTAGGCAATACAAGTATAATGTGGACATGGAACCTGGCCATGATCAGCTCAGGGCCATGACTCAGAAGAATGAGAAGCCGTTTAAGGAGTACACTCAGTGTCGGAGAGAAGTAGCCTCCCAAGTTATCCCTCCTATGGAAGAGAAAGATATGACCAAGATCTTTCTAAAAAACCTGAGTTCATTCTACTATGAGAAGATGGTTTCAAGTTCTACTAGCGAATTCACCAAAATGATGAGCATGGGTATCCGCTTAGAAGAAACTATTCGTGAAGGACGTCTATCTCTAGATGGTAGTTTAGCCAGCAGTGTCAAGAAGAAAGAACATGATTCCAATCTTGTTTCACAAGGAAGGTCGAGGACATCCAGAGGAAGAAACAGTTACCAGCATTAGCAGGTTGCTTATATCATTCTAGTGGTTTATCCAACTCCTACAACTACTGCTTATCAGTCACAACAGCAGCAACAAGATGGACCAATAAGGCCACCAAGAAGGTTTGACCAGATCTCTATGACTTATAGTCAGTTGCTCACTCAGCTGCTTAAGGATTCTTTTGTCTAACTAAGGGAACTTAGACTTACCCCACCATCTATTCCTCTGGATTACGACATGAATGCCAGATGCGAGTACCACTCTGGGACACTTGGACACTCAAATGAGGATTAAAAGATTTTGAAGTATAAAGTCCAAGACCTCATTAATTCAAAGGTTATCATGTTTGCACCAGACAGACATAACTGAAGTCCTTGCTAAACATTGACAGTCTCTAGTTTCTTTTTGCCTTTTCATTTGTAATATTTATTGTTTATCATTGCACTATTTCTGTGTAAGAACTTGTTTGCATTTGAATGATTATCTTAATACAATTAGTATGTTTGTCTTGAAGAAATTCATTCATTTCACTCATATTTTTTTTTTCAAATTTAAATTTCTTTTCTGCATTATGATACCAACTTGTTGCCAATTCTCTTTATTAGGAAGAGATTGGAGGGAGGATGATGATATGAAAAAACACGCAAATTCTCTGGTTATATGATTTTGAATAAAATCTTGTTGATGATTATGTACAAGCATTATTTCAAATCCCTAAACACCTGAGATATAAGGAAGATAATCCCTTGTTAACCCCTTTTGAGCCTTGAAGTAGGAGTTTCTTTTCTATATGAAAAAAACCCCTCACATTTAACCTAGGGCAGGGTAGTTTTTAGTTAATCTGATTGAGTGTTCAAATTTCCAAAGGGAGACACTTTTGAAGATCAACCACAACGATTATCCTTCACGAGGTCACAAGATGGGAACCACAATGGTTATCTGTCACCCATCAAGGAATGAGGCAGTCACAACCTCTAAACAAATCAAGACAAGCCAATGTCACACGATTTGTTCAATCAAAATAAGAAAAGCCCGCTAAGTCAAGTGACTTAGGCAAAAATTAGGGTATCCCGCTGGACCATCAATTCAAAATAATTAGTCCTGACAAAATTTAGGGAAAACAAATGGAAAAGCAAAAATACTACAAAGAAATGACTATAAAGCAAAAGTCCTCAACAAAGAAGAAATCCGTGTGACTATAAACACGAAGACAAAAGAGGTGACTGATACTAAAAAAGTCTCATTGGTTCCTTAACCATCACAAAGTATTTCCTGAGAGATGAATACTCATATTGAATTAACTGAACATAGGACTGGATAATATCACGAAGAATGAGTGGGCACCAATAAACTTTTAGCCTTAATATATTTTTTGAAAAACCATGAACCAGACCGTGTTACAACCCTCAAAAGTCCTAATTGAAGTAGGGTTTGTTTCGAAAGCATACTCCAACGAGATAGCATTCACGACTCCCATGATTTTTGCTAAATATTTATGTTGGTATCATATGCCTTTGTTATCTTTCATACAAAAATAAATGTTACATTAAATGGTGATTCGTCGCAGGATTTTGCGACATCTTTTCAATAAAATATTGAAGACTTGCATAACTGTTGCATTAGAATTTTCATCCTCAAAATAATTTTTTTCTGCTTGTAAGACATTTGCTCAATATCAAGGAAGCCAGTTGTAATACGGTGGGAGAACTGGCGGAAGATGCCCGAATTTCTGCCTGTTGGAATATTAGACTTGTTGAGGAATATATCTTTGTTAGGGACGATCTTGTGAAGATAGCTCTGTAGAAATAGTTTCACGGACATTGCTCTGTGGGGATTTATGAATGACTTAAGCATTATCCCAACTCCTAGAGTCTTCGATAAATGCTAATCTTGTTTTCATGCGTATATTTGTAAATTGTAATCATATTCAAATTCATATGTTCATTCAATATAATCATTGTACGTATTCACAAACAAAGCAGGGGAAATAAGAACAATTGAAATAGACTGAGTTGCATTGATTTTGAAAGTTTTCCTATGAAAAAGCAGTTTTATACAAAGAGACAGAAGTCCTAGTAAGAGGAAATCATCATAAAAGAAAAGGTGTACAAAGAGACATAAAGAAAAACAACTATGTGGAAATGATCCCATCGAGTTTCAACTCTACTATTGCCCCTATATATTCAAGCATCTCATCCCTCATTGTCGAATGAAGTTGATTAAATTGATCTGTACCGTTTGAAGTTGACACTGGTAATTATGCTGGCTGTAAGTAGATGATCCAACGGGGTATAGTCGTACGCTTTAATCCCTAACTTTTTCCTAGACCGCCCTTTTGGGTTTTCAGTCCACCGACATACCTTTTTTGTCCAAGCCTCCTTTTCAAGTTTTCGACTTGTCGGGTACTTTGTTTATATATATATCCCTAATTTTTGCCCAAACCCTTTTGGTTCGCCGGATGCCCTTATTTTTGCCTAGGCCAGTCAACCTAGCAGGTCACTTTTTCATGCGTAGTATTTTTAACTATGTCTGTGTTCACAGGGTGTGGAAGATCCTCACCATTCATGGTGGTAAGTATCATAGTGCCGCCAGAAAATATCTTCTTAATCATAAATAGTCCTTCGAACGTGGGAGTCCATTTGCCCCTAGGATCACCTTGTGGTAAGATGATGCACTTTATTACCAAAACGCCAACCTGATATAGCTGAGGTTTGATCTTCTTAAAGGCCTTTATCATGCACTTTTGATACATCTGACCATGATAAACAACCTCGAGCCTCTTCTCATCAATCAAATTTAGCTGCTCCAGCCTGGTCTGAATCCACTCGTCTTCGTCTAAACCTGCATCTTTCATAATTCTCAGAGAGGGAATTTGGACTTCGACAGGTAAGACCGCCTCCATACTGTAGACAAGAGAGGATGGGGGTTAACCCAGTTGATGTACATGCTTAAGTTTGATAACCATGAAGAGCGAATGGTAACATCTCATGCCAATCTTTATATGTCACTGTCATTTTCTGCAAAATCTTCTTAATGATCTTGTTGGCAGCATCCACTGTGCCATTCGTCTTCGGTCGATACGGAGAAGAATAATGGTGTTTAATCTTAAACTACATGCAGAGTTCCGTGATCATAGTGTTGTTAAGATTGGTACCATTATTGGTGATGATACTCTCGGGTATGCCATACCGACATATGAGGTTATGCTTAATGAACCGGGCCACAACATTCTTGGTAACGGAAGCAAACGAGGCTGCTTCAACCGACCTCGTGAAGTAATCAATAGAGACCAGAATGAAATGATTCCCATTGGAAGAAATAGGCTTAATCTTTCAAATAATATAAATGCCCCACATTGCAACTGGCCAAGGAGCAGTCAAAACATTCAAAGGAACCGGAGGCACGTGCGCTTTGTCCGCATAAATTTGGCATTTATGACAAGTTCTGGAATGACGATGGCAATCAGTTTTCATGGTCGGCCAATAATAACCTTCTCTCAGAATTTTCTTGGCCATCGTATTCCCACTGGAGTGAGTACCAAAGACTCCTTCATGCATATGTTCCATAATCTTCTCAGCTTCCTTCTTGTCTACACAACGAAGCAGAGTCGAATCATGATTACGCTTGTACAAAATTCCATTACTCAGAAAGAATTTGGTAGAGAACCTCCGTAGGAATTTCTTATCATTGATAGATGCCCCATCGGGGTACTCTTGGGCTTCGAGGTATCTTTTCACTTCATGGTACCACAACTTCTCCTCTACTCCATTGGTATCAACTTCGTAGCAATATGCAGGTTTGTCTAATCTCTCAATAGTGATTCGAGGAGCTTCATTATCCCATCTGACTTTGAATATAGACGGTATGGTAGCTAATGCGTCTGCCAATTGATTCTCTTCTCGTGGGATGTGTTCAAAAGTGATTTCTTTGAAGTATGGAATTAACGTCAATACATGCTCTCGATAAGGAATGAGATTCGGGTGCTTCGTATCCCATTCTCCCTTAATTTGACTGATTAACAAGGATGAGTCCCTGTATACATTCAATATTTTAATTCTCATGTCGATAGCAACTTTGATACCCATGATGTGCGCTTCGTATTCTGCCATGTTGTTGGTACAGTTAAAGAAAAGTCTAGCGGTAAACGGTGTATGGAAACCCTTGGGAGAGACGATCACATCACCAATTCCATTACCAAGTGCATTGGAAGCTCCATCAAAGACCATAGTCCATTGGGATCCCGGCTCAGGTCCTTCATACGGTCCAGGTTTTTTATAGTCAGTAACTAGCATAATATTCTCATTCGAGAACTCAAAACTCATAGTCTGATAGTCGTCTTCAGCTTGATGAGCTAAATGATCTGCTAATACACTTCATTTGATTTCTTTCTAAGTGTTATACTGAATGTCGTATTCGGTCAAGACCATTTGCCTTCTTTCTATTCTTTCGGATAGAGCGGGCTTCTCGAATATGTATTTTATCAGATCCATCTTAGAGATCAATAAAGTGGTATGAGTTAACATATACTGTCTTAATAGGCGAGTAGCCCATGCCAAAGTGCAATAAGTTTTCTTGAGCAGTGAGTATCTTGTTTCACAATCGGTAAACTTTTTGCTAAGGTAGTATATTGCGTGCTCTTTTCGACCAGACTCGTCATGCTTCCCCAGTACACACTCCATTGAGTTCTCTAACACTATTAAGTACATAATCAGGGGTCTTCATTTAACTAGAGGTATCAGAATCAGAGGTTCATAGAGGTACTCCTTGGTTTTGTCAAAAGCTGTGTGACATTCGTTGTTCCACTTCACTACTTGATCTTTCTTCAGTAACTTGAAGATTGGTTCACAAGTGGTGATCAAATGGGAAATAAATCTGGCAATGTAGTTCAATCGTCCCAGGATACCTATGTATTCCTTCTCAGTACAATGATTCAGAATTTCTTGAATGGCTTTAACCTTGGCGAGGTCAACTTCAATACCATTACTACTAACGATGAAACCTAGGAGTTTACCGGACCTTACCCCAAAGGTGCACTTGTTTAGATTCAACCTCAGCTTGTACTTCTTTAATCTCTTAAACAACTTGTGTAGGTCGTCAAGATGTTCTTCTTTAGTTTGAGACATGGCTATCATGTCATCTGGATTAATCAGTTTTTGATAGTGTCTTCTAGGTTGGCACCTATCATAACTTCTTCCTTGTCCTCTTTAGTACCCAAGTTCACGACCTCGACTGGGTCTTCATATGGTTGTGTGACTCTTTCTTCTTGCATTAATAGCCTAGCAAGTTCTCCAAGTACTTCATAATCTTCCTCACCTTCTTCCTCGGCTTGGTAGATTGGATTTTTGAAGTCATAATTGGCAATAGCAGAATTATTATCAATGGGATCCAGAGTGGATATGGATCTGCAGTTTGTCGTGTGAGTGTGTGTAAGAACACAATTATTTTGAAAGCAATAAGGTAAAATAAAGACAAAGTGCAAAATTTTAATGCAAACGTCCAATGATTTATATGTGAATGAAAAATGACAACCCTAACATGGGGATCATTGTGTCCCGGGGAAGGCACCAAGGCTTAAAGTAATTGTTTTAAAATTACATAACCAAAAACTTGAAAGTGAGAAAATAGAAAATAACATTTACTCCTGACTAAAGGACATTGGTACAACGTCTTCAGTCTTCCAATTGCTGAGCCCGTTGCCGGTGGTAGGAATGATCCAACTGTCTAGGTCATAGTCACTATCAGCATCTTCAACCACGTTGACTCCATTGTTGCTGATGCAGAATGGTGGTTTTCCAGCACGATCATGACGAACAACCCTCTGAGCCTCTGCAGTGAAACCCAAACAAAGTTTATCAGATTTGTAAGAAATGTCGGGAAGTTGACCCAAAGTAGTGCAACCACCTTCTTCTACCACAACTCTTTCATCTTCTAGAGAAGCCATTCTGGGCGGAACCCTTGTAACCTTATGAATAGCAGAAATGTCTTCAGTAATGATAGTTGTCCGAGGAAAAACTTCAAAGGTCTGGCACGGAGTCTCGATGA